>CM057388.1:80530294-81871127 GCA_030015415.1 Cynopterus sphinx
TTCTTGGCCTGCATTCTCAGTGGTAAGCCAAGGTTACTAAGATTCTGCTGGCATTGATATACCCAGGCAAAGCGGCTAATGTAGCTAAAATATGTAACGCCAGTAGAATGACGCAAATACTAACTAAGAAACATAACTGTAAAGTATCATTGCTAAGAAGATAGAAGTCTCCAAAAAACATTTCGGGACTCTAGAACTCAATAATAAAGAGAATGTAATGAAAAACAAGCAAAGACTCTAAATAGACATTTCTTCAAAGAAGATATAAAACAACCAGTAAGTATATGACAAGAGGCTCAATATCATTAGCCATCAAGGGAAATACAAATCAAAAGCACAATGAGATACCACTTCACACTCAGCAGGACAGGTATTATTTAAAAAAAAACCTAAAAAGGACAATAAAAAGTGTTTTATTTAGGATGTCGAGAAACTGAACCACTTGCATGCTGCTGGTGGCAATGTAAAATGATGCAGCTGCTTTGGAAAAGTCTAGCTGCTCCTCAAAAGATTAAACAGCGAACTTCCACAGGCCCAGCAGTTCCCCTCCGAGGTGTATACCCAAGAGAAGTGAAGCACATGTCCACACAAGAACTGGTACCACAATGCTCATGACATCATTCATCCTCTTCAGCTGATAAATGAACAAATGTGGTGCATTCACAGGATAGGCTTGAAAACAGTATATTAAACCTTGAAAACAGTATATTAAGCCAAAGAAGAAAGATGCAAACAGTCATATGTTGCATGATTAAATGAATATAAAATTTCCATAATAGACAAATTATAGAGGTTAATGGGGCTGGAAGGAAATAGGGTGTGACTGCAATGGGTACAGGGTCTCTTCCTAAGGTGATAAAATGTGCTAATAACAATTTTGGTAATGGTTGCACCAAGTATACCAAAAAAAACCACTGAACTGTACACTTTAAACAAGTGAAATTGATGGTATCTAAATTTTATATCAATAAAGCTTTTTAAAAAGGCTATATGCATCACATGAAAAGTCTATCCTCAATTTTCCACAGAGAATAAAACTAGAAGAGAAGGGTTATGCAGCCAGGCCCTATAAGGAGAGAACTACAGGAGGACGACACTGCCATTTCCCATTCTTCTCCTCTAGCCTGTCTGCCTGTGAGGAGCCCCCCTACAGCTCCTAAAAGCAAATTATTAAATAAAATCCTCCATGGAAGGGGGCCATTTTGTTGAAAACATGACCTCTGAGACTGAGACCAATTTATGCCAACCTGGCTAAGTGTCAGGAGGAGGGTGCTTGCTATCTCGTATTTCTACCTTTCTGTGTTTTTATTTTAAAATATGTTTCTTTTTATTCAAATTTTTAATTTACGTATAGGTTGGTATACACTCTTATATTGGTTATATTAGTTTCAGGTGTAAAATACAGTGATTCAACATTTTTATACCGTATGTGATCACCTCAATGATTCTAGTGATCACCTGTCACTGTGCAAATTTATCACAATATATTACTCTTCCCCTTTTTACACATTTCCTTCCCCACCCCTCCCTTCTGATAAGCATCCCTTTGGTCTCTGTTCTAGGAGTCTGTTTTGTTTTGTTTGTTGTTTTGTTTTGTTTTAGATTCTACATATAAGTGAAATCATATGGTGTTTGTCCTTCTCTGCCTGCCTTATTTCACTTAGCATGATACCCCCTAGATCCATTCATGTTGTTGCAAGTGGTAGAATTTCATTCTTTTTTATTGCTGCATACATTCCATTGTATATATGTATCACCTTTTCTGTATCTATTGGTCTATTTATGTTTCATTAAATGAGTGAAATAGCAAGTGTTTACACTGTAGCTTCCAGGTGCCAGCTTATTATTTTGTTTACGAACACAGTTCCCTGGCCTTGTTGTTCAAGTACAGATTCAACATGGTAGCTCATTCACAAGCACAGCAGGAGATGGGTATAATGCCATCTTTAGGAAGGCAGGGCAGGGTTCCATTAACAGAAAACTCAATTTGTCAGCTACATAATGGAACCAAATGGGGGCACGGTTGTCACTGGTCTTAGTGCCAACAATCAAAGAAAAAAAGAAAATTTAGGGGAGCACCACCAAGGGCTCTAACCAGAGTCCAAAATACCCATATTTCAGCTCATCATGAGGACATCACAGTCCATAGTCATGTTGTTGACATGGAAGTAAAAGCATTTCTCTTTCTGAAGAAAGAGCACTTTTTGATATACATTCCAAGTCTCCTGGCCTCTAAGGTTTGGTAACCAGATGACAGAAAACAGTTCTGTGTAATGTCCATAAAAATCCACAGGTACCTTGGGAATATCAAATGTTTCATTGATTTTCTTCATTCTGTTTTTGACAAGCTGTTTTCTCTCTTACTTTGCCTCTTCATGTGAAACTTAAACAAATAAAGTTTTAGTTGAAAGCTAAGCCAATATTTAAAACAAAACAAAACAAAACAAAAAACCCACAGAAACCCACCAGTTTCCTATGGACACAAAAGCAAACTGCATACACAGAATGGTGAGTACCACAGTTCACCCCAGAGACACCACACATGGAAGGGGTAAAGATGATGACATAACTTATAGCCGAGGTTACTAGCAAGCTATGATGTTGACATGACATTTCTGAGACGCTAATGGCATTTTCATATTCTGTGCAGGCTGACTTGAAGGGAGGGGAGAGATAGTGGCTCTCCCATATTGTTTCTCCATAGCCATAAGCCCTTCTCAGTATCTGAGCATAACACTTGACATTTGAATTCCTGAAAGTCCTTATTGCCTTCTTCTAGGTAACTGACCACAAGCATTTCATTTCTTATTTTACACACAAGCATGATAATTTGTAATGCTATTCCATTTAGATAATCCACAGAGTATTTGGTATAGCTGCATATTATGTAACTCCAAACAGATCCTAAAGACACAGTGCAGAAGTTCTGACCACAGCCAGAGCTAAGCTACCTACAATTATTTCTACATCCTTTCAATGTTTTGCAATAGAAGAGAGAACTCTCTGACCTCTACAATTGTTGGGGGGTGGGAAGCGGGAAACACATCACTTTTAAGAAGTCAAGGATTTCTAAGGATTTTTGGATCTCTTTCAAGGTTTATTTTCAATGGATGGACAGCTTGGTTTTCCCCTTTCTCCATCCCTCTCCTTTTCAAAACTAATTTCAAATACTTCCTCACTATCCTCACCCTGCCCCCTCCACTATCCAGTAGCTTACTTTATGGAACTCTGAAAATGTGCCAGTTTTTTAGCATACTTTTCATACTCTTGGCAGAGACCTGTCTTTCTCTTCTATGTACATTCAATGCACTAGAAAGTGGCTTAGATTCCATAATGACCCCATGAGCATAATTAGCAGGGACACCACTTCTGGTGTCCACGTATTTTGGATTACAAAGAAACTTTCCCTTACCTTTCCCACTAGTTAGAAGTCAGAAACGAAACATCCCCAAAGAAAGAAAGAAAATCAGCTTTGTTATTGGGTTGACCACCATGCTTTCCTTACTTTGCTTAATATTATTTGGTGCCACCAGAAAGTCAGAAACATAAGCTTATGGTCTGTACCTCACACTGAAAAGTAAAAAATTCGGTTCTAAATTTTGCTAATAATCACATGGTCTTAGGCTGTTTCCATCCTCCACAGTTGTCATGCCTGTTACTTGGGTTAACTGCAGCCTATCTCTGAGAATTTATCTTCTAAAGGCTGAGAAACAATTGGGAGATAGCTAAAACCACCGCATTTGATTCCAGGTTTTTAAACTCCACACTAGTGCAGAGGTTCTGGAGATGAGGGCCTCTGCTGCAAAGCCAGTGCAGGAAAGCTGAGAGGCAAAGAGTGAGTTATGACAGCAGCCATTTCCCTAGGTCTCAGGGCTGTGTGACATAAAAAGCCTCAGCAGGGTACGGAGTGGGCCTAAGAGCAAAACTGAGACCATACAGCACATGCACGTCCAAACCAGCCCAATGGGTCATTGGGGCCCTTGAATATATTTCCTTTTTGACAGAACTGCTTTTCAGAAATAGTCTTATGGGAAAGTTTTATATATATAAATGGGGGCTGCCTCTGTTTGACAGGGTGTGCGGAGAATGGAACACAACTCAAATCCAACTGTGAGAAAAAGCTGGAACTCACCTTCTAGAAGACATATCAAGGAGGAGCAAACTTATTAACACTTTTTCTTTTTTACATTAATCTCATTTTTAAATTTTAAGTATTGTTGGCATGCTATATTATACGAATTTCAGGTGTATAATATACATTTACATATGTTACAATGCGATCACCATACTAATTGTAGTAATCATTCTTATCTCCCGAACTACCTTCTACAGTGATGTCCTTTCATAGCTTTGAAGAATCATACATGTTTACATAATAGCTAGAGACTTAGAGATCATCCACTCTTATCTTTCCATCACATTTCACGGATGAGGAAAATAGGACCCATAGAATGTGACAGATGTATAATACTGGTGAAGTGATGAGATAAGGTCGGCACTGCTGATAAACTAGTTTTTAGTAGTTATGCATTTATTTTCATCAGCAGTTGAAAAGTTCTGGTTTTCAGACTATTATATAATATTTCAAGATTATTATCTTTTAAGCGATGATGATTTTATGGTTCTGTTAAAAAGAGAAAGTCTGTACCTGTTGAGACATATGCTGAAGCATTTACAGGTGATAGGTGTATGGAATCAGCTTTAAAATACGACAACAAAGACAAAAAGTGAGTGGGAAGTAGATAAAACATGAACTGCAAAATGTTAACTGTTGAAGCTAAGGATGGGTGCATAGTGCTACATTATGTTCTAATTTTGTGTGGGCTTAAAATTTTTAATTGTTATTTTAATATGGGAAGAAATCCTTGTTTCTCATCTACAATACTGATGTGAAAGTTTTTCTTGAAAAGAAATGCATTAACTGCAAAAGGAAGTCAATATAAAGAAAACTATTAAGAACAGGCCAGTAGAGGTGGTATGTAGAGAATCTACAATTGCAAAGGCTAAGGGTACTGAGAATGAGCAAAGTTCAGAAAATACTGTCCCAGACCAACAGTCCCAAGGGAATGATGAAACAAGAAAGTGTTACTGACAAGTGCTATAGACAAGTTCTCCTTCAACTGCACCTAGATGACAATAACGAATGAGCCGGATCATCAGTCAGTAATTGGAGCAATTATTAAGTTAACAAGAAGTACTTCTAATTATCCTTTCTAAAGCTTTCACAATAAACCAGAATGCCAGGAGTGAAACCACCTTTACCACAAATTTGAAATTGGTATTTACTCTGGCGATAACTAGCTGTGTGACCATGGGAAAGTCCCTTTGCCACTGAGCTTCGATTCCCCACTACATACAACGAGAGGGTATTAATAATGTCCTGGAACTGTAGGTCAAAGGGTAGCAGGCCAGGAGCCTCAGTCCATACACCAAATGGGTCAGTGTGCAGACTTATTCTATTAGTCAGAGATGGCATCACAAACAAAGGCTTGGGATCAGATGATCCTGAGAAACTTAGATTTGAAGGGTTGGGAGGGACTTTTATAAGTCAGTGTAGCCCTCTATGCGAAATCTCAGAAAATCAATCCATTTGTGCCAAACCTACTGTCCTCAAATAGAGTAGCATTACAGGGTTATTCAGACTAAATAGGACTGTTGGCCCAGACCTCACGAGAGCAAGAAAAATAAATACTGATGCAGAGAAGAACTGATTCCTCCATCTTACTCAAACCCAAATTATCTAAGGTTAAATGTTACCCAAGTACCTCCTGAAGGTGTCAGTATTTCAGTTGTCTGCTTGCTTTCCCCAAACTTGAGCATTGCTAAAGGCCCCAAAAGCAGACGCACTTCATTTGAACGGCCTTCCACCCTCTGCTTTGTAGAATGGTTAACCTCAGAAGCAGAGACCATGGCTGGTGACCACACCTCCATATGATCATAAGCAAGTATTTATAGGAAAATGACTATGAGCTAATTTCAAATCCTTGTTCTATCATGTTTTAGTGACAGGACCCTAGCCCTGTTAATTTATGTCTTCGAGTATCCATTTCTTTTATAAAATGGCATTAAGGTTCCTATCTACCTCAATGGGCTGCTGTATTAAAATGTCAGAGACTTTACACATACATAATAACATTGCAATAAATAAGGTAGCTTGGTCCTGAAAAGCATTTAAGCACAATGGAACACATTTCAGAAAGCTGATTTGGGCTACTTTTTACTACCCATGATACGCTGAACTAGCCAAATACATGGCAGGGTTTCCTATTTGAAAATTGATTTGATAGACTGGTTTGTTCCTCAAGGCTCAAGGCTTTGAAGTCTAATGATCTTGAAATCCAGCTTCTATCATGCTAGTGATATCCATTTTCTTTTAAGTACTAGAATTTTTAAATCTAACATTCTTGCAATAAATTGGCCAACATCTAAGACCTCCATTGTTTTTAGAGGTTATAAAAGGAATCTTTATAATATTTGTTGGTATGAGATTGTACCTGATATTCTGATGTGAATTTTAACAAAACGTTAAAATGAAAATAAGGAAGTCCCTACACACCCAATGCCGTAACAGCTGCCACACAAATATTTGTTGATTAATAAAATTGGACATTTTGACATATGTATAAAACGCAATTTTTACCATTGATGTATTATCTCAGAAAAGTCATGACCCCCACTCAATCAATACTCATTCCCTCTCTCCTAAAAGGGCAGGATCAAATATTTTCCCAAACAAAACAGAATGCCCCTGGTTTGCTATAAAAGGCAATCTCAGGATATTACTTTAACTGAATAAACTGTTTTTATGAAATCCTCCCATTTTCCTTATTTTTCTTTTATTTTTTTCCTAAATAAGTGAAAAGTCATCTTATGCAATCATGTGGTAGCTTCTGAGACAGCTTTTATGACCATTAAACAGATGAGGAAATCAAGGTCTGAAATTATCTTGGTTGGCGAAAATGTGGACTCAACATCCAAACCTCCATCTTCTGATTGGAATCTAGCACCACAGATGGCTCTATATTCAAATCAACATATGAAGAAAGATTCAACTCAACTATCTGAATGATAGATTTTACCCCTTAGTTTTGTTATTTGTATTATTTTACATTTAGTAAATCAAGCTAAGAGTTTGCTGTTATAAAACAGATAAATTATTAAACCATCAGGTCAATTTTATATAGATAGTACATCTAGGGTGTTTGAGAATTTTTAATTTTTTAAAAATTATTTTAGATCTTTCCTAAAATCTTACAAAAGATTAGATTAAAATACTCATATAACTCTCTTTACTGATCACAAAGCAGTTGACCTCTAGACAGATGTTCCCTTAGCATAGTAACAAATTAATTTCCTGCACCTAGATACCTCTGACATTTTCACTGAGCCTAGTCCTCTATTAGTGACCATGTCCTTCTCAGGGCCTACTATAATGGAGGAGCTATACTCTCTGGAATTCTGCATACACGCTAGACCAATGAACAAAAGATAACATCAGAAAAAAATGTGAACTGTGGTGTTGGGGGAGAGCCCTATGGATACTCTGGGCCTCTGGGGAGACAAACGAAAGGGTCTTAGAATAAATTAAGGCTGCAGCATCACTGGAGGCAAAAACGAAAAAACTGCAGCAGTCCTATCTCAGGCATCCCATGAGAAAGCAGGGCTTTTTGGAAGAATGATAACACTGGGAAAAGTAGAAGACAGCAAAAGAAGGTGAAGGCAAATATTAGATGCATTAACTCCATTTAAGAAGATGCAGGGCTGAGTCTACAGGAGCTGAGCAGGACTGCTGAGGATGGGACATTGTGGATCTCATTCATTCATAGGGTCTCCAGGAGTTGAAGCCACCTCAACAGCACATAACACAAACATAGAAATGTGAGCCTCATTTGGATATTTCCTTCTCGCAGTGGCAGAACAAGAATCAAAAAGAGTATATCTAGCCAAAAAAGTGAAACTAAAGAACTTAAGTTTTAAATACAGGAGGTAACTTTTCACCAAAAATAGCTGGCTGAGACTCCTGTTCAAGATGGCAGACTAGGTAAATGCTGTGCTCACCTCTCACAATCACATCAAAATTACAACAAAACAAACATCATTGGGGATCACCTGAGGCCTGCTGAACAGAAGTCCTGCAAATGGAGACACATTGAAGAGGCAACCTCAAGTCCACAGGAAGGGAGGCGACACAAAACGGGCTGGTCCCACACCTGCACATGGTGGTTTAGAATTTGGAGAGATGTCTTCGCTGCAAAGCCCCCCACCTGGAGGAGCAAGAGGTCCTGGTCCCACCCCGGGATCCCCAGCTGGGGGGTTCCAGTGCCAGGGGAGACCACCGGACACTGTGGCTGAGCGAGGGGAGGCTGCGGGAGTTGCAGATGCTCCTCTTAAAGGGCCCAAGGATGGACTCACGGCGGACGGATTCGCAGGCTCTGTACTCCAGCACTGGGGCAGCTGCTCTAACGGTGCCAGGGACATGCGGGGAGAGGGCGAGGGCCAAAGGGTGGCTTCCTCGCAGATTAAAGTGTGGGCAGAGGCCATTGGTCCTCCCCTGAGCCCTACCCCCTCCACGTGCAGACGCTGGTGGGCCCCATCAGCTCAGTCCCCAGAACCTGGCTGACACGTGCGCCCTGCCCCCATGATTCCCTGAGAGCCTGTCCCCCACGTGCGGCAGCAGCAGCTGCTCCAGCAGCTTTTCCACGTGCACGGCCTCCTGGCTCCTGAAGCAGACTTTCCTGAAATCTCTCAAAGGCTCACAAACCCCAAACAAGCAGCACTTGGCCGTAGGGTGCCCAGGACCTCCTGCTGAGCAGCCCCAAGCCACGGGCAACAGTGGCCTCAGTTTGCGGCTTGGCCTCTCAAGGCACCTCCAAGCCTAGCGCCAGGTGGCGGGCATCTGTGGATTGCTAGGTGGCTCATACCTGGTGGCCCCAGGCAGGGCACAGGCTGCGGTTGAACTTGGCATGGGGCAGGGTCTCACCCAGGAGGCTCTGGCCTGCACGCCCAGTGGCCAGCTTTGGATCGAACTGAAGCACCACTGGGCCACATCCGAGGAACATACAACTGAAGGGTGGACCGGGCAGGCAGCAGAGCCCTGCTAGACGAATCCTGCTCTTGGGGCCAGCCCCACACCGGGCAGTCCTGACCACCAATCGGCCCGAGGGTCAATCCCTCCCACTGCTGTGCAAACAGCATTCAAGGCTCAACTACGACAGGAGGACACACGCGACCCATACAAAGGACACACCTGGAGCACCCGGCTCAGGTGACCAACGAGACTGCTACTGGGCCCCAGAGGACACCGACTACATAAGGCCACTTTACTAAGACCGGGAGACATAGCAGCTCTACTTAATATATAGAAACAAACATGGAGATGCAGCCAAAATGGGTAGACAAACATGTCCCAAATGAAAGAGCAGAACAAAACTCCAGAGGAAGAACTAAACAAAATGAAGACAAGCAATCGACCAGATGCAGAGTTCAAAGCACAGGTTATAAACATGCTCAATGAACTTACGGGAAGAGTAGATGAACTCAGTGAGAACTTTAACAAAGAGATAGAAAACATAAAATAGTGATAGAAAACAAAAAAAGAACCAGTCAGAAATAAAGAATACAAAAAATGATATGAAAAATACATTAGAGGGAATCAACCATTTAGATCAGGGGTCCCCAATCCCTGGGCCACGAACCAGTACTGGTCTATGGCCTATTGGAAACTGGGCTACACAGCAGGAGGTGAGCAGCTGGTGAGTGAGTGAAACTTCATCTGTGTTTGCAGCCACTCCCCAGTGCCAGCATCACCTCCCCAGCTCTACCTCTGATCATTGGACATAGATTCGCCTAGAAGCATCAGTCACTGGTGGCCATAAAGTTGAGGACTACTAGTTTAAATGAAGCAGACACTCGAATCAGAGATTTAGAAGATACAGTAGCAGAAGATACCCAATTAGAACAAGAAAATAATGCAAAAAAATGAGGATAGTTTAAGGGGCCTCTAGGACAACATTAAGTGTACAGTATCATAGGGGCACTAAAAGAAGAAAGAGAGCAAAGGATTAAAAAATATTTGAAGAAATAATGACAGAAAAACCTCTTACTTGATAAAGGAATTAGACATACAAGCTCAGGAAGCTCAGGTAGTACCAAACAAGATGAACCCATAGAGTCTCACACTAAGACACATCATAATTAAAAGGCCAAAGGCTAAAGACAAAAAGAGAACCTTAAAAGCAGCAAGAAAAAGGCAATTAGTTACCTACACAGGAGCTCTCATAAGGCTGTTAGGCAATTTTTAAAGAGAAACTTTGCATAACAGAAGGGACTGGCATAAAATATTCAAATGATAAAAATAAGGACTTACAACCAAGATAACTCTACCCAGCAAAGCTATCACTTAGAAGGACAGATAAAGAGCTTCCCAGATAAGAACAACCTAAAGGAATTCATCACTATGAAGCTAGTATTAGAGAAAATGTTGGAAGAACTTGTTTAAAAAGAAGAAATATATATCAAAAATATGAATAATAAAATGGCAATAGCTACATATCTATCAACAATTACTTCAAATGAAAAAGAATTCAATGCTCCAATCAAAAGATAGGGTTACTGAATGGATAAGGGAACAAGAACCTTTTATATATACTGCCTATAAAAGACTCACTTCAGATCAAAAGAAACACAGACTGAAAGGAAAGGGATGGAAAAAGATATTTCATGCAAATGGAAATGAAAAAGCAATCTGGGGTAGCAATACTGTACCAGACAAAACAGACTTTAAAGCAAAGGCTATAACAGTGGACAAAGAAGGACCCGGTAATCTTATTTCTGGGTATTTATCCAAAGAAACCCCAAAACACTACTTGGAAGGGACAACATGCATCTATACATTCACTGCAGTATTATTTACAATATCCAAGATATGGAGGCAACCTGGGTCCACCAGTGGATGAAGGGACAAAGAAGAGTTAGTACATATATACAATGGCATAATACTCAGCCATAAAAATAGACAGACAGACAGACAGAGATAGATAGATAGATAGATAGATAGATAGATAGATAGATAGATAGATGATAGATAGATAGAAAGATGATAGATATGAAATCTTGCCATCTGCTACAACATAAATGGACCTAGAAGGTATTGTGCTGAGTGGAGTAGGTCAGACAGAGAAATAGAAATGCTATATGATTTCACTTACATGTGGAATCTAAAGAACAAAATAAACAAACTCATAGATACAGAGAACATTTTGAGAGTTGTGAAACGGGAGGTGAGTTGGCTGAAAAAGGGGAAGGGGTTAAGAAGTATAAATTGGTATTTACTAAGTGTCACAGGAATGTGAAGTACAGCATAGGAAATATTGTCAATTATATTATAATAACTCTGTATGGTGTCACATGGGTACTAAACTTATGGGGATATTTGTAAGGTATATAAATGTCTAATTACTATGTTGTAATCAATGGTGTTGGTTGTCTCTGTATATGTCTGTGTGTATCTGAAACTCATATAATTTTGTATGCTAATTATAATTGAAAAATAAATTAAAAAAAAAAGAACTGGACTCTTCCTCATCCCTACTACTGCCTTCTTTGAATAAACCCAGAAGCCCAGAACAAGGAAAGATGGGATCCTGCTAAGCTTCTGTCTATGACTTCTCTCCATTTCCCGTGAACTGCAACTTGACCTTCAGCTGACTCTATACATGTCCATTCCTGTCATTTTTCCTTCTCCATTTTGTCTGTATTCCTTGTGTTGTAACTCAACCTTAGAGCCATTTGTAATAACTCCTCAAAACAAAATGCCAAATGAAACCAGAAAAGTAATACCTTCTAAGTCAGTGATGAAAATCTCAAATAAAACTCCTCAGTACAAATAGATGCCTTCTCTACCATTAATATGCTGAGTTTCTCAGAGCACATGTCATGCAGCCAGTCCACTCAAATTTAACTCACATGAAATCAGCATGCAGAGGTTTTTAGTTTCAAACCACGCATTCCCTAACAATTCTCTATATACAACCATCCTGTTATTAAAGACACAATATGTATAATTCTTAACTGACTCTTGACATCACAACATAAATAATTACGGACACCTAAGCACCAATAGAAAAGTAAGTACCATGGTGGCCAGCAAGCCAAAAAATAAACAGGAATTTTAAGATACATCTTAGGTACTTCAAAAAAGAATCCAGTGGGTTCCTCAGAAAGTGGGTGGGCTTATTATAAGATCAATGGGCACATGTGCACAGACAAAGAGCCGACAACACAGAAACAGATAGAAGCCAACACAAAGAGACAGCTATGTAGAAATATCTGGTCACAGAGGAACAGAAAGATACATGGACTGGTATACATATAGTTAGATACACACAGACATACACAGAGATGGCCATCACAACTGATTACAAACATTGACAGTTCTTCCCAAAGCTGATGGACATAGACTAAAAGGAAAAGTTGTGCACACACACACACAAAAAAGATGAGGAAGCCAAATTCTAATGGATGTATACAGAAACATAGAGAAGACAGAAGTTATAAGATCCCAGGAAAACAAGACACAGGGATATGTGGTCAGAGAAATCTGATCTAAAGTAAGCTAATGCATCGAAATATATGTACTGAGACCCATGGAGACAATGACACTTTGCGCAAAGAAAAAGATGCAGAGAAGCAGACACACGAAAAACAGCAAATACATGAACAGAAATGGCCATCCCTACACAGGTTTACATAATCACACAAATAAAGCCCTGAGCAGACAGAGAAATCCATACACTGACAGAAACAAAGAGTTGTATACACTGACCCAGTGACACATGCACTCGGAGTGAGAAATGTCCACAAAGATATAAACATGCCCAAACCCTGGGGGAAAATACAGAAAGGCACAGAGACAGAAGGATAGAAGAATGGAAAGAGAAACAGATACACTAACTTAATGAGATACATGGTTACACAGAGACACAGGTACAAAGAAAAAGCAATTTGGTCCTAATAGCTAAGCACACAGAGTGAGACACTGTTTCTAGGTCTGTGTATCACAACTGTGCAGAAATGGGTGCACACAGACAGACATACGTAGTCTGATACACAATACAAACATCAGGCCAGGACATGTGTGTAGAAACCCACAACTGTCCTGTGCAAAAAGGGTGAAAACAGGAAAGATAACAGCAATGTTGTTCTATGTCAGTCGAGGTTATGGATGAGAGAAGCAGCCTTGGTTTTGGGGATTAAGTGTTTTCTCATGCCGATAATAATAAATTGCTCAAGGCCCCTGACATAAGCCCCCCACCCACACTGCACTCTGCTCCAAACTACTGGACACTAAAATAGCTTTCACAATCAAGCTGACCTACACCCCTAATAGACAATGTTATGGCCTGTATCCTGTAAGTCACAGTCCAACCCTCATAAAACTCACCACTTACTTCTAATTTTTCAACCAAAGAACCTTCCACCTGTGAGGCCTGAGTATCCAGAGGGAAGCGACCAGGGATGTGAGGAGCGGCCTGAATTCATTTCCCATGAGAGCGGCCCCCCAGCACTTTGAAGGCAGGCCAGCCTCTGTGCAGGCAGAAAGATGAGCTCATGCCCTCTGAGAAATCACTCTAAACCTTTCACTATGCAGTCGAGAAAGGGCAAGAAGGCAGAGAAGCCCAAGTGCCCTCCCCATGCTAAACATTTCTTTGTTAATTAGAAGAATTCACAAATGCAGTTTTAAGAGGGCAGTGATATGAAACATGGGCTAATCGCAGCCCACCCACCATCTGCCAGGTCCCTGAAAGAAGCAAAGCAGAGGTCAGAGCATGTATTCCCACTTTAGTCACAGCTGGGACCTCAGATGGCACTGCCCCCAATGTACAGTAGAAAGGGTCAAACTCAAGGTGATCATCAAATATCTGAGCTAGAAGGGGCCTTAGAGAGCGTCCAGTACTGACCTGGCCCTTGATTTTCCAGCTGAATATTCCTCAGCCAGCTTTGTAAACTTGGCCTCGTTCCTTTTCCTGCCTGGGTTTCAGTTGCCCAATCTGAACAGAAGGGAAGCGACCTCCAGGACCCCCTCTCAAGTCTGTGCACCTCCGATTCTCTGCTGTAAGCTTGCCCCCTTTAGACTCACTATTTTGAATTCATGTCTACTGGAGAAGCACAATTAGTCCTTGGAAATGGAAAGGAGGAGAAACGCTTTTCACCAAGTCAACAAGTCCTTGTTATATACAAAGGAAGGGGGGAAAGCCCAGCTGGATGCAGGCATGCCTACTTGAAACAAGCCTCAAATGTTGTTTGAATAAATAAGAGGGACTCTGGAGGGCTAAGAGGGGACTTGGATGGTTGGCTCTGCCTGCCATCTGCTGAACCCTGAATGTGTAACCCTCTTTTCAGACTGGCTCAATGCATAATAAGCAGTCCACTTCCCTCAGCCCACAGTTACTAAATTGTAATACAGCTGGTACAGGGGAAAAGACCCACCCCTAAGCCACACGTGTTTGGGCTTTTAGAAAAAAAGGGGACAAAGATTCATCACTGAAGCATAGCATTTATTTTGTGATCGTAAAAAAGCAAAACTGTAAATCTATAAGCCCTTTCTGAGTTTACAAAACACTTTTAGACTTATCCTTTCATCTATAAAATTAGAATTTATGTTCTAATTTACAGATGAGAAGATTCTGACTCACAACTGTTAACTTGTCCAAAGTTACACAGATAGTAACCAATAGTCTGGACACAAGCCCTGGTACTATAAGCATACGTCCACTGCTCCTTCATGGACTCCAGTCTTCTTCACTCACTCTGGTACAGCTGGAGGGAAAGAAGCCTGGCATAGACTCAGGGCTGAAAGGAACAGACATCCAGCTCCCACCTCCACATCTGCAGGGAAAACAAGGAAGCAGGAGTGGGCGTGGCATTTGGCTGAAGGGAAGTAATAAGCCTTTCTCCATCATCCTCATTACTCCCAGTTCTCAGGGAACATTGTGGCTACGTTTATGAAGGTAAGGAAGTAAAACAGAGATGACAAGTTGCCAAGGAAATTCATATTCCAAACCTATTTTTCCTGAATTAGCCATGACTTTGATTTTCCATTTTACAGTTAACCAAGGCACTTAAGAGCCTGGATTAAGGCTCTGGGCCACAGTGCCCATGAAAGTTTAAACCTCTCCTGAGGATTACTTAAGAACATGGCTAATGGAGGGTAGATTTCATGGCCTCTGAAAAAATAAAGCTGAAGCAGTATAGAACAATGAAAATTGCTGTGAGGCCAGCAGACAAAAAGTCAAAAATCTGAATTCCATTTCCAAATCCAGCAAATTACTCAGAGTATGACCTTGAGCAAGTCTACCTCTCTGAAGAGCAATTCCTCATCTATAGAGTCAACTAATAAGAACCACTTAGCATCACATTAAAGACTAAACAACAAAATACCTCGATGATAGCTAACATAGCACGTAGAACTAAGAGGCAGATGCTCCAAAAATGCAATATTTGATCAGAACCAGTTTCTCCAAGCTAGAAAAGAGCCTTTGGTGTCAGATTTTGGAAGCATGTGGAATAGTGGTGTTCTAGGGCTGCTGACCATTCCCTCAGGGAAAAAACCCAAGATGAGCTCTTATACAACAGTCCTTGTCCTCCCGATCAACCACATAATCTATACATCTAGGGTTGGAACTCACTGGGACAACTGAAGTCCCCCATATCTCCCACTTGGAAATCCCCCAGCTCCCATCTATCCTCACACACCTAACTCCCTCTCTGTCTCCCGCCCCCACATACACACACTGTCACACACATAGGCTGAAACAATTCATTTCTGTTCTTCAAAAGAAAGGGTTAGATTAGAAGGCAATTACTCATAAGGCTTCTCCATTTTGCGTAGGGGCCAGCTCACTGTGCAAGAGGGATATGAGTTGAGATTTTGGTAATGGCATTTCATAAGTAACTGTTCTTTTGCTCACTACTGAGCTATCAGTCCCCAGTCTGTGAGATCTTAGAGCCCTGAGATCATGTCTCACTTCTCTTTGTAGCCTCAGAATCCAGCATGAGGTCTGGCACAGAGTCGGCACTCAAGAAACGTCCAAATGAGTAAAAGAATAAATTACTAAATTAATAAATGTTTATGACTTTATCAGATTGATAGTATTGAGAATTAAAATGATGATCTACAAGAGGTTCAGTAAATCCTTAACTTGGAGATGTTTAAAATGTTTCCAAATCAAATATATACTCATTTATTCTTTCATTCATTCAGTAACGAGTCTGTGCAGTGAACTTGAAAATAAAATAGTCTTAAAGTAAAAATTCATGGTCAAGATTCTGGTTCCTCCACTTATCGTCTAAATTACCCTGGAACATCCTTTAATTGCCTACTGTCTCGGTTTCCTCATCTATGAAATGGGGATGTTGATGGACCCTGCACCTACCTCCCTGTTGCTTTGAGAGGCACAGGCAATAATGTGCTGCAAGGACTTAGTGAACTTTCAAGCATTTCGCACATCCTAGGAGTTGGAGCCACTTAGTGTCAGATATGTCCAGTGACTCCACTGTCATTTTCAAGTCCTCCACCATTTCTCATATCAACGGGCTAGAGCAAAGGCAGCCACCATATTCTCTGCAAAGCATCTAAACACTGAACACAAAAGGAAAAAAAAATATGCAAACATCAAATCATCATGTCATATACCTAAAACCACTGTTATATTAGTAATACCTCAATAGAAGGGGAGAGGAAGGCAAAGGACTAGGTGTCCTTCCAGGTTCAAGCGACTTCTGGCTTATCTGAGGGGTTCTAGGTCCTGGCTATAGCTGTCCAAACGAGTCACTGCTGCTGATGATAAAATATCTAACTACCCACCTTTTAAAGTTACCCAAGAAGCAGCCTTTTGGGATCCACTCTGGCTTCCCTGCCTAGAGGTGGTTTCAGCAAAGGGAGGGTCTATGAGGAAGGTCCCCATGGTGGGAGTTGGCGCAGTGGATGTGCAGTGGGGCCAGCCATGGGAGACAGACTGAGGAGCCAGAGATGGAAAATGTCAGTGAAGGAGACAGTGACCAACAAAGAAGGGAGCAGTTGCCCTGAGAGAAAAAGGGGATTGGAGGCTACAGAGCAGAACAGAGAGGTTCAGGATGCTGCAAAACTGCAGGTTTACAGGGTGACAGCTGGGGGGACAACTGGCTCCCAGGAAGTGCCAGCCCAAGCCTATGATAAACACTTGCTGATGGCTCATTCCTCCACGAATACATTCAGAAGTGCAGTGGAGAAAAAAAGAGAAAGAAATATAGATCACTTTGCAGCAACTGGCATGCACCATGATGACGATGCATGTGACCACGAACTGAAAAGCAAAGAGGGAAAGGAACACATTAGGTGAACACTTTCTTGCTGCTCTCAGTGACCAGCAGCAAGAGCTCTATGGTGTCAGCTGGCTGACCCGCTGTTAGGCATGCTCCCTCCATGTCACCCTTACTCTTTTAGAAACCAAGATGCAACCAAAAGAGGTACAATAAGAAGTCTTTGGAGGTGCTCTCTGGAGTCCTGGGGGTAGAAGCAAGTCACCTCTGTGTCCCCAAGGGAGGAAGCTGAATTTCACCTTTCCACTCACTCCCCCATAGACTGGGGCATGATCCCTGCCTCTTGAGACCTGCCAGCCTGCTCCTGAATGAGTCAGCAGAGCTTTAAATACACCCAGGCAAGGTGCTGCCCTGACACAAGGGGAAAAAGTTTCAATCTCTGTGGTGCATTGAGAGGTGGTCAGTAAAGTCCTTCATCAACATGAGCTTCCCAAGCAAACTTGGCACTACAGGTGAAATTCTCTCTCTAGCTAAGAGACTCACTTTTGTTCTGCCTGCCACCTGTCAGCTGTGTGGAGCATGACATGAGAAGGGGGATGGAAAGGGTGAAGGAAAAGCCTGCCCAGTGAGCCCGTGGGGCAAGGGGACCGATGCGTGCAGTGTAGTGACTAGACAAAGCATAGGGACTCCAACCTCACCAAGGGCCCAGACTTTGGACTGGACCATCTTGTTCCGGGTGGAGGACCATGGCCTCTGGCTGACAGGAGGTGTCTTGTCACTCTCTCTTCTCAGACCAGCTCAGTCTTGCACTTTGAAACAAGCATCAACTAGTAAAAGATTTCAACAGGGCTGAGGAAAGTAACTTAATAACCTGCATTACCAAAGCAAATCGCACTCCCTGTTATCTGCAACAACCCCATACTCACATTCCAGCCAAAGCGTTTTGGAGAATTAGGGCTTTGTGGAGGAGAGAGGCAGGCAGCAGTGGCCTATGGGAAAATCCACTTACTGCAGTCAGAGTCTATTATGCTTTTCCCTGCTCTGCTTGTCTCTTCTAAAAATAGCAACAACAACAACAACAACAACAACAACAACAACAATAAAAAAGAAGAACAAGAAGAAGAACCATTCATCAAGCATTTATTATGGGCAAGGCACTCGTCACACAGCCTCACCAGAACACAACAAGGGAAGGACTAGTGTCTTCACTTTTAAAATGAGGAAACCAAACCCTGAAAACATTAAGTGGCCCAGAACATGCCGAGAGTAATTGTCAGCCAGGATTTAGACCAAGATCTGTCAGTTGTCAAAGTCTGTGCCTGAACCTCAGCACATTATACTTCAGCTCTGACCCTGACTCCTTTCCCAAGAGCCCTCAGC
Source organism: Cynopterus sphinx (assembly GCA_030015415.1). Taxonomy (NCBI): domain Eukaryota; kingdom Metazoa; phylum Chordata; class Mammalia; order Chiroptera; family Pteropodidae; genus Cynopterus; species Cynopterus sphinx. Next base: position 80,548,973 of record CM057388.1, read on the forward strand.
CTCTCTGTTTTCTTAAAAATTCCTAACTCTGCAAGGTATGCCTAAAGTCATCCAGATGGACATTTTGGAGTCATTTATAGCAGGGGTCCCCAACCCCCAGGCTGCAGACTGGCACTGGTCCATAGACTGTTATGAACCTATGAACTAGGCCACACAGCAGGAGGTGAGTGGCAGGAGAGTGAGTGAAGCTTCATCTGCATTTGCAGCCACTCCCCAGAGCCAGAATCACCACCTCAGCTCCACCTCAGATCATCAGGCATTGAATTCTCATAGGAGCGCCATTCCCTGGGGCCAAAAAGGTTGGGGACTGCTGATTTATATGCTTTTAAGTTGTTATAGAGCAACTGTGGAGATCCCCTACTGCGAGTCTGAACCTCTGCCCTAAATACATGTTTCCCAAGAAGTCCAATTTCTTCTTGAATGCCTTTACGAAGCGGGAATTTATTACCTTTGTGACACTGCCAATGGACAGAAAGGGTGTGACAAACAAGAGAGCAACTCACTACTGTTAAGGTTAATATTAACTAATATTTCAGCATCTCCTACAGTGGCATGCCCTTTATCTAAGTCATTCTATTTGGTCCTCACAATGACACCGTGAGGAGAGCATTCTACAGATGAGGTTGAGGCTCACAAAGGTCAAGTCACTCAGCCGAGGTCATACAGGTGTTCAATGGCTGTGCCAGAACTGGAAGTTAGGTTGGATCTGATTATGGAGTCCCTTGTATTTTCCTGCAGTCCCTCCTATATAAAGTCCAAAAGCCCACGGGGTAAGGAAGGCTCTTGAGATTTATGTCCAGGTCCCTGACCTGACAGGGATAGCCAATTCAAATGCCTGGAAGAGTTGAGCAAGTATCTTAAGTGAATAAAGCAGGAAGCTGGTATCTAGGCAACCTGGAAAGCATACACCCCATATCTAGAGTAGCAGCTGTTTGTCACCTTCACCTGCTTATCGCCATGCAGGAATGTAGGCCCGCTAGTGCCACATCTTCATTCCCATAGCTGGAAATCCAAATGTTTATATAAAATGTTAGTAACTAACCACACACACACACACACACACACACACACACACACACACACGGCCCATACTAGCAACATCTGATGTAGGCGAAATCACTCTAAGACGTTTTACTTTTACTAAATTGCAACCTATTCTCATTGGTTTTGCCCCTTGGGATTCTACAAAAAATATCTAACTCTTTTATTCAATGATGGTCCTTCAGATATAATGAGACAATGTTTATGTCACTGCTCCCTGCCTTCCTTCCCCAACCCAGTGCAGCATCTCAGCTTCTTCAGGCTTTACAAGAGCTGCCCTGTGAATGGTGAGGTCCAACCACTATTTAACAGAGCAAGACTATTGCTCCTTTTATTCTGAATCTCAGATTTCTATTAATGGAAACTAGTTGTTTTCAGCAGTCACTTAATACTACTGACTCAGAATCACTTAATAAAGTAATACTTATGGAATACCTACTATGGGCCAAGCTCTAAACTATGTTGTTTTGTATATATTGCACCAAAATATTCATGAAACAATCTTTGCCCTAAAATAAGGTATAATTTTGAAGAACAGATAAGACATGCCCATGAATAATTATAATTTAAGTTACTCAGCACCATATTTATGGAGAAGGAAAAAAAAGGGATAAATCTAAAAGGTATTAAGCACTGACTTTTGACTTGAAACTAATATCTATCATGTTATCTGATCCTCTTCCCCCAAAATCTTACAAGGTAGAGATTTCTAGTCCTAGTTTACATGTGAAAAATATGAAGCTTACATTCTTTCCACCATATAACATCATAGAAAGACCATATCATATCACAGAGATCACTTCTCAATGGATTAAGGGATGAGAAATTTCATCTTGTAAGGAGACCGTATTAGAGCTAAGCTTAGAGTAATATAAATATTATTAAAAATGAGATAGCCTTCAAAGCCTAAGGAGTAACAGGAAAAACAACAAGTTCAAAAAATAAGGAAGTGAAGATGGTTTAACGTGACAGTGAGAAAATCCACTTGCCTAGAGTTTAAGATTTTGTAAGGGAATTATAGGCAATGAGGCTGGTAGAAAAAATCATCCAGATTATAAAAAGCCCTGAACACAAGACTTAAAGAATTTGGACTTTAACCTATAAGCGAATAAGGAGGAGTTGCACTTTTCAGCAGGCACGTGAACTACTCGGTGAGGATTTCTCTGTGCTAAGCACTGAGAATACAGAGAGAATTTAGATGGAGTTCCAACTCTCAAGGAGCTTGTAGACTAAGGACTGTTTAAAGAAGAGAACTAAGAATGATGTGGCTGAACTACACCCAGGGAAGAGCTTAGGAATCCCACATCTGACCTGCTATATGTAGAGTTGATCTAGCACCTTGGCCAGGGCCAAAAAATGTTCAAAACAAACAACACATCATCTGAAAATATGAGCATGGTTAAGATTTTTACTCCATTATTATGTAGTTGGTGACTGAAACATCTCAGTCTATTTCGGTCTTTTTGATTTGAAAGGGTGATAAAATAGGTTTTGCAAATGAACATTTGGAAACTGCCAGTGGCTACACACTTGCTAACCTTTGTGTTTTCAAACACCGAAGCATTGAACATAATAAGGGCTTCCATCTTTCCTGCCAACTGTCACTTTATGTGTGACATTTTTATGCAGTTAGAGGATGAACAGTGCTGCAGAGGTGGTCTAATCTGACAAGTTTAGAAAGATGCTCTTTCTTATATACTGCAAATTTTCAAAACGAATGCCTAAGCAATTGTTTTTATATGAATTCCTATGGGATCCTGCACAATCAGTTCAGGCCTAAAAGGACAGAGGTAGTATCTTGTCCTACTGGCAGGTTCCTCTTCTTATTTAGGGCAAATCCTATATGCTGACATTTTTGTTCATTCTGTCCAATGTCTGGAAGAACAAGGGTTTTATAATCATTCTCCCTATTTTCTGTCCAACCTTGCTGATGGATAAAATTCATTAATTAAAAAAAAGATTAGAGACAGGGTGGTACAGAAGGAGGGAGACATGTTAGAGCAAGAAGGAAACCAGAGTGACAGAAGGCAAAGGGGTCTAGCAGTCTGGAGTTTCGAGTTCGAGCTCTCGTCCTGCAAATTACTCACCAGGTGACCTCGGCTAAGTACCTTCCTCCTAAGAGATCTTAAAAGGAGCTGGTGTATTTTAAGGGTAAGAGTTGCTCTGCTCGATGTTTGAAGTTCAGGCACAAGGTTTTTGCATCAAAACTATACATAACGGGTGTAGCACGCCTTTCCCTTAGTGTGAGAGAAGAGCAGGAGGATTGGAGCTGGGCTGCCCACCTACTAACACACGCTCTTCCACTTAGCTGTTCTGTAACCTCAGGAATGCTAACTGCTTGTCCTGTGCTTGCTTCCTCACCAGTAGCCGGAGTGATTACAGTACCTACCTTGAGTTATGTTGAGGATTAGTTGAATTAACATCTGTAAAGAACATAAAAATGTTCCTAATTCCAAAACAAGCAGCCATCTTATTTTTCTTAGCTTGGCAGCTCTCCTACTGCCCAAATGTGTAGTGAGCTTTGAGATTTTCAAACACCTTGGCATCCCTAGGCCTTTTTCAATTTCTAAAGTCCTGCTTTCCACTCCCTAGTGTAAATGATCAGCTCTTTCCACCACCCCCTTTCTGTGTCCCTCCACTTCTACCTTAATCCCCCAGGTACTTAGCTATTTGACGAGGAGAGGCTCAGGAGACTGTAACAGGGGCAGTGCATTATGAGGCCACCATAGTCCTCAACCTTTGGGGATGGTACACCCAAATGGCTGGCTAATCTGAAAAGCTGCTGTATTATACAGAGGTTAAAACCTCCTAGTTACAAGCCAGACTTCCTGGGTATTCACATGGGCTGTGCTACTTCCTAACTGTGTGACCTCTGGACGAGTTACTGAACCACTGTGGGTTACCTAATGTGAGAATTAAATCAGTTAATCCACGTAAGGCACCACAATTTGGCACACGCTAAGTGCTATCATTATTAATGCTATTATTATAACTTTTTGTTGTTGTTGTTCTGAGTGTGGAATCGCTTTTCCAACACTTCTTTTCCAGGATGCAATGGAAAGCTAAGCCCCAGAACAGGTCATACCTGAAAGGTGCTTGCCTTCTGTGTGATTTCGGTCTAGCTCCTCCCCATCTCTTTGCCTCAGGTAGCACATCTTTAAATCCAGCTAACCTGACAAGGTGGTCGGTCTTCAGGGTTCCAGGAATTCAAATATCCTACAACCTCCAGCCTTTTCTGTTCAGATTTCCAGCAGCTTCCAACTTTGATCAAAGCTCAATGGCCTTTAAAAGTCTGCTTACTGTGTTTTCCATGGATACATTATTTTGGCATGTGGTTTAGTAAAAACATGATAATGTTTCAGTTCAAGTAGAGGCAACTGCCAATCTATGTGTTGTTCCAGTTTTTTTTTTTTTAACTATTTACTTTAATTACCTGGTTTAAGGTTTGGGCAAGAAGAAGAGACTCACTCTCTTCCCCAAGTCAGAAGAAGTGAGTCTGTGCTCTAGTTCTGTCACTAATTGTTATTTTATCTTGGACAAGACACTGCCCTTCTCTAGGAGTCTATAAAGTAAAAGGAGATGAGGAGAGGGTGCCAAAAACCTAGGCGACTCTAAGGGCCCTTTTAATCATCTTGAAGAGCAAGAAAGCTGAGGACATTGCACGAGGACTGAGAATAAGCTATCAGGATATTCACTAGATAACTCAAACTTTACAGATCCAAAATCAAACTCTTGTTTCCTACCCCCAAACCCTATATATTTACTCTACCTACAATCCTCATCATTTCAGGAAATGGCGATCACATTTTTCAAATTGCTCAGATCAGAAGTTTGACAATCAAGCAGTGACTCCTTTTTCTCCCAATGAACATCTCATCTATCAGTAAATGCTGTCAGAATCCACCCCCTTCATTCCCACCACCATCGCCGCCCTGGTCTAGGCCACTGCCCTCTGTCAGCTGGATCGCTGCAGTAGCCTTATCTCCCTGCTTTTCCTTGCTCTCACCATCTCTTCTCCACACAGACAGTAACTAAACAGACAAATGTATAAAATATCAACGAGTGGTACATGTTATGAAGGATCCTGCTAAAACATAAGTCATATTGCGCTGCCCCTCTCCTCAAAACCTCTTAATGGCTCCCCACAGCAAGGCGAAAAACAAAGTCTTGAGCAATCCTGGACCTTGCTACCTACGACTCATCCTTCATCACAGGCTTCTCAGCTGTCTTTCCTCCATCACACCAAGTTTGCTCCTGCCTCGGGCCTTTGTTACTTGTGGTTGCCTCTGTCTGGAATAGTCAAAGCCCAGATGTCCCTATGGCTCAAATCCTCCTTTTCTTCGGGTCTTTGCTTACATATCACCTTCTCAGTGAGGCCTTCCTTCTCTGACCCATATCTATGAAATGGCCCCTTCCACTATCAGTCTGCACCCCTCCACACACAGTGCCAAGCTATTCTTCATGACACTTATCATCCTTTGACATACCTACATGTCTCCTCTCACTCCACTATAAACCCCATGAAGGAAAGACTTTTTGTATGCCTTGTTCACTACTTAATCATTGGTGCCTAGGACAGAATGTGGCATGTAGTAAATACTCAGTAAGTATCTATTGCATAAGTATGGTCTATGAAGTAGCATGGCAAGGTTACTGGTGCCCAGAACCATGCACAACCCAATAGGTCAGTGTGGTGAGTGGATAAGAGACCCAGATAAGTTTTAACAACTGTACCAGTTTCTATTATTGATATCAGTGCAGATTTCTTTGCCTCTCTGAATCTCTGATTTTTTATTTATGAGGTGAGAGAGATGTGTGATAAAAGAAAGAGGAACATTTGATTTAAGAAAGAAATAGTGGGGCTGAAATCCCAGCTCTGCCACTTTGAAGCCATTCGACTTTATACATGTGACCTAACTTCTCTGAACATAAAATTTACAATGGGAATAACAGTATTATAGTATGAAGAATATTATAATTCCATGAGACCTGGCTACTTGTACAGGTAGAAATGAGGATGAAATGTGATAATGGAATATGAAACTGCTCAGTAAACTGTAAAGTGCTACTGGAATCTGGCCAGTGTTACTCATCCCTGCACCTCAGTCAGAAAAGGTTATCGAGGGGTCAAATGATGTCAGTAAAAATGTTTTGTACTTTGGGAAATAACATCCCAGATGAAAGACTAAGTACCACAGTAGCTTATTTATTGTCTGGTACTTGGTGGTTCTGGCTCAAGTTAGCCTGCGCTATATTGAATCCACCAAAGACCAACCATTCCCAGGGAGATCCTGCTGCAGGACGTGTGCAGTCCCCCTAGTGGCCAGAGACTGGGAAGACACTTCATAAGCAAAGCAATTTTTTTTTAAGTTAAAATTACTGGGGTGACAGCGATTAATAAAATCAAGTTTCGAGGGTACAATGGCACCCTAAATCATATATGTACTGCATCTTGTGTTCGCCACTCAAAGTTAGATTTCCTTCCGTCACCACATATTTGACCCCTTTTACCTCCACCCACCTCCCCCTTCTCCGCTTCTCTCTGGTCACCACCGAACTGTTGTCTGTGTACACAAATCTCTTTGTTTGTCATGTTTGTTTGTTGCTTTCAGTTTTATATCCCACACATGAGTGAAATCATATGGTTTTCAACTTTTTCTGTCTGGCTTATTTTGCATAAACAAAGAACTTAATTCAAACTGCACAAAACATAGCCCATGATGAAGGGGTGAGCCATTTTAAAAAGCCACACCATCTAATTCAGCAAAACCATTATTTTAAAAAAAAGTTTCATGCACCCCTTACTTCCGTAATTAATTTGTTCTTCTTGTTTCCCTCATTTAACCAATACCCTGAAACCTCAAAGTAAGCCACCATATTTGAAGGAATCCTTAAGAGCAGAACAATAATTCTTTATCAGAAGGTGACCATACTGGGCACCTTCTTTGATGGCTCGCATGCCAAACTTAGAGCCATTAATCCCCTCAGTTTTAATTAATTCCTCATATATTGCATATTTTTATAGTCGAGGATGTCAAAACATGTTCCCAGCAAGGGCAATGACATAGTCAAGGGAACTGAGGAAGAAACTAGTAACTGACTTGATTGAGTGACACTGTTGAAAAAGTGGAACTAAATTTCAAGCTCTTACTCAAGTTCACCATTCATTGTCACTCCAGAGGTACCGCCACTCCTTGGTGTTTGAAATGCCCACCAAGGCCCATAATCTATTGCTTGGGTTTAATCATGTCCTTACAAAGCCATGAATGATAAGAGGTGGCCATAGGTGATACTGGCCTACACATTCACGCCATTTCCTTTTTGAAGGCATGCATTTAAGAAAATCCCTGCCATACAATCCAGCATCTCATCATACTGCTGCCATCCTAGATTTTTTTTAATAGCTATAAGCTTGTTGAGGGTGAAAACCCCAAGACCCTCCCTGATCTCCTCCTGAAGCACAGCTGGACATATAGCAGATGCTTAATGAAAAGTAGTTGACTGATGGATACTCTTTAAAAATCAGTTCTTTAGGCTTATCTCTAAAGACAGCTAAGTCACAATTGGACCTTTAGCGCCTTCTGTTCAACCACCTGCAGTTCATACCATTCTTGGGCACAAAAGTTGTAGCTGATTAGACCCGCCCTTCACCTGGAGTAGTCATGGTGCCAGTGTCCAGGTCCTTCATAGGTGAATTTTATCTTTGCTTTGTGGTTATGGAGTGCACCCCCCCTCCAAAGAAGCTCAAATTATATGAGAGTAAATAAACCATTTCCTCATCTACAAAGACACACTGGGAGGGGTAGTATTTACTTTGCCCAAAGGATAACATATAAAAACAACATTATAACTCCAGTTGTTGACACAAACCTAAACATAAGCCAAATGCAACTAGTGATTTCTTTGGCCTAGTTGGCATTTCTTATCTCTTTATATCAGTTTTCTATGTGGAAATGATTGCTCTTCACCCCCTTGCTAATAGTTCCCAAATCCAAATACTAAAATAAATAAATAAATAAAAAGGACTGATAATCGCTTAAACCTTATTAGGTTTCTCTGAAGACTTGAAAATTTTAGAGGCTCTTCTATTGATCCAGGAGAGGTGAATTACCAATTCCAGCTCACAGCTGAGGCAAACTGGGAACAGTTGCCCTAAACAGCCCTCATCCCGGACAAAACGAAGTGTGCTGTAACTCTGAGCACTGCAGCAAAAACCTTCTGCCTCTTAAGTCCCTGAGGTGTTCATAATTGGCTTTCCACAAGGTTGCAGGATACAAAGTAGATACACAAAAATCAATTGTTTCGATATACCGGCAATGAACACTCTCAAAAGGATATTAAAACAATTCCATTCATAATAGCATCACAAAGTTAAAATAATCAGAAATGAATTTAATGAAAGAATTGTAAAAGTTATAGTCTTACAACTACAAAATACTATTGAAAAAAGTGAAGAAGACCTAAATAAGCGGAAAGATGTCACATGGTCACAGAGCAGGAGACTTTATGTTGTGAAGATGACAACATTCCCCAAACTGATCTATATTTCAACTTGATCTCTATCAGATTCGCAACTGGCTTCCCTGAAGAAAGTTACAAGTGGATCCTAAAATTCATATGAAGAGCAAACATTTTTAAAAAAGTTACAATAATTAGGAAAGGATGTATTGGTGTAAGATTTATGAAATATAATTTAGAGTCCAGAATAACTCTCATATTTACAGCCAACGAATTTTACCCAAAAGGTACCAAGACAATTAAATAGGGAATGAGCAAACAAATGGTGTTGTGATGTCTGGATATCTCCACACAAAAGAAGTCCGACCCTTACATTTAATGAGTTACATAAAAATTAAGTCATAGTTGATCAAAAACTACATTGAACAGCTGAACCTATAAAACTCTTAGAATAAAACCTAAGTGTAAATCTTGTTACCCTGGATTAGGCATGGCCTTCTGAGACATGACACCAAAATCACAAGCCACATAAGCAAAAAATAGATTGAACTTCAAAATGAAAACATTTGGGCTTCAATGGCTACCATCAAGAAAGCAATAAGACAACTCAGAAAATGTGATAAAATATTCACAAGTCATAATTTGTTACAGTTCTTATACCCAGAATATAATTAAAAACACTTACCATTCAATAACAAAAAGTCAAATAAACCTATTAAAAATGAACAAAGGATGTGAAAAGACATTTCTCCAAAGAAAATACACAAACTTCCAGTAAGCACATGAAAAGATGTTGAACATTACAGTGATTAGAGAAATGCAAATCAAAACCAATTCGAGATACCACTTCACACCCACTAGGGTAGCTATAATTAAAAAGGCAGACAACAGCAAGTACTGGCAGGATGTGAGGATTTTGGAGCCCTCATATATAGCTGGTGGGATCCTAAAATGGAGCAGCCACTTTTGGAAATAGTTTGGGAGTTCCTCAAAAGATTGAACAGAGTTATCACAAACACCACTCCTAGGCATGTACCCAAAAGAATTAAAGGCATATGTTCAGAAAAAAATGCCTGCACATGTACTCTCATAGCAGTATTTTTCATAATGGCCAAAAGGTGAAGAAAACCCAAATGTCTATCAATCATGGTATATCAGATGTGGTACGTTCATATAATGGAACGTTATTTGGTTATAATAAAGAACTAAGTACTGACATGTGCTTCAAAACAGATGAATACTGAAATTATTATTCTGTCAGAAGCTAGTCACAAAAGACCGCATGTTGCATGATTCCATTTGTATGAGATGTTAGGACAAGCAAATCTATAGAGGCTGAAAGTAGGTGGGTGGTTGATAATTGCTCCAGGTTGGTGGCGTTGGGGGGTGGGGCTCGTAAGTGATTAAAATGTTCTAGAATTCATTGCGCTGATGGTCACCCAATTCTGAATATACTCAAAGTCATTAACTGTACAGTTCAAATGGCTGAATTATATATATTGGGAATTACGTCTCAATCAAGCCATTATTAAAAAAAAATGAAACTCAGGTACTGCATGATTGAAATTGGCAGCATTCTCAAGTAACTAGCACTTTAGAGCTATAAGCTTCTGGAGATGAGCCACTGTCAGCCCCGCTGTGGCCTACAACTTGGCAGCAGGAATTGGTGTGGGAGGGAAGGGGTAGCAGCAGTCATGAGTGTGCAAGGAATTGTGCATAATTCAGTCTCTCATCTTAGTGCAGACACCATTGAAAGTAGCCTTTACTGAGCAACAATCTAAAATATAATGTAATGTGGGAAGCTTTGAGAAAAAAAGCTGGGAATTGCTGCTCTAGAGAGCTTTGCCCACATGGTAAACAAATGTTATAGAAAATGCAACTATTTCTACTCTGCACTAGCAAACGGATGTTCAGTGAGCACCCTCCTGGCCTGCTTGAACCTACCTGAGTGTAAGGGAATGAGCTGGAAGACACTGGGTCTCTTCTCTGAAAAGGGCGTAGCATAAATATGAGATTTCATAATTCTCTTCACTATGGCGAACGTCAATCTACACTGGTCACTGTACAGAACTTGACAGAGCTGTCTCAGAGGGAAGAGGGTCCAGTTTTTCTGAAGCTTTGAGAAAAGGTTGTCAAAATGACAAGTAGACAGAGAGACACAGAGATGAAGAGAGAGACAGAGAAAGCAGCCTGAAAAATAGTTCATGACAATGACAAGTCCCCAGCCATGTGGCTCAGATCCCTCAGCAATGTTTGACTCAGGTTCTAACCTCAAGGTAAAAAAGTCCAGCTTTTCATTTTGCTATCCCCTCAAGTCATTTGTCTTAGAGGTGCATAGGTTGATCTAATTTGTTACCCTCCAGGTGAAAAAAGAAAAAAAAAATCTTTAGGAGCATGCCACAGGTGTAATGAGAAAAGTATACTGAAAAGTAGGAAGAATTTATATTTTGATGTCAAAAGCATTAAAGGAGTGGAAAGAAGGACAATCCTGGACAGGCAGCACTTGAAGCTCCAGACGAAGAGAAAATGGTGGAGGTCGGGAGTGGAGAGAGGGTGCCTTCTTCCTTTCTGATGACCGATCTCACAAAACTTGATTTTTGTTTGCTTTTTATTCTTCAGTCGTGATTTTAGGTTTCGCTATAAAACAAGCCCCTTGATTGCCATACCCAGACAGCATTCCATTCCCTGCTTGAAACCAATGGTCTTGATATTGCTATGAAAATAACAACAATAACAATAATAATGGTAATAGAATAACCATGCCCCTCACTCTATCTCACATAATTCCACAAAGAGCAGCCACAGCACAAGTGAGAGTCAGGAAGCCAAAGATTTCTTCATTTTAAATGTGTATATGTACACCAGATGAGAAAATTACTACAGAGAGGGAAAACACTTAAAAAAGAAAATGAAGTGTGCCGGTAAATTCAATATGTCATAGGAAAGTTTATAGCTCAAAGAATGGCAGTCTGATGAAGTAAAATTAGCACTGGCAAGAAAACCCCCCAAAGTGACCCTGCAACTGGAAGGCTGCAGGCTTCTTTGAAAATATCCATCTCTGATATTAACCTTTGACTGAGCTGAGAGACAAATTCCGTGGACAACCAAGTGGGACTGCCCATGGCCACATCTTGCACATATTTCAAAATGGGGGACCAGTCAGAGTGGCTCTTTGGCCCTCGGGTTCTGATCTTTGGTACTCAGACAGAACTCATCAGTGGTCTGATGACCATGGAGAAAAGATGCTTTTTTTTCTTCTCCCCAATAGACTGACCCTCGAGGCCTATGGACAGAGAGAGCCAGTTTTATCTTGATCCCAAAGCAAAATTATGTTTCACAGAACACACAAACTTCTCCGTGAAAGAGCATCATGAAAAGCTGTTTAATAACTGGGGAGGGAAAGGAGATGGAAAGAGGAATTAATAAAATGACTAAATGACTTGTTTTGAAATAACTAATAGAGAAAGGCAGGATTTGCCAATCTCGAAGCACTACTAAAAGACTAGTTATTATGAAGACCAGAACGAAGTACCAAGAGAAAAACTAAAACGTTCTTTTGCCTCTGGATAATTTATCTAAATCCCAACTCTAATTCCAGCACAGGCTCCCCTGGGCCTTAACTCCCAAGAATAAATATTTGTCATATTCTAGTGTTTGCTGGGATGTGAAGGGTCCTGCTTCTGTCAATTGGGACAGTGGTCAGTTAAGAAAGTGGTCGTCTTGCTTGATCTTGGAAAAAAGACAGCTCCATAACACATCACCAGCTCTGCACACAAGCCCCATCACTTTTTATGATTCCTTCTGTTCAGAACACATGGTGAAGGACGTTAAAAAACATAAAAGCCCACCTTCAGCCTCTTCTCTCGGCAGAAACATTGCAGACGTATAAGAACAGTTTTTCCAGAAGTTACTAAAGTAAAAAAAAAAAAATTCCCATGCCTACAATTAACTAATGGGTATGAACACACACACACACACACACACACACACACACACACACACACACACACACACACACACACAGTTGGAGAAAGGGAACAATCCAACAGGTTATTGGAGATTTGTAGAATTTTAAGATTTTTAACTCCTTTTAAGATTTTTTGGCTTAAAAAATTCCTTTGCCTTTCACCAAACTATGCCCCTACAAAGTGAGGGGAAGAAAGAGAAAGTAAAAAAATGTCTATTCTTAGATTGAAATTGGTTGCATTCTGACAAAAGTTTCAAAAACCTGATTCAGTTATTTTCTATATCCTGGAAATTAAAATTCTTTATCAACGCCATAACTGGTGCAGCAATCACTAACCAGGAAAGATGAAGTAATCTTGTACATTCTTCAGGCACCACAAAATCCTCACTCTTTCAGGTCATTAATTTAAGCAAAGCAGGTCTTTCTAGGAGATTTTCCCTTAAGACCTGTGACAAAAACATGTGGTTTACTGCACACCTGATTGTATAAACCTTTTTGCTCTCTTATAGCCACTTCCTAAAAATTTCAGGTTACATCTTCAAAGACAGACAACCCTTAACAAACGTGGGGAATCATTCACTTAATCCCTGTTAACTGAGTTGGTCGAAGGGGACGTGCAGCAGGGTGAATGTTCTAGTGACTGGGCTTAGCGTAATGGTGGATCTAGAAGCACCTTTGACATCCTTCCCACCCCGCACCCAGTAAAGTTCACAGTGGCAAAGGGATTGGCTGACTAGCAACAGTCCTACAAAAAAAAAAAAATTAACCAAGTTCTCATAAACTGGAACATACCTTTCATCACATGGTATAACCACCTCATGATAATAATGAAAACAGAAAACCAAAACAAACAAACCAAAACACTCCAATGTAACTGGAAAGGTCTTTGATACTATAGAAGAACCCTGTGACAATCCTGTAGGCCAAACCTCAAAAAGTGAATAGAATGTAAAGCCTGGTAGGAAGCTGATTCTTCAATAGCCAAGAAAATATTTTATGAAATCCTATCCTCCTCTTCATTTTCTAAACCTATGCTATCAACCTTCCAAGAACAGATGTATTGGTGAAAGGAGGCAAATTGTTGGATTTCAGTTGCCAAGGATGATGAGGCTAACAAAGACGTTTTGGAAAAGTTACAGATAAAAGAAAATAACTATGGAAACATGGAATGACACACAAATCCATGGAGACATCGGCACTCAGGGGGCCCAAGGACTTGGTTCCCCAGTCACCCTCCCCACTGTCACTGAGATAAACTAAACCATAGTTAGCTGGGAAATGTGGTCTCTAAGAAGCTCAACAGCTGTGACAAGGAAGGGCATTTAACAAACAAAAGGAAAGTGATGACCAGTTTTCTCATCATCTCATTAAAAGTTTGGGCGACTATGGCTCATATGCCCCTAAATGCTGTTGCTCAGCTTGTTAGAAGTAACAGTTCATGTTTTCAGTTGTCCTTAAAATGAAGGAATATACTGAGGAGCCTAACCCCTCCCTCCCCAGAGCAGATTTCTGAGCACAGTGGAATAGCAGAAAATATTTTAAAATTTATTCTCAAACACTTGTCTAAGTCAGACTCAGGTCCAGTTAAATTCTTCATTAAGAGAACAGTCTCATCTCTCTAGATCTGATGCAAACCTGAAGTAGGGAACTAGAGAAAATAAACACTTAAAAAAAAAAAAAAAACCTAGTCAAGCGGCTACTTCCAAAACAGTTAAGCTATGAGGGCCAATTTTGGCCGCGTTGAGTAAAAAACCTGGCCTTAGGTTTTCCTCCACCTCTGCCTGCTCCCCTGATTCTGATGGGTCGGATTTTCCAGACCGGACCTCCTAGCCTGGGGGCAAGAAGTCAGCTTGTGCAGGGGAGGACCCTCACCCCTTCTTGACAGCCCTGCTCAAACCCTTCACACCCGTGCAGCTCAGAGACCACCTTCCTCCCCTATCTCGAACAGCATTTGGTCTCTTTGAAGGAGGCGGGCTGGGAAAGCCTGGGCTGGCCTTTTGCCTCTGACCGGCCCAGGGCGGCCTGTCACAGACCCTAAGAGGAGACTGCGCTCAGCTCCCCAGTCCAGGTTCACAGATTTGGGGTAGAAGAGGTGCAAAAGAAGTGGGGGCTTTATTTTCGAGGGGTGGTTCTTACAAAGGGGCTGAAGTTTGGAGCCCTTGGGACACAGGGCACCACAAGGCAGCGAGGAGTTCAGGAGGCTGGGATCAGATAGCTGTCAGAAACGGTCTAAGAGGAAGCCTCGGCCAGGCCCGCAGTCCACGTTAGGCTGGCCGTTCGGGGAGGCCCCATCCCTAGCAGCCCTCAGAGCAGCCCCAGTGGCGGAGGGGCCGATCCTACTGGGAGCACGGGTGGCCTCAGGCCAGACAGACTTATTTGTGGACGGGTAGACTTACCGCATGTCCCCGTAAGGCCCGGAGTAGCCCTCCATCCAGGGGCCCATCTCGCTTTTGACACAACTGGGACTCGGATAGGGCACTCTGCTCACCACGCCGCCGGGATACCACACATCAGGCGGGGGGAAGTCGCCTTCCTGACCCGCCAGACCCTGAGGTGGCCGTGCGTAGCCGTAGGGGGCCACAGAGCCCGCCTCACCCGCGCTGCCGCCGGCGCCGCTGCCACAGGGCCCGTACATCTGGCCGTCATCGGTGGTGAAGAGAGTGTGCCAGGACGAGGAGGCGGCGGCGGAGGGGGAGCCCGAGCCGGGTCCCGAGGCGGCCCCACTGTGCAGGCTCGCCAGGTCCCCGTAGCGACACTGCGCCGCCGCCGCGGCCGCCCAGGCGGTGCCATAGTCCAGCGCGTTCTCCAGCTTGATGCGGGCGTGCGAGTGGTGAGGCGGCGGCGGGGGTGGCGGCCCCGCCAGGGCGAGCGGAAAGTTGTAGTAGTCGCGACTCTGATATGCCGAGACCTCGTCCAGGGCACTGGGCTTGTAGAGAGACAGGCTAGATGGCAGCTCAAGAGGCCCAGAGACCTCCACGTCGCCGCCGGAGCAGCCCAGGCTGTCGCCGTCCAGCGGTTTGGGGTAACCTGCCTTGAAAGGCGGGTAATCGGAAGTGTCTTCAGCGCCCTTGGTTGGGCGCTCATCCAACAGGGAGCCTTTGCATTCGGCCAGAGGGGTGCAAGGAGTGGGGCGCACCGTGGGCGGCCCGCCCAGGAGCGGGGCATACATGCAGTCCCCGCGCAGTTGCTCTCCAGGACCCAGATGCTCCAAAGACTCCACGCCCAAGCCCATGGACACGGACACCGCCTTGCACAGCTCTTTGGCGCTGTCCGAGATGGTCGAGCTGCCTGCTAGGTAACTGTCCTTGGACGAGGTGGCAGCCCCCGCGGCCTCCCTCGCTCTCCCGCCGCTGCCGCCTTCCGATGTCCCCTCCTGCTGCGGCGGCTGCGGTGACGGCTGCAGGAGTTGCATGCTGCCAGACTCACTCAGGATGTCCTTAAGGTTGGCGGAGCAGCCACTTAAGCCCGGGAAAGTGGGGCCCAGCAGGGACAACGT
The DNA here is from genome assembly GCA_030015415.1 of Cynopterus sphinx. Classification (NCBI taxonomy): domain Eukaryota; kingdom Metazoa; phylum Chordata; class Mammalia; order Chiroptera; family Pteropodidae; genus Cynopterus; species Cynopterus sphinx. The sequence continues at coordinate 80,564,935 of CM057388.1, forward strand.
GGATGGGGCAGCTGAGTCATCCTCGTCCGGAGGTGCTGGCGGCGGCGGCGGCAGCCCCTTGCCTGCGGCCGCGGTAGCTCCAGGCTCTGGCAGGCAGGAGCTGTCCGCGCGGCCCTCGGGGGCTGCCTGGTGCTGGGCGGGCTGCGGTTCCTGCTCCAGGGCCAGGTAGCCTGGCGGGCATCTGCCCTGGCTTTGCGGGGAGTCATCATCGCCTTGCTGCTGCTGCTGCCGCCCGGAACTGCTCTCCCGCTGCTGTCGCTGCTGCTGCTGCTGCAAACGGGCGCCGGGAGGTGCTGCGCTCGCGGGCTCAGGGTGCCGAGGCCCCGGGGTCTGGATCACTTCGCGGACGCTCTGGAACAGGTTCTGGAAAGCTCCTCGGTAGGTCTTGGACGGCGGCCGGGGATAGAGCCTCCCCAGTCCTAACTGCACCTCCATCCTTGAGCTCGGCTGAATCTTCCTCCTAATTCCTTGATCCCGCTTCCCCTCCTCGCGCTGACAAGAGTTCAACAGGCGGAGACGCGGTGGTCACTGCTGCGAGCTGGCCACCTGCGAGAAGCTCCCGAGAAAGAAACTTGCAGGAATAAACATACAGAAGCGCAGGGACAGGCTCCGGGCGCCGTGCAGGAGGACACGCGCGCCGGGCACGGTGTGCCCCGCCGGGCTCCGGCTGTCGTTGGGCACGCACAGGGCAGACTCTGAAGATGCTCAAATCTTGAAGAAAAAAAAAGGGGGGGGGAGTGTAACTCACCACCTTACTGACCCAGCGTCAACTAAAGCAGGTGCAGATCGCGACCGCGCCACATTATTTTTCTTTTCTGCTTTTGTTTGTGTGATTTGGGTGCGTTTTTTCTTCTTTCTCTTTTTATTTTTTTCTTGCCCCCCCCCCTCTCTCTCTCTCTCTCTCTCTCTTTTGGCTACTGGAGACCTGACTGCCTCCTCATCGTTTGCTCTTTGGTCTCTCAAAGCGCCGGAGTGGGGGGCGGGGGGGGCGGCGTGCGGGGGAGTGAGGGGAACCCGGGGCCTCACGCCATGTGGTGCCGCCGCACCCGCGGGGTCCCGGCTGCGGAGCTGGAAGCGAGTCCGCGACCACCGGGTCCTGCAGGGCCATCTTCGCGCGGTGCCGCTAGCTCACCCCCTTCCAGCCAAAGGGAGTTACCTCTGCAAAGTTGGACTGGCCGGGCCAGGCCGGGCCGGTGAGACGGGGAGGGGGGGCAGAGATGAGCGGGCAGACGCAGCGGCGGGGGGGGGGTACACCCGGGGGGGGTATGGGGTGCAGGGGAGGAAGACAAAAGCAGCCGTCAGTCCTACCCCGCAGTTGCCTCTCTTCCTCCGAGTCTCTAGCAGCTTTCCAAAACTTCACTGAAGAGGAAAGGGCAGCTCCGGGGCGGCGGCTTCGAAGCCACCGCGCAGCGAGACGCACTGGCTGTCGCCAGAGTCCCGCTGGGCTTGACGCTGTGCGTCCCTTCGGCTCGTCGTGCCCCGTGCCGGAGTGGCGAGCTTGCTAGCCTTCCCTCTGCCGCCTCCTCCACCTCTGGCCTGGCTCGGGACCCTCTGGCTCTCACAGCACGTTGGCTCCCCAGGACCTCGGAGGGGGTGCTGGGAGGTGCAGAGCGAATGCAACAGTTTGCGAGCCGGGTCCCGCCCCCGCCGGGCCGGCCTCCACGCCTCCCCACCTCCTCCCTCCCTCCCTCCCTCCCTCCCTCCCTCCTTCCCTCCCTCCCTCCCCTTCCTCTCCTCCCCGCGCGCAAACGCCCAGTGGCTTTGACAAGCAAGTGCTGGCGCAGCGTGGGTGAGGCTGAGAGGCAGCCGCTGCGGCCCAGGGAGACCCCCCAATTCCCCGGCAGCCCCCGCCTCCCGGGCCCAGGCTCTCGGCGCCGGGCCCGAAGCCTTAACCCCCAGCTTTATTTAGAGGACAGTTCTGCTGGAGTGCCAGGAGGCCGGTGCTTACCGGTTGGGTACCGAAGTCCAATTTCAGAACAGGCAGAGTGCGCGCGTGGGATGGCGGGGTGCGGGGTGGGCAGGGGCCATTGGAGTATCAGCCCCTTTGAAGGGCCATGGGCTACTCTCAGGGCAGATGGAAAAGTGCAGATGAGAGGCTCTGGATCCAACTCGGGACGAGCTGCGGCCAAGGTGGCGGACACTTGTTGAAAGCTTTCAGATCTCTCCAGAGGGCAGACTGGGCCTGATGGCATGGTACCAGTTGCTTTAGGAACCCTCTAGCTGGGAACCAGAAGTCATCTCTACCCTCCTTTTTCCTCTCTGGAAATGCCTCTAACCACACGCTTCTCACCTTCCCCTGTGTGCAAAGGCAAAATCACCCAGACGACCAGTCAAAACACATGAACAGCAGAAATACTTCTCATGTACACGGGGACCTCAATTTTGTCCAGGATTTGTGCAGATGTTTGTTGACATATGGGCACTTCCTTTTCCAAGTGGCCTTTGCACACTTTAAGCTTACAAACTTCTCTTTTTTGAGGATTGGAACTTACATAGGATGCTTCTCTTCCTCTTGGTGGACAGCCAGGAGTGAAAGGTGACATGGGGTACTGCCATTGCTCTTCTCTAGAGGAGGTCCCATAGTCCCTGTGCAAAGATGGAGAAGCAGGTAGCAATGAAATAGTAGAAGAAATGGAAGGGTAGACCCATAGGGAGGGACATCTCTTTCCATGTCAACAGGTTTCTATGACTCCTCAGCTTTTTATATTTTAGACATTTGGATCTGAGCTGGGTCCGTCTGTCCCAGAAGGCTTCTGGAAATCTTCATCTGGGCCTCTTCTACTTTTCACAGGCTTCTACAAAGTCTTAACTTGCCCACAGCTCAACCTCATGCACCTTTACTTTCTCTGACTAAAAGAGGTAACTTACTCCTAAAGGTGGAGAACACAGCATTATCAACTCTATTTTCCAGATGAAGACATTAAGCAAGGACATCATTTGTCCTATGTTCCTCAACTAGACTTCCATCTCATTGCTATTTTAGCTAGACTCATCAATGTCAAGGGCACTTAGGAAAGAGCTATAAATGAACTTTACAGAACCCAAAGCTGGTCTGAGGAGCTTTTCACTTGGGAACGTGAACAATTATCCCCTGGGATTTTAATGGCCTCAACCTTCTCAGGACACTTCCCAAACATACTCCGGTACCTTTGTTAGGGAGAAATCTCTAAAATCAGACCTTATGGTAAAGTAGCAGCCTATTCATAGAAATGTCAAATCGTAACAAGGCAAATTCTCCATTCCCTATTGTAATGGGAAAACAGGAATATGTGATTGAAGTGCACAGACACTTTGAAAACCTTATTTGAATAGTCATCACGACCTCTAGTTCCACTAAAGCTTTTAACTAGGGTTGCTCAGAAGGAATTGAGTCAGCATGGCTGGGGGAAAGTAGAATGGAAATAACAGAGAGCCAGGAGAACAGTTTGCCTGCAGAGTGACAAGACATCTTCAGCTCCTTCAGCTTCCGCTGCTTGCTCTGTGAAATGGGGAGAAGAGGAGGTAGAGGCCAAACCAGATGGTCTTTCTGGCATTGACAATTTACAATGAGTTTTCTCATTTACATCCAATTGGAGGTAGGTCTGGAGGCGGCGCTAATGGTGGTGAAATGATCAATGGATGGGTGCAAGGAGGGTAGTTATAAGCAAAGAATCCTGCAGAAAACTAAGATGAGAACTAATTCTCTGAATAAATTCCTATTGAATAAATGGCAGCCTAACAGACATTCAAACCCATGTCTGATTTATCTCAAAGTTCATATTGCTTCCACAGCATCAAAATTGTTTTCACAGTTTTCTTATCAAAAAATTGTGGCCAGTGATGTTTATTCTCAAAAGGCATATGTGCTAATTAAAGGAGCTCATGTATATGTTACAATTTTGTTAACAAGAAAACATTCTACAAATCCGGGGGATGACTTTGTTTTTTTTTTTTTTTTTTTTGTTTTGTTTTTTTTAAGGTGGTGTTATCCACATTTGTATCATTGTCAGGAAAGGCTAACTACTGTGAATGTAATAGGGGCATATTACTTTATTTTGATTTTTAAACTCTGACCTACCTCAAATCCGATTTTGCTGCCATTGCTTTTAAGATCGAGAGACAAATGCTGAACAATGTTATATAAATGATGTGCTCTTACCATCTTTATTCTCTTCCTCCTTTTCCTTCTTCTTTGCATTTATTTTTTAGCAAGGAAGTAACCAGTGATTCTCTCCCTCTCAGGGGGCATATGTTTTTGCCATGCACTGTCTCTGCAATTTCAAGGGGACTTTACTCATGGAATTTTCCTTAGCCCAGCTGACACTTGGGGGAATGGTGGACCTTCTCCAAAACCTGTGAGTTTTATTTCCTATTATATTTTGCAAATCTGCCCATGTCTCTTCATCTCTGCTGCTGCCAAGCTAGTTCCAGGCCTTTCTTACCTGCACTGCTGTAAATGGTCTCCCTCTTCCACTCACATTTCTAGAATCAGCTCTGCATTGAGAAGCAAGGGGGATTTTTTCTTTTAAACCCAGACTTAAATTTTTTTAGAGTAGCTTAAGGTGCACAACAAAACCAGGAGGCACAACAATTTTCCATGTACTCTTTGTTTTCATACAAGCACAGACTTCCTTCAACACCCACCAGAGCAGAAGAACCTATATCGATACATTATAATACGCTAAATCCATTGGTTAAGATTCTTCTTGGCCATGTACTGTTTGGACAAATGTATAAAACATGTATCTATCATTATGGTAACGTGCGGAGTATTTTCATTGCTCCAAAAGTCCTCTAAGCTCTGCATGTTCACCCCCACACCACCACCTGGCAAACACTAATCTGTTTATTGTCTCCATTGTTTTGCCTTTTCCAGAATGTCATGTAGTTGGAATCTTGCAATATGTAGCCTTTCAGATGGGTTTCTTTTGCTTAGCAATATGCATTTAACTTTCTTCCATGTCTTTTTATGACTTGTAGCTCATTTCTTTTTAGTAGTGAATGATATTCCATTGTTGGATGTGCCACAGTTTATTTACCCATTATCTACTGAAGGGCATCTTGGTTGCTTCCAGGTTTTGGCAATTATGAATAAAGCTGCTGTAAACATCATTCTTGTGTGGACATAAGTCTTCAGCTCCTTTGGGTAAATACCAAGAAGCACAATTGCTGGATTGTATAGTAAGAGTATGTTTATTTTTGTAAGAAACCACCAACTGTCTTTCAAAGTGACTATACCACTTTGATTTCCCACAAGTAATGAATGAGAGTTCCTGTCGCTCCACATCTTTGCCAGCATTTGGTGGTGTCAGCATTCCGGATTTTGGACGTTCTAGTAGTGGTATATCAATTTTTTTTTAATTTCCATTTCCCTGATGACGTATGATGTGGAACATCTTTCCATGTACTTATTTGTCATCTGTATGTCTTCTTTGATGAGCTATCTGTTAAGGTCTTTGGTCTGTTTTTTAATCAGGTTGTTTGCTTTCTTATTGTTGACTGAATTTAAAAAAATTTTTTGGAATATTTTGGACAACCGTCCTTTATAGATGTGTCTTTTGCAAATATTTTCTCCCCGTCTGTGGCTTGTCTTCTCATTCTCTTGGCATAGTTTTTGCTGAGCAGAAGTTTTTAATTTTAATGAAGTCCAGTTTCTTCATTCTTTCTTTCATGGATCATGCCTTTGGTGTTATATCTAAAAAGTCAACACCACACCCAAGGTCATCTAGGTTTTCTCCTGTGTTGTCTTCTAATTTCTAACAGTTTTATACTTTGCACTTTACATTTAGATCTGTGATCCATTTAGAGCTGATTTTCATGACGGGTATGAAGTCTGTGCCCAGAATCATTTTTTTTTTTTTTGCACGTGGATGTCCCATTGTTGCAGCACCATTTATTGAAAAGATTATCTTTGTTCCATTGCATTGCCTTTGCTCCTTTGTCAAAGATCAATTGAGTATATTGATGTGGGTTGATTTCTGGGCTTTTATTCCTGAGGAATTTTTTTAAAACAACCTGATTAAGATATTGTTGAGATATACATTCTTAGTACAAACTGATAGCTTTTTACATATGCACACACTCATAAACCATCAGCCAATCAAAGTAGTGTAAATATCCTTCAACCCCAAGATTTCTTTTGTGCTCCCTTTGACTTCCTCTCTCCACCACTCCTAAATTCCCCTTCTGACCATCAATTATCTATGCTTTGTCACTATAGATTAGTTTTCGTTTTCCAAAGTTTTTTTATTGATGGGACCATCATCATTTGTTTGTGTGGGATCTTTCACTCAGCACAATACCATTGATATTCATGTAAGCTCTTATGTGTATCAGTAGTTTGTTCTTCTTTAATGCTAAACAGTATTCCACTGTGTGAATATACCACAATTTGTTTATCCATTTCCTTGTTGATGGTATTTGGGTTGTTTATAATTTTGAACTATTACAAATAAAGCTTCTATGAACCTTTATGCATACGTCTTTATATAGACCTATGCTTTTATTTTCTTGACTGTATATTTAGCAGTAGAATGGGTGGGTCACAGAGTAAGTATATATTTATCTTTTTAAGAAACTGCAAATTTGTCTTCCAAAGTAGCTGTATAATTTGCATTCCCATCAGCAGTTCCTGTACATCCTCATTGACACTGGTATGGTCAGTCTTCTGAAGTTTAGCATTTTGATTTAATGTGTAGGCATTTCTCATTTAAATCACATTTATTCAATGAATAATAATGTAGAGCATTTCTTATGTGATTATATATCATTTGTATATTTCCTTTGACAAAGACTTTGCTGACTGATATCTTTCTAAGGGCAGAAAATCTTAACTCTGATTGAAGTCCAACCTAACAATTTGTTCATTTACGTGGTGTGCTTTTGGTGTCAAATATAAAAATATACATATTTTTCTAACCCAAGATCACAAACTATGCTTTAAAACCCTGTGTTTTTTTTTTATTTCCTAAAAGTTGTGTAGTTTCAGTTTTATGTTTAGGTCTATGATCCACTTTGAATTAATTTTTGAATATGGATATAGGTTCTTTTGTATACAGATGTCCATTCTTTTCAGCACCATTTGTTGAAAAGACAATCCTTTCTCCTCTTACATGCCTTTAGACAATTGTTAATAATCAATTGTCAGCATATGTTTGTATAGAGGGCTCTTTTAAAAGTTGAATCTGGACTTATCGCTGGCTTCCCACTGCTCTTAGTATATAAATGTGCAAACCTTTAACCAGGCACTGCATGACTTGGCATCTTTCCACCTCTCTGATTTCATCTCATACCACTTTTCCTCCTGCCTCCTGAGCTCTACTCACACTGGCCTTTATTCGGAGTTCCTCAAATGCCAAAAGTTCCTCCTTCATTCCTTTGCATAAGCTATTCCCTATACCTGAAATGCTGGTTTGTCCTTCTCTTGGGTAATTTAGTTAATGCCTATATGTGTGGCACTTCCAGAAAGACTTCCTGGGCCCCATCAGCTAGCTATAGGTCCCCCCCCACACCTACCTTTTTCATATTTTAATGATATCCAATATTTTTCCTTTGGCAAATTTCTCACAAATATGATTAATATTAATTGTTCATTTAGTTGTTTAATATCTATTTTCCTCCCTGGACTACACAGTTTTTTATTTTCCTGAGAGAGCAAGGACCATGTTGGTTTTATTCATTATCAAAGCCTTAGAACTCAGATTGGTGTGGCACATGGTCAAGTGCTTGATAAATATCTGCTGAATAAACAAATGCATTCCATTTTCACAGAATTAAAATTCTATTTCAAATCTGGGAGTTTGGCTTTGGAAGTTTGCAAAGACTCCTTTGGTTTTAGCACAGTTAGAAATGTAATAAACCTTCTCTTCATATACAAATAGAGAATCTCTCCAATTATGCAGTGAATGAGTTTTTATCAAGCATGGACTGTTGGCCAGGCTCTGTGCTAGGCACTGGGGATTCCCTGATGAATAGAACACTGAGGTCTGTATCTCTCAGGAGCTCATTCACAGCCTAGGAAAGAGTAAGGAATCCTATAAATAACTGCATCTGAGTTGAGCTAGAAATGATGAGTGAGGCTTATAAAGCAACCCTCAGGGTTCTTTCGCCTGCTGATTTTTTATTGTTTGCTATTTCTTCCACTTTGAGGATTATAAAGGACTATTTTCTCGTCTCATATTTTCTTCGTGTCACTCAATGTGGGAGCCTCCATCTCATCTTATCCTTTCCCACAGCACCAGCCCTAATTTCTCCCCTGACCACCCTCTTCCAGGCTATCATCAACAGAATCAAACTTAGTGGGTTGTTTCTAAAAAGATGGCTCCAATATCATCACTCCTTTTTTCTATAACTTTCAATTGCCCATATCAGGCATTTCAAACCCAAATGCCTCCTAAGTAACAAATATGCGTGAAGAGGACCTGGTGTTAGAGAAACAAAGGGTGTTTGGTAGAGGCCAACAAGAGAACAGATGGTCCATCTAAAGGAGGCACCACCACTGAACTCCAGATGTTCTGTTATCTTTAAGAAGAGTATTCCAGACTTTAATGTGAAATCTCCTACATTTTTTAAAAAGTTGACAACAGATTCAACTGGTTTAAAAACATCACGCAGGACAACTTTTTCTAGGCAGAAACCAAAAACCCAAAACAAAACCCAAACATGTCTATGGACAGGAATTAGTTCATGGAATGCCAGTCTGCCAACTCTGACCTTCAGGTTCAAGTCAATGTTCCACAGCTTAGCATTAGAAGCCTATCACCGTTAGGCCCTAGTCTCCCCTTGCAGCCCGTTCTCCCATCTCTTTCTCCTGCCAACCGCCCAGCCTTTTAGCTCTGCTGGAATTCCTGGGCTCCCTCTGAACTTGCCCTACACTCTCAGGCCTGCCTACCTTTTGGTTATGCTGTTTGCTTTCACTGAAGTGTTATCTCTCTCTACTCATGGCCAAATTCAACTTATCTTTCAAAGATAGACCAAATACTGAAGTATCTGAGAAGTGTTTCTGTATTTATTAATCATTATTATATAACCCTTGTTCATATCTCTTTTAAAACACTTATCACAACCTGATATATATGTATATGTGTATATGTATATACATATACACACACATACTACATATATTCATTATATATCCATATATTCACATGTGGGTATACAACATATAAAGTCCTCCTCCTCCAGGCAGAACCCCTACTTATGCATAGCCATTCATTCATTTCTTATTTATTCAACAAAAGTATGGTACTCCTACTACATGTCAGAGACTCTGATAGGTGCTACGACTAAGAGCTCTAAATGTACCTTTTAACCAAAATATAGGTATATAATGTTAAACACTAGCTAACTACATGGGGGCACTGTCCTCATGTCTGCTTTTTGACTTTTGACAACGACAACGACTCCCTGGGGACCCACTGCGATACTCTGGTATTTGAATTACAGGACAGTGATGACTACTTACTTTTCTACAAGAAGCCAGGTGAGTAGGGGTTAGCTCTATAAGGAGAAAACTGAATATCTGAGGTATTAAGCAGTTTATCCAAGGTAAGACAGATGATAGAAGACTGGGCCCGGACCTAGATGTTATATCCCTGAACAACTGACTCATATCTGTGCCTCAGCTGCCTCTCTAGTGCTCTGGCGAGGTGCCCTGTCCATACAGTACAGATCAAATATTACATGAGCGGGGGCAACATTGTAGCAATGACACAACAAGGCATCTTGTTACAGGTTCTGCAGTTACATTTAAGGAAAAATAAAAGAAAATACTTTCTACTTCTATTTATGTTCTATGTAACCTCTGGCTAATCTGTCACATCAGGCCTCCTTTTATTTATTTTTTGTAAATTAGAAGTAACAATAATTACCTCCCTGAAAATTTGTTGTGAAATAAAAGAAATGCAAAGAAAATGTGTAATAAGTAATGTAGGGAGGAGGCAAGAGAACTACTGTTAAATCAGCTCTATTCAGAGACTGCAATATGCTGGTCGGCCCTGTGGCCAGGCCATAAGGCCATCTGCAGAACAAAGGAAGATTTCTGCTGGGATGGGTGACAACCCATTCCTACTGCGAATGGGAGAGTCAGTAAGTGGCACCCTACACAAAATAAGATCATTCATTTCCTGCAATCATTCATTGCACCATGGGGAATCTGTGGATTGGAGGCTGGGAACTGCCAGCCTTTCACGTTACATATTCCTACCTTGCCAGCTACATACTTCACTACGTGGCGGTGCCATCCTTCGAAAAGGAGTAAACAAAGTCTTTAAACTGTAACTCACAGGAACTAACACATGATATGTAAACTGAATTCCCCAGGGTCCCTCTCATTGTCCCTGTGTCTCTCTTTGTCCCTGAATCTCTCTCAGGTGCTCTCCTTGCCTCTGCAAGGAGACCATGCTCTGTCTGGGGAGCGTCAACCCATCTCTGATAAATTTTCTTTTTAATTTTGACTTTAGCATGTGTTTGAATCCTTTCTTGTGCTCAGCAAGGAACCCTTTCCTCTCTTGGTGTGGGGCTTCTGGCTCAGGGAAGTTGCTCCATGTTGCATCATAAAGATTATAATAAAAGTTTGTCCATTATGTACCAAAATATATAGTATGTATTTGTAATGCTACAACAGCTCTCCAAGGGAGGTATTACTGTTATTATTTTCATTTCAAAGATGACAGTTATTGTGGCAGAACTAGAACTTGAAGCCTGCTCTGTTTGACACAAAACAGAATGTTGTATTGCCTCTCAGGCATTAAGCAACAGTTAATTGTTGGTATCATCTGTATAGTGCTATTTACTTTTCAAATTACCTAAGGATATTTGACCCTAAGTTCAGGTGCCAGGGATAATATTTGGGATTCAAAGTTTAAACTCCACATTTAAAAGGTTTCAAAACATGTGAAGCAAGGTCAACAGTTGGAAATCATTTCAGCAAGATCTCTTTCTCCTCACCTACATTTCACCCTTCCCAATCAAAATGGCCCTATCCCACGAGATTCTAGAAATGCCCTTGGCATCATCTGTTGTTGAAAAACATGTTTGTAGGTGACAACACACAGGGAATTTTGGCTCATATTTGTTTTGGCTTTACTGGGTGCTGAGGAGGGAATCAATAGCTGCCAAAATGGAAAAGGACCATCAATCAGAGGACATATGTAACCCATGGATCTTTAAGAATGGAGTGTTCTGGGGAAGTCAGTGAGGCCAAAAGATGCACCTGAGATCATGGCTATCTTTCATAGTAGCAGAGCCTCCCGGTAGAGTTCAAAGCTAGCGGTTCCACTGACTGCCATCATATCTCTCTCATTTCTCCAGGTTAACAGAAAAGGGGGTGCCATCACCCTATCTGCGTGGTTTGTGGCTTTAGGCTCTGACAACAGAGACCTTTGCATATGACATGTGGTTCACAAAGAATATTTGCATACAATACCTCAGTCAGTTTTTCTAGCAACTTCAGGCTGTTATGCAATTAGCTCTGTTGTGCAAAAGAGTAACCTGACCTCTGAAGCTAAAATGACTTGCTCAAGGTCATTCAGCTATGCAGGTCAGAGAAAAATGAGGCCAGAAGTCTCTGTCAGAATTCTTTTTTACACAGCAGAATTTTCAGTGATTAGTCTCCCTCAACAAACGATCCTCTGTCCCCAGAGACACATGTTTTTTTTTTTTTTTGCAGCTAATTGAAATCTTTGGTTAAGCTTGGACTCGCTCTATCTTGAAACTGGGACGTATTCTCTGGAGTACAGTTTCCTAGCAGCTTCTGGACATAGGTGACAGTGAGGTCACAAGGGTATAGAGGTGAGGATGTGTTATAGGTGCAGTCCTATAATTCCTTGTTCCCACTTTTCTGAGAAATGTGACCTATTTCACACTCCCCCTGAGGAAACGCCTCTACTTCTTACATTTCATTCTTACCCAGAACAACTAACTCCTTAGAATATTATGAGTCAATCTGTGAACATTAAAACTTAATTAATTTTTGGCTGAGTTGAAATGCAAATTAGTGTAAAGAAGTGACATCATTCTCTCATCCCTTCAAAAGAGGAGGGCTAGGAATTCTTATACTTTACTAATGAATCACAAATAGTGCTCTGATATTTATTAGTTGAAAATCCGTTACTTTATTTGATGGATGATTCCAGGTTGTGCAAACTAGAATTGTGAATTATTATGATCAAAGCCATAGAGAAAAGCAAATAGTATTTTCCATCAGACCCAAACTGATTACATTCTCATAGAATCGCAAAGGCTACCAGTCCTAGTTGTTTTGTTTTCTGAATCAACGCAAACCTGGAACTAAAGCAGATTCAAATACAACAATCAATCAAACACCAGATTATTGGCAAATACCCCTTTGTCTTTCATCCAGCATCGCCAGTCCTTACCTGCTTTCCAACAGCAGCCAAAATGCAAGTGCACATGCTGTGGCAGTGCCCAGAAACCTTGTCTGCAAGGCTGGCTGCTGAACGCTGCCCCTATCACAGATAGCAAACCAGGACAGTGATATGGACACAAAAGTAATAAGATATTACAAGAGCATCTGGGTGGTGCAATCAGATAGAAATGAAAGCATCCCATGCAGAAATAAGTTGTTTGAGGTTCTCTTATCACCAGAGTCTATGCTGTGGACTACAATGGCAGCTAATGTTTATGACACACTTATGATGTGTTAGCCATCCTTTTAAGAGCTTCACATGAACTAACTCATTTAATAGTAATAGTACGTACTCTATGAACAGTAATTCTTCTAGCAGCTTTATGTAAATTAACTCATATAATCTTAACAGCAATCCTATGAGGAAAGTACTATTATTGTTATTTTACAGAGAAGTAAAGAGAAGGAGTAAAATACAGCAACTTGCCCAAGGTTATGCAGCTAGTAAGTGATACCCACGTTTTGAACTCCTGAATCCTAGCTCTATAGCTTTTCTATCCTGATTAATAAATAATATCTGTATATCATATGCATGATCCTTTTCGCATTGGTAGAATGCCAGAAACTCTCAAGGAATAACTAACCTTTCCTCAGCAACATGCTAGTTCAAAATAGAAAAAAAGAACCAAGCCCATTGTTTTACATGTTAGTAGAATGACTTTTTATTTTGTTAAAAAATCAGAATATTTAGGATATGTTGAGCATTTTAGAGTTTTCAAAGCCTTTTTTCACCCTATCTGATAGCAACTATTCTATGAATTCAGCTAAGAAGGTATTTTTATTGTCATTTCACAGATGAAAAAACTGAAGCTCATAGAGTTTAAGTCACTTGCTCAAGACCACACAGTTGGAAAGTTATAGTGACAAAATTCAAAGACTCAAACATCTTCTGACTCTAATCCCAGATCGTAACAGCTTGATATGTGTTCTGACTCTGATGTGGACCCTTGATAAGTCTCTGCTTTGCTTTATGCTGAAGTTTCTGCAGGTCTCTTAACCGTGCAAATAGCACCTGGCCTACAAGTTCTATCACTAAAAGAACATATGTGATCAAGTGATAATATAAGCAAAAGCAGCAGGTACTTGTCCAATGGCAGGATTCTGTGCATATACAAGCTCACCAATGACTTCTCTGTGATTTTGATAAATATTGGGCTTTACTAGTAAGCAGTTATGGTTGCAAGTCGAGCTTGGAACCCAGTTGAGTTTACTAAGGCAAAAACAGAAATTGAATAATTTAGCTTACAGAGCTATCTATAATTAAGTCTGGAAGGGTGTCTCATAGAACAAGAATTATGCTGGGCCTCAGAAACAATAGAAGGAACTCTACTCTCAGAACTCTCCTCTCTCTCTCTCTCTCTCTCTCTCTCTCTCTCTCTCTCTCTCTCTCTCTCTCTCTCTCTCTCTCTCTCTCTCTCTCTCTCTCTTTCTCTCTCTCTCTCTCTTTCTCTCTCTCTCTCTCTTTCTCTCCTCTTCTCTTGGCACGTCTTCTCCTTCTCCTCTCTCTGCAGACCATTTTCTCCATTCTAAGTCCCCACAAGAGAATATGGCCACTAATAACACTTCTACAGTTCATATTAGGAGCCAAAATGGGCTGGAATCTCTTGGTTCAAAAGTATAGATGAGAATTCTGATGGTACAAGTTTGGGTCACCTGCCAAACTTTTGGCCAGTTAATTGTCACCAGGGAGTAGGGTCACATTGGTGGAATACAGTGACATTCAGTAATCATGTGGTGGGGGGATTTCTTCTGGAAAAAGTGAAGAACAGTTTCCTTCCAAAGGGGCTTCTGGAAAGACAACCAGGTCACTAAGTTTCTTCTACAGAGACAAAGATCAGACATGTTTGCCAAGCAGTGCAACCTGAGGGCCTTGCCAGTGAGAGCTGAAGATGGGTTTCTCTGCATATCCAACTGGATCTGCATCCTTCTAATCCTGGTGATGCTTCATAAGTGATCTATGCTTTGAGACTGCTTAAAAGAACATCCAGGGATATTAGTCATCACTTCACCATCCTCTTCCATGCTAATAGAACAGATGATTGACTAGCGTTCTGGTGAACACATGTTGAGAAACCTTTTAGCTCTGACATTTGATGGCTCTATTATTGTCACATCTGTAGCTGGACCAGTCTTTGACCACCTGGTATGACTTCAGAGGGGCTTGAGTTTTATTCCTATTCCCTAGAATTCTACCATTCGTGGGTCTTTATTTTTTTCTTTTGGCCTCAAGGTTAAGCCACAATTCAACGCCCCTTCCTTGGAAGTGGTTATTCGTGATGTCTTGTCAGTCATTGGCACATTGATATGAATGTGTTGACCATGTCATTTCCTCCGAGTAGATTCACTCAGAAGAGGGAGAAGTAAAAAAGGTATAAAGATAAAGGGAAGATGGGCTTCCTGGCAGGGCAGAGAGGTGCATGCAAGAAGGAGTGAAAAGAGGCATGAAGACAATTGGTTCCTCCCTCACTGCTTAGAGAGCCAGACCTCCCTGTGCAAAGGGCCTGGGTCCCTCCATCAGCTGGGCCATGATGCTAATGACAGTCTCATAGTCAATAGAATCTGTGACAACATGCTCTCTGGGGCTTACAGTTAAGCAACTCATGCTTTTTAGCCTCTCTTGCTATCAAATAGAATCACAGCTATTAATAATTTTTTCAGTTCAATAATTTACAGTTGACAAAAATGTTTCCATGTTCATTGTCTAATCTGATTCTCATGACTCCCTGAGAAGTGTGCCAGGCAATGGTGATCATTCCATCTCACAAACTGAGGCACACAGTCAATATATATAAAAAGCCTTGGACTGTATATACACTCCACGAAAGCCCAGGTCTTATTTACTTCATTCTCTGCTCTTTCTCAGGCCACTAACACTGAGCCCGATACCTAAGAGGAACTCAACTGCAATTTGTTAAATGAATTTCCTTCACTTGGGTCCATATCTTCTCTGACTCTCAAACCTATGCTCTACAATGCCAGGAGATCAAACAGGAACTGGTATTGGAGGAACATTCCAGGGCCTGTATATTTTATTTGATCTTCATGAGACTTTTGCAAAGTAGGGCTTTCTCTTTCTTTCTGAGCCTCAGAGGTATATAGATTGTCACAACCATGAAGTGACAGAGCTGGGATTTGAACACAAGCCTCTTGGCACCACAGCCATCAAGACTGCCTCTGTATAGAATTATAATATCAGTTCTCCTCATTTCTCAGAGTCAGAATGAGAGGAGCATGAATCCATGTAAGTCACAGAAGAAATCAAAGTGTGGACAAAGTGAGAGATGGTAATTAGTGTTGCTGTCTCATTCTGTCAAACTGTACTTTTCCCTAATAAAAATTCACTTTCCCCAAACCCATTTCCTCCAGGAAGCTTGCTTGAAGTGTGAAGGACTGACAGTGCCTGAAGCCACCTCCCTGTTACCTCAGGTCCTCCTGAACTTCTAATAAGCTCATAACGAAGTTAGAAGAAACTTTCCAATTTATATATTTTCTTTCCTTGTCTTTCTTGGCAGTGGTTATTTCTTTGGTCTATAGAAATGGCCACTTCTCAGTGATGAAACTTGGTGGTAATTAAAACACTTATTGTGTGGCAGAATGACAATAACAGTAATGACAATGCTTTTAATCATTTCTATGTGCACTATAATTTATAGTTGGTAAAGTTCTGTCACTTCCAGTAACTCATTTCAGGGCTTTGGTCTCCTACTCTCATGTCTCTTCATTATCTTCTTTCGATCCTTGAAACCAGCTGGGTTTTCACTTACCACATTTTGCTCAAAAGTTGGTTTCTTATGGTTGGAACAAACCAGTGATGCCCAGCCTGGTCTTGCAACACCCTGGGAAGCTTTGGCTCATATTACTTCCTCTCTTTAAAATGTCCTTCTTCCTCTCCCTCTTTATCCAAATCATACTTATGTTCTAAGGTTCAGCTCAAAGCTCAACTTCCCTTCAAACCTTTCAGGTCCACCTCAGCTCATAGCGCCCTTGTGTTTCTTAGAAGGCCTGGGATACTTGTGCCCTTCACCTGACACTTAACACGGCATGTCTAATGTTACTAATTTTTATGTATACATCAAAATTATATATGTTGCATGTGTACTCAGCAAACAATTGGTGCCTAATAAATGTTTCTTGATCATATTGTTAATGTTCTCATTAATATATCATGATTTCTCCAAAATGTATAAAAAATTATTTTATTTCAATTAAGAAATAGCAAGTGCTTCCTTGAAGGGAGAGATAGCATATAATAGAGAGAACCTTGGATATAGAAGGATAAGCCTAGGCTGGAGCTCTAGATCGGTCATGTTTCAGCTGTTTGAACTTGAATAATTCCTTTTACCTCAAAATGTTTTTAGTTTCCTCATCTATAAAAACTGGCTAGAAGTACCTTACCTACACAGTGCCTGGTCGGTATCACATCTTAATAAATATTTTGTGAGACAAGGAATCAATATTTATTTCCCAAGGTGAGCCTGATTGTCAGTGGAATCATGTATTCAGAAGTGCCTTGCCAACTAACTCTGTAAAGAAAATAATCAGTGATGAGAATTATGCAAGTAAAGAAGACTTTATGTGGGGGCCTGCCAATGAGTTGCTTTCAGACTTCTCCAAGAAGAGCAAACCAACACATTGAACATAACAACTTACAAAAATACGAGATTGGTTGGAAGAATATGACAATAATTGATGATTTTATGTGACATGAGCAGAGCAGGGTGGAGAGCGGGCCTCAATACAGAGAAAGGTTTGAAGCGGTGTCGAAGATGGTGTGGATAGGTTACTGAGTATGAAGTAGGCAAAAGGTGTGTAAAAGAGGCTGAGAGAAGAATTTGGCTGGGTATGACAGGGGAAGATTATGGAGGGTCTGTCAGTGAAATCCATATGGGAAAGGACAGGAAAGTGATATCTATTTTTGAGCTGCAGAGTGATAGGATGCAAGTGGCTTTTCAGGGTGATATGTTAGACACCATTGGAGGATTCAGGAAAACTGGAGTCAATGAGACTACTTAGACAGATTTCGATTTGGTCCAGGGATAAGGTCTTTGTGTTTCTACTGTAAAACACTATATCCTTATTGTTAATTTTCTGGCATCATGAAGAAAGGATTTTCATTGCCAAAAGTTTGAGATATTGGGCTTGGTCCTGAAATAGGTGACCTAAGACCCAGATGAAGAGCATTGTCACCCATTGACTTCTACGAACTCCTATCAGTGACTTTTCATTCATTTATTCATTCATTCACTACTAATTAGTTGCTAATAGCCCCACCAGCAGCTGCTAGACTCCTGAGGCCTTTGCGTTCTGCTAATTGTCATCTCTAAGAAATGTGAAAGTGAATACTTGTGCTTCTGAAGTCCTGTGGTTCCCTCAGTGGCAGAATGGAACATCATAGTACAGTAGGAAGAATAACCATTTTGTAACCAAGCAGAATTGGACTCAGAGTCAGACTTCTGCCTTCTAGCTGTGCAACCTTAGGTGAGTCATTTAACTACTTTGAATTTCCTAAGTAAAGATGAGGATGATAGTGTTTTTCTTCTATAAATAGTAATTATGTACCTAATATGTATCTGGCCCTGTGCTGGGTGCTGGAAATGCAATGGGGAATACATCGGTTAAAGTGAAAGAGCTGATATAACAAACAACCCCACCAAATTCCTGTGGCTTAACATTAAGTTTATTTCTTGCTCACATGACAGCCCAAAATACAGCATCTCTCCACACAGTTGTTAGGTCAGCGGGGGAAGGGACAGCCAGATGCCTGCCTGGAGACTCCCCAGCTTGATACCGGGAATCCAGACCTGAATAGGGCCCACCCTAAAGCCCTGTCACCACCCTAATCCGGAGGCTCAATTAGCATTCGATTAATGATAACGTTCCCCACCCTACACCCCTACCCCCACATAACCCATAAAAGCCACGCCCTCCCACCCCAGGGCGTGACATCTCTGGCCCCTCTCTTCTCTGGACCAGAGAACCTCACCCTGAGCTCTCTCGCAATAAATGCTTGCTTTTAAAACTTCTGTCAGTGTGTCACGCATTCACCTTACAACAGTTACAGAGTTCTGGAAGCTATCCCTAGGCAGTGGTTCTCAACTTTAGCTATTCATTAGACTCTTACAGAGCTTAAAAAATACTGATCTTCGATGTCCATGTAGAGATTTAATTGGCCTGGCATGCAGTAGATGTATCTGAAATGTTTAAGTTCCCTGCTAATTCTTATATCCAGTCAAGTTTGAGAAACACTGCTCTAGGGCATCAGAAACCTCTGCACCCAGACAGAAGTACAAAGAGAGAATGATGAACACATCACTTCTGTTCATATGGCATTAGTAATAAGTGGTCGTTTTATTACCTTTCAGTTCCCTATGATGTTAGGGGAGATGAGAAAACTGGACAGCCACTTGTCAGTGACAACTCTATGTTATGGAGATATCTTAATCAAGTACTCATACCCACTCACATAAAATTGTGATTATGATAAGAACAACAAAGAAAGGTCTTCCTGCCATGAATATGTTTAGAGAGACTTGGCATGGGCAGTGAAGTCAGGGAAGGTTACATTGATAAAGTGATCGTCGAGCTGAGACCTGAAGCATTAGTAGAACTAGGCAAAGATTGCTGGGAAGAACTGTCCAAACAGAAAGAAAAGCATGTGCAAAGGCCCTGAGGCTTACTAAAGCATGATTATCAGAAGACTCAATTGAGATGATTTCTGCAAAAGAGGATTTAAGCAGTAAAGCACTATGCAAATGCTATCATATTAAATTATCATTGTTATTTATGTCACAGTCTGTCCCAGAAACCTGACACTCAAGCCTCTGGGTTCAGCCAACTCAACATAATCCAGTGGTAAAGCATCCAGAAGAGATCCTGTGCTCTGTTTTCACATTAAAAGAAAAACAGGCAAATTAAATACTGCCATATTCTATTAGCTATCATTCTGTAGATGTTGTTAAGCTATTCCCTTTTCTGCCAGGCAGCTAGGAAACTTTCTGTTAATATATTTAATTCGTTTTGTTGTTTTTGTTATTGTTGTTATTTATTTATTTATTTATTTATTTATTTATTTATTTATGCTCCTACCTGGCTTATGCTATGGTGGCTTTGGTTTCACAGCAAAATTCAGGAAAACATCTAGCGTCTTTAGTCTGGAGAATATCAGATTGCAGATCTCTTGGGGGTGTGAAAGCTGCAAATGAATGACTATGTGTCCCATGAAATTTGGCTTAGAAGATTCACTTTGTGGAATCTTTTGTATGGCCTTTCATGTGCTAACGGAGTTGGCAAAGTCAAGGTCAAACAACTACAACTTTAAATGTCAATCTTCAGATAGGATAATGAGAGAGAGAGAGAGAGAGAGAGAGAGAGAGAGAGAGAGACTGAGAGATAGAGAGAGACATACAGGGACAGAGAGACAGAGAGATAGAGGGAGACAGAGATAGAGAGACAGAGAAATGGAGAGACAGAGAAAAGGAGAGGAGAGCTAGAAAAAAAGGTGAAGAGATAAAAGGCGGGGAGAGAGCTACGGATGCTTTCATTCAGAGTGAAGAGATCAGAAGTATGCCTCAGATCCTACTCCCAGTATTCATCTATCACTGGGCCTTAGCATTTTTTTTTCTTCTACACCCATGTGTTTTATTATCTCATGGCCATAGTCTCTGTAGACCCCAAGGGGATAGACATGTGGGCCATATGAATAATAAACTGCTAGACAATCAGATTTGGGAAGGGAGGGAGATTGACAATGTTTTAGAAGACCAGTTGGACTAATATAGACCTGGGGACCCCAAGGCACAGGAAAAGAAAAAAGACGACTGGTTGGGAAATGGCAGGGCATGGACTGGAGCCTCAAGCCCTGTCTCACCCTCCACCCCCGCCCTTGATGGCTGCCCTTTTTTTTGCTACATTTTACCATTACCCAAAGGACTGTTCTAATCCAACCAGTTGTTCCCAAGATTCTTTCAACCAACATAAATTGAGTTCCGACTGTGTGAAGTGCTGGAAATGTAAAAATAAATAAGGCATCTTGTTTGTTTTCAAGCAGCAGCTCATGTCAAAAGAGGAACATGCAAGGGAACCAAGGCACTGCAACACTGTGTGATAAAAGCTGTAAGGCATGGACAGAGTGTCATGGGAAGACCAGGAAGGGCTAGAGTAACTACAGGTGGAGGAAGGCTTCTGAGAGAAAATAATAATTGACCTTGCTCTCAGAGAACTGTTATGAATTCCCCAAAGAAGAGAAGGAGGAAGGAACCAGTTAGGAATAGGGCATAGCACGAGCTTTAAATGAGTGGAGGGGTGAATTTTATGTGGCTAGAATAGAAATTTAGATTAAAGGAGCTTGGAGAAAACCGAACCGATCAATCCTGACTTGGTTCTATAGACTTTTGGGAAAATATTGCACGATTTAAAGGTGTGACATAAATGTGTTTATTCATTCATACATTCACTGCATTCCATGTGGCCTTTCAATTGACAAATCTTCCCTGCTAAAAACTCTTAACTGATTCCCCACTGCCTTTAGGATATAAACTAAGCTTGACCATGTGACATGTAAGGTCCCATGAGGAATTCCCCATCTACCTTCCTTTCCACTATCATTTATCAGCACTTCAACATTTGTCTTCTAAATTTTACTTTTCTTTACTCTTTATTGTTCCTTGAGAAAAGAGTGCTTGCTGTTGCACATTCCTTTGCCTTTGCTCTCGTTCATTCTTTAACATTTTTTATCAGCGTTTTCCCCCTGAGAGACTCCTTTGCACCCTACCCAGTGACCCCTCATCCAGGAAGTCTTCCCCGATAGCCCTATGCTGGGTTGGGTGGGCGTCCTCAGTGCTTTCAAGTCATCAACTTCTCATCTCTTGCCTATCATTAATCACAGTACATGGAAATCATCTGTTTGCTCCCCTGGCTTTGTAAAAAGGCTGTGAACTGAAGGGCAGACATGAGGCCTTGGTCCACTTTGTAACCTCTAGTTCTTGGTACTGGCTTGTCATGGAGCCATTGGCTCCATGAGTGCGTGTTGAACTGGACTGAGACTTGGCTAATCAGAAGACTCTGGTAGCCTATCTAGGTTTCCATGACTTTAAAATCAAATCAGTTCTCAATACCCCAGAGCCAAGGGCCAATGTCAATATTAGTCCGTGCCTGAGTGGCCTCTGAAATCATAGTATTTTAAGAGAATCCACTGGTTTGGGGTAAGGTAAGTCTGGCAGCTGAATTTCACCAGTATGCAGGCAGTCACACGTAGTTAAGAGCCAGGACCTGTCCCAATTCTACCACTTTAAAAAAGTGGTAGAAGGAGCTGAAGACACATCCTCCTTCCATCATCTTTGCCCCCTGACATGGTGGCCTGGTTTAGTCTGGCCTACAGTTCACCCAAGCCAATTCTAAGCGACTTCAACCACAGCTGCAAAGATGGAAACTTGGAACAGTTCACTGTGATGCCTCATGCAGAGTTTAAAGCACAGACCCCTCCAACTCCGTTTTGGGGAACAGGTTGGAATCCCCTCAGAAGCCCCAGGGAAAATAAACTCGGGGTCAACTTCTTTATTTCGCCACAAGTCCAGCCATTCCAGCTAAGGCCTCCACAGCAACAGAGTAACAGACTAGAAAATAACAAAATCAGTTAAATTGGTTATTTAGCCCTAGAAACGGAACATATGCATAAAACTACTATAATCATTATTTTCCACATGCTTCTCTCTCTCTTTTTTTTTTCTTCCAGATTTCAGTCAAACCGGTTTTGGTGTACAGACAAAGTCTAAATGCCAGCTCAAAGATGAGGTACCTCTGAGTATATTTCCCTTGCCAATATGAAGTTCTTCCCTGCAGAGAACCATCTTCAGAGAATGATATGTGTATAGCAAGATAGGGAGAAGGCACTGAGGGGCAGGCAGGTAAGACAGTGAACCCTCATATTCTAAAGCAACCTAGGCACTCACTGCTGGAACTGGGTAAAATCCTCCCAGATGTTATAACCTCTTTATATGGCTTTTGCTATATTACTGAGAGGGAAGTATAGCCACTCGGCTACCACAAATCTGTCACACTGTGGCAGCATCAGTTCTGAGAGGAGGCCCAGACCCCACCACAACTGCCTGTTTTATCCAAGTCCAGGAAAACCCACCAGAGTTTTCATCTTTAAAGTATTTTTAATAAATATTAACCAGTGAAGGCTCTGACACAACAGTGTGGGCTGAGAAGCCGCAGTCATGCACTGGTCCAGTGAATACATGTGAAGTGGCAAGAAGCCAAGATGGGTTGTTAGTTTTGGTCCAAAGAGATCCTGGACTTCGTTTGGGAAGGTGAATGAGGGTCACAGAAAGAGTATCCTTTCAAAAGATAGATCAAAGTTCATTAAATCAATTCCTCTGTCTCTGGGAAGTAGTCTAAACTAGGAAATTCTTCGAATGGTTCTTTAGTATCATTAGGAGACTTTTATTTTCTCTTCCCACAGCATTCCACAATGTAATCATCACATAGGAGATTAGACTTTAATCCAACCCGAGGCTGGTCTTCTGTTTTTCCCTTTCACTCTATCTGGAAGATGAAAAGAAATAAGACTTCTCTCTTCAAAATAACTGTTCTCAAGATTATCCCAAAGCCCTGAACACACAGCAGATCTCCTACCAGGGGTGCCTGGCCAGAAAGGACTTTCAAGGTTATCTAGGCCGAGTTTGTAAACAGAAAAGCTGTAAATTGGGACAGATAAAATGGAAAGTTTGGAATGTACCGGTTGAGTTTCTTCCACTCCCCCACACATGGCCTATGCAGTCCACTCCAAGGCAGAAACGCCTTCAAAACTCCATGGAGCTCAATGCGTTTTGCCCCTTCTTTCCTGCTCCTGCTTTGTGACCATGGGGAACAAGTGAAGCAGCGCTGCTTTGCTTGTCATGTTCACAGAAAACATTCTCTGAAGAACTAGGGACCATCAAGAAGCCTCGTAGTTGGGAACCAAACACTATGCACAGGACTTCCCAGGGCCCTGCCTCTTCTGAGGCCAGTTTTGAGTCAGAACTGCATACTTGACAAAGTAAATTTTGCAGTTGTCAGGAGGCAGATCAGCTGTGAAAAGTGAGTTGGATTGGGTTCTGCCCCTTGCACCACTCCAAAGCTCTGCCAACACCAGATTCTAGAACCTTTCCCATCAATGAAAGTACAACAAAGAAAACAGACCCTTGTGTGCTTTTCACAAGCCTGGCAGAGCCTAGAAGCTTGGCAGTTAGGGACCTCTCCTTGTTTCAACATGTACCCTACATAGATTCATAGTGGCAATGGCTAGAGGTTAGATACGAGGCACTGAGGTAGGTTTTTTTTTTTTCTTTTTTACAGATTCTCAATTATGGTCGTAACTTCCCTCAATTGTATCTAAATTGAAATCCCCACCACCCGTTCGCTCTGCAGCCTGCAATCTAGGAGAGCAGTTGCAGTTTTGTAATGTCCTCAGACACTGTCTTTGAAGTTTCATAATACTACTTCCTGTATTTCCCATGCTAGATGGCCTCAGAATTGGCACTGTATGTTTTCAGAAGTGCAGATGATAGAGGAGTCAGGGAGGATGTGAAGCTGCCAGGACTGGCTATGTCATTTGCAGAGCCCAGTACAAAACAAAAATGTGGGACACCTTGTTAAAATTATTAAAATGTCATGATGGGGATAGCAGATCATTAAACTGAGCCAGGTCTACTAATGAGGGGGCTCTGTCCCTTGATGGAAAACCTGATAGGATTAAAGCATAATCTCCTTCATGATGATTACATTGTGGAATCTGCAGAAAGAAAGGAAGAGAAAATAAGTCTCTTAATGATGCTAAGACTTCACTGGTTTAGGTGACAATTTCCTAAAGACAGATAAATTGACTTAATGAACTTTCATTGATCTTTTAAAAAGATCCTATTTCTGTGGCCCTTGTTGACTTTCCCTGACAAAGTCCACGATCTCTTTGGACCAAAATTAATAACCCATAGTAAACATGTGACCCTTCACCTCTTAATACTTCAACTTTTTTATTTCTTAAAGGGGAATGATGATCCTTGTTCTAACTTTCACATCAGTTGCTGTGAAACTCAAATATTTTCATTAATTTTTTCAATAAATATCTGTACCTGGCTGGACAAGATACTAGCGTAGAAATAGGTAGCTAAGGCTAAATAATTATGCAAAGAACTATGAGCTGAGGCAGGTAAGCTGACATTATGACATTAAAACATGCTCAAATATACCCAGGACAAAATGGGGACAAGTGAGGACTATGAGAAGAGCAGGCCTAGCATCAGTAAAGGCAAAGGCTTCAGGAAAGCACAGATTGTGTGTGTGTGTGTGTGTGTGTGTGTGTGTGTGTGTGTGTGAGAGAGAGAGAGAGAGAGAGAGAAAGAGAGAGAGAGACAGAGAGAGACAGAGAGAGACAGAGAGAGACAGAGAGAGACAGAGTATGCGCAAGTGAGAAAACAGAAAGTGAAGGGTCAGAGCTGCTCAAAGCCGCAAATATATCAGAAACCCTGCAAGACCCTGCTGTTTTTCTGTACTGCTGTCCAGATCCTTGGCTTAAGGGAAAATATGAAGCAGTCGTAATCTCATACCATCCTATAATTCCTATCATTGCCAGGCTTTCCCTTATCTGTTTTACTCAGGCCTGGCTGGTGAAGCTGCCAGGGAACCACCTGTTCTGGCTACTAGACCCAAAGAGGCAAGAAGCCAGGTTGGGTAGTAAGATCTACAGTTTGTTAACATCAAGTGAAAAATGGACATTCGCTTGTGAACATGAGAAGTCCCAGAGAGCCACCAGTCTCTTTTCAGCAGGACTGGACCAGATGCATTCTCTTGGCATCATTCTCTGTTCATGTTAGAGTCTCTGCGTCTAATTTATCATGAGGTCTTAGGCAGGGTACTTCGCCTTTCTGGCTCTTTTCTTTGTCTCATTTGGAAACCAAGAGTGTTATAAAGGTGAGAGAGTGGTTAAGCAAGGCATTCCATGAACATCTCAATGCAAGGATTGTCAGTTTAGTCTGTTATTGTTGGGTCTGTTGGGTCTTGGGCAACTCTCTTTCCCTCTGTGCATTTCATTGTCCCCATCATAATATTGGAGTGGGGGTGGGATGGGGTTGAACTAGGGATTCTCTAAGTACCTCTAAACACTGACAGCCTATGAACTTGCACAATAATGTCACGTGAAGAAAGTAGATTGTAAAATGTATGTACATTGATCGCTCTGTAAAGATGTGTGTGTGGGCGCTACCTAGAATCAGAAGAGAACCCAGACCAATTTAAATTAAAGGATTAAAAATATTTGAGATGAGATGCTTTTCCTACTAAGTGTACAATATTTCAAAATAACAAAATTGAATATCTACAGACAATTTCTAAAGGTTTGTCCAGTTCTGATATTCTAGGACTTAATCTTATATTTCTTTGGTAAAAGAGAAATAATAATAACTTGTCAGTATGAATATTTGTAAGTGCTTTTACATTTTAATTTTTCAACTGAAGTTGACATTCAATATTATTTTATATTAGTTTCAAGTGTACAGCTATCTTGAAAAGTTTATATACATATAAAAAATATATGTATATATAATATATATAATGTTTTAAATTAACTTTATTGGGGTAACATTTGTTAATATAATAATATAATTTTAAATGCCTCTTGTACATTAAGCCCCCTTTACTGTTAGATTTATAACAAAACTTTTAATAAAACAGTACAGTGGTTGGCAAACTTTCTTCTTTTAAGGGCTCACTGATAAGTATTTTAGGCTTTGTGGGCTATTCAGCCTCTGTTTCAATGTCTACATTCTGCCAAGGAAGCTCAAAGGCAGCCAGAGACAATACGTAAAGAAATGAGAGCAGCTGTGTTCCAATGAAACTTCATGTACAAAAACGGGCAGTGATTGTGGGTTGCAAATCCTTGAAATAGTTGATCATAAAATTCAAAAATATAGAATAATTAGCAAAATCTTTAATATTGATAAATACCATCAACACATTTGAGTTTTAAATATGTAAAAGAGAAAATATTCTCAATGTATAGCTTTGTAGACAATGTCACATTGTATTCAAGTTCTCTGCTGACATAGTTTCTCAGTGGCTACAGGGTATAATTCATAGTGAAGTTTGCACACTCAAACCTGGTCTTGCTTGGCTCATCGTGATCATTCAGCTATTGCAGGCTCTGGCACATGTAAGTTACACAGAATGCCACGTACAAGTAGAAGAAAAAAT
The DNA here is from genome assembly GCA_030015415.1 of Cynopterus sphinx. Taxonomy (NCBI): domain Eukaryota; kingdom Metazoa; phylum Chordata; class Mammalia; order Chiroptera; family Pteropodidae; genus Cynopterus; species Cynopterus sphinx. The sequence continues at coordinate 80,591,567 of CM057388.1, forward strand.
CATTTAAAAAAAGCCCTTGACATTTCCTGGTCCCCATTCAGGCAAAATAGCAATTCTTTATATTTCCTGTTAAAGATTCGCCTGCATCAACCCAAGAAGTGACTTGTGAACTTATCTCAAAATTAGTCAAAAAGGAACTATCAATATATTTCAGCACATGTGTGTCGCCAAAGTTCTGTGTGAGTTGATATGTGGTTTGGGAGATATGATTGAGATGATAAAATGTTTGAATTTCTATCACATTTCAAGAGTTTACAGAGGTGTCATGACACTATTTGCAATAAGAATCATCTTGATCTCAGTAACCTAGTGACACTGTCTTCATGTATTGTTTCATATGAGTTTGTCTTTCCTCCTCTAATAGGATCTTCTTGGAAGGCAAAAATGCTGTCTAATGCTTCTTATCCTTAATGTAGTGATTAGCACTGTGCAAAGCACATAGTGGGTGCTCAGTGCTTATTTTGGAGTTTACTGAATACCCAAACTGTTCCAGTGCCTGATACATAGCTGGGGAAGTTTAGAGAGGCAGTAGGTGGACAGTACTTAGACACAAAATCCAGATGGCCTGTATTTTAATACCAACTTTGTCATTTCCTAGCTGTGAGGCCTTACACAAGTCATGTTATCTCCCTTGTGCCTAAGTTTTCTTATCTTTAAAAGGGGGATGATAACAGTACCAAGTTTATAGGGTTGTTGTAAGAAATGAGTGAGTTAATGTGTGAAGTCCTTAGACTGGTGCCTGGAATATGATATATAATATACATGTCAGCTACTCTCATTAGTCCATGTTACATAACCAAAGGGGGGCTAAACAAAGTCTCTAGTACTTATGCACTTAACCCTATAGCGATTCATTACATGTTAAAGGGCGTGAACTTGAATAACATTTCAATTAACCAATGAGAAAGATCCTTTAGCCCAAGGTCAACTCAAGACTGACTTATATTTCCAAAATCTAAGCTGTGGCCTGTTGAGAAGCAGCAGGTCAAATGAGAGGAAAGTGAAAGTGGTGTGTGTGTGTGTGTGTGTGTGTGTGTGTGTGTGTGTGTGTGTGCGCGTGTTTGTGCGCGCACGCGCATGCACATGCACGTGTGTGAATGATTCTCACAGCAAAGGCCTGCAGCAGTCCAACTATTGAAAATGTGCTCTGTGAGTACCTGTGGCTAGAAACCAAAAGGTAGACTTTCCACATATTCAAAAGACAAGAGACTTCCTAGTTGCTCAACAGACATTTTGTTCACTCATGAAAGACAGTGATTCTTGAGAGTGCTGTCATTTTTTTTTCATTTGAAGGATGAAGGACAGGTGAATGTGTTTACTCTTCCATTCTTATTCACTGATTTCTTAATGACTATTTTTATATCTTCCCAGGGGATAGAGTGGTTTAGTGGAAAGGCCATGGGCTCTGGAGTTGGGTTTGAATCCCAGAGTTGTCACTTATTGTCACTTAGAAGAGAGACCTTATGCTTTTTTGATCTACAGTTTTATCACAGGTAAAATGAAAGTAATAAAATGCATTTCATGGATGTGCTGTGACAACTGAATGTGATGTGACAAGTAGGTACTACCTGTGTACTATGCAGGGTAGTAGTGAATACCTTTATAGACAGCAAGGCACTGGGGAAGTGTTTGGCATATATTATTTCATTTAATATTCATAGCAACTGTACGAAGGAGCACCATCTTTGTTGCTATTGTATAGAAAAGAAAGGAATATGAAGATCTTGTCAAAGTAACACATTGGGGAGTGAATATTTGCTTTCTCAAAATAAGCCTATCTTTATGAAGAACCGTAGCCATGACCACCCTTACCATTGTGCAGTTCCTTTCCCTGAGCTAAGCACAGCATGCTATGGGCAGATTAGCACTGAGGTGTAGCTGTCAGCTCCTTCCATCTGAAATGGCCTAACATCTCCATCGTGTTTGCTGACAACAGCACGTTATTGATTAACTAGGATTTTACTATTATTGACTAAAACCACCAAGTCTTTTAACATGATTGCAGTAAGGCATCATCTCCCTGCTGTCTAACACAGTTAATTATTTGGAATTCTCGACAGAACTAAACAGTTATTCGAACTAAACTCTATCTCATTAGAATTAAGCTTATGTTTAGATTCTCTTTTGGTGATATAGTATCTGTCTATTACCTAGTCATCTGTCTGTTACATGCCATCTACTCAGATTTCTATATTCCTTTTTTCTTTCCCTTCATGAAAATTAATCAGGCATCTACTATGTGCCAGACATTCTCCATATGGACATTAGAGATCCAAGAGTAAATTAAACATCTGCTGCCCTCAAAGATTTCTCATGCTCTTGAGCAAGACTCATTATACATAATAAATTTGAGAGCACAAGGTAGGAACCAATAATCTGTCCAGGGTGACATCAGAGGAGTCTTCATAAAGCTGATGATGTTTGAAGTAGGAGTTGAGAATGATAATAATAAGTACTACTTATGCATCTAATATTCATTCAATAAATATTGAGATCATCTAATAATTCAATTACTGAATATTAACTATGCCACAGGCACCATTCTGGGTGTTGGGAGATACAGTGATAAAATCACACAGACCTGGAGCTTATAATCTAGTACAATTACATAATTATAAGCTATTAAGTAATTTATTAAAAGTGAGGGACAACATAATACAGTGCTTAAAAACATGGATTCTGGGGCCAGACTGCCTAGGTTCAAATTCCTGACTTTACTACTTACTAGATATATGACCTTGTGTAAATAACTTAATCTGTGCCTCAGTTTCCTCATCTGAAAAAAATGGGAATAAAAATAGCACCCACTTGATAGGATTTTCATGAGAATTACATTGGACAGTAACCTGAAGTGCTTAGAATAGTCCTTGGCACATAGCAGCTGCTATGTAGGTGTCTGTTATTATTATTAGTGCACAGAGTACAGCAGAAAAACGATACCAAAGACCTTGGAAGCATGTAGTATATAACCAAAGAGGAGGGGCAGCATAGTCTTGGGACTCCAAAAAGGCTTCCTGAGGAAGTTATAGTTAAACTGAGAGCTAGATCAGGAAAAACTTCTTAGAAGAAGCGATGTCAAGGTTGACACAGGAAAAGAATAGTAAGAGTGTATAAAGCCAGGTCCTTGAGAGCTCACATAAGACACTGGTCTTTGTCATAAGGAAAATGGGTAGTCACTGACAGTTATTGAGTGATATGATACACTTTAGATGTTAAAAAAATGACTTTCCCTGTGTGAAATAAAACTAGATCAGAGTAGGAGAAAACTAGAGGTAGAGATCCCAGTTAGGAGGATCCAGGTGAAAGCTGATGGTGACTGGGAATAAGGATATATCAGTAGGGAAGAAGGGATGAGGACAGATCTGAGTGATATTTTTAAGGTCGAAACAGTGGAAAGAACTTAAGAACTAAGTAATTTTGTGTGTGTGTGTGTGTGTGTGTGTGTGTGTGTGTGTGTGTGTTTACCAGTGATCAAGGGAGTAATGAGAAAGAGAAAGAAATTAAGGATCGTGTCCAAGGTCTGTTTTTGCTTTAAATAACTGGGTGAATAGGGAGGCTGTTCACTGAGGAAAGAGAACTATGATGGAAAATTCCCTCCAACATTTCCTATAATACTGGCTTCATGGTGATGAACTCCTTTAACTTTTTCTTGTCTCTGAAGCTCTTTATCTTTCCTTCAATTCTAAACGATAGCTTTGCTAATTCACATGAAATTGCAGCATGAACCAACAGCCACCTTGCTGATGAAGCATTTTAGACAATCATCAGAGCCCTTACAGCCTTGTCACACTGTCCCACCATTTAGGGCACTGCTCTCTTCTGAGAGATAGCTAGGTAATCTGAGGACCCAACTGCTCCTACCAGTGAGTGTTAAGTCAAGTAGCAAGGAAAATGGCCCTCAGGCCTACACACAGTGAATGGGCCTTGGTTAGAAGTGCTGGAAACAGAAATAACTTGAGGAGACTATAAAAGAGGATGTATTTGCTTTAACTGAGTTCAAGGGTCCCGAATCAGTAAAATCACATACCAAGGAATTGTGAGTAAAGATTAGGTCACTGGCTGTTAAGCAGCCCTGGAAGATGGTAGAGAAGCTTGAAAGCTGAAGATAGCTCAACAGAGTAAGCATTGGCAGAAAGGGGAAGAGGGTGCTTTGATAAACTACAAATGAACATCTTGATTTCAAGTGAGATTCAAAGAATGACTTGTTTAAAGAATGACCTTTGAGGATGCAGGGGGAAAAGTGCATATTCGAAGCCAACATGCATTCACTAAACTGGTGATGGCAAACTAACCAAGTATGTTTTTTGTGTGTGTTTTTAAACAGGTACCTATGGAGGAGATTAGAGTATGGAACTTTGGCAAGGCATGTGGCAGGCTCTTTCATGCTAATCTTTTTAGATAGAGGCTACAGGGAAATACCATTAGGGTTCACAGCTCACTGAAGGCCAAGCCTGAAAGATGATGAAAAATTAAATTACACACTGACATGAACCTGGCTAAAAAGACTCAGCCTTCTTCCACTCACTGGTTTATTGAAGATCTGACTGAATATCGAGATAATATACTGATTTAAGTTTTAGTTCATGGATCTGGAGAGGAGAAGCAAATGACCTGGATTTTCTTTTAGGACAGCCATGATTTTAGATATTTTATCCCCAGTTACCACCAACATGGTCAAAATGTCCCAGAAATTCCAAACTTTTGGGACCCAGAATATATCCACCAGACTTCCTTTTACAGCCAGATACAACACAAAATCCCTTTGACAGACTGTGTGTGTTGGTTTGGGATTAGGAAGATAGCATCATTCATGAGAAACCTGACTGCACCAGCAGTTGTATGGAAGGATGAAAACAGAAGAGAAGGGGCACCAGTGAGAATACTGACCTTGCTAATAGGGCTGGAGCAGTCAGGTGCAAGGAAAGTTTTTTGTACTGAGTTCTCGGCTTAAAGAAGATATGGCTTTGCTTTCTCCAGTTTTCCAATCTTTCTAAATTCTAAAATCAGACCTGACTTCATAACCTTAGACAGTTTATTTACATCTAGGGTTTATCTTTCTTCAGAGTAGATAAATTGTATTGCCCTGTCTTCAGGTTCACTGACTCTTTCCTCTCTTATCTCGAATTTGTAATTGAATGCTTTCAGTGAACAATGTTAAGTATTTTATTTTTCATTTCTAAAATTTCCATTTCATCCTTTTTTATAGCTTCCATGTCTCTGCTAGAACTTTCTATCTTTCCATTCATTTTCAGGGTGTTATTCTCTAGTCTTTGGTTCTAATAACTTTTAAAGTGTCTTTCTTATAATTGTAACATGTAGGTCATTTCAGGATTGACATATTTTGATTGATATTTTCCTCTTAGGAGATGCTGATCTGTTTATAGTTCTTTCTATGTTGAATGATTTTTATTGTAGGCTAGACATTTAAAATATTATGTATAAGACTCTATGTCTCATTCTATCAAGTATATTCATATTTTCTGTTTGTTTTAGAAGATCAGTTCTCAAGTTTGAATATCAACTCAATTCTCAAAGCCTTTGAAATGCTATTCAGGTCTGTCCCATGTATACACCACCTATTTCCATTCAGGCAGAGGCCCAGAGGCCAGTCTGGGGTGCAGGCAGTAGACTACTCAATAGTTCAGCTCTCAATGCTTTTCTTGTGCTTTTTAGAGTCTGATTCTTCAAATACACAGCTTGAGGGTAATCCCACAAATTCATAAACAAATTTATGAACTCCCTTTCCTAAATGTTCTCTTCTTTGTGATCACCCTGACACTATCTGGACACCAGAGATCCCCTTCCTGCTTACACATTTTTCTTCTGCTTACATTATGCTTAAATTGCTCTTCTGTCTCTAGTTTCACAGGTGAAAACTTAGATTGTTTATTTTAGATCTTTCTTCTTTCCTAATACATGACTTTGTAGCTATAAATTTTCATCTAAACACTATTTCTGATAGCAACACACGGATTTTCATAAGTTTGAATGTTCACCCTTATTTAGTTTAAAATATTCTAAAATTCCTTGGGGACTTCTTCTTTGACCCAAACATTATTTGGAAATATGTTGTTTCACCTACAAATATCTTGGGATTTTTCAGCTTTTTTTCTGTTATTGATTTGTAGTTTCATTACTCCATTCCTTTGTGATTTAAGAACATAATCCATGTGATTTCTATTCTTTTATATTTGTAAAGGTGTATTTTATGGCTCAAAATATGATCTATTTTGGTGAATGTTCCATGTGAGCTTCAGAAAAATGTTGGATGAAGTACTTTATGTATGTCAATGAGATCCAGTTGATTGATGGGGCTGTTGAGCTTAATGATATTCTTACTGAATTTTTTGCTTGTTTGATTTATTAATTACTGAAAAAAGATTGTTGAAGTCTTGAATTATAATAGTGGCTTTGTATATTGCTCCCTGCAGTTCTATCGGTTTTTGCCTCAAATATTTTGATGCTTTTTTGAGAGGTGTATACACATGAAGGAATGCTACAGTTTTATTGTTGTTATTGTTTTGTTTTTGGAGAATTGACCCCTTTAGCATTGTGTACTACTTTCTCAATCCCTCATAATTTTCTTTGTTCTGAAGTCAGCTTTGTCTGGAACTAATATAGCTACTCCAGCTTTCATTTTATTAGTGTTAGCATGGTGTATCTTCTTACAACCCTTACCTTTTATTTTTATTATTACTGTATACTTGCAACATAAAATTTACCATTTTAACCATTTTAAAGTATACAGTTCAATGGCATTTAGTTTATTAAAAATGTTGTGCAACCATAATAACTGTCAAGTTCCAGAATATTTTCATCACCCCAAAAGGAAACTCTACATTCATTAAGCAATTACTTTCCATTCTCCCCACTGCCTGGCCTCTGGAAACAACTAATCTACTTTCTATCTCTATGGATTTTCCTATTATGAATATTTCATGAAACTGAAGTCACAGAATATGTGGTCTTTTGTGTCTGGTTTCTTTCACTTAGCATAATGTTATCAAGCTATATCTATGTTGGAGTATGTATCATTGTTTCATTCCTTGTTGTTATCAACTATTATTCCATTGTGTGGGTATAGCATATTTTGTTTGTCTATTCATCCATGGGCAAACATTTGAATTGTTTCTATCTTATGGTGTTTGTGAATAATGTTACTATGAACATTTGTGAATAAGTTTTTGCTTGAATTTCTTTTTTAATTCTTTTGGATATATACATAAGAGTAAAATAGCTAAGTTATATGCTGAGTATATCAATTTGAAGAACCACCAAACTGTTTTCTACAGCAGCTGTTCCATTTTCTTTTTCCACCATCAATGAATGGGATTCCAATATCTTCCCATCCTTGCCAACACTTGCTATTTTCAATTCTAAAAAAATTACAGCCCCCCCCCCTAATACATGCAAAATGATATCTCACTGTGGTTTTTATTTGCATTTCCCCTCTTGACTAATGATGTTGAATATTTTATCATGTGCTTCTTGGCCATTTGTATCCTTTATTAGAGAAATGTCAATTCAAGTCCTTTGCTTATTTTTAAATTGGATCGATCTTTTTGTTGTTGAGTCATAAGAGTTATTTAGTATATGTAGTATACTTATCTAGGATAAGCTGTATACTACACCCTTCAGATACATAATTTGAACATATTTTTTCTCTCATTTTGTGACTTGTCATAATTTGGAAATACTTTTTCTCCCATTTTGTGACCTGTCTTCAAAACTTCCTGGTAGTGCCTTCTATTGTACAAACTTTTTAAAAATTTTTGAGTAAGCCAAATTTATCTATTTTTTCCTTCCTTGCTTGTTCATTTAATGTCATATCTAAGAAACCATTGCCAAATCCAAATTCGTGAAACATACTCCTATGTTTTCTTCTAAAAGTTTTATAGTTTCAGTTCTTATGTTTAGAACTTTGATCTGCTTTGAGAGTTTTTTTTCTCTAGATAATATAAAGTCAGAGACCAACATCATTGTTTTCCTTGTTGACATCCATTTGTCCCAACACTATTATTCTTCTAAGAATTTTATGATTTTACATGTTATATTTACGTATTTGATCTACTTTGATTTAATTTTATGTGGTTTAAGTTGATGGTCTAACATCATTCTTTTCAATGTTAATATCCATTTGACAACACCATTTTATGAAGAGACTATTTCTTCCCCATTGAATAAATAGTCTTAACACTACTGTCAAAAATCAATTGACCATCAATGTGTAAGTTTATTTCTGGACTCACAATTCTATTTATTGATCTATATGTCAGTACAGACATATTTATTGATCTATATGTCAGTACAGTACATTGTTTTGACTATTATAGCTTTGTAGTAAGATTTGAAATCTTAAAGTGAGTCCCCCACTTTGTTCTTCCTTTTCAAGATTTTTGACTACCTAGGATCATTTATAATTCCATATAAATGTTAGAATCAGCTTTTCCATTTCTGCAAAACATCTTGTTAGGATTTTGATAGAGATTACATTATATTGGTAGATTGATTTGGGGGACTATTGATGTCTTAAAAATATTATCTTTCAATTCATTTATGTAGGCCCTCTTTAAATTTTTTCAGCAATGATTTACAATTTTCAGCCTTGCACTTCATTTGTTAAATTTATTTCTAAGTATTTTATTCTTTTTTTTATGCTATTTTAAGTAGAATTGCTTGAATATTTTTTTTTCAGATTTTTCATTGCCAGTTTATGGAAATACAATTGATTTTTGCATGTTTATCTTGTACCCTGAAACTTTTGCTTAATTTATTCATTAGCACTAATAGGGTTGTGTGTGTGTGCGCATGTGTGTGCGTGTGTGTGTGTGTTCATTAGGATTTTCTCTTCATAGAACCCTGTCAGCTGTGAATAGAGATAGTGTTACTTCTTCTTTTCAAGTTTGGATGCATTTTATTTCTTTTCTTGCCTAACTTCTCTGGTTAGAATTCCTGTCCAATGTTGAATGGCAGTGGAAAAGTGGGGGTTGTATAGCTCCTGATTTTAGGGGAAAGAGCTTCTAGTCTTTCACCACTGAATGTGATATTAGCTATGTGTTTTTCATAAATGTTCTTTATTGTGATGAGAAAGTTCTTTTGTATTCCTAGTTTTCTGAGTGTTTTTATCAGGAGTGGGTATTAGATTTTCTCAAATTTGTTTTCTGTGTCAATTGAGATGATAATGGTTTTTTTCCCTTCCTTTTATTAATGTCATATATAACATTGATTGATTTTCAAATTTTCAAACACCCTAACAATCCTGGGATAAATTCCATTCAGTCGTTGTTTATGATCCTTTTAATATTCTGTTGGATTCAATTTGTTAGTATTTTGTTGAGGATTACTGTATCTATATTCATAGAATATTGATATGTAGTTTACTTGTGTTGTCTTTGCCTGGTTTTGGTATCAAGGTAATACTGCCTCATAAAATGAGTTGCAAAGAACTGATAAAACCAAGCAATATTTCCTTGAAAATATCAAAAAAAATTGATGAGCATTTAGCTAAAATCACTAAGAAATAAAGACATAATTAACTAAAAGCAGAAATAAAAGTTTGGACCTAATTATGAATCTTAGTCAATTTAACTAAAGATTTGTCAATTTTGTGGATCTTTTATAAAAACTAAATTTTGGTTTAATTGATTTTCTCTATTATTTTTCTATTTTCTTTTTTATTTCTAATGTGATATTTGTTATTTCCCATTTTTCTGGCAGATTTGCATTTGGTTTGCTCTTCCTTTTATATTTATATAAAGTTAGGTTGTTGTTTTGCTACAATTTTTTTAATTGAAGGAAAACACTCATAATATAAATTTACCATCTTAACAATTTCATAAATGTACTGTTTAGAAGTGTTAAATTTATATTGTTGTGCAATCAATCCATTTTTTCATCTTTAAAACCCGAATCTCTATACCCATTAAGCATCAACACCCATGTCCCCCTTCTCTTAGTCCCTGACAATCATTCTGCTTTCTGTTTCCACGAGTTTAAGAATCAATGACTTATATAAATGAAATCACATCAATTTGAATTTTGGTAACTGGCTTATGTCATTTAGGATAATGTTTTCAACGTTCATCCATATTGTAGCATGTGTCAGAATGTCCTCTCTTTTTAATTTATATTTTAATTTTAACATTCCATTGTTTGTAATATCAAATTTTGTTTATCAATTTATCTGTCAATGGACTTCCACCATCAGGATATTGTGGATAATGCTGTTATGAACAGGGATATATCAAATCTCTTTGAGATCCTGCAATCAATACTTTTGGTTATATATGCAGAAGTAGTGTTTTTCTTTTTGATAGGAGTCATCCTAATAGGCATGAAGTGATGTCTCATTGTGGCATTGATTTGCATTTCCTCAATAATTAGTAATGTTGAAGTATTTTCATATACTTATTGGTCATTTCTATATCTTCTTTGGAGAATTGTCTTTTCAAATCATTTGCAAGTTTGTTAATCTGGTTATTTGTAATATTGTTGAGTTGTAAAGTTTTTATATATATATATTGGACATTAAACTCTTGTCAGATATATGATTTCAAATACTTTCTCTCATTTTTAGGTTGTCTTTTACTTTGTTGATTCTGTGTTTTGATGCACAGGATTTTTTAAATGTAATTTATTTTATTTTTTCAGTTTTGTTACCTCTACTTTTGGTCTCATAGCCATGAAATCATTAAAAAATCCAATGTCATAGAGATGTCTCCTTTATATTTGTTCTAGGAGTTCTGTAGTTTTATGTTTAGATCTTTGATTTACTTTGAGTTGTCTTTGGTATATGAAGTAAGGCATAAGTCTAATTTCTTTCTTTTGCATTTAGAATTCAGTTTTCTCAATAGTATTTGCAGAAAAGACTGTCATTTCCCCATTGGACAGTCTTGGTACCCTTGTCAAAAATCATTTGACCATCTATGGGATATCTACCACCAAAATTTGAAAACATTTATTTGTAAAGACTTATGTACCCCTATGTTCATTGCAGCATTATTCACGATGGCCAAGACATGGAAACAACTAAAGTGCTCTTCTATAGATGACTGGATAAAGATGCAGCACATATACAATGGAATATTACTCAACCATAAGACTGGATGAAATATTGCCATTTGTGACAACATGGATGGATGGTAAGAGTATCATGCTAAGTGAAATAAGTCAGATGGAAAAAGACAAGAACCATATGATTTAACTCATATGTGGGGTATAAAACAGAAAGCAACAAACAGACTCACAGATACAGACAACGATGTGTGATGGTTAGCAGAGGAGAAGGTGGGTGGGGAAAGGATGAAGAGGGTAAAGGAGGTCAAATATGTGGTGATAGTAGGAGACTAAGCTTTGGATATTGAGCACATGATGCAATATACAGATGATGTATTATAGAAATATACACTGGAAATTTATATAATCTTATTAACTGGCACCCAATAAATTTAATAAAAAATAAAAATTCTCACTCCCAAAACAAATGTTCTTTGAAAAGAACATCCCAGAAAGAGGTGAAAAGAGGAGTCAAATCGCCCCATTTCCATCATCTCATTATGGCACTTTATCTTAGATGTATATTTTCTCCAAATCTTTTTATTTCTGAATGTATTCACATAGTTTCAATGATAGATAACATTTTGTGTTCTACTTTTAGTAAATTCAACACTATATTTTCCTTTTTTGATACTTAGTTTTCATATTCATATATTAATATCTGAAGAACATTTCAACAAAAGAGTGTAGCAGAATTTTAAAACTTGTTTCCTTATTGTTTTATTAGCCTCACTTGCTGGACAGATGAGGATGATGAGGCTCAGAAAGGTCAAGCAGCACACTGGGGGTCATCCAGCGACAAAATCACAACACAAAGCCAGACAATTGTTTCAAATACTACGTTTTTTCCACTAGGCCTCTCTGTTCCCTGTTTCACACAAAATCAAGGGATTAGAAAGTGTTAAGAAATCTGCATGTCATCTTATACAGGACAGAGGAAAGTTGTCAAAGAGAGAGGTTGGGGACAGAACAACATGCAAGATACCTGTCAGACCAAAGGTTCTGGATTTTCATTTAAAGAAGCCTGCATCTTCCTTAATATGCCAAAATATTTCCCTTTAGTTCATTCCATTTATCTTCTTGTGTGATAGCCATGATTTGAAAAACAACATTGAATTCAATTTATGTACCAAGGACACTTCTGTTTACCCTATTTTATGAAAAGATGGTTATATTCTCTTCCTGACTCAGTCCTCCTTCAGTTCTACTAAACCTCTTTGGCTGTACCAGCCCAGCCTGTCTGCTAAATCTCATGAAAGTGTTGCCTATTTATTGACAGAAGACATAGAATAGATGAATAAATAGAATTTGAGGATAGCAGAGCCCTAGGATCTTAAGGGTGGGGATGATCAGGAAAGTACTAGCAATCGTCAGGCTTTGGATTCAACTTCCTGGGTAGAACCCACTCAGAAGAAGTGGGGTGTCTGTCCAAATAGTGATCTGGAACAAGTCACTCCTCTTTTCTCGGGGACAGTAGGAATCAGACAGAAAAAAAATCTTGGGTCTACTACCTCCTGCTTCGTTTTAGGCAAATATAATACAGCTTTGCAAATAATTCCTTGTTCTTTGACCAGCCAACAGTAAAGTGTTCCTAGTCTATGGTAAATAGGAAAAAAAAAACACATTCTTTCTGCTGGGAACCCTAAAACATCAGTGCTTAGAGTGCTCCAAAACCATCTAGTTTTTACCCTTTGTGTTACATGTGGGGAGAGTGAAGAAAAGACAGAACAATCACTTGCCTAACTTCACAGAATGAGCTAGGAATACAATTTCAAAGTCTCGAATCCTGGTCTAGTGCTTTTGACATTGTGTCATAAGTCTATTTTTGATGGATTTAAGTGGAGTAGGTGGTTAGCCAAGAAAGAGGCAAACTTTACTTTATCCATGAAATGATTGCAACTTTACATATATCATCTCCTCTTGTTGCCACAACCTATCATCTTTAAATGAACTAATGATAATATCATTGTTCTTGAGAGTTTTGTCAGGATTAAATGACTTAATATCTGAAAAGCCCATATAAAAACTGAAACAACAACAACAACAAAAATCCCAGAGCTGTTTGAATCAATTTTATAGGAGACCTAAAAAGCAGTAAAAGGGTCCCACTAACCAAGCAAACATGCAGTTAAGAGAAAGTCATATTCAATGTGATAGGAAGGCTTAATGATATCTGTACTTACCCCTTCTGCACTTCCTCTCCAATGCAGGGACCTTGGTCTTGAGCAGGTGGAACCAGAGGATGCAGAGTGAACTATAATCTGTTTTAATCTATATAATGAAAGGAGTAATGCAGGGGGTTTATTTCTGTTTGCCATAACTTAGAAAATTATTAGGGAAAATTGCAGGGAATGATCATAAAAGATAAAAGTCAGACTACAAACTTACAGGTACTTTCTAGACAAGAGATTATGGTTGGAGACATACAATGGACCACCTAACACGTGAAAGAAAAGCTGGAATGAAAGTCTTTGGGTCATTAGAACATTTCAAAGCAGCCGGATATGTGGTGTAATTCAGAAAACCATGAGCATATGCAGACAACTTGTATGCTTAAAAATTATCTCAGAAGACCATAAGCTTTCACACCAGACTGTCATTGAGGCCTAAAGGAAGCCCCATTAAGTGATGAATAAGCATGTCTGCAGAGAGCCAATCTGTAAAGTCTAGGAGAGGTAGTTGTTCTCTCCATTTTCTTTTTGTTTCATTTCTCTGGAATTCAAGAAAATCACTGTTAAAATAGTGTCTGAAATGAACTAAAGGAAGAGAGGCTTCAGCCATTGCACATGACAAGGAATAATCTTGGTAAGCACAGTTTGGAAAAATATCAAAAAAAGTTGACTAACACAGCTTTTAACAATTAAAAAAAACAGCAAATACTGGTTTCATGAAAAACTGGTTTCCATGTGTAAACTTTTCAAACACTGTTTGGAAAAATATTAAAACAAAGGCACCACTACACCTTTTAACAATTGAAAAGAAAAAAAAAAAAGAAACACCGGGGAAGCATGAAAAATTGGTTTCTATTGTTACCACATTATAAGAGTCAAAATGCCCAATCTCAAAAATAAGCAAAATTACATAAAATTATGTCAAATTATAATTTTGTACACCTGAAACTTATATAATATTCTAAACCAAAGGTACCTCAAAAACAAAGAAACAAAAACACAAATAAGTCAAACACTTTTATGAGTGGAAAATTGTTGATTTATTCTTCCACTGGATAAAGGTTGAAACCACACTTAAGTAAAATCAAATTGTAGGAGCACGGAATAAGGGAAATCCCTTATCAGGGCTCATTTAAAATTTGTCACAAACCACTGTTTTTAACCCATTTTGCATTTAGGAAGAAAAAGTACATTTCACTTTTGCCATTCACTCAATTTTCCATAAACATGTTCTTTGAGGCTGAAGCAAATCTGACTGGTTGTAACAGACACGTGTGCATAAATCAAGTGCATCAGATGAATCTTCAGCTAATGACTGTCAAGAAAGATGTTACAAAGCAAAATTACATTATATGCATACGAATGCCATATTTTCTAGGGCCTGACAACTTCAGCGATCGAGAATTACTATATTTATAAATGGAAATGCCACTAATAACAACAGAATACTATAAATAGGATGAAGTCATCTGTTTTCAAAGGCTATCCATATACCAGAGTGATGCAAAAATCATAAAAGCGAGATATTTTGTGGCAAACTTTGGGAGTCAGGGTAGGACTCTGACGCACAAGTTATCTCAGGATAATCGCTGCAGGCACAAGCACTGGGGGTGAGCATTCTCTGGACAAATGAAGAATGGGTTAGAAAAAAACAACTCATATTGTGTTACTCTTAAGTGGATTATTTATGTTGTGGAAGCAAAATAAAATTTATTCAAGAACGTGTTTTAGGTAATTTTTGATAGGAAAGCACTTCTTGTTGCCATATTGTTGATTTTTTTTTCTGTGGGTTTTGTAGTTCTTTTGGTTCTTTCTCTCTTGCTGTCTTCCTTTGTAATTTGATTATTTTTGTAGTGATATTGCTTTCTTTCCTTCCTTTTTTTATTTGTATATCTACTATAAGTTTTTTCCTTTCTGATTATGATAGAGCTAACAAAAATCATCTTATAAATGGTCTAGTTTAAGATGATGTCAGCTTAACATCCCTCACACACAAAACCTATACTTTTACTCCTCCCACATTTTCTTATTGATGTTATATTTTGTGTATTTTTATATTGTATATCTATTAACTAATTATTGTAGTTATGGTTATTCTTGTTAACTTTTAAGTTAGAATTAAAAGTGATTTATGCATCACCATTACAATATCGAAATATTCTGTCTATATATTTACCTTAACCAATATTTTATGTTAGTATTTAATGTCCTTTCATTTCAAATTGAAAAATTCCCTTTATACAGCATATACTAAAATATTTTTTTCATTCCTTCTGTCAACCTATGGCTTTTAATTGACATTTTATTTCATTTACATTTAAGTAATTACTGATGAGATAGAAATACTACCTGTCCTATACTACCTAATATTGCCATTTTACAAATTGTTTCTCTATATATTACAGCTTTTTATGTCCCTCATTTTACCATTATTGTTTTATTTTGTTATTTGATGATTTTATAGTGACACATTTAGATTGCCTTCTCATTTATTTTGTGTTTATTATATAGATATGCTCTTTGTGGTTCCATCTAAAATTATATATAACCTGCTGGAGTTCTGACAATTTAATTTGAATCGATACTAACAACTTCAGTTACTTAAAAAATATATACTCCTAAACATATCTATCTATCCTTCTTTTAGGTTGCTGATGTCAACAGTTATATCTTTTTGTGTTGTATGAATAATAACATATATTTATAATTAATGCCTCTATCTTTTAAACCATGTAGAAAATAAAAAGTGGAGTTACAAAGCAAAATTACATTAATACTGGCTTTTATATTTGCCCATATTTTTACATTTACCTAAAATACTCCCTTTAGCATTTTACGTAGGGTAGGTCTAATTGTATTGAACTTTATCAGAACTTGTTATTTGAAATTGTCATAATTTCTCCCTCATTTCTGGAGAAAAGTGGTTTTGGACACAAATTTCTTAGTCAAAAGTTTTTTTTTATATATATATATATATATATATATATATATATATATATATAATTTCTATTGGCTTCTGAATGCCAATGTTTACAAGGAGAAATTGGATGGTAATATTATCAAGGATTTCTTATACAGAATGAATCATTGTTCTTTTGCTACTTTCAATATTCTTTCTTTTTGCCTTTTTTCAGTTTGATTATAATGTGTCTCAGTGTGACTCTCTTTCATAATTGTTTTGACACTTCTGTGTTGGTGCATAAATATTTATAAATCTTATATCTTCTTATTGGATTGACTATCATAATGTAGTGTCCATCTTTATCTTTTATTAGTCTTTCTTTTAAGATCTGATAAAAGTATAACTACTGCAGTTTTCTCTTGATTTCCATTTGAATGAAACACCGTGTTCTATTCCTAAACTCTTAGTTTGTGTGTGTCCTTATATCTGAGGTGAGTCTATTGTAAGAAGCATATAAGTGAGCTTTGTTCTTTTAACTACTCATCTATTCTATGTCTTTTGACTGGTGTTGATGTAAACAACATCAAAACCTGTAAAGAATGTTTATAAGTTTGTCTGAGCCAAACTGATAACATGCTAGGAAGGAAGCTCTGGAATGCTTCTGAGAATGACAGTTTTCAGCTTCTTTATCCATTTGGAAGTTAGGAGGGAATGAATGTAAGGCAGATGACATAAAGGTGGGGAAAAGCCAGGTACAGGAGAATTAACATCCTTATGTACTCTTTTGTGGTAGCACCTCTGAGGTGTATAAAAAAGGATTGCTCTGGCATTTCCAAAGTGTGTTGGCCTAGACACACAGGAACAATAAATAGGGCTTGTTTAAGGCAAACATAAATCTTTTTATAGGTCTGGGGCGTGACTACTCACTATGACCTGCCCAATTTGGAATTTATGATCAGATTACCCTGTGTGGTTACTTTGGGTCAGATTTCTTACAGAGCCCCTTTTTAATCTACATGGGAGCATTTAGTCCATTTGCATTTAAAGTAATTATCATAATTATTTATATAATTTTATGTCTATTAAAGAAGCAAATAAAAAAACAAATATACATTTATAGGTTTTGGTATATTTATCATCCTGTTTACTGTTTTTGGTTTTCTTTATTTGTTTCTGTGGGTTTGAGTTACCATCTGCTGTTATTTCCTTACTGTAATACAACTCTGCTCTCACCTACCTCTTTGTGATGCTCTCATTTAATATATTACATTTCTGTATGCTAGAAGCCCCCCAATACATTAAATACATGTTGTTTTATTAATTGCTTCTTAAATATGTTGAGAAGAAAAATATACAATTATACTATATTTTATAATGTATAATTATCTTTACTTGTACTATTTTTAAATGTAGATTCAAATTTTCATCAGAGTTTACTTGATTTCAGGCTAAAGAACTTCTTTTTATATTTCTTATAAGGTGGGTCTGATAGCAACAAATACAGCCAATTTTTACTTATCCAGGAATGTCTTTATTTTGACTTTGTCATTGAAAAAGTTCTCATTTAACATCATTGATAGGTTATTAGAACAGTGGTGGAATGTTTAACTAAACCAATTTTACCATAGGCTTAATGATATAAAAAGAGTTAAGTTTCTATAATATCTCATTAACGCTACAATAAAATTATTTTGAATGAGCCAGCACTATTCAAGGACCTGCTGTAGTTTTGCTGGCTATAAAATTCTTGGTTGATAGTCTTTTTGTTTCAGTATTTTTACATATCATCTGAATACATTCATGCCTCCATTATTTCTAACAAATTAGCTATTAGTCTCCTAATTTGGGTTTCTTTATACATGTTTTTCTCTTGCTGCTTTCAGGATCTTCTGTGTTTGATTTTCAGGATATTTACTTTGATGTGTCTGGGCATGGAAGTCTTTGTATTTATTATTATTGGAGTTCAGTGAACTCCTGAATGAATAGAGTATATTCAGCAAACTTGAGAACTTTTAAACCATTATTTCTTCTAACATTTATTGTGTTCCTTTCTCTTTCACCTCACCTTCTTGTGCTCCCTTTACATGTACTGTGGTGTGCTGAAGTATATCCCACATTTCCCTGAGGTTCCATTTATATTTTTTTATTCTGTTTTCCCCCTAGTATTTTGATTGCATAATTATACTGATCTATTGTCAAGTTTTCTCATTCTTCTGCCGGTTAAAATCTACTGCTGATCATGTCTAACAAAATTTTAATTTCAGTTTTATAGCAACTCCAGAATTTCCATTTTTTCTATTTATTTGAATTCTCTATTTTATGAGACATTATATTTATACCTTCATTTATTTCAAGTATTGTTTCCTTTGTTTTTTTTAAACATACTTAAAATGACTACTTTCAAGTCTTTGTCAAATATGACATCAGTTTCTTCTTAAAGTCAGTTTCTATTGACTCATTTTCTCACTTTGTATTGGTTACACATTCCTGTTTCTTTGCTAGTCTTGTAATTAGAAAAAAAATCCTGGACATAGTAGGTAATATAGGAACTCCTGATATTAATTCTCTTCCCTCTTTCTCTGGAGTTTATTCTGTTGCTTTTTGCTTGTTTATTTATCTGTAACTTTCCTAGTGTATTTCTGTAAAATCTATTTTCACCATAATGTAAAGACTTTTTTTTTGTCACATTTCAGAGCATGCAACCCTGGGTGTGTGTACTGTTATCCTGGAATGACAGTAATTTTTAAGATGCCTTTCTTGTACTGTCTCTCTTTACATGACATCTCCTTTAAGCTATCTTTTTCATTTGATATTACACCCTGCCCATTAGGCTCCTTTCATTACCAGTTGATTGCTATATTGTTTCTGACAATGCCTTGAAGCATAATTACTCAGCAGTCTGATCCAATTATGTTAAGGTGAGGGTAATTTTGAGGGTCTAGTCTTTAATATTTATTCTGATACTCAGCTCTTTTTTGCTGTCTCTTTATGTTTTTTTTTTTCTGATGAACTTGCTGGCAAGTTTTGCTTGTTGTTCTAAATTAAGAGAGCTATTTTATTTTTCAAAAGTGCCTTTAGTCTTAAAGTTCCTCCCTTTCTGTTTCAAACAGTCAGTTCCTTTGGAGAGAGCTTAGATCTTTTTTCTTATGAACTTCTTCCCCAGGGCAAACTTTCTGAATGCTGGGTGACTTGGTAGTCTTTTATTATCTCAGCTTCCATATGCCAATAAGCTCAAGTAAGGGCAATTAGGCCCCAGTATTCTTGGTCTTCCATGCCTCTGATTGAACCTCCATCCTATAGGTAGGTATTGGGTACAAGAAGGGAGCCTCCAATCTTTTGGCCACAGTCACCAGGAATTTAACTTCTTCCATTTGAATTGGAGGGAATGAGAAATTCTGACAGCCTGCCCTTCTTGGTGAAATATAGTAAACACTGATTGGGAGCTAAGGGGAGAAAAGATTGTCTTCTTGGCCACACTTACCCAGAGGAGGCTCCATAAACATGAGCTGCTGAGAAGAGGGAGTGGTTAAGTTGGGGCTCGAATGCTGGAGACATTGTCTGTTATTACTTTTAGTAGATTTCCTTGAATAGACATTTCTCATTTGCTGTTTTCCCATAAAGCAATTTTTATAGACTAAATATTTTTTCATTTAAAAAAGAACTCTGTTACCTTTCCTCATTCTGTTGGGGTCTGTGGAGTGCCTCAAGCTGTCATCTCAGAAGTGGAACTCTGAAAAGTAGTTTTGATTTTCATTTTACTGATGAAAGATTTTTAGCATTTTTATGTGAAGATTAACTATTTATATATCTATAATGGCAAAGTGTTTATTCAGAACCTTTGCCTAATATTGAATGGGGTATTGAATAGTTTTTTATTATAGAGCTGTAAGACTTCTTCATGTATTCTGAATACCAATTATTTATCACATAAGTGATAAGCAAATACTTTCTCCTATTCTGTGGGTTGTCTTTATCACTTTTTTACTGGTGTTCTTTGAAAGACAAAGTTTCTAACTCCAATTATTTATTTTTTCTTTTGTCACTTGTGGTTTATTTTTGTATCTAAGAAACTATTGCCTAATGCAAATGTACAAGAATTTACTCCTATATCTTTTAATCTTTTTAAAAATTATTTTTAGCTCTTTCGTTAGGCCTCTGGACCATTTAGAGTTAATTTTTGAATATGGTAAGAGCAAGGGGTCTTATTATATCATTTTTTACACAGTCTTATTGGGAAGACTATTCATATCTACTAAATTCTTTTAGCATGTTTTTCGAAAATATTGCAGTTTATTCTGGACTCAGTACTATTCTATTGACCTTACATATACATTTATATATCACTATAGCTTTATAGTCAAATTTGATATTGAGTAGTGTTTTTCTCCTTCAGTATTGTGTTGATTATTCTGGAACTTTTACCTTTAGTATCCATTTGTTCATATCTGCAAAATAATTTGTTGGTGTTTAGACTGGGATTGTAGTTCATTTCTGTACTTACTTTAGCAAGTTTTTAAATTGAGCAGTTTGAGTCTGACATTTTTCTTTTTAAAGACAGATGTGGTTGTTATAGGTTCCTTTAAAGGCCATATATGATTTTAGAGTTTATTTTCTGATTTCTACAGAATGAGAATCTGGAATTTAATGGAAATCACTTCAAATCTTTAGATCCATTTGGGATTTATTGCCATCTTAAAATATTGTCTTCCAAAACATTCATATGGGATATCCTTCCATTTATAATTTATTTCATTCTTGCAACACTTTAAAATACTTATTCCTGTTTTATTTGTTTTGATGTTTTGTAAATGTAATTTTAATTTCACTTTTCAGTTTTTATTGCTTGTGTGTGTGTGTGTGTGTGTGTGTGTGTGTGTGTGTGTGTGTGTGTATTTGTATATTGACCTAATATCCTGCAGCCTTTTTGAACTGTAATTGGTTTATTTTATTGTTCAGGTCTTCTTTTTTTGTGATCTTCTTTTTAGTTGTTCTTTTCTTCACCAACTAACAGTATTAAAATCTCCAACTATTATTGTTTACTCATTTCTTTCTCTCTTAAATTCTGTCAGTTTTGCCTCGTGTATTTTGAGGTTCTGTTATTAGATGCATATGTTTATAACTGTTATGTCTTCCTGATCAAGTGACTGTTTCATTATTATATGTCTCCAGTAACAATTTTTTTGATATCTATTTTGTCTGGTACCATGATAAGCACTCCAGCACTCTTTGTTACTCTTTTTGTATATATTTTTTACAATTTTACTTACAAACTTTGTGTCTTAGAGTTTTAAGTGTGTGTATGTTAGAATATAACTGTATGTAGTTTTTAATTCCTTCTGCCAATCTCTACCTTTTATTTGTAGTGTTTAATTCATATACTTTTAATTTATTACTAGCAAGGCACAATTTACTTTGCCAGTTTGCTATTTGATTTTAATATGACATGTTTTTTCCCCTCTATTCTTCCATTATTGCCTTGTGATAAATGGACATTCTCTTGTTATTTATTATTTTTAAATTACTTTATTATTTTTATGTACTTATTTTATTTTGAATTAATTTATTAGTGGTAATAACAACATTTTAAAACATTCTAGTGCAGGTTAATACTAAATTAATTTAAATAATATAAAGAAAATTTGTTCTATGGATTCATTCCTCCTTTATGCTATTATTGCCAAAATACATCTTTATATATCATGAGTTTCTCATTGCAACATTATAATTATTGATTTTTTGCAGTTTCTTTTAAATGAGATCAGAGAAGAAAAGAGTAACCAGCAAAAGCATATTCATACTGCTTTTTTACATTTTCCAATATAGTTACCTTTACCAATGTTCCTCATCTTTTTTGCGTGGATTTGTTTGTATTTCTTAGCATTAGTGTCCTTTCATTTAGTTACTAATATGTTTCTAAATGTGGATGTCTTTGATTTTTTTCTGTTGAAGTTCATTGAGCTTCTCAGATGTCTAGATTGTTTACATTTAAATTTGGGATGATTTTAGTCTTTACTTCTTCAAGTATCTTCTGGGCATCTCTCTTATGTTCTCTTCTGGGCCTTCCTTTAGCTTGTATTAATGAGATAAATTGTGTCCCACAGGTCTCTGAAGACTTGTTCAGTTTTCTTCATTCTTTTGTTAATGTTTTTTAGGCTAGATAATCTCACTTGATGTATTCTCTGATTCTCATTCCAACTCAAAATCTTATTTAGCTCACCTTGTGAAGTTTTCATTTAGGTTATTGTGTATTTTAATTACAGACTTTCTTTTTTGTTGTTATTTATCTTTTTTTGGTAATCTCTATTTTGTAAAGATCATTCTTATAATTTCTTTAATTTTTAAAGACACGATTTTAGTTTAAAAAATTATAATACTTGATATAAAGTCCTTATGTATTAAGTTCTACATCGAGGCTTTCTCCCAGACAATTTTTATTGACTTCCTTTTTCTCTCTGTGTTTGGGCCACGATTTTGTTTCTTTGTATATATTTTTCATTATTGAACACTAAGATATTTTAAATAGTATAAATAGAAACTCTGGAAATCAGATTCTCCTTCCTTAGCATTTTTTTTGTTAGTTTTTTGTTGCTATTGCTGTTTGTTTAGTGATTTTCCTGAACTCATTCTAAACTTTGTTTTCTAACATGTATGTCCAATGGAGTCTCTGCTCAACTCGCTTAGTTGTCAGCTAAGGATCAAACAGAGATTCTATCACCCACCCTAAACCAATAAGTCTTCAACTCTTTCCTAAGGGACTGTGTGTCTGTGTGTGTGCACACATATGCATGTGTTGTGGCATGCTTTCGATGCTATGACAATTTAAAACTTTGCCCTAGGCTTAATTTTCTACTTGTACAAAGTCTCAGTTTCATCCAGAGTTAGGAGACTGAGGCCTTTTAATGTCTCTCTTGGGTAAGTGCACAGCTCTGTACATGTGAATGACCTTCTAGATACCAAAGAGTGTTTCTACACCCCTCCATGTACATCTCATTCCCCAGATTTTTATTCTAAGTTTTTTGGTCACCCTGTTATTGCCCAAAATGGCCTCACCACCTCAGGTAGTTGTAATGTTAAATTTCCAGTAATCATTTTCAGCAAGCTCCATGGGTATGTCTTTTCCCACTGAATAAGTTTTAAGTGAAATAACGATTCTTGCTAAAAGGGATTCTCTAGGGAGCTTCCAAACAAGTCAAGCAGTGATGATTTGTTGGGATGGATTTTTCTGAAGAGCTCCAAACTTAATTCCCCTATTCAATGGCTACCAGGCTGCTAACTTTTCATGGCTACCTTATGAAAGTTTAATCTAAAAAAATATTGCCAGTGTTCTCATTGTACATATAGAGGGTTAGCTTTGGGGGCATCTTTACTCTGCCATTCCTCTACTGCCTGTAGGTTTTCAGAAAGTGTTCCAGTTTTTTGTTTGTTTGTTTGTTTCACAAATAGTGCACCATTGAACAATTAGGGATAAATGTCCACGATGCTTTCTGCTCTGTCATTTTGAGTTTGTTTTTGTCCTTAGGGTTGTCCCTCTATAACAATAAGATGGCTGCAATAAATCCAAATATAATGTCCTCACACTACACCAACAAAAATCAAGAAGACAAAACATCCCTTTTTTGCACCTTTTTCTTAAGAATGAAAAAGTTTTTTTCAGAATCTCTTTACCTCCATCAACACAACAGTAGACTCCCTCACATCTAACTGGCCAGACTGTATTGCATACTCATTCTTAAACAGTCATTGGCTACTGTAATGATATTACGATGATTGTCTCAGACTAATCAGAATTTATCCTTTGAAGCCAGAGAGAGGGCTCCTTATTCCCTAACTTAATGGCTCCCCAGATATGAAATAAATGGGGATTCTATTAGTAGGAAATGGAGAGTCTTTAGCAAGCAGCAGATCAAAGTATGGTGATAGAACAGAACTGTCAATAGTTTAAAAACTGCAAAGAGCATGTCAGGTTTGGGGAATTGCAGGTGTAGCTGAAGGGGAGATTATGATAAATGATGAGTTAAAAGATCTAAAGCGATAAGCAGGAACTAGATTTGGCAGTCTCTTATATACTTGTAATATTTTCCATTTAAATCAATTACATAAATAGTTCTTGAGCTTTTTCCTTTATGCAAGAGCACACCTGCACACACACACCCTCCTGCACCCCTTATGGCTTTTACAGTGCTTCCCAGTTGCCACCAGTCAGTTACTATCTCAAAGATGAGAAATATACATTTTTTGCTATCATGGAATCCATGGTTTTAGAAAAGGCCAGACTCAAGCCGTTATGTATCAATAATGACATTAAATGTAAACAGTCTTAATACATTAGTTAAAAGTTAAAAAACATGATTCAATTCAAGTACATGCTCTGTAAAAGAAACTTACTTGAAATACAATGATGTACATTGTTTGAAAATAAAAATATAGAAAACCATATGCTATGTGATCAGAAATCAAAAGAAAGCAAGAGTGGCTATATTAATATCAGCTAAAGTTGATGTCAGATCAAAGAAAATTACTAAGGACAGAGAGGCATGTTATACAATGATAAAAGAATCAGTCCTCTAAGAAGACATAGCAATCCTCAATGTGTGTGCAACAAACAACAGAGCTGAAAAATGAAGCAAATTGATAAGAAATCTCAACAGCACAGTTTCAAAAGTTGACAACTATAAGACAGAACATCAGAAAGGATACGAAAGGACTTAATGACACCATTGACCAAAAGAATCTAATTCATATTTACAGAAAACTCCACCCAGCATCCTCCCAATGACAGCAGAATATATGATCTTTTAAAGCACTCAAGGAACATTCACCATAGAGAGACCATTTACCAAGACAGTCTGGCCTACCTAACAAACCTCAAAATTTTAAAAAATAAAAATCATATAGAGTATGTTATTTGAGTGCAATGGAATCAAACTAGAGAAAATAACAGAAAGACAACTCGGAAACCTTTAAAAATTTAGAAACTGAACAACACACTTCTAAATAATCCATGGGTCAAAGAGAAAGTTTCAAAAGATCTAAAATATATACTGATCTCAATGAAAATGAAAATACAAAATTACCAAAATTTGTGGGATGTGTGTAAAATAGAGCTAAGAGAGACATTTGCAGTCCTAAATGCTTACAGTGGAATAGAGAAAAAGTGTCAGTCTATAAGCCAAGCTTCTACTTCAAGAAACTAGGGGAAAAGCAAGCAGATAAAGGAAATAATAAAGATCACAGTAGAAATCAATGAACTTGAAAATAAATAGAAAAAAATCAATGGAACAAATATATTGTTCTTTGATATCAAGAAATTGGAAAAGAGCCTACTAAGACCCAGTGTTATTTGAAGTCAAAGGTAAAACACAACTTCCAATGGGAAATTTGTGCTGGGCTGGAGATGGGGAAATGATGATTTTGGGGAGGCTGACTATTGTTTGAGGAGTGCACATTGTGCCTGGTGTCTCCGATGCATGAATGCATCGAGTCTCTCCAACAAACCTCTGTGTAGATATTATGGCCCTCATTTGACTGATGAGGAAACAGGTTCTGAGAAGTATAGGAATTTGGCTGTGATCACAGAGAAAATAAGAGGTCTGTGTAGTTCTAGAGCTTGAAGTGTCTGTCTACCAAAGTCCTCTAGGAAATGCTTTGTGGATATAGTGTCATTTCATATTGGCCTTGAATGATGGGAAATATTTCCAAAGAGATAAGGGTGAACTGGGGAACCATGAACAAGGGTGTCTGCCACCGACATCATTGTCAGCACAGATTTTGTCTTGCCATGTGTTAGTTTCCTCAGTTGCTGCGCATATCTACGGTCCCTCCCCTCTCTCCCTGGGTCAGTCCTTTCCCGACCTCCTCTGGGTATACCTACATATAAGGCTAGGTTTTTTTCATTTTAAAATAAAATATGATTTTAATTTTAAAAAGGGAAACCTATTCTATGTGAAGTATCATGCAAGGATTTAGGATATAGTGACAAAAATGTCGTTATCCCTGCCCTCAAGGAGTGGTTTGTGCATGGGAAGAGACAAACAAGTACAAAGATGGTCAGAATGAGGGGTGATCAGTGTTCTGACAGGGGAAGAGCAGGTGCCTGAGGAACACACGAGGGGCCAGTTGTTCAGACTTTGGAATTCAGAGAGCCTTTCCAAAGACATGTCAGCCATTGAAATGTGGGGGGATGACTGGTCAAAACTTGGTGCATATGCAAAAGCCAGGGAGTAGGAGCACGGATAGGAAAAGAAAGAGATGAGTAGACTCTGAACTCTTTCATGATTAGGATTTGTGTGTCTTTTTTCTCTGCGTTAGCCTGTACCACCCAAGAGAGTGTTTGGTACAAAGCAGGCACTTAGGAATACCTTTCACAGCATGAATGTAGTTTGTGTCATACCATCTGGTAGTCCTTCTGTTTTAGGATTTGGGCTCTGGGCCTCCAATGAAGACAGCACATGTGAAGTACTCTGTATGTGGGAGGTGCATGGCAAACACTTGGGGACTCATCCCTTCTTGCCCCGGGGATTCCACTGGGGGAAGCCCTCAATACTAGGACTTGGACACCAGGCATACAGCCAAGGCTTTGATCTGGAAACTGTTCTGCAGTTGGGAATGCAGCATTCCTGATAGAAGCTCATGGTGCTCCTTGCAGCTACCAGGCCCACATGAGTGTACAGAAGAGGCACCAATAAAACTTGCCCTTCTATTTCATCCAGGCTGGCAAGTGATTTGAGGGCAGATGGAGAACACACATGATCGTTTTAGATATGGCGAGGCCTTTTGAAATCAGTGACTACAATCTCTTTGGTTATTATCAACATGAGGTAACTGACATAAAGAGAGGGAAGGAATTACACAATCACCTTGCTGGTGGCTTATGAATGATCCTAATGTCAGTTGGAACTAGAACACATGTCTTTAGTAAACACTCAGTAAATGAAAGTTGATATAATCTTAATATTAACAATTGGTGCCGAGGAACAAAGTTCTGCATTATGACAAATGTTTGTATTAAACCAGTATGATGTACACCTGAAACTAACAGGATGTTGTATGTCAATCATATGTCAGTAGGAAAGGAGGCACAGGCTCTTGGCAGGCACGTCTTCTTGGTCTTATGGGCTTGAGGAGGGCTAGAATGAAGCTCAGTGGTTAAATGGGACTGCCTGGCCTGCTGCAGATTTTTGGTAAATGCTAGCTACAATGAATATGCTGATTTCCTTCTTTTGCCAATGATGGTAAATTTTCTTTAAACCTTTTATTGAAGCATGATCGACATGTAAAGAATTAGACATATTTAACATACATGACTCATTCAGTTAGGAAATAGACACATGCCTGTGAAACCTTTACCACCATTAGCACCACAGACATGTCAATCACCTCCTAAAGTATCTTCCGGCTCTCTTTATTATTATTATTATTATTATTATTATTATTATTATTATTATTAATATTATTATCATTATCATTATTATTATTGGCATTAAGAACACTTAACACAATATCTACTGTCTTAGCACATTTTAAGTATACAACACAGCACCACTATCCATAGGTGATGGAAATTTGTACCCTTTAACCTTTGCTTCACTATCTTCTCCTCCCACCTCCCCAGCAGACACCATTTAACTCTCTGTTTCTGAGGTTGATCATTTTGGTTATTTGCTTACCACAAAGAATTCTACAAACTGTATTCATTATCTTTCTTCCCAATCTGTCCTCCCTCCCATGCCCCTCATTTTTGCCAGTAGCAGTACAAATCACTCTATCATTTAGGCGGGACATCTTTGAGGACTTTGAGAATCCATCCCTATCTTTCATTGTATATATGTAGTCAGTTTTTAAGTCTTGGCCATTCTCCCTTCTACCTGTAGAATCTTATATTTGGCCTTCTCATTCTTGGCCTTCTCTTTGGGCTGACCCATTGCTTTAAGTGAAGAGTATCTTAATAGATACATCTGGCATTGGCTGTTTACTTGATATTGCTCTCATTTGACTGGGAGCCTCTTGAGATCTAGAGCCATGTAATACATATCTATACACCCAGAGACTGTCTGGTCATACTCAACATACTCATATATATTTTGGCATATCCAGAGTGCTGATGGTGTGGCCTTAAAAGGGTCTCATTCCATGACAAGGCAGGGCGTTTTATGGAAAGGGAAAAATGACTGGATACTTCTGGGGTTGATAGCCAAACCCCATGACTGAAAAATCTCCAACATTAGACTTAGGGGAAGCTCCTTTCATTTCCCCATGGTCCCCACCCTCCTCCATCAGCAGAGACATGGGCAGGAATTTAATTTACCTTTTTGAGAAAGTCAAATGCACAAGCTGGGAGATAGGAAGAAGATATAATGTCAGGGGGTAGTATTAACTGTTTTATGGTAAACTGCTCTCTTTGAACCAGCACTAGTTCCCTCAGGAATGAAGACACAAGAGCAAAAAATATAAAAGCACAGTTCTGTGGTCGGATATCGAATTTTAGCATGTAAGAAAGGGTATTTCTCCTCTCCAGTTTCAGCTCCGGGGCTATTGGAGTGGAAAGGAAGGCCCACCATATTAAGTGGCTTCTTTAGGTACTGCAGTTTGTGCCAAGTTGTCAACAATAGCAATGCAACATGTTGTTGGACATGTAAATGCCCGGGGGCCAAGTAAGAACCCAAAGAAAGGAACTGGCTTGTGGGGCCATGTAACAGTTCAGATGCTTTGGCTGCAAGAAGTCGAAAACAGACTCAAAGAGGCTAAATTAAGGTCCTTATTGGTTTGTATAACTTAAGTAGACAGATATTAGTGTGGACTCCAGGGTGCTCTTTATTCGGTCTTAGGTACAGCTCTTAAATAAATAAATTCAATTTGATCATGATTATTGATTTACATTCAACACACCCCAAATTCTATTAACTATCTTTCACCCAAATCTGCCTGCTCCCACAACTTCCCATTTTGCCTGCCTCATCGGCTGGACCCCTTGGACCCCTTTTGGTACCTTCTCTGGTTCTGTGCTTGCACACGTGCCTTAGCTGAGCACTCTCTATGTGGTCCGCAGTCTTCAATCTGGATCTTTTCATCATGGCAATATTGTTGTAGTCCTTGCAGCCACACACTGAGATGTCCAGAAAACCATGTAATCATTGCTGAAATTTTGCTTTCCTTTCCTTAAAGTCTCCAGCAAACCTTTCACATTGCATTGGCCTGAACTGGGTCACACGTTCATTCTTGAACCAACCACTATGGTTAGGAGAATGGTCCTACTGGCTTAGGGCTGGGGCTCTGAATCGACTAATGTGGCAAGGGGCTAACATCTATGGAATAGTCTATCCCAACCCTGATTCTGAGGTTGAGGTTGGGGTGGGAGCCTCTGATGCACACTAATGCTTGAGAGGAAAGATGGATACTTAAAATCAGGGGTTTGTAAAGGAGAGAAAAGATGCTAGAAAGGTTACCAGCCCATTTACTATAGACCCTTTGATCTAGTCATTTGTGCATGTGTGTGTGTGAGAGAGAGAGAGAGAGAGAGAGAGAGAGAGAGAGAGAGAGAGAGAGAGAGAGAGAGAGAGAGAGAAGAATATTGTACTCTAGGTTGGCAGTCTGAAAACTTCTTATTCCCAACCTATTCTCAAAGGCGCTGCTAGTTTAAAAACTGTCATCAGATTGCACTGATTTAAACTCCCCAATGGCCTTCGAAGCTGACAGGACGATGTCGTAAACTCTCAATCCGGCTTCCACAGACCCGAACTATAGTTCCAAATATCATCTCATGCTGTTAGTCATCATAATAATGATTTTTATCATCATGAGCATATTTAACATTTACTGTGTATACCTGTGCTAGCTACTTTATGTGAATTATTCAATTTAATTTTAACCTTCACAATACACAAATGATTCCTATTTTATAGACAAAAGAAAAGAGGCTCAGACTTACATAACTTAGCCAAGGTTGTAGGGGCTTTAGCTACCACGCTATTTGGTTTTACTGCCTTACCTAGGACACTGTCTCCTAAAACAAAACTGGATATATATAATCTTTGTGACTTTCTAAATGTATTACTGTTTCTAACATTTGCTAATGGCATTCCTTTCTCTTAGTATGACCATCTCAGCTTGATTAAAATTTTTCACAATAGCAAGGTACAATTCCTTCAGAAAAATAATCTTTCTGACCTATTTGCACGTACACACACACACACACACACACACACACACACACACCCTCTGGAAAGGTTTTCTTGCCACCCATCCTCCAAGACAAAGTCAGATTTTTCCCATTATTTGATTATATGGCACTTAACATGATTGCACTTAACAGCAATTGCACTCGTAATTACTTGTTCAGTATTTTTCTTCTCTAGCCAGGTTATATTGTCTACAAAGAAAGAGATCAAGTCTGTCTTATTGACTGCTGTGTCTGTAATATATACATATAGTAGACGGTCAACAAATATTTATGGAATGAGTGTATTTTGAATGTCAAGTGATGGGTTAACTATACTGTGCCTTTAAAATCAGTGGAAGATTGCCTACAGAGGTGGTCTTCTAAAAACTCCCCGACACTACAGAATAGCTTACCTTCAAATTCCAGGACCTTTTCCCCAAAATTATCCCTACTAACTTGAATCTTAGATATTTTCATTTGGGATCTGGTTTTTATTTTTGCCAAATTCTTGATCAGAATTGGGGATTTTTGCCTCATGACTTGGTGCCTAATCTCTGCCCTCCCCTTGGTTCTCCTCTCAGCTGGCTAAAATTTGGTGCCCCATCTATCATTTCCTGCTTTTTGACAATGTTCAGTTTGCTTCTTGTTTCCTGCCTCAGAACTCTTATCAAGTCCTTGGGCTTCTCGTCACCTTGCTCTGCTATGTATTCTAAGAAGGACCCTTGCCTCAGGCCAGTTTGAATGGAAGGGGCGATTGCTGGGAGTTCAATTCAAGCTTCTTAAATAAAGAATAAGAGCCACATATGTCTGAAGTGCGTATTTAAATGTCAAAACTTTTTTTCAGATCTTGTTTCACGGAATTATTTTAGCATATTATCTCAGACCTTACACTATATTGCAATGAAAATATTAGGCAGGGATCCAAGTGACAGAATAGTATTCTACCATTATCCACCCACAGAACACTGATTTTGATGACCTCTCATAGATGAGAGTACCTGTGTAGGAGTCCAGGGGTTCATTTGAGACATTCTAGCACAGGATTGGAGCAAAAAAAAACACAAAAAGTAATTAATCAAAAAGGGTCATAAAAACAGTTTTCCTTTACCTACATTACCCTTACTTCAAGGTAGCACAGCTCAATGCCAAGATAGACTGTTTTGGCTCATAATTTCTCCCACAGGGGCAAGTATACCATGGTGAGTGAGTGCCTGTCTGCCCCAGCCATGTGGGATGCTACCCAAGAGTCCATATCTCATGCAGAATGCTGAGGGGACTGCCATGGCTAAGGGGTTCAGAGATAAGAGGAGCACGGCTACCAGGGCTCAGGACTCATCAAAAGGGTGGGAATCCTACTAACTACTTCATGGACTCCATTAGGAAGCCCATCTATGAGCAGTTTTGGGCAGTTCACCTGTGAATCACTCCAGCTAGCTCATGGGAAGACCCAATGAATGTCCTGGTCATTTCATCTATCCTCTGTGGCTGGCTCCCTGTGTGCAACCCACATACATCAAGTGCAAGCCTTTGTAGATAACTTGCAAGCATGCACAGAAAGCCAGCTTGACTTTGTGGGATTAAGATAAGGAACAGAAACTTGAACATTTCAAAGCACTGCCCTAGGGAAAACAAACAGGAGACTCACAGTCTCCAGCCTGGATTTACAGAATCAGGACATAATTTTAAGAATTCCTTCCCAAGAGGAAACAAGAGGTATGCAGTAGGCACACCCTTAGAATATGTCTGAGAGAATGTCTCAGAATCTCTAGCCAGACAGACTAGTGAAGCTATTACTTTCCTGAGACCAGTGATTAAAGACTGGAGGAAGTGACTGATCATACAAATGCAAAGAGAACAATGCAGGACTTTAAGAAACATCAATATCAAGAAAACAAGAGTCCACCAAAGGAACATAAAAATTTCCAGTAACTGACCCCTAAAGAAATGGAGATCTATAAACTGCCTGACAAGGATTTCAAAATAATTACTTTAAGGAAGCTCGTAAAGCTAAAACAAGACAGTTAGATAAACTTAATGAAATCAGGAAAACAATGCATGAATGACATGATAAGTTCAGCAAACAGACATCTTAAGAAATAACAAGACAGAAATTCTGTACCTGAAATATATAATGAATGATTAAAAAAAAAAAAAAAGCAATAGACAGCCTCAATAGTAGACTTGACCAAGAGGAATAAAGAATCTAACTCTAGCAGAGTTCATTTGAAATTGTTTACTAAGAGAAGAAAAAAGGATTGAAAGGAATGAAGAAAGCTTATGGAATTTATGGGAGATCATCAAAATAAATAATAATAGCATTATGGGACTCCCAGAAGGAGAAGAGACAGAGAGAAGAAGCATAAAGCTTGTATAAAGAAATAATGGCTGAAAACTTCCCCAATCTGAGGAGCTATATGGATGTCTAGTTACATAAAGCTCAATGATATCCAAACAGGTTTAACCCAGATGACTTCTCTGAGGCATATTATAATCAAATTGTCAAAAATCCCAGATAATTTTTAAATTATCGGAAAAAAGAGGCTTGTCATATACAAGGAAAATCTCACGAGGCTATGTGCATTTCTCAGTGAAAAACTTGCAGACCAAGAGAGTGGGATGAAGTATTTAAATGCTGAAAGAAAAAAATGCAAAACAATATTTTAACTGTAAAAACTGCCTGTCAGAAATGAAGGAGAAATAAAAACGTTCTAGTTAGTTACATAAAAACACATAGCAGTAGAAAAATCACTGATAAAGGTACGGATCTAGTAAAATTCAGAGGACTGTCATACTGTAATGGTGATGTGTACAATCACTTTTAATTCTAGTATAAAGGTAAAAACGCAAAAACATTAAAATAACCAGCTCCAATAATTTTTTAATTGGACACACAATATGTAAAACAAATATTAACAGAAATGAAGAAAAAATAGATAATAATAAAATAATAGTAGGGAACTTCAATGCCTCGCTTTCAACAGTGCATAGATTATTCAGAGAGAAAATCAATAAGGAAATATTCAACCTAAACTGCAATTTAGAAAAAGTGGATTATATCTAAATATACAAAACACTCCGTCCAATAGCAGCAGAATACACATTCTTCTCAAATGCATGTGGAATATTCTCCAGGATAGGTTATATGTTAGATCTCAAAACACATATTAACTAATTTAAGAAAATTGAAATTTAAGCAAGTATCTTTTCTTACCACAGTGGTATGAAAATAGAAATAAGTAATGCAAGGAAAATTGAAGCATTCACAAATATTTGGAACTTAACACACTCGTGACCAACCAGTAGGTTGAAGAAAAATTTTAAAAATTAAATGAAAAATATTTTGAACAAACAAAATTAGAAACACAACATATCAAAATTTATGGGATGGAATGCAGCCAAATCAGTTCTAATGGGGAATTTTATATTGACAAATGTGTTTATTGAGAAGAATATTCAAATAAACTAATTTTGCATACCTCAAGAAATCATAAAATGAAGAACAAACTAAGCCCAAAGTTATCAGAAGAAATTAAATAAAAAATATCAAAGCAGAAATAAATGGCATGAAGACTAGAAAAAATAAACAATAGGAAATACAAACTGAATTGAGAGTAGGCTTTTTGAAAAATAAACTAAATTGACAAACCATAGGTAAATTAAGGAAAAAGGGCAGAAGAATTCATTAAGGTTGTGAAATGTAAGAGACTATATTACAACTGACTTAATGGGAATACAAGAATATAACAGACTACTATGAACAATCATACAATAACAAATTGGACAACCTAGAAGAAATATATAAATTCCTAGAAACATACAATACACAAAGCATTTAAAACAATAGAAAATCTGAACAGACCAATAACAAATAGATTAAGTCAGTAATCAAAAAGCTCACCAAAAGAAAATCCCAGAACCAGATGGCTTCACTAGTGACTTCCAAACTCCCTTTACAAGTCTAACATTACCTTCATACCAAAGTCAGTCATTTATAGTAAAGGTAAGTACAGGCCAATATTCCTGATACACAGAGGCAAAACCCCTCAAATACTTACAAACCAGATTTCAACATTACATAAAGATTATACACAATGATCAAGTGAGATTTATCCCAGGGATTGGCTGACAAATGCAAATTAATAAATGTGATATATCACATTAATAGATGCAGAAAGAGAACTGCACAAAATTCAACATCCTTTCATAATAAAACCTTTCAACAAATAAGTTACAAAAAGAATTTACCTCAATATAAAAGGCCATATATGATGAGCTCTCAGCTAACATCATATTCAATGCTGAGAAGCTGAAAGTTTTTCCTCTAAGAGAAAGAAGAAGAGAAGGCTGCCAACTCTTGACACTTTCATTCAACATTGTACTAAAATTTCTTGCTAGAGTAATTAAGGAAAAATGATATAAAAGACATCCAAATCAGAAAAGAAAAAGTAAAAATGCTTATGGATGACATGATCTTTTACATAGAAAATCCTGAAGACTCCATCACAAAATTGTTAAAACTAATAAATGGATTCAATAAAGTTGCAGGATACAAAATCAACATACAAAAATCAGTTGCATTTCTGCTCATTGAAAATAAAGTATCTGAAAAATAAATAAATAAAACAATCTCATTTATAAAAGTATGAAAAAGGATAAAACCCTTAGAAATAAATTTAAGCAAAAAGGTAAAAGACACAGTATTGGAAAGACACTCTCTTTTCATAAATGGGAATAATTAATATTGTTAAAATGCCATACTAATTAAAGTGATCTGCAGATTAAATGCTATCCTTATCAAAACTCCAATGGAATTTGTCACATGAATAAAAAAAAGCAATCTTAACATTTGTAGGGAACCACAAAAAAACCCTGAAAAGCCAAAGCAAACTTGAGAAAGTATAACAAAGCAGGACCCATCATTTTCCCTAATTTCAAACTATATTACAAGGCCATAGCAATCAAAACACTATGGTATTGGCATAAAAACAGCTACACATCCTGTGGAACAAACTAGAGAGCCCAGAAATAAACCCGTGCATATGTGATCAACTAAACTTCAACAGAGGTGTCAAAGGATAGTCTCTTCAGTAAATGGTGATGGGAAAACTGGATATCCACATGCAGAAGAATGAAATTGGACCCTTACTTTACAATATTCACAAACATCAACTCAGAGTGGATTAAAGCTTTACACATAAGTTCTGAAACCATGTAGGCTCTGGAAGAAAACATAGGGGGAAAGCTTCTTGTATTGATATTGGCTATACTTTTTGCATTTGACACCAAAAACATGGGTAACAAGAGCAAAAATAAACAAATGGGATGGTATTACATCAAACTAAAAAGTTTCTTCACAGGAAATAAAATAATCAACTAAATTAAAGGCAACCTGTGGAAGGGAAAAAATATTTACAAACTGCATATCTGATGAGACAATCATATCCAAATTACATAAGAAACTCACACAAATCAATACCAATAAAATACATAACTCAATTAAAAAATGGGTAAAAGACCTGAGTAGATATTTGCCCAAACAAGATACACAAATGGGCAACAGGTATATGAGAAGATGCTCAACATCACTAACCATCAGGGAAATGCAAATTAAAACCATAATAAGATATTATATCACACCTGTTAGTATAGCTATCATCAAAATGTCAAATGATAAGTGTTAGTGATTATGTGAAGAAAAGGGAACCCTTTTATACTGTTGGTGAGATTGTAAATCGGCACAGCCATTAAAGAAAACAGTATGGATGTTACACAAAACACTGTAAATAAAACTACCATACCCTTCTGCTGGATATTTGTTCAAAGGACATAAAATCCCTATATCAAAGAGGTACACACCCTTACATTTACTGCAATATTCAACATAGTGGCCAAGATAAGAAAACAACCGCACTGTTCTCTGATGTGATATGCATGTGTATGTGTTCAATGGAATATTATTTAGCCTGAAAAAGGAAAGTCGGCCATTTTTTGACATTGGTGAATCTAAAAGACATAATGAATGTTAAGTAAGCCAGATACAGAAAGACAAATATTGTATGATCTTACTTAAATGTAGCATCTAAAAACAAAACTGAGCTCATAGAAACAGTTTAGAATGGTGGTTACCAGGATTCAAGGCCAGGGAGTGGGGAGGGATGAGATGTTTTTCAAAGCTACAAACTTTTACTCATAACGTGAATAATTCTGGAGACATAACTACAGCATGATGACTATAGTTAATAATAATGTATACTTGAAAGTTGCTAAGATAATAGCAACTTAAATTTTCAGCACACATGCACATGAAGGTAGCTTACATGAGGTGATGAATATTAATTATTGTGGTAATAGTTTCTCAGTATATACATTTATCAAATCATCAGATTATATGCTTTAAATCTACACAATCTTACATATTGACTATATCTCAATGAAGCTGAGGGGAAAAAAAACAATGGTTCTGTCTAGAAAATAAATAAAATGCCATCCAAATAAAAAATAATGTCCTGGCATCTAGAAAGTCATGAAAGAACCCGTTTATTCGTATTTGGAAAATGACCAGAACATTCGATACCTAAATGCAATGTAAGATTCCATGTGTTCAACCACATCTGCTACTGTCATCTTCTCTGACCTGGAATAGTTGCTTACACACAATTCCAAGGATTCTTCAATTTTGCATGATCTCATTTATATATGGAATCTAAAACATTCAATCTCATAGTAGAAGAGAACAGATAGGTGATTATCAGGGGCTGGGGCAGGAGAGAAGCTTTTTAAAGGATACGAACTTTTAGTTATATTTTTTTAGCTTAATTGTGGCAATATTTTCCAATGTATACATATACTGTACACCTCAAATAGATCGTTTTTAATCTGTCAATCATACCTCAATAAAGGTGAGAAAAATTAGGGCTTTAGATGTTACTTATTTCAACAACATTGACTGAGCTTCCACACTGTACTAGGTATGATGCTGACAATGGGAATGTAGAAACTCGGCACCTCCCTTAACTACCCAGAAGGATTTTATTTGGGAGCCTTGCCTGTAGAAAGAGTTATTGCCAGAAATAACTTTTAAGGACCTGTCTGTAGGGCAAAGTGAAGCTCTAATCACCAAATGTCTGCGCTTCTCACCATCCTGTAAATGACCTTCCTCTCATCTGAAGTCCCTTGGCATTTTACCTCATTTCTTGGGTCAGGGTGTTGTATGTACCTTATTTTACCTTTCCATCTCTGAACTTATCATGGGTGTGTGGTCCCTGAGTCTGGCATGCATATATGCACATAATTAAATTTGGTTCTTTTCTCTTGCTAATCTGCTTCATTTGGATTTAATTATTACACCAGCCAGAGCAACCTAGAATGACAGAGGAAATTTTCTTCCTCTCCCACATGAGTTAA
The DNA here is from genome assembly GCA_030015415.1 of Cynopterus sphinx. NCBI lineage: Eukaryota > Metazoa > Chordata > Mammalia > Chiroptera > Pteropodidae > Cynopterus > Cynopterus sphinx. Next base: position 80,629,254 of record CM057388.1, read on the forward strand.
ATGCGCTGATATTTGCATTTAATACTAGTATTTTACAATATAAAGACAAATAATAAAATTCAGGCTAATATTTTTAAAAATCTTTTTTTTAACTTAGAACATTAAATAGCAAATAATTACCATGAAAGGTTGAGAGAGAGAGAGAGAGAGAGAGAGAGAGAGAGAGAGAGAGAGAGAGAGAGAGAGAGATCATGGAAGAAATGAACACAATTTATATTTTAGTATCTTTACCAAAACTTTCCCCCTACTTCTTAAATGAGAGACCCTCGTCTTTTTATTCTATGAAATTATGTAATTACACAGCCGGTGGTTGGTAGAAGTGATTTTATGTCACTTCCAAGATTAGGCTATAAAACATGCCAAAGCCTGCTGACTTGATCTAGTTCTTCTTCCTCTTCTTCCTCCTCCTCCTCCTCCTCCTCCTCCTCCTCCTCCTTCTCCTCCTCCTCTTCCTCCTCCTCCTCCTCCTCCTCCTCCTCCTCCTCCTCTTCCTCCTCTTCCTCCTCTTCCTCCTCCTCCTCCTCCTCCTCCTCCTCCTCCTCCTCCTCCTCCTCCTCTTCTTCTTCTTCTTCTTCTTCTTCTTCTTCTTCTTCTTCTTCTTCTTCTACTACTAAGTTTATTGGAGTGAACTTGGTTAACAAAATTATATAGGCTTTGAGTGGATAATTCAACAACACATTGCATCGTATATTGCACTGTGTGTTCACCACCCCAAATTAAACATTCTTTCATCATCATATGCCCTTTACACTTACCCACCTCTCTTCTTCTCACATATGACTTGCCCTGGGGAGAGATAGCTACCATGTCATGAAGATGCTCAGAGAGCCTGTGGAGAGCCCTACACGGTGAGGAACAGGGCCTCCCACCAACAGCCCATGGGCATGGAATCGAAGCCTGCTGACAAGTGCTCACTCCAGCTCTAGATGCCTCCCACTGACATCTGGACTGCAGCCTCAGAAGATCCTGGGTTTCTGACCTTTATGAACTGTGTGAGGTAATAAATGTTTGTTGCTTTAAGCTGCTATGTGTAATCTGTTATGCAGCAACGGTTAACTAATAGAGATTAAAGTGCAACTGGGTTTAGACTTGGCTGATATAAGTCATATTGGTTCAGAATTAAATTTCTATCCAGCCATGAGGGAGGAAGAAAGGGCAGATACTGTGTAGATGACCTGCTGTTAAGCAGATTACTTTAAAGAGTCTTTGTATATGCAAAGAGTATTTAAACATAGGTTGGGAGTCCATGTACAAGGGTTGAATTGCTGGACAAAACAAATGGGAAGAATTATTTTGAACTGAACTGCTGGGCACCATGGGAGGGGGAAAGGAAAGGAAAAGGGCAATTAATTAGATGAAAGATACTTCTGACTTAGTTGAAATAACCTAGGGACTTTTTTAAGAAAAGCGATGATCAATATTCAATTTATTTTACTTGTTTTAAAATAAAATTTACTGGAGTTGACATTAGTTAATAAAATTACATAGGTTTGAAGCATACAATTCAATAATACATCATCTATATATTGTATTGTGTGCTCACCACCCAACGTCAAATCTCCTTTAAAGTGTGATTTTCTGTGATATAAACCTCCATCATTTCCCCAAACCTTCATCAAAGCGTGTCACATGTTAAAAACTTTGCTTATTTTCTCTTTTGTGAAAATCAAGAGGAAGGCCAAGTGCCCTAGAGGAAGGTAAGAGAATGCTGCAAAATGTGGAATAGAGAAAAGAAATTCAGCAGAATCATGAATCTGGACCAGAAGCGAATGTGAGAACTTAAATTCTCCAGAAAATCACAAAAACCTTGTGGTGGGAATTGGATTATTCCCAGAACACGGAGCCACTAGCAATTCAAGCTATGCCATCTAGACCTCAAGGGCAAGAGGAAAGCCACAAACTTCCTCCAACTTGTAGATAACCTTTTGCTGTCCACTCAGATATTAGTTGATGGTTTTGTTCTCTGGCTTTTTTTTTCTAAATTGTTATATAGTCTATCCTCTGTTATATAGATAATGATGATGATTGGTGATGATGATGATGATGATGATGATGATGATGGTGGTGGTGGTGGTGGTGGTGGTGGTGGTGGTGGAAGAAAAAGTGGCCACATATTAAACCTGACAAGCTAGGGGAGATCTGCATCATGGGATCTACAAACTTAGAGACCAAAATTGACCCCATAGGATGGTCTGAACATAAAGATTCTTAACTAAAAGCAGGTCTTGGTGGGTCGCTTCCTTAACAAAGGTCAGTCTTTACCTTAAGTGAGCCTGTCTATTTTCTTTGTGCACCTAAGATAACAAACCCTTGGAATGTCATTCAGCCCCCTTTTCTTCCAGACTCTCAAGCACAGTCCCCTGCACCACAGCACAGACCACAGACCCCTCACTGTTATCTTGCCCCCCACAAACAATGTCTATGTGCTGTAAATGTTCATTATTACCTATCCTGCACACACCAATGGGAAAGCATGTGTTTCTCCAATTTTGGATTATATCCAATCCCAGAGATGTACCTGCTTTACTTCCTCCTGCTCCCTTAACCTGCCACCAATTAATCTTCCTTCCATTTCCTCTTTTCCTCCTTTGATTCTAATGTATAAAAGAAGGTACACAGCTGCCGTTCTCCAGAGCATTTTCTTAATTCATTGAGATTTTGCTTCCCAACAATTGTCATTAGTTTGACTCAAACTGATTAAAATTCTCTACAGGTTTGGATGTTTCTTATGTCAATATTATGATAATTATTATTTTACTTACCATGCCTTGAAGATTGTTTCAAGTCAGTGCATATAAAATTGTTTCCATTTTCATGGCTGCATGGTATTTTGTTACAGACATACCATAATTGATTGAACCAGTAGTAGAGTGCCCTTGAGGGCTTTGCGCCTTATACTACAATGACTGTTGAAAAACTGTGTATATAGCTTTGGCACTCTTAACATGGAGTGCAGAGACACAGGAAATTGTCCCACTAGAATGGAACTTCCAAACCAGCCCAGAGTGCCTGGTAGATGCTCTAGGCACAAACCTCACTCCAAACTCGGACCAAATCAATTTCCCCTGCAGAAAAAGAGGCCAATGTATGTATAAATGAGCTTGCCTCCTTGAGCCTGGGCCATGCAAATATTCTCAGTAGCAGAAGTCATGGGGATATGTCTCTTGCCGCAGAGGACCAGAGGAATTGAGAATGGGGCCCTGAGGTGCTCTTTAGCTGAAGGGCAGAGTCATGATGCTGCCTGCCTCAGTGAGACCCTCTCAGGCCATGTGGTGGGGGTGTGATGACATCTGGAAGGCCTGTTTAATAAATCCCTATTGAATTGACTGGGCATCTGTCAGGCATTGTGCTCATCAGTGTGGTGGGGAATTAAGAATGAAAAAGCTAATGTCCCTCAGGGAGATGATACCAGCAAACATGTAACTGAGAGTCAGCTCCTGGATAAGACTGGCTTCCTAACGGAAGTGGTTTTTGAGCTGAGTCTTGAAGGATGAGTTAGTGCTTAGACATTTGGGGAAATAACTGGAAGAAATGGTGGGAGCAGAATCGCTGAGCTGAGAGTGGGCGTAGTTCACTCTTGATGACAGTGACCAGGCCCAAGTGACCTGGTGAGTGAGGAGAATGGTTATTTTCAGCAGGCTGCCCAGGTTGTAACTGTCTCTTTGATTAGAGAACACCCTTAGCTGAAAGGTGAAATCCTGAGAGGCCGTGAGGAAGAGAACTCTATTTTCCAAACCAAATGAGCATGAACTCTACCATCAGGCTAAAAAGCCTAAAAAGGCAGACTCCATCCAGGCCAACCTCTTCATTTGGCAGGAGAAAACAAAATTCCGGCCCAGAGAAGGGCCAGGGAATTGCTACTGTGTAGCAGAGCTAACAGTGGAATCCCAGCACTCTGAACATGCTGCGAGGTGTGGAGAGCCCATAAATGCCCAGGCTGTGGGAAGCCTAACATCGTGGATGATTGCTTATGGAAATCATCTAGTGGAGCGCTTGGCATATTGGGCAGCTACTAAGCAGACAGGTGGTGTGGTGCAGTGACTAAGAGCACAGATCCCAAAGCTGAACTGTCTGGATTTGAATCCTGGCTCTGCTACTTCCTATTCGCATGATCCTGGGTACCTGTTGCACCACAGTTTTGAAAGTTGTAATGAGGATTACATTATTTAATATCTGTAAGGTGCTTAGAAAAGTGCCTGACATACAAGACGTGCTATGCAAATATCTGATAAACCAATACATTTCTGTAAGTTGCTTTTGCCTTTTCACTACTGATACCATGGGGGAGGAGTTTGGAGGAAAATCACTGAGCAGCGCTGCCTCTTCTATTTTCCAATGACTGTGCTCTGATTGCCCCTCTGCTTTAAACACAGAGGCACAGAAACCTCGGGGTACTCAAGCTGGAGGGGCCCTTAAGACCCCCTCGAGGCTCCTTTGTTCTGAAGAGGGGAGAGGTAGTATTGTGTAGGCTTCAGACAATGCGCTTTTTGTTAAAATGTCCATGGTTCATATTCCACCTGTTCTACATGCTTTGTGACCTCTCTGTGCTTTGTTTTTCTCATTTATAAAATATGGATATGAATAGTTCCTCTCCTAGGGTGTCATGAGCAGGAAGTGATAGGCTTTTTAGCCTGATGGCATATAGTACAGCACCCAGCTTATGCCTGCCATTTCAGAGGTGCTTGGGAAATGGTAGCTGCTATTATTTTTTAAATTCATATTGTGCCCAAGGCTATACTAGTGACTTGGCCACAGAGTTGTTTCTCAAACACATGACTTTTAAATCCTGGTACTAAGATATCTATCCTGAAAAATACTCCAGGGCACACATCCATGATTCCGCCCTGTTGACACATTTTCCAGCTGATGAAGGTGGGAGAGGCTCTTCTTAGTATTTGGCTACGTGATATTTGGGATGGTCTGATTTTGAGGAGATCCAACAAGTAGAGTTTCCACTCTACCTATTAGGTTTAAACCCCCATTAACTCCTATTTCCAAGTATTACACTCTTTACAAATACTCTTCATCTCCATTATCTCATCTGGGTTTGAAAAACTGGGCACTGGGGCTGGTCAGAATGAGGTACCCTTATTTTACAAATCAAAAATTGAAGCTCAGAGAAGTAGAGCTATTTGACAAGGTCACACAGCATGTTAGGAGCAGAGGTAACTCAAACTCATATCTTCTAATTCCAGTTTAGAATTCTGTCCCCTGTGGGACCCTGTCTCAATCCCTCAATTGTAAATGAAGGCTTCTTTCTGGCCCTTATCCTGTCAGGTGGGCCAGGTAATGTGTGCGTGTACAGGTGAGTTGACTTTGAAAGAGAGAAATTGGAAACCTGGTCCTGGGAGCAAGGAAGGCTTGAATTCTGCTATCTAGACGCAAATCAAACCAAAAATGTTATTTCTTTTTATTTCTATTTTATGAAGAGGAGAAGAGTTAGGGGTGTCAAGAGAAGTGTGGGATATGGGATGTGGCTCTGCTTATTAGATGATCTAGGCTCTGAAACAGGCCAAGTCTTAAGGAGGCTACAGCAGATACCCAGACCTTAGAAGAAGTTCTTGATGAATGTTTGAGATCTTTGGTGAGGCAGAGTGAAAGCCTCATCCCCTCTCTCAGTCACTGATTCTCCAACTGTACATTCAGCAGCCTCATATTTTATCCAGCTCTCTATCATTCTCCTAAAATGCATTGTATTGATACTGCAGGCTCAGGTGTCTTAACCTAGTAAAATGATGGGAACTGGACTGGTGCCTCTACACAATTGTGGTTCTTAGGCAGATCAAGGACAAGAGGAAACCCTTCTGCATCTTTTAGATGGAGAGACCAGAGCAGGAACAAGTCACATCTTCTTTCTCCTGCCCTCCACTTGACACCCTCTGTCCGCTGAGTCCTTTCTCTAACAGGTCAGGAAAAAAAAAGATAGCACTCTGGGGAATGCTTTCTTTGGTACAATCTCGATTTTGTTCAGCCCACCTCTGCTTCCTAGAATACTTCAGAGTGGTCCACGGGATTCTTTCTTGGCAGTCCACTTTGCTTCTGGCCATGGACATTCCTATAAAGCTTCAGGAGCATGAAGGAAAGAGCTGTGCGCTAGCTTTTGTCTGAAGCCAGACTCAGAATTCAGAAGTTCCTAGCATCTTGTTATAGTCATACAGAGCAAAGTCAATGTTGCAGGACACATTTGATGGCTCCAGAAGAATTACTGTTGTGTAATGAATACACAAGAACAGAGCTCAGCTGGCATTTTAACTATAGTATTAAGGCTTTCATCATGTTATAGCTATCCTTCTGTTCAGTCTAGACTCTAATTTCTAAGTCTACTAAAAGTTTAGTCAAATCCAGGAAAGCCAATCTTTTTGACATCCTCCCTGCAGTGGTAGGTCCAAGGCCAGAGTGATCATCCCACTGATACCAATTAGGAAGGCATCAACTCTATTAAATTCCCCAAATGTCTTGGTCTTTTATTTTTATTTTTGACAGGCATAACTTGTGTAGATAAATCACACCAGTGAAAATTTCTCAAAAGGGTATCTCAATTATTGGTTTTATTAAACGAAGCGAGATGAGTTCTTATTAATCATGATTCTGACCTTAAGGCCCAGTATCATCCAGGCCTAGAGTGATAGCACCTGTAGAAGTCTTGGACCCCTGGTCCCAGAACAGAAAGCACAAGGTTCACCTTGGGGAGAGTAAGTATTAAAGGGCTTAAATGTCCACATCCTCAATGCCCTCAGACACCTGTAGTGGGCAGAAAATAATTTGGTGGAGGGGGTGTCTTTAGGTGGGGAAGGATGGTGGTTTCATCTCAAACACTGCCTTCTGGGGAGCTGGCCCTTTCTTTTGTTATTTACCCTGACCTCTTCTCAGATTAAACCTGAGAGCCACTTGGGTTTTTATCCTTTAGAAAGATAGCTTTCTTTTTATCAGGTAAAATGAGTCTGGTACAAGTATCAGGGAATGCTGTCAGGAGCTGGGGATTTATGCCTTTGGTTTTTTAGACTAAGGCATTTAAGGTCGTGGAGATAGAAGACACCCTTTATGCTGAACTGGTGGGTCATCCCAGCTAGTCCCTTTGAGCTCTAGGCTTTGTGAGGCAGTTAGTGGCTACAAGAAGTGACTAAAAAATCTGTCCTCACCACATCTCTCTTCCCATATTGAAGTTCAGAACCCTAGGCAACATCAGTATTTTGGCCACGATGGGTTTAAGTTGTGTGACCCAGGACAGCAGAACAGGAAGCTCACATGATCACTTTAAATCATTATGTTCCTCATTTACCTCTGCATTCTCTGTACCCAGAACAGTCTCTGGAAGACAGTAGGTGCTCAAGAAATGTTTATTGAGTAAATAAATGCTTAAATATTTCTCAGTGCTGCCAATGCCAAGGACAAAATATTAATATTTACTTAGAGTAACTTTCCACCTTTCACCTCAATCTTTCATATGTCAAACTCTTCCCATTTACCCCCAAAAAGAGAGGATTCATGGACATGGATGGAAGAAGACTTGGGTGGGCTACAATACAGTTCAACTCAGAAAAAATTTGATAGTGAAGTAGATCATTTGCAAAATCCCAATTTCCTACTAGTAACAAAAAGTCCTATTATTTCTAATTTAATTGCTACTTTGTTCTTTCCTAAAACATTAAACAGGAGGAAAATACCCACAGAAACAAACCAGTCTTCAAATTCTGCCAAAATATATGGCACTCCCCACATTTCTCACCCAAAGGCTAACGATACAGGCTTGGAGTCTCCTCTCCCTCTGCCCGTGTCCTGCAGGCACCCCAGGCATTCTGGAGAGAGTTGACTGCATGGAATGATAGAGGGTCAAAGTGTAAATGTACTTTATAAGTGACAGAGCCCAACCTCTTCCTCGTATAGGTAGATAAACTTACACCCAAAGAATGGAAGATGCTGGATTTCCAGGATAGTGTCCTCCACATGATATTGCACTACATCTTAGTGTTCCAGGGTTCGTAATTCCTCCCAAGGACTCCTCCTGCCAAGGTTGTATGGCTGTAGAACGCAGTTCCCTGGACAGCAAACATCATGTGGACAGGGGGAAAAAGGCCTCAGTCACTTGTGAATGCTGCATCGATGGAAAACCAGAGCTTCATTTAGGCCCAGAATGTGCTACTGGTGTGCTCGGCAGAAGGGCCAGAAAATTTAACATCTGTTTCTCAGACTTACTAAGCTGAGGCAAGGGTACTGGTGCATGTTTGCACAGCATCCTCCCCCATGCATTCTGCAGGACCAGAGGCCACAAGTTAAGTACATGTTAGCAAAACTATGCAGAGTATCTAGGACTCAAGATCCTGAACTGGGAAAAACTGAGGCTAGGCTGAGTAAAATCTGGGCTGTGGGGGAAGAAGAATTGTAATTACACATGAGAAAATAATTTCAGAGCATTTAAGAAGAGCGCTGGACTTTCAGGACCCACATTCTTAACTTTGTCTTTGTCTTTGTAGGTTGTCCTGACTCAAGTCACTTAATCTCTCTGACTTTGGTTTCTTACTTGTAAAATGGGAGTAATTAGATCATGTTCAACTATCTTAATGGAACTATAAAAATTGAAAATGAGATTATTACACATTAGCTCTCTGTGACCACATCTGCCTCTTTCTAATCCTTTGCATCAATGAACTCCAATAGAAGATATCACTGCTTTTATTCAGATATATGTAGAAAAGCGTGAAATGGTTAAAGAGTGACTGTAGGCTTCCTTTAAACTTAACTATATTCTGAGGCCCTGGTTTTCAAACACATTGCTCTTCAGATTGGCTGATGAGAAGCATCACAGAAGTGTTATTTTGAATCTAGATGCTCCCAGATGACAAAAAGCTAGAGGAGTTCATCACTATCAAACCAGTATTACACAAAATGTTAAAGGGATTTCTTAGAAGATCAAAATATCAATAATAAATTGGCAGTAACTACATTTTTATCCATAATTACTTTATATATAAAAGGATTAAATGCTCCAATTAAAAGATATAATGGCTGAATGGATAAGAAAACAAGATCTTCATGTATGTTGCCTATAAGAGACTCACTTCAGATCAAAAGACACACACAGACTGAAAATAAAAGGATAGAAAAAGGTAGTTCATGAAAATGGAAATGAACAAACAAAAAAGGTGTGGTAGCAGTACTTACACCAGACAAAACAGACTTTAAAACAAAGGCTATAACAAAGGACAAAGTAGAACCCAGTATTCCACTTGTGGGTATTTATCTAAAGAAACCCACAACACTAATTTGAAAAAATATATGCAACCCTATCCTATGTTCATTGCACCATTATTTATGATAGCCAAGATATGGAAGCAACCTAAATGTTCACCAATGTTTAAAGAAGAGGTGACATATATACAAAATGGAATACAATTCAACCATAAAAATAATGAAATCTTGCCATCTGCAATGACATGGATGAACCTGGAGAATATTTTGCTGAGTGGAGTAAATCAGAAAGATGAAGACAAATACCATATAATTTTACTTACATGTGGAATATAAAGAACAAAATAAATGAACAAACAAAACAGAAAAAACTCATGATATAGAGAACATCTTGAGGGTTGCTAGATGAGAGGGGTGTTGTGGGGAATGAGTGAAAGAGGTGAAGGGATCAAGAAGTACAGATTGGTAGTTACAAAATAGTCACAGCATGGGGAATATAGTCGATAATACTGTAATAACTATGTATGGTGCCAAGTGGTACTAGACTTGTCAGGGTGATCACTCCGTAAGGTATACAAATGTCTAATCACTATGCTGTACACTTGAAATTAACATATCATGTGTCAACTATAATTGAAAAATAAAATATACATATTTAAGAAAATCCTGATGCTTGCACTCCACCTTGAATGCAAAGTTAGAATTGAAGGGAGAGAAAAGTATTAAGCAGAAAATTTGTATTTTTAAAAAAGAATCCTAGACAGCCTTATAATCAACCAAGTTTAAAATCTTCTGACCTAGTAGACTGATCAAGACTGTGAGGTATGGTACATAAAGCCCAGACTCTGGCTCCAGACAGACCAATTTCAAGTACTGTCCTAGAACAAATCACTTCTTTTCAGAGCCTTCATTTTCTCATCTGTATAATAGAGATATCTATCTTTTGAAGATACTTGGAGGTGATGTAGCTTAATAAAATGGATATAGAAGGAAAGTACTTCAACATAATAAAGACCACATACGACTGAGCCTCAGCTAATATCGTACATGATGGTTCAAACTTGAAAGCTTTTCTTCTAAGATCAGGAACAAGGAAAAAATGCCCACTCTCACCATTCTAATACAATATAGCCCTTTTCCTGTTTAGAAAAAAAGAGTGCAGCTTATGTAGGAATGCTATGTTTTCTAGGACTTGACATTTTCAGTGATTGAACTACTAAAAAGAGAATGCTATAGAGTAATGTCATTTGTTTCTAAAGACTATCCACATATTAGAGAGATTTGACAATAATAACAAAAGCAAGATATTTAATGGCAAACTTTGGAGGGGAGGTTAGGACTGTGATCCACAAGTTATCTTGAGGCAAATGGGAAAAGGAATAGTATTGGAAGTCCTAGCCGGAGCAATCAAGCAAGAGAGAGAAATGAAAAGCTTCTAATTAAGAATAAAGTGAAATTGTCATTTTGGGCAGATGACAGACTTCTTTATAGAGAAAATCCTACAAACTCCACCAAAAAGATCTATTAGACACAATGAACAAATACACTAAAGTTGTAGGATACAAAGTCCATGTACATAAATTTATTGCATTTCTATATATTAACAATAAAATTGTAGAAAAAGGAAATAAAAAAAGACCAAATCCTTTTATAATTGCAATAAAAAGAATAAAATATCTAGAAATAAATCTAGCAAAGGATGGAAAGGACCTGTACACTGAAAACTAAAAGACATTATTAAAAGAAATTACAGACACGAAAAAATGGAAAGATATTTCATGTTCATGGATTGAAAGATTCAACATAGTTAAAATGGCCATATTACTCAAAGCAATATGCAGATTTAATGCAATATCCATCACAATATCAATTCTATTTTTTAAAAAGAAGTAGAACAAAAAATCACCTATAGAATCATAAAAGGCTCTGAATAGCCAAAGCCATCCTGAGAAAGAAAAACAAGCCTGGAGGTATCACACTGCCTGACTTCAAATTATACCACAAGGTGACAATAACCAAAACAGCATGTTATTGGCAGAAAAACAGACACATGGACCAGTGGAACAGAATTGAGAGCAGAAACAAACCTCCATATATAGGGACAAATAATTTTTGAGAAAGGAGCTAAAAAACATATAATTGAGAAGAAAAAGCCTCTTCAATAAATGGTGCTGGGAAACTTGGAAAGCCATGTGTAAAAGAATGAAATTAAACAGGTATCTGTCACCATACACCAAAATGAACTGAAAATGAATCAAAGACCTAAATATAAGACCTGAAATAAAAAATTCCAAAGAAGAAAACAGGTACTACACTTGTGGACTTTGGATTTAGAGAGGATTTTATGAAATTGACAGCAAAGGCAAGAGAAGTAAAAGCAAAAATAAATGAATGGGACTACATCAAACTATAAAGCTTCCGCTCAGCAAAAGAAATCATCAACAAGGTAAAAAGACAACCATCTGAATGGGAAAACATATTTGCAAACAATACCTCTGGTACGGGGCTAATTTTCAAAATATACAAAGAACTCATACAACTCAACAACAACAACAACAACAACAACAACAACAACAACAACCCAATTAAAAAAAATGGGCAGAGGACCTAAACAGACAATTCTCCCAAGAAGACATACAAATGCTCAATAGACATGAGAAGATGCTCCACTTTCCTAGCTAATAGGGAAATGCAAATCAAAATTACAATGAGATACCATCTCACAACTGTTAGAATAGCTGTTACCAACAGGACAAATAATAACAAGAGTTGAGAGGTTGTGGGGAAAAGAGAACTGCAAATTGGTAGACACTATAGAAAACAGTATGGAGATTTCTCAAAAAATTAAGAATAGAATTATTGTATGATACTTGTTTTGGGTATCCACCCTCAAAATTTGAAAACATTTATCTGTAAAGATATATGCACCCCATAGTTCATTGCAGTGTTATTATTCATGGTGACTAAGACAGAGAAACAACTGAAGTATTCTGCAACAGATGATTGTCTAAAGCAGCTGTGGTACATATATACAATGGAATATTACTCAGCCATAAGAAGAGATGAAATACTGCCATTTGCAACAACCTGGATGGACCCCAAGATAATCATGCTAAGCAAAATAAGTCAGACAGAAAAAGTTGAGAACCATATGATTTCACTCATATGTGGGGTATAAAACTGCAAGCAAGAAATGAACAAGACAGAGACTCATAGATATAGAAAACAGTTTAATGGTTACCAGTGGGAAAGAGTAGGTAGGTGTAAAGGGGGTCAAATATAAATGCTGAAAGGACATTTGACGTTGGTAAGTGAATGCAGTGCAATAAAGAGATGATGTATTATTGACTTGTACACTTGAAATCTGTATAATTCATCAACCAATGTCACCTCAATAAATTTAATTTAAAATATAGGGGAAAAAAGGAGATGATGTGGGAAATGTAGCCACATAGTTCATCAGAGGTAGTAGGCACTTGAAATGATTTTTTGTTTGTATCTTTGGCCTGGCTTGCTATAAGCTACTAGATGGCATAAACTCTATCTGTTTTACTCAGTCTGCATGGTGACCAGGGCTATGTGAGAGCAGGAAGAGCTGTAAAAAAAGGAGCAGTTTAATAACTGCTCTGTGATTTTTTAGTCAGAAGGGTAGACCTTTCGGGAGAGTTTATTGCAAGGCTACAAGGGACTGGCAGAGAAAAAGTGAACCAAAATATTTAGAGATTTTATCACGTGGAGTTCATGAATAGACCTTAAGTCATGAGATTTGGCTATGGCCTCTATCCATTTGATTCCCTCACCAACTGACTCCCTCACAGCTGCAGCTTGAGCACAGTATACTGTAAGCTTTCTTGTTTCAACTCACCCTGGTGACTTTCAGTTATTACTCCTACTACAAGTTGGTCATTTCTTTTTCATATCTCCTAGTTCATGTAGGAGAGTCACAGAGAGACTCTGGCCCAGTCCATTTTTTTTTCCTGACAGGCCCAACAGGTCATAGGTTCCAGGCCAGATTAAAGGATGGTTGCCCTTGGGTCAGGGTGGGTCATTTGGTAGAAAACTTGGCAGCCCACACTTTAGGAAGTTTATCTTGGAAGGAGACATGGTTTAGGCATGGGCTGTAACATGGGACAGTGTTCTGGGGTTCAATAACTGAGCAGAGATTGGCAGGGACATGGCACTGGATGTGTATGGATCATTTAGGTAATGTCGTGGCGCCTCTGCTTTGGATGGTAGGGTAAGTAACCATCCTACCAGAAGTAGAAAGATGACCTATTTCCTGTACATGGTATCCTCACTCATTCTCTTGGGCTTTGGGTCTCAACCAGTGGCAATAATGACAAAAAAAAAATATCTGCATAATAGAATCCGATTTCCTGAATGCACTGCATGATGACACAATATTTAAGACTATTCACTTCCATTATCTTCTTTCTGCTTCCAAACAGCTCTGTGAGAGGGACGAATTTTTCCCTTTGTAGCTGAAGAAAAGTGAGGTAAGAAAAGCAGTGACTCACAGTTGAGAAGTAGGAGTCCAACCTGGCCTGTTCGCCTCTGTGCTTCATATGCTCAGCATCATACTCAAGCTTTGGCTTTCTTCATTATAAACCTAAGAAGCTATAATGAATGAAGTGTGCCACTTCCCATGTTGCAGCTGGAGAAACTGGGGCATAACAGGCCATGTGTACTAAGTCTATACTCACAAACTGAGGCAGAAAATTGAGTACTTCTTCAGGAAAATTCCAGTGAGGTCCTCACTTTCAGGAAATTTAGCCTATGATACACTAGAATCCTCTGGATAGCTTGGTAAACACTGCCTGCTAGGCTGTACTCCCAGAAATTCATGCTGTGGGTCTGGGGTAGGGGTAGGAAATCTTCTTTTTCAACAAGTTCCCAGGAAACATAGCTGGTTCAGATGCCACACTTTTGAGAACCGATTATTATAAACAAAGTGTTGGCTTCATGATTGGCTCCTCGCATGGAGATGTCAGGCCATTAGGCTGAAACAGTTACAAGAAACCTGAATATGTGAGGCCCTTTGTAGTCTGTGTGAAAGTTGGCTGACACTACACACTACCTTCGTCTCTTCCCCAGCCCTGCTGAAGACAGTGAGGATGGCACAAACCTCAGAGTCAGACTAATTGGGTATAGATTCCTAGCTATGTGACCTCAAGAAAGTCATCTGGCCTCTCTGAGCCTCAGTTTCTTCATTTCTGTTTTATTTATTTTAGTTTTAATTATTTATTATTATTATTTATGCTTACAGCACCTGGTCTTCCTAGGTGGTCTCCCATCCAAGTACTATCCAGGCCCGACCCTGCTTAACTTCGGAGATCAGATGGGATTGGGTTTGTTCAGGGTGGCATGGCCGTAGACCATAGTTTCTTCATTTTTAAAATGAGGTCCTGAAGTAGCTTCATAGGTATGTGTGAAACTTACATAAATAAACACATGCCAAAACCCTTTGTAGACTGGAAGTCGTTGCATTGGTGGAAAAAAGTTTTTCTTTTACAGATTGGTAGGTAGTAGGTTAAATAAGCAAGGGAACTAACAACTGAGGCATGCCTTAGGTGGTTATAAGACAAGCAGATCTTAGAGTTTGCATGACAGAATCTTAAACGTTTACATGGAGGCCTTAACAAGGTGAAAAACCATTTCTAAAAAGAGTAGTAAAGTTCTTCTGGGTTGCCTCTTCCTCTTGGCATCTTAAAATCCCTTGGGGGCCTGGTGTTTTGTTGCAAAATGTGGCAAGAGGGCTGATCTTCAAGTGGCTATGGAGGAGCCAGCCTGGACTCTGCAGGTGTTTATTAACACCTGTTGACACTGGCTGAAATTCAAGTCACCAAGTTCTTAGCACTGGTGCCTTTAAATCTAATTCCTCCAACAAGAAGCAACTGTCATTCTCAGAGCCTGAGAAATGCAGATTTTTCTGCAGTTCTCGCCATCCAATCATCTTTCGAAAATCAGGACCTTGAAGGAAAGTAGCACCTCTCTAAGCAGTAGGCAGCAGATACAGCCTTTCAAACTGTTCAGAGTTGTTCTCTGTAGAGGGTGAAACGGACAGGTTATCAAACTGGGAGCCAGGGAGGCTGGGTCATTCACCATGTTCTCCAAGTGAGTCACTGTGTAACCTTGGATAAGTGCCTCCTGCTCTCTAGGGCTCAGTGTTTTATCTTTATCAACAGGTACTCACATTCACTAGTTTTGAAGGCCCCTCAAGATCCAAATTCTAGGGTCATCAAAACAGCAGACTTGCTCCTAGTCTTGGCTAAATGTCTAGACTCATAATGTGATGTTGAGACATTGTTACTCATTTCTGGCCTTTACTTTCCTCATTTATTGCCTTGAGGATAATTATAAACCATGCTCTAACCTCCTTCCAATGCTTATGTCAAGGATCAGATGTGTAGCACTCAAAATTTATTTGAATATTTGATAAGTAATTAATATCCAAAATATAAAGAACTCCTGTAAGCCAGTGACAAATAAACTGTTTAAAATGGGCAAAGGATTTGAGTGGACATTTCTCCAAAGATAGGTGATTGGTCAATAAGCATATGGAAAGATGCTTAATATCATTAATCATTAGGAAAATGCAAATAAAAACCATAGTGAGATACCACCTCACACCCATACTTTCAAAAAATCAGATAATAATGAGTGTTGGCAATGATGTGGAAAATTGGAACACTTGTGCTCTGTTGGTGGAATTGTAAAATGTTGCAGATGCTATAGAAAATAGTATAAAAGTTTCTCAAAAAAATTAGAAATAGGATTCCCCCATGATACAGCAATTTGGCTTCTGAATATATATTCCAAGGAATTAAAAACAGGGTGTCAAAGAAATGTTGGGACACCCATGTTCATAGTGCTGTTATTTATAGTAGCCAAAAAGTGGAAGTGAAACAAGTGTGCATAGATGGAGGAATGAATGAATGTGTAGACCAAATGTGGTGTACACATGCAATGAAATGTTATTCATTATTAAAAAGGAAGGAAATTCAGACACATGCTGTGGCATGCATGAACCTTGAGGACATTATGCTCAGTAAACTAAGTCACAAAAAAGACAAATACTTTATTCCACTCATAGAAGATACCTAGAGCTGTCAAACTCACAGAGGCAAAAAGTAGAATAGAGGTCACCAGGAGCTGGAGGGGAGGAAATAGAGAGTTATCGTTTATGGCTACAGTTTCAGTTTTGCTAGATGAAAAGAATTCTGAAGATGAATGGCGGTGATGGTTGCACAACAGGGTGATTATGCTTAATACCATTGAAATACATGCTTAAAGTGATTAATGTGGTAAATTTGGTATTATGTGTATTTGACCACTAGTAAAATAATAAGCAAAGTTCTTAGAAAACTGAAAAAGGCTCTATAAATTTGGAAAGCTGATTTGAATTTCAAGTACAGCGATCTTTAGGTTTTGGGAAACATGGCTCCACATTCATTCATTTTATGACAAAACCAATTGAGGCTTTAAGAAAGGCCTAGTGCCTCCTGCTGCTTGGGGCTACTGTTCTACCTTAAGATTATATGTTCTTTTTAATCCCTTCAGAATACATAAGGTGGCAGAGTGATATGTTGGGCTGGAGAAAAGGAACCCAGCTGCCAAGTTGAAAACTGAGGCCTGAGTTTCTAGTTCTGAAAAATGCCATGGCCTTGTTTAAAGACAACCTGGATAAATAATTAACTTGAACATTGTTGTGACCAATGACTTGGCTATGACAATAATGGAGATGGCAAGAAGCTGTTTCTCTGTGTCCTTATACCTTCCTGTCCTCGGCTACTCACCCGCCCTCCCCAGAGCTGCAGCCATTGCCTCTTGTAGCAAATGTCTTTGGTCATTTTTGCATGTTGAGGATATTTCTCAGAAGGGCCTGGAATATGAACTTGGCCTGGCTGGGTCACAGGAAAAACGGGCCTGCATTTATTGCACTGGTTCTCCAACTTGCATGGGTGGGGATTGGAATTACCCAGAAGGCTATTAAACCATAAATGTCTGGGCCCCCCATCTAATGGTTTACATGTCTCACACCATCCCCAAGTGATGCTGATGCTGTGACCTGGGATCATGCTTTGAGAACCACTGTGTTAGAGGACTCAGTGTTTAGGTGGGGTGTCTCTTTGTACCACAGCTACAGTTCCTTGATCCCCAGTGGCAGAGCTGGCCATGGTCCCAGTAACAAGTACCAATGCCAGCCTAAGTTCCCAGTGGTGCCTCCTCGGCACATTAATGCCAGGCCATGCAATGACAGCCTTAGACCTCATGTCAGGTCCCTGTCTCTATTCTGCTTCTCAAAATTCCTTGCCTCACTTTCCAGTATGCTAGAGCTAGCTTCCCAAGGCAGTGAGAACTGAGTGTGTGCATCTCTTCCCAGCTCCACCCTCAGCTGTATACATGTTTACACCACAGAAACTGGTGAAGCTGACCAATCAGTGCTTTCGCCTCACTCCCCTGCAGAGCTGCCAGTTGAAGTGCAACCTATCTATCCACTGTCTCGTAACTTATCCATCTGCCCGACTGGGCCTCCTGCAGCCAACCCCATATTGGAACAGTTCCTGGGGGTGCTGTACTGGGTTCTAGCCTTTCTCAATCTCCACGAAGTGGGGAGAAGAGCCAGGTGCTAAGTGCTCTGGACCCTTGGCATTCCACACAGTTTCCTGGACATGTTCTAATCCATGAGGACACTGAGATGCGTTGTAAAAAACAGTGGGCATTTTCGTATCTCTTGGCCCTGTTTTACCACTGACTCTTTATTTTTGCTCTGAAGTAGGGGTTATTGGCTCCACTATACAGACAAGAAAATTGAAGGTCAGAGAAGTGAAATAAAGTGTCCAAGGCCACATGAGTAATAAGTAGTCAAATGTGGCTTCTTACCTAAGCCTGTGTGACTCCAAAGTAGGGACTCTTTGTAGTCAGTAAATGTTTACTAAGCGCTTAAGAAAGACTTCCAGCCTGAAACCACGGAACTGTGCCACAAAGCCCAGACTTACAGAAGAATAAGGAACTGCTTGAGAAGCTCGGGTTGGAATGGGGCTAAGGAGGGGTCCAGCTCACTCTATGTCTTAATGGCTAATGTTATAAAAAGCAGTGAATCAAGTAGGCATTTTGGAGAAGTGGGAGGTGTCCCTGTTTCTTGGGGATATTTAGGAACTGATCAGATACCTATTTTCCTGCACTAGGCTTGTGAGATTCTGCCTTGTGTTAACCCTGGAACTACTGTGGCGAAGCGCAAGGCTGAGAATTGTGGGATCACAATCTCAGAGGACTGAAACTACAAATGTACCATTTAACCAGAGCAAGTGCAAAGTCTTGCCACCAGAACTCAAAAACAAATACTAAAGGCTAGAGAGGCAGGGCTCAGCCAGATTCTTAGTTTTAATTTTAAATTTCAATCGTTCATTGCTGGTATATGAGACAGGAATAGTCTTTTGCATATTGACTTTTAATTTTGCAATCTCACTGTCATCATTTATTAATTCTAGGAGGATTCCTTTTTGTTGTTGTTATTGATGCTTTGGGATTTTCTACATAGAAAATCATGTCATTTGCCAATAAAGACAAGATTATTACTTCCTTCCCAATCTGTACACCTTTTATTTCCTTTTCTTGTCTTACTGTATTAGTTAAGACTTCAGGTATGTTGTTGACTGGGGGTGGTGACAGGTAGCATACTTTCTTCATTCCCGATCTCAACAGGAAAGCAGCTAATTTCTTTCCACTTAGCGTGATGTCATCTGTAGGGTTTTTTGTAGTTATTCTTTATCAGGTTGAGGAAGTCCCCCTCTATTCATAGTTTGCTAAAAGGTTTTATCATGAAAAGAAGTCAGATTTTGCCAAATGCTTTTTCTGCATCTATCGATACAATCTTCTAATTTTTCTTCTTTACTCGATTTATGTGATAGATAACAGTAATCAATCATTGAAAGTACAACCATCCACAACTATTAAACTCTGCTTGGTCATTGTGTTATCAGCCTTTCCATACATTGTTCAATTCAATAAGTTAATATTTTGTTAAGGCTTTTTGTATTTGTGCTACAAGATATACTGGTCTATAGTTTTCATTTGTTATAATGTTTTGTTTGCTTTGGTATTAGGATAATGCCAACCTCATAGAATATTAGGAAGTGTTTCCTCCTCTTCTACTTTCTTGAAGAGATTGTTAAGAATTAGTATAATTTCTTTCTTAAATATTTAGTAGAATTCATGAGTGAGCTCATCTGGGGTTACTGCTTTCTTCCTGAATGGTTATTAATAATTGATTCAATTTATTTAATAGCTTTATGTCTATTCAGGTTATCTATTTCTTCTTGTGTGAGTTTCGGTAGATTGTATCTTTTAAAAAAATCATTTCATTTCTTCTAAGTTAACAAATTTCTGAGCATAGTGTTGTTCACATTATTCACTTCTGTTTTTAATGTCCATTAGATCAGTAGCAATGGCCATAATTTAATTTCTGACATTAGTAATTCATGTCATTTTTTCTTAGTTAACCTGGATAGTGTTTTATGGATTTTATAGATTGTTTCAAAGAACCACCTTTTGGTTTCCTTGATTTTCTCTGTTGATTTCAGTTTTAAGTTTTTTAAATTTGTTCCAATATTTATTATTTATCTTTTTCTGCTTACTTTGGATTTAATTTGCTCTCTTTTTCCTAGTTTCTTGAGGAGGAGACTTAGACTATATTATGTCTTTCTCATTTTTTTTCCTATACCAAGATAGCCAAAATTCAGAGATTGTCTACATGTCATGTTAAAAGAAGTTAGTGGTTTTTAAATTACATTTATTGGGGCAACATTGGTTAATAAAATGATATAGGTTTCAAGTGTACAATTCTATAATACAACATCTATAGATTACATTATGTGTTCACCTCCCAAAGTCATATCTCCTTCTGTCACCATATAGTTGATCCCCTTTACCCTTATCTACCTTCCCCCTCCCCTTTTCCCTCTGGTAACCACTAAACTGTTGTTCATATCTATGAGTTTTTATTTGTCTTGTTCGTTTGTTGCTTTCAGTTTTATAGCCCATGTACTATTTTTCTCATTTTTATATATGAACTTATGCCATAAATTTCCCTCTAAACACGGTTTTTGCCTCATCCCACAAACATTTTTATGTTCTAGTTTAATTTTCATTTAGTTAAAAATATTTTTAAATATCTCTTAAGACTTTTTCTTTGACCCACATGCTATTTCGAAGTGTGGTATTTAATTTTGAAGTATGTTGGGATTTTCCAGCTATCTTTCAGTTACTGATTTCTAGTTTAACTCCAGTGTCATCTGAGAGCAGACTTTGTGTGATTTTTATTCTTTTTAAATTGTTAAGGTATGTTTTAAGGCCTGGGATATGGTATATCCTGGGGAATGTTCCATGTGAGTTGGAGAATAATTTATATTCTGCTGTTGTTGGATGAAGTAGTCTATAACTTTCAATCACACATAGTTGACTGATGGTGCTATTCAGTTCACCTGTGTCCTTAACTGATTTTCTGTCTGCTAGATCTGTCTATAGAGAGCCGTTAAAGTATCCAGCTATAGGGGGGAGGGGAAAAATAAAGAAAATGTTAATAAATAAACAAACAAATAAATAAATAAAATGTTTAAAAAATAAATAAATTATCCAGTTATAATAGTAAACTCAACTTCTTCTCTTTGTAGCTTTATCAGTTTTTACATCATGTATTTTGATTCTCTATGGTTAGTCACATACAAATTAAACAATTTTATGACTTCTTGGAGAATTGACCCCTTTATCATGATGTAGTGCCTCATTTTATCCATGATAATTTCCCTTGTTCTGTAGTCTGCCTTGTCTGAAATTAATATAGTAACTCCAGCTTTCTTTGGGTTAGTATTAGAATGTTATATATCTTCCTGCATCCCATTATTTTTAAAATTAATATAGCTGTGTCTTTATATTTAAAGTGGGTTTCTCCTAGCAATGTATAGTTGGGTCTTGTTTTTTTTTCTCATTCATATAGTCCTTGTCTTTAAATTGATGTATTTAGGGAACTGACATTTAAAGTGATTGTTGTAATTATTCAATTAATATCAACCTTTAGTGCTGCTATTTTTCTATTTACTGTCCTCTTTTCCTTGTTTTGTCTTTCACTCTTTTTCGACTTTCTCTGATTTTACTTAAGCATTTTATTTATTTCATAAATTAAATATAGTGGGGGTAACATTGGTTAATAACATTATATAAATGTCAGATGTACAACTTTATGATACAACATCTGTATACTCTATTGTGTGCTCACCACCTGAATCCTAGTCTCCTGTCCCCATGTATTTGACTCCTTTACCCTCTTCACCCTAATCCACCCCCACTTATCCTCTGGTTATACCATTTTGTTGTCTGTATCTATGAGTTTGTTTTTTGTTATTGTTTGCTTTGTTTGTTCATTTGTTGCTTTTGTTGTATATCCCACATGTGAGTAAAATCATGGTGCTTGTCATTTTCCATCTGACTTATTTCACTGAGTATAATATTCTCAAGGTGCATCCATATTGTCGCAAGCAGGAACACTTTATCTTTTTAATGACTGAGTAGTTTTCCATTGTACATATGTACCACATCTTCTTTATTCAATCTTCCATCAAAGGACACTAAGGTGTTCCAGGCCTTGGCTATTGTGAATAATGCTGCAATGAACATAGTATTTTATATGATTTCATTTTCTCTCTTAGCATATTAAATATCTTCTCTCTCCTTTTTTTTTTTTGCTTTTTTTTGATGGTTGCCTTAGTGTTTTGACTATAAATTTATAACTAATTCAAGACTACTTTCAAATAAAACTATACTGTTTCACATGTATTGCAAATAACTTACAACAAAGTATTTCCAATTCCTCCCTCATGTCCCTTATAATACTGCTGTCAATTATTTCACTGTTTCATAGGCTATAATTACTGGATAGCTTTTTCTAATTACTGTTTTGAACATAGTGTTATCCGTTAGATTGATTAAGTATAGAAAAATAAAACATTTCATTTTATCTTCATTTATTCCTTTTCAAATTCTCTTTCTTAGGTATATTTGAATTTTTGACTATATCATTTTCCTTCTCATTCAAGAACTTCTTTTAACATTTCTTGCAAGGCAGGTCTAATGGCAACAATATCCTCACTTTTTTTGTTTTTGAAAATGTTTTTTACCCTTTATTCTTGAAGGATAATTTCATTGCATACAAATTCCTAAGAGATTTTGTCTTTCAACTCTTTAAATATTTCAGTTTACTCTCTTCTTGTATGCTTTCTGAGAAGTCTGATCTAATTCTCATTCATGTTAATATGTAAGGTGATTATTTTCCCTTTGGATTCATTGAAGAGTTTGTCTTTGATTTTCTGCAGGTTTAATATGATATGCTTTGGTGTAGATTTTTGTTGCTGTTAATTATTTTGCCTGATGTTCTCTGAGCTTCTTGAAACTGTGTTTTTGTGCCTGCTATTAATTTGGGAAGATTCTCAGCCATTATTACCTTTATTCCTTTATTTTTTCCCTCCTCTGGCTATTTCCACTACATGTATTTACATCTTTTATAAGTGTCACATAATTCTTTTATATTTTATTCTATATTTATTATTCTTTTTTTCTGTTTGCATTTTAGATTTGGGAATTTTTGTTTACAGTTTTTCAGGCTCATTGATTCTTTCCTCAGCCATGTCTAATTTATTAATGAGCCTGTCAAAGACAACCCTCAGTTTTATAACAGGATTTTTTTTTTATTTTTAGCACTTACTTTTTATATTAGTGCTTTTATCTCTTTGCCTAAATAACCCAATTGTTTTTGCATGTTGCCTACTTTTCCTTCCAGAACCTTTGGCATATCAATCATCATTAATTTGAATTTTTAAGTTGGATAATGCCAACGTTTCTGTCATATCTGAGTCTGGTGCTGATGCTTGATTTGTCTCTTTAAATGTGTTTTTTGTCTTTTAACATGGCCTGTAATTTTTTTGTTGAAAGCCTTACATGATACACTGAGTAAAAAAAAACTGGGATAAATAGGCCTTTTGTCAGGTTTTATGTTTATGTGGCTAGGAGTGAGGCTATATTTACTATTCGCTATAACTGTCAGAGGCTAAAATTTCCTCTGATTTCCTTGTTTTTTTTTTGTCTCCCCTGTTGCCTTGAGATTTCCCTAGAGACTTCTTAAATAAGGTATGAGAAATGCTGCTCTTTTAGTTTTAAGTCAATTATACGGGAGCCCTATCAATGTGGTGGGAGGTGTGGGGAAAAGGAAAACACACTCTAGTCCCATGACTAGGTTTTGGCATTTTATTTAACCTGTCCCCAGAGCTGTGACTTTCAAAAGAGCTTCTTGGTCCTCTTCCCTTAGGTTAGGCAGAAAGGCAGGACAGGGCTGGAGTGGGGCATTTCCTTATTTGCAAAGCTAGAGGGGCTGGACTTGAGTATTTTTCTTTCCCCAAACAGAGGCTAGAGTGGGCTGAAGCTGGGTACTTTTCCTCTTCTGGATCAGGTAGGCTCTGGTTAAATATGTTCCCCTGAGGTCAGACCTTTTTAAGAACAGAATGCTCTAGGATTCTTTTCCAAATGGTGACTTTCCCTCTCCTGCCAGAAGCACAAGGGGATTTCCTCTGATCTTAAATGTGAGAATGTGGTAGTCCTCCTGGGTGGGGGAGAACTTATAAAAGTGTACGAGTCCTCCTAAGACTTGGTCTTCCAGGAAGTTGTAGCGCTCAGGCGTGTCCTCGCTAAACTTCCTGTAGTTCATCAATTACAGACTGGATTTCCCCACCCAGGTACTGGTTCCTGTGGATGTTTCTGCTCCTGGGCTTCAGCCCTGATAAGCTGCAATTCCCTGTATCCCTCTGCCTATGCCTCCAATTATTAGGGCTTTCCCTGTAAACACAATTTCTCAGTGACTTAAAAAAGAGGTTTTCAAGCTTTTTAATTCTTGTGTAAGTGGGAGTGACAACTTCTGTGCTCCTGATTTTCCCAACTGGAAACCAGAAGCCAGACGAATCCTTGTGAAGGACATGTAGGGGACCTAGTGGCTCAGGTCCAGACAGTGAGCTGTGGCTGCCTCCAAAGCCGAGGTGCTCTCGAAATGCACTGGTGGACGTGCAGGACCTAGATGCAGAGGGAAGTCCTCTGCCCTGGCCAAACTCCCTCAGAAGACTGGGCCAGCTCCAGAATCATCCTCTATGTCCAGTGAGACAACAGAAATATCGGGTCATGTCCAGAGGAGACCGAGCAGATTGGGGAGGGATGGCAAATCCAGGGCTCAGAGAAATTGCTAGAAAGCTACACACGCTTAGCCCGAAGCGCAGAAGGCTCGGTAGGATGTGAGTGCTATTTGCAGACTCCTGAAGGGCCTTCCTAAGTCAAAAGGAGTGAATGGGGTGTTTGTGTGCCCCCCAGGGGAATAATGGGCACTTCTGGGCATAACCAACAAACATATTTTATTATAAGGGCAGATAAGAAGCTCTTCTAACTCCCCTGGCTGTGCAGGGAAGGATAGGCTCTACTGGGTTGGGATGGGATCAGTTACGGGAGATAGCTACAGAGAGGTGTAACCCTCTCCTCATGATGATTAAAATAGCAAATGAGCACGGTGAGGTAGAATGTGATTACCCAGCCCTAAGTTTCTGTGATCCTACGGAGAAAGGGCATTTGGGTAGGTGGAGGAACAGACACAATGACTATAATCACAGCACTGATTTTTCTGGTGGAATGACTTTGAGGCAAACCCCTTTTCCTTGCTGTGCCTCAGTGCATTCTTCATAAAATTAGGTTATTAGTCTAGATTGCCTTGGAGGATCCTTTCCATATCTTTGGGCCTGAGGGTCATTGATTATATCGAGGCAGTTTGGAAATGGTCTAGAAACCACAGAAGCCAGCACATTGCCTGAAAAGATTTGGAGGCAATTCCCAGTTGCAGCTGCCCCAAAGGTGACCATGTATAGTTGCTGCTGTGAGAACCAAATTAGAACATCTACCCGGTATCTCTTGGATCCCATTGGCTACCAACTCATTGCATCATTATCCTGCCAAATCCTTGACTTCTCACCCTGCAGTTATAAACCCAGCACTTTTCTGGAGACCCTGATATTGACTCTACCCAGTTCTGCGTGGCATCTGACCTGACTTCGTCATTCATGCTCTGCATCACCTTGTCTTCCAGAGGCCCTGGACTCCTGCTTTCTTCTTAACGAAGGATATTGGAAGTATCTGGCATAAATAAAACAAGTTGAGCTTGTAAAAGACAGAAAATGAAGTTTGTTCACTGAATACGGGGCTTTTGTGACTCCTCCCTTTCGGATCTTCCTCTCCCCCCCTCTGTGATACAAAAACTTGGGACTTCATCGATAGCCTTAACATTATTTTAACGGGTGTATTTTTTATGTTTATATGAAATTTTACATGGAATCTTAGCATATGTAGATTAAAGCAATGTTTTATTAGTTTTAAATGGATTTTATACATTTATTGATTCACTCATTTTACAAATACACATTGAATTGTGTGCCTGACATTGTTCTAGGTGTTGGGGGATACAGAGAGAAAGAAGACATCCCATGCCCTGATGGAAATTACAGTAAAGTAGGGGAAACAGGAAAACATACAATTTTCAAATGGTAATGAATGCAATGGAAAAATTAACAAGGGAAAAAGAATAGAGAGTCCTTGGAGAGTGGTATAATTTTTAATCAGGTGGTCAAGGAAGTCCTAACTGATAAGATTTTTTTAAGCAAAACTTTGAAAGAGGTAAAATGCTGGGTTCTAGAGAAAGAGTATTCCACAGCAAAGAGCATCCAGCACAGAGGCCCTGAGGTGGGACCATGTCTCCTGTTGTTTAGGAACCCTGAAGGGGCTGCCGGGGCTGGAGGAGGACAGGGGCAGAAGAGGTTGGCGAGGTCACCAGAGGGGTGAGTGTGCAGGTCACAGTTGAGACTGCCATTGCTCTGAGGGACATGGGAAGTCTTTGGAGGGTTTTGAATGGAGAACTGACATGATCTGACTCATGTCTGAAAGCAATCCCATTTCAATGACTATAATTTACTTTACATAAAGTCAATCAAAGTAAACAATAAAGCCATTTGAACAAGCACAGACATTTTAAAAGAAGTTTAGTGATAACAGTTTCGGCATCCAACTTTGGTTGCACAATTTTATGAAAATCCTTATTTGTACTGATAAGTAGCGGATGACTTCTTTGTTGGGATCTGATATGAGCGGACATGCACAGGCCTGAATTCAGAAAGAGCCGAGTGCTGAGCTCCAGCTCTGAATTGATGCCATACTTGCAAGGAGTTTCAAACACATAGAGATTTTTCTTAGGAGATCTGCACAAAAAAAGAGGTTACCCATAAGCCTAGGCTCATGTGTTAGCATCTGAAGTATGTTAAAACTTGGCCTAGAGCACATTGGAGTTTGCATATTTTTTTCCCACACAGTATTTGAAATATAATTTTCAAATTTCAACCAAATTTTGAGGAAGCAGCTCTGGGCAACAGGAACCCAATTTAAAAACTACAGGAGTCTACGAATAATGCCACCCTGAACAAGCCCAATCCCATCTAATCTCGGAAGCTCAGCAGGGTTGGGCCTGGTTATTACTTATCCAAATAATAACCAAGAGACCACCTAGGAAGACCAGGTGCTGTAGGCGTAAAAAATAAAAAATAAGGGATTGTAAGCTGACAAGGTCCTTGCAATTTGTGAGGTCAATCAATGGTTGCCTCACCTAAAATATAAAATAAATAAATAAAAATAAATAAATAAAATAAATAAAAAATGCAGGACTAGATTGCTCTTGTGGGCATTACCAGCTCTAGAATCATATGATTCTAAGTAAGTTATCTCTATGAAGCTCAGTCTTCTTATGTATAAAATGGGAACATTCACTTTGGCTTAATTCATGAGCTTCCTGTCAAGATCGCTGGCACGAACCAAACACAAGTCATTATTGTTCTGACCGACTGATGCAGTTCCAATTATGAATAGGTTTCGAGATTATAAAGCATATTACGGTGTAAAAAGGAATTTATGGATCTTAAACCCTCCTGTAAGACACAGCCTGCACCATTCATCTTCATAGTGTAGATGAGAAACATGGCTCAGAGTATTAAACAGTCTGCATGAGCCCACCCAGCCAGGAAGTGGGGCTAATCATACTGTTGAGTGTTTGGTAATAGTAAATGGAAGGAGGAGGACTTGATTTTAAGGTTTGGGGTTTAAAACAGGTACATTTTGCACTTTAGGAATTTTAACAATTTCACTCTTTTACTGCCAACGTGTTGCAGGTGTGGTTTCATTTGCCTTTCAGAAAGCTGGATAGTTTGGGGGGAAGTATGCAGAAGGGTCAGATTCAGATAGGCTTTTTTCTGCTACTGATTCTCTGTGTATCTTTAAATAAGTCACTTCACCATCAAAGCCTGTTTGTTCACCCTTCAAATGAGGATATTTACATTTACTTCTCAGGGTAGAAGTGTGCATTGCATAAATCACAGATATTGGAAAATGTGCCTAGCCTTTGATTTGACCCATTTATCTCAGTTTGGAACTTGAATGTAGAAATTAAAGTGCACATAAAGATAATCTCATGAGGAGGTTCATGACAAAAGCATACACTTCGTTAAATGGCTAATAGAGGAACTGTTGAGTAAAGTATTCATAAAAGAATGCTATGTAGTCCATAAAAATGATAAAATATAGTGACACAGAAAGATAAGTGAAAGAAGAAAATTTCAGAAGAACATATATGAGTTAATTTTCTTAAAATGAATATGTGTTCATACAGAGATATACTTTGGTATATGCAGATAATGTTTGCATAAAATTCCACAAATATCAATACGGACTTATTCATTCATTTATTGTGTTCCTAGCATATACTAGGCAAAAAAATATAGATACTGAGGTTTTAGCAGTGAACAGAAGAGACTTAGCTCCCTGGACCCATACAGCTTACATCTTCTTGGAGGCAGTGGTGGAAGACAGACATATAAATAAATAAAATATATGGTACATCTGATGATGGTAAGTGCTATGGAGAAAAAAAAAAACGAGTGAAGAAAGATCCAGAGTACTTGGAAAAGGGGTAGCAATTTTAAATAAGGTGACAGAGAAAAGCCTCATTTAAGAAGTGACATCTGGTATATACCATAAATTAATACTGGCTAACTCTGGGGAATGGAATGAGATACAGGTGAGTGCTTCTTTTACTATTTAATTTTTAATTTGAGGGATTATGGCTGATTTTTGTGTTTTTCACTATTTTTAAAATTAAATATATAATGTGTTTATCACATAGTTGTTTCTTAGGAAGCATTAGTATTCTTTTTTATTGTTGTTTATTTATAGCCTAGAAGGATCAGAGGTTCTGTCTTGCAATAACAGAAAAAGAGCAGCATCCAGAGGCATAAACCTCTTGTCTTCTCACAAAAAAAGTCCCCAGCCTCCTAACCTTGACCACAGAGTCTCAAGCCCTGTACCACCAAAAGTAAAGACAGTTCTTCTTTGTCCGTAAATGAGATCTGTGTAATTAAACACAGTGTACATTGCAACTTTTCGGCTGGCCTGAACTTCTCAATTCCACCCTTCGCCTACCAGTGTGACACAGAGAGAGGAGTGGCCACAATAGTAGAACTGAGATGGGAACTTAGTCCTGTTAGGCTTGTTTGGGGCCCACATCCTCCACAGCACACTGTGCTGCCCTCCTCAAAAAGGGACTCTTCTCCCATGTCATTCTAACAGATTAGCAGGCTCCAGACATGGCGAGGGAGAGAATGTCATGTTATGAGCAGCGGAGAAAAAGAACTTGTTCAACAGCACATGCCAGCTCCTGGCAGAACACAAACTTATGTTTCCTAATTGTTTTAGCCCTTCTACGCTTAGCACATGGAAGAATGAGTAGTAGGCTGGCTACAATCCAATCCCCATTTTTTGCTTTCCTCATTGCAGTCCAGGGTGAATGACAAGAAAGAAAGCAATTTGGCTTTATTACCTTTAGGATCTGGTGCTGTGACTTATGTGGGGCCCAATGGCTTGGTGGTCCAGTTGAGCCTTCCTGTAGTTCCCAGGAGACCCTTGCTAGCTGCAAACAGCTTGGCTAGTAGTTTCATAATCCTGCACTGCTAGCTCCTGAAACATCTCCTCATTGGCCTATTTATTTCCTGAACATGAAGGATCTCCCATATTCACTAGAAGTTCGTGCCCAGAATCATAATAAGTTTCAGCCAGTGGTGGTTTGTGGCTCCTTCTGTTGACCCAATCTCTGGGCATCAGGAACCAGGAACCCCCAAGGTGAAGTGAGGTAAAACAGATAATATCCAAGGAGTTACTGACCATTTTGAGTTTCCTGCAGAGGTCATATCCACAGTCACAGTAAGAATATTTCATCAGTTTGTAACAGTTCCCTGGAGGAGAGGGAAATGAGACAAATCTAGACTCCTGGTCCCATAGGAAAGCCTCTTAAGGGAAAGTCTCAGCATTATATCAACAGATGTAGAAAAAAGATTTGACAAGATACAGCATCCACCTATAATTAAAACACTTAATAGAATGGGTATAGAAGGAAAGTGCCTCAGTATAATAAAGGTAATATATAACAAACCCTCATGTGACATCACACCTAATCGTAGAAAACTAAAAGTCTTCCAAGATCAGGAACAAGATGAGGCTGTCCATTATGGCCACTTTTATTCAATACAGTATTGGAAGTCCTAACAAGAGAAATCAAACAAGAGAAAAAATGAAAGGCATCTGCAATGGGAATGAAGAAGTCAAATTGTCATTTTCTGCAGATGTCATGATTCCCTATATAAAAAACCCTAAAAATTACATCCAAAAATATCTATTAGAAACAATAAACAAATACAGTAAAGTAGTAAGTTACAAAAATGAAGGTACAATACAAAAATCCATTGTGTTTCTGTACACTAACAATGAAATTTCAGGAAAAAGATTTTTTAATTCCTTTTAATATAAATTTTAAATCAGAAATTCCTTTTCTAGTTGTAACAAAAAGAATAAAATACCTAGGAATACATTTAAAAAAAAAGATGTGAAGAACCTATACACTGAAAACTATAAGACATTATTAAAAGAAATTGAAGACATGAAAAATGGAAAGATATTTCATGTTCATGGATGGAAAGAATCAATATAGTTAAAATAACTGTATTATTTAAAGTAATTTGCAGATCTAATGCAATCCCCATTAAAATGCCAATGGATTTTTTTAAAAGAAATATAACAAAAAATCATCTATGGAATCATGAAAGACCCCAAATAGCCAAAGTAATCCTGAGAAAAAAGAACAAGGCCAGAAGTATCATACTGCCTGACTTCAAATTATACTACAAAGTGACAATAATCAAAACAGGGTGGTATTGGAAGAAAAACAGACACATGGACCAGTGGAACAGAACTTAGAGCCCAGAAATAAACTTTTGTATATATGGGCAAATAATTTTCAACAAAGGAGCAAAAAACATACAATTGAGAAGAAAAAGCCTCTTCAATAAATGGTGCTGGGAAACTTGGAAAGCCATGTGTAAAAGAATGAAATTAAACGGGTAGATGTCACCATACACCAAAATGAACTGAAAATGAATCAAAGACCTAAATATAAGACTTGAAATAAAAAGTTTCAAAGAAGAAAACAGGTACTACACTTGTGGACTTTGGATTTAGAGAGGATTTTATGAAATTGACAGCAAAGGCAAGGGAAGTAAAAGCAAAAATAAATGAATGGGATTTCATCGAACTTAATGGCTTCTGCACAGCGAAAGAAACCATCAACAAGCAAAGAGACAACCATCTGAATGGAGAATATATCTGCAAACAACACCTCTGATAAGGGACTAATATCCAAAATATACAAAGAACTCATACAATTCAACAACAACAACAACACCAATAAAACAATCTGATTAAAAAATGGACAGAGGACCTGGATAGTTATTTCTCCCAAGAAGACATGCAAATGGCCAATAGGCATATGAAAAGATTCTCAACCTCACTAGCTATGAGGGAAATGCAAATCAAAACCTCAATGAGGCACTACCTCACACCTGTTAGAGTGGCCGTCATCAACAGGACAAGTAATAACAAGTGTTGGGAGACTGTGGGGGAAAAGGAACCGTCGTACACTGCTGGTGGGAATGTAAATTGGTATAGCTACTGTGGAAAACAGTATGGATGTTCCTCTAAAAATTAAGTACAGAATTACCATATGACCCAGCAATTCCTCTTCTGGGTATCCACCCCCAAATTTTGAAAACATTTTTCTGTAAAGATATATGCACCACAAAGTTCATTGCAGTGTTATTATTCATGGTAATTAAGACATGGAAACAGCCAAAGTGTCCTTTGATAGATGATTGGATAAAGAAGCTGTGATATATACATACAATGAAATATTATTCAGCCATAAGAAGAGATGAAATACTGCCATTTGTGACAACATGGGTTGATCTTGAGAGAATCATGCTAAGCGAAATTAATCAGATGGGAAAAGCTGAGACCCATATGATTTCACACATATGTGGAATATAAAACTAAACGCAACACACAAACAAGACAAACAGACTCACAGAAATCACAGACACAGACAACAGTTTAAAGGTTACAGGAGGGGAAGTGGGGAGAGGGGGAGGTAGATCAGGATAAAGGAAGTCAAAGATATGGTGGTGGAAGGAGATTTGACTTTGGATGGTGAGCACACAACACAATATACAGCTGATGTATAATTGAACTGTATGCTTGAAACCTATATAATTTAATTAAGTAATGTCACCCCAGTAATTTTTTAAAGATTAAAAAAAAATCTCCAGAGTTTTCTCATTAGCAATTCTGGTCTTGCTCTTAATGAAGATTTTACTGCTATTCTGTATGATGGAGGTTAAGCAAAGTTACACTTAGTGCTCCTTTTCTGCATGATTATCGGGGCCTCCTGGGGGCAAACTGGTGAGCTTCTGGTATTCTCCAAGTCATGCCAGCCACTCTACTATAAAAGGGACAGAGATAAACACCTTATTTACCTACCATATAACAGATAATTTATCACCATTACCTAGTTGAATTCACCCCAACCCAAAGTTACAAAAATGATATCATTTTCATCATCATTTGGTGGATGAGGCTGAAAGACACAAAATAAACTGCCCCAAGTCATATAGCCAGAAAGTGGCATCATCAGGAATTGGACATAGATCTGTCTGGCACCAGAGTCACCAAGCATTCAAAGACACGTTCAGATTTTAGATACCATGTTGGTCAGGTGACTAGGGATCTGTGGTCTGAAAGGTTTCCACTGAGAGAGGAAATGACAGCACCTGGATCATTTTCCTTGCAAGATAGAGACTAGGGCTAGTGAGCATGCACATATTCATCTGTCACTCTACTCGGCCACTCTGTTGTCACCCACACAGTGTTCCATTTCCAAAACAAACAAACAAACAAACAAACAAAACTAATATAAAATAATATTGGATGTCAACTGTAATTGAAAAATGTTTTTTTAAAAGGAGGGGAAGGTGAACGGGAATAAGGGGTTTAAATCTTTAGTTATAAGTCATGGGGATTTAAAGTATAGCATAGGGAATATAGTAAAAAATATTGTAATAACTATGTACAGTGCCAGGTGGGTACTAAACTTATCACAGTGATCACTTCTCTAGGTATATAAATGTTGAAGAACTATGGTATACACCTTAAACTAATATAATATTGTATGGTAGCTTTATTTTAATAATCTTTTAAAGAAAAAAAAATAGTTCAATGCCCCCTATGAACAGTCAGGATACAGAAGGTAATTTTGTTTCAGCCATTAAAACCCTGGCATATCTATAATGAATTTCCACTCTGAGTGCGTGTAGGGTGAATGGGGTGAAGGATGGAGGAGCAGAGATAATTTACAAACATCTTGAAAAGAACACACCAAAAATCTTATTTGCACAAAGTCTTTCAGTCTCTTTGGAAAGGCACAGAAGCCACTGGGAAACACATGGAAGAAGCCTGGAAAGTTGCTATTAAATTTTGAGGAATAAACTTCAGATCAATAGGTTACCCCCAAGGTCTGAGATGAAGAGTTTTTAATTTTTTATGTTATTGTATATAGAACTATCTTCTTAATTTTATTTTTGGATTGTTAATTGCTATAGATAAAAATACAATTGATTATTGTATATTGATCTCGTATCCTGAAACCTTGCTGGAATCATTTAATATTTCTAGTTTTTTGTAGATTCTTTAAATATTACAATATACAAAATCATGCCATCTGTGAATAGAGGTGGTTTTACATATTTCTTTCCAATCTTAATGGCTTCAAAAAATTTGTCTTCCCTAATTGCTAGAATCTAAAGTACAACATTGACTAGAAGTGGCCAAGAGTAGACATCCTTGCCTTTTTCCTGATAATAGTGGGAAAAGCTTACTGTCCTTCACCATTAAATATAAGGTAAGTTGTGGGTTTTTTGCTGATGCTCTTAATCAGTTTAAAGAGGTTCCCTATATTTTCACTCTGTTGATTATTACAAACAACATGATGTAGAATGTGACTGTGTATATTTTTTTTGTACATTTCTCATGTTATTAGTGTGAATTATAGGGTGCAAGGAATACTCATTTTTAAGGCATTTAGTACATACTGCTGAACTCTGACCAGGATTAAGAACCCCTTTAGGACTTGGTATTAAGTCCCACAGATGAGTAGAGTCATGTCAAACTCTGTTCCCTGACATGGGATCTTCCACACACTTGCTCTTGAAGTAGGTACCTACACTAGGAAGATCCAGAAGCATACTCCCAGAAATACATGTTCTGAAGAACAGTAGACATGAATGCTTGCTTGGAGTCAAGAAAATCTTTAGGGAAGCCTTACTGCCTGCTGTGTTTGTTGGGAGAATGAATAGCTCCTCATGTATTATTTACAAGCCCTTCAGCCAAGGAGACTTGGCATGATGTTGGAAATAATTAGTTCAATATGGAGCTTCATAAAAAGACAGAATATGAAAATCATTTTTTCTGGAGGGAGAAAATACAATGTGCCATTTTTCTTGCTGTTTTACCTTGCCAAAAACACTTTGCTTTTGTGAGCCTCAGTTTTCTGATCTGTCAAATGGTGGTGATGATGTTGGTTGTAATGGTGATGATTTAGTGACTATTTCTCCAGCTATGAGGTTCGAATGAGTAAATTAATGTGAAAATGCTTTGGGAATTTAAGTAAAGGTGAACATCATGGGACACTACAAAGACACTCATGTAGGGAGTGGTTCACTATCCAGCTCTGCCGTTTATTTCTCTTTCCTGTACCACTGTATCTAGCTCCAAAATACATCTACTTGCCTCTGCCTCCATTCTTGACACCCAAATCCAAACCAGTATCATCTCAGGCCTTGGTCTTCCTCTTCCTCCTTTCACCCAAGGGGAACTTTAAATTTAAGTCACATCACATATTTTTCTGTTTTAAAACTCTGCTGTTTTATCACATCACATTTATAATACCAATTGAGCTCCTCACTATTGCCTGTAGCCCCATGGTTACCATTGTCATCTCATACTTCTCTCTCCTTTACTCGGTGCATGTACTGCACTCAAGCCACTGCACTCAAGCCACACTGGCTTTTACGGGTTCCTCTAATTCACCCCAACACTCAGGACAGGAACTGAGCATGTGTGCTCTCTCTGCCTGAAATGTACTTCCTTCCTCTGTTCGCTTTTTTTCTTTACAACTTTAGCTCAGTCATCACTTCTTCCAAGAAGCCTTCTCTAACTGTCTCACTAGAGAAAATCCTCCAATTACAGCTCTTGTATCACCTACCCTTTGTAGGACTTGTATCCCAAGAGCTGCTTCTGCCTTGGGCTTTGTAAATTAAAATTATAGAACTGAAAAATTAATGACCAAAAGTAAAAAAAAAAAAGAATACTTAGTGGTGAGGCTCAACAGAAGAATGACAGGTCAGAGAAAGAGTCAGTGAATTTGATGATAGACTGATATCAATTATCCTATCTGAAAAACAGAGAAAATAGGCTGAAAAAGATTGACAGAAATTTAGGAACCTGTGAGACTATACAGAATATTTAACATTTGTGTCATCAGAGTTCCCAAAGGAGAAGGAACGTAGGGTGGGATTATAAAACATTTGAAGAAATAATGGCAGTAATTCTAAAATTTAGCAAAAGGTATATAAACCTAAAAGTTCAAGATGCTGAGTGAACCCAAAACAGGATAAACTCAAAGAAATTCATGACAAGAGACATAATTATCAAACTTCTGAAAATTATATACAAATAAAAAAATCTTGAAAGTTTTGAGAGATAAATGACATCTTACCTATAAGGGTAAAACAACTTAAATGAGGGAGAACTTATTATCCAAAACTGTGGTCTGAAGGAAGTCATGAAACATTTTGCAAGTGTTGAAAATAAAATAAGAATCATCAACCCAGAATTTTGTATGTAGTGAAATAGATTTCAAAGAAAAGAAGATATCCTCAGATGAAGAGAACTTGTTTAGATTTCTCACCAGCAAACTTGATCTAAAATGCTGCCTAACAGAAGTTCTCTAAAAAGAAAGGGAACAATAAAAGTAGAAATCTTGCAACACCAGGGAGGAAAGAAAAAAACAATGGAAAGCAGAAAAAAAGGGGATAAATATAATAGATTTTAATTCTCCTCCTAAGTTGTCTAAAACGTGTCTGCAAATTGAAGCAAAAACTATTATACCGTCTGATGTGGTTCTTAATGTATATGAAGGAAATATTTAAGAAAATTGTATTATAAATGGGGGAAGGTAAAGAGATGTAAAAGAAGGTAAATTTTCTCTATTTCACTCAAGCTGATGAAACGTTGATATCAGTAGATTATAAGTTATATATAATATTATAACTAAAATAACTAAAAAGCAACTAAGCTACACCAAAAATCTAGGCAAAGAAGTACACACAGACACACTACAGTTAAATAAGAACGAGATTCAAATAACTAACAGAGAGGCAGAACAAAGGAAACAGAAAAACAAATACAGAAGGAACAAACAGAATACCAAAACTAAAATGGAGATGTAAGCCATAAGATATTAGAAATTGCTTCAAATGTAAATTGTCTATATATACCAATTAAAATAAGAAAATCAGCAAAGGAAATTTTGTAAAAGATCCAACTATACACTATCTATGAAAAACTCACTTCAAACATAACATATATTATTGAATGTAAAAAGATGTGAAAAGTTAAACAATGAAAAAATAATTAAAATCAAGTATGACTATATTGATATCAGATAATGGAGGTTACAAGGAAAAAATAATTATCAGTGGCAAAGAGAATAATCACGTGATGGTAAAACTATCAATACACCAAGAATATCTAGCAATTTAAAACGTCTATGCACCAAAAACAGAGTTGAAAAGTACATAACTCAAAACCTTATTTAAAAAAACTGATAGAACTGAAAAAAGAAATGGGAAAATCTACAATTGCTGCTGGAACTTCAACACCTTGCTCTTACCAACTGATAAGACTACTAACCAGATATTAAGGGTATAGAAAAACTCTATAACTCTATAAAACTACAGTATTTATTCAACATTTATAAAAGACAACAGCAACAACAGCAGCAGAATGCACATTCTTTTCAAGTTCCCATAAAACACTCACCATGACAGACTAAATTCTAGGCCGTAATATAAAATAACCTCAATGTCAAAATATCAAAGTCTTATAGGATATATTCTCTGACTGTAATAGAATAAAAGTACAAGTAATGTCAGAAAGACAAAAAAGAAAACTACAGACAAATATCCTTTATATATATACTTATGAATTCACTCCATGAAGAAGTCCTGTTCACCCTATGGGTTAAGCATTGTTTATTCTAGAATTTCAAGGCTGGTTCACCATGTGAAAGTCAATCATTACAATCCACCATATTAAACAGGTGAATTAAGTAAAATATTGTGATCATATAAATCAATACAGATAAAGTATTTGACAACATTCAACACCCAATCATGACAAAAACTCTTAGAATCAAGAAATTGAGGAAAACTTCCTCAATTTGACAAAGAACTTTTATATTTAAAAAAAATACCCACAGCTAACTTCATATTTAATGGTGAAAGACCAAATATTTTCCCTCTAAATTTGGGAACAAGGCAGGAATCCTGCTTTCAGCACTGCCATTGTGCATATTACTGGAAGTGCTAGCCAGTGCACTAAGGCAAGAACAACAAAAAAGGCATATAGATATGAAAGAAGGAAATAAAACTCTATTTGCAGATGATGTGATTGCCTGCATAAAAAAATCTCAAGGAATCTATAAAAAAATTCCAGAAACTAATAAGGGAGTTCAGCAAGTTTGCAGGATATGCAATGAACAACTGAAAAGCAAATAATTTCTATATACTAGCAATAAAAATGTAAAGAACAAAATTAAAAATACAATACCATTTATATTCATTCAAAACTGGATTACATAGGTATAAATCTAACAAAAATATGTATAGGACTTCTGTGTTGAAAGCTATAAAATGTTATGAAAGAAATCAGTAAACATCTAAATGAATAAAGCAACCTACCATGTTCATGGATTAGAAGACTCAACATTGTAAAGATGTCAACTGTCCCAAAATCCATATACACATTTAATACAATATATAGAGATAATATTGTTTTTATGTGTATATGTACAAAACTAACCTAAAATTATATTTAAAATGCAAAGGAACCAGAATAGCCAAAACCATTGTGAACAAAAAAAAAAATCAGAATCATTCTATCAGATATTAGTGATTATAATATAATTACAGTAATAAATACTATATGGTATTATAGGAGCGATAGACAAATAGAGAAACTAAACAGAATAGAGAACCTATAAATAAACCACATAAATATTTCCAATTGATTTTCTACAAAGGTACAAAACAAGTCAATGGAGTAAAGATGCCTTTTCAGAACATGTTGCTTGAGCAATTGGAATCCCACAGACCAAAACCAAATAAGCAAACAAACAAACAAAACAACAATAAAAAAGTCTGAATCTAAACCTTACACCTTACATAAAAATTAACTCTAAATGAGCTTAATTGTAAAATGTAAAATTATGAAACTTTCAGAGTAAAATACAGAAGAAAATCTTTGGTATTTAGTATTAGGCTGAAAGTTCTTAGATTGACACTAAAAAGCAAGCCATAAGAAAAAAAAATAGTAAGGTGTACCTTATTAAATTTGAAAAAAAACCCTTTGCTCTGTAAAAGATCTTGTCAGTAGTCAGAGTCACGTTATAGATTGCAAAAAAGTATTTGCAAACCACACGTCTACAAAAGACTCATATCTAGAATATAAAGAACAATGAAACAGCAACAAGGGTCAGTCTAATTGGAAATAGTCAGAAGTCCTGAAAAGCCATTTCATTGAAGCAGTTATGAGGATGGCAAGTAAGTGTATGAAAAGATGTTGACTATGGTTAACAATTTAAAAAATGCAAATTAAGACAACAATGGGATATCATGACAAAACAACTAGAACAGCTAAATTAAAAAAAAATAGTGACATTATCAAATGCTGGTAAGGATGCAGACAAACTGGATAACTCACACCTTGCTGGTGGAAATATAAATTGGTGTATCCACTCTGGAAAATAGTTTGGTAGTTTCTTATAAAATTGGACATATAACTAACATATGACACAACAGTTAGTTATACTCTCAAGCAATTACTCCAGAGAAATGAACATTTATGTTCATACAAAAACATGTACACTATTTTTTCTTAGCAGCTTTATTTGTAGACTTCTAAAACTGGAAGAAACTACAACATCCTATAATAGGTAAACAGCTAAAGAAACTGCAACCTAACCATACCATGGAATACTCAGCAATAAAAAGAAATGTATTACTGATACATGCAGTGACTTGGATGGATCTTATACATCAATCTCTTGAAATGAAAAAATTATAGAGTTGAAAAACAGATTGGCAGTGTCCAGGGGCTGGGAATGGCTGGACAGGAGGTGAGTATGAAAGAGTAGTGAGTGGAGAGCAAAGGGGTAATGGAAATGTTCTGTAACTTGGCTTCCGAGGTGGTTATAGGAATCTACATGTGTGACGAACTGATAAAGAACTATTTACACACACACACACACACACACACACACACACACACACACACACACACACACACACACACACACACAGTACCAGCATCACATTTCTGAATTTGATACTATGCTCTAGTTATATAAATTGCAATCATTGGTAGGGAGATATGAATGAGGCCTCTCAGTGTATCTTCACAACTTCTTCTGAATCTATAATTATTTCAAAATAAGATGTTTAAAAAAAGTTTGGTGAGCTCAACTCTGATGGTATGAGAAATAATGTGACTCTCAGGGAAAAGGAGGGTATGAATAAAATGGCTTGCACATGGTAGTGGTTTCCTGGACAAGTGAGTAGATGGAACATCATTCCACAGCGAACGGAATTAGAGAATATTTGGAAAATGAGCTGACGGTGGGCATTATGGGCCAAGCTTGAGTTACGTGAGATGACTGAATTCCAGTGTTCTAATGTACAGCATGGTGGTTAGAGTCAGGAATGCTCTATGAGGTATTTGGAATTTGCTAAGGAAATTCATCTTGTTTTCGTCATGCACAAAATAATTATAGCTATGTAAGTTGATGGATGTTAGTTAGTTTAAGTGTGTTAATCATTTTACAGCATCATGTTGTACACCTTAAATGTATACAACATTTATTTCTGAGATATGTCTCACTAAAGCTGGGGAAAAAAGGAAAAGATACCAAGTCATAACAAGATCAATATTAAACCCAAGTGAAGAAAGCCACAGTATTTTAATGACAGAATCAAAAGAATAAATGCAAAAATGTTGAGGAAGAATATTATAAAGCTACTAACAAGAAAAGTTTATTGGAAGAAAGGATTCTTTTTGCTTCTAAACATGTTTTTTGTGGTAGTGGATACCCTAAGATAATCTCTGTGGTTCCTGAATCAGACTGATGGTCCAAATCAACAGGGGCACTTTCAAGACATTCCCTTGCCCATTTCCCATGGCCTTGAGTGAACCTTGCGATTCTTGAGCAGACTAGATTGGGGGCTTCAGCCAGGTGATTTTGAATAGTCCTTTTAGATGTCTATCCCCCCCACCCAATTCTCTGCTTCTTCCCTTCAGCAGCTATTACTTGCCCCTCGGGCTGCTTTCGTTTTGCCCTGCAGTGCAGTGAGCTCAGAGAAGGCCAGTGTTTTCCAAACACTAAGCCTGTTTACACCAGTATCACACCATGTGGTTTTTGGCTGTTTGTCCACTGGCTGATAACAGGCCACTAACTAATGGGTCTCCACCCTCTGCCACTGACTTGTCCTTCCACGAATCCTTTGCTGAATTTGGGAGAGAGCTCAATTTGCTTCCTGTTGACTCTGTGCTGTAAGAAAGCTTGTATTTTTAGTGTAATCCCCAAATGACAGGGCAGTCTACACCCAGACCTATGCCTCACAACCTTCACCATGACCTACTGTGACCTACTGTGCTAGGCCAGGTGCTGGTTGTCTCTCTGTTTCAACTCGAGATTATTCCAGGAATTGCTGCTGGATGATTCAGCCAATCCTGAGATAACCTTTCAATCCCCAATCCAGAAAGGAAGCGTAGGGATTAGAAGATTCAGGTAAGCCTCTCCATGGTGTCATAATGGCATGGGCAATGAGGCTGTGATCACGGTAATTCAAACCACACAGGTAAAATGTAATAGTATAAAAGAACTTTTCTGAGACTATGCACTTTGTGCATATTTTTTCTGGTCTCCATGATAACCCTGTGAGGCTCAGACTGCTGTGCCCAGTTTGGAGATGAGAGAATTGGTATTCA
The DNA here is from genome assembly GCA_030015415.1 of Cynopterus sphinx. NCBI lineage: Eukaryota > Metazoa > Chordata > Mammalia > Chiroptera > Pteropodidae > Cynopterus > Cynopterus sphinx. Next base: position 80,670,315 of record CM057388.1, read on the forward strand.
GGGACATGAAGTTGCTTGCCTAAGGTTGCACATTTAGATGTCTAAAGCAGGGAAGGAGCACAGTGTGGCTCAAGCACACAAACACATGAAATGTAGAGTTAGGTAGAGCTCAAACTCCAGCTCTGTCACTAGCTAGATGAGTGACCTTTGACAAGTCCCTTTTCTTTTCAGTTTTCTTCTACGTGGAATGGGATCTCTGCCTTACCTTCTCAAACAACTATTGAAAGACTCGGATATAATAATACTGAATGTAAAGTGCCCAGTCCGTAGCAGATGTTCAGGAAATGGTAACTCTTCTTTCTCGAGGCCACCATAGCCTGCGTTGTAACCCTGGTGTTTAACTCCAGCTCGGTTTCTGAACCTTTGTTGTTAGAAACTAGGTAAAGCCACTGCTCTGCAGGATGTACAACATGCAGAGAAACAGCCTTGGAGGGACTTCGACCCAATGCAAGAGAGCCCCATCCCCTGCCTATGTGCTTCAGCTGCACCTGGGAGATGGATGTTGAAAAGTCTTCTGCCATGGCCTATCAGCAAGAGGCTTGACCTGGCTGGTTTGGGGAAGGAAAGCATATTCATGGTCTGGTAGCTTCTCTCAAACTCATCGGCCTTCTGTCCTTTTAAAGCTTTTCAATCCAGTGTAACTAACACATACTAATTACCTACTGTGTACAAACCTCTGCTCATGAGTTATTTATTATGTCTTCTCTCCTATGACCCTCAGAATGCTCTGAAATGTAGATGGATGTCATTATTTGCATTGAACTGCTGCAGACAATGCTGAGCCAAGACTAGGAGAGCTAGTGATTGGCAGAGCTGGAATCTGAAGCCTGGTTGTTGCCTCTCAAACTGGAATTTATGTCCCCGCCTCTTTCTTTATTAAGAAATTTATTATACCCCTCCCCCTGGCCTCAACACACACACAGACACATATATGGCCTAAGAAGCCTCTGTAGTCTAGGTCGGTGAAGAGTCTGTTCCTCTGATCCTTTATCTACAAACTGTTCTTGGGGGCCTCTGCTAGAGCACAGTTTGGGTTGTGCAGTGCCGCTGTGAGGTGGGGCCTGGCAATGCTTAAAGTCCAACAGACTTGAGTTTGAATCCTAACACTGCACCCCTTCCACTTACTTTCTGTGCAAATTCTCAGAAATGGAATTCAGAACCTAACTCGTCTGTGTTTAAAACTTACAGTATCTTCTCTCTCCCCTTTGCCATGGAATAAAATCCATGGTCCTTATAGAAGCCCACAAGTCCTGTGCAGCCTAGGCCCATCTGACTTGATTCCATATTGCTCTTCGATTGCTGATGCCCCAGCAGATACTCTGATGATACTCATGTTCCTTAGGGACCATGGGCTCCACCCCCTCTGGGAGTTCAACAGGACTGGTAACTGTATTCTGTTTTCAGGTCTCAGCTTCAACATTCTCTTCATACACATCTCTTTCCCAACCTACCTTTCCAATATGCCCCTGACTTCTACCCCACTCATGTTCATTCATTCATTGTTTTCTCTGGTGTTTATTGTTACATGATATGTTATTTGACTATGTGTTTAGTTCTTTAGCTTCAATTTCTGTTATAATGTGTATGACTGCAGGGACCTTTCAGCATCATTCACTATTATATATTCAGTATTCAAACCAGTGCCTGGCACATGGCAGGTGTTGAATAAGTGTCTGTTGAGAACATGAAGGCATGAATCTCTCCTCTCCTAAGTCTGGTCTATGAGAAAGGATGATCATTCCAGAGTTTACGTGAAGAACTGAGCACAGAGTAAGGATAAGATTCCTAGTTTGCACTCCTCTGTGCTCCTGGATTTCTGACACACACACCTGGCATCGTCATGCTGGATGCCACTGCCCTGTGAGGCCTTCCATTAGGACTAAGCCCCTAAGTTCCGATGGATCAGGAGCCACAGGGCCTGCCCAGAGACAGGCCTCCTACCCTCAGCCCCTCTCACTCCCAACAGCAGGCCCACTCTGGCATGGAGCTCACTGACTTACTGTTATCATATGGCCTGCACCTGCCAGGATGTCCCTGAGTAGGGCTTGGTCATGGGCTGATGCCACCCCAAGTCATATACATGTATCTCAACCCTTCATACTTGCATCTATCACTCTTGGTCATGCACTATGCCAGAGGAAATAGAGGGACATTCAGCAAATGGCAGGACTTTAAGAAACATAAGGTATTGTCCAGAAGACTCTAATCCACACTTATGGCTTGGGAAACAGGGGCCCAAGGAGGGTATGACATTTTCCCCAGAGTGCTAGAATTAGAATTACAATTTCTTACCCCAGTGTCAGGGGATCATTTCTATTTTCTGAAAACATAGAACTGCTCTCAAGAATTCCTTACAGGGCTGGGGGCGAATCTGAGGTAAGGGCTAAGACAGGAGGGATGAAGTTTGAAGAAACATGTTTGAAATGCCTACTAAAAGACAATTGGGTGAAACTATCTTGAGATGAAGAACACACAGAAGTTATATGATGATGCACAGAGTGCATGGGCTAAAGTGGGTGAGAAGCATGCTGACACAGCTCCCCCCAGACTTTCAATAGCTACACGTAACAGAATCATTTTTAGTTGCATAGTAATGGTTTTCAGAAGATTTTCATACCCAGTTTTCTCATTCAATCAAAACAGTACTGTGCCCCTTGTCACATCCTGCCATTTATTCTTAGAACCACCTTCTTTTAGAATAATCATCACACTGTTACTGAAACTTGTCATCACCACTACTGGACTGTATTGCTTACTGTTGACTCCCCAGAACCTAGCACCATGCCTGGCACAGGACTAGTGATCAGTATGTATGCAGTGAACTAAGGAATGAAACACTGTCTTACAGACATGCACGCTGAGTACCCAAAGGGAAGAATGTGTGGCCCCAAATCAAATGCTATCCAAGTGACAGAATCCATACTCCAACCTAGGTATCCAAATTTCAAGCCAGATCAGTGCTCTTTCTGCCACTGGCTATAAGCTAGCACTAAGAACAATAGCAGTAACTGCTACCAGTCATGGATGTCACTAGCACTGTGCATTATCTTATCAGACTAACTAACATTTCTAGAACTTTACAGCTGAACCCTCTGCTGCAACACTTTCTTCTATTTGTTTTGCCCTTTCCTACTCCTGGTTTTAAGGGAAGCGCAGACATCTTCCTCCAGGAAGCATTCCCTAGTTCCAAGTACGCAGGGTCAGATGACCTCTGTCCTTGTGTAAACCTCCGCCTTTGCATTTATCCTGCCACACTGTTATTACTTGTCTACCCACCTAGACCATGAGCCTAATTTGTGTTTTCAGTAAATATTTCATGCATCAATAAATGATTGCATTTACACTTGATCTTTATAGTCATTCCCTAGGAAAGGCAGCAGGGATTACGTTTCTATGGCAATAAGTGTCATACTTTAATATTCATTAGAGCACTTGGCATGCTCATTAAACATACATTTTGAGGTGCTCTCCCTATTACTGCAACACTCAGGGGGACTTGGGTTCAGTAAGTGTGGGGTGCAGACAGGAATGTGTATGTTTTATAAGCCTCTCAGGCAATTGTGATGCAGGTGGTCCTTGGAGCACACACTGAGAACGCCAGAACTAGGAAGTAAATGTGAGTTGTGCTACTTGTGGAAACAATCCTTGTGGTCTCCTAGACCTGCATAGATAGAGGAGGGCTCAGGAAAAACTGCTGTGCTTTCAGTTCACAGCTGTGAATTTCTGGGGTTATCTAAAATTTGGCTTTGCCAGACACTCATGAAGAGGTTCCCTTGGTCACTGCCCTCAATATTCTTTCCTCCCTGACATATCATGGTGCAGGGGACAGCACACTGCTCCAGAAGTGAAGATAGCTGGGAGATTGCTGGTTGACCTGAGGCATGTCTCTCACCATCTGTGAGTCTCAGCTATTCATCTACAAAAAAGGAGCCTACTGATCTTCCCATATAATACCTACCTCACAAGGCTGTCTTGAACATGGCTGCTCAATCAATGAGAGTGAAATGCATGCAACTCTATCTGTAGCTTAATCATTGGGCTGCTCTGTGGGTCTTGGTTTCCCTGTTTATCAAATAATGGGAGGAAGCATTATTAGCAGGATGATTTCCAAGGAGTGCGGAGGTCTATGTTGTGGTCTGTGGAATAGGGTTCAATGTCAGGCTTGAGACAGAGTTTTTTGAAGTAGGCCGTCATCTTGTGTCACATTGCCAGTCACTCCTGGTTTGATGTATTAACCTTCACATTTCCTGTCTCCTTGATTTTTGACCTTGTGCTACATTCTGTCTGAGGATGACACATTTTTTTTTTGAAAGCAGGCAGAAAGGGAGAAATTCACAAGTCAGGAGGAAGAGTAATGAAATTGGCGAGATGTAGACTATTCTCTTTAGTGTGGTCTTAATTGCCTTTTGAGTAATTTCTTGTCAAAGATGAACTGGGTAATGTGTCAGAGCCCCCCAGGCAGTCTGTTTTGATAGTCACATTGCATACTAACTTTGACATTCTTTCGGGAAAGAAAAGAGGAAGATAAGAAAAGAATGAGTAGTTGGTTGTAAACTTTTTGTTCGGTGGTCAAAAAGCAGCCATGGCATAGGAAGTCCCTGCGGAGTTGGTGGACTTGAGCTCTGTAGAGCAGTGCTTATTGAAAGGGCTTTCAAGGGGTCACAAAAGCAGAAGCTAAGAAAAGGATCAGCATTCCTGTGACACAGTGGCACATTCCTCCACATATTTCCATGTCTTAACTCTTTTCAGTCTCATAAGAACCTGTGGGGTGACTACCATTATTATCATTTGTACTACATAGAAAACAAACAAACAAACAAACAAACAAACAAGAAACCCTAAGCCACAGAGAAATCAAGTGCCTTGGCCAGGGTCTCACATAAGGTATGTGACAGGCCTAGATTTCAACTTAGGCTGTCTGGCCCCAGAATCTGTGCTATTGCCACTGAGCTACACTGACTCTGAGGTGTGAGTAAAACTCCTCGGGGTGAAAATGGGTGGTGTGTCTCTGTTTGGGGGTACTTTTTATCTCTGATAAGTTTAGGTCTCTTTCATCACTTTCTGAATGAAGTTGATAAAGCAAGAACTTCATATTGTCACTGACTAGCTCTTCTTGGCTGTCCCTCCTTCCACCTCTCGCTCCAAATAACAGTAGCTAAGCCTGTAGCGGTCCTCGGGGGCATGACTTAGCCTTACTCTCAGGACTCTGGGGGCTGCTCCAGCTGTTGCCCCTCCTTCAATTTTGGGCCTGGCTGGGAAGGGACAGTTGAGGAAGTAAAGAGGGTGTGTGAGGGGCAACCCGTCAGGAGTGGACCACAGCTCTTCAGGGGATGGAGTCAGACACCTCCTTCTGTGTCATTGTGTGGGGCAGGGCTGAGGGCCAGTCCCTGCTGGCATTTCCTCTGGTGGAGTTCAGGCCTCAGTGGAAACCACATGGCAGTGTTTAGAAAAATGATATGTGTTACATCAGCTTGCTTACTTGCCTTAAGTCACAGGCAAGAGGACTTCTCACTCCAGGCCATCCCTTACCTCTAAATGCTTGGGCCGTATCACCCTAATCTTCAAGGAGAATTGTGGCATCAGGGAGTCCTCTAGCCAGAAGAACCTACTTGAATCATTTTCCTACCTCTCATCTCCCAGCATGGTTCCCCTTGAGATTTCGGATCTGCGTCTTGCGTCTGTTCATAAAGATCCTTTGGGAAGAGGGTTCTACACTCTCTCTGCTCAAACTGATGCTGTCTGCAGTTTGAACGCCTTCCTTGCAAGTGTCTTGAGTCCTCCTACCCTCGTTTAGTGTCATTTCTTTTTAGAATCATAGATAGAACTAGAAGGAGTTGTTAGTATTACATGAGAGGCTTTGCAATAAATTACTGCACACATGAATTGATGATCATCGCTATCTTGTCCAGACTCCACATTTGAAAACTGAGAAAACTAAGGTCCTTTGGGGTAATTTACCCAAACTTATGCAGCTCCTAAATGCCAGCTCCAGTTTTTAGCCCAGCTTTTCTGGACCAATCACATATCATGTTCTTTTCATTGTGCCCGTTGACTCTTCTCCTGTCCCAGCTGACTTACTCAAGGGATTAAAAGTATTTTCTATCCCAGAGACTCGTTTCCAATTTCTCATTCATTCTAGTCTTCTAAGGAGGAGCTGTGTTCTCTGTAGCACAGAGACGCACATTGGGCTGGCTCACGGATGACTGGGGACGTCTCCCTCTTTGGCAGCAGAATGCAGTGCCACCAAGAGAAGCACATGTTGTCATTTTCCCACAGGCACTGAACTTGTGGCACACTGAAGCTCCTATCTGATTCGAGGAGGCAGAATAAACTGCTGTCTGGGATTTGATACTACCAGCTACCATTTATTGAGTGCTTAAAATGGATGAAGAGCTATGCTAAGTGCTTTGTAAACATCATCTTATTTAATCTCCACAATGACACTGAGAGGGAGTTATTAGCACCACTTTGTAAACAAAGAAGCCAAGGTTTGCAGAGGCTAAGCAACATGTCCACATTTACACAACTACCCGGTAGCTAACAGAACATTTAAATGTGGGTAGCTCTGCCCCAGTGCCTGGACTGTTGCCACTACGGTAATCTGCTTTTGTGAAGAGCTTTGTGATGTGGTCCAAGAGGGGTCAGAAAGTATCTCCCACCCATCATCTGAAAAGATTTCTTACACCATGCTGTCATACTATCTGAGAATTCACAGGTAGACGCTTGCCATTTTCTGGTGAAAATTACACTGGTATTGGAGCAGTTTTATAGTGGCAGCCCTACCACTGATTCACTATACAAACATAGGCAAATGACTCTTTCACTTGGTGTCTCAGTTTCCCCATCTGTACCATGGAAAAGATTGCTGAGGCCTCTCTAGTCTCTGAAATATTACAATGATCTGATGATGAGCCAATCCTTTTAGCTCTCTTCTCCTGACAATGGATGACATGCTGGGAGTATGAGAGCATCTGGCTGGTAGACGCTAATCCAAGTATTTGTTTTCGTAATGAGTGCATCTCCAAGGTGTTCCTGCCCTGTTTTACCTTATGGGAGCATGAGGGTTGCCTCATGTTATTTGGGATGGAATGAGGACTGGCAATGAAAGCTGGAGTTTCATCTCATGCCACGAGTAGCATGCCTTAGATTTAAGTCCTCCTGGCCCAATTCACGATGGTCCAGAAATCTGAATGTTTAATAAGTATACTCAGGTACTCAGATGCCCCATGAAGTTTGAGACTAGCGAAATGTAATTTCTGTGACTTTTCTCAGAGTATAAAGATAAAATGAAGCTTTCTTTCCATCTTTCCTTCCTTCCTTCCTACCTTCCTTCCTTCCTTCCTTCCTTCCTTCCTTCCTTCCTTCCTCCCTCCCTCACTCACTTCCTTCCTATTTTCTCCATTATCTTCTACAATGTAACAAATATTTGCTGATACATTAATGCTAAGGTCTTTGAAATAAATAAGACTCTATCTAAGAGAAACACAAGATCTAATGGGTGAGACAAATGATTAAATTAATAATGACAAGACACAGGGATTAGTTCTGTAAGAGAGAGATGGAAAAAGGCTAGAGGGGCCCTAACCAGCATGTGTGGGATTTGGGAAGCCTTCGTGCAGGTGGTGGTGCCTGAGAAAAATCTTACAGGATGAGCAGAAGTTATACAGGACTCAGAATGGTGGTGTTCCAGGCAGATAGTTTAGCTGTAAGGCTCTAGAAAAAATGTTATTTAGTCTGAGCAAATAATATACAGTTCCATTCCTATTGTATTGAGAACAACTGACAACTATCTTTACTATTGTAACACTCTTTGATTCTCTAAAATCTGCTAGCCAAAGAGGTCACCCAGGAGACCTTAAGATGAGGAATTCAGTAAGTTCAGCCACAAAGCTAAGTAGAGAAAAGAGGGTATTCCCCATTCCATACTGTTCTTGATACCTCTAGTATAAGTCAGCCCAAGTATTGATCATGAAATCTCTTGAATGTCATTTGACCACCCTCTTAGTGGAGTTACTTTCATTCCTAAAGTAAATGAGAAAGGTCAATGCATTTCAGTTTCATTCATTGTTTACTCATAAACCTTTGTCTCCTCAGTTCTTTTACTCATTGATGCCAATGACTACATGTACCTCAGAGCTGGATGGTCATTTTGGAACACCTATTCCAACTTTACCATTTTATAGATAAAGAGAGAGAGAGAGAGGAATTAGAACTCTCGTTGACTGATTTCAATTTTCTGACCATCTGTGATAACCAAATAACTTCCTTATTGTTGTTGCTGTTGTTGTTGTTGTTGTTGTTGTTAGTTTATTAAGGTTAGATCTTACCAGGGGCTTGAGGCTATAAAGATCTGGGAGCAATGTCAGAAGTTATCTAATTAGGCAGACTAAATCAAAACCAGCTAAGCCAACAGGTATCTGCCTTATTCTTCAAAACCCTTAGACATGTACAATTTTTTACTCCCCTTGAAAGCCTATTCTGATATTTTTACTTCCTTGTCATCTGTTGCCTAACAGAATATATGGCATACTGTAGACATCCAATAAATATTTGCTGAATACATTTGGAGAGGGTTCATATCTCCTTGTCTTTTTCATTTTCAAATTCAGAATATATTTATCGTTATGGAAATATAAGACTTATTCAAAATTGGATAGAGAAAAACAGAACATTATCCATAGTTCCAGTACCTCAACAGTAACATTGCTGAGATTTTGACTTAGGCTTTTCATACACATTTCCATGTGCAAATTTAAAAAAAATAAAAAAGAAAACTTTACATATACCTTTCTGCCTGTTTTCTCACTCACATTATTACATAGCACTTTTTGTTATTATATACTCTCTATAACCACCAGTTTTGTAGAGGCTGCATGCTATTAATTTTCTTATTTAGAGGCAACACCATGACATTCTTATAATCTATGTTTTAGTGCACTGTCACCCTTCAACTTCACAAACACCAGTGAACACCTGGCCACCAGGAATTTTTCACTGCAGCAATCTCCCCCTTCCAAACTTTTTCTGACTATATCTGTGATGTACAATATCAGGAAACCTATACTTTCTCCTCTATATCCTTAAAGATTTCAGTGTTTGAATTAAGTAAGTTCTTACTGCTGGCTTACTGTACAAAGGCTTATGTTCGCATTAGATTCCTGCCTCTATTGTTAAGTGAACTAGGAGATACTCAGGCAAATTCTAACATGAAGAAAATTCCTGACCAGGGAAGTATTTATATCATGAACAATCAGAATAAATGCATCTCAGATTGTTTTGCTGTTGGAGGTGGTGGTGGTTGTGTGTGTGTTTTGGGGGCTATATAACAAATGAAAGACTGAAAAGAAAAGATAATTGTAGTTAATCTCCAGATAGGGTAAGATAAGGGAAAATGCTCAGCTCTTTGACAGTCAGTTTAGGAATACTTCCTGGAAACTGTTACCATGGTCAGCCATCATATATTATTTTTGGTTTCAGACACATGAACATGTGGTTCTCTATGGAAATGGGTAACAGGGTGTGTATGAAGATGAGCATTTCTCATATTAGATATGGTTTTGCAATATGATAAGGTAACTGAAGGGGGCCAATGTTATTTCCAGTAATTTTCTGAGAGACACTGTGGCATGGAACTACATGACTTAGATGAGATGGCACCTAGGATGCTTGAGTCAGTATAGGGCCATCAGAGACTCTAAATGATGATGACATGAGGAGGGAGGTCAAAGAGAAGCTGTAGACATAACTGATGAAGTGAAAAGGTATTATTGACAGGGAAAGACTAGAGCAGCTACATTTTTCCAGACATACTTGATGATGAGTCATAGAGAATAGATCATGTGGTCCTCTATAAATATCTGGATGGTATTTATACTAATAGGAGGGAAGACAATTTCTGGAGTGGGATAGTGGAGGAGAGCTAGGAGTCATAGAGATAAAAAAAAGATATTTAAAAATTGTTGTTTTGAGGATTCTTAAAAGTGATATTAATAATATTGACAAACTATATAGCAAAGAAAATGATCGATCAAAATTAGTGTGAGCCCATGATACTGGAGCAATATCCTGGTAGTCCGCTCCTGTGTCAGGCAATATTTTATGGTAAGGAAAGCCAGGAGAGGTACTGGGGAAGTCATGGCAGCAGAAAATAGATTTCAGAGACATGAAATGGCTATATATAAACTAGTATTAAAGTTCTTCAATATTTTAGCAATTTATGTGGACATACAATGGTGATTCTGAATTAGAGGTGATTTTGTTTTTCAGGAGATATTTGGATATACCTTGATATATTTTTGATTGTTATGACAAAAGAAATGCTACTGGCATCTAGTGTGTACAGGTCAGGAATGCTGCTAAAAAACTTACAATGCCCGAGACCCCCATCCCCAACAGATGCAACAATGAATTGACTCAAGATATCAATATTGTTTATGCTGAGAATCCTTGGCCATACAGGTGCAGACCAGTTGAAAATGAGCTTTGAGGATGCTTTCATCACTGAAGAATCTAACTTGGTATGAAAGTTTCTTGATGGAAATCACTGATGCTCACCTCTTTCTTGACTCCCCTGGTGCCTTTGTCTATCCAAGATGCTTATTTGGTATGTTCCATCTTTCTTACTCCCTTTCTCTTACTCCCCACATTCAATAGTTCATCGGATCCTCTAAATTTAATTTCTTGCCTCTCTAATCCAGACTCTCCTCTGAATCCTAGTTTTGATTATCTTAATTCAGACCTTTATCATCATCTCTTTACTTATCCAGTATCTCTTTCTAGGACTATTTCAATAATCTAAATGAGTTTTCCAGACTTCACTCTTCCCCACTTCCAATTCATTCTCCAAACCATCTGTCTTGTTTACCATTGTAGCCTTTTGCCTAGCACACACTGCCATATCCAGAGTAGGCACTGAGAATATATTTATTAATCAGTAAATAAAAAAATTCTGTTACATATTTGCTCCAAAATTTCCAGTGGTTTCTAGATGCCTACAGAATAACTAGAAAATTCCATCATATGACATACAAGGTAATTAAAAATATTATACAAACTTAGCTTTCTAGTTTAATGTAAAATGTGTCTCAACCTCATCCTGATTCCACCCACCACCATTTACACTACATTCTAACACAATTAACACCTCTCCATTTTCCCCAAATGTCACATTCTTTTCTATTTATGTTTTTCAAACATGCTATTGTGAAATGGTGCTGGTCCCTATTTAACTTCAGCATTTTCTCTCAAGGTTCTTAATGTGGGGTTAGTTTAGGGTTTCATCTGAGGACTTTCAAAACAAAAATTCCCAGAGCTCACTATGCATTCACTGAATTAAATTGTAAAGAGGAAAGCAGATAGATGTATAATTTACCACAGTAAAAAAAAAAGTTAAAAATCAACTGTATTCATCAGAGATATTGGACTGTAGTTTCTATTTTTATGTTATCTTTGCCAGGTATTGGTATCAGGGTAATGTTGGCCTCATAAAATGAGTTAGGAAGTATTGCCTCTTCTTCAACTTTTTGGAAGAGTTTGAGGACAGGGATTAAATCATCTTTGAATGTTTAGTAAAATTCAAGTCAAATCATCTGGTTCTGAACTTTTACAATTTGAGAGGTTTCTGGTCTATTTAGATTTTCTAGTTATTCATGATTCAGTCTAGGAAGATTACATATCTCTAGGAACCTGTCTGTGCCTTCTAGATAATATCATCTTTCATAGTATTCTTGCACGATATTTTGTATTTCTTTGGTATTGTTGTAACTTTTTTTTCATTTCTCATTTTGTTTGAGTCTTTTCTCTCTTCTCTTTAGTGAGTCTAACCAGGGGTTTGCTGATTTTTAAAATATTTTTAAAGAACTAGCTCTTTGTTGCATTAATTTTTTCTATTGCCATTTTGCTCTCTATTTCATTTAATTCTGCTCTAAGTGTTATTATTTCTTTTCTTCTACTGACTTTGGACTTCATTTGTTCTTATTTTTCTAGTTCTTTAAGATGTAATATTAGGGAAGCTTTTGGTCAAAATGGAAGAGTAGATAAACACTGTGCTTGCCTCCCCTCACGTCCACATCAAAATTACAACTAACCTACAGAATAACAATCAGTGAGAATCTGCGCAAGTCTAGCTGAAAAGTAGTTCCAGAACTAAGGACACACAGAAGAAGCCACATCAAAGCTGGTAGAATAAATGAAATGTGAAACAGGCTGGCCCCACACCCATGTGTGATGGTTGAGAATTGAGAGGATGTCTCAGCTGCTAGGGCCCCTCACCTAGAGGAATGAGGGGTACCAGCTCCACACCACACTCCCCATCCTGGAGCTCCAAAGCCAGGAAGAGAAGTCCCTGTAAGTTCTGGCTGTGAAAACCAGTGGAGATTGTTGCTGAGTGACACGAAGGACTGCGGATTCCCATACATTTCTCTTAAAGTGCCCAACAGCAAACTAGCTTGATCACAGACAATCTCACCCTGAGCTCCAGTGCTGGGACAGGAGCTTTAAAAGCACCAGGAATACATGTGAGGAACTGAATTATCTGCTTTCAGGGCAAGGGCTGGAGAGGCAGCTTTCTCCCAGACAGAAGTGCTAGCAGAGGGTATTGTTCCTTAGTTGAGAACTCCACCATTCCAGTGTGCAGACATAGGTGGGCACCATATGAGTCTCCATCAAGCTGCCTAACACTCTTTGACTCACTCTGGTGATTCCCTGAGACCCCACCTCACCCAACATATAAGCCCAATGAAGTGTCTAGTATCCAGTGGATTTTCCATACAAATGGCCTGTATTGGCTCATGATATGGACTTTCCTAAAATCTCTTATTGGTTTACAAAACCCAAACAAGCAGCATCTGGCCTCAGCATAGCTCATACCTCTTCCTGGATAGACTCAAGATCAGCAGTAGCAGCAGATGGCCTCACTTCATAGCTTAGCTCCTCTCAGGCACCTCCAAGCACAGTATGTGTGGAAGACAACCATGGATCACTTTGTGTTTCATGCCAGGTGGCCCTGGGCAGGCCACAGGCAGCTGGTGAACTTGGCCTATGGTAGGCCCCTCCCAGGAGGCCCTGGTGCCAGCACATCCAGTGGTTTATTTGAACTAAGCTGGTGCACCACTGGCTACTTCCACAAACAATACACTCAAAGAGTGGACTGGGAAGGTGCCAGAGCCCGCTAAAGTGAATTCTACCCTGTAGGGTCAGCCCCTTCACAACAGCTCTTCCACTATAGTCACCAGCCAGTCCTCACAGCCAGTCAGCCTGAGGGGCAATCCCTCCCATTGACACACCAATAGCAACCAAAGCTCTACTACAAAAGAAGGGCAAACACAACCCATACAAGGAACATACCCAGAGCACCTGGCTCAAGTGACCAGGGAAAACTATGCCACTGGGCCTCACAGGACAATTGCCATATAAAGCCACTCTGCGAAGACTGGGATACATAGCAGCCCTATCTAATATATAGAAACAAACATAGGGAGGCAGCCAAAATGGGGAGACAAACATGTCCCAAATGAAAGTATAGAACAAAACTCCAGAAAAAGAACTAAACAAAATAGAGAGGAACATTCTACCAGATGCAGAATTCAAAGCACTGGTTATAAAAATTCTCAATAAACTTAGGGAAAGAGTATATGCACTCAGTGATAACTTTAACAAATATATAGAAAACATAAAAGTGGTGATAGAAAACATAAAAAAGAACCACTCATAAATGAAGAATACAATAAATGAAAAATACATTAGAGGGAATCAACAGTAGACAAGATGAAGCACAAGACTGAATCAGTGATTTAGAAGATAATGTAGCAGAAACACTCAATCAGACCAGCAACAAGAAAAGAGAATCCCCACCCCAAAATGAAGATATTTTAAGGGGTCCCTGAAACAACATCAAATATACCAACATTTGCACCATAGGGGAAACAAAAAGAGAAGAAAGAGTGAGCAGGGGATTGAGAACCTATTGGAAGAAATAATGGCAGAAAACTTCCCTAACCTGGTAAAGGAAAGACATACAACTCCAGGAAGTACAGAGAGTCCCAAACAAGATGAATCTGAAGAGGCCCACACCAAGACACAACATAATTAAAATACCAAAGGTTAAAGACAAAAAGAGAATCTCGAAAGCAGCAGGACAAAAGCAGTTAGTTACTTACAAGGGAGCCCCCATAAGACTGTCAGCTGATTTCTCAACAGAAACTTTTTAGGACAGAAGGAATTCACAGGAAATATTCAAAGTGATGAAAAGCAAAGACCTACAACCAAGATTACTCTACCCAGCAAAACCATCATTTAGAATCAAAGGACAGATAAAGAACTTCTCAGAAGAGAAAAAGCTAAAGGAATTCATCACCATTAAACCAGTATTACAGGAAATGTTGGAGAGACTTCTTTAAGAAGAAGAAAAAAATAACATAAAAAGTATGAATAATAAAATGGTGAAAACTACATATTTATCAACAGTTACTTTAAATTTTAATGGATTAAATTCTCGAATCAAAAGATTGGGTGGCTGAATGGATAAGAAAACAAGACCCTTCAAGAGACCCACTTCAGATTGAAAGACACACATGGAGACAGAAGGTAAATGGATAGGAAAAGATATTTCATGAAAATGGAAAGAAAAATAAAGTTGAAGTAGCAATATTTATACCAGAAAAAATAGACTTTAAAGCAAAGGCTATAACAAGAAACAAAGAAGGGCCCAATAATTCCACTTCTGGGTATTTATCTGAAAAAACAAAAGACACTAATTCAAAAATATGTATGCAACCATATGTTCATTGCAGCATATATACTTTAGCCAAGATATGGAAGCAATCTAAGTGTCCATCAACAGATGAATGGATAAAAAAGTTGTACATATATACAATGGAATGTTATTTAGCCATGAAGAAAAATGCAGTCTTGACATCTGCAAGAACATGGATGGACATAGAGGATATTATGCTAAATTAAATAAGTAAAAAAAAAAGACAAATACATAAGAATACACTTACATGTTCAATCTAAAAAAAAAAAAAAACCTGAACAAACAAAACAAATTCATACATACAGAAAACATTTTGATGTTTGCTGGGTGAAAAAAGGGGAAGAGATTAAGAAGTAAAATTGGTAGCTGCAAAATAGTTAAAATAGTCATGGGGTATACAACACAGCATAAGGAATATAGTCAAAAATATTTCAATAACTATGTATGCTGTCAGATGGGTACAAGACTAATTGGGGTGATAGCTTTGTAAGTTATATAAATGTCTAATCACTATATTGTACACCCCAGACTAATATGTGTGTCAACTGTAATTGAAAAATTAAAAAAATCTTAAAAAAATCAATGACATTTCTACATATAAATAACTAATTATTCAAAAAAGAAACAAAGACAACTATCCCATTTATGATACCATCAAATACAAAAAAAATAATAATTAGGAATTAATTTAACCAAGCAGTTGAAAGATCTCTAAACTGAAAAATTAGATCTAAACTGAAAATCATAGGGGAAAAAAGACAAATAAACTAAAAGGTACCTCATGTTCATAGATTGGAAAAATTAATGGTAAAATGTCCATTCTACCAAAACTATCTATAGATTCAATGAAATCTCTATCAAGATTCCAGTGGTATATTTTAGAAATAGAAAAACAATCCTAATACACAATGCAATATATAGATGATGTATTACTGAGTTGTACACTTGAAATCCATATAATTTTACTAACTAATGTCACTCCATTAATATAATTAAAAATAAACAATTCTAAAATTCACATAGAACTATAAATTATAGCAAATAATCAAAGCAGTCCTGAGAAAGAAAAAGAAATTTGGAGGCAACACACTTCTTGATTTCAAACTGCATTATGAAGCTATAGTAATCAAAATGGCATGGTACTGGCATAAAAACAGACAATGTAGAACAATGGAAGAGAACTGAGAATCCAGAAATAAATGCATGCATATATGGCCAACTATGCTTTGACAAGTGAACCAAGAATACTCAATGGAGAATGAACTCTCTCTTTAATAAATTGTGTTGAGAAAATTGGATATTCACATGTAAAAGGGTGAACCAGACCCCTATCTTACACCACTTACAAAAATTAACTCAAAATAGATTAAAGACTTAACTGTATAACCAGAAACCATAAAATTCCTACAAGTGAACAGGGGGGAAAAGCTACTTGACATGAGCATTGACAATGAGTTTTTGGCTATCATGCCTAAAGCACAAGCAACAATATATATATACTATTCAGCCATAGAAGAGGAAATCCTACATCAGGGACAACAAAAATCATGAATGAATCTCAAGGGAATTAGGCTAAGTGACATAAGTCAAAATGAGAAAGACAAATACTGTATGAACTCACTTATGTATGGAAATTAAAAACAAACATACAAAAAACAAAAAAAAATAGCCCCCTAAACATAGACAAGGAGATCAGATTTGGGGTTACCAGATGCCAGGGTGGGGTGGGGCAATGGGAGGAAGGGGGGTCAAAAGGTACAAACTTTTAGTCAGGAGATAAATAAGCCATGGGGACGTGATGCACAACCTGATAACTAGTTAACAATGTTTTGTGGTCTATTTGAATGTTGTCAAAAGAGTGGATTCCAAGAATTTTCATCAAAAGTAAAAATAAACCTTTCCTTTTTCCTTTTTTGGGGGGGATTAATATGAAATGATGGATGTTAACTAGGCATTTGTGGTGAATATTTCACAACATATGTAGGTCAAATTATTCTGCTGTACAGCTTACATTTATATGGTGCTTTACATCAATTATATCTCAATAACATGGGGAGGGGAATTATCTGATATATCAGTGCTCAATGAAGATTTAGTAGGGTTGCTCATTGCTCTTAGAAATTAATAGGTTTTGTTTCTAATAACCCCTTTCAAACATTAAATCTATTTTTTTCAAATTCTATCACAGTGATCACTGCAATTGTCTTTATTGGAATCCTCTCCAGCTGTTTCCTTTTTCTTGAAGTATAACATCTAGCTTCATGTTCAATATTGATACAAATACATATTGTCCTGCACGTGAAGAAAATAGTGTTTTTAAAAAATTTTTTCAACACCCTAGACCACAGGCCCTCACTGAAATAATCTTTTCAAGGACTGTTCTTCATTTATTTTTAAATCCCTTTTTGGAGTCGTAACTGGGAGCTCAGAGTTCATACTCTAACAGGCACAGATGGTCTAACTTTATCTACTGTGTTTTTTCCATGATGTGTCAGAGCCTCTCCTCAAACACTGGTACTCAGAGTTGGGTTCTTTGGTGGGGTATAAAGTGGGGGCACACTGTTCTGTGAGTAAGCAGTGAGAAGCATCATTCATATGATATTGGAGGGAAGGCCACCCGCTGAAGCTGAGGAAGGAGATAGGAAGGTCAGAATTTTGAGAATGTTAAAATAATTTTTGAGAGTCTTAGAAAATTAGAGAAATATACTATAACTGTTGGTGGATCCTGATGATACAACTGAGGCTTGGGATCATCAATTCTTAGTGGTTCAAAACTGCCCTCGACTAAACCATTTTCCAGCTAGTATTAAACTTGTGTCTGGTAAAGAAGGTGAAAATAAATAAATAACTGCTCTTTGTGGTTTTTGGCTTCCCCAGGTGAATAGGCTGAAAGAACAGATGAACAAGGGACTCTGTGATGTTGGTAAGACAGTAACTGATATGATAGATCATGAACTCTAAGCTGAATAATGAAAGACTATAGAGAGAAGAGTCCTTAGAGTTAAGGACTAATGCCAAATCCATATTAGTTTGAAGAATGAACATAGTGGAAATAGTTAAACGATGGATTTGGAATCAAGAATTGTGGCTCAAGAGTGGGATGGAACTGGAGGAAGAGGAGTTATATGTAGTGATGTCAGAGTGTGACTGGTGTGGCAAATGAACTGGAATAGAGGAAAAGGAAATGGGAAATGAAGATTTTTGTAACTTAGTGGCCATATCAGTGGATACATATCCATATGTCTCTATTTAAGGCTTTAGAAAGACCACCCAGGATGATGTTAGGAACTGGGTTAGAGGGGGCAGGTGTGAAAGTGTTTAGAAAATAAAAGGGAGTGACCACAAGGCTGGTAGAGGACACACATCAAGACGTAGAGTCTATTGACAGGAGCCTGAAAAGAGGAATTTCTTTTAAATTTTTAATTGTCATATAACTTACACATAACATTGTATTAGATTTCGGTGTACACCATGATGAATTGATTGATATATGTATGCATTCTGAAATGATCACCACAATAAGTTTACTTAACACTGTTCCCACATAGTTACAGATTTTATTATTGTGATGAGAACTTTTAGAACCACTCTCAGCAACTTTCAAATATACTTGTCAGCTAGAGTTACTACACGTTACGTCACACCCACAGGACTTATTAATCTTATAACTGGAAGTTTGTACCTTTGACCCCATCACTCATTTTGCACCCCTCCCCCTCCTTCTGGCAACCATTGATCTGTTCTCTGTATCTATGCCTTTGGTTCCTTGGTGTTTTTATATTTCACGTGTGAGTGATATCACACAGTATTTGTATTCCACTGTCTGATTTATTTCACATAGCAGAATGCCCTTGAGCTCCATCCATGTTGTCACAAATGGCTGGATTTCCTTAGTTATGGCTGAAAAATATTTCAGTGTGTGTGTGTGTGTGTGTGTGTGTGTGTGTGTGTATTTTCTTGATCTAATCACTTGTCTATAGACTAGTTGTAATTTCTTAGGCTTGTTTACATTTGTATTTGAATATATTATTTGTTCTGCCTAGTGAAATTCTAACATTGCTTTTCCATGAAGTTTTTCTCAGCCTACCTCAGTCACTCTCTGAGTGTCCATAGCACTTCATTGTAACTCTGTTATAGGGCTTAATATATTTATGATTGATTTTTCCAGGTCTTAACAACCTATGGGTCATACAAGATCCCATAACATACATTCCTCTGCTCTTACTCGTACAATACTTCAAATGCCTCCAAAATATGCTTCCTACACATGCATCTCACAAGTATTTTTGTGTATCCTCAGGGTGTGGCTCAAATGTTCCTTTAAAGTAGTCTGATTCTGTCAGGTCCTAATGTAGCTGTTAGCCACTAGAGTTCTGCTGGATATTGTCACTTTCTTGGAAACTACCGACTCCCATTTGGTGCATGCCACTGCACTGCTCACATCAAAGTCACCCACTAGGCTGCTGCTCCGTTGGTCACCAGTCTCAATGCAGATTCTAGCCAAGTGATGGTTTATAGATAAAACAGCTTCCAATTTGGGAGAAATCACTTTTGCTTTTTGGGAGGGAAAGCCAAATACTTCAAATGTTTAAACACTTTTTATTTTGAAGTAATCACACATTCACAGGAAGTTGCATAGGAATATACAGAGGAACTTCAGGAAGTTCCCTTACTGGCTATATTTTATAGAATGCCATCAAAACCAGGACACTGACATTGGTACAGTGTACACATATAGTTCTATGCCATTTTATCAAATGTGATTGCCATTGAGATCATGACACAGAGTTATTCCATCACCTCAAAAATCTCCCTCTCTTTATAATCACACCCACTCTCGTCTCTAAATACACTATCCCTAATTCCTGGAAATCAAGACTCTATTTTCTGCCTCTTTATATATATATATATATTTTTTATTTTGAAAATATGATATAAATGGAGTCATATAAATATGATATAAATGCGACCTTTCAATATTTGCTTTTTATTCCACTCAGATAACACTCTTAAGATCCTTTTAAATTGTGTGTGTTCACTTCTTCTGTTACTGGGTGGTATTCTATGGTAGGTATGCATCATTGTTCATTTAACCCTCATCCGTGACAGGACATTTTGGTTGTGTCATGGGTTAAATTGTGTTCTCCAAAAAAGATATGCCAAAGTTCTAACTCCCAGTGCTTCAGGATGTGACTTTATTTGAAAACAGGGTCTTTATGAGGTAATCAAGTTAAAATGAGATCATTACCATGGGTCATAACCCAATATGACTGGTATTCTTATAAAAAGGGGAAATTGATACACAGAGACAAACATGCACAGAGAGAATACTGTGTCAAGAGACACCTGGCCAATTCACTGGGAAGCTAGAGGATTGTACTGATGCGACTGCAAGCTGAAGAATGCCAGAGATTGCTGATAAATCACCAGAAGCCAGAAAGAGACATGGAACAGATTCTTTCTCACCACCCTCAGAAAGAACAATCCTGCCAACACCTTGATTTTGGACTTAACAGCTTCCAGACAGTATATTTCTGTCTTTTTAAGCCTCCTAGTTTGTGGTATTTTGCTATATCTGCCCTAGAAAACTAATATAGGTCATTTCCAGTTTGGGACTATTATGAATAATCATGTGCAAGGTTTTGTGTAGACATATGTTTTTATTTCTTTTGCGTAAATGACAAGAGTTCAGGAAGGGACATTTACCCCAAGATGCTATTCATTTTACCTTGATAAGATAATCTCAAACATGCTGTCCCTCTCTGAACATGGGAAATTTTCTAAGCCCCCTTTGCTCCTAGAGTTGACAAACTCCCTTCCTCTGGTCAAACATGATGGCAACATCTCCGCCATGATGGCAACACTTGATGGGATTGTGCCAAGTGACCAGGCTCCTCAGTGCTTCAATGTCTCCACTTA
This sequence comes from Cynopterus sphinx, assembly GCA_030015415.1. Lineage (NCBI taxonomy): Eukaryota > Metazoa > Chordata > Mammalia > Chiroptera > Pteropodidae > Cynopterus > Cynopterus sphinx. The sequence continues at coordinate 80,690,986 of CM057388.1, forward strand.
GAACATGCTTGCACTTTTGCCTCTCCATATGAAAAATGATCCACTGTGAGCCTTGACTGGAGCTTTGCATCTTATATAAACAATAATTCAAATTGGATCATAGATTTAAATGTAAGACTATAAATATTTTAGAATTAAATATAGGAAAGCACCCTTTGGACTGTGAGAGCTCTAGGTTTGAATTCAGGTTCTGCTCCTTTGCCAGCTGACCTACTGTCAATCATGTCACCTCTCCCAGTCACAATCTTCTTTCCATCTGTCCAACAGGGTTGTCACAAGGTTTAAACAAGGTAACAAATGTAGAAAGTCTCAGCACATGGTGAACACTGAAACATGGCAGACTTGCATATGTTTTGTGCTAAAATTTGCTTTCCCACAACTTCAACTCATTGGATCAATTTCTATCACTGAGGTCTGCTCTCAGTCAGGCCAATCCATCTTCCACATAATAAAGGCAACTCAATCTAGAAAAAGATCTGTCACACAAGGCAATCTAAAGTGTGTCCATAGAATGAGGTGGGTGGTTTTGCTGAGTCTTTCAGAGTTCGAGCTTCTAAAACCTTTTGATAGTGAAGACAGGGGAAGCAGGGACCAGGGAGGCCACAAGTACCTTGTGAGGCCTGGTGAGGACATAAGTTCTTTGAGCTACAAGGTCGTCCTTCACAACGGGAACAAACATGGCTGCTTATTGACTCTGTTGCTATTTGGATTAAGAACATTCTTCATACAGTAAATCCCGCCTCCCCTTATCAGGTGTGTGCAATAAAGTCATCCTAATCCTCAGGCTGATCCAAAGCAGGGGTTTCCATAGAGACCAATTGTGTTGGCTAGAACACTCTGGACAAGAACAGCATTATAGGAGAAGGCTTGGGTCTATTATTCTCGCACAGACAATCTATACACCAGATTTGATTTTAAAAATACTTGATGGGGTCTGCAGTGGAGAATACCACCTGGTAGCCCCAGGATGAATGGCAATCAGAGGCACCAGGAGCCTCATGTGGGTCTGTCATGGCACGAGCCATGACTGGTACACTCAAAATACTTCAATCTATGCCTTGTCTCTGTCCTACCAGGTAATCTTCATCTAAGTCCTACATAGATTGAAAATGCTACATGTTCTTTCATTTCTAAGTCAGTAGGATTATAAATATTGTTCAAAAATAAAGACCTTATTGGAAAAGGGCCATAGAAAGAGCATACCTTGACTTTCCCTACATGTCTAGCCCTGCTTTTTGGTCCTGATGTCTATGGGTCTTCTTTCTGCCTTAGTCGCCCTCCTTATCAGCAGCTCAGATTTTGAGAGCTCTGGTCAGTTTCAGCGCATGGAGTAATGTGGCTGAGGCTCTCAGTAAACTGAATGGCTCAATTGCATGTCAATATTTCTTCAGGAAATACCAACTTCTTGATTTTTAAGTATGAGCAGAACTTTAGAAAGCATTAAACTCTATTGTGCTCATGAGACTCATCTGTGAAGCTTATTAAAAACTGAGCTCCCAGAGTCCTAACCCATATCTAATAAATCAGAATCACTAAGGCTGACGCTTCAGCATGTATGTTTTGACATGCTACTCCAGGGATTCTGATGTACTACAAAGTTTGAAAACCATTGATTTAATCCACCCTTTTCATCCCCCATTTTACATAAGAGGACTGAGACCTAGAAAGGGAATGTGACTTCCTCAAATTCACAAATATAGCAGAAAGAAAGTTTAGAAGGAGAATTGTGAACATAATTGCAATTTTAAATGTTCTTTCTTTATAAAAAAACACATACTTTTTGATATGCAGAAGTCTGATGTGACATGTAGTAGCCAGCTCAATTAGGTCAGACTTTGGGGGCTCTGAGCCCCAAATAAATCAAACCTGGCACTGAAGAAATTGGGCTTTGGGAATACCTGTCCAGTAATCAAAACAATGGAACCAGGGTTTCCGGGATTCATACCTTAAAAGCACAAGCCCCAAACTGCTTCAGCACTGAAGAAAATGAGCTCTGTGAGGAAGCTCAAAGGCCCTGGGGCTTTGCTCCAGAAAAGCCCTGAAGTCACAACCCAGTTAATGGCTCTGGGGGTTAATTGAGCTAAAAATAAAACATAAATTGTATTTGAGGTGCTTTTCTTCCTTCTTTGTATTTACACAGAATTTCATTAAGATGTGTTTCTTAAGGGTGAGATTAGATCTACGTGGGATTAGATGAAAATGTACAAGAATTTTGTATTTTCCCTGTAGCTCTCTAGCTGCCTCTAAAGAAGACATCTCCCAGGGCTTGGGCCCTGAGCTCATGTTCTTTTGAAATTTTGAGTGGGTTCAGATATTTTGGAGATGGGCCCTTTCATCCGTGGCAGAAGAACAGCTTGGTTCTTTGGTTCCTCTCCAAGTCAAGGACAGATTCCGTGAGGCCATCTTAATTTGCTTATTCTGAAACTTCAATCAGTGGTTTAAGAAAGATATTTTTCAGTCAATCAGTAGCCAAACACACAGACAAGCCCTATAGTTAAGATAAAATCCCCAAAGGTGTCACATCCCAAACTCAGGTGATTTATCAGTGAATATGATTTGCTGACAAAGAGGGTATCAGTGAACGAGCTTCTGGGAATTTGGAAAGGATGAGAGGGAAGAGAATGAGAAGTGAGGGAAGGGCACTCGGCAATTGAGACTGAGAGCGAGGGAGGCAGTGAGCAAAAGTGATTCCTGGAATCTCCACAGTGATTTATCCACAGACAAAGAGGCTTCCCTCATTTTTCAAACTGATATTTATTTTAAAAGCCATCAAGGTAAAATGTGGCCTTAGAAAAAGAGGGGAAAATGTTCCGATTTGAAGTCTTATTGCAGCCTAGGTCTTATTTTCTTAGGAACTCCCTAGTCCCTATTTAATCTGGGGACTTTTGAAGATGGAACCAGGCAGCATAGAATATAGTAGTGTGGGTCATTCTGAGAAGTGCTGGGAAGGTGATGCTAACTCCTACGGCTCCAGCCCCTCTGAAAAAGGAAAGGTTAGGATTACTGACCAGGTCCATTGAAGAGCTTGGTGGTGAAAAAAAAACTCCCCACGCATCCTAGTATTTGGTCAAAATCATTACTTACTACTAATCCTGATATAGGCCAGACTGTTGCCCCCGGATTTTGCTGGAAAGGACACTGGCCAAAAAGATAGAAAGTCAAGGTTAGATCTTAGCTCTGCCATGGCGCACAGTAGCATATGTGGCTTTTGGCAGCTCACATGACATCCGTGTGGCCCACATTGGCCTTTTTCACGGACAATTGAATACTGGGGTCCCATAGGAGGTGAAAAAAACCTGTCATTCCAGGTCTTCCACCACTCTGTGACCCAAACTTTTGAACATTTCCCTGTCAAATCATCTGGCCCTGACTGAACCTACTTTCTCATTTCTTAAACATGTCTTGTGCACCCTCTTCCTCTGTACCCCTTCTATGGAGGGCTTTCCCCCCATGTCTTTGGCCATCTGCACTGTCCTTGACATTTATTGGAAACCCCACCTCTTCAAAGGAGTCATTTCCTTGCGTCTGTCCAGGGCTCTGTCCTTGTCCTCTACCCTCACTGCACACTATGCATCAAGCACTTTTCATCAGCAAGTCTGCGTGTGGCTTCCCCAAGTACACATAAGCTTCCTGAGTGTAGAGAGAACATTCTATTCAATGAACTCAGTTAATGGTCATAACATATCTTTATAACAATTGTCCATCATGATGATTATTTTTTGCCTATTATTTTAAATGGCAACCATGAACTAGTAAAAAGATTTCAGAGTGAGACTGATCTATGGGCTGATAATAGCCTTTTCACTTTATTTTTTTCCATTTTTTTTTCTTTTCTTGGCCACTTCACTTTCATAAGTGAAGGAGTATCACAGCTAATGCTGTGTGACTTTCAGGCAAATTATCAAAACATTTTAAACTTGGCTTGCCCTTTTGTGAAACAAGAATAATAGAAACCATCATAAATAAATTGTTACAGTATAAAATGAGATTAATGGGTATAGAAGGTTTGTAATTTTTTATGAGTTATACCACTAAAACCAATCATGAATTAGGTATTGCATGCATACTACGGACAAATGTGAACCTCCCCCATCATGATTCACACACAGCAGTCCATGGAAACTGTTTATTGGTGACTGTGACCATAACGATGGTGACTAATGACACCATTTACTTCTTTCCAGACCAAGGGGGAAGTGGCCATGGTGCAAGCCTCTCAAACTGCCCACTAGCTTCTTTGCAATGAACCATGTGTCTGACTTATCCCTTGTTTTTCCCCCCCTCCCACAGAGTATCAGATTGGAAGGGCCCTTTTGAGAATATTCAGTTGAACTCCTTTACAACACTGATATGGACAATGATGCCCAGAAAGAGGTAGGGGCTTGCCCAAAGCTGCACAGCAGGTCACACATGGTACCAGACTGACGTGGATTTTGATACAGATATAAAGACAAAGTAACCCTTGATGGGTACGTGGATTTAAATTTTTCTGCTGTAATATTCCAGCCCAACTCCTAAAGTTCAGCAGAGATGAAGCCCAAGGTCACATAGCCCAGTGCCGTCTGCCTCTTAAACTGCAACTGACCCCATCCCCCAATCGTGACGTCTTCTGCTATTTCCACCTTCTGCCTGTCCATCACACACATGGAAGTCAGACTGAAATCTTCCCTCCTGGTCTCAGCTTCAAGCGACAGTATGAGGATTTCTGAGGTGGAACTGCAATCAAGTACAGACCAGTCCATACCTAGGCACTGCAGTCCAGAGGGCAGGAGAGAAGCCGGAGTAAGTGGCTATGGGCTTAGCAGCTTCTCTTGCACCATATGCACGACCTTTTAGAAGCTTTACCTGACTGCTCTGCGAATCATTTAGCAAAATACTTAATATCTTGAATTCTCAAGCCTCAAATCCTTTACTTGTAAAATGGGAATAATGATAATGCTGATCTTGTAAGGTGGTTGTAAGGATATAACTAATGAAATAATATATGAAAAGTATTTTGAAGAGTAGCTAACACATAATAACCTTTCAAAAATGATAGCTGTTTTTATTGTTGATATACAAGCTAGGAAGTCATATGACTCATAATTACAAATAAATTACTATGGCTAAGTAGAGATTGTCAGATTGAATTTAAAAAATCAAACCCAAGTGTATGCTGTTGACAAGAACCTCTTTTAAATGTAAACACAGACATGTTGAAATAAAAAGATTTTTTAAAGATACACCTTGCAAACACTAATCAAAAATACTATTAGAGTTTATAGGGGAATAAATCCATTAGAAATAAATGGAGAAGGGAAGGAGTTCTGATGGACCTTATAGAGGAGATGTCATTCTAGCTGGTCCTTGAAAGGTAAGTACAGATCTAGCCAGAGTGGGGGGGAGGTGAAGCACGGGGCTTGTTCTGGGAGCTTCACTCCTAGAGCTCAACTGGGCCAGAGAGGTGGGGGAGGCGCAGCTGGCCAGGCAGGTGGTCCTGAGTTTTGGAGGACATTCCCACGGCAAAGTGAGGTGTTTGCTCTTTTCCTAATGGTTGCGCAGAGCCACTGAAAGCTTAGGAACAGAGGAATAATATGATCGGGATGATATTTTAAGTTTATCATTCTGGCAGCTGCAACTGGGACTTTGGAGGGGGCTATTGCAATGATCCAGAGGAGAGGTTAAGAACATCTGAATTCAAATGAGGTCGATGTGGATGGAGAAAGGGAAGTCAGGAGTTGATATGATTATGTAAAGGTAGAATCTACAGGTTTAGGAACTGAAAGAACTGAGATGAGGTGATGGCGGGTGTAGGATTCTGTTTCCGACCTAAAGTGCTGAGAAGTATGATACACCATTAAGACAGAGAACACTAGAGGATGAGAAGGTTTAGCAGGAGAGTAAGTTCCAGTTCTGTTAGATTTCATCTTGCTCTAATGAAAACACTCTAGAAGGGCCTTAAACACTGTCCAGTCTGCCCCTGCAGTATGATAATTTAAACCTTCCCTGTCATGATTTCTTCAGTGGCTGCCCTGCCACTGATCACACACCTCCAGTGACAGGGAACTCAGTCCTCAGGCAGCCAGTTCACCCCTTAGCAAATGAAATCAGAGAACATCAGAACTGAATTAAACTTTTGAGATTAGTCTAATCTTTCTTATTCATATGAGAAACCAAGGCCCATAAAGGGGGAAGTGACTCACTCATCACTATCTGAAGAGGTAGTGGAGGACACTAGTCCAGAACTAGACCAGTGTTCCTGCAGGCTTTGGAAATCTGGGTACAAAGTTGTCTCCTGACTGCTCAATCAGTTTCCTACTTTGTTACAAAACAAAAACTTAGCCCAGATAACACCCAGAATCAGAACTAGTTCAAGCTGATAAGAGCTCTGGATATTTGCCTCTACTACTTGACATTTCTCTGACGTGCATGCAAAGTAACAGATTTGTGAAATCTCTTTGAGTCCCCTTGACTAGTTTTCTTTGCTGGTATTCCATTACAAATCCTCACCTTACAAGCATGCATACATACATGTACATATGCATAAACAAAATAGATTACGCTGGATTACAAATGTCATTCAAAACTCAATTTGAAATCTAGTGTGCTTTTTTGTTTATAAACTGAGTGGCAGCAATGCCATGCTGCCTTGTACTGCATAGAACTGTAAAACTAGGGATGTTTAATCGAATTTTCTCATCACCACCCAATGAGCACTAGTTCAAGTTAGGGATGGCATTTTGTGCATTTAGTTGTTCCAAGTAATGAATATTGCAACAGTTGATCAGAACATCTACAAAGTATATTTCAAGTATGCTGCTTGTAAATGTCAGTGAAAAACCTGAAAAACCTCCTGTCCAGACTCTCAACCTCGCTCCTCTTCTCACTCAACCTAAGCCAACATTTTAGTGTACACACAGTGTCATTTAAATAATTAGCAGCTTCTCTGAGATATCTGAGCAGTGACTGCCTCATCAGAGCTCCTCACATCCCTCCCTTCTCTATAAGAGGTGTTGGTTTAAGGAAAAGGACCACTAGAACACTGCTACAGACTGAATATGTCTGTTCCCCCAAAGTCCTACATTGAAATCAAACCCCTAATATGGCGGCATTAAGTGGTGAGATCTTTGGGAGGTGATTAAATTATGAGAGTGGAGCCCTTATAAATGAGACCCTATGAAAGGAAGCACCCCAAACCCTTCCAGCATGTGAGGATATAGCAAGAAGACAACTGTCTACGAACCAGGAAGTGGGCCTTGGCCAAATACGAAATCAGTCAGAACTTCGATCTTAGACTTTCCAGCCTCCAGAAGTATGAGAAATAAATATTTGTGGCTTAAGACACCCAGGCCATGATATTTTTGTTATACATGCCCAAGCTGACAAGGCAAATACCAAGTGATCAGATGTGGTGGGGTCACCATTGCTGCAGTCCCCTGAGTTGGCCAGGCCCCCCCAAGAATCTGCTCTAATCCCATTTACCATGCTGCCTGCACAGTCATCTTTTAAAAACAGATATAAACTTCTCCTTCCAGAAACATGGAATGCATCTACTTTTTCTTATTCTTCTCACTGTACAGAACTACATGTTTATGACATTATATATATAACAAACATAAGAAGACTTGGGAAGTTGAAAGGAAGTAGGCAGACTGCTCGGGGACTGCAAGTTCCAAACAAGGCAACCTGGTGAGTTTCCTGGGTTTCCTTTTGGCCTCCTATATCCTGCACTTGATACTAATGAAGCCAACACACCTGAAAAGCCAACAGGCATGGACCGGAAGTCCAGACTAAGGTCTGTCCTTGCTATAAGTGAAGGCCCAGGAGCATGTGGTACTCTCAGACATTAATGTCTCTGCTTCCGCCAAATACCACAGGGGAAACTGGTCACCACACCAGCCAAGGACAAGTGGGAAACCTGGACTTCTGCCCTCACCAGTTTATACCTGGGTGCCCCAAAACCCCCTCCAGGAAAGTGTCAAAGAAGGCTGAGTGGGGATCCAGGACTTTCATTATCCCTGGGCAGTACCAAGCACCCTCACGCCAGGCATCAACGGAGACCATGCAAGAAGCTCACACCTGTGCTGTCACCTGACCATCGCAGCGCACCTCTTCCCCACCCATCTCCCTTTCTGTTGATATCCACAGAGGCCCAGCAGAGAGTCAGGGCAAGGCCGCCCTTGCATGGTGACAATGGAAGCCACACTAGGAACTGTAACAAGCCATCCCTCCAGTACCCAGCCAGGGTGGTGTGAGTCCAGAGTACCCGGGACCCCCATGTCTGCCAAGCAGTGATGAGGACTTCGCATTCCTCTGCTCATGCTGGGTGTCCACGGTGGCCTAGAGGGGAACCCGGATTTGCTGCCCCACTTGACAGTAATGATATGGCACATTTCCCATCCTCTTCTAGAGCAGGGTCAGAGAAAGCCAGCTAAACCAGAAGTTTTAATTGAGATACAGAATTTCCTAACATAATACCTACATTATTTGGTTTTCAATTAAAAAATAATTCATCACACTTAAAAATAGTAAGATCTTGAACTAGGTAAAATAAATAAATAAATACATTCCAATACTGAGATAACAGAAGGAGAAATAGACAAGTCAAAATTATGGTTGGTGTGACTTCAATACCCCTTTCTCACCAAGTGATGAAACAACTAGAGAGAAAATCAGTAAAGATATAAAATTCAACAGCAGTACCAAACAACAGGTAGATCTAATCTATATATTTATACATAAAACTCCACCCAATAACAACAAAATACACACTCTTTATAATGTATATTTTGGGAATGTATACCAAGATAGACCATATCCTGAGCCCTGAACAAGCCTAAAGAAACTTAAAAGAATTCAAGTTATACAGATCGTATTCTCTGACCACAGTGGAATCAAACAAGCAATCAATAACAGAAATATAACAGAAAAAATTCCAAACATCTGGATACTTAAGAACACACTACTAAATAGTACATAAGTCACAAAGGAAGTGTCAAAGGAAATTAAGTAATATGCTAAACTGAATAAAAATTAAAATACAATAGATTGAAAAAAATAGCCAAAGTAAAGCTAAGAGAAAAATTTATGTATTGGAAAAGAGGAAAAGTCTCAAACTAGTATTCTAAGCTCCCACCTTAAAAACCTAGTAACAGAAGAGAAAAAATATAAACCCACAGCAGCAGAAGTTAGAAAATAATGAAGATAAGATCAAAGTTCATGAAATTGTAAGCAGAAAAACAACAGAAAAGAAAAATCAATGAAACAGAGCTGGTTCTTTAAAAAGCTGATTAAAATGGAAAAATCTCTAGCAAGAATGACAAAAAAGGGAGAAAAGACAAAAATTACCAATATAAGGAATTAAAAAGAAAATATAACTACAGATCCTGGAGACATCAAAAGGATAATAAGTGATTACAAACAACCTTGCACACATAAATTTCAGAACTTTTATGAAATTAACTAAGAAAAACCCACAAATGATTCCAATTTACTTGGTATGACATAGGTAATTTAAATAGCCCCATCACTCCTTAGGAATTGAATTCATAATTTAAAAACTGAGGACAAGATGATTTCATGGGAGAACTCTAATAAATATTGAAAAAAATAAATAGCAATCTTATACAAACTCTTCAAAAAATAGAACACTTTCTAACTTTTTTTAATGAAGCCAGTCTTAATGTAATACCAAAACCAGACAAAGACAGTACAAAAAAAAAGGAAAACTATAGACCAAAATCATTCTTAAACACAGACAGAAATTTTTTTACTGAAATATTAGCAAATACAATTTATCAATATACAAAAACAATTATACTACAAGATCAAGCAGACGGTATGTCAGGGATGCAAGGATGGTTCAATATTAAAAACTCAATTGATGCAATATGCCATATTAACAGAACAAGAACAAAACCAAAATGATCATACTATATGACATAGAGCATTTGACAAAATTTAACACTCATTCACAATAGAAACTCTCAGAAAGCAGAAACAGAGTGGAACTTTCTCAAATTAATAAGTACCTACAAAAAAATCTACAGCTAACATCACATTTAATAGTGAAAAACAATGCTCACCCTTATGACTGGGAATGAAGCAAGATGTCTGCTATTACCACTCTTACTCAACATAGTGCCAGCATTTCTAGGCAGTGTAATGAGGCAAGAAAAGAAAAGAAAAGAAAAGAAAAGAAAAGAAAAGAAAAGAAAAGAAAAGAAAAGAAATGGCATGCTGATGGGAAAGGAAGATAAAACCATCCTACTTTGAAAATGACATAATTGGCTACATAAAAATTCCAAGAAATCTACCAAAAATTCTTAGAACTAATAAGTGAGTTAAGCATAATCTTGGGAAACAAGAACAACTTGTCACTAACGATGAGCACATGGACACTGAAATTAAAGATACAATTCCATTTAAAGTTACTCGAAAATTAAAATACTTAGGTATAAAGCCAACAAAACATGCATTGAAAACTACAAAATCCTGATGACAAAAATGAAAGATGATATAAATAAATGTTGAGACATACCATGTTTGTGCATAGGAAAAGTCAGCATAGTAAAGTAGCAAATGCTCATCAAACTGATCTATAGATTTATCATGATTTTTATAAAAATTGCAGCAATGTTTTTATAGATATAAATTAGACTTCTGAAATTAATTTGGAAAGCTAAAGGAACTAGAATAGTAAAATGATTTGAAGAAGAAAAGGGTGGGAAGAACTGATATAATACATTTTAAAACTTTATATAGTTATAATATTCAAGACTGTGATGTTGTGGAGGGATAGACACAAAAATCAATAGAACAGAACTGAGAAAACAGAAATAGCTCCATACAAGTACAGCTAAATGATTTTTCACAGTGGTTCAAAAGAAATTCAATGAAGAAAAGATCACATTTTCAATTCCGTGTTGGAATATTGGACATCAACAGACACATGAGAAACCTTGAACAAAACCTCAAACTCTACATCAAATTTTTGAAATGGATCACAGACTTAAACATAAAATTTAAAGTTATAAAACTTTTAGGAGATAACATAAGAGAACATCTTTGAGACCTACGGCTTGCCAAAGTCTTAGACATGACACCAATGCATATACCATTACTTTAAAAATCAATAAATGGGACTTAATCAAAATTAAAATTTTTATTTTGCTGTCCTGAAGATGCCTATTAAGAGTATGAAAAGTCAAGCTACAGGAGAAAATATTTATAAACCATGTATCTGTCAGAATTCTTATATCTAGAATATATAGGAAACATTCAAAATTCAAGAATAAGAAAACAACACAAGTAAAAGACAGGCAAACTACATGAACAGACATTTTTACCAAAGATGTAAAATCCATTAAAAGATTTTCAACATTGCTAATGACTAGGGAAATGCAAATTAAAATTGACATTTTAATTTGGAATGCAGGAGGTGTTCAATACAGACTTATCAGAATGAATAAAATGAAAAGTAGTATCAACAAATATTGACAAGGATGCAAAAAATTGAATCACTCATATATTGCTAGTGACAATTTAAAATGATACATTATGACCCAGCAATTGTACTCTTGGGCATTAATCTCAGGAAAATGGAAATTTATGCTCACATACAAACTTGTACACAAATATTATAGCGGTAGTACTAGAAATAGTAAAAAAAAATGTAGACAATATAAGTGCTCATCAACACGTGAATGTATACACAGATTGTGGCAGGGTCATACTGTGAAATACTATGCAGCAGTACAAGGTAATAAACTGCTGATACATCCACAACCTGGACAACTCTTCAGAGAATTATGCCCAGTGAAAAAAAGCCAATCTCCAAAGGTTGCATAATGCATATTTCCATTATGTAATGTTTTTGAAATTACAAGATTATAGACATGAAGAATGGATTAGTGGCAGACAAGGGTTAGGGAGGGGATGAGGGCCAGAGAGAAATGTTTATAAAAGGCAGCGTGAGGGATTCTTCTGGAAATATACTATATCTTGAATATATCAAAGTCAATACCTTATTTGTGATATACTCTAGGTTTGCAAGTTGTTACTGGGAAAACTGGGTAAAGGGTAAAAAGGATCTCTCTGTATTATTAGTTATAATTCCATGTGATTCCACAATTACCTCAAAAAGTTTAATTATGAAGAAAAGATATCAGCATGACATTTACATTTTCAAAACCCTTTGGTAGCTGTTGTAGGAGCTGTGTATACTATACAGCCCTTCGAGATGAAACTCCTGCTCACCTTGTTCCCTATCATACCTCCCACCCCTACCTCCCCATCACCCCTCCACTCTCATACTGATAAATGTTCAGAACAGCCATAAAACCTACATAGGGCCTTTGCGAGGTTTTAAACATTTCATGACATAGTGTCTTTGTGCAAATTATATTAAAGATGCTCATACTCCCGGCAGAGGCAGCGTATGCTGGGGATCACAGCTAGATGAACAGAGAATGGGCCATGGTTCTCTCAGTACATAGGTTTTCACCCATTCTCACACAGCAATATCTTCCTTGCTGGTCTCAGAGCCCTAGAAATTCTTTCTCCTGAGTCTTGATAGAGTGCTCCCACCTGTCCAACCAGTATTATTATGATTGTCTGCTTTTCTGACAGTCTACCTTCCTAGATTTGAAACTGCTAGTGGACAGACAATGTATCTGCTTAATCGGCCTGCACAGGGTCCAACAACGTGGTCTGGCACAGAGGAGGTGCTCAGGGAGTGTTTGGTAAATGGAATCAAACCTGCTGAGCCTCTTAACTAAGTCTCCCCCTCCTACCACCTAGCTTCCTCTGACTCTCAGAAGTTAAAAGTCTGAAAGTTTACTTTAAGGATCTAGGTGGGTGGAAAACAGAATATTGTTCAAGACATAAAAGTGCTTGGGTCACTGTATCGTAGATAAGTCAGCCACTGCTTTGGGAGCCTGGGTTGATGGCCACAAGGTGGACAGGCAGGGCTATAGCTCACAGCTTGAGACTTGAAGACTACGACCAAAATAGAACTACAAGGCCTGCCCTGCTTGGTGGGGACCACAATGAGCTGTGCCGTTTTCTGTTCTGCACGTGAATTTCATTCCTTCATCTGAGGAGCACTTTACTGGCCCTTTATTTATTATTTAGTTCTTCTTTGATTTTTAGAAATACGTTCTCTGCCTTAAAAACTTGGGGGCAGAAGTCCAAAAATGTATTATTAATTAAAGACATTTAAAATGATGGACAGAAATCATAAGAAAAGTGAAGAAGAAATTTTAAAAACGTTGCCTCATCTGTTGTAGCTTTTCCCTCAGGTTCAAAACTGCTGTTTGCAGAGTGCACAAGGGGCTTTTAATAGAGTTGCCAAGCATGCATGTAGACACCCAGAAAGGACAGTTCAACAAGCAGTGAGTGGGACAATGGTGATGGTTTTAACGAACTCCCTTCATGGGCTCCCCACACAAATGAAGGAAGAACCTCATTTCCCATTGGGAGTGCCAGGAGTGACAGTGGAATAGGGCTGGCGACTTCCACAGGAACTTCCACATCCTAAGAGAGCTTCCTTGTTCAAGCTTGTGCTCTTTCCAGGGCTAGGACAGAGAGGTACACCTCCAGTAGGAGAAAAATGTAAGGCTTGGCCACCTGATCCCAACTCCAGAGTAGCTCTGCAGGACTCTCCATCCAGTTTCAGAATTCCCAGTAGGGGTAACTGAGGCCTCTCTTGTCACTGCATTGTGGCTCAGCTCTCTAGGCCAAGTTCTGCTCCCTCCCCTTCCTCTCTGTAGGACTGATCTCAAGAGTACTCATAATACCCTCCCACATTCCAGTCTGTGACTCTGATTTCCAGGGACTCCAAGCTGAGACATCTTTCTTCAGGATTCTGAGTGGATCTTCAACATGTTGGGCTCTTCTGATAGGCCGTGAGTTTCTCACAGGCAATAACTTGGGGTTTTATCTGCATCTAGCCCACTGCCTGGAAGGCACATACGTATATTCGAAAAATGTTGGTAGAATTTCATTTGACAGCCCTAATAAGGAAATAAATGACTGGGGAGAGTTCTCAGAAATGTAGTGATTCAGAAAAACAAGTGCTAGAATGTCATCTATCTATCTATCTATCTATCTATCTATCTATCTATCTATCTACCTACCTACCTACCAACCTACCTACCATCTGTCTTTCATCTATCTACCTAACCATCCTAAATTCAGCAATTCTGAAAAATAAGCATTAATAGCCCCATTTTGCAAATTCAGAAACTAAAGCTCAGTGGGCTTAGGTACCTCTGTTCAAGTGCCCCTTGTTAGTAAGTGACAGGGACCAGAATGAAACTGACATGTGGCTGACCCCAAACTCTGTCTTTCACAGAGACCAAAAGAGAGAGTTTCACAAGAAAAAAACATGTTTGGAGTTCATGTCCTTTAACTTTCAGTTGCTTCTTTTTACTTCTTGCCAAATTTTGAATGAGAATCTTGTTGGGAGCCTATGTGAGTGGGAACTAAGCTGTAGGACTTTTTAAAAAATGTACTAAAAATGGCATATGAGGATTTTGTTGTTGTATCTTGGTATCTCTAGGGTCATTTTTCCTTGCAGTCAATTCCTATACCTTTTTATTGAAAAAAAATTATTATAAAATATAGTGTACAGAAAAGGGTATATAAAACATATATGTAAAGTGTAACACATTTGTATAGCAAAAAACTGTGTAATAATCACTGAAATCAAGAAAGAAAACATCATTAACTTAAAAAGTACCAACTGCCAGTTATAAAAACAGTCACAAGGACGTAAAGGACAGTACGGGGAATATAGTCAATCGCATTGTAATAACTGTGTCACCAGTGTCAGATGCATTCTAGACTATCATTTCATAAGTTATATAAATGTATAATCACTGTGCTATATACCTGAAATTAATATAATATTGTATGTCAACTGTAATTTAAAAAAATTGTTAAAATACAAAAATAAAATAATAAGAACTAAAATATTACCATCTCCCTAGACTTTCCCTATGGGTCCCTAGCCAGTTGTAATGCTTGCCACTCCCCAACTGGTAACCATAGCTTGCTTTTTAAATAATTTCTTTATATATATACACACACACACACACACACACACACACACACACACACACACACGGGTTTGTATCCCTAAACGATTTAGTGTAAGGACTGACAAACCATGACTTGAAGGCCCATTGCAGCCCACTGCTTGCTTCTGTAAATGGCATTTTATTACAGCACAGCTCTGTCCACATATTTCGATATTGTTTATGCTGGTTGTGAACTGCAAAGCAGAGTGGAAAGCTGCAACAGAGACTAAATGTGGCCCACAAAGCCTGACATGTTTATTATATGGCCCAATACAGGAAAAATTTGCTGATCTCTAATCTAGATTCGTTTTTCCTCTTTTTGACAAGAGTCATACAATAAGCACTGTCTTGTGCCTTGCTTTTTTCCCTCTCAACATTATATTCGTAAGATTCTTTCAGTGAATCTTACTCATTTCTGTGTATCAACTGCTAACACATATACAGGCAACTATAAATTTCATGTTCCTATTTTAACTTCTTTTACTATATTGTACGGACTTATAGTACTTATAGACAATATGGAAAAATAGAAAAGTAGATATAAGAAAAATAATTTGCCTGCAAATAAATTGCCCTCCTTTCCATCAATTAAAAACAGCAACATATGCTATATTTTTGCAAAAACTCTTGGTTTTACCACTTTAAAAGGTAATACTAGCTCCAGGAAATAGAAAAAATAAAATGTGAAAAAATAACAGTAACTAATAATCTCCCAGTAAAAACTATTATTAGTATTTTGGCACCTGTCTTTTCAGTTTGGTTTTCTCTTTAGCTCCTTAATCTATTGATGACAATGAAAACATTACATGTCAAAACCTAGATTCTGTAGGCAAAACAACACTGAGAAAAATTATCAGCCTTAATATTTTAGAAAAAAGACTGCAAAATAAATTAACTTAGCTTTTTAACTTAGGAAGCTGAAAAAATAATTGCAAAGTAAACATATGCTTTTCAATTAGGTGTGTGTTCATGTGTATAATCCTTTGCTCTTAATTCTTCATTTAGTTCTATTGTAGTTCTTTATATTTCTGAGATTTATATCATGATCTCCCCTATGTCTTTGGATAAACTCATTGTTCCTTGTACTCTTAACAGCTCTGCATATAGATTTCAAAATTATATCATTAGGTAAATAGATAATTATGTCTGCTATAGCTTCTTCGAGCATTGCTCCTTTTATTATATAAAATATCCTTTTTGTCCTACTTAACTGCCTTTTACCTTGAATTCTACTGTATGCAATATTCATATTGTCTGATATTAATAGTATTTCAATACTTGATTTTTTTCTTCCTCATTCTTTTCTTCATTCTAGAATTTGTCTGATACATCATTTTTTTCACTTTATTTTTGAACTTTTTTGTATCATTGTTTTTTCAAAAAAGATTCTCCTGAGTTCTGGTCAAGATGGCAGAGTAGGTAGAAATATGCTTGTCTCCTCCTATGTCCACATCGAAATTACAGCTGAATGGTAGAACTACCAACCTGGAGAACCACCTGAAGACTACTTGAGGTGGAAACTGTGGAGGCCAAAGCGACACCCAAAGAGGACATCATTTATACTAATTGTCTGCTTAAGGTCACAGCAAGACATTTAGGGGATCTGGGCACTGAAAAGACTTCAAGAGTCCCTCCACCCATATGTATTTCAAAACAAAAACCATACTGAACATAAAATAAGTGAATGGAAGGTCACCTTTTTCCTCATGATGACTAATTTGGAGGGTTTTGTTTGGCTGTATTTTTAATATCAAGCCTGAGATTATTTTGAAAACACTCTTTAAGTATCTATTTGCTAGTGCCCTAGCATGAAATTGGGCTGCCTATTCGATGACACAACATGAAGCCCTGTTTGGATTTTATCCTCCTCACATATTAAAAACCCTTTTGTCTTTCCCAAACACTGGAGCACCGGTCCCATACTCATCCAGAGGAAAATTTCTCAGCCTCCACTCCCCCACCACCAGAGAAGATGCGCTCATGTTATAAGAGAAATTCCTTGTTTTAGAGCCTTGATGGAGTTATCTTGAATGTCTTCAAATCTCTTAGATGGATTTTGTGAACCTCTTCTGCTACAATCAATGGGATATAAGAAAGATCTTTTCCAAGTAAAGAAACAGGCCCAAAGAAGAGAAGCAATTCAACTAAGGCCCTCTGGTAAAGGCTGAACTCAAATTCTGGCCTTGTCTCTCCACCTGGTTTGGTTTGGGTATGAAAAGTATAAAAACATGAGGGATTAATTGGCTGTTTGTTTTAAATTACAATTTTCTTCCTATAAATGTTCCTAGTTCAAGATTTGAATCAACAGAGATTATTATTCCATTCTATTTGTTGTTGTCCTAGTCTTAAAGGCATGAGAGCTGATGCTTGCAAAATGGTGCAACCTGCAAGCTGTCAGACTGAATCTTCTCCTCCAAGAACACTCATAAACTGGTGGGCTGAAGGCAGAGGTATTACTTGATGTTTTAATGTGCATTCTGCTCTGACCTTTCCAAAACTTATCTGTACTTATCCTGGCTGAAACTTAAACTGCTCATAGGGTAGCCAGAGCAAATGAGTCCCTGGTTTTCTGTTTCACAAGTAGCTTACTCCAAGAGAGAGACAGAGACACTAGTCTCTGCTTCTACCTCTTCTGCAGGCTTTGCCACCTAAGAAGGTCATGTTTACTTGCTATGTGACTTTGGGTGAGCCACTCCATGTCTCTGAGTTTTCGTTTCTCTGTCTGTAAAATCAAGGCAATGAACAATGACACTACTCCTTCCAGGTCACAGAGGTAGTGTGAACGTTCTTTGAAAACTAAACAGGGTGATGCTAACGTGGGAGGGATTAGCATCTCAGTTCAAGATTCAGAAAGCTGAGTTTCTTACCAGGGCTTGGAGTCACTGCAGGGCACTTTCCTCAGCTACCTCTTACTCTTCCCTTTACAAGTTCTGGGCACAGGCCCCAGTCCTTGGAGAAAAGCCCACCTGATCCCAGTTCTGTATATCTGTGCAAAGAACCAGCTACATTTGGCCCCCAGAAACTTTGTGCACCTCCTGCCTAGTTCTGGCTCATGCTCTGGCCCGGTCCAAATGTGAGTAAATGGAAGTAGCTGAATGGCCAAGACACATGGTAATTTTATGCTGAAATGTTGGGCCTGAGAGAAAAGAGAAAGCCACCCTCTTCTGAACTGACAAAAGAGAAAGGAGATAGAAGGGCTCCATAAGAGTACTGAGTGTGTGTGTGTATGTGTGTGGGGGGGGATGGTCTAAAGATAGCCATCTTCCAAGAGAAGATGAAAAAGAAAAAAAAAACAGAAAAAGGAGATAGAAATGAGGTCCAGTGGCAAGTGGTTCCCCTTTGAATACTAAGGGGAAAGACAGAAATAAGTAGGGGATATGGGCAGGAACAAGGACATGGATGAGAAAGACTAAGAAGCTTTATGCCATTCATAGGAATGTGGTGTGACAGTTCAATATGGTGACGTGCCATCTGTCTGCATTTCTTCAGTGCATAGAGCAGAGAAGGGGAGTGATAGATTTGCACTACCAGGGCCAATCATACCTCACTGGTAAGTCCAGCTTTACCTCTGAGTGTTAAAGTTTAAAAAAACACAGACACATTGGAGCAGACTTTGAGGCAGAGGCAGGGAGAAGAGAAAGAAACGTAGTTCTCTTGAGCAATAGTTTAAAAAGCAAGGTTGTATTTTTTGTTTGTTTGTTTGTTTGTTTGTTTTTAGCCTGGAGTCCAGAGATGTACGGCATGGTCAGGGATGATGGCGTGTACCAATAACTGTGTTCCTTGTGTCCCCAAAGGCTAAACTAGCACCTATGCACACCCAGTCAGGTTTCAACTTAAAAAAAAAAAAAGAACATTCTGATGATTGAAGTTGTCTAGACAGAATGGAGTCTCAAAATATAACAAGTTTACAGTTACTAGAAGCGAACACCAAGGAGCTAGAAGACCATTAGGCAAATCTGCTCAAAAGGAGATATAAAACAGAGTTGGATAGGAGGAAACTGGCACTTGCTTCCAGGTCTGAAAAGAATATAGATGGTTCTAGAAGAAAATAAGCCTGAAGCAACTAGGTCTTAGCTAATAATACAGAGCTAAATTATGACTCCTGTCAACCCCACTTTTCATAATTTTTCTTGTCTTAGAAAAGGCAGTCTGTTTCCTACCAACATGTCTCTTTCGGAGAGAGCTGAAAAACCTTTGATTTTTAAAAAGTCCTCTGATTCCCCAAATAATTGCCACAGCTTAAAAAATCCACTCTGGAGAAGTTTAGCTTTAAGGAGAAATGTTTGAGGAGACCCCAAAAATGTTAGTTTCAAAAAGAAGAGTTTTGCAAATGCAATAGCGACTTTCTACCATTGAGAAATGGAAAATCCCTGAGGGGTTAAAAGAATTTCACAGATGGAAAAGAGGTTTCCCTGGGTAGCAAGCTATAAGCAGGACTCAGTGTCCACATCCTGGATCTGCACTGCATGCAGGGTGCAAATGTCACCCATTGCACACGGAGCACAAACACAGCATTGTGAAGGTCTGACTCTTTCCAAGGAAGAGAGGGTGCCCCTCCGGTTAACCCCTGTCTCAACTGGGCTCCTGACAAAGGAAATGGCAGTGATTAAGAGCCTAAAACACATTTTCTGCCTATAGGCAAGAGGTGAGATCAAGGCTCAAATAAGCCTGACTCCAAACATGTTCACACAGAGCCCCCTCACAGTTCGCTAGCAGATAGTGATCAGTCACAGGTTAACTGAAAGAACCTATAGCCAATCACTCAGCCAATCCCTGTAGCACACAGAAGTTTGAAAATGAAGTTAGTGGTAAAGAATATTCCTAAGATATATCTAGTTTGCTTTCTTGTAAGTCAAAATGCTGTGCTTATTAATTCTGTTGCTATCTAAAGTCCAAATTTCTTAGCTTTCCTTCACAGAACTTAGCCATCAAGCAAAATCTGTTGGCAATGTACATTAAATGCCCTTATCCACAGGCAAAAAGTTCCAAGTTCCCCAGTAAATGCCTGAAATTGTGGATTGTACAAAACTCTATATGTGCTATGTTTTTTTTCTATATATACATACCTATGATAAAGTTTAATAAATTACACACTGATAACTAATATCAAAATACAACCTGCCAATCAAGAATACTCTACCCAGCAAAATTGTTTTTTGGAATTGAAGGAAAGATAGAGAGTTTTTCAGACAAGCAAAAGCTAAAGAAATGTATCACCAGTAGACCAGCCTTACAAGAAATGTTTTTTAAAAAAAAAACTTCTTTAATCTAAAATGAAAGGGCACTAATTAGCAACAAAATATATAAAAGTATAAATTTCGCTGGTAAAGATAAACATGTAGTATGATTCAGAATAATTTAATATTGTAAAGGTGGTTGGTAAATCACTTATAAATCTAGCATGATGGTTAAAAGGCAAAAATAGTAGAAATAATTATAACTATGATAATTCGTTAATGGATTCATAAGAAAAAAAGATGTAACTATTGACATAAAAAACACAAAGCACGGGGGGAGTAAAATTGTAAAGATTTAGAATGCATTGGAACCTGATTCATTATCAACTTGAAATAGACCATTATAAATATAAATATAAGTTATTTATGCAATTGTCATGGTAAACACAAAGCAAAAACCTATAGTAGATACATAAAAGATAAAAAAGAAAGGAATCTAAGAATACCACTACAGAAAATCATCAAATGACAGAGGAACAAAACAAGGGAAGAATGAAGAAACAGAGGAATTACAAAACAGCAAGGAAACAATTAAGAAAATAGCAGTAAGTTCACACCTTTCAAGAACAACTTTTAAAATAAAAGAAAGATAAAGACTTTCTCTGACAAAAAAAAAAGATGACAGAATTTGTCACCAGTAGGTTTGTCTTACAATATGTGACAAAGGGAGCTCTTCGAGTTGAATCATAGGATGCTAATGCAACAACATGAAAGCATATGAAAGTATATATCTCACTAGTGGATGAAAATATGTAATTAAATGTAGAAGAATGTAACACTAATAGTAGAGCATGAATCTCATTTAACCCTACTGTAAAAGATAAAAAACAAAAGCATTAAGAATGAGTATAATTACCCCAAAATAGGTAATGATGTATAAAAAGAAGTAAATCTGACACCAAAAATAAAATGAGGGGGGAGAGTAAAAGTAGAGAGTTTTCACATATTATTGAAGTTATTGGCTTAAACTTGATTGCTGTAACTATAAGAAGTTTTATGCAAGTCTCATGGTAACTGCAAGGTGAATAAAACCTAGATTAGATATATAAAATATAAAGAGAAAAAAATAAAATTATGTTACTATAAAAAAACTCCATCAAATCACAAAGTGTGATAGTAGGAGAGGAATAAAAGAACTCCAAAACAGAAGGAAAACAATAAACAAAATTGCAATATGAAGTCTTTATCTATTAATAATTAGTTTAAACGTATATAGTTTAAACTCACCAACTAAAAGATGTAGAGTGGACAAATTCATTTAAGAAAAAAAAAAAAGAGATTCCACGATATCTGCCTACAAGAGACTCATTTTAGGATACATTTCAGCAGCTGGTAGTGAGTGGATGAAAAATGACATTCCATACAAATGATAACCAAAAGAAAGTAGAGGTAGTTTTACTTATACCAAACATAATTGACTTCGAGTCAAAAATTGTCACAAGAGACAAAGCAGGTTATTACATAATGAGAAAAGTGTCAATTCGAGGACAATATAACAATTATAAATATATATACACCTAAGGTTAGAATACCTAAATACATAAAGCAAGTATTAACAGAATTAAAGAGAATTAGACA
Organism: Cynopterus sphinx; assembly: GCA_030015415.1. Taxonomy (NCBI): domain Eukaryota; kingdom Metazoa; phylum Chordata; class Mammalia; order Chiroptera; family Pteropodidae; genus Cynopterus; species Cynopterus sphinx. The sequence goes on from CM057388.1 coordinate 80,712,863, forward strand.
GCAACACTATAATAGATAGAAACTTTAGTGCTCCACTTTCAGTAATGCATAGATCATCCAGTTAGAAAATAAATAAGGAAACAGAAGACCTAAACAACCTATGTGCCAAATAAATCTAATAGACATATATATACAACATTTGATCCAACAGTAGCAAAATATACAGTGCTCTCAAATGCACACAGAACTTTCACCAGGAAAATGAAAATCATTACAAGTATCTTTTTTGAACACAATGGAATAAAACTAGAAACCGGTAACAAAAAAAGAGAAAGACACAAATATATGAAACTTAAACAACACTCTTTCCTCCCATTTTTTTAACAACACATTTTTGATTAATATTTGGTCAAAAAGAATTTAGAAAATATTTTGAGACAAACAAAACAAAAATACAGCATACCAAAACTTATGGGTACAGCAAAAGCAGTGCCAAAAAGGCAGGTTATACTGATAAATGACACATAATAAATGACTACATTGAGAAGAAAGATTTCAAATAAATACCCTAATTTTATACCTCAAAGAACTAGAAAAAGAAAAAGAAAACTAAGCCCAAAGTTAGCAGAATGAGGGAAATAACAATTAGAGCAGAATAGAATAAAAAATAGAAAAATGAAAAAAATGACAAAACTAAGAGGTTTTTTTTAAAGATTAAAAAAGTTGACAAACCTTCAGCAATACTAAGCAAAAGAAAAGATATAACACCAAAATAAATAAAGTCAACAGTGAAAGAGGAGGGGTTATATTGATACTTCAGAAATAGAATAGATCACCAAGGACTATTATAAACAATATATGCCAGCAAATTTGACAAACTAGAAGAAATGAATAAATTCCTAGATACATGCTACCTGCCAAGACTGAATCATGAAGAAAGAGAAAATATATGCAGACCAATAATGAAGAAGGGGATTCAGTCAGTAATCAAAAACCTTTCAACAAAGACCAGAGCCAGATGGCTCCACTGGTAAATTCTATCAAACATTTAAAGAAAATCAGTACTAATCCTTAAACTCTTCCAAAATATAGAAGAGAGAATACTTCCAAACTCATTTCATAAGGCCAGAATCACCCTGATACCAAAGGCATATAAAAATATAAAATAAAAGCAAACTACAAGCAAATATCTGTGATAAACATAAATGTAAAAGTCCTGAACAAAATATTAGAAAACAAAATTCAATAGCACATTAAAGAGCCATATGTTGTGACCAAGTAGGATTTATTCTTGCGATTCGTGGATGGTTCAACCTACGCAAATCAATAAATATGATACACCGCAATAACAGAGTGAAGATTAAGAATCACATGATCATCTATATAGAAAAACATTTGACAAATTACACACCTTTTCATGATAAAAATTCTGAAAATTTAAATATAAAAGGAATTTACCTCAATACAATAAAGGTCATATATGAAATTCCCACAACTAACATCCTATTCAATGGTTAGAAGCTGAAAGCTTTTCCTCTAATGTCTGGTGTATGACAAGGATGCCCACTCTTGCTAATTCTATTCAATAGTTATTGAAGATCTAGCCAGAGAAATTAAACATGAAAAATAAATAAAAAGCATCCAAATTGTAAAGGAAGAAGTAAATGATTCCTTTGTAGACAACATGATCCTATATGGAGAAAATCACAAAGTTGCACTCCCATTCATCAAAAAACTTGTTAGAACTAATAAATGAATTCAGTAAAAGTGCAGGATACAAAAATAATCAACATGCAAAAATCAGTTGTATTTCTTCACATCAATGGCAAACTATCTAAAAATAATTTTTTAAAAAATCCTATTCATAATAGAGTCAAAAATAATGAAATGGCTTTTTCAATAATGATGCTGGAACAAATGAATGTCAACATGTGAAAAATAAATCAAGACAGACTTGAAACACTTCATAAAAATTAACTCAAAGTGAATCACAGACCTAAATGTAAAACTCAAAAGTATGAAGATCCAAGGAGGTAACAGAAGAGAACACTTAGATAACTTTGGGTATTCTGAAGACTTTTTAGATTTAAGACAAAAGGCATGATCCATAAAAAAAATGACAAATTGGACTTCATTAAAATTAAAAATTGTTCTGCAAAAGACATTCTGAAGAGCATGAGAAGACAGGCCATAGACTGGGAGAAAATATTTGCAAAAGACACATCTGATAAAAGACTATTATCTAAAATATATGAATAACTCTTAAAACTCAACAATAAAAAAAATGACCCAGTTAAAAAATGACCCAAAGTTCATTACAGGTATTTCACCAAAGAAGATACATGGCGGCATATAAGCATGTGAAAAAATGCTCCACTTCCTATGTCATCAAAGAAATGTAAATTAAAAACAACAAGGAGATACTACTACACACCTATCCCCATGGCCAAAATCCAGAACACCAACAACACCGAATGCTGACAAAGATGTGGAGCAACAGGAACTCTTATTCATTGCTGGTGAGAATGAGAAATGGTGCAGCCGTTTTGGAAGGTAGTTTGGCAGCTTACTATAAAACTAAACATGCTCTCACCATACAATCTAGTAAACACACTACTAATATTTATACAAAGAGGTTTAAAATTAGGTTTACACAAAAACCTGCACATAGATCTCTATACCAGCTTTATCATAGTTACTAAAACTTGGAAATAAACAAGATGCCCTTCAGTAAGTGAATGGATAAATAAACTGTGGCACATTAAGAAAATGGAATATTTTTAGTACTAAAAATAAATGAGCTATTGGGTTGTGGAAATAAATAGAAGAACTTTAAATGTATATTACTAGGCAAAAGGAGCCAGTCTGAACAGATCATGTGCTATGTGATGCTAACTCTATGAAATTCTGGAAAAGGCAAAGCTGTGGAAACAGCAAAATGATCAGTGGTTGTCAGGGGTTTGGGAGGGAAAGGGAAGAATAGGCAGAGCACAGAGGAGTTTTAGGGCAGTGAGAATATTCTGTATCGTGCTATCATGATAGATACATTTCATTATACATGCGTACACAACGCCAAGAGTAAATCCTAAGGTAAGCTATTGACTTTGGGTGATAATGTGTCAGTGTAGGTTCATTAATTTTAACAAATGTACCATTCCAGTAGGAAATGTTGATAGTAAAAGAGGCTATGCGTGAGTGGAGGCATGTATTTATGGGAAGTCTTTGTATCTTCCTTCCAATTTGGTTGTAAAACTAAAACTACTCAAATATAAAGTAGAAAAAATACTTAAGAATAAACTTAAGGAAGTGAAAGTCTTGCATACAGAAAAATACAAAACACTAATAAAAAGTATAAAAGCAGACCCAATAAGTGGATATATAGATTGGAAGAATTACTTTTGTCAAAATATCCATACTACCCCCAAGTGATCTAAAGGTCCAATGCAATTCTTATCAAAATTCCAATGGAATTTTTTTACAGAAATGGAAAAAGATCCTAAAATACTATGGAATGACAAAGACTCAGAATAGCCAAGTAATCTTAAGAACAAAGAATACAGTTAGAGGCATCACAGTTCCCAATTTCAAAATATATTACAAACCTACAGTAATCAAAACAGTTTGCTACCATCATAAAAACAGACACACAGACCAATGGTGTAGAATGCAGCGCTCAGAAAGAAACCCATGCATATACAGTCATGTAATCTTCAACAAGAGTGCTCAGAATACATGGAGAAAATATAGTCTCTACCATAAATGGTGTTGGAAAAATTAAATAACCATATCACAAATAATAAAATTATAATTTTATCTTATACTTTACACAAAATTTTTTGAAATGGATTAAAGAGTTAAAAGTAAGGTATGAAACCACAAAACTCATAGAAGAAAACCTAGGGAGAAATCTTATTGATATTGATCATGACAATGATTTCCTGTTTTGGACACCAAAAGCATAGCAAAAAAGCAAAAAGAGGACAAGTGGGACCAGATCAAACTAAAAACTCTACACAGAAACAATCAATGAAATGAAAAGGTGACATAGAATGGGAGAAATTATTTGCAAACCATATATTCAATAAAGGGTTAATATCTAAACTACACAAATAACTCCTACAAATAATAATCAAAAAACAAGTCATCTAATTAAAAAATAGGCCAAGGAAATAAAGAGATATTTTCCAAAGAAGCCATACAGATGGCCCATAGGTATAATAAAAGGTGTTCAACCTCACTAGACATCAAGAATATGCAAATCTAAACCACAAGGAGCTATTATCTCACACCCGTGAAGATAGCTATTATAAAAAAAAAAAAAGATAACAAGTATTGGCGAGGATAGAGCAAAAGGAACCCTGAACTATTACTGAAATTGTAAACTGGCATAGCCAGTATGGAAACAATATGGAGGTTCCTCAAAAATTTAAAAATAGAACTAATGTGATTTAGCAACTCCTCTTGTGGGCATATATTCAAAGAGATTGAAATCAGAATTTCAAAGAGAAACCCACAATTGCAAGTTCATTGTAGCATTATTCACAATGGCCAAGATATAGAAGCAACATGAGTATCCATCAAAAACAAAACAAAACAAACAACAAAGAAAATGCATATATATACTAAGGAATATTATTCAACCTCAAAAAAAAAAGAAATCCTGCCATTTGTGACAATACAGAAGAATCTGGGGGACCTTATGCTATGTTAAATAAGCCATACATAGAAGGACAAATTCTAATTTAGGCTACTTACATAAAGAATCTAAAATATTCAAATTCATAAAAGCAGAGGGTAAAATAATGGTTACCAGGGTCTGATGGGAAGGGGAAACAGGAAAGTATTAACCAAAGGGTACAAGGTTTCAGTTTGCAAGGTATGTACTAGAGATCTAGTATAGTTAACACTGTATTCTGTACTTAAAATTTTGCTAACAGATCTTAGGTATTCTCATCAAAAAATAATTAATAATAATAATAATAAAGCAGGAGAAAACTTTCAGTGGTTATGGGTATATTTATGGCATGTATTGTGATGATGGTTTCATGGCTTTATATTTGTCTTCAGACTCATCAGTTACCATATGTAAATACACACAGCTTTCTGTATGTCAGTCATACCTTAATGAAGTTAAAAAAAACTTAATGAGGTTAAAAAAAAACTGTGCACCAAAGAACACAATCAAGAAAGTGAGAAAGGCAACTCATGGAATGAGAGAAAATGTTAGTAAATAATATATGTGATACAGAGTTAATATTCATAATATATGAATAACTTCTACAACTCAACAATAAAACAACCCAACCAAAAAATGAGCAAAGACCTGAATAGACATTTTCCTAAAGAAGATATACAAATGGCCAATCATCACCTGAAATCATGCTTAATATTACTAATCATTAGAAAAAATTACAATTAGATACCTCACACCCATTGGGATGACTGGTATAAAAAATAAAACAGAAAATAAGAAGTGCTGTGAGGTTGTATAGAAACTGGAACTCTTGTCTATTGTCAGTAGGGATGTAAAGAGCATGACTGGTAGAGGAAAAGAATTCGATGGTTATTAAAAGCTTAAAATATAGTATTACCATATAATTTAGCATTTCCACTTATGAGTATAAAACCAAAATAATTGAAAGCAGGATCTCAAAGATGTATCTGTACACTCATGTTTATAGCAGCATTATTCATAATAGCCAAAGGTGGAAGAACTCTAAATTTCCATCTATGGATACATAAACAATGGCGGTATACACATACAGTAGAATATCATCACCCCTAAAATGATGGAAATTCTGACATATACTATAACATGGATGAACCTGGAAGGTGTTATGCTAAGTGAAATAAGCCAGTCACAAAAGTAGAGGTTCAATATTATTCTACTTATACGAGGTACCTGGAGTAGGCAAATTCACAGTGACAGAAAGTGGAATGGTGGTTGCCAGGGGCTGAGTGGAGAGGGGAATGAGAAATTATTGTTTAATAGGTATAGAGTTACATTTTTGCAAGATAAAAGGAGTTCTGGAAATAGATGGTGGTGATGCCTGCATGACAATATGAATATATTTAATGTCACTAAAATGTGCTTAAAATTGTTAAAATGGTAAATTTTATATTTTGTGTATTTCACAATAATTTTAAAATTAAAAAATATTAAAATGGAGCTAAAAACTTATATTGTAGGATTGTGTGGTGTTGGTAATATAATAAATAATTATCACATGAATAATTTAGCATACAAATTATTTATAATTCACATTTTTAATATCAGATAAATGATTATCATATAAATAATAAAACATCTAGTAGAATGTTTAGGGCACAGTAGGTGCTCAACCATCTTTTCCTGTCTTCCCTCAAACCACTCCCCTCTTTGCATCTTAGTTCAGGGCATAAGCTCTGTCAGACCTCCCACTTTTCATCACACTCCTTTCTCCTTTGCTTCATTCCTTCCTTTCTCTCTTCTCTCATATGTTTAGTTATTCTAGGGAACATCAAGAACTTTCAGGAAGAATGCCTCAACTCTTTTGCCAGGTGACAAAACCATGTTGTTCTCTTCCAAATGCTCCCACAAGCAAAGTACATACCCAAATATGCCAATCAGTATTACTGAGTCTGCATGGCTGATGCATACAATGTGCAGATTGTTCGCTACACAATGGTGTCTGGCTGAGAAGGTGAATTGGGTCAATGTGTTCTGGTCTAGGCCCGAATTCAAAAGCTGCCTATTTCTAATTTACAGAAAGCACCATAATAACCAGCAGTAGCACTGTGAATGTGTAATTAAGATACTATGGAGCCTTGAGGTGAGCCTTGGTACACTCGAAGTCCAGAGAAAAAAGACTAAAATCACAGATACTTGCAAAAAGAAGGAAAAAAAACCCTTAGATTTTAGCTAGAAAGTGTCCTTTCTTACTCATTTATACTTTTCCTCACTTTCTTACCAAATGGTGAAAACCTCCTTTCCATCCCTACTCCCACTGCCAGCTTCTGATTGGAGATTCCCATGTAAGGGAGGGGAGAATTAGGCTTTCGCTAATTGATGATTCAGAAGATCTTTGACCCACCCACCCCATCTCTTGTGGGGGGGGAGGGATGGTTGAGTGGGGTGGCGTGTGGGGGGTTGGGGGGTTATGTAGACACAGCGGTGATCACCCAGGTATTCAAGCAAGTGACTTTGCTCACCAGGACTGGCACAGTGGGGGGCATTCATTAAACCTCAGACACTTGGCAAAAGAACAGGATCAGGGTTTTTCTAACTGCATTTCCTAATTGGCAAGAGCTTCATTTTCCTTGGTATTCTGTCCACTGAGAATAATGAGAGAGTTGCATATTTAGCAGGTGAGTGGGTTCAGCTGAAAAGTATTACACCATCATGTGTGTATATCGCCTCTTCCTAACAAAATCTTTGTCCACCCCACTCCTTTGCTTGTTGCCTTTATCTCTGCCTCTCTCTTCTTCCCACCTGAGTTCCCCACCATCCTTGTCAGTTTCCACTGATCTGGCACACTGGAAGGTAAGCACCAGTAGCACCGACTTTCCTGTGCTCTTCAAACACTTAACTCTGTCTTATAGATGTTCTGAAAACCACGTCCACAAGGCATGAGAATCACTATTCAACACCTGCTGTGTTCCAAGAGATGATCTGAGAGAAGAGATGGAGAAGACAGTAATAATAGCTAACATGTACACAGCACTTACTATGTCCCGACACCCTTTTGGCTGCTTTGCATGAAATGATCTCATTTCTTTTTGCTTTCACATTATGAGATACTTGTCATCCCTGTCCTGTTTTATAAGTGAGGAAACTGAAAAATGGTGAGTGTAAGTAACATTCTTAGGTCATAAGCCTGTAAGTAATGGAGCCATGAAGTTAGCATTCAAATCCAAATAGACTAGTACTAGAATATACATTCTTAACCACTGTTATATCCTGTTCTCACGCAACTTATATTTTAGTTGTGGAGACCCAATAAACATACAATTAAATCAAAATACAAGCTTTGTGGTAGTGTTTAGGTCTATATATAATAAAGCAGGGGGAGGTGGAAAAGACTGACAAAAAGTGTGCATTACTTCTTATGAGATGAAAGCGGAATGAATCACTGCAAAGATGACATTTCAGCAGAAACCTGAATGAAGTGATGGAGCTTATTAGGTATTCTATGAATAGTGAACTGAAAGTGTGAAGGTCATGAGACAGGAGTGAGCAGAGGGGATTCCAGGGTTATTAGGAAGGCCTGTGCCTGTGGGATGTGATGAAGAGGGTTGGATCACAGAAGACAGAATACAAGGAGCTGGCATTGGCTACATCATGTGGGGCCCAACTGGCTATGGTGAATAGCTGAGCTTTTAATAATATAGTAGCTTTAGTGCTTTTAAATGGAGGAGGAGTACAACCTGATTTGTGTTTTATAAAAGATAAACTCTGGTTTCTGTGAGAACAGACTGTAATGGCATAACAGTGGAAGCAGAGAGCCCAGAAAGAAGGTAGCTACTGTAGCTGTCTACACAAGAGATGACAGTTTGGCCTAGGAGAGTGAAGAGGGTGAGAACTGGTTATATTCAGGAAATACTTCGAGGGGTAAAGGTGACATGTCTTGCTGATGGACTGCATTTGGAGAGGGAGGGATTAGTTGGTTAGCCCTCACAAGTCATTTATATCTTTATAACTCAATTTTTTCCTTTCCCTTTCTGTCTCCTTTTTACTGCATAAAAAAAAAAACACTTTAAAAAATATCTGGGATACATGTGATCATTTATACAATAATAGGGCAGTATTTTAAAGTTATTATTAAATAAGATAATGTCTGCATTCTTTAACTCATCAACAGTATGTGTCAATTGTAGTTCTAGGTGCTCAGGATTCAATAAAGAAAATAGTTATGTTCTCTGACCTCATATAGCTTGCTCGTTGGTCAAACTTGGGGCTAGACTCTTTATACACCATGTTCTTTCATCATTACCCCCGATCATGCACCCACTTTAGAAAAAGCTAACAGTTACTGGGGACTTTATATGTTCAGCAATTTATATTTACCATCTCTATTCCTCATAATAGCTTTTCAAGGTACTATTTTTTTCTATTGTAAAGAGGAGGCTCTGACTTGCCAGCGGGTGCCTGGGTAATTGAGATAACTGGTATCTGCATCTTAAACCTTGAGAAGTGGTAGAGTGTCACGGCTAATAGCTTTAGCTCTAGAGTCAGCCAGAAACGGACTTCAATTTTAAGTCAACCACTTCCAACTTATTTGATCGTGGGCAAGTTATTTAATATAGATTTCGGTTTCCTCGAACTATACAATAGGGCAAGGGTAAAAATAACTTGCCTCTTTCTTATAGCTTTGCTGTGGTTGTTAAATGAGCTAGGGTGCAAGAAGCTGTAGTATTTCGTGCTACTGATGCCACTGACCACTGGACAGCCCTTCCAGTAATGACAATCTTAGCTCAAGCAAAAGTCTACCCAGTTGCATTTGGCTGTGCTACCTTTCTTTTATTGGCGCCTTCTCTCTTCCATGATTCAAACACATTATTTTATTTTTCAGTCATGGGCTAGTTTTCTCAAATGTTCAACTCTGCTGAAATGTTGACTTAGAAGTTACCGCCTGGTATCCGTGTTTTTATGGTGTCTCTGCCACTTCCTTCTCAACAAGAAGGAATGTAGACTTTATCTGCCCTGGCCTCAAACTCCATGCAATTACTTTTTTTCCTCAGAAGCTTTATTAAGTCTCTTATTCTAAATGGCAACAATTCAGAGATCTAGACATAATAATTTCTACATCTCAAACTGGTTCCTCCTTGCCATCCATTCTAGCTTCTTAGAGTCCCAGAATCACAGGTTTAGAGGGACCCTTACAGGTCATTTAAGCCAATTCTCTACTCTAGAGAATTTTAGCACATGTTGTATAACAGACCTCTCTGGCCTCTTTTCAGAATAATAATATTTTTAGCTGAATAAAACACACAGGGTTACAAAGAGAATCAATTATATTGAAATGCAAAAATAATATAGTAATATATGAGTCTCTTTTTCTAACAAAACTAAAAAATGAGGTCTGGTGTCAGGTCCATTAACTTCATAATTTCAAAGTATGAATGAGCATCCATGATATTTCAAGATGTCTGCAACAAATGTCATGTTATTTAGAATTATGTGTGGTTTATACTGAAGACAAAATTGCAGTACTATTGATACTATTGTCATTTGTTGTCTACATTCATAATTGAATGAAATGGTAAATTATGGTCAGAGGTTAGTATGCTAAAAATGTAGAATTTTTTTCCCACCAGGTTTCATGGATTCCCTGAATTCTATCCAAGGATACTATCTAGGTTAAGAACATTTTCACCTGATATATGAGTTATACCTATGCTCTTCTTAGTATATCTGCTTGAAAGAAACTCAAGCAATGTTTGCTTGAATTTCTCCAGTAATAGAGACATCATTACCCAATGAGTCTGAGTTGCTCATCATTTGGTTGTTAAAACTCTCAGTTAGGTGGGCTTTGGGGGAGCCGTAGTCCACTTTCCCACAGAGTCCTACCGTTAGCCCTGTGCTCTCTAGGGATTCAGAGCTAAGTCATCTTTCTGTTCCAAAGGACAAACTTTTAGCTGCTGAAAGACAATGTTTCTGCTCGTCTACCTGTCTTCTTTCTATCCTAAATGGCCACAGCTCTTTCATCTCATTTTTTTTTTTTGGTTGTGGATGTGGGACCTTTGCCCCCTTTGACTAATCTCTGAACATACTTCTAATCAGCAATGTCACCTCCAGAATGAATCATAAAACCCCAGAAAGGATTAGGAAAATTAGGTAAGAAACTACCACTCTCCCCATATTATTGACACTATTTATTAATGCAACTAAAATTTACATGGTTTTGGAAATCACCATCATCTAAAAAAAAAAAAAAATCCTCACAAGTAATTGGCCACTTTCATTCAAATTCGAGCAAGTTCAGATTATCCTTGACTAGATGTGCATACAGTTGATTGGCACCCTTAAAGCAGCCAGCTATTTCCATGGACTCCCACAGAGACATGGTTGGAAACAATAAGGGCTGAATATAAACAATGATTCCATCATGAGCACAGCTTCTTCCACACAGTCCTTTGGGGGAAATACTGAGTAGGTTACCTTTGTGACAGGGTAATGGAACTTCACCAAAGACCAACATATCAGTTTCTGGTTATGTGATTTTAAAATAGGAGTCAAGAAGCTGTTTAAAATTGCATGGTTTTTACTGGTTTGTGGCTGTTTTAGCCCATTTCTCTAACTCTTGTACATGTGGCTACCGCCTCCTTAACCTAAGAAACCTGTTACTACAAATCACAGATATGCTTCTGTCAACCTGTATTGAGAAAAGTGACAGTGACAATTATCCACCAACTCCTACAGGGCCTACTCCCTTAAAACCTGCAGTAATAATGATAATTACCATCTCTTGAGCTCTTATATTTTGAGCACCATGTTAGACATTGTATTTATATCATCTCACTTAATTCACCCAACAATCTTATGAGGTAAGTACTACTACTTCTTTCATTCTTTAGATGAAGAAACTGAAGCACAGAGAGGTTAAGTAATTTGCTCAGGGTCACACAGCCAATATTTAATTTAGCTGCAGTTTGAATACAGGTAATTTTTCTTTACAAACCTTATTCTTACCATTACCTATCTCCATGTCCATCCCCTTGTATTTCTACACTGACCTTTGTTTATTACCTAAGATAAGAGTCATCATATGACGAATTGAATAAAATGCAGATTCCCATGTTGGATCCCCAAAATGTTCGATACAGTAAATCTAGACTAAGGCACAGGAATGTGCATTCTTAATAAGCTCCCAGGTGATTCTGATGCCCCGGTAAGAAGCCACCCTTTGAGAGACATTCTCTGGGGTTCAACGTACCTGTTGTCTGCCCATCTGAACTGAACCATCTTTGCAGGTGACCTTTAATTTAAATCCAACAGAGATTTGTTGCTTCCCTATGGCGGGGCAGAGGGAATCAAACAAGATTTGAGGAAGCCTGGTAATTACCCCATGCGCCCCAGCCTGCTCCATCCCTACCTACCCTAGGGCAGTTCCACAGAGAGGAAGCAAGGAGGAAGAAGCGGAATATAAGGTTAAGACAGGAGGAAAGGTAATTAGAATGCCTTTTCCTTTCATCTTCTTCCAGAGCCCTCTTCACCCTCTAGGGGGAGAGGACAGGATTTATTGGAGGGCATTCTAGAGTAGTTTCACTTGTTTAGTAGTGAGCTGAAATAAAAGCTTTCCCAAAGCGGCATTTTGAGTGTTTACTAGGTACTGGGCGCATTTCTAAGCACTTTGTGTATATTAGCCACCATTAACCTTTTCATCCTTGCAGAACCCTGAGGATAGGTGCAGGTACCTCTCGTTTTTCAGCCAAGAAAATAGGCACAAAGAAGTTGAAAGAGAGTTCCCAGAGACACACAAATATGCAATGTCAGGGCTGGGCTTTGAACTCAGGCACTAAGGTCCAAAGCACAAGCTCTTGACTGCTCACAAGCCCCACCCCAAGTTTAGTTTGTTCAGTGACAAAGCTAAAAGAGAATTTAGACTTTAGGTGATCCAAGGGTTTCAAGTTGTGTATTTGCTCAGGAAATCTTTACTTCAATGGAATTGTCCACAGATCAACCCAAAGATGCCAGGGTGCCAGGGCCTGTGGCTGTACCCACTGTGACCCAGGAGGAGCCTCTGCATGTTCTTCATTTGGGAACCACCAACCTAGATATCTTCTCTATTTTGTTGATGAATAAACTGAAGCTCAGAAAGGGAAACCGCCTTACCCATAGTTGCGCATCTAACTTGGCAGAGCAGGGTTGGGATCTGGGCCTCCTAAATGTCAATTCAGTGCTCGTCCTAACATAGTATACAGCTTCTCCCAGGCTAGAATACCTCTTTCCATCTCTAGAATCTCTTAGTTTCTGGGATGATAGGGGAGAAAATGGCTGTGTAACCAAAAGGATGGCTGTTGTGTACATTGATTTTGGCTTTTGATTTGCAAAGTTGCTTTAGAAAAAAACAAGCAAATTAACTTGGGGACAGATGCTCAGGATATAAACAATCATCTAGGCTAAATTGTGTTTCTAAAAATCAAAGGCTGGGTCCATCACCTACATACTAATGTTGGAGGAGCTCTTGACAATTAAGCCATGATGAAATGAAAAAGAAGAATCTGGCTTGGGCAGAGAGGAGACCACATACTATGGATGTACATGGAGAAGTGTTTTGGAACAGGCCCTCTGGATTCACTCCCTGAATACACAGTGAGTGCCCAAGACCAAGACACCCAACTAGGTGCTCTGGAGGCAGCTGAGACTACAGTCTATTTCAACCTTCTCTCACTGCCAGAACAAATCACCACAAACTCAGTGATTTATAACAATACAAATTTGTCATCTATGGTTTTGAAGGTCAGAAGTTAGAAATGGGTATCACTTGGTTAAAGTCAAGGTTTCAGAGGGTCCTTCCTTTTGGATGTCTTTAAGGAAGAATCCATTTCCTTACCTTTTTGACTTTCTAAAGGAAGCCTGCATATCTTGGCTCATGGCCCTCTATTTTCAAAGCCACCAAGAGTGAGCCAAGTCCCTCTCACACCACCACCTTCCTGGTTATATGCAGCTGGGAAAGGTCTACTGTTCTTAAGGATCCGTGTGACTACACTGGACCCACATGGCTGCTCCAGGCTGACCTTCCATCTCAAAGTCCCTAACTTCACACATCCACAATGCTCCTTTGCCACGCAAAGTAGTAACACATTCCCAGCTTACAGGGATCAGAACATGGATATCTTTGGGTGGCCAATATTGTGTTTACCACACGCCCTTCAGGAATTTATACTCCAGTGTAGAAAATAGGCCTGCACATGCACAATTTTAGCTAATATGCTATTTTCCAAGATGAGATATTTATACCCATGGGCTTGGGAATAGAGCTTAAAGAAAGCAGTATAAAAGGGGTTGCTTTTTACTGGGCTTTTACATATGAAACAGAGGACTTTAAAAGGGGAGTTGGTGGGGAATAAACAGGAAAGGGGGTTGGACCTAAATTGTGGAGGGAGTTCTAAAGAAACGTTGAAGGTTTCTGAGCAGAAGATAGACCAAAGCCAGGTTTCTGCAAGACCATTCTGGAAGTAATGAGACATCTAAATAGGAGGAGAGAGAGGGAGTTAAGTTAAGAGGTGAGAGCAATGGTCCAACTAAAATTGATGAAAGCCTGGGACAGAATGGTGAAATTTAGAAATTGATCCCAGACAAGAAAAAGCTAAAGGAGTTCATCGCCACCAAATCAGTGTTACAGGAAATGTTGGAGGGACTTCTTTAAGAAGAAAAAAAAGAAAAAAAGAAAGAATTATGATTAAAAAAGTCAATAACTACATATATATCAACAATTACTTTCAATGTAAATGATTAAGTGCTCCAATCAAAAGATAGTGTGGTTAAAATGAATAAGAAAACAAGAGCCTTACATATGCTGCCTACAAGAGACTCGCTTCGGATTGAAAGACACACAGAGACTGAAAGTAAAAGGATGGAAAAAACATGTTTCATGAAAATGGAAACAAACAAAGAAGCTGGGATAGCAAGACTTGTACCATGCAAAACAGACTTTAAAACAAAGTCTGTAACAAATGACCAAGAGGGACCCAGCGATCCTACTTCTGGTATATTAATGTGAAGAAATCCAAAACACTACTTTGAAGGGATGTGTGAATCTGTAGGTTCATTGCAGTATTATTTACATTATTTACAATAGTCAAGATATGGAGACAACCTGCATGTTCATCAATGGATGAATGGCTAAAGAAGAGATGGTGTGTGTGTGTGTGTGTGTGTGTGTGTGTGTGTGTGTGTGTGTGAATGGAATATTAGTGTCATAAAAAAGAATGAAATATTACCACCTGCAACAACATGGATGGACCTGGAAGATATTGTGCTGAGTGGACTAAGTCAGACAAAGACAAACACCATATGATTTCACTTACTTGTGGGATCTAAAGAACAAAATAAGCAAACAAACAGAAACAAACTTATAGATACAGAGCGCATTTTGATGATTGCCTGATGGGAGTGGGGTTGGGGAGGTGTGTGAAGAAGTGGGAGGGATTAAGAAATATAAATTGGTAGTTACAAAATAGTTATGGGGATTTAAAGTATAGCATAAGGAATACAATCAATAATATCATAATAACTAAGTATGGTGTCAGATGGGTACAAGATTTATCAGGGGGATCACCTCATTAATTATGTAAATGTCTAATCACTATCTTGTAGACCTAAAACTAGCATCATATGCCAACTGTAATCGAAAAATGGAAAATATATATTAAATAAAAGAAGGAAGATCATGTGTAATTAAAATGGTAAATAAAGGATACACAGAAAGGAAGTAAAAATTAATGACAAAAACATAAACTTGAAAGCAATGAGTAAAAATGGTAGTGATTATAGAATGTGTTCAAATTTATGCTACCATCAACTTAAAATAGACTGCTATAAACATAGTTTGGTAGATATGGTAATCACAAAACAAAAAATATACAAGAGATAGATAAGAAATAAAGAGAAAGGAATCCGAACACAACACTGAAGAAAGTCATCAATGTACAAGAGAAGAGAGCAAGACAATAAGAAAGAAACAGAGAAAAACTACAAAAGCAATCAGAAATCAACTAATAAAATGGCAATTACTACATATCTATCAATAATTGCTTTAAATGCAAATGGATTAAATGCTCTAATCAAAAGATGACTGGATGAAGAAGCGGTACATACATATGATGGAATATTACTTGGCCATAAAAAGAATGAATTCTTACCACTTATGACAACATGGATGGACCTAAAGGGTATTATGGTAAGTAAATAAGTTTGATAGAGAAAGACAAACACTATGTGATTTCACTTGTATGTGGAATCTAAAACATGACATAAACAAAACAGAAACAGACTCATAGATACACAAAGCACTCTGATGATCACCAGGTGAGAGGGGGTTGATACAGCCATAACCAGCTTGGAGGCACTACCTTGGTTCCCTCTTTCTCTGGAGAGGTTCACTTTAGTGCTTTTCCAGTATGACAAAGTAGAATACATTTTCACTTTTAAAGGACCTAGGCTTCTCTTAGAATTTTATGACTATAGTAGGCCTCCGCACATCCACAGAGGATACATTTCAAGACCCCCCAGTGGATGCCTGAAACTGAAATAATACCAAACCCTATATTACTATGTTTTTTCCTATACACATACCTTGATAAAGTTTAATTTATAAATTAGGCACAGATAAGAGATTAAGAAAAATGACTAAGAATAAAATAGAACAATTATAAGAATATACCATAATCAAAGTCATGTGAATGGCTTTGGTGCCCTTAGTAAGTAAAATAAAGGTGACTTGAACACAAGCACAGTGATACTGCAACAGTCTATGTGATAACCAAGAGGGCTATTAAGTGACAAACAGGAGTGTGTGCAGTGTGGATATGCTGGAGAAAGGGCTAATTCATGTCCTGGGCAGGGTGGAGCAGGTCAGCCTTCATCACGCCACTCAGAATGGTGTGCAATTTAAAACTAGTATATTGTTTACTTATGGGATT
This sequence comes from Cynopterus sphinx, assembly GCA_030015415.1. Taxonomy (NCBI): domain Eukaryota; kingdom Metazoa; phylum Chordata; class Mammalia; order Chiroptera; family Pteropodidae; genus Cynopterus; species Cynopterus sphinx. Next base: position 80,729,429 of record CM057388.1, read on the forward strand.
TTCTGGTTAATATTCTTGGATCATGGTTAACCATGGGTAACTAAAATTGGAAAGCAAAACCGCGGATAAGGGGGAACTACTGTAAGTGACTGTAAGCTAGAGAAAGTCCCTTTTTTCTGGCTCTTGGTTTTTTCACCTCTAAGGTCCTATTCAGTCCCCAAATTTGATTATTTTAAACATAGGTAGTAAATAAGCTCACTGTCTCCTTCCTGGGAATACATTGTGGTTAGCGGAGTGAACTGAGGCCACGATCCCTGAGTCAAGAACTCTGTTACAATGAGTCTTGTAAATTCTTTCTAAAGTTCCATCTCCTTTCGCCCTGTCTTCTGGAAACATAAGCCATGATTCATCATCAATTTAAAGTAGAGAAATGATGCTCCTGACTCCTCTGTGACAGATATGGGTTTGGCGTGGACTTTTGCAGCCATCTCACAGTTGGTTATGTGGACAAGGTGTGTGTGAGAAGGTGTGTTAATCATTTGGGGGACAAACAAGGAAGGCTCTTTATTCTCCACAGAAGCTGTATGTGTCAAGGGTAAAATAAGTCTGATCCATATTTCTGTACTGGAGGGAGGCCAGAAACAGAGAGAGATCTTAGTGTAAAATAAGACTGGGATTAACAAAGAAGAAATGCTTCTCAGGAGTATGACAGGCGCTACCTAGTTTAATTCTCACCATTATCCATTTGTTTTAGATAAGAAATCTGAAGTTGAGGGAGGATGAGTAACTTGGCCAAGGTCACAGAGCTGGCCAGTGCTTCACCCTGCCCTCTCCACAGGCAGTGTGCTATGGGTATCTATATTGAAGAGTATGAAAGAGACCTATTTTAGCTGAATTTTTTGCCTTTCATGCTACTTTAGGTAGAGCCTGAGCCTGAGTCCTCTTTAAGCCATGAAGAAAGGAGTCTTCAAATGTTTGGTCTTATCAAACATTGTACTGGGGAGTACCTATGGGACAAAAATAGAGCAGACAGGCCCAGCATTTTTGAGATTTCAGTTATAGAAATTTCTCACTGTGTTGTGGGGAACAGAAAAGAATCGAGCACTGCTTTAGCCCTCAAGGAGCTGATACAATGCACAGTTTATGTAGACATGAAGGAGAATGTGGTCACCATGACACTCAGCCCACAATTGAGTGTGGAATTGTGTAAAATAAAGTCTAAGAATTAAAAGAAAGTTCAGAAACGGGGAGTCAATGAGACTGACAGTCTGCATGAGAAAGTGTAATAGATGAAGTTGTTTTGTTTTGTCTTGAAAGATGGTTATGATTGGAGGTAGAATAGAATTGAAGGGGAGAGGTCATAGAGGTTAGCTGAGTATAATGACATAAAAATAGTAGAGTGTGTGAGCATGTGTGTGCAAGTGCTCGTGTGCTGCAGTGAAAGAATAATGTGTAATGCCTGGTTCTATTGTAGACAGACCTAAGAAGAGCACGTGTGTGTGTCTGAGGGGTGTGGAAAGTGTGAAAACTCTCAGGAAAAAGAATGTAAAGGAAGCACACATTGAAGATTCTCTTACTCCTGCCTACCAGGTTTCCTTTCCAAGTCTGAGGCTCATGCTCTGTTTCATCCCAGTGGCCCACCTTGATATTTATGGTCCATGTGATATATACTAAGAGATTGCTGGATGAGAATTTAAGGTTTGGTATTTGGCTTTCTGCATTTTTGAACCTGTACTATGTTTTGAGGAAAATATTTAGAGGGTGGACTTCCAGATATACTTCGAAGCATGACAATTGCCTACTCTGGTTTTGGAACTTTCTTTCAATACTAGACTCTATTCCATGATTTCTACTGTTGTGGAACTTCTTAAAGAAATGTGGATGTGATTATTAAGTAAATCTGATCTTATGTCTGTTTTGTGGCATGAACATGTTGAGGTGATACCTATATCCATAAACTTCCCTACCTGTACAGACACCCAGGCCAGACCATAATGATGCCAGGACCATTCAGCCCCTCCATCTTTGGGCATAAATCCTTTGACTGAAAGGTTATTTGACTCCGCCAAACTAGAGTCACTTACACAGGAGCTACTGGGACACTGAGGAGGCAGGAAAACTATCATTTATTAAATAGTTGCTATGTGTCGAACACTTCGTTTAGCATTTTTCATATATTATGGTGGACACAGAATGTTCTCTTGACTAGTTTGTTAACATAATACTCATTTGTGGCCTGAGGCAAATCTGTATTAGCAGTGGTTTCCCTTTCTTACCCTTTCTATCCAACTTCGTATGCATTAACAGTTGATATTTAAGGCATCAGTAGGTTTTGACATAAATATATTGGGTCATAGCCAGACATTTTTTTTAAAGAGGTTAGGGTAGGAAAGGATAAAACCAGTTAGAATAGAAAAAAGAAAAGAAGAGACTAGCACAAATAGTAAAGGTTAATATTCTTTCATGAAGCTATTATTTTCAGTGTGTGTGTGTGGGTGTGTGTCTGTAGGGAATGTCTCTGTGGTGAGGTGTGTGTGTGTCCTACATAAAAAAAAAACTTTTGTGAGTTGTGGTCCACAAAGTTCGAAAATAAGTCATTTAAGGTGGAAATAAAAGATTGTTGGGAGAAACCTAATAACAAAGCCTGTCAAACAAGAACTTGTGTTTTATACCTGAAAATACCAAGTTTGTGTATTTCCTTTGAGTCTCTAAAAGTTCTTTTCAAATGAATGCACACAGTTCTTGCTTCTCACAGAAATTTTGCTATTTAATACAGCAGTCTCTAGCTACTTATGGCTATTGAGCACTTGAAATATGTCTCGTCTTAGTTTAAATAACCATTAAGGGCAAAGTACGCACCAGATTTTGAAGACACAGTATGAAAAAAAGATAATAAAGTGTCTTATTAAGAATTTTATATTTCTTGACAAGACGGCGGCTGGGTAGGTGAAAGCGGGGACTGCCTCCCTGCAGGGCGGCACTCCCTTCCTGACGACCACGGGCGAAGAAGCCACGTGGACAGCCGCCTGCAGTGCAGCCGACCTCGACCCTGGCATCGAGGACACAGGACTCGGCCACTTGGAGAGTGGCGGGAGGGGCGGACGCGAGCCGGCCGGTGCCTCAGCCGCGCCGGCGGCCTAGCGCGGGAGGCGGGAGGGGGGGCGCGGCTGCAGAGGCCCCGGTGGAGAGGGGTGTCCCCCCGCCCGCCACCCTCACGCAGGGGCTCCGCAGCCCCGGGGGTGGGGGGAGGGGCTTGCACCCCGTCTGACCGAGGCCGAGCGCGGCTTCGGCACCGGGTGAGAGAGACGCCTGCTCCGCGGAAACGCAGACGCGCGTGGGCGCGGGCGCGGGCCGGGGCCAGCGAGCCGCGTGGCCTCGGGCGGGGCCGGCGGGTTGGCCGCCCTGTCCTTCCCGCGCCCGCGGCCGGCGCCCGCCTGCCCCCTGCGGATCGCTCTGCAGCTCCCACCGGTAGGCCCGGACACGCGAAGGCAGCGGCCGGCCGCGGCCTGCACCGGACTCGCTCCGAGGGGCCCCCGGAGCCACCGCTCCCAGAGGCTGGTGGGAAACCGCGGCAGAGCACCCCCCTGCCGGGCCCCCCGAGCGGCACACCCCACAGGCGGCCTCAGCAGGGACACAGACCCTCGGGGATGAGCCCCACTCGGTGGGGTCAGCAGCCCTGCCCAGCAGCCCACGCACACGCCGTGCACATGCACATGGCCAGGCCTCACGGCCGGTCAGCCGGAGAGTTGCTGCCGTGCTCTGACACGCTAGCAGCAAACAACGCTCGCCCACGGCAGGGGAGCCCTCGCCACCACACGAGAAACACACCCGGAGCTCCCCGCGCGGGTGACCTCGGAGACTCTGCCACTGGGCCCCGCCGGACGGACACCGACGACGCGAGGCCGCCTGGCCAAGGCTGGAAGATGCAGCGCGTCCTCTCCACACATGGAAACGGGCACACGGGCGACGGAAGCGGGAAAACAGAGAAGCACGCCACAAGGGAAGTAACAGGAGGAAACTCCAGGAAAAACCTAGACGCCCGCCGTGGGGACAAGCAACCTACCACAGGCAGAGTTCCAAACGCTGGAGAGAAGGAGGCTCAACGAACCCGGAGGGAGAACAGAGGAGCTCAGCGGGGGCTTTGACACGGACAGGGCAAGCACAGAACAGGACGCCGAACCCATAAAAAGAACCAGTCAGAAGTGAAGTGCACAGCAATGGGAAGGAGGACTACGTGAGAGGGAATCCACGGTCGAGTGGACGAAGCAGAGGATCGAACGGGCGACTGGAAAGGTAAGGCAGCAGAAGACATCCACTCAGAACTGCAACGAGAAAAGAAGAATCCGAAAGAATGAGAACACTTTGAGGGCCCTCGGGGACTCCATCAAGCGTGCCCACCTCCGCATCCTTGGGGTACCCGAAGGAGAGAGAGAGCGCGAGACGGAGAGCGAGAGCAGGAGATATTGAAAGCCTGTTTCCAGAAATAACGACGAAAAACCTCCCCAACTCGGAGTAGGCATTAGACACCCAAGTCCAGGCTGCACAGAGTCCCAAAGAAGAGGAACCCCAAAAGACCCGAACCAAGATGTGTCACCATGAAAATACCGAAGGGGAAAGATGAGGGCTGAATCCTAGAAGCAGCAACAGAACGGCACTAACGACTTAAAAGGGTGCTCCCCTAAGGAAGTCAGCTTAGTTTTCAACAGGAACGTTGCGGTCCAGAGTGATTTGCAGGAAACAGGAGTCGAAGGGATGAAGATGCAGGACCTGCAACCAAGACGACTCCACCCAGCAAAGCTATCATTTAAAATGGAAGGAGAAATAAAGAGCTTCCTAAACAGAAAAGACCTAAGGGTGTTCATCGTCACCAAGCCAGTATTACAAGAGATGGTAAAGGGACTTCTTTAAGAAAAAGGGGAGAAAAAAAAACATAAATATGAATGATAAAATGGCAGTAACTATGTACCTATCATTAATCACTTTAAATGTAAATGGATTAAATGCTCCAATCAAAAGATAGGGTAGTGAATGAATAAGAAAACAAGGCCCTTACATATGCTGCCTACAAGACATCCTCTTCAGATCAAATAACACAGAGAGACTGAAGGTAAAGGAATGTAAAACGATATTTCATGCAATTAGAAATGAAAAAAAAAAAACTGGGGTAGCAATACTTATATCAGAAAAAGTAGACTTTAAAATAAATCCTATCATGAGAGACAAAGAAGGTCATTACATAATGATAAAGAAACCAATACAAGAGGACATAACCCTAGTAAACATATATGCATCCGATATAAGAGCACCTTCATACATGAAGCAATTATGGACCAACATAGAAAGAGAGATGAACAGTAATACACTCAAAGAAGGAGACTTTAATACCCCTTTGACACTAATGGACAGATCTTCCAGGCAAAGAATCAACAAGGAAACAACAGCCTTAAGTGACACACTAGACCAGATGGATTTAATTGATATTTTCAGAGTGTTGCATCCCAAAGCAGCAGAATATACATTCTTCTCAAGCACACATAGAACATTTTCAAGGATAGACCACATGTTAGGCCACAAAACAAATCTAATTAAATTACCAGGACTGAAATCATATCAAGTACCTTCTCCAACCACAATAGTATGAAACTAGGTCAATTACAAGGAAGAAAACTGGAAAATACACTAACATGTGGAGGCTAAACAACATGCTAATAAATAATAAATGGGTTAACAATGAGATCAAAGAAGAAATCAAGATACCTAGAAACAAATGTAAATAAAAACACAATGATTCAATGTCTATGGAACACAGTGAAAGAAGTCCCAAGATGGAAATTCATAGATATACAGGCCTACATCATGAAACAAGAAAAATATCAAATAAGCAATCTATCCTTACACTCAAAAGAACTAGAAAAAGAAAAGCAAACAAAATCCAAAGTCAGTAGAAGGAAGGAAATTATAAAGATCAGAGCAGAAATAAACAAGGTAGAGTTGTAGAAAAACAATAGAATAGAACAATAAAACCAAGAGCTGGTTCTTGAGAAGGATAAACAAAATTGATAAAGCTTTAACCAGACTCTTCAAGAAAAAAGAGGACTCAAATAAATAAAATCAGAAGTGAAAGAAGAGTAGTACAAACTCTACAGAAATACAAAGAAAATGCTACAAGGAATTATATGCCAACAAATTATATGCTAAATTATACATCAAAATATCTGGAAAAATGGTTACATCCTGGAAACATACAATCTCCCAAGACTGAGTCAAGAAGAAGCAGAAAATATGAACTGATGGATTACCACCAATGATATTGAATTAATAATTTAAAAACTTCCAAAAAAAAGTCCTGGACAAGATGGCTTCATAAGCGAATATTACTAAACATTCAAAGGAGAATTAACACATACTCTTTTCAAACTATTTCAAGAAATTCAAGAGGAGGAAAGGTTCTCTAAATCTTTTCATGAGGCCACCATGACTCTGATTCAAAAACGAGACAAAATTGCACACCGATGTTCATAGCAGCACTATTCACAGTGGCTAGGACGTGGAAGCAACCAAAGTGTCCTACGATAGATGATTGGCTAAAGAAGCTGTGGTACATGTATACAATGGAATATCATTCAGCCATAAGAAGAGATGAAATACTGCCGTTTACAACAACATGGATGGACCTTGATGTCATCATACTAAGCGAAATATGCAAGACAGAAAAAGTTGAAAATCACATGCTATTCCTTATATGTGGGATATAAATCTAAAAGCAACAAATGAACAGGACGAACAAACAGAAACTCGTGGTCATGGACGATAGACTAGTGGTTACCAGAAGTTAGGGGAGGAGGTAGAAGGCAGGGAGGTAGATGGGATGAAGTGGGTCAAATGAGTAGTGACAGAAAGAAATCTAACTATAGGAAGTGAATATACACTGTAAACATATATGTGCCTTACTGTTAAAGTACAGCTGAAATGTTAGATTTTGTTAACCAATGTCACCATAAAATTTATTAATTATTAAAAAGACAAAAAATAAAAATAAAGTGACAGATACTTACTGAATATCTTGACCATTTTCAAATAAGAAAGTAATGAAATATTAATTATGGAACATAAATTTATCAGCATTGTTTATTTTAAAGGAAATAAATGTTTGATTCTATTTTTAAAAGAGACAAAGACCTTATTTAAAAAGAAAAATATAGGCCAATATCCCCAATAAACATTGATGCAAAAATTCTCAACAAAATATTAGCAAACCAAATTCACCAATACATTAAAAATATCATACACCATGATCAAGACAGACTTATTTCTAGGATGCAAGGATGGTTTAATATCCACAAATCAATTAATGTGTTACAGTGATGCATCCAGCAAGTGGTAAATCCTGCCATGTCCAGTACAGCCCTAGAAAATAAATCTGAGTGGGAATGGTGGGAGAAGAAGAAAAGAAAGAAGACAGCAGGGATCAGGAGGTCCACTGCCCACTGATGGTGGACAATGGTGTAGTTTTATTTTTGCAAGCTGCTTTTGTACAAGAACATACTAGTTGGGATAAGCAGCTTCTCTTAGGTATAGCAACAGTGTTTCCTCAACTTCTCCAAGGCCATATCTTATCATGACCTTCAGTTTGTTTGCCTGCCTGTGGCTACATTTATACTTTCTTGTTCTTAGGAAGAGTTTGCGTAGGTAAGGTAACCCTTGGTTGCTCTCACAAACTCTAAGGACCTTGTCAGCTTACAATCTGCTCTCCACATCTCCTTTCTTTTTAGTTTGAAGCTGCAAAAAATGCAGACCAATTTGATACTGTGTTAATTGTTGTTGGATTATTTGACAGCTGATTGAAAATATACAAAAAAAATTTAACAGCAATAGCACAATACCTAAAAATTAACCAGGCAGAATGTTTACAAAAATTGTAGAAGTTAAAGCCTCTCAAATCATCTAAATTTGTCTCAGCCAATTTTGCAGGGTCCACAATAAAGTTTTTACTGTTTGGATGTCAAGAGTATGTTTATGAACATCAGCCACATCCATACTGGCATTATTGTCAGTCTATATCCCTTGTAAATGTAATTTCACGTTATTCCAATGCTATTCAGAAGCATTGTAATCTCTGCATGTGGCCCTATCAACATCTCAATTTTTCTGCCTCTTCCCTATATTATTTCCCTTCAGAGATTTCACTCTCTAATCTTAAGGATATGTTGAGGGAGGAAGCTCCATCTTCTGTAACTTCTTCAAAGCTGAGATAGGGCTGTAGTCCCTGCCTACCGGGAATAAAAATTTCTGAAAGCCTAGTTTAAGGGCCCTGGAGCCAGACAATGTGAGGTCATTCCAGCATATAGAAGTGGTAGGGAGCCTTGTAACCTAAAAGATATAAACCTAGCAAAAAGATAGAAAAGACAAATCAAAGTTAATAAGAGAGGTAATTGACAATGAAGTTACTGTTTCATGGCAGTTTGTTAATTCAAGGTACACAAAAGTTTCCTGATTCCCTGAGACACGTGGACTTATCTAGTTCTGGTACAAGAGCTTAAGATCTTCCACAGGTTCACAGGAATAGGTTTTACTTCTGGTTTATTTTCTGGAGGAACCTGTGGCTTTGGGAGAGGTATTCTGGGACATATAGATAGGAGGGGTATCTCTTTAGTCAGCTTTAGTGACCTCCACTGTCCATCTCCTGGTCAACGTCCCTTGAGAATTAGGGAGTCTGCCCACCATAGCTGCTGACTGACACCTTCTGGGAATTAGGATAAAGCTTAGAGAGTTGGCTCCAATGACACACTTTTCTTAAAAGTAGATCCTAACTCCAGGCTGGATTAAGCAAAACCAAACTTATTAGGCACAATAGCACTCAGAATGGCTTAGACAGTACACAATTTTCCTTGATCCAGTTGACTATAAAACTGGACATCATGGAGTTTCTGCAAAGTAGACAGGGACACAACCATACTAAGACCCATGTAATTATAATGTATTTATATAGATGTGAATGTGAAAGGAATACCCAAAGTGAGTCAAGAGGCTAGAGTCAGAAATCTAGAAGTTAGAGGCAATAATATTTCTAAAATTAATTTTTAAGTGATACCTATTTCTCAAGCATCGTGCTAAAGCACATTATGTATTTTATCTTATTTAGTCCTCACAGCAATCCCATTAGATGGTAGTATTATCCCATTTTACAGACATAGCATCTAAGACTCTTGGAACTGCAGTTATTTCATCTCGGTTTATGGGCAACAGGAGGCTGCACTGTACTTTGAATATCACAGTGGTAGGATTCAAAGACACTGCTCTTTGCATTGCCTAACACTGCCTCCCAGGGGAGGGCAAGGCTTGACATAGGAAAAGAAGACATTGCGGAAGAGAGATTTGCCTATAGGAATGCTTCAAGTTACAGAGGTGAATGTTGAGCAGATTTACAGAATTTGGGGGTTGGAAGGCTCATTCAAGTTTCCCGTACTCCTATCTGGTGTAAAATTTATGAGCTTCAAGAAGTGAAAAAGCATCAGTTGATGGAAACTTTCAATGTCCCTTCTCTTCTAGAGAGTTGGGAACTGGGCTATGGCATGGAAGGGAGGTCAAAAGGTTGTAAGGAGTCTGGAGGGAGGATGATCCATTAGATCTGATTTCAATGGCTGTGCTATCTGTAATGAGAGCTGGGCCACATTTTCTCCTAATTCTCAAACCTACTCTAACTTCACTGTAGCCCTGTAAGCCCTTCACAGGGCATGGCAAGCAGAGAGAGGTCTCAGACTCTGACTATTACATGTGTCCTTCCCTCTTCTGAGAAGGTTTAAACAGGATAGTCTTACTCAAAGCCTAATTCTCACTTCCTATCCCTCCCCTCACCCCTACAGCATCTGCTTCATCTCTCCCATTTTGCACTAGGGGAACATGAAGACTATCTGGCCTTTTTCCCATGTGTTAAAGATTCAGTATTTTGGGTGGGAATCATACTATATATGGGTATTGTCTCTCCCAGAACAAGCCATTGTTTCTTGAGCTCTTCCATAGAGGTCATAAGTTAAGTTATACCCTGACTTTCTGTGGATGAACATCAATTTGCCAACGACTTTCATAAACGTAGAGTCAAGAACTAATTCCAGGACTCCTGGGGTGTATAACATTGACATACTCAAAGCAGAGAGGATATCTCATCCTTGAGAACTGCCTGGGAAAAATACAACTACTTTTCACCATTACCTGTGGTACTATGTAAGAAATTACATTTTTAGAAAGCTTTTTATTTCATCTGGCCTACATCTGTCATGATACCTTTCAACCTCTCATTTTCATGAAGGTACATATAAAGTATTTACCTTTTTTCTTCAGAGATAATCTCCTTTGTTTACCTATGGTATAGTTTTCTACTGGAGACATAATCTTTCAAACAAGGCCTCCCTCTTTCTCAGTAGGGCCTTGGTCCATGACAGTGGGCATCACCTGCATGGAGATAGTCTGGCATAGTGGATAGAGGCAAGTCCCCAGGCCTGAACTTTGATGCTCATGGGAAGAGCTAGGCAGGAGAAACTTCTGTTGTTCTGAGAGTTTGGAAGTGGGTGTTTGATTTCAGGGCTTTTTTGCCTTCATTTTTATGCCACCTTCTAAATTTCCCAAAGAAGATAAGCAATAAACTAAGACACTACGAGAGTAATTCAGAGGTGGCCTCTGAGGAGCTGGAAGAGGTTCTGCAAAAGGCTAAGCAGGAAAAAAAAGTTTTAGGTAAGAGAAGAGACAAGTAAACCACAGACTTACTGGTAGGAGTGAATCAAGCTCCGGTCACAGTGACTGGAGCAACAGTGGACCAAAGTGGGGAAAGGGATGGAATATGGGAGGCTCAAGAGAATAGTCATTCCAAAATCATGTCAACAGGCTGTGCCAAAGCCTCTCAGACATCTGAAATCAACCCCAGTGGCCCTCAAGCAATATACTTTCTGGCCTCCCTGTTTGACAGCTTTCATATGTCCTCATGTCTTTTCCTTAATACCCCCCTCTGCAGTAAGCTCCTTAAGCTCATCCTATTGGTGTCTAAGTCCAGCATTCTACCAAGACCTCAGAAGTGGCTTAAATTTAGTTTCACTTTAGAGATGAACATTCTTCCCCATCTGCTGCCTGCCCAGATCACCAGGCCCAGATATATCTCACTGGTCACAAGGATTTGCTTCAAGTCCACTCAAACAGAAAGGGTCAAACCTGGAAAAGAGAAGCATGGTGAAAAGTGCATAGGGATTGCAAAGAGTTGGAAAAGGGAAGAAAAAGAGAAGACAGAGAGATATGATTAGAGTATCTGAGCAAAAGGAGTGGATATAAGAAAAGGAGAAAGAGAAAAAGAGGAAAGAGAAGTAAACTTGGTTTGAATCGAGTGTTTTCAACAATGCTGAGGTATAGTAGAACAGACTGTCCTTGGCAAAGCTGAAAAATTGGGCTCTGGCCAAATGGTTCCATCCTAGTGACCTTTAGATAGCTAACTGAGTCTGCTCAGAACAGACCAAATGGGTAAATAAATAAATACATTTTAAAGACCAAGAAAAAAAAGACATGAGGAAAAACAGCCCAGCAACGGGGAGCTGATCAAAGGCCCCCGTCCCTCATTATGGCCTGCGGGAAGCTTGCTGTTCCAACCTGAAGCCCCCCCTTTCCTGCCTCAGCTTCCTAGGGGGGACGAGGGCAGGAATGATAATGCGGGCTGATAACTTCAGAACTTTCCCTCCTCCCTGCCACCAGCAAAGCTCAATGAAAAAGAAAAAGCAAACTGGCAGGCCCGATGAGGAGGTGGCCTTGGGAAAAACAGATAGACTACAGGCTCTCAATGAGAACTACTGTGGTGTCAACTAACAGAATGGCCCGGTTGCCAAAATGGCAGGGGACTTTGTGATGGTAGAAGAAAACTCACGGTTATTGCCTCTTGTCCCTGCTTCTTTTTGAGACACCCTGGTGAGTACTCACATTGGCCAAAAGTCTTTCCTAGTAGTCCCTTGTAACCTATAACCTTTGTCTTCTCAAACTGTGTCTCGATCACCACTCTACCAGGTGGCTACTACTGTTGTCTCTAAATCTCTTTGCCCTAGAAGATTTGCAGGTTCCTGTCCTTATTCCTCAAGACACAGGGGTCACTAGACTGTGGTTTCTTACAAAATTTTCTAAAAGGAGTTACAATGTTGGAAAGGAAACTGTTTAAAGTGGACACTAGAAAAAACTGCTCCCAGAACCCATCTACCATACTCCGCTTCCTCAGCCCATTTTCATGTTGTCACATGAGGTTTCTCTCTTACCCTGTTAGTTCTCAAGCAAAGCCAGCACCTCAAATACACCCCCTAAATGTCAGAAAGATGAAGTCAGCTACCCAAATCCCATAAATGAAAAAGGACTTAAGTTTAGTTCTTCATTGTTCATTCCCAATTAAGACTGCAATTTTAACTTCTCATAGTTGTGAGTTACCTTGAAAAATGTTTTCCCTCAAAACAGAGCTCACACACATAAATATGACTTTAGGCCACAATTTCCAGTAGTCCAAAGAATCAGGAAAAAGGGGAAGTTAGCATTTTCCCCATAAAGTCTTCCATAAACCAAGGTTAATTTCGAAATCAAGGACTGGAGTGTGTCCCCTTCCACTTGATGGTGGTCACATTATATTTGAGGAGGGGGCAGCCTGCCACAGAACTCAGTAGATCTCTTTGACCCTGACCATTTCAGAGTAAACCACAGAGGGTTTTTTCTACTACACATCCATCACAGACCAATCTTCTTTCCCACCAGTTATGTCATTCCAAAACCCTTAAAATCAATTAATGGAGTCTACTGATGGTAATTGCTCTCTGAGAGTCCATACAACAGGAAGAAGTCACAAAGATCTAGTTGCAACAATAGCCGGGAATTTCTCTTTTACCATACCACCATTTTCTAGCTGTGTGAGACTTTGCTGGGCCTGCATTTCTTCATCAGTAAAAAGGAGATAAAACAGCCTGGTTCACAGCTATACTGTAAAGACCAAATGTCTACTTCAGGCCTGGAACAGTAACTAGGCAGAACTAGGCAGAACTTCATAAGCTTTAGCCATGTGTTTTTTTCTGGTGAAATTTTTCCTCTGAGCTCAGAAAAGAGAAATGAACTGAGGTCCTTGGTTAACAATGTACAGTTAACAGCACACTTGAGGGGGCTCTTCTTTCTCAATTGTCTTCATCAGGAATGTAGTCCTTTTAACAAGGGCGATTCCTAATACTATTAAGGGTAACTTTAACTTTTTTCTGTCCTCAAATTTCTAATTGTTTGCTGACCATTTGCATGTAGATTTTCCCTTGAACCACTCTTACTCAACTCTACAGCCATCTGGGCTCAATATCTCAGCACTATAATTGACATGGTTAGCATTTTCTGTTATTGTATACAACTGTCACATAACTCAGTTAATTCTTCCTAATGACAGCTCCGGACTTATTCTCAATTTTGTGTGCTTTTGGTCTTTTTCCTTCTCTTGGTCTCTATCTTCCTATTCTCACAGGTCTCTACACTCCCTGCTCTCCTTTAAGATATCCTGCATATTATAGCCAGAATCACTTGAAAAAATAACTTTTTAAAGCACCATACTCCCCTGCATAATTTTTTTGAAAGGCTTCATAAGTAAGAGGATGAAGCCTGAATGGCCTCACTCAGCATTTCATGACTGCCATGATCTAGGCCCATTTGGCCCTTCCACGGAGAAATAATCTGATTGGCACTAGCATAATAGAAAACATAGGGTGTAGGGAGGGGCAGAAGAAGGTTACTTAACCTAGCTATTTGTTGCAAAGGAGGTGTAATCTGAAGATGGAATAGACAGTCGCCAGGCAAAGGATAGAAACATAGGAAAGAAAAGTGTTTGAAACAGAAGGAATGGTGTCCGTGAATTTATTTAACCCATATTTATTGAGTGCCCACATTATAGACAGGCACTTTGCTGGACACTAGAAATGTCACTGTGGACAAGACAGATGAAGTGAAGTCTCTTCTGTCATGGGCAAATATTCTGTGAGGCAGGATACAGGAAAAAAATGTATACACACATCAGGCAGTCTGAAGTAAAGTAAGCAGGGCAAGAATACAAAAAGATAAAGAGTTATGGGATGTTATTATAGAGAGAATTGTGATGATGTTTTGAAGGAGATGTGGTGGAAATAAAGGGAGTGTAATACAGGAAAATGTGAGGAAAGAGCAATTAAGACAGAGGGAAAAATAAGCAAAGAGGCCCTCAGGTGAGAGATTGCTTTGTGGGTTCAAGAAACAGTCAGAAAGCCAGTGGCTGGAACAAAGCGCTACAGTGCCTGTAGGCCACAATAAGGACTTTGGAACATTTGCGCTTGTATAGAAGAGCGGGGAAAGAGAAGATGATAGGGGAGAAGATCAGTAGGATTCCAATTAGTTCACTTTTACAGAAGTATAGTGTCTGTATAGGAAGTAGCCAAAGATGAATCAACAAGGAAAGCAGAGGACTGACGTAAGTGATGAGCAAGCACATCCGGGAATTTCCCCTTTACCAAGTTGCTAGCATTATGAGGAACCATTGAAGGGTTTTAAGCTACAGAGTGCTGTAATTAGATTCGCACTTCAGAAAGATCACTCTGGCAACAGTGTGGAGAGTGGACTGGAGTGGGGACAGACCAAAGGAAGACCAATTAGGAGGCTGTCTCCGCCATCTAGGTGAAAAGTAGTGTGTGTGTGGGGAGGGGAGGGGTTACAAATGAGGGGGTACATTTGAGATAGGACGTAGAATAGTCAAAACTTGGTGCTGAACTGGATGTGAGGAGTTAGTGACAGGAAATAGTTGTGACTTCTAGATTTCAGGAAAGAAATAATACACCACATTGTTTCTTAATATTCCATAAGTATCAATTTTGTTTTCTCAAAGCCACTGGCCAGAACCCATGTATCCCAGTGAGTGTTAGTAGCCTCCCATGTAGTTAGCCTTATGCTAGGATTTCATATTCTCAGTGAAGGGATAAAATTAGGGTGAAAAATAATATGTTTGGGTCCTCTACTAGATGCCAAGCACTGTGCTATGTGTTTTACGTACATTATGGCATTTAATTATTATAACCACCTTGGGGAGAATTTATTCCCATATTACAGATGGGGAAAGCAAAGCTCAGACATTCAACTCACTCAGTCTCAAATAACTAGCAAACAAAAGAGGCAAAGCATACTATACGTGAAACAATAAAATTCTAATGCAGTAGCCATGCAAATTGCCTTGTAATTTTAGAGCATTTAACTTTTAACCTGAAGGAGTAGTTATGCTAGAAGCCATTTGTAATCTTTGTGAAGCAATAAACAGTGAACTGTATTCTCACAGCTGATAGGGATTCAGATTGTGCGAATCACAGGACACAGCTTGCTCTCTTATTTCCAGTCACTTTTATTTATTCATTCATTCGTTTGTTTGTTTGTTTGTTTGTTTTTTGGTCTGCCACAGGGTCTAATATAAAAATACATTGTGTACAATTTTAATGTAGCTTTCCTAAACTTTAATAAATTTATTTTTAAATGCTTTTTACATTTGTCCATACCATCCAGATAGGGTATTGATTTGGCACCCATTAACTGAATAGCCCTACTGTAGGCAAGTTTTGATAGATAACGCAAACACACAGGAAAGGGACGTTCCACTTTCTCCACTCTCTGGACAGCAAGCACTATGATGCAAGAATTGTGTAGAGGCAACAGAATGTAATAATTAAGCTCTGAGACTCTGGAGCCACATTGCCTGCCTGAGATTGGATTCTGGCTCCAACACTAGTTCTTGATATAAAGAGAAAGCACTGTGGGTTGGTGTGAATAAGAAACAGTGAAGACTGTCATTGAGTTAGAGCATGGAGAATGGGAGGGCTTCTCACAAAAGATGAAGGTCAGAGCACAGCTTCTCCTGAAGGCCAGCCAAAAGGCCTCAAACTTTATTTAAAAGACCAGACCCAGTATTGCAACCACTGATGTGTTTCAAGTAATTTGCTACCTGTAATAGTTAAAGTACTAAAGCTTGCAAATGATTTATCTAAAAAGAAAATCGAGTAAAGTAGACTCAGGGTTATCTATAATAAGACCATCTTCACTAATTTGTTTTCTGATGTGCTTTTTTGAGCAGGAGAGAAAATTGGGTGGAGTTATAAGCTAGATTCCTAAGAATTACAGATAATCCTCACCCTTATACTTATCCAGTCTTATTCTTGATTCATTCTATAGTTGGTGACCATGATTGTAAAGACTTGCAAGTTGTAACTTTTCAGTTACGTAAATTCTTTCTTTTCCCCTTCACTCAAGTACATTCCTTATTAGGAAGAAAATAGGAATAGACAAATAGAGGATGCCTAACACCTCTGCATCTACTTTGCACATGGGTGAGAATGAGACTATGAGTGCTTCTGTTAATAAGGACACAATAGAAGACAGTGGCTGGTACATAGTAAATACTCAAAGAATGAATACAAGCTGTATATATCATTATAAATCAAAAGGTGATTTTATAAATTTCAGACTCAGTTGGAGTGATGAGAAAAGCAACCATAAACCACAACACCTTGCTGTGGGGGGAGTGACCAGTGGTTGACTTGATTGATTGTTTCAAACAAGTTAAAGAGATATTTCAAATCAAATTCTGAGCAAGTTTCCCAGAATTTGACAAGTTATTTCCATCAGTTTTGTTTCTCACTGAAAAAAAAAAATCACTGGAAATCATTAAAAACACTAAATATTATCAGGTAAATCTCTTTTGGACTCAATCAAAATAACCACGTTAATTTAACATGATATTGTTACTTGCAGTCTTGTAAGATGCTTCAATGTAAAATACACCAAAACAATCTGTGGTGAATGTCCTTCACTACTCTGCATAATTGATTTTGGGGTTTGCCAAAACCTGAGAATGTTCATGATCAGTTATCATATGTGTGAACATTGTTTCATGGTAGAGAAGAGAATGAGAATGCCTGCTGTGATCATTAAGAAGCCATTGAGAGGGTGTGATCAGGAATGAAGCACTTGAGCAGGGTTAGGGTGAAGATTCCATTAGAGGTATGTCTGTGAGGCAGTTTAGTGCAGGAAGAAAACCAGGGTTAGGTAGGTCAGCTACAAGAATGACCGATGTGATAGTCCAAACTTAATGGTCTAATGTAGGAGAATAATGAAAAATCTGTGAAAACTCAGAGAGGTTGATTATATGGAATTGCTGTTATCCAACCCTTTCTGTACTACAGAAAAAGGAAATATTTATGGCTTTACCTAATAGAACCAAGACTTAGTAAATGACCTATTTTGAGAAGTGAGGAATGGAGTTAGCATAATGGGTACCTCAAGTCTTCATGACTGAGAGGATAGAGGGTAATTGATCATAAGACAATAATAATTATAATTTACTTATATTTAGTAGACCATTATTATGTGCTGATCACCACATGTATTTAATTCTCAGAACAACTTCATGAAGTAAGTGCTCTGTTTATACCCATTTCATAAAGGAGGAAACAAAAATATAGAGGCATTAAGTAACTTGAACAAGGTCATGTGTTATAAGTTGAAGAACTTGGATTCAAACCAGGGCAGTGTAGCCCCAGGGTCTGCAGTCAACTCTGTGTTACAGCTGCCTCCAGGGTAGCTGCCGTGAGAAATGAAAAAGAGAGGACGGAACAACTTGGTTTCTTTAGCTATACTTCCTATTTATAATCTTAATTTATTTTAATTTGCCAAAGGAATCCACACTCATTGAAACCAGTTCAGAAGCTTATAAAGGAAAAGCCTGCAAGTCTCCCCAAGCCTACTTCTCAGAGGTAACTTAGTATGTTATCTTTCCAGATGTTGCCTATGCCTATAAAATTTATGTGTACATATCAATATACCCATACATAATTTTGTTTTCTTTACAAAAGTGAAATCATACAGTGCACATTGATTTTCAACTTTCTTTTTTCACTTAATGTACATTGGGCAACTTTCCATGTTATTGCATAGGTCTACTTCAATCATATTAGAGCTAGCATTTTATTTCATAGTATGGTTATATCAAATTTTTAAAAATTGATGTTCTTTTAATGAGCACTTAAGTTTTTCCCAGTTTTTACTATTATAAGTATACTTTAAATGTTTATAGACTTTGCCAAATAACTATCTCAAATCTGTCGGTTAACACCTCATCAGTGATCTGTGAAAAAGCATGTTCTTTGCCCACTCTCTTCTTCAGCCTCAGCAAGAATGGGTCTAGATGCTCTTGGCCAGGGAGGGGGCTAGAGTCCAGCTCATGAGGAACAATTGAAAAGCATGGGGCTGTTGAATCTAAAGAAGAGAAAACTCAAGATTACATAACTGTGGTTTTTAAATCTCTGACAGACAGAAGAGATCAATCTAATGAAAATATCCCCACAGGCAGAAACTTGAGGAAACAGATACTTGTTTATTCAGCATAAGATAGTGTTTTCTAACAGATCTTTTCTGAGATGTAAGCCTATCTCTGAAGAGAGCTGGCTCCCTGTTTTTGCAGATGTATGAGGAAGGGTTGAAAGACCACCTGATAGATATATCAAAACTTAAAGTGGGATTGGTTTAGAGAACCTTGCCTACTCTGTCCTTCCCTGAGATTCTATTGAAAATTACAGTTTTGGAAGTGGGGAAGAAAAATGGGGACCAAGATGTCTCCCTCTCATCCAGAATTTCACTGCTTCTGGGGTGACAAACCTGGGGCCTCTCTGCACCCTTAGCTCAGGGAAGATTTCTGCACAACACCTGTTTATGTGGAGCCTATCCTGAAAAGAGGAAGGACACACTGAGACAGATCTGTGCTTTTCCAAGAGGCCAACAGTCATGTCTACACTGCAGCAAGCCTTCACTGACTTCTCTGAGATGTGTTCCCAAGCCAGCAGTAAGAAATAATTTATGGGCCAAAGGACTCAACTTGAAGGAAGCCAGAAATTCATTGTCTATGCAGAACTGCAGAAGGCTGACTGAGCCTGATTCTCTAAACAAAAAGTCCAGTTCTGCCAGTGGCTGGCACTATTCTGGGCCTCACTTATTCCATCGCACAGTGAAGGATTGAACTGTATGTTCTCTGCCTTTTTTCCATCTCTGATATTCTATGAAACTGTGTGCCTTTCAGTCAAGTGCCCTTCCTCTATGCTTTTGTGGCATGCTGTTCTGACCTCTATCATTATACTTACTGTTTTATGTTGAAATTCTCTTTAGTCTTTCTCCCATTGGCCATGGACTTCTTGGCTTAATGTGTGCTCTGGTACTTAGTAGGTACTCAAGTCAGTGCTTTTTGAAATAAATTTGAATTCCTATGACACCATGTATATAAGTCTTGGTCTCTGCACAAACTTTAATATTACAGAGCCCAAGGTGATTACACTCTTGAGCCCTACTCCTTTCTCTCTGAGCCCCTTAGAAATTAATAATTGGAAGCAGAGAGGAATAATGAGAAGAAGCAGCAACCCTGACAGAATAATGCCTCCTTAATCCTCTCGCATCGTGGTTGTTGCCTCTTTTCCTAGTTTCTTTCAGCAGTTTAAACTCCAAGTTCTTTTTGTCTTTCTAAAGTTTTTAAGGAATCAGCTGGGATCTTATTCCTTATGGTACCCATTCAGAGTATCTTTCTGGCCTGCCTTGCAAACCACATTCCTGCCAGTGATTCATTTCTTCTGTGGAAGCTTATTTTCCTGCACTCTATTCTTTGTAAAATGAAGAGAGGATTCTCTCTCCATTGTCTCTTCTGGCTCAATCTCCATCTAGCATAGCATTAAGATTCCTGTTAGAAAGGATAAGCCAAGGCTTGTCCTTGTCTCTTTTGAGATTCCAGATGTAAAGCAAATGGTGACAGCAACACAGTTCCCTGTACTTTGGGATCTGACTGGAGATAATGACCAGCTGGGGGAGATTTCATTTATATTTAGACTTGTTCCAACCACAAAATTAACAGGAGAATAAATAAAGATGGGAGGAGAGAGATTAGAGAGCACAATTCAGAGAGAGACATTTCAAATTTGTTTGCTTTCCAGTTTTGGAGCATGGCCCATCTTACCTAATAGTAACTCTCTCTCATACACTCCTGAATATAGTACAGTGAGAGGGGGACAAAAATGCATCATAATAGTGTGTTCCTCCCTTTCTGCCACAAGAAATTTAGAGATCAGGAATTAAAACAGACTAAAGCAGCACCATGACCAAGAGGCTGTGATCAGTTAGCTACAGCCTTCCTCTGCTTACATAATGACCATGCTTGGGAACAAGAAAGATCTCTTGAAGCAGTCCTTTTCAGATAGGACAGTCCTAGCTATGTTTTCCTCTGAAGACTTTTAGCCTGACAGCATTAGAAGGGATTGCAAAGATAACTTAGGTGGTTTTGGGCTGTTGGTGGCAGTGGTAGTGCTCAGTTGGTGGGTTAGTTTTACAATGAAATATTTTCTTTAAATGAAATCTTATGTGTAATTAAAGATCTATATATAGGAGGAAGAGCAGAGCTGCTTTGGAAGCGTGGAAATATGGAGCCAGAACCCATCACCTTCTCCATCTACCTTTGCTTTCTGAAGTGCCTTCTGAAGTTTTCCAGGGTTCCGAGGAACTCATTTTGAAAAATATTGGTCTAGTACAATCCTCTCGTGTTATGGATGAAAAAAGCAAGGCCAGAAGTCACAATGAAATTTAGTTTATTTCTAGATCTAGAATCCAGATTGCCTGACTACTAATCTAACAAACTTTTATAACTCCATGCTATATCTTCTTATAAACTTATCTCTACATTCCTGTGGGCTAGAATACTTTTGCAAAATAGTAAGAATGAAAACTGAGATCTTCACTGGTAATTGGTTTTACAGGGTGTACTGCAGTGATACCTTTGTGGTCTAATTCTATATCTCAAAAGCTTGTCAGTAAAATCAACACATGATGTCACAAGAAAACATATTTCTCTGCCTGAAGTAGAAAAAGTGAATTAATTATAGTTCAGTCAGTTGCTTCAACATCTTAAAGGGAGAATGCATGAATCAGAAAGAAAGAGGGTCATTACAGATACAGAAAGACAGGGTGTCAAAAAGATCCTAGTTAGCATTATGTATTCAGGAAGATCTAAGCACTTTGGAGATTCAAAAAGACCTCCAAACTCGAGTCATGAGAAAAAAAAAAAGTGTTTCTAATAGGTAGAAATGGTCTGGATAAAATATCCATCAAATTCATCAATGTCCTTATTTATTAAACAGCCTTCTGCATCTGCTTAATCATTTGGCTTTCCACAGATGAGAGTGTTCATTCCTTGCAGGGTCTTTTCTGTCTTAAGTGCTATTTTCATTCTATACTCTTGCTGGGCAGTTATCTCCACTTCTACTTCTTCCTATAATCAATGAATTCCAAATCTCCAGCTCTAGTTTAGGACCTACTACCAAGTCTTAAAACCACTGATCCAATTCTGTACTACTATATGCCTCCAGGTCCACATGACCTTTAAACTTGACCTGATGAAAACAGTGGATTAGCCAGGGTCCCAACCAGAAGCAGAGGACACACTTAATGCAGGATAATTTGAGCCAGCTGTTTTGACAATAAGGCTATTTACAAAGGGGTAGCTGTAGGGGAACTGCAAGGGATTAGGGTTGGAAGCCAAGATAGTAAGTAGCCTTTGAGCCCTTATCATCCTCAGGAAAGGACTACTGGAGGGAGCAGCTACTAGACTCTACTGGAAGAGAAAGTTCTGCAGAGTTGGCCACCTTGAAAGAAACAGTGTTTTTAGTTGAGAGACTCAAGCAGCCCAAAGCAAGTTCTCAGAGAGAAAGAGAGCCAAGGGAATCATCCTGACCTTACTGCTTTTTTTAGTTTTCTGATGGTGCCTCCTGTTGGCTAAACCCAGAGAGCAGTTCAGTCCAGAAATAAAGTTCATCCAGGTCAGCTTCTCTGAGAGTGGATTTTGAGGGGCAAATGAAAGTTATCTGACATATATGTAGCTTTGTGTATGCACATGTGTGCATTATGTTTGAATGCATAAGTGTGTATATATAATCTGTATGTGTGTATATGTATGTGATTATATAAATTGTATATACATATACATACACACACATATATTAAATCTTTGACACATATTCTTGCTACTCAGTCTATACAGAAAGACAAAACTGTCTATGGCCATACCACCCTGAACAAGCCCAATCCCAACTGATCTCAGAAGCTAAGCAGGGTGAGGCCTGCTTAGTACTTAGATGGGAGATCATCTAGGAAGACCAGGTGCTATAGGCATAAAAATAAATAAGTAAAAAAATAAGGGATTGTAAACTGACAAGATCCTTGCAATCTGTGAGGTCAACCAAGGGTGCCTCACCTAAAAAACAAACAAACAAACAAACAAAAACCCATGGAAATGTAGAATACATGCCAGGCCTGGCTTAACAGCTTCAGGGCCCTCAAAGGAAGAATGCAATTCCCCAAAAGGGGGTTCTACAGAACAGTATTTTTGTATGATGTTAATAGATACTCTAAGAGAAATAGATGCTGTGATGTGATAAGTTTGAAAAATGCTGGGTGAAACAAAGTTTAACAGTGTTTTATTTGAGGGCTTCCAGGAGCCCTTAATATTCTAAGATGTAGTATAAACCCCTAAGAGAAAATTATAACAATTAACATTAGTTCAAATCATTTGGCTGTGATAGCTCCTTTTGCAGACAATTTCATGAAAGTAATGTGCTAAAAAACATAAATTCTGGTCTAGTCTAATCCCTTCATTTGACAGAAAAAAATGGAGATGCAGAGAAGAGCAAGTGGTCCCTTAAATCCCAAGATGGCCCCATGAAAGGGCTAGAAGTTAGGCTTACAAGTCAGGACTCTACAGTCCACTGCTATTTGAACCATGTCACATTCTCTTCCTAGCTGTCTTTAATAAGACTGCACTATTAACTTATTTTCCATATCTTTACCTAAACTTTTTCTTGATATTATTTCAGCCACTAGTCTATACTACCTCATGGGATAACAGTTGCCTAAAATTACTATTTGCTGTGTAAAATACTGCTTTTTTTAATTTGCCTTCAAATTATCACTGTCAAACTTAAAGGAAAGAGAGTCCACGTTCTCTTATTCTGGATTTCATGAACAAGGCTAATCCTCCCCCTCTTCAAGTCTTTCATGATACTGGTCTCTGCTTTCCCCTCCCTCTCAGTCTCGGTCTTGTTATCATGAAAGCATGTGGATGTGGCAGCTAGGACTCTGGGATCCAGGCTAAGCTCTGCTAAGAGCAGGAGAGTAACCCTGAGTAAGTCATGTTCCTGGTCCTTGGTTCCTTGATCTGTAAGACTGGAGGAGCAGAAGTGGGCAAAGAGCAGGGCAGAAGCTTACATGTCTTATTAGAAGATGTGGTTTACAATTCTTAGACTACACATAGCATTCTTCAAGCCACTGCCTCTTGTATTTGACAGCAGAGGAGGAGGATGCTGGGCGGAAGAGGTCATGTGTTGTTTTTACATTTTTTCCCCCAAGTTGTGATTACAAATGACCAGATTGTACTGATTCCAGATCCATCATTGTATAGATGTGATTTCAAAATGTTTTTAAGTGTGTCATCTTATACTTGCCCACATGGGAAGTCACCTTCCTTCTTTCATCTCTTTTGCAAAGCTCCTAGAGTTCACTAATATTCAGCCTCATGAGGTGGCCACTTCCCTTCCTGCAGGGGTTAAATTTACATGGCAATAATGTACAGAGATGTTAAGGTGAGCTCCAGGTAGCAGAAGAGTTTCAACAGTTTTGGGTTTAAAATGTCAAATTATTTTTCTCCTAGCTTTTTATTCTGACCATTTTCAAATGTGCAAAGGAATAGTACTGAACATCTCGATCTTTTCACCCACATTCTCAGAATTACCGACGGCTAACACTTCCGCCATTTTCTGCACTCCTCTCCTCTCTCTCAATCATACTTGAGGAAGTTGTCATTAATTCAGTATCATCTAATGTCCAAGTTCAAATTTTCCCAATTCCCCCAAAATATCATTGTTTTCAGTCCTTGATCAAATCAAGGTTCATAGATACATTTGCTTATGTCTCCTTAGTCTCCTTTGACCTAGGACAGCTCCCCTACCCTTCTTTCAACCTTTCTAATGACACTTATCTTATTTGGAGGTCCACAGTATGCTCTGTTTCTCTAGGAATACACTCAGCTTAAACATGTCTGGCAAGAGTACATGACTGGTGTCTGGTGCTTCCCATTGCATTACTCAGAGGTTCCAAAACTCAGGTTGTCCTTCTGCTGGTGATGCTAATTAGGTACTTGATCAAACTGGTGACCATCATATCTCCTCCTCAGATTTACATACTTTCCCCTTTTAATTAGTAATTGACACTTTATGGCCTTGTTAATATCCTGTTCCCCAGCAATATTTTGCCTAACAATTGTAGCTACTGATGATACTAAATGACTGAATCGGTCATACAGTGGAGGTGGGAGAATGGTGATTTGTTTTAATTTCCTCATTCTATTTATTAGTGCCCATTCTTCAGTAAAGAATATTCTAGCAGTATACACATACATTTTAAAAATTTAACCTTCCTCTCCCCTCCCCTCACAATTTATTAAGAGTATCAAAAATATCACAATGAATTCATGTATGTGTGTGTGTGTGTGTGTGTGTATACACATACACACAAATTTGAGGAGTTATAATACACTGCCATTGATATTGTTTTTATGGTAAAATTGTCTGAAACTTAACCAGGACAACTCCTTAAAGCTGACTCCTATGTCTTTTTGGCAGTTATACTATTACATTTTGAGCATGTCCTTCATTTCTGATATTGTCAAGTTATTTGAATGGCATTTATGTTTGACAAAAATTATGCAATATCATCATTCAGAAAAACAATTGGAAACTAAGAAAAATCCAAAGATAAAGCAAAAGTGACACATAATTCTACTACCCTGAGGTAACCATTGCTACCATTTTTGTTAACAATATTACCAGAGTGCATGCCTCTATCTCCTTCATTTTCTTCTCCCTCTCCTTTGTCCCTCCCCTCCCCATCTCTCCTTCCCCCTGTTACTCCCACTCCCCTTTCTTCTTCCCTCAACCCTCCTCCCTCTCACTCCCTCCATCTCATTTCCCACTCTCCTTCTCTTAGTCCCCTCCCCCTCTCTCCTCCCACCTCCATCCTTCCCTCCATTTCTTCCCTTTTCCTCCCTCTGTGCCCTTCCCTTTCACATCTTCTCCCCACTCTCTCTCCTCCCCCTCCCTCCTATCAATCTCTTTCCCCTCTCCCTTTCTGTCTCCTCACCCTTTCATCCCTCCATCCCCTCCCCACTTCCTCTCTCCCTCCTTCTGTCCCCTCTAGCTAGCAGACATTTCTATTTCTCCTAGGAATAATTCCAGTTTTGTTTCTTAGACTTGGGACTTTGTTGTTATGTTCATACATGTTTATAATTGTTTGGTCTCCTTAATAGATTGATCATTATAATAGATTGTGATAAAATGTCTGTCTTTGTCTCTGGTAATATATTTTGTTGAAATTTTATTTTGGTTGATGTTGGTATAGCTACTAGCTCTCTTGTGTTTGCTAGTTGCATGAAATATCTTTTTTCATCTCTTTACTTTCAAACTACTTGCATCATTGAATCTAATGTGTGTCTCCTATTGTCAGAATATAGTTGGTTGAAGCTTGTTTGTCTTTTATTCAGTCTGATAAAAAATTGGGCTTTTAAATTGGATTTTTAATCCACTCATATTTGATGTTATTTGGTTGTGCTTAATGCTATTAGATGGTTGAATTTTCAGCTACCATTTTTCTTTTTGTTTTCCATATGTCTCTTTCTTGTTGCTCCTCTGTTCTTCCTTAATTGACTTATTTTGCATTAAGTGAATATTTTCTAGCTTGACATGTTAAGGCCTTTAAGGTTAACACTATATATGCAAGGGCATTTTTGGTGGCTGATCTAGGGCTTACAATATACATCATAATTTATCAAATCTTAGCTCAGATTTATACTAAATTAATTTCCATGACATATAGAAACTTCACTACCATGTCCCTTAACTCCTTCTTCCTCTTTTTGTGTTATTATTGTTATATATAATTTGTTTATGTAAGTTACACTACCAATGACATGTTGTTATATTTATTACTTTGTATGATTTCTTATCTTTTGCAAAAGCTGAGAGATGAAAAGAGGTCAACAAGTATCAATTTAGAGTTGATTACATTAACTTTTTAATAGTTTCTGGTTGCCTCCATTTCCTAGAATAAAGTTTATTATATATGGCAAACTTCTTAATACATTGCAGTTTTTCCTCACCCTTATAGCTACAGCACATAACAAATTATCTTACACATAGAAGGTGCTAAAAATATATTCTAATGAGTTATTGAATTATGCTCTTCACAAAAAATAACTATTCCTTCGTTCCACTAATGTTCTGTTTTGAATTAATTCTTGCTTCTAATATTGTAAACACTGGTGTCATTTATTTGCATTTGGTAAGAATTGTCCTCTAAATTAAGAATATGTGTTTGTCCTTTCTTAGTTACTCTGTGATAAATGAATCTTCTGTATAAAATATGTAATGGAATTTTGATTTTGTTAACCCTTTTTTAATTAATTTGAATAAATCCTATAATTTTTATGGTGGTAATATTTATGTTAGCCATTTTTACAATTTAGCCATATTTTAGTGGGTGTTCCAGGGCTTATAACATACAGTATGTTAGCCATTATTATGCTGTATAATTTTCATTTTTCTCTCTTTTTCACTATATGGGCTGTGCTTTTATATGATTTTAGTCAAGTAATTTGATAATAATCATGTTATTTTTCATTTTATTAATGTTATTTACAGATTTTTGAAAGATGCTTAAACCTACATATATCTTATTGTCATTGTGAAGGAGATAAATGAAAATTTCATCAAGATACAGATTTAGCATACCTATATTCCTCTTCCATCAGCTCAAATCTTTAAAATAGCAGAATAGATATTTTTCAAAAAGAGACATCCACAACAGCATTTGGAAGCAAGAAAAAAAAAAAAACTAGAGTGGGCCAAAAGTTGAGAAATTCCTGGAAGAAAGTACATGCTGGTCTATGTATAGGAAGACATCAATGAACACTGTCTAAGACCTGTCTGCTTGAAGCTTTTTCCTCAGGCTAGCATTATAAGTTCTTTCTTGGCATTTTTTAAACATGCAAAATATCAGACTCCACCCCAGACCACCTGAATCAGAAGCTGCATTTTAGCTCTCTATGTGACTGCTATGGCTATTAAAAGCTTATGCTACACTGATCTAAACTGCATACAGAAGAAAGTGAATTCAAAGGTCGATCAAATGCAGGGAAACTGATTTCAGACCTAATAAGGATGACAATCTGAGTATTTAAAACTGTACTCACAATTACTAGGCTTAGGGTCACTATACTGAGATGTTACTGGCAACAGGAGCTTTGACCTCCAATTTCACAACTTAACTACCTTTGCAAAAGGGAATGCCCATCTATAGATGGATGGATAAAGAAGACGTAGTATATATAAGCAATAAAACATTCTACAGCCATGAGAAAAAAGGAAATCCTGCTGTTTGTGCCAACATGAAAGGAACTTGATGGCATTATGCTAAGTAAAAAAGTTAGACAGAAAAAGACAAATAGTGTCTGATATCACTTGTATGTAAAACTTTAAAAAAGCTGAACTCATAGAAACAGAAAGTTGAATGGTGGTTGTCAGGGGCTGAGGGTGGGGGTGGGGGAAATAGGGAGATGTTGGCCAAAGGGTAAAAACATTCAGTTATAAGAAAAGTAGCTTTTGGGGATCTAATGTACAACATGGTAATTATAGTTAACAATATTGTATTATATACTTGAAAGTTGCTAGGACAGTAAATATTAAATGTTCTCATCATACTGGCATGCGCTCACATGCACGCGTGCGCGCGTGTACACACACACACACATACACACAGAGAGAGAGAGAGACAGAGAGACAGAGAGACAGAGAGACAGAGAGAGAGGTAATTCGTGAGATGATGATATTAACTGATCCTATATGGTAATCATTTTTCAGTGTATAAGTGTATCATTTCAACACATTTTACACCTTAAACCTTCACAATGTTATATATGTCACTTATATCTCAATGAAGCTGAGGGGGATAAAAAGGAAACCCCTTGCACACAAGGAGCACTAGGTGTGGATAAGCGAACTCAGGAGAGAGACTGCATAGAAGTTTGAGGTCCAGGGAGGAATAAAAAAAGTAGCTTATCTGTACATAAGAAAAATACTCCAAGTGCTCCTTTAAAGAAGTTCCTCCTTATTTGGGCACTTGTATGAATTGTTGTGTGTGGGTGCAGAGGGGATGATTAGGGATTATCTCTAGCCTACCTGCCTGCTCTATGTCCGCACACTATAATATGAAACTTGCTCATATGTTTCCTGCCCACTTATACAAGTCCCACACATCAGGCCAGGTTATTGAAAGGAAAAACTTGTCTAAACAAGCAGAACTACACACAATTGCAGAAGAAATCATGTCATTTACCTATATTAATCGAACTGATATATCAATCATGAATGTGAACAGATATCCAAGAATACCAAATATTTGAGAAAGACAATAACATAAAACAGAAGAGCCAAGATAATAAGCAAAAACCTTGCCCTGATAAAACAGAGATGAGGCAGGGAACAGAGAAAACATAAAACATAATTCTAATTGAGTTGGTAAGATTTGAGAAGACATTGAATACATGAAAAATAGATGGTATGAATCTAGAAAAAGAGTAATCACAGAATAAGAAAATTTGATAAATTAAAAAATATTGTTAACGAAATTAAAATTTCAGAAGAGAGAATGAATAATAATGATTTAGGCTAAACATGAAACTGGTATTCTGCAAGATGAATATAGATACAAAAATTCAAACAAAATGCTATTATATCAAATGTAGTAGATCATTTAACAATAATATATAGTGAGATTTATCCCCAAAGCAAGGATGGTTTAACATCAGGATATACAGCAATTTCATTCACTAAATTAAAACTTTCAAGAATTATCTTAATAAATTAAAATCTCTAACTTAATAAAAAATTTATCACCATTATTTATGAAAATGAAAAACCTCTTAGAAGGCTAGAAATAAAATGAAACATCCCATCCTGAAATTCATAAAGAGAAAATTCTGGATATAGAAAACATGATATTTAATGAGAAAATATTAGAAACACTCTGATAAAATTCATGAACAAGACAAAGATGCTCTTAACATTAATGTTTACTTTGAAGTTAAAGCCTTAGCCAATACAATATAAAAGTAAAAGTATAGGGTAATAAATATTAGAAAGTATGAGAGAAAATTATAATTTACAGATAACTGTCTACATTGAAAATTAAAGAGAATCAAATAAAATATCAAAATAGATAAGCAAATATAACTAAAATAATAATCAAGTATCAACAGCTTCCATCTATACCAGAAATAACAAATTAAAAGGGCCATGAAAATACCAATTACATTAGAAACAAAGCTGTAAATATAACAAATCTTTAAAAGATTAAAAAGCTACATAAGTGAAATTATATAATTTTAGTGGAGAATATAAAAGAATGCATAAATAAGGGAGACATATACCGTGTTCTTAAATGTGATGATTAAGTACTGTTAAGATGCTATTTCTCCCCTCAAATTATTCCTTATTACAATGTATATCTAATCATAATCCCAATGAAGACTTTTATAGATCCTAAGAAGGTGACTGTAAAATTTACCTGGAAGAGAAAATTCAACAGAGTAGTCAAAGACATTTTGAAAAAGAACAATGGTGGAAGGGAATGGTATACCTTGCTAGATACAAAAACATACCATAGGATGAGAGTGGGTGATGCAGCATGCTGCTGTCACAAAAAGAAAAAAATGTGTTAGTGGACTAGAATTGAACATATAAAAATAGATTTATCAATACAAATATAGATGGATTAAATAAAAGATAGATGTAGATTTCAAATTGATGTCAAAAAGATTGACTGTTCAATAAATATTATGTCAATTGAATATAAAGTTGGAACAAATTTTGAAGCCATACTATGCAAAAATGCAGAAATTAATTCCAGAGTTTTAAAACAGCTAAATTTTAAACTACATACTATTTGAAAAAGTATAGATTTTGATGCATTGGTGTATAGAAGCCTGATTAAGCAACATTCAAATAGCAGAAGCACCTGCTCCCCTCAAAAAAATGAATGATTTGATTGCGTGGATATTTAAAATTTATGAATGAGAAAGGTACACAACAGTTAAAGAGTGACAGACATGGAGAAAATATTTATAACTAAAAGATTAATATTTTATATATATGAAATGATAAAAAATATAATAAATAGCTTAATAGTAAAATGGCAAAATATATGAACAGGCATAAATCAAAGAATAAGAAATACAAATACCTAATAAATATTTGAAAAATGTTTAATTCATGCATTTTCAGGTAAATTCTAATTAAAAAGCACTAAACAATATTTAGCCTAGATCAAAAATTTTTAAGTATTTATCATTTTCACTGATAGTGATAGGGACAACTGGTCCTCTTACACTTGTTTAATATAAATGTAAGTTAGTACATTTTGGGGAGAGGTCTGTTTATCAGAATATCGCAAAATATAAAAACCCCAAGCTTAAAAAGTCTACTTCTGGTTATCCTAAAAAAATTCTCATGTTTACACACTAAAAGGCATGTATGTACAGATGTTTATTGACGCATTATATGTAATAGTAAAAAAAATTGGAAATAAAGACTACTGAAAGGATAATTAAGGAATAACTATACTTTTGGCATAATATGCAGCATAAAGAATGACCTATATGAATATATATAGAAAGAATTCTAAAACACATCATTGGAAAGATTTCTAAAACACACAATTAAATGAAAAACATTTCTATGGCATAAAAATAGTGAATCTATAATTTTTAAAAAAGTTTGAAGTTACATATGTTCATATATGTAAATTAATAAACAAAGTTTGGAAATATATACAGCAGTTTGCACTGGTTACTTTTTAAATAAATGGCAAGACTTTTATTTACTTATAATTTAATAGATAATTTTCAGAGCTTACTGTGAACCAGGTCTTACATATTTGAAGCCTCTTGTTGGAAAAGTGCTATTTCAAAGAGAGCTTAAAATGGAAACAAAAACAAATCATAAATCAACTGTGAAGGGAGATACATGTGACTCTAACCTATGATAAGAGATGGGTAAGTTGGACGTCATGTCTGACTCAAAGGTATTTGCTAATCAAAATAGAAAGAGAGATAGGATATGTTACAGAAGCTCAAGGAGGCAGATACATCAAGCTGGTGTCTGAATTTGATCTGAAAATCACTTTGAAGAGGGGTAATATTAGATAAATGAAAGGAATTGACAAGAAATAAAAAACCACTTAAGCAAAAGAGGCCAAAATAAGAGTCACATTTTACTGACTGAACACAACGCATGTTCAGAATCAGGAAATAAACCTACAAAATTGTGGTGAGGATGTAGAGTATATCAGAGGGAATATTGTCAATAGTATGGCAGTGGCTGTGTATAGTGCCAGGTGGGTGCTAGAGCAATCAGGGGGATGATTACATAAACTATATAAATGTCCATCCATTGCACTGTATACCTGGAACTAATATAAAATAATAATGTTAATAAAATAAAAAAAACTGTTTGATTAGAGTGGAGGACACATGTTGGTAACAAGGGTGGGGAGGCTAAATTTTGCAGGATGGAGAAAGGCTAAAAGACTAAAATCGATTAGAACGGGAAATCTTTTCCAGGGCTGAGAGCAGCACACATGGCTCCTAGGTAAGACTGGAAGGGGGAATCTGGTTAGGAGTTTACCATAGGCTGGTTTAGAAAAAGGTGCAATAGAACTTAATTAAAGGAAAATGAAGTAGCAGCAAAGAAAGGTGAATGACTACTTAGCTGTGAGAAGCATAGAGAATTAATTTAATAAACAAGCAAACAAACAGAAAAACAAAAAAGGGGAAAAATGGCTTTAGAGTTTTCAGCTAAATGAAAGTGATATGAGAAATCTATCTCATAAGAGAAGTTATTTTATACATATTGAGTTTAGAAGTACTGGTTACTTTTGTAGAGAATACAGTGACTGATGGGACAGGCACAGGATTGGGGGCATGTTAAGAGGAGCTATTATTACTCAAAGTGCAGCTTGAAGTTTTCATAATGATAAAACATTCATGTCCTAATTGTATCTATCTCTGGTAGACAGTTTAGACATAATTATTGACATGTACATAAAAAAATAAGCAGATAAAAATATGAAGCTGACAAATTTGAAGTCTGAAACAACCTCTAGTAAGATTAGAAACTGAGTGAAATAGAGACTTCTTGAGCCTCAGGAACCAACTCACACTCTCTTGACTTTTCAGTACTTTAGCATTTTTTCTTCATTGTTAATTGCTATTACCTGAGATCTTCGAACAAAAAATAATACCACATACTGCATAATAATGAAGTCTGATAACAAAATTCATTCTTTTATTGCAGAATATAATTTAGAATATACCTATTTATTAACTATTACATTAAAATCCTTTGGTTCTCAAACAAGGCATGATCCATCCTCAGGAACAGTGCATTATTTTGCTGTACCATGAATAAACTCAGTTACCCACTGGAATTACTTACAAAATTGTTTGCAGTGGTAAATGGAGATATTTGACAAGATAAATGTCCTTCCTTTAAGAATCATAGTATGTCTCTCCATTGATTTGTCTTTGTATTCCTTAGGTTTTTTTTTTACTTTTTATTTTTTTGCATAAAGATCTTAAACTTTTTATTCTGCATTTATATTATTTTTTGATTTTGCTCTAAATGGACTTTGATTTATATATTATATTGTCTAACTGGAAATTACTGGAATAGAGTTGTGCAACCATAATCACTGTCTAATTTTAGCAAACTTTCATCACTCCCAAAAGAAGTCTCGCCCACAAGGATTTGCTCTCCATTCCTTACCCTAGACCTAGTTAAAAACTAATCTACTGTCTGTCTCTATGGATTTTCCTGTTCTGTACATTTTATATAAATGGAATTGTTGTGGCAGCCTTTTTTCATTTAGCATGACATTTTCAAATTTCATTCACGTTGTTGCATCTATCAGTACTTTATCGCTTGTTATTGCTGAATAATATTCCACTGCATGGATATATCACATATTTTTATGCATTCATCACTTAATGAATATTTGGGCTGCTTTTACTTTTTGAATGTCATTAATAGTTCCACTGTGAATATTATGTACAGGCTTTTAGTTCTCTTAGGTTAGTTATATACCTAGGAATGAAATTACTGGGCTATATGGTAAATCTAGATATAACACTGAATGTATAGCCAATATGTTTTCTAATGTTGCTGCAACATTTTATATTTCCAACCTGTAATATGAGGGTTCAAATTTTTCGCATCTTCACCAATACTTGTTATTGTCTGTCTTTTGATTAGAGTCATTCCAATGGGTATGAAGTACTATCTCATTGTGGTTTTCTCATTGTGGCTTTTATTTGCATTTCCCTAATGACTAATGGTCCTGGGAATCTTTTCATGTGCTTATAAGCTATTTTTATCTACTTTTGAGAAATGTCTATTCAAATCCTGTGACCATTTTTCATTGGGTTATTTGTCTTTTTATTGTTAATTTGTGAGAGTTCTTTTTATATCCTGAATACTAGTCATTTATCAGATATATAATTTGCAAATATTTTCTTCCATTTATGGGTTGTCTTTTTATCCCCTGATGGTATCTTTTGACACACATTTTTAAAAATTTTATTTTATTATTAGTTTCAAGTATACAGTACATTGGTTAGACATTTATATAGTTTATAAAACGATCCTCTTGATTGCTCTTTTTCTCCTCTGGCTCTATACACAGCCATTACATTAATGCTGACAGCATTCCCTGTGCCATGCTTTCTATCCTTGTGACTATCTATCAACTACTAATTTGTACTTCTTTAACCCTTCACCACTTTCTCCCAGCCTCCCAACTCCCTCCCCTCTGGCCATCACCAGATTGTCCTCTATATTTATGAATCTGTTTTTGATTAGTTTGTTCTTTTGTTCCTTAGATTCCACATGTAGATGAAGTCATATGGTATTTATCTATCTATTACTTACTTCACTCAGCATAATAACCTCTATGTCCATCCATGTCATTGCAAATGGTAGGATTTCATTTTTATTGGCTGAATAATATTCCATTGTATATATAAACCATAATTTCTTTATCCAATTGTCTATTGACAGGTATTTAGGTTGCTTCCATATCTTGGCTATTATAAATTGTGCTGCCATGAATATTTGAGTGCATAATCTATATGAATTATCGTTTTTGTTTTCCTTGGATAATACCCAGAAGTGTTATCTTTGGGTCAAAAGGTATATCCATTTTCAACTTCTTGAGAAACCTCCAGACTGTTTTCCATAGTGGCTGTACCTCTCATTATTGGTAGATGACATGATACTATATGTAGAGAACCGTAAAGATTCCACCAAGAAACTGTTAGAACTGATAAATGAACTCAGTAAAGTAGCAGCATACACAAATAATATTTAAAAGTCAGTGGCATTTTTATACACCAATGATGAACTTTCAGAAAGATAAATTAAGAAAACAATCTCATTTACAATGGAATGAAAAACAATAAAATAACTGAGAATCAAATTAACCAAGTTGGTAAAAGACCTGTTCTCAGAAAATTGTAAGTCATTGAAAAAGAACTTGAAGAAGATACAAATAAATGGAAGCATAAACCATGCTCATGGGGAAGAAAAAGCCATACTACCCAAAACAATCTAGAGATTCAATGCAATCCCTGTCAAAATACTGATGGCATTTTTTAGAGAGCTAGAACAAATAATCCTAAAATTTCTATGGAACCATAAAAGACCCTGAAGAGCCACGGCAATCTTAAGAAAGAACGAAGTTATCACACTACCTGATGGCAAACTATACTACAAGGCTACAGTAATCAAAACATTATGGTGATGGCATAAAAACAGACACATGGATCAATGGAACAGAATTGAGAGCTCAGAAATAAATCCATGCCTATACACTCAAACTATGATAAAGGAGACAAGGATATACAATGGGGTAAAGACAGTCTCTTCAATAAATCGTGCTGTGAAAATTAGACAGATACAAGCAAAAAAAAAGAAACTAGACCACTTTCTTACAAAGTATACAAGAATAGACTCAAAATGGGTTAAAGACTTAAACGTAAGATCGACACCATAAAATTTCTAGAAGAAAACAGGCAGTACTCTCTCTGATATTGCTACTAGTAATTTATTTTCAGACATATCTCCTCAAGCAAGGGAAACAAAAGAAAAAATAAACAAATGTG
This sequence comes from Cynopterus sphinx, assembly GCA_030015415.1. NCBI lineage: Eukaryota > Metazoa > Chordata > Mammalia > Chiroptera > Pteropodidae > Cynopterus > Cynopterus sphinx. The sequence continues at coordinate 80,764,758 of CM057388.1, forward strand.
ACTACATGAAACTAAAAAGTTTTTATATAGCGAAGGAAACCATCAACAAAACAAAAAGACAGCCAACTGATTGGGAGAAGATATTTGCTTATGATACATCTGATAAGGACTAATATTCAAAATATATAAAGAACTCATACAACTCAACAGCAAAAAAAAAAAAAACTATCCAATTAAAAAATGGGCAGAAGACCTGAACGAATTTCTCCAAAGAGGAAATACAGATGGCCAATAGACAGATGAAAAGATGCTCAGTGTCACTAATCATCAGAGAAATGCAAATTAAAACCACAATGAGATATCATCTCACACCTATCAGAATGGCTATCATAAATAAATCAAAGAACAGCAAGTGCTGGCAAGGATGCGAAGAAAAGGGAACTCTCATTCACTGTTGATGCGATCACAAATTGGTACAGCCGCTATGGAAAACAGTCTGGAGGTTTCTCAAAAAATTAAAAATGCACATACCTTTTGATACACATTTTTATGTTTGAGGAAGTTCAATTCATCTATTTTTTCTTGTCACTTTTGCTTTTAGTGTCATATCCAAGAAAATATTGCCGTTAGGTCATACCAATTTACTCCTAAGAACTTTATTATATTAGCTTTTACATTTAGGTCTATAATATATCTTATGTTAATTTTTGAGTATGGTATTAAGGTTTCAACTTCATTCTTTTGCCTGTGGATATCCAATTGGAATAGCACCATTTCTTGAAGAGACTTTTCTTTCCCTATTGAATGTGCTTGGACTCCTTGTTGAAAATCAATTGACCACAAAAATAAAGTCTTCTTTTTCTATTCTCAATTCTATTCTATTGATCTATATGACTATCCTTATTGTCAGTAAAATGCTGTCTTGATTATACTAGCCTTAAGGTCAGATCAAAACTTAACAAAGGCAAGTCCTCCAATTTTGTTTTTGTAAAGATTGTTTTGGCTATTTTGGGTCTTTTGCATATCAATATAATTTTTAGGATTAATTTATTAATTTGGGGGATTTTGCAAAGTTTTCACTAAATATGTAGACAAATTGAGGATTATTGCCATATTACTTATATTAAGTCTTCTGATCCGCAAACTTTGGGTATCTTTATATTTTGTTATAACTTTATTATTTTTAATTTTTTGTAGTTTTCATTATACTGGTCCTTTACTTCCTTGCTAAATTCATTCCGATTTTTTCCCTTTATGCTATTGTAATTAGAATTGTTTTCTTTATTTGATTTTCAGTTTCATTGCTAACATGATTGGTTTTGTTTATTGATCATTTATTCTACAAGCTTAATGAACTTCATATTACTTCTAAGTATTTTAAGTTGGTGCCTTCAAATTTTTTATATAGAAGATCATGTATTCTGTGAATAGAAATTGTTTTATTCTTCCTTTCCTTTTATGTCTTTACCTGACCTAATTGTTCTGGCTAGAACCTATAACATGGCATTGAATAAAAGTGGTAAAAGTAGACAATCTTGTCTTGTTCCTGATTGAAAGGGGAAAAAAAATTTAATCTTTCACTATTAAATATGATGTTAACTGGGGGTCTTTTGTGAACACCCTTTATCAAGTTGAGGAAGTCCCTTGCTATTCCTAGTTAGCTGAGTGTTTTTATCACGAAAGAGTGTTGATTTTTGTCAAATGCTCTTTCTGTGTTTATTGAGATAAGCATGTGGCTTTGTCTTTTATTCTATCAGAATGGTGTTACTTTTTATTGATTTTTTTAAATATTAGACCAACATTGGTCATGATATGTTATCCTATTTATATGTTGCTAGGTTCATTTTGCTGGTATTTTGTTGAACATTTTTTCATCTGTATTCATAAAAGATATTCATCTGTAGTTTTCATTTTTGTTAACTTTTACCTGATTTTGGTATCATTGTAATTATGGCCTCATAGACTGAGTTAAAGTGTGTCTCTTTTGTTATAATTTTGGAAGAGTTTGTGAAGAAATGGTATGATGGTTAATTTTATGTGTCAACTTGGCTGAGTTGTGGGGTGCACAGATATTCAGCCAAATGTTATTCTTGTTATGTCTATGAGGATGTTTCTGCATGAGGTTAAATTTTTAATCAGTAGATCAAAGCAGATTGCTCTCCCTAATATGGTTGGGCCTCATTCACTCAGTTGAAGGCCTGAATAGAACAAAAATGCTGAGTAAAATGGAACTCCTCCTGTCTGACTGCCTTCAGACTGGAACTATACCATAAGCTCTCCTGGGTCTCCAGCTTCTTTCAACTTGTCAGCCTCCATAAGTACGTGAATTCAATTTATTATATTAAATCTCCTATCCTATTGTTTCTGTTTCTCTAGAGAGTACTGAATTATTGGATTGAATTATTATTCATTATGTAGCTGGTAAAATTCACCTTCAAAGCCATCTGGGCCTGAACTTTCATTTGTAGGTATTTTATTTAATTGTTAACTTGATCACAACTTGTTAAAGATCTATAAAATATTCTATCATTTCTTTGTCAATTTCAGTATCTTCCTTGTCTTGCTAGGTATTTGTCCAAAGCATTTAATTTACCTAATTTGTTGGCATGCAGTTCTTCATCATATTTTCTTATAATTCCTTTTATTTCTATAAGGCCAATAGTGATTTTCCTTCATTCATTTATTATTTTGTAATTTAAACTTTCTTTTTTTTCTTTGCTTGTTGTCAGTTTTGTTGATCTTGTAACAAAAAAAACCCCAGATTTTGATTTATTGATTTTTCTATTGTTTTTTTATTTTCTTTTTCATTATTTCTACTTTCATATTGATTATTTACTCCCTTTGGCTTGTTTTGGGTTTAGTTTGCATCTCTTCTCCAGTTTACTAAGTTTGTGGGTTAGTTATTAATTTGAGATCTTTTTTTTTAAAATATATGTGTTTGCGACTAAAAGTGTAAAGCATTGCTTTACCCACATCCCTTAAATGTAGATATATTGTGTTTTAATTCATCTTAAAACATTTTCTCATTTCCTTTGTATTTTTTTTACCCATTAGTTATTTAAGAGTGTGATGCTTAATTTCTACACAGAGCCTGAGCTAATTTTACATCTTTAGTTTTCAAAATAAATTTTATGCTTTCATATTTTATGCATGATTCATCAGTGATTTTTGTGAGGGGATATAAGAAATAAGAAAGCATTTCAGTATTATTTTTTCCAAATTGCTAGTCATTTGTACCAATACCACTTCCAATATGATTTGTTGAATAGTACATTTTCTTAACTGCTTTGGAATAACACTTTTAAAATACGCTAGATTCTTTACTGTATTTGAGCTCACTTATGGAGTCTATTCTGTTTCACTTTTTTGATCTGTGTATCTCTTCTCCAGTTTCAAAGCATTTCGATTCTTTTATCTTCCTAATATATTTAAATATCTGGCTGAAATAATCTCCATATATTTTTTTTCAACTTTTCTTGCTACTTTTACATAGTTATATTTCCAGGTGAACTGATTATGGCATATTCCAAGAAAATCCTGTTGGCATTTTACTAAGTCCATATTAAATTTATAGTTACATTTCTGAATGTTGACATTTTACACTATTAAGTTTTCCTATCTATTTATATATTTATTTGTATTGTTTTATGTCTTAGAGTAGTTTTAAATCAGGCTTTCTATTTATACTGCAAATTTTTTATTAAATATCTCAAGACATTGTATTTATTTTTCCTGGCTCTTACAAATAAATATTTTCTTTCATAAAATTTTATGAATTTTTCCAATTTTGTTATTTAAATATAAAATCTGTCAATGTTTTGTATGTTAATATTATCACTGTACATCTTGATGAATTCTCTTTATTCTTTACTTTTTCAGTGGCTTATTGGATTTTCCAAGTATATAATCATTTCATTTACAAATTAGTGTAATTTGACTTAGCTTTTTTAATTATGAGCTTTTAGTTTTTTTCTCTTGTCAAACATAATTAGCTAATACTTACAAAATAATATTAAGATATACTTCTGCACAATAAAATAAACCATCAGCAAAACAGAGGCAACCCACCAAATGGGAGAAGATATTTGCAAACAACACCTCTGATAAGGGACTAATATAAAACTGTATCAAGAATTAATACAACTCAACAACAACAAAAAACAAACAATCCAATTAAAAAATAGGCAGAAGACCTGAACAGACACTTCTCCCAAGATGATATATAAACGGCCAACAGATATATGAAAAGGTGCTCAACTTCACTAGCTATCAGGGAAATACAAATCAAAACCACAATGAGACACCACCTCACACCTGTTACAATGCCTGTCATCAACAGGACAAGTCATAATGAGTGGTGGAGAGGGTGTGGGGGAAAAGAAACCCTCATACACTGCTGGTGGGACTGCAGATTGGTGCAGCCACCATGGAAAACTGTATGGAGGTTCCTCAAAAATTCAAGGACGTAATTATCACTTGACCCAGCAATCTCTCTTCTGGGTATCTACTCCAAAAATTTAAAAATACTTATCAGTAAAGATATATGTACACTAACGTTCATTGTAGCAGTGGCCAAGACATGGACACAGCCAAAGTATCCTTTGATAGATGATTGGAAAAGAGGTGGTATATATATATATGATGGAATACTACTGAGCCATAAGAAAAGATGAAATACTGCTATTTGCAACAACATGGATAGATCTTGAGATTATCATGCTAAGTGAAATATGTCAAACAGAAAAAAATTGCAAACCATATGATTTCACTCATATGTGGAATATTAACCTAAAAGCAAATAATTAAAACAAGACAAACAGAGCTTCATGGACACAGATAACAGTTTTGTGGTTTTCTTTTCTGTGTGTGTGTGTGTGTGTGTGTGTGTGTGTGTGTGTGTGTGTGTGTTTTCCATCTGTCATTTGGAAAGTATATAGTTTGTTTTTCTTTCTTCTGATAAATTCATTTAAACATTAGATAACATAATCTTCTTTTTCTTGATTTATCAACTGTAGAAAATTTTTATTGATTTCCCTTTATTAAAAATTAGCAATATTAGGACATTTATTCTTCTTTTTTACTTTTCTGTTGCCGCTTTCAATTTTACTATTTTACGTAACGTGATGATTACCTTTTAGAAGAGTTTATAGGTTTAAGTATGTGCTCTCTGTGACTTGTTTGGAATGCCTAAAATATATTTTTTATTCTTAAGTTCTAAAATTTTATCAGAATATTATTTAATATTAATAAGTCTTCTTTTTAACTTGAAATACAGTATGCTTTTTGGTTTATGGAATCAATTTTTTTCAGCTCAGAAAATCTTCTGTTATGTCTGATTTTTTACCTCCATTTGCTGGGTATTCAACCTCAGGGACCATGGTTTTCTTTATGGTGGCTCTTGTATTAGTAACTTTAATTTTATTATCAAATGTGTCTTTTTTCTTTTCCTCTATGTCTGCAGACACGTATATTCTGTTTTGACATTTTCTGTTCCTAACATATCTCTTTCTTCTGTAGTGTTATTCCTTTGGTCCTCAGTTTGCTTAATTAGTTCTGCAATCTTTATTTTCATAAAATTCATTTTTTTATCATCTAGTATTAGATGTTTTGCTTAATGTAATTTGATGTTTTGCTTGATGTAATTTTTTCTGCCATTTGAAACACTGATGAAATTTTCTTTTAGTTTTTGCACCATGTTTTCTCCAGGAATGAATTTGTCATATCTTCTTGTATCATCTTTCCTTCTTTCTTTCCATCCTTGTATGGCTGTAGTATTTTTGCACATCTGCCAAAATATTTCTTTGAATTATTCACATATTCACAGTGGGTGGCCTAATCAAAATCTTATATTTATTTGCTCAGATATAATGTGGGTAAATCCTTGATTTCTGCTCCACTTTATCTGGGTCTGTTTTTCCTCAGAACTTTCATTTAAGACCTGGGTATTGTTAATTTCATTTACTTTTCTCTAGCTTGAGCATTTAAGTAGGACAGCTTTGCTGGTGCTGTGAACAATCTTGATTCAAGAACCTGGACTCTGCTTTCTCTTACATCATTTTGATGCTTACCCTGTACCTGCATTCACTCCACCCAAACTAAGATGGATCCTATTCCTGTGTATGGAGGGAGGCCGCTTCACTCTGGACCAAGTCCCTAAATCAGGGTGGAGCACTGGAGACTTGAACTCCAGCACAGACAGTAAATCATGATTTTGCTTCTGTCACCTAACACTCATCTTACTAACAACCATGTTAACTATCCTTCCAAAAAGTGGGTGGAAAATATAGGTAAAACCCTTGAGTTATGACCTAGATATTATTAAATCAGAAGGGTTGGGGGGCTTGAACTGTTACCCTTCCTGTGAATCCTCTCTGTCTGTCCACTCCCTTGGATAATCTTGTCCTATTATTTTCTCTTTTCTTTTCTGATCTGTTAAATCCTCAAGTATTGCTGGAATTAGCTATCATTTAGTGATTATTATTGTTCTGTTTTCCATCCCTACCTTTCCTTCCAGTTAGCCAAAATGGAAATGGCAGACCTCTGCTGAGATACTGAGAAAAAGGCAAATAAAAAAGAGGTGTCCATATTTGAGGAGTTCGTAGCATACCTATTCAAACCCCTCTTTTTGTATATCAAAATTGAGGTATATTATTGAGAATTTAGAGGATATTTTTCACTTGCCTCTTCCCCCTCCATCAATATTTGCTGTGATTTTGTTTCTTTTTCTAGAACCATTTTTCAAAGAGTGCAACATCAGAGTCTGAGCCTTTCCATATCCTGCTTCTTTATAAATGTATCACTATTATCAACTATTTTTTGTTAATTTATTTTGATTGGGGATAGCCTCTTATCTCTAAATTAGTTAACAGTTATGGAACTCTTATTACATGCCAGGTGCTACTGATGCCCAAAGTACACATTCCTGCATGCCCAGGAGGCCAGGGAAGGCTGTAAGTTTAATTAAGCTTTGTTTGGTTGTTCTTACAGAGAACCATAGGCCTAGAATTGTTCATTTGAAAAACTAAAATACACATGTGTTTTATTAAATGTATTAAATGTATACATTTTATTAAATGAATATGTAAATATATATTTCTGTATATACATTTTATATTATTAAAAGAATCTGAAAGGTTATATACCAGTAATGGTATTATTATAGGGTAGGGATGAGCTTATAGAACAGATTCACTTTATATTTTATACATGTCTGTATTGTTTAGATTTTTTTCATAATGAGCAAATATCTTTTAAATAAGAAGAATGAGGATATCATTTTAAAAGCAAGCAATCATTGTTAATACAGGAAGATCACTGAAAAAGAGAGAGATCTGTAGTTAAATGTCCTTATTTTTTAAAATATTACTTCAAATTATATCATTCTTAAAATGTAATGCATACTAATTCTTGTTTGTACACAGTGACTTCAGAAAAAAAAAAACCTATGTTCTTCAAAAGAACACGAGTAAAAGGAAAAATATTCTACTTTCCTCAGTTAAATATACTAAAGGGAACTGCTTATAAGATGAGATCTATAACATTATACTCCAATCTCCTTCGTGTGGCACAATGGATTACTACTTGTCACTGACCCCAAGCTTCTCTTCTAATATCTGCTGCAACCCAGTGCTGCTGTTTTTAGAATGTGAGCTACATAGACCCAAGGATTAGCATTTTTTTTTTACTGCTGTATTCCTAAAACTTAGAATGATGCTTGGCACATAATAGCTTCTCAGTAAATATTTGCAGTAAACAAATGAATAAATGAAGTATATTAGTTAATGTGGATGATATCAAATTAATAGTTGTTTTGAAAAGTAAATACTGCTCTTCAGCCCTGTGCTTGGCTCCCAGTGGGTACTTAGTATATGCCGAATTCTTTCTTTCTGTATCTCTAGAAAGCTATGATCTATGTGCCCCATAAGACTTTTTATTAGATTATAATTGAGTTATGTCTTTAATCATTTTTAAATACAAAATCAATTAAAGACATAGTCATTTTTAACGGAGATTATTTCTACATTGCTTGCAGAACTGCTGATCGGGACGCTATAATGATGTCATGGCAATTTCCTTACTGCTCTGTTATCTTTTTGCCTTGCTTGTTAGGGTGATCAATGCTAGCCCAAGGTTTTTGCTATAATTAGGTTTCTCTCTTCTCCCTTTTTACTACCTCCATCCTTTCTTTCTTTCACTCTCATTATAAGAATTTATTTTATCTGTGTAATTCCTGGTACACTGACTAAAGTCCTTTCTGGAAGTGAGCAGGTTATAAATAAACAAATTAATAACACTGGCAGATTGAATTTATGGTTCAGTTCAATCAGCCCCCTCAACCCTGTAGTTTTAGTCAACATAAAATAATAAGGATGGAAGGAGACCTAGCTTCATCCTCCAAACCAAAATCCTCCTTGGGTTTTGTAGCAGCAATCCAGAAGAAGGGGTCACAACGTTCAGGGTAATACTCAACCTAGGGAGAATGATGGAACTGTGGTCCCTGGTTCTGATTCCATGAACCTGAAGAGTTGAAAGCATGATGTACATGGCCGTGATGGATATTTCAGAGAATAGGTTTGTAAACTGTGGGCCCTTGTCTATCTCAGTCACCCTAGTAGAATAATTTTAGGACTATCATTCTAAACACTTTAAGTGGATTAACATAATAAATCTATGAACAAGATACCATCACAATGTTCATTTTACAAATGGGGAAACTCAGATAAAAGAAATTAATTGTCCAAGCTCACATGGCTGGTACATGCAAGTGTCACCATTCTAACCCAAAAAGTCTGACTCCAGAGTTTGTGCTCTTAATGACTACTTGATATCATTCTCATGCAACCACTGTCATTGTGCAGGGAGCCACTGGGTTCTAAGAAAGGAGAAGTTACACTTTGCTTTTCTCTCATGGGGCTTCCAAAGCCATCCTACTGTAGAATGACTATATTGAAAGTGACATGTGGGATAGAGACTTTTGGCTAACCCTCACATTGATTTTTAAAAGTCTAGGCCACAGGGAAGAAAGCATAGACACAGGTTTCACTTGACATATCCCCAGAAAATGGCTCAGAGGGAAGGTTCATTCATGCATCATCTTGACCTTTGCAGGTTACTGTTTTGCAGTTCCCTCTTCTAATTTCTTGTTTTCTGTTGACTTGTCTTTAAGCAGACAATGTAAGCTTTATCTAGGCATAGGAGGCATAAAACACAGATATGCTCTCAACTAGAGAACCACTGTGTGGCATTCTACACTCAGAAAAAATTATGTAAATTTTAAATTATAGTCATGTAGTAATTAGGGTTAGATAGGTAAGTTACTATTAAAACAAACAAACAAATAAAAGACTCCAAACCATAGATGCTTCATTAAGACAGAAACTTTCATCTCCTGCAGCTGTCCAAAGGTGAGTGGTTGAGGCTGGCAAAGTATCTTGCATCCATGGATTTATCTAGGGAAAATCTCCAGAGATCAGGGGTGGAAGAAGACTGTACACTGAGTCATTTTCTGGGAACAGCTGGGACATTCCCTCTAGTTACTCCACCATCTCTTGGAATCTTTTCTTCATCTAAATAACAAGTCACCACTATCTCTTTCTTCAAGCCCATGGGGATGAGCGAGTAAGGAAAATTTTGTGGCAAACAGATTCATCTTTAAAAACTTAGTCATGTTGCCATATATAGCTGCAAAGGAGACTAGGAAATGTCATCGCTATCTGGATGCTAGAGTACTCAACTGAGGTTAGGGATGGTTCTATCACTAAAAGAGAAGAAGAGAGAATGGATACTGATGTGCGCTTAACAGTTTCCTCAACAACACAGATTTCTGTTTCTATCTAATGTAGGTTTGCCATTGAGATTAAGCCATTACTGGAGATAGTGAACCTACCAGGGACATTATTTTGCATGTACAGGACAAAGAAGTATTTTGGAGAAAAAGTTCACACTAAAACAAAAGATCAGCAAGACAAGATAAACTCAATAACAACATCTCAACTCGAGAGAAACAATGATACTAAATACAGCATGGAAAAAGTCATTTATTTTTGCCCCATGTTCTAGCTGTTCATGCACTCATTTCTAGATCCTTGAGGTAAGACACTGGGAATAGAAGATGAAATCACTATTTACATGAAAACCTCTGAAGAAACAAGGATGCCAAGTGTGACAAAGTAGGACACCAAGTGTGAAACAATATTCTTCTCTTGTCTGCTTACATATAGCTTACCTTCTGCACATTTAATATATCTTAGAATAAGGAGTAGAAATCACGTTACCTGATAAATTTTCAAAGATGAACACTATGTATTGTTTATCAGGCACTTTTTGTGTGCCAGAAACTGTATTAAAAGCTTTTATGTGTATTATCTTATTTAATCCTCAGAACAATGGTAAAAGTTAGTTCTTATTTTAGATATTAGGAAACTAAGCCTCAGAGAAATTGAAAGTAACTTTGCTGAGGTCAAAAGCCAGTAGGTGGTAAAGCGTGCATTCAACTTGAGTTTCTCCCACTGCAAAGATCCCACTGATAACTACTATATTCCTCAAAATCATTCAAGAAAGACGTCAAAAACAATCAATAATAAACATAATGGAAGCTTGAAGTCCTTAAATAATGGACAAGAAGGAAGACTAGAGACATAAAAATTATTTAAAACCCAAGTGCAGTGTAATCTAGAAAAACACGAAATACCCTGGAAATTCTTCATTTAATGGTAACTGCAGTGTACTGTGATAGTGTCACCATGGAGTTTTGCAGAGGATACTATGCAAACACGTGGAGAATAATTAACTGCTCTTACCTAATAAGAAATAGCAGGAATAAAAGATTTTCCTAGAATATAACCGCCTTCAAAAGGGGCAAAAGTTTCAGGTTTTAATTTAAGAGAGTATATTTACCTAGGCATAGAGATGAAATTACTGACAAATTTAAAAGCCCAGTGAACATGCATGGTGCCTATTTCTAATATGTGGCTCTCTTTCCAAGGTAATTTAATTTCCAGTATGATATTTTAAGTTTCATTTTGGTATTTGTCCTTTGTGATATTTTTGGTATTAATGCTTAAGTGGAAATTTAACATTTTCCTTTAAATATGTGATTTATAAAGCTTTCTGTTTCGGGAAATATGAGTTTATTAAAATGTTTTAAATATAATGTTTATGTTCATCATGGCTATGGCTTTATTAATAGATTCTAAATTTTATTTATGGTTTTCATTTGTTTATTATTGTCATTAAAGTTATATTTTCTATATCAATTATCACATGCTAATTTGTTATTTATATTATTTACAAACTTGGCATTTAAAGACTAATTAATTGCTAAGGAAAATATGTATTTAACTATTTGGTAGAATTCAGTAGTGGAGCACAACTTGATTTATGTTTTTTTTTTCTCTCAAGAAAATATCCATTCCATAAAGTAAAGCATGCCTCTAACATCTGGTTTTTGTCTCCAGTATTTCCTTGTATTATTTTGAAAAGCTCATGCAGCTGCTGAAAAATACATCAATCATAACAGTGACCCAAAGACTTGAAATGAGATCTATAAAACAAAGACAAAATTCTCTGGCTCTGCCCTGTTTTGTGTGTGATGCTGGGCAAGGCGCTTTCCCTCTGTGGACCTTAGTGTCTTCACAGATATAGGACAAAGGGCTCCTATAACTCTTATATTCTTGGAATGAAACAAAAACAAATTTTGTATGGGGCAAGATGAGTACCTCCTGTTTGACCCTCCAGATCCATGCTTAACCCTCATTTGTTGGTCGGGCGGCTGATTCAAGTAGAGTTTCAGTTCGATTTGGCCAATGGGGTGTCTTAGAAGGAGATAAGGGAGATGGGGGATAGTGAAATTGGGGAATGTATCATTTCCATTTCCTCCTGCATCTTCATGTGGCCCTCTTCATTGCTTCAGGCCTTGGCAGGCTGGACTCAGCACTGGACTGCTACAGCCCCAATGTATTACACAACCTTGTGTACCTCTTCTGTAAATAGGCTATTTTTTTCTAGTAAACTCACCTCAAATTCCCAGTTTGTGTGAGTCATCTGTGTCCTGTCAGGACATTAACTGATACAGGAGGTGATTTGATGCTCTTGAAGCAAGAAGGATGCTAGTCAAGTATCTTGTCTCTGCTGAGGATGGAGGAAGGGATAAAGTTCAGATATTGCAATAGAAAAGCAGTACATTTGGCAGAAAAACAATTTGATTAAATGATTTTAGTCTCAATTGATAAGATATTTAAGAACAACTTTGGCCGATATTCCCAAATACTGGATCCCAAGAGCTATGTGGCTGTATCTGCACACACTCATAGTGAAATGAGAAAAATAAAGACTATGCTGTAAGGTTGAATAAGGCTACAATTCTCTAGTTAAAAAAGTACCTTTATGAAGATTAATGATATCTAACTGTTTGGTGTTGAAATGTCCTCTATTTAAAGAAATGACTGAATCTGTAGAATTAGTTTCATTTTTGGTTTAATGTTCTTGCTTGGCAAAACAAAGAACTGACAACCTTATATAGGTTGCAGTAAAAGAAAACGTGAAATCCACAAGTATAGGGAGTACTGGGCAAGGCCGCCATCTTTGAAGATTTCAGAGTTGAGTTTTCCTGAAGCAAAGAGTTGGGCAGGGTGTACTTTAGTATCCAGGTTTCTTTGACTTCCTTTTCTGAGTTCTTTGGGCCTGAAAACACAGTAAGTGTGAATCACAGATTCTTCTGCTGCTTTGTTAACCAATGTCTAGGACTTCTAAGTATATTATTATTTCCAGGCTATAGGAAGAGTGGGAGACTTTTATTTCTGTTCTATTAGGTTTTTTTTTTTAATATGAAAGAAGAAAAAACAATGCTTCTCAGCCTTTCATCAGTCTCCTTTACAAGCCTCAGAAAGAACTGCAAAGTTTTCAGAGCTCAAATATTTTCTCACAACTAGATCCCCCACCATCTTCCTGATAATAGGTTTGCTTTGATAACGTTCTTGGTGGACTCTGTGGTGGCTGCATTCCCCTCTACCTTCATTTCTTTCTTTCTCCCTCTATTTCTAATAACTGCCTGGCTCACACAGAGGGCTTGTTTCTAAACAACAGGGCAATTTTTCCTGGCTTCCAAGGCCAGTTTAAGAGCTTGATACGAAAACAAGGACCCACCATGATCCACCAGGGTCTACCATCCTACATAAAGTCATTGGTTGTCATATTTGGAAAGACTCTTCTGATAGCATCAAAGGATTCTATCCTGTGAGTCATGGATCCCTATAGAATCCTAGAATTATGGTGAGGGCTATTTTAATCCTTGGGTACAACTCTAGGCTAAACACCCAATTTGTGTTAGATGTAAAGGAGCCACAGTTTTTCAAAGATTTGTAGATATGGCTGTGATGCAGTTAGTATGAAATTCAGTATACATGTATTTTCTCAATCACCTCATGCTAAAATATTAACAATGATTTTATGAGTGACCTCAGAATTTTTGAAAATCAAATAGAAGATTTTGCAAGAAAAGACTACGATGATTATTTTTAAGTGAAAAGAGCTGGTGATAGAACAGTATGCATAGTATCATACTAATTTTTTTTTCAAATATATTATAAACTCACACAAGAAAACTGGTTATCTCTGGAGGAAAAATAAAGAGGACGTTCATCTTGATTTTACTCATATACTATTTAAAAATTTTTACAATAAAAGTGTATTATTTAAATTGGAAGTGTTCCTAGTCAAGTTAGGGGATGAGTGTCATAAACTAATGAGACAAGGACAATGCATTGTGACTAGCATTGGGATGATCATAATAAAAGTAAACACTTCTGTCATGTGTGAGCCCTTGTTTTACATGTTTTAAATACATTCACTCCATTATTATCCCAATTTTAGACACAGAGGCCTAAGAATTAAGTTATTTGCATGAGATCGCATAGCTATTAAATGATGTAGCAGGATTTGAACACAGTCAGTCTGACTCCTAAATCCATGTTATTAATTAACTAGTAGATACTGAGAAGGAAAGATGTAGTCCAGCCCAGGGAGTCGGCATGCTCAGGTGTGGTTTATTAAGTAAGTACTACTTCACCTGGCCCTAGGGCATCAGAACACCACAGGGCAGAGCACTACATAGGGCTCAACAATCCCACTTATTGCTTCTGCTAACCTTGGCCTTCTAGATACATTGCCGATTAGGAGAAATGCTCTGTCTGGATTCCTAAAAATACTGCAGATGGACTAACAAGCCAAATATTTCCATACCTATCATTTCCATTCAGAACTTACAATGACCTTATGTGACAGGTAGTATCACAATTTTATAAATGGAGACTCTGAAACTCAGAGAGGTAAAGTGTCCTGCCCAAGTTCACACGACTAGAATTTGAAACCCAAGTATTCTGTTGCTAGGGTAATTTCTCCCCACTATATGATGGTAATTGGAGAGATTTTCAGACTTTGGTAGTAGCATGGGTCTCAGCCCCATATCATGCACTCCAGTGGTGGTCCAGGTGCTTCCTGGTGTGACTCAACTGCACTTGTCCTCCCAACTCTGGCCCTCCCACATCCATTCTTATCTAATTAGGACCAATTTTCTAGTTCCAAATGTAGAAATATGAGTAGAGTTTTTCCCCTTCTAAATGGGAGAGCCTTTATATAGAAAGCACAGACTCACATAAGTGAGTAAAACAAGTACAAATTTTAGAGTCATCTCTCATCTCAACCAGGGGAAAAGACGGATTCAAGTTTCTCCTGCTTGAACATAATATAGAAAAGGAAGCTGGGGCTATCTTTTTTGCTTATAGAAATTAATTCCAACAGAAAGTTTTTAGCAGGGAGGACAACAATGTTTGACACCAGGATATGTCCTATTACTATAGGTGGCCCCAGAGAGAAGGTCCTGGGCAGAGTCATTTCACATATCAAGAACAGCCAAGTACTCAGGTTCTAGGCTGCTCAGGCTCTGGTAATTCACTAGCCCTTTTTAATTCCATTGCTTAAAGTCACTATTACATTTGAAATGTCCTGCTTGGGTCCACAACTGCTGTATTATAATCAAGTTCTGTTAGTCTGCTTTTCATTTAAGATCTGCTGGCTTTAAATAATTAAAAGAGCACTCTGCTGACAAAAGACACAATATCTATTTTAAAATGGCATTTGCTTGGAGGCCTAATACCTCTAAAGAGGATTTTCCCCAAACCATTATAATTATACACCCCACTACACACAATATTCTAGAAAGACCATTGTTGGATCCACACACTCTAGCCCTAGTTCTGAGATTGGGGCTCTGGTTAATTTAATCATTAGTTATTTTTAAGTTGAGCAGCTCTACAGAGAGCAATGGCTAAACTTAGCATAATCTTGGTGCTTTGGTTCAAGGGTACTTCCCAAGGCTGAGGAGGAAGATTACCTACAATATTAGCATCTGCTGGAATAGACTAAGTTTGGAGGGAGGGGAAGGAAGATGGGATGGATTCAGGACCTGGATGCTATCTTTTGGAGATGTCATAAACAAGACTATGTGATGGTATAGACCTGCTTAGACAGGTAAAATGCATGGAGCTTACCTGGGAATAACTGAAGGGAAAGCTGGAAGGATGTGTGGTAGGACTGGATGTTTTAATTTAATAGTTTAAGAGTGGAGCAGTTCCTGGAGATGACAACAGTGAGGGTGGCTGAGTAGAGATGGAGGGACAAAAACTGCAGATAAGAAGAAAGTCAAAGAACCTGAGAGCCCAGATTTAGCTAGGCCATCTCTTAGGACCCTGAAGTCATCTAGGGTGCTGGCAGGGTTGAATACCCAATGTGTACAACAAATAATGAGAACTAATCAGGAATCTAGGAGGTGATAGAAACAAAACAGGGTAAAAGTCAATATACTCAGACAACATGAGTCTAAAGCCAAGAGGTTTTATGTTTTATTTTCCCCATATAGAAAATGAAAGCACTAGCTCAATAAATAATAGTTTCCCTATTAAGCTCACCTCCAATATTTTGTGGATAAAGCATCACAAATTCTCTCTGGCCAGTCCAAGTTCCTTTTTATTCCTAGCCTTGCGTATCCACACCCCTCACTGATTCTCCATCCCCACTCAATGGATATCAAAGG
Source organism: Cynopterus sphinx (assembly GCA_030015415.1). Lineage (NCBI taxonomy): Eukaryota > Metazoa > Chordata > Mammalia > Chiroptera > Pteropodidae > Cynopterus > Cynopterus sphinx. The sequence continues at coordinate 80,780,785 of CM057388.1, forward strand.
GTAAGTCATCCTGGGAGACTATTGTCTGCATCTTCACAAGAGGCAGAAAGATGGGCATTACTTGTTTAGGAGTGTGTCATCTGGACCAGGGATGACCTGGAAGCTACCCCAGATACCAGACATCTGGAGAGCCGCAGCTCTGGGCAATCACTGCAGGGTACTTGGTGTCATCAGAGTCAGTGTCAAGAAATTAGAGGTGCCAGTCGAATTTTACTCTAACTCTTGTCTTCAAAGTGGACAATGACTAAATATAGGGTAGCTTGCCTGGGCCAGGACTCTTCTAGTCACACCCACCTACAGGGTTTTGGTTGAGAAATGCCCACATGGAAAATATTAACACAAATAAAAGTGGCTGGAAAGAGAAGAAAGCCACAACTGGCTGGACTTTAGAGTGAAGGTTCTATCAGCTTGTTCCTAGCTGCAGCTGCACTGCTAGGAGTAACAAGAAAAGGATGAATAAGATTCAACAGCAATTTACTGCACTCAAACACCCTATGCCATATATTGTGCTACACACTACAAATAACAAATGAAAGAATAATTTGCTGTCCTTAAATATAAGGAGGCATGAAAGGGACAGGTACCTACACAAGTTAACCAAATGCAGAAATTAAGCAATGTAATGAAAGGGGTACAAATTACTGTGAGAATGCTGATGGAGATGGGTTAACATATAGCTAGAGGAATCTAAGAAGGATATACTGAGAAGGTGGAATCTGAGCTGGGCTTGGAAGAATGAATTGGATTTCTGTACATACAGATAAGGTGCAGGGAATGGCATGGATAAATGCACAGAGACAGGACAGTGCCAGATACTGGGTACATAGTGATGAATGTGAGAAAGAACAAGGATAGTAAGTCATACTGATAGTTAATATTTGTAGATCACTTACTATGTGCCAGGTACAGTGCTAAGAGTGTAGTGTATTAATTTATTTAATCCTCACAAAGCCCAATGAGATAGGTTAATAATATCATCATCATCATCACTCCACTGGACAGTTCAGAGACTGAGGCCTAAGGAAATTAACTTGGTCAAAATCTCACATCCAGTAAATAGCAGAGCAAAATTTAAACCCAATAAATTTGTATCCATACAGAACCTAAGCTCACAGTCTTTATGTCACACTACCTTTTAACAAAGCCTGGAAGAAAATTATGAAGGGTTTTGAATGTCAGGATAAGGATTTGAATCTCTATCTTGTCCTTTGTTTTATTTCCAGCTCTAAAATTCAATAGGTGAGTGACCTTGGGCAAGTTAATTTATCTAAACTCTCATTTCTAAATTTGTAAAGTGGAGATAATATAAAATGACATAGAGATTACATATGATATAAAGTACCATAGATTGCCTTGTAGTGAGTGGATACTTAGTAAATGTAGCTACTGTTTTTCATAGTAGAATTAGTATGAAACAGGGGGACATTCCAAGTAAAAGGCATAAAGTGAAGTTTTGGGGTACTTTTGGAATGTGGACTATGATGGTATACATGGATGAGTTTGGGAAAGAAATGTAAGGCCCAGCTTATGAAAGATTTTGAATATGACCCAAAAGCATTTGGCTTTTATTCTAACAGTGCTGAAAGATACATTAAGCAGAATAAATTGTAAAAGGGTATGTTTGAAAGACAGGAAAAAATATAAGTATAAAAGAACAACCAGCAAGCACTTGCTTTCTATCTGGCCATGACCCACGTGACCTAAGGCATATAGAGATGAAGGCCCTGGATTCTAATCAGGCTGGGTGATAAGATTAGAACCCAGCACTGGTTCACTGAAACCAAGTGATGTCATAGGCAGGTAAAATGGCAGAAGCAGTTTGTAAGACAGTATGGTAATATACTAAAAGAAAAAATATACTTACCATGTGACTCACTTCTGGGTATTTAACTTAGATTATTAAAAACTTGGTCATTCATAAACCTGTACATGGATGTTGATAGTAGCTCTACTCAAAATCACCAAAACGTCCCAAACGTCCAACCACAGTGTAATTAATAAACTGATATGTCCATGTCATGTGATACTACTCAGGAATAAAAAATTCAACTACTGATACACGAGACAGCATGGATGGATTTGCAAGCATAGTATACTAAGTAAAAGAAGAAAGAAATGGACAGAGGACTGATCAGACATTTCTCTCAAGATGACATACAAATGGCCAACAGATATGAGAAGATGTGCAACTTTGAGGGAAATGTAAATCAAAACCACAATGAGATACCTCACACCTGTTATCAACAGGACAAGTAATAACAAGTGTTGGGAGGTTGTGGGGAAAAAGGAACCCTCATACACTGCTTGTAGGACTGCAAATTGGTAAAACCATTATGGAAAATGATATGGAGGCTCCTCAAAAAACTAAGAATTGAACATAACATATGACCCAGCAATCCCTCTTCTGAATATCTACTACAAAAATGTTAAAAACATTTATCTGTAAAGATATATGCACCCAATGTTCACTGCAGCACTATTCATGGTGACTAATACATGAAAACAGAATAAGTGTCCTGTTATACATGATTGAATAAAGATGAGATACAAATATACAATAGAATATTATTGAGTCACAAGAAAAGACAAAATACTACCATTTGTAACATGGATAGATCTTAAGATTATCATGCTAAGCTAAAAATGTCATATAGAAAAAGTTTTGAACCATATGATTTCACTCATATGTGAGATATAAAACTGAAAGCAACAAATTAACCAACAAGACAAGCAAACAAAAACTCATAGACACAGACAACAGTTTAGTAGTTACCAGAGGGAAAAGGGTGAATAGAGACAGACTCCGAATGCTATCTGACACTGAGATGGCCATCACAGATGGTGACGGAAGGAGATTTGACTTTGGGTGGTAAAAACACAATGCAATATACAGATGATGTATTATAGAACTGTACACTTGCAACCTATAAAATTTTATTGGTCAATATCAAAGAAAACCCATAAAAAAGAAGCCAGAGATAAAAGGCTACATACTATATGATTCCATTTACATGACATTCTAGTAAAAGTAAAACTGTAGGAACAGAGGACAGATCAGTAGTTGCCAGGGGTTAGGGGTGGAACAGTGTAAAGGCATAATTTGGGATAGTTGAGACTGTGCTTTACATGATTGTGGTGATGGTTACATAAACCCATGCATATGTGGGAGCTCACAGAACAATATACCCCCCAAAACTAAATTATTTAAAATGTAAAATACAATATTTCATTGTATAAAACTTGTTGCAATTCAGGCAAAATTTGTCATTTTCAGAAATCCATGCAAAGAATGCAAATAGAATTTTTTATGCTAGTTCCAAAAAGTGATTATGATATAAATCTTATTTTGTCCATTGACAGGGTTATAGACTGATAGCACGCAGACATACATTGACTAACACCTTACTGAAATCAAGTTATTCAAAGTTGTAACATCATTGTGGACCATTGGGTTAGTAAGTGAACAACTGACCTCAGTGGGTGCTAATTAATGTGAAGGTGTTTAATGGAGTGCCACAGGGATCTGTCTTCAGCTGTATCAGTAAATTACATGAACACATAGACTGTTCAAATTTATAAATGATATCAAGATGGATGGGATAGTTAATCAAGTTTTTTTTTAACTGCACATTTCTTTGTGCAGGTTGGAGCAAAGTGACATTTAGTGAGAAAAAATATTAAATCCTGTATAAGTGCATAATTGACCATATGAGAGAGGTGGGTTATGAGAGAAGCTTTGTTGGGGTGGGTGCTCCTGTGATGGCCAACTCAGTGTCAACATTCAGAGTCTGTCACTACTGAACCAGCCTTCACCTAGTATGCTTGCCAAGCTTTGGGCCTCAAACATTAATAAGGTTGCAGACACAATGAATTGCATCCAGAAGGTCGTAGGAGGCTGGGGACGGACCTGGAGCCAGAGTCCTAAAGGAGGAAGAGAATGTGGGTGTCTTGCCTGTAGAAGATTCAGAGGGGCAGGAACACAGAACTTTGAAGCTCTTGCAGGGCAGAAGGAGAAGACCAGGTGTGGGAGATCCAGTGGCCACTTCAGAACAAGAAAAAATTTCATCTTATTATAAGAAATAACTTTTAGCCAGCCAAAGATGTCCATGGCTAGAGTGGGCTGCTTCAAGGGGTAGTTTCTTGCCAGCAGAGATATATGAAGAGAAGCTGCCATGGTGATAGTGTGAAACCAGATTTCTACACTGACAAGAATGATGGTTCCCAAACTTGAGCGTGCGATGCATCAGCTTCACCTGGAGAGCTAGATACGGATTCAGAATCCTGTGTCCCCAGCCCCAGCTTCTAGTTGTGGTCTTGACTAAGACCTGGGAGCATACATCTCTAACAAATGGCCCCAAGTGATTCTAATTCCACTTTAGACAAAAGTTTCTCAAGGGCTGGCTGATTTCTACTTCCCAAGGCCAGCGGGGAGAAGAGGAAGAGTACTGGACTGGCAGTCAGGTGGGCTGACCTCCTGTCCTGGTTCTTGTCCCTAAAATAATAATGTAAGTCCCTTCTGCTCTTGGGCCCCAGTCTGTACCATGTTGAATGTTCTTGTAACTTCTTTATTTTAAATTAGCGCAACTCATCCTTTCTTTAAACAAAATCTTACACAAACTCCCCATATCTGAAGCAAACTTTGAACTATTCTGGTACGTGCATGTGCACATGTTTGTGCATGTGTGTGTGTGTGTTTGTGTGTGTGTGTGTAGTGGAAGAGTGCTTTACCACTCACTATACCCCACTCAAAGCCTAGACACTCCTCTTTGAAATTTGAAAGTCTACTCTGGAATCTGCTAGATGCCTGGGTTCTAATGACCAAGACCTTTGGGTCTTGTGACTCTCATACCTGAGTTCCTGTACCTTTCTCTGACCTGGGCCCAGTGTCCAGCCCTGCCAGCTCCCTCCATCTTGCATGCATCACCAGTGAGTGAGCACCATGCCCCCACCAAGCCCTGAATGAGGTGTTCTCCTCTCCCCCTTGCTAGGCTACCAAACACGTACCCCTCCCCAGAGGTTATCCTACAGTAGTGGCTGGATTCACTCCTCAGCCTCTAGTCCTCAGCATGTCCCTGCTCGAGCCTGCTATCCTGGGGCCAGGCATGGTGAATGCCAAAAATGGCTTTGAACAGGTCTTCAAAAGCCTCTTCCAAATGTCCTGGTCTAGGCTTCAGTTCCCCCAAATTGTCTGTCAAGTCTCTCCTCTCATCCCACTGCCTAAAAGCCCTTGGTGTCCAGCCCCTGCTCATTTCTCCAGCCTTTTCACCAGCCTCCTCTGGGTCATCAAATGTTGCTGTCTGGGGACTGGCTGTCTAGGGGTTGAAGCCATTCAACCTTCATAGAGTTCAGTAAAGAATCCTTTGTGCCTTAGAATTGTCTGTCTGAGCTTGGACAATAAAATAACAGTTGAAGGCCACTTGGAACCAGAGAGACTCGGGGAATAATAAAAACTATCATTTATTGAGGCTCTCCTACATGACAGTCAATTTCCTTGTTATTGCCTTATTCAATTCTTGCATCCACCCTGTGAAGCTGATACCTTCAGTACCCATGTTTTCCAGATGAGGAAACTCAGGCTCAGAGCAGTTAAGCTGCCAAGCTGTAAACACAAAGATGGGATCATGGGCCCATGCTCTGGTGGTGATCATGGAGGTGGTGTTTTGAACTTCATTACATGTAGCAGTAGATGGAAGCCACTCTGATGGTTCTAGAGGAACAGACAACATTCTGGGACAGTGCAATGTCTAGCTCCCTGTGGTCCTGGGAATGCATTGTCATTTTCTCGTCCTATTCCTGTCTAGTGGCAAAGTTCTGCTCTGAGTCTCCACGGATCCACAAGATGGGAACCCCCTAACACTCAGTGTGGCAGTGACAGAAAATAGGGAATAAATACCAATGGATGTGATGATTCTGGCCTTTTCCCAGAAAAACAACAGTCCATGGACTGAGCGGTAGGTGAACTTGATTGGACATATGAGACTGTCACAGAAAGATGCACATGGAGGTTTCTGTGTCCCAACCCTGAAGTTCTGATCCAGGAGATGACCTTATGACCCAGGAATCTTCATGTAGAAAATATTCCTTGAGTGATTTGAATGCAGGTTTTCCTGGACTGCCTTGTCCTCAGCAGAGTTATACCAAATAACTGTTCAAGTCTCTTTCTGCTTTGAGATTTCTGCTGTTTTTCAAGTATTAGTCTGTATGTCATTAAAGATGAGTATCATAGTCAAATCAAAAAGAGAGGAGAGAAATGTGAGTGCCAATAGTTATAAATGTGTGGTCAGTGATGACTTCACGGGAGGGCTGACACATTGAGTCCTAAAGCAGGGATGATGATTGGCCTGGTGCTTGACAGGAAACGCTACCCCAGGCATGAGAGCTGGCAAGAGCTGAGCCTTCAATGCAGGAATGGCTATGGTTTGTATATGGTGAGGTACAGTGAGAAGGCTGAGGTTAAGGAACCTGGTCAGCCTCCTGGGAGTGACTGATAGGAGACAACTCTGGTAGAATGGGACCAAAGATAAACAAATGGGAGCCTTTGTAAGCTCAGAGGCATGGAAGAAAAGGGGGTCTAAAGTAATATTTCTTAACTTTTTAAAAAACGCTTACACTACTCAGTACATATACACATGTGTGTATAGGTGTGTGTGCGTGTGTGTGTGTGTTTGTATATGAAATACAATGCATATAGGCGCATATAAAAATTTAATATATATATTATTTCTAAATTGAACATATATATCACATATACATATAGACATATACATATGTATGTTATATACATATATATACATATATACATACACACACACACACACACACACACACACACACATATATATATATATATATATATATATATATATATATATATATACTGCTAGATCTATAGAACTACTAGTCCCAATCTATCTACTAAATTAATTTCACAACTTCCTAATACATTATTAACCACAGTTCAAAAAACACTGGTCTAAAAGAAATTAATTTCTTCCCTTGCTGATGATTCTTGTGCTAATAGGCAACTATTAACTGATCTAATAGAAATGCTTCAGAAAAACCACAGACATTAATCTTCATCTCACTTCTTGAAATATATTTTGAAGATGTTTTTTAAAATTGTGGTAAAAAGCAACATTTGCCCTCAAATGTATAAATGAGTGATGTTCTAAATTCAAACTCCTTGGAGACTCCTTGGTGACCAGGACTGCATGGGTAATTTGGATTTTTATGCAGACATCGAAATGAGGCTCTTGGCATGTCTGCACTTGTATATAACCCTCCTCTAAGCATATCATTGTGGATAAAGGTGCCACTTCTGTCCTGGTCTTCATTTGAATTTGGCCTGTACATGTCCACTCAGTCATGCTTCAGGCATGTATGCTCTTCTGAATATGAGAGTCAGCTGTGCCATGTCAGAAAATATATAACACATCAGACTGTAGTAATAGTCTATTATGAATATTTTAGGTACTTGCACTGTTTTAGGTATGACTTTTCTAACTTTTAGATCTATTACTAGCTGTCTTATCTAGTACTGCTCATAAACATTGAAAGTCTTATTAAATACAGTTTAATAAAACCTATAAAATAATTATTCTTGGATTTATACTATTGATTTAATTTATAACAATTAATACCGAACTGTGATCATTTGAAACTTTGAAACAAAGTACTTTACAGACAACCTTTGTTGTTCTACTCTAGTTCCAAAGCCCCCACTCTACTGCATGCTGTGTAGAGCTGCCCAGGTGAGAAGCTGTCCCATCTCAAGTTCATGCCTGCCTTTGGATCACTTGCTATTGTGACATAATATAATGGCTGTGCTATAAAGCAAATGTTCCCAGGTATTAGAGATTTTGAAAGAAAATGAGGTCATTCCAGGGGCGCTGGAGGATTTCTATTTACAACCTTTACCACACCATTTTGAAATGTGCTGTTGTAACCCTTGTTATTAGCTTTTTAATTGTCTGTGTTCCAAATGTACTCTGCAAGTTCAGTTTTCTGTGCTTTGGGATCTCAGAAGCTGGATCCAGAATAACCTGACCATTGGAACAGAATGTACTCTGAAGCTTACCTTTCCATTTCAGGGAATTGAAGCAATGATAGATAGTCTATCTGAGCTTGTTTGAAATCTGTTTTCTCCTTTCAGAGCATATCTTTTTCCAAGTGACTGTCAAAAGTCTCTCTTTGCTGGAATTTCCAATTGCATGGGAATGAGCCTCTCTCACTAGCAGGCATGAAAGTCCTGGATCATATCTTGGTTTCATTTGCTCTGAAGGTAAGTGCTTCTCCCATGGTTCTTGGCTATTCCTCATGTCGAACCTCAGTCACAGGTGCTACTACGCTGTTGGTACTTAGCACAGGGCAGGCACATAGTCAGTACCCCATAAATCTTTGTTGAAAGGATAGATAAAATGTCACTTTGAGCATTAAGACAAGTCTTCCCCCCTCAGAAATTCATTACTTCCTTCCACTGAGAACCAACAACATTTTGTCCATAGGCTTATTAAAGCTTTTTTTTAACACCTTCTTATAATTATTCATTTATGTATCCATTTTGCTCATTAGACTGTGATCTCTTCATGAGAAAAAATGGATCTTGCCTTATTTGCCTTGGTCTCTGCAGTTCCTAGCACAGTGCCAGTCCAGAGTAGGCAGTGAATGTTTGTTGAAGGAACATATTAATAAAAGTAAAAATAAGTCATGGGGTTAATTTAGTAACGTATAAAACACCTCAGAGATTTATGAGTCGTCTGTGGAGACCTCCCAATTTCCCAAGTTATTACTGATCTTTATTTATTCACTCACACATTTATTCCTCAAATATTACTTTGCACTTGTTTTGTGTCAGCCTCTCTTTTAGATTCTATGATGAATCCAGTGCTTTATAATACAAATTTCCTAGCCCCATGGAGTTTAAATTCTATTGAATAAGATAGATAATTGAAGTTTGGTGGTGATACATTCTGAAAGAAAAGTAAAGCAGGATAAGAGGCCAGGGAATGGCAAGGACATGGTATTATAGTCAGAAGAACCATCAAAAGCTTCTATAAAGAGATAACATTTGAGCAGAGACTGTAAAAGATTCATTAAATGAATAGGTGCCTGCAGGATGGGACAGTTTGGTGGCAGAATGGAAGTGAGGAATGGAGAAAAAAATAGATAGATAAATAAACGAGAGGGAGAGAGAGAGAGAGAGAGAGAGAGAGAGAGAGAGAGAGAGAGAGAGAGAGAGGAGTCTTGCATAGACCAGTGGTAATAAGTGCCATAAACTGAGAAATATGATTAACTCAATCCTTGTCATATAAAGAATTTTTTATGAATGTTGCAGCAGTACACACAAGACAGGAAAACCTATTTATGCTACAGAATGCAATTCTTTGATTATATTCTGCTTTAAATAGGTATTTTATTCTATGAGCAATTAATCCTGAGGAAATATGATGGATTGCAATTATTTCCTTGTTCTCCATAATTCAGAGGACTGTAAGCTCCTCATCACATTGACTCTGTACTCTCCAAACACAGTACATATGTGTGTGTATATGTGTGTATGTATTCTGCTCATTGGTACATACAAAGAAACTAGGACATTGCCTTACACATACATAGTAGGTGAAAATACAATTGAAGTATAATCTATATGTAACATTGTATAAGTTTAAGGTATACAACATGTTGATTTGATACATATATATACTGCGTTATGATTATCACTTTAGCTTTAGGTAGCACCTCTATCACATAACATAATTATCATTTCTTTGTTGTGGTAAGAAGATTTAAAATCTAGTCTTAGCCATTTTGAAGTATATGATTATTATTGTTGACTATAATCACTGCATTGTGCAATAGCTCTCTAGAACTTGTTCATCTTCTAGTTGCAAATTTGTTCCCTTTAACAAAATCTCCCTAATCCACCCACACACACCCCTCAGCTCCTGGTAACAACCATTCTACTCTCTGTTTCTATGAGTTTGTCTTTTTTAGACTCCATTGTCACATGAAAATTATACAATATTTGTCTCTTTCTGGATTATCTCACTAAGATAATACCCTCAAGGTCCATTCATTTTGTCACAAATGGCAGGATATACTTCTTGCTCATAGATGAATAATATACCATTGTGTGTGTGTGTGTGTGTGTGTGTGTGTGTGTGTGTGTGTGTGTATAAAATCACCTTTTCTTTACCCATTCATCTATCTATGGACACTTAGGTTGTTTCTACATTTGGCTACTGTGAATAATGCTGCAGTGAATGTGGGAGTGAAGATTTCTTTTATTTAAACAGGCAAGAAAGATTTTATTCATGACAGTTGCAATAGGGGAGAGAGGTTAGGACTGAGTCTGAACTCAATTCTGTTGAAGCAGGACTGATAGAATTTTTTAAAATTTATTGGGGTGACACTGGTTAGTAAAATTATACAGGTTTCAGGTGTGCAATTCAATAATTTGTCATATGTATATTACATTATGTGTTCACCACCTGAAGTTAAATTTCCTTTTGTCACTGTGCATTTGACTCCCTTTATCATTATCTACCTCACCCATACTCCCCTTCCCTCTGGTAACCACTAAACTGTTATCTGTATCTATGAGTCAGTCTCTGCTTGTCTTGTTAATCTGTTGCTTTCAATTTTTAAACCTAACAAAGTATGTGAAAGACCTATACACTGAAAACTATAAGACATTATTAAAAGAAATTGAAGAAGACACAAAAAAATGGAAAGTCTATGTTCATGGATTAGAAGAATTAACAAAGTAAAAATGACCATATTAACTGAAGCATTATACAGATGTAATGCAATCTCCATCAAAATCCCAATGTCATTTTTAAAAGAAATAGAACAAAAAAATCATCAGATTTATATGAAATTACAAAAGACCCCAAATAGCCAAAACAATCCTGAAATAAAGGACAAGGCCAGATGTATCACTCAGCCTGAATTCAAATTATGCTACAAAGCAACAATAATCAAAAGAGCATGGTATTGGCAGAAAAACAGACACACAGACCAATGGAACAGACTTGAGAGTCTAGAAATAAACCCATGTGAATATCAGAAGTTATCTTTTCAATATCCTGTTTTTATTTCCTTTGGATATATATCCAGAAGTTGGATTACTAGATCATACTGTCATTGTATTTTAAAATTTTTTTAAGGAAACTTCATACTGTTTTCCATAATGGCTAAACAAATATAGATTCCAACCAACAGTGCACAAGGGTTTCTTTTTTGCCAAATCCTCACCAACACTTGATATCTCTTGTTTTCTTGATGATGATCATTCAAACACGTGTATTCATGAAGGTTTTTAAATAAATATATAAATATATGACAACTTAAATGACCAAATTAGACTAATACATTTTCAAAAAATATATATTCAGAATCTAAAACATCTTCTTAACGCATTTTAGCAGTTACAAAGCTTTGGTATGTCTAGGCTCAGTGTTTTCTCTTAATTTTTAAATTTATTAGGGTAACACTGGCTAATAATATTATATAAATTTCAGGTGTAGAAGTTTATATTACAATATCTGTATAATTTATTGTACCTTATGACCCAGCAATTTCTCCTCAGGGTATCTACTCCCAAAATTTGAAAACATTTTTTCATAAAGGTATATGTGCCTTAAAGCATTATTTACAATAGCCAAGACATGGAAACAACCTAAGTGTCCTTCAATGAATTATTAGATAAAGAAGAGGTAGTACATATATACAATAGACTATTACTTAGCCATAAAAAAAAGAATGAAATCTTACCCTTTGTGACAACATGGATGGACTTAGAGAGTATTAGGCTATGTAAAATAAGTCAGACAAAGACAAATATCCTATGATTTTAGTTATATATGGAATCTAAAAAACAAAATGCACAAAACAGAAGCAGACTCATAGATACAGAGAGCAAACTTATGGTTGCCAGATGGGAGGGTGGGTATGGAGGATGGGTTAAAAAGGTGAAGAGATTAAGAAATACACACTGCTAGTTACAAAATAGTCATGGGGATGTAAAGTACAGCATAGGGAACATAGTCAATAATATTGTGATAACTATGTATGCTGTCAAATGGGTACTAGACTTACTAAGGGGATCAGTTCAAACTATGTAAATGTCTTACCGCTGTGCTGTACACCTGAAACTAATATGAAATAACATTGAATGTGAACTATAATTGAAAAATAAAAATATAAAAAATAAATTTTGTAAAAAATGCCAAAAACTACAAAAAAATGGGAAAAAGTGATTCCTTTAGGATCAGGAACAAGACAAGAATGCTCACTGTTGCTACTTCTATTCACTACAACAATGGAAGTCCTAGTCATGGGTACTAGACAATAAGTTATAAAAGCCATCTAAATTGGAAAGGAAGAAGTAAAATTGTGTTTGCAAATGACATGACAATATATGTAGGAAACCCTAAAAATTAAAAAAAATCCTGTTAGAACTAAAAAATAAATTCAGTAAAGTTTCATGATATAAAATCAACATAAAAAATTAGTCACGTTTCTACATACTAATAATTAATCATCCAAAAAAATTAAGAAAACAATCACATTTTAAATAGCCTAAAATAATAAAATTTTTAGAAGTAAACTTAATTTTAAGGAGGTTAAAGATTTGTACACTGAAGCTACAAACCATTGATTTAAGACATTAAAGGAGACACAAATAAATGGAAAAGAAAATCCTGTGTTCACAAATTGAAATAATTAATATGGCTAAGATGCCCATACTACTCAAAGCAATCTATGGAGAAAATGCTGTCTCCATCAAAATCTCAATGGTGTTCTTTACAGAAATGGAAAAAAAGTCTTAAAATGTGCATAGAACCATGAAATACCAAGAATAGACAAAGCAACCTTAAAGAAGAACAGAGCTGGAATCACCATGCTTCCTCATTTCAAAGTTACAGAAATGAAAATAGTGATGGTGGCATAAAGACAGCATGTAGAACAATGGCACTGAATAAGAAAGCTCAGATATCAACCCACATATGTATAGTAAATCAATTTTTGTCAAGGGTGCAAAGAAACATAATGGGAAAAGGATAGACTCTTCAACAAATGGTACTGGGAAAACTGGATATCAACATGCTCCCCCCCAAAAAAAAAATTCAACCTCTTTCTTCCATCATATACAATAATAAACTCAAAATTAATGAAAGACTGAAATGTAAGACATGAAATTGTACAACTCATAGAAGAAAACATAGGGGGAAAGCTTCTTTATATTGGTTTTTGGCTATGATTTCTTGGTTATGATACCAAACACACAGGCAACAAAAGCAAAAATAGACCAGTGGTAAAACATCAAACAAAAAAAATTCTGTACAGCAAAGGAAACTATCAACAGAATGAAAAGGCAGCCTACAGAATGGGAGATGGTACTATCTGATAAGGGATTGATTTACAAAATGTATGAGACTCCCAAAGCTCAGTAGTAAATTTTTTTTAAGAAATGAAAACTGATTAAAAAATGGGCAGAGGACTTGAACAGACATTTTTTTTTTTCAGAGAAGACACACAAATATTTAAGATATGTGAAAAGAACTCATCATCATTAATGATCAGGGAAAGGTAGATCAAAATTACAATGAGATTTTTAACTCACACCTGTTAAAGTGACAGTTGTTTAAAAAAATAGGACAGGGTCATCTCAATTTCAACCAAACATGAAATATCTTAAAGGATTTTAAATGAGAAAGATGTTAAAATATGAACAAGATAAAATAACACTTGGTGAATTTGCAACATAAAACTAGGTTATGACAATACCAATAGTGCTCTGTCAACTTGGAAAGATTGACATAAGTCATATCCTATTTAACATTTTTTAATCAAAGATGAATGAAGATATAGAATGAATATATATCACTTCTGTATATGACCCAATGTTATTACCATAGAATAAAAGATTATGTTTTTAAAATGATCTTAAGCATCTGAAGTACTGTATCAAAATAAACAAGATTAAATTTAAGAGATATAAATGTCAACTCCGGAACTTAGGCTCAATATTCATGTATGCATGTTCAAGAAGAAGAGAAATTGCCAGGACAGAGCAAACCTCTTTGAATGGTTCTCAAAAAACTTACAGGATGGCTATAGCAGGTAGGCAAGCCTCAGGATATCATGGTAAATACAGATCACTGAATTGTAGAAGAGTGGACTTGTAAAGCTTACAAAACAACATATTTAACTGCCTCTCTAATAGTAAGAAAACTGAAGCCCAGGGAGGGGGCAAGAATTGCCCAAAGTCATATTTTGAGTCAATAGGGAATTTGAGATTAAGATTCAGATATCCAAATTCCAAGAGCAGTTCTCCCCTTCTCAACCCTCACTCAAATTCACTTCTGTATTTGAGGTGAACAGTGTTCAGCCTGTTGTGTATCTTCTGGGAGCATTTAATGCATATGTTCACATATGGTACTCATATAAAATGAGGTCTGTAGTCAGCATTGTATTTTTTGCATTGTTGTGTAATATGATTTGTTCACTTAGCCATATATCTTAAAGCTCTTTTTGTGTCAATATATACATAAAGCTGCTTAATTTTTTTCAACAGCTACATAATAATCTCAAGAATGGCTATTTCTTGGTTTGTTTGGTTGTTTTTAAACCCTTCCCTTGTCAATGTACTTTCAGAACTATTTCTATTGTACTGCTCTTCTGGATTTTTTCCTTTGTATTCCAATCAGTCCTTAGCTGCCATAAAATAATTTCTGCATTGCTAGGACTTGGAGATCTAGTTGGTGCCTGCAGAGATGTATGTGCTGGAAGTTTTGCTCAGAACTAGGTAAGCTTCTGTATATACCTTTGATGTATGATTTTATAATGATCCGTGTTCCTATTTAGTCAAGTGCTCAGACTTCTGATATTTTTGACAAACTTTCCCAAAACAAATTTCAAAAGGAGTCTTTAGACTGCAAACTAACATTGAGATTTTCTAGAGGGTCCCTGGGAATTCTCAAAAGCTTTGTCTCTCTCCTTATAAGAAGCAATATGTTAAACTAATTATACTTATTTGAAATTACATGGGGAGCATTGTCAAATAAGAAATAGCATTAAGCTTCCTTTATATTATATATATACATATACATATACATATACATGTATATGTATATGTATATGTATATGTGTATGTATGTATGTATACAAGTGTTTCCGAAATGTATGAAATTCCTGGAAGTCTGATATGTCCAGACATAAAATATAGTTTGCCATTAAGACTGAGGCTCATACTGAAAGGACAAAACCTGATTATTAAAGAAATGCCCTATCTGACTTTCATGCAAGGCAGCAGCAACAGAATCTATAAAAACTGTGGCATACATGTGTTAAGTCTATTCTGAAAGGAATAGCTCCTCAGTGCTGGGCTTTTACCATTACGATGTCCAGACACTGTCTGCTCCTAATCAAAGAAATTAAAATGAGTAAACGATGGCTGTAATATTAAAGGAAGGGTCGAGGCTATGGGAAACCCAAGACAGACACTTGTTTATTCAGGTACCCTGGCAAATTCTATTTTGTGATTTTTCGTACCTTTACCCACCACAGTGCAACTAAGATGGCTCAAGTTATGAATTGACATTTGTCAGGAGAACTGCATAATTGCAAAAAGAGTCTACCAGCAGTGTTTGACCTGCCAGACCCATAATCCTGTAAGCAATTGTTATTAATCCCAGGGGCCTCAGACCTCTTCCCTCAGAACCCTTTGAACACCTGAAGCTGGACTCCATTCAACTGCCGCTTAGCATAGTTTATCAATATGTTATTGGTATTTATGTATGTTTACCAGGTAGGTTGAAGCCTTCCCTTGTTGCAAGGGTAATGCCTTGATGGTGGCAAATAAACTATTAGAGATAGCTTCCTCAAACTTTTTTAACTTGACAAAACTTCTGGAATCCCCTGGCTTTAAAGTATTACCCCTTTGGTCTTGCTGACTGTTCACAGTACCCTCTTTGGGAAACAAACTCACTCCACATGAAAGAGTCACTGGCTGGCCAATGTCCATTGGTATTCAACCTTCTGATGATTTCCTGTTGTCTAATGCAAGTGTGACCAACTATTGTGAGTCTTTAATGTCTTATGCCCAAGCATATCCCAAACAGGTCAAAAAACTTTTCCCTGGCCCTAATCCAAAGGACCCTATTGGTCATAGTCTAGAGCCTGGTGACTACCACAGACGATGAAAAGGAGTAGCTGACATTGAGGTAGGCTACTTCCACCCGAGATGGTGGGTGAAGTCTTTCTACTTTGGCTAAACATGAAACCCTTTCTTCTTTTTTTTATTTCTTCTATTCTGACATATGGCCTGGAAATATAATACCCTCTCTTCACATCAATATTTTCATGCTTATCTAGAGCCTAGTTAGGTGATGCTAATTTTGCACTGTGATGATCCCTGATACCTATGACCTTAACTAAATATAGACTTTGAAAAAAATGCCAGAAATTTTTTCCTACTCCCCTTCCTTGTTACTCAAAAGTAGCCTCAAGCAATTGCTGTTTCATGTACTCTCCCTTTGACCTGAGACATGGTGCCAAAGAAAGGTCCTTCCTGGCACTGAGGGACAAGGGTACTGAATTTGGAAAACCTGACTCTTGATCAGCAATATTTTTGAAAAAATTAGTTACTATTAAAACAAACAAACAAACAAATAAATAAAGGATACCTCAACTACAATTGGAGCTAGTAAGGCCCATAGAGGGAGCTCTCACACCCTACCATTTGAGGTCAATTATCCTAAACAGGAAGACAATCATAAACCCCAAGTAGAAGAGACATACAGTGCTCCAAATAGGAAGTGTAGCTACTTCAATACTCTAGCATGGCGAAAAAAAAGGTTTTCTTCATACCCTGTAACAAGTCTTGCTAATGTAAAAATCACAGCTCAGGTGATGAGAAGTTATCATCACCTGAACTCTTTCCTCAAATGAACTTTCATTTTCTCCTTGCTGATGACTTTCTTGTCCCACCATCCTTTCTATAAAAGCCTTCCATCTTGTATAACACCTGGGAGTATCTCTCTGGTTGCTAATTGAGGTGCTACATGATTCATGAATCATTTAATAAAGTTAATTAAATCTTCAAATTTACTCAGTCAATTTTATATGGGCAAAATGAAACATTGAAACAGAAATGACATAAACCAAGGTCCAAATGAGAAGAGCAAGACACATAAGTGCCTGAGGAGGAATATTACAAGGAATAGGAGGTAACTAGAGCTCAGAAATTGAGGAGTTAGGGGCTGAAATGAAGCAAGCTAAAGAGGGAGGTAGGAGCCAGGGCTGCAGGAAATAAGGACTTCATTTTCTGTCTGTGTCTTTCCATTTTCTGTTCTCTCTGCCTGGAATGCCCTCCCCCGCCCCAGATACCTGCAAGCTTCACTCTTCATCTCCTTCAGATGTGCTTAAATGTTACTTTCTTCATGAGGACTTTATTGACCATCTTATTTATAATTGGAACAACATTCTTGCCTCACACTTCCAATCCTTCCACTGTGCTTTTTTTTCTCCTACACTATTTGCCACCATCTGGCATCCTATGTATTTTACTTACTCACTTGCTCACTGTTTCTTTGCACTAGAATATAAAATTCCCAAGGGCCATAATTTTTAGCTTTTTGGTTCAATGCTGTAGACCCAGCATCTCAGTGCCTATCCAAATAAATGTTTATGGTAAAGAGGATTCTAAAAGGGACTCCCAAGATGCTGGCCCTTGATGTGCAGCTTTCAATAAAACACTAATCTAGGCACTCCTATGAAAGGATTGTAATAGATGTAATCGCAGTCTCAAATCCATTTATATTAAGAAGGAGATTATCCAGGTGAGTTTGACATGAGCCTTTCAAAGCAGTGTTGGCTGCAACTGGTAGACAAAAAAGCCAAAGACTCAAAGCACACTAATTATCTGCAGTACTATCACTGGCACATCCATAAACTGGAGGGAAGCTATGAGTGGCCCCTGGCTGACAGATTGAAACAGTCCTACAGTAGTTGCACAACTATAAGAAATTAAATTATTCGAACAATGGGAATAAGCTGAGAAGGAAAAAATTTCCCATAGACACTAGATGAGAACCGCCACTTTGAATTCAGCCTTGTGACAACTCTGAGCAGAGAACGTGGCTGAACTTTGTCCAGACCTCTAACCTGAAGAGCTGTGAGCTAATGGATGTGGCTTTAAGTCTCCAAGTTTGTGGTTATTTATTACACAATAATAGAAAACTAAGAGAGCATTCAGTACATCTTTGCAAAAGGAGGAATTTATTTTAACGGTAATGGGAAACCACTAAAGAGTTAAAGCGGGCAAGTGCCATGCAAATGTGTGTGTGTATGTGTGTGTATGTGTGTGTGTGTGTATTTTTTTTCCCTAAAGAGCTCACTTTGGCTACTATGAGGAAAAAAGGATTAGAGAAAAGGCCAGAGAAGGTAAACTTTAATTTCCAGTGTGGCTCTTGGAACAAAGTTGCTGCAACTCTATCTGCATCGCTGTCCCCTAGAAGTAAAGTAGCCTGTGATCATGGTACTAATATAGCTTCTGCACTTTAGTTTTTTTTATTTAAAAAATATAGCAACAGTCATGTTTATTCCAAATATAATTTTTGAACACCTACTGTGTTCCAGGCACTGAATTAGACAAACAAGACAAAAGCATCAGCCCTCATGAAACCTACATTTTAGTGGGGAGACTGATAATAAATAGATATAAATAAAACTTTGATTAGTAATATATGAGAAGTCTGAGTAGACGAAACTGTGCAAAAGCCAAAAGGATTGCAAGAGCTTGATGAGATCAAAGGATGGAATAAAAAAAAAATATCTAACATCCTTTGCATATACTGAATGAGAGGGAGAATGGTGCAAGATGAACCAGCAATGTGTGTAGGATCCAGGTTATGCAGTATTGTTGGTCACAAGAAAAGAAGTTGGGGCACAAGCTGGTAGTCCAAAATAGATATCACTCTGTGTTGAGGTGTGGCAAAAAGTCTGGTGTGTATGGAACACAGAGGAGAAAGGCGAAGGCGAGATGAGCATAGTCTCTGTCCTTTAAGAATAGCATAAGTGCTCTGATCAGAAGACACATTCCTTGACTGGCTCAATGTTTCTTCTGGTAAAGGTGCAGTGACACAGAGGCATCCTGAAAGGCCACCTGTGGACAGAATGAGAATGTTGCTCAAGACCTTGGGACTCCTGGAATTGAAAGATCATTTTCCTCAAGAGTTGTACCTGGTGACCTGTGAGATTTGAAGAAGCTTTGGCATAATGGGAGACCACTGGGCACCAGGAGGCCCCTGCAGACTAAGATTCGGAAGAAAGCTGGCATGACCTCAGCAGGCTTGCCAGTGGCAAGTCTAGTTAGGGTTATTTTCCCAGAGACGAAGGTGAGAGGTTCAACATCCTTTCCTTCTGTGATGTAATTCAGGCTCTTTGTGCAAAGGTAATATATCAAAAATGACTTCCATTTGTAAATGTATTGTTTTTCCTGTACAAGATAGCAGGTGAGGGCTCTATACTGCTCATCTCAGGGTCTCTCCCTTCACTCCACCCAGTGGAGCCAGGCCCAGTGCCAACAAATCCAGGTGTTTTTCATCCATAACCAGAACAAAAACATAATCCCATGTCCTAGATTTATTTGGGCACAGAGGACCTCTCTTTTTTCCCCGTTTCAGAGTTGGACCCACAATCATAGGCCATAGGCTTTACAAAAACCTCTCTCTCTTAAAGATTCCCGAGAAAACAGGAATACCAGGTTCTCTCTGACCTTTATTCCCACCTTAGAAAAATGTCTCCAGAAACTTTGAAACCTTGATGAAATCTTCGTTAGCTCCCCCTGTTGGCTGGAGACTTAAATTCACCCTGAAGAGAGGAAGTGAGAGGTGGAATCTGGAAGCAGAGCAGCAGAGATTGGCTGCAGACTGGATGTAGAAGCAATAAAGAAAGCAAGAAAACACCAGCCAGGAGCAGAGCAGTGGTTTGGAGGGAGCTTGATGGCAGAGGTGATCAGAAGTAAAATGGCCAGAACATACTAGTACAATATGTATGTATTCTTAAACAACCATCAGAAAGTATCCGGGGAGGAGAATTCAGTAAGAGATATAACTTCCTATGGAAACTGATATGAAGCTCCCCCCTCACCACGACAATGCCCATGAAGTAGGGAAGGAAATTGGGGTTCAGAGTGGCAGAGGAGTACAGGCTGCTGTGGAAACTTATTATTGCCATGGACCTGAAGTGGTACCACTTCCTGTCTTGCTCTTACCACCATTTGCACTAGTTACAGGTGATTAGTACCATCTGCCATTTTAGTATCATATCCTTCCCATGAAGGGCTCACACTGCAATTATTCTAGATACAGCTGTATTGAAAAATTAGGTAAGGCCACAGCAAAAATAACTAGACAGACTCCTTGAAAGGTAATAGTTTATAAAAGAGATCCTGTTTTGTTTCAGGATAAAACTTCAGAATGTGATAACTTTTCCCATTTCCTCTCATCCAACCCCAGTA
Organism: Cynopterus sphinx; assembly: GCA_030015415.1. Taxonomy (NCBI): domain Eukaryota; kingdom Metazoa; phylum Chordata; class Mammalia; order Chiroptera; family Pteropodidae; genus Cynopterus; species Cynopterus sphinx. The sequence goes on from CM057388.1 coordinate 80,801,312, forward strand.
TCCGGCCCCAGTTAAAGATAATTTTCTATTTATAATGAAAAGGGAGAGAAACTCAGAAAGTTATTTAAAAGATTATAAGGCTGCCGGAATCTCAACATATTCTAAGAGAATGTCTCAAATTATTTAAATGCAGATGAATTGAACAAAACATGGGCTGCATGTTCCTTAAAACACATATGCATATCTTTCTCTTCCTCCCAAACTAGAGAGAAAAGAACTCATGGCTAACATTCAATCCCAAATATTTGAAAAATAGGTTAACATATTCTGTAAACCCCAGAGCTGGCCTGAGGTATCTGTCTCTAATTAATTTATTGTGATTCTCATTAATGATAACAATAACAACATCTGGCTGCACCCTTCCATCCTGGAAGATCCAAAGCCCTTTATGAGAAACCTTTATGGAACTGCACACTTGTTTTTTTTAGCATGGATTCCTCCAGCTCCTAGGCTCCAAAAGACTTTCTGCGACTGTTGCAGGACTCTGGCTGTGAGCCCTGAGTATTGAGCCCAGAAGAAGTGCCATAGACTCCCTTGGGGCTCAGAGCAAGCCTTGGCTCCTGCACGCATGGGAAGAACTCTGTTAAGGGTGAATCCTGAGGCAGGAGTATTACAACCCTCTCTTTGAGACATCGGCCTGCCAAGTTTATTATTTTTTTTTCTAGGAGGCAAGAAAACAGCTTTTTATTATCGGCTTCCTCCCACTAGAATATAAGTCCAGCTGAGAAGAAAAGCATCTGCCTTATTTAAGGCTCTCTCTTCAGTTCTCAGAGTACTGCCTGGCACACAGGAGATTGGAAGTCACCACCCCATCTTAGCAAGTAAAAAGCAAAACAGACTTAAAAATCAACAACTCCTCTTGGATCTGTAAGAGAGGAGAGGATGCAGGGAAAACTGCTGCTACCAAGACTGGACAAGCAGAAAGAATACAGAGAGTCATAGCTTGCCAAAACAGAGACTCACAAGCAAAGCCCACAGGAACCACTGCAAATGTAGGAAAACCTGAACTGTAACTGACAAATTGCTGAATGCTCAGCATTTATAACTCTTAGAGTAGGAAACTCCATGGTGATCCCATCATGAGAAGGGGGGCCACAATTTTGTGAAATTTACTCCAGGGTTTCAACCAGATTTTCACAGTAAATATTAAAGAAAAATCCTCCCCCCCCCCGTAGAACAGAATTGAAATCCTAGAAATAAATCTGCACGTAAGTGGTCAACTAATATTTGACAAAGGAACTAAAAATGCCCAATGGAGAAAAAATGGTAGTAGAAAGAGAATATCCACATGCAAAGAAATAAAATTGGACTATTACCTTATATAACTCATAAAAATTAACTTCAAATGGATTAAGGACTAAATTTAAAACCTATAACTGTAAAACTTCTGGAAAAAAAAAAACATATGAGAAAAGCGCCTTGACCATGGTCTCAGCAATAATTTTTTGGATATGACATAAAAAGCACAAGCAACAAAAGAAAAAAATTAAGAAATGGGACTAGATCAAACTGAAAACAAAACAAAACAAAACAAAACACAGCACAACAAAAGAAACAATCAATGAAATGAAAAGAAAACCTATGCAATGAGAGAAGAAAACCACAAACCATATATCTGATAAGCGGTTAATATTTAAAATATATAAGTAACATATGAATCAATAGCAAATAAAAAACCTGATTCAAAAATGGGGGGAAGACATGAATAAACATTTTTCTAAAGAATACAAACAAATGGCAAACAAGCACATGAAAAGGTGTTTGACATAACTAATCAAGGTCATGCAAGCCAAAATTACAATGATATAGCATCTCATACCTGTCAGAATGGCTATCACCAAATGACAAGGGACAAGTGCTGGTGAGGATGTGGCAAAAAAGGGAATGCTTGTGAACTTTTGGTGGGAATATGAATTGGTACAGCAACTATGGAGAACATTATGGAGGTTCCTCAAAAACCTAAAGATAGAACTGTCAAATCCAATAATCTTAATTCTGGGTATAAGTCTGAAAATGATGAACTCACTCTCTCAAAAAGCTATCTACACTCCTGTTCATTGCAGCATTAATTGTAACATATAAGAAAGACATGAAAACAACCTAAGTGTCTATCAACACATCAACAGAAGACTGGATAAAGAAAAGATGTGTGTGTGTATGTGTGTGTGTGTGTATGTACACACACATACACACACACATATACATACATATAAAATTCAGCCTATATATAAAAAGAAGGAAATCTTACTATTTGTGACAACATAGATGGACATTGATGGCATTATGCTAAATGAAAATTTAAAGAGAGAGTAAAATGGTGGCTGATGGCAACTGAGGTGTGGGTAAAGTGGGGAGATTTGATCAAAGTGTATAAACTTTTAGTTATGAGATGAATAAGGACCTGATATATAACATCGTGGATATAGTTAAAAATACTGTATTGTGTATTTAAGAGTTTCTCTGAGTGTAAATAATGATCTCATCATAATTACAACAAAATGGTAATTATATGAGCAAAAGAATGTGTTAACGAAACTTATTTTGGAAAACATTTCATAATATATACATGTAGCAAATCAGCACATTGTACATCTTAAATTTACACAATGTTATATGTTAATTATATTTCAGTAAAACTGTAAAAAATAATCTCCTCTTGTTTACAGCAAGGGAAGGAAGAAATTAATGATTTTAAGATACGCCATAGCACTTTGTTCCTCATAACAAGGCATGCCTTCAGGAAAAAGGAGCTAACCAGAGCCTGACCTGCTCAAATATTGTCAGAGCCTGACTGACCAGCAGGAAGGAAAATGTCCAACCCCAGCCCATGCTAGCTATCCTGTACCACTTGAGGGAGGAACCAACTGAAAAACATATACAGAGTTTATAATCCAGAGGCATAATCTCACTAAAGAACTGTGTTCTAATCATAATACTATATAATGCTTCCTCTCCCCTATAAATTATCCTAAAATACTATTTACAGTAGTTTATTTTACCCAATACATCATGTATAGCTATCAATAAAAAATATTGCATGCCATACCAAAAGGTGAAAAATAAATTGCAATTTGAAAAGACAGAACAAGTACTAAAACCAGACATGGTAGAGATGTTGTAATTATCTGACCAGGGATTTAAAGAAGCTACAATTAATATGTGAAGGGAGATGATGCATAAAGTAGACAGCATATAAGAAAAGATGGGCCATGTAAGCAGAGAGAAAAAAAACTGAAAAGAATGAGGTAGAAAAAGTTAGAGATCAAAAACACTGTAACAGAAATGAATAATGCCTTTGATGGGCACATTAGCAGACTGGACAAAGCAAAGGAAAGAATTCTTAAGCTAGAAAATATATCAATAGAATCTCCCAAAACTGACAAAGAAAGAGAACAAAGATTGAAAAAAAAATTACTGACTCAAATACCCAAGGGTTGTGGGACAACTCCAAAACATGTAATATATACATAATGGAAATACCATAGAGAGAAAAAAGAGAGAAAGGGATAGAAAAAGATAATTAAAACAATAATGACTACAATTTTCCCTGAATTAATTTCAGACACCAAATCACAGATCCAGGTAGCTCAGAGACACCAAGCAGGATAAATTCCCCCCAAATCTATACCTTGGCATAGAGTCAAACTACATAAAGTCAAAAAAATAATCCTAAAAGAAGCTGGAAAGGGATAAAGAGGAGCAAATATAAGAATCACAGTATACCTAATCATTACATTGTACACCTCAAACTTACACAATGTTATATGTCAAATATACCTCAATAAAGCTGGAAAAAATAATTACATCTGACATTTTGGTCAGAAACTATTCAAGCAAGAAAAGAGTGGTGCCCAAAATTTAAGGTGTTGAGAGAAAAAGAAAACCCAACATGAAACCCTGTACCCTGTGAAAGTGAACTTCAGAAATGAAGAAAAAATAAAAACTCCCAGACAAACAAAAATGAGGACATTGTCTGCCAGTAGAGACCTGCCTTGTAATAAATGTTAAAATAAGTTCTGGAAAGAAGAAATACAATATAGATCAGAAACTTGAATCTACATATAAGAATGAATAAGTGAAGGTAAAATAACTTTTTTTCCCTTAATTCATCTAACAGAGAACACCTTTTTTTTGGAATCATAATAACCACAATGTATTTTATTATGCATGCTTATGGGACATGTGAAGAGAATGGCTGTGATGACACAAGGGATGGAAGAGAATAAGTAGAGTTATTTTGTTATTATGAGGTACTCACACTACCCATGAAGTGGTATAGTGTTATCTGAAAGTGGACTAGGATTAGTTGTAAATACATATTGCAAACTCTAAGTCAACCACTAATATGTTTGTAAAAGGGATATGGTAAAAACAGAAAGAAAATAGAATATGAAATAATCATTTAAAACCACATGAGGCCTAAAAAATGAAGACAAAAAAATAGAAAAAGAACAAGGGCAATGGATATAAAACCCACAATGAATCTGGTAGACATTAATTCAATTATATCAGTACTCACTTTGAACATCAATGGTCTAACTGCACCAATGAAAAGGCAGAGGTTTTCAGAGTACATACAAAGACTCAACTATATGTTTTGTACAAGAAATCTGCATTAAATATAAAGACACATGTAGATAAAACATAAGTGGATAGAGAAAAATATACCGTGCTGATGCTAATCTAAATGATGTAGCAGTAATAAATTTCAGCCAGAATAGACTTCAGAGCAAGGAAAGTTATCAGGAATAAAGAAGGGTATTACGTAAAAGAAAAAGGCTAATTCTCCAAGAATGTATAACAGTTATTAATGTGGATGTGTCTAACAACAGACTACTGAATTACATGAAGGACTATATCAAACTGAAAAGTTTCTGCCCCACAGAGGAAATGACCAACAAAGTGGAAAGGCAATCTATGGAATAAGAACATATATTCGCAATCAATATAGCTAACAAGGGGTTAATATTCAAAATATATAATGAACACACACAAAAAAAGTAGCAAAATAATAATCATAATTAAAATTATAATTATAATTTTAAAATGGGCAAAGAACCTGAATAAACATTTTACCAAAAAGTTACCCAACTGGCCAACAGGTACATAAAAAGATGATCAATGTCACTAATCATAAGGGAAATGCAAATCAAAACCACAATGAGATACCATGTCATCCTGTTGATAAGGGATAACAAATACCGGTAAAGATGTGAAGAAAGGGAACAATTTTACACTGCTGGTGGGACTGTAAATTGGTGCAGCCACTGTAGAAAACAGTATGGAGGTTCCTCAAAAACTTAAAAATAGAATTATCATAGATCCAGTAATTTCTCCTCTGGGAATATAACCAAATGAAATGAAAACACTACATTGAAGAGATATCTGCACCCCCGCATTTATTGTAGAATTCTTTATGACAGCCAAGACGTGGAAACAACCTAAATGTCCAATGACAGATGACTAGATAAAGAAGTTGTTGTGGAATATAGTTGAGCCATCAAAAAGGAAATTCTGTCACTTGTAATAAGATGGGCTGACTTTGGGGCATTAAGCTAGGTGAAATAAGTCCAAAAGAGGAAAATCAATACAGTATGATCTCACTTATATGTGGAATGTAAAACAAACAAGTGAACAAACAAACTCATAGAAAAAGAGATTCAATTTGTGGTTACCAGAAGTAGGTGCTGGGGAAAGGGGGCTTGGTAAAGGTGTTTGAAGGGTACAAACTTTAGTCACAAGATAAATATGTGTGAGGGACATGATGTAGAACATGACAATGATAGTTAACACTGTCATGTGGCATATTTAGAATTGTTAAGAAAGTAGACCCCAAGGGTTTTTATCACAAGGAAAAATAATTATTTTTTTGGTATCTATATGAGATGATGGGTGTTAACTAAACTTGTAATAATTTCATTATATATATATATATATATATATATATATATATATATATATATGGCAAATCATTATGCTGTGCAACTTAAAATTTTACAGTATTGTCTGCCAATTATCTCTCAATAAAGATGAAAAAAACTAAATTGTGCTCCTCAGTATTTACTTAAAGGAGTTGAAAACTTATGCAAATTTTATGGCAAAGATTTTTAAAAACCATCTCAACTGTGTTAAAAAGACATGTTCTTTGTGTCATCGATTTCTTTCTTAAGAGCCATGTTTCTGAGGTATGAGTAGACATTAGAATTCCTGAAGCATATTTGAAGGTAGGCTCCCAGCCCCTCCCGACCCACGGACTCGGATTCTCTATCGTGGATCTTGTCATCTGCATTTTCATAAGTGTTTTAAATGATTCTGATGTATGTTCAGGTTGGAGGCTTCCTGACTGAAGTCTTAGAAGTAAAAGCAGTATTTGAAAAAGAAGACATAAATATGACCTATACTGAGTTTAGAGAAAGATCTTATATGAGACAGTTAATTAACAGACACTTCCATTTATAACTCAGAAGTACCTGGATGATATTTCCTGTTTTTGCTTTAACTCAGGGCTATAATATACATTAAAAGCTGATATAGTTGGAGGAATATGTTTTAAATTAATTTATGTAAACATCTTAATTTCATGACATTAATATATGCACATCTATATTTTTATAAGCTGCAATATTAAAATTAGAAATTGACACTTCAAATAAAAAGCAGTGTTGCGGGGCTGGAGAGAGGTTTGCAGAAATGCTAGATGTGCTGGTAAAACCCATTCTAGAAATCTGTTTAGTCAGTTTTCAAAGAGCTAGATCCTGTTGGAAATAGCCAGGAAGGAGGGGAAAGCATTATTGTGTTACTTCACACATATAGGCAAGAGGTCTGAAATGTCAGTGGCTCATGGGGGTGATTATATGAAGTAGTGGTAATAAAATGTAGAATTCTAGAAATATGGAGGAGTGCATGTGGTGAAAACTAGCTCATGTGACACTGAAAATTGGAAATTATACAATAAGTTCCTAACTCCAGTTCTAGAATCACAAAATCATATAAAACACTCTCAAGTTTCTCCAGAAGTCATTTTTTTTCATCCATGTGGCCATAAAGAACTGTCCATTAAATGAAGAACATAAATGAATAACGTCTTATATGCATTTGATTGGTATAAATTTAAAAGTCTGATGATACTATATATTAGAGAGATAAATTGTTTTAGGTTCACACAGTTTTGGAAATAAATATACTAATTATGTGCAACAACATGAATAAATCACAGTAACAATGTTAACAAAAGCAGGTCCACCAAACCAATATATACAGTTTCTATAAGGCTCAGTAATTAAAATAGTATGTTCTTGAAGAGGACTTCTAGAATGACAGAGTAAGGGCAAGGAGCTTGGTGGACCTTCTCATACAAACAACAGTTTAATTGGGGAAAACAATTTTTAAATCTATCAATTAAAGTCTCAGGTAACAGTTTTAAGGACATGCAACAATAGAGAAACATTCATTGAAGGAAATAACTCTATACATAGGTAAGAGCAAGTCTGGCATTCAAAGCCAACCTGTCCCCTACACAATCACTAAGCCTATAGGGCCATCTTATATATAGAAAGTGTGCACTGTGCCTGCTCTTGGAGTGTGCTGTTGAGAAGGTGAAGGTTCTGCTCTCCCAAATTCTCAGTCTGAAGCTACAGTCTCACCACAGCAGGGACAAGCTGCCAGAAGCACTCCTTGGAGCCCAGTGCCACGTCGCTGAAAGTGTCTCAGGCATAAGTAGCTGGGAGGACTAGGTGTTTGTGACCCAGTCATTCTGCAACTGTTTAACCAAAGCTCTATCCCAGGTAATGAGTATTACAGCCCCCATCATTTGTCCCACCCCACTCTGCTCTTGGGATGAAAGTTTCACTCTGAGAGGGATGAACCGAGAAACCCAGGGCTGCCACCCCTCCTGTACCAACACCTACTTGTAGAGCAGAGATGGCACGCTGGGCAAAATGAACATCCACCCTTGGCCTTGGTGCAGTAACGCAAGCTCTGCCCAGTAGTAAAGCCAGGCCATAGGACAAAGAGCTTTCCAGCCTCACCTGAGGTAACTGACTTAATTTAAAAAACAAAATGTAGAACCCTGGGACTATGAGCATTTCCCCAAACAATGGCATCTTGGTGAAGAACAATAACAGGAGGCTGGAGGCTTCCTGTGAAGAAGCAAAACAGCAGAGTAGTCAGAAGTTCAATATTGACAACCAGGGAGAACACCTAGAAGAATCCACTGAGGAACAGCCAACTCTGGTTGTGGAAAGGCCACTTGTGTGCTCTAGGGTGTCCTTACTTCCCAGCCACATACAGATCCATCGAGACAGGGTAAAAGCTTCACCATGGCTTCAACACAACCTCTGATCAAACACTGAGTGAACAATATGCTGCTCTGACCCACAGTGGCATCTAGAAAGCCAGGTGTTAAAATAATATCACACTTATCCCTGGCAGTTTGGAAAACTGTATGCAAGCCCGAGGGTGTAATCATGCCCTCTCTGGAGCCATAAGAGGGAGAACCTACAGATAACAGTTTCCTGGCTGAGTGTGCAAGGTGGACGGTGGGGGAATTCTATGAACTCTGCTAGAAACCTCCAAACAGCATATATACAAAAGGAACAGTAAAGGATAGAAATTTAACTGTCAAGGGAGCTTAAGCACAATCGTTGACCAATAAGTAATTTAGGCTTGTCCGGGACCAAACCCTAGGTAGCCAGGCTTAAAGGAAATCGTGTGTGTGTGTGTGTGTGTGTGTGTGTGTGTGTGTGTGTGTGTGTGCACGCGCGTGCATGTGCATGCACGTGCACGGTGGGGGGAAGGCAGCTATGCTCACCATTAATTGAAAAAAATTTTTTTTAATTAATTTTCAGCAGGATTATCAGAGGCTGTATGATGCAGGAGAAATGGAATCACCAAACCAATTCAGCTAAGTCAGTAAACAAACAAATAAACAAAACAGCAACAACAAGTAGGGGATGGGTTATGGGGGGTGAGATTAATGGCCAGAATTGGTTAAATATACTATGTAAAATGTCCAAGTTTAAACAACAACAAAAATGAGATGCAAAGAAGCATCCATAATAGATATATTCAAAGAACTAAAGGAAATCATTTATAAAGAATTAAAGAAAGGTATAATGATTCTATCAAATAGAAGATATATATAAAGAAAAAGAAATAATTAAAAGTTTCAAATGTAAATGCTGGAGTTGAAAAGTATAAGAAGCAAAATTTAAAAACTCATTAGCAAATAGATCCACCAACATATACAAATAATTATAAACCATGGCCAAATAGGATTGATCCCAGGAATGCAAAACTGGTTTAATATCGGAACACCAATCAATGTAATACATTATATCCACAAGATAAAAACCCAAAATTATATGATTACCTCAGTAAATACAGAAAAAAGCTTTTGGGAAAAAAGAACCAATACCCTTTAATGAAAATATTCAAGAAACTAGTAATAGAAGGAATTGCCTTTAACCTGATAAAAAGCATCTATGAAAAACACAAGATAACATCATATTTTATGGTGATGGACTGGATACTTTCTCTTTAAAATCAGTAACAAGACAAGAATGTCCACTCTCACTACTTCCATTTAATGTACTGAGGTTCAAAGCAGGGCAATTAGACAAGAGAAAAAATAAAAGGTATTCAAATAGAAAAGAAAAACTAAAACAATATCTACTCATAGATGACATGCTCTTTTATATAGAAAATGCTTAGAAAGCCACTAAAAAGCTAATAAAACTTTGGTTACTTCAGCAAAATTGAAGGATATAAGACCAATATAGAAAAATCTATTGCATTTTTATACACTTTGCAATCAGCCAACTGAAAATTTAAAAAAAAAGTGTACAATTCCATTTTTAATAGCCATCAAAAAACAAACTACTTAGGAATGAATTAAACAAAAGAAATGCAAAACTTATACTATGAAAACTACAATACTGTTGAAAGAAATTCAAGATCTAAATAAGTAGAAAATATCCTATATTCATGGACTGGAAGACTTAATATTGTTAAGATGACATTACTCCCTAAATTGATCTACATATTCAACACAATCAGGATCAGAATCCCAGCTAACTTTCTTCAGAAATTGACAAGGTGAGTCTAAAATTTATATGAAGTTTCAAGGAACTCAGAATATCTGAAACAATTTTGCAAATGTATGCCAACTTGGAGGGCTCACACTTTTCCATTTCAAAATTTATTACGAAGAAATGGTAATCAAGACAGCATGATACAAAGATAGATATATAGATCAATGTAATTAAATTGATAGTCCAGAAATAACCCATAAATATATGGTCAGCAGATTTTTAACAAGGGTGCCCAAACTATCCAATGATGAAGGAATAGCACTTTCAACAAATGGTGCTAGGATATGAGCATATCCACAAACAAAAAAAATTAAGTTAAACTCTTACATCATATGTTACATAAAAATTAAGTTAAAAATAGATAGATCAAAGACCTAAGCTTAAGAGCTGAAAGTATAAAACTCTTAGAAAAAAACAAAAATAAATCTTCATGACTTTGAGTTTAGCAAATGATTCTTAACTATGACACCCAATATATGAACAACAGTAGAAAAATAGGTAAGTGGAACATCATCAAAATCAATAATTTCATTCTTCAATGGACACCATCAAAGGAGTGAGAAGTCAACCCATGAAATGAGAGAAAATATTCACAAAGCATATACCTTATAAGGGACTCAAATCTAGAATATATTTGAAACACATATAACTCAATCATAAAAAGAAAAATAATCCACTTAAAAAAGGGCCAAGGGTTCTGAATGGACATTTCTCTAAGTAAGAGGCAGAAATAGCCAACAAGAACATGGAAATATACTTGACATCATTAGTCATCAGGGAAATACAACTCAAAACCATAATAAAATATCACTTTGCACTCACTCCAATGGCTATAATCAAAAAGAGGAACAATAACAAGTATTTGTGAGGAAGTGGAGAAATTAGAACTCTCATATACTGCTGGTGGAAATGGAAATGGTGTAGTCATTTGGGACAAGAGTCTGAGAGTTCCTCAAACAAGTAAACATAAAGTTACCATATGTTCCAGTAATTTCACTGCTAAATATACACCCAAGAAAAATTTTAAAAATAACATGTTCATATAAACACTTGTATATGAATGCTCACAGGGGTATTATTTATAATAGCCAAAAACAGAGGGAAAAAACAAATATCCATCAATGAACAAATAATATAGTTATACAATAGAAAATTATTCATCCATAAAATGTAATGAAGTGCTGATAAATGCTACAATACAGATGAACCTTCCAAAATATGATACATGAAGGAAGATAGTCACAAAAGACCGCATATTGTGTTTCCATTTATATTAAATATTCAGAATAGATAATCCATAGAAATGGAAAGTAGATTAGTGCTTACTTAGTTTGTGTGTGTGTGTGTGTGTGTGTGTGTGTGTGTGTGTGTGTGTGTGTGTAGGTAGGTAGGTAGGAGGATGCAGTGTGCTAGACAAGTAATAGCTACAGGTCCCAGATTTTTTTTTTGAGGTGATGAAAATGTTTTAAAATTGGCTGTGGTCATATCTGCACATATCTGAGAATATATTTAAAACCACCCACCCTAAATGGGCATGTAAAGTGTATCTTAATAAAGTTATTTAAAAACACTCTTTAAAAGAACCAAATTGAAAATCAGGAGCTGAAAAATAAAATAACTAAAATCAAAAATTAACTAGAGGTGCTCGAAAGTTTATTAGAGTAGGGTGAATAAAGAATTGGCAAACTTGAAAATAGAGATTATCCAATCTAAAGAACAGAGAGACAAAAGTAATTTTCAGGAGGGAATTTATAGCTGCATCTAAATTTCAAAAAAGGATTTGAAATCAATAATTAAACCTTTCTTAAAAGCAGGAAAATAAAGAATAAATTAAACCAAAAGAAGCAGAAGTCTAGAGTAGGAATAAATAATATAGAGAATAGAACATAAAAGAGAAGATGAAAGAAAACCTCTTTTTGAAAAGATTAACAAAATTATAAACCATTAATGAGGCCAACCAAGAAAAATTTTAGTAAAATAGGGAGTGAAAGAGGGAACATCATTCTCAATATGACAGAAATAAAAAGAACTATAAGAAAATACTTTGAACAACTGTACATTAAAAAATTTAGATAAATTAGCTAGAAATGACAAATTGTTAAAAGGACACAAACTGCTAAGATACATACGCGTAACAATGGGAGGTGATAATGAATTGGTGCTAACCATTTCACAAGTTACACATATATTACAAATCATATTGCCTACCTTAAATATACATAATTTTATTTATCAAGACCAATAAAATATTTTTAAAAGGAAGAAACAAAAAACCTGAATATACCATTTCAAGTAAAGAGGTCAAATTAGTAATTAAGATAAACTTTCCACAAAGAAAAGCCAAAACTAAATAACATTACTTATAAATTCTACAAAATAGTCTAAGAGAAATTCATGCCAATTTCACAAAATCTTTCAAAATATAAAAACAAAATACTTCCCAGTTTATTCTATGAGACCAGTTTCACTCTGAAACAAAGACCAGACAGAAACATCACAAGAAAATTACAGATCTATATCCCTTATGAATATAGACACAAGAGTGTTCAACATTATACTAGCTAAATGAATCCAGCAACATAAAAAAAGTAGAAGCTATCCTACAAATATAAAGTCACTTTAACATTTGATATAAAATAGCATAATATTAATAGCATAAATGTAAAAATCATAGTTATCTCAATAGACACAGAAAAAACATTTGACAAAATCCATCATTCTTTCATGGTAAAAATGATTAAAATTAGAAATGGAAAAGGATATTCTCAACATGTAAGGACATTTACAAAAACACATAGCTTAACATTATACTTGACAATAAGTTTAAGAATTATAACAATCAGTGTGTTAAACTATGAGAGATGCTTATGACCTAATAGAATATATATTTCAAAAACCCACTGAATTTGTAGAGGTTTCAAAATGGTCATACAGAAAGGTCACCCCCTCAAAGACACAATGAATCTCCAAATGAAATGGAATAATTGCATCTGAAAGACATCTGAAAACTGGATGGACAGTCTCTAAAATAACAGATAAAAGCACAGCATACAGAAGAGGCAGAGGCACAGTGTTACAAAAACAAACAAACAACCAAACAAAAATTCCATGTGTGGAGATTGAAAATCAAGAGGAATCTTATAAATTCAGAACTTTTCCTTGGGGGGTAAGAGATTTTTGCTCCACCTAAAGCACTCCAGTGCTTAAATCCTGCACAGAAGAAACACCTGGCTTTGAAAACCATCAGAGAAAACCATATACCTGAAGAGAATTAAAAACCTGCTTTTCAAAGGTGCAGACTCACCTGCCCTGGGACCCAGCACAAAAACACCAGTTTGAAAATCACCTAGAACACATATAGAAAAGGCTGACTTACTAATCTTAAAGCATCTGCAAAAGAGGCAGAAAATTGTTAGGAGTCTCTCTGGGGTCAGAGAAACTGGAGGGTACAATTTTTTAAATCATTGTGTACCTTGTTAATGCTAGTGCCAGCAGGCACAATATTGAAACTTTCTTAACCTCCTAGAACTGGTGGGAGTTTCCCTCTGAGAACCTGTCACCACTACAACACAACAGCTCCATGGGTCAGGTGACAGCTAAATACATTTTCATGCCACAGCAGCCCTGTGTACCCCACAGATGGGCCAGTCAATAGCCCTATCAACCCATCTGCAAGTGAGTGCATGCAGCCCACACAGAGAATGTCTCTTGAGCACCTACTTCTATTTGCCTGGGAGGATTGAACTTTTGGGCTCCATATGCTATATTTTATACAAGGACACTCCTTCAATGGGGAGAGATATTTGATTCACTTAATACATAGAAACAAACAGAGAGTCAGATAATATCAGGAGATAAAAAATATGTTCCAAATGAAAGAACAATATAACACTTCAGAAAAATATATTAATAAAACAGAGACAAAGAATCTATATACCTAATAAAGAGTTCAAAGTACTGATGATAAAGATGCTTACTGAACTCAGGAGAAGAATGAATGAACACAGTGCTATTTTGAACAAAGAAATGGAAAATACGAAAAGTTTCACACGGAACTTAAAGAGCTGCAGTATACAATGGCTGAACTGAAAATTACAATAGAGGGTTTAAAAGCAGGGTGGATGAAGCAGAAGAACAGATCAGCAAGCTGGAAGACAAAGCAATGGAATGCACATAGAAGTAAAGATATGGGTTCTGGTCAAGATGGCAGAGTGGGTAAATGCTGTGCTTGTGTCCTCCCATGAACACATCAATATTACAACTGAAGACATACAAAAGAGGCCACCTCGAGACTGATTGGAGGAGTAGAGACAAGAAATCAGCTGTACAATGAAGGAAACCATCAACAAAAGGGAAGATAATTTACAAAATGGGAAAAGATATTAGTCAATAATACATCTGATAAAAAGTTAATACCCAAAATTTATCAAGAACTCATACAACTTAACACCTAAAAAACAAACAACCTAATGAAAAAAGGGCATAGGACCTGAATAGACATTTCTTCTAAGAGGACATATGAAAAATTGTTCAACATCAATAGTCATCAGGAAATGCAAATTAAAACCACAATGAGATATCATGTCACACCTGTCAGAATGGCTATCATCAATAAATCAACAAAGAACAGCAAGGATGTAGAGAAAAGGGAATCCTTGTGCACTGTTAGTGAGATTGAAAATTGGTACAGTCACTATGAAAAACAGTATGGAGGATCCTCAAAAAATTAAAAATGGAACTGCTTTATGACCCAGCAATTTCACTTCTGGGTATTTATACAAAGAAAATCAAAACATTAATTTTAAATGTATATGCACCCCTATATCCATTACAATGTTATATACAATATCCAAGATATGGAAGTAATCTAAATGTCCACCAATAGACAATTGGATAAAGATGTAGTACATATATACAATTAAATATTACTTGGTCATTAAAAAAATCTTATCATTTGTAACAACATAGATGGACCTAGAGGGTAAAATGCTAAGTGAAATAAGTCAGACAGAAAAAGACAAATACCACCTGATTGCACTTATACGTGGAATCTAAAAACCAAATTAGCAAATAAACAAAACATAAACAGACTCATAGAAAGAAAAGAACTGAGGGTTACCAGATGGAAGGGGGTTTGAATGGCTGGGTAAAAAAAGGTGAAGGGATTGTAACTACAAATTGGTAATTACAAAATAATCACAGAGATGTGAAGTATAACATAGGGAATATAGTCAATAATATTGTAATAACTATGCATAGTGCCAGGTGGGTACTAGAATAAATGGGTGATCACTTCATAAATTATATAAATGTCTAAACACTATGCTGTATACCTGAAACAGATATAAAATAACATAAAATGTCAACTGTAATTGAAAAATAAAGAGCATTTTAAAATGATCCTACTATCCAATGCAATCTATAGATTCAATCCAATCCCTATCAAAATGCTGATGGCATTTTTCACAGAAGTAGAAGAAATAATCTGAAAATTTACATGGAACCACAAAAGAGACTGCATAGCCACAGCAATCTTGAAAAAGAAGAACAAAGTTAGAGGTATCTCACTACCTGATATCAAAGTATACTACAAGGCTAGAGTTATCAAAACAACATGGTACTGGCATAAAAACAGCACATAGATCAATGTAACAGAATAGAGGACCCAGAAATACACCCATGCCTACATGGTCAATCAATCAATAGACAACTGGATAAAGAAGAGGTGGTAAATATATACAATGGGAAATGAATCAGCCATAAAAAATGAAATCTTACCATTTGCAATGACAAGGATGGACTTAGAGGGTATTACTCTAAGTGAAATAAGTCAGATAGAAAAAGACAAATATCATATAATGTCAGTTACATATGGAATCTAAGGAACAAAATAAATGAACAAACAAAACAGAAACAGATGCATAGATACAGAGAACAAACTGATGGTTGCCAGATGGTGGGGGATTTGGGGAGGCTAGGTCAAAAAAGTGAAGGGATTAAGAAATACAAATTGGTGGTTACAAAATAGTCATGGGGATATAAAGTATAACATAGGGAATACAGTTACTAATATTGTAATAATTATATATGCAATGTATGGTGCCAGGTGAGTACTATACTAACCTGGGTAGGGGGAATCATTTTCTAAATTATATAAGTGTCTATCCACTATATTGCACACCTGAACCTAATATAAAATAATATTGTATGCCAACTGTAATTAAAAATAAAAATAAATAAATAAATAAATAAATAAATAAATAAATAAATAACATATAATTTGGAGGGAGAGTAAACATACATTAAGGGACCTTGGTATAACATCAGGTGAAATATCATTTTCATTATAGTGGTTGCAGAAGATCAAGAAGAGAGAGAAAGGGCCAGGAAACATAGAGAAATAACAGCTGAAGACTTCTGTAATCCATGATTGGAAACAGACATTCAGGTCCAGAAAGCTCATAGAGTTTGAAAAAAGATAAATTCAAACAAATCTGCAAGAAAACAAATTATATTTAAAATTTCAAATATTAAAGAAAAAGAGATTATCTTAAAATCAGCAAGAAAATAAAAGAACTTATTATATACAAGAAAACTCCATAAGGCTATCAGCTGATTTTTCAGCAGAAATTCTGCAGGCCAGAAAAAAGTGGCATGGCATATTCAAAGTGCTAAAAGGAAGAAGAAAACGTTTAACCAAAAATTTTCCACTGAGCAAGATATTCTTTTGGAATTGGAAGAGATAATATGAGTTTTTTTTTTTCCAAATAAATGAAAGGAGTTTATCACCATTAAACTGGCATTACAAGAAATGTTAAAGAGACTTCTTTAAGCTGATAAGAAATGGTACTAATAAGAAAACATGAAAGTAAAAATCTCACTGTAAAAGGTAAATATAAGTAATGAGTCAATTACCTATAAAACCAGAATAAAGTTTAAAAGACAAAACTAGCAAAATTAAATATCAACTAAAATAAATAGTAAAAGGATGCATAAAACAAAAAGATGCCAAATGTGGCATCAAAAATATTTTTGGAATGTGTTCAAATTTAAGTTGCTTTCTACTTCAAACTAACCATTGTGTACATAGGATGTTATATCAGAACCTCACATTAAGCAATTAGCAAAAATTTATAGTAAATACACAAAATGAGAAATAAACCTAAACTTAAAAAAAGAGCCAAACCACAAGAGAAGATATAAAGGGAAGAAAGGAACAGAGGAGAACTATGAAAACAGTTAGAAAATAATTACAGAAATGACAATTAATGCATACCTATCAATAATTACTTTAAATGTAAAGGGGCTAAATTTTTCAGTCAAAAGACATAGAGTGGCTGAATGGATAAATAAACAAGATCCATCTACATACTACCTACAATAGACTCATTTCAGAAATGAGAACATACACAGATTGAACGTAGAGATAGAAAAAGATATTTTTGTGCAAATAGAAAAGAAAGCTAGTACATTAGACAAAATAGACTTTAAAACCAAAGCTAAAAAACAAAGAAGGGTATTACATAATGATAATGGGGTCAATCCTGCAAGAAAATATAACATTTATAAATTTACATGCACTCAACATAGAAGCACCAAAATATATAAACCAATTATCAATGAACCTAAAGGGAACAGTTGACAGCAATACAGTAATAGGAGACTTTAACGCCCTATATATATTAATGGATAGATCATGAGATCATCAATAAATAAATAAGGAAATATCAGACTTAAATGACACATTCAATCTGATAGTTTTAATACAGTCAGAATATTACATATAAAAGCAGTGGAATACATATTCTTCTCAGGAGCACATAACACATTTTCCAGAACAGATCACATGTTAGCCATAAAACAAGTCTCAATACAATAAAGATGAAAATTATATCAAGTTTTTATAAAATACAGTGGTATAAAACTAGAAATCACTTACAAAAAGGAAACTTGAAACCCACAAACATTTGGAAATTAAACATCCTGCTCATGAACAACCAATGGATCACTGAAGACATCAAAAAAGGAAAAAAAATACATTAAGACAAATAAAAATACCACATACAAAATTCTATGTATTGCAGCAAAGAGGAACTAAGAGGAATGTTCATAGCAATACAGGTCTATCTCAAGGAAAAAAAATCTCAAATAAACAGTCTACACCTAAAGAAATTAGAAAATGAAGATTAAATCGCTCAAAGTTAGTAGAAGGTAAAAAATAATAAAGATCAGAGCAGAAATAAATGAAATAGAGACTAAGCAGACTAGACACTAGATCAATGAAACTAAGAGCAGCTTCTTTGAAAAGATAACCAAACTCACCAGGGAAAATGGAGGGCTCTAATAAAGTCAAAAATGAAAGAAGAGAAATCACAGCTGGTAACCACAGAAATACAAACTACTACAAATAATTATACACCAAGAAAGTGGACAACATAAGTGAAATAGATAAATTCCTAGAAATAAACATTCTTCCAAGACTGAATTACAAAGAAATATAAAAATTTGAATAGACCTATCACTAGTAAGGAGATTGAATGAGTAGTCAAAAATCTTCCAACAAACAAAAATCCAGGACTAGATGGTTTACTGATGAATTCTACTACAGATTCAAAGATTTATTACCTATCCTTCTCAAACTCTTCCAAAAAAATAAAAAGGAGAGAATACCTCAAAACTAGTTTGCAAAGCCAGCATTATCTTGTTAACAAAATCAGAAAATGATACCACAAAAAAAATGTATAGGCCAATATTCTTAATGAACATAAATTTAAAGTCCTCAACAAAATATTAGCAAACAGAATTCAACAATAAATTAAAATATCATATACCATGATTAAATGGGATTTATTCCAGAAATTCAAGAATGTTTCAACATCTGCACATCCATCAATGTGATACACCATGTTCACAAAATAAAGGATAAAAATCATATGGTCATCTTAATAGAGGCAGAAAAAGCATTTAGCAAAATTTCAAATCCAATTAACATAAAAATTCTCAACAATATGTGTATATAAAGACAATGTACTTCAACAAAATACAGACCATATGGGACAAATACACAGCTAACATCAAAAACAAGATAATGATGCCCACTCTTGCCACTTTTATTCTACATAATATTGGAAGTCCTAGCCATAGCATTTAAGCAAGAAAAAGAAATAGTCATTTGAACTGGAAATGAAGAAATGAAACTCTATTTGCCAATGACATGATACTGTATATAGAAAACCCCTAGAGACTCCACAAAAAAACCTGTTAGAACTAGTACATGAGTTTTGTAAAGTTGCAGAATACAAAATTAATATACAGAAATCTGTGACATTTCTATATACTAGTAACTATTAGAAAGGGAAATTAAAAAAGATAATCCCATTTACAATTGGACCAAAAATGATAAAATACCTAGAAATATATTTAACCAAGAAGGTGAAAGACCTGTACACTGAAAACTATATGACACTGAAAAAAATTGAAAATCACACAAATAAATGGAACAATGATTAATGCTCGTGAATTGGTAGAATATAGTTAAGATGTCCATGCTACCCAAAGTAATCTATAGATTCTACCTAAACTCCAATGATATCTTTCACATAACTAGAACAAATAATTTTAAACTTTATATGGAATCACGGAAGGCTACAAATAGCTCAAGCAATACTGAGAAAGAACAAAACTGAAGGTATTATGCTCCCTGAGTTTAAACATACTAAAAAGCTATAGTAATAAAGACAGTATGCTGTTGGAATAAAAATAGTTAAAGATCAATGTTACAGAATTGGGAACCCAGAAATAAATTCACAGATATATGGACAATTATGACAAAGAAGCCAAGAACATATAATTTAGAAATTACCATCTCTTTAAGAAATGTTGGAAAAACTGTACAGCCAGATGCAGAAGAATGAAACTAGACTAGTATCTTACATCATACACAAAAATTAAGTCAAAATGGATTAAAGGCTTGAATGCATGACCCAAATCCATAATATTTTTTGAAATAGGAAATAAACTCCTTGACATCGGATTTAGTGATGTTTTGGTGGATCTGACTCCAAAGGCAAGAAGAGCAAATGCAAAAATAAACAAATGGGACTACGTCAAATTAAAAAAAGCTTCTGCACAATGAAGAAAATCATCATCAAAACAAAAAGGGAATCTATTGAATGGAAGACAATTTTGTACTTTCTACATCTGACAAGGAGTCAGTATTCCAAATATATAAAAATCTTATGCAACTCAACAACAACAAAACAAGTAAAGAAACAACCTAATTACAAATGGGCAGAAGATCTGAATAGACATTTTTTTTTCCCAAGAGGGCATATGGATGGTTAAGGTCACATTAAATGATGTTCAACAACATCAATTAGTAGGGAAATGAAAATCAAAACCACAATGACATATCACCTTACACCTGTTAGAATGACTGTTATCCAAAAGACAAAAAAAAAATAGTGTTGGAGAGTGGAGAAAAGGGAAACCTCATACACTGTTGGTGGGATTGTAAATTGATTCTGTCACTTTGGAAAACAGTATGGCTGTCTCTCAAAAAAGAAAAAAATAGAACTCTCATATGATTCAGCTAGTCCACTTCTGGGTATTTATCTGACATGACTTCATTATATATATTTGAATGCTACTCAGCCACAAAAAAAGAACTAAAAAATTACCATTTGTTACAATATGAATAAAACTTAATTGTATTATGTTAAATGAAATAAGTGAGACAGAGGAAAACAGTTATCATGGGATGCCACTCATATATGGACTCTAAAAAAATAATTGAACAAACAAACAAACTTATAGAGAACAGGTTGGTATTTACAAGAGGGGAAAGGGGCTGGAGTAGTAGAATGGGTGACATGGGTCAATTGTATGATGAAGGAAAGTAACTAGACATTTGGAGGTCATAACTCTAGTGTATAAAGATGTTGAATTATATACTTGAAATTTGTATAATGCTGTAGACCAATTTTACCTCAATTTCTTTTAAAAAATGAAAGGCCATAACAGAACTATACATATGCACTGAATTTAGTCTCATGTCATTGAAATAACTTTGGAAATTTTCTATGAAATCCATATCTATCAAGATATTTTAATAATGGTAACCACTACTTTATCTTAGGAGACAATTAGATGTCTTTTAGTGTATTTTTAATTTCAGAAGTAATGGTTTTGACAACTGCTACTTCCTTTAAGAGACAATTGTAGATAAGACATGATTGGGAATAGAAGTGGGGAGAGTTAGTCTGTAAAATATCTATCAGTCCACCTCTTCTAGAACTACTAATACTAATGCTTCTAAGACAAATTTCAACTTTAAGACAATTCTCCTAGCCCCATCCTTCTTCAAATAGCTCCTCATCACTAATTTAGAGGAATTCCAAAGTTGCCGTGGTTTAATTTTTATAGTTAAATATAACAAATATAATGTTAACACACATTAAATCAAATTTTTCATATACTGGCTAAATAATTTCATCTGTTACTTACTATTTATTGCTTCAAACAAATAGTGAAGAGCATTAAAAATGCAACAATAGAATCAGAATCTGGTCTAAGGTTAAAACACTGAGAATTCGGGCATATCTAATTTACCTTTCTTATATGGGTATGGGTAGAATTATATGGCTCAACTATATCTGTTAGGGCAGAAGTTCAGATATATGTCTCTTTTTAATAACTTTTTCAGCTCTTAAAGTAGTTGAAAAAAGAATGAAACTGACATAGAACAGGGAAAATTTCCCTGAGTGCAAGGAGATTCAAGCCCTGCACTGAGAAAAAACAAGGTTCTTGGGGGACCATGAGAAAAAATTCAACCCAAGCCAAAGTTAGAGGAGGAAAAAAGCAAAGATAAGAGAAAGCAAAGACAAAAAGCCTAGACAAAGGAATAAGCCCTGAGAATATCAGGGAATCTAGTTTATATAGATATGTTTTTTTTTTTTTAGTTCCTGTGAGTTACAGTTTAAAGATGTTTACCCATTCTCCTTTGGTGGCATTGGCAGATAGTGAGGAAAGGGAAGACTATGTAGTGTGACAAGGTAAGAATATGTAGTGTGAAAAGGCCTGCTGGTGGTTCCAAACCTTTAATCCACAAGTTCCCCACAGTCTCAGCCACAGGGAATGAATGATCTTATTTGGTGTAGGGCACCACTTAATGACTCTGTTTTTTCTGCTTTCCCTTTAAAGGTATGGGGAAATGGGCTGTTAGCAATCCCAGCAGAAATCTTCCTTTGTTCTGTAGGTGTCTTCCTGGCCTGGCTCCAGGGATGTTGCAGTCTCTGAATGTAGCTGATTTAACATTTTAGTTCTTTTGTCTCCTCCCTACATTAAATATATATAAGGAGAGTCAATGAGGTATTAGGGTAGAAGACACAGTGTTAAAACATTATTGAAAGTCTTAAATGAAAGTGCTGCATCTATTAATTTTATCAGGTTTGTGAAGTACAAAGAACCACCTTAAAACAAACAATCCAACAAACACGTAAATAAAACGTTAAAATAAACCACTCAGAAACAAATTTAGTAGAAAACCACAAGATTTGGAGACAGAAAATTATAAAATATCATTGAAAGAAATTAAAGAACAAAATAAATAGAAAAATATTGTGTTTATAGATCAAATACTTAATATTCTTAAAATGCCAATACTCTCCAAATTGATCTATTCATTCCATGAAATTTATATTATAATCATAGTTAATTTATGATTATGCTTACTCTGATTATTTTTATGATTATTTTGATTTTTTAAGATCTATCTATGTATCTATGTGTCATTATGGTCTACTGCTATATTAGAATCTCCTAAAAGGCTTGTTTAAAATTTAGATGCCCTGACCCTATCCAATCCTTGCTCTATGAAAATCTTTTAAAATATATCTTAAACATAGAGAGAAAGATTATTCTGATGTCTTAACAGAACAAAGAGTCTATCAGGGAAGACATTGGGTAAACAAGGTGCAGTTAAGTCTTACAAACATGATGAATGAACTTACCCTAGTCAGTGTGTATTGGAAATAGAGTTAGAAAAAAAATGTTTTGGTTTGTGAATGCTATTTCCCAGACAATATGTCACTTGGAGACAATATTTTCTTCCTTGTGTTCATCATCATTATGATTCTTACTATCTTTTTCAAATCTTTCTTTTCCTATTCACCTCAGGATGTCACTGCTTTCCCTGGTCAAGAACCTCATTATCTCTTCATTACCTAGATTACTATAACTGCCTCCTTTTGGTGGGGGCTCTAATTTACCTTCCACATGTGTCCATGGTGATTGTTTTCTGTTCTTAAATACAACTTAGATCTTATCGCTCCTCTGCTTAAACTTCAAAAGTTGTTCTCTGTTGTTCTTAGGATAAAGAGCAAGATTTTCAGTATGACATGAAAGAGCCTTTATAAACTAGGCCAGTTGAAAAAGAGAGCAATTTCCAAGGCTCAAATAGCCTGCGAATTCAGAGAATGAGTGAGTGTATTACCTCTTCAGGATGCGTCCTGGTATTTCTACCCATCGCCAACACACCAGCCCCAAACATTTTTTATTACACAGTACAACTTATAATTATTTGTTCAATATCCTTGCTAATGGCTGTGAGTTTCATTAACACAGAGACCATGTCTGTTTTGTTGCTGCTTTATTCCTAATGCCTAGCTCAATGTTTTGTCCCTTAATGCTTATTTGTTGTGTAAATTAATAAGTGCATGTATTATCTCAATGAAGTACTATTAAGTAATTATGAACCCAATTTATACCTAAGAAAATGGAAGGTTAGAGAAGTGAAGTAACTTGCCCAAAGGCCTCAAACCCAGGTCTTTCTCACTCTTAACTCAAATGCTTAATCCTTATACCAGAGCTTTTAAATCAATATTCAATAAACGAGTTTTACGGCCACTAACATAGGGATGAGGCAAGAAAACTGAAGTGTTAAATCAACCACATTCAGAGACTGCAACATGCTGATCACCTGCAGCCAGGTCAGGAAGACACCTGCAGAGCAAAGGAAGGTTTCTTCTGGAATGGCTGACAACCCATTACCGCCATGAAGGGAAAACAGTCTTTAAGAGGGGCCCTACACAAAATAAGATCATTCATTGCCTGTGGCTGAGCCCCTGGGGAACCTGTGGATCGGAGGCTAGGAACTGTTAGCAGGCCTTTCACACTACATATTCCTACCTTATCACCTACATACTCTTCCCTTTCTTCACTATATACTGATGCCACCAAAGTAAAATGGATAAACAAAGCCTTTAGACTGTAACGCACAGAAGCTAAGAATGATATATAAAGTGAACTTCCCAGTGTTAGGGTTTTTTTTTTTTTGTCTTCCTTTTTGTCTTTGCTTTCTCTTGTCTTTGCTTTTTTCTCTAATAAACTTTCTGCTTGACTCTAACTTTGGCAGGTATTTGAATTCTTTCTTGTGCTCAGCGAAAAGCTCTTTCAGTGCAAGGCTCTAGTCCTCTCTTACAGGAACTTGCCCTGTCCTGAATCACTAGTAAGTATTGCTCTGTATGGCTAAGGGTATTTAGTTCTTAGGGAGACTAGAAGGTTCCGTAGCAAACAAATCCATCTGGAATGATTTCCTCTGGCCTCAAACAACTTCTTCTCTCTACCTCAATATGTCATCCAGATATTATATTTTCTATGAATGCAAGATGTGAAAAATATCAAGAATAATTGCTTACTATAACACAGAGAACCAAAGTTACTACCTCGGGTTAACTTTTTGAATTAGCAAAAGGTAAATTTTTAGCCTGTATAAAATTTCTGTTTTGTTTTTATTTCCTACAAAGATACATAATTATGTTTTCATGTGATCTTCTACATTGAGATTCTTGAGAACAGAGACCCTTTGTTGTAAATTTTAGGATTTCTTTTAGTACCTACAACTCTCCTGTTTTTGTTAATTGAGGTAACACTGGTTTAAAACATTATATAAGTTTCCGGTTATGCAACATAATTTGACATTTGTATATATTATATTGAGCTCATCACTTAATATCTTCTCACCATTACAATGGTGATCTTTTGGCCTTCAGTCAATAGATTTGAACTATTAAAAATACTGAATATGTCCCTGGGGTATACCAGTTAAGAAATTCACTTGATATCATTAAAATTACCACTATGAATGTCATGTTTTAATCTTATTTTTGATTACAAAATTTCATGCAAGCACTTTTCCCCTTGGCAGCCAGTGTACTTCACTGTAGAAAATCAGACTCTTCTAATTGTTCACTTCTTCACAGCACCTTAAAGAGAATCGTATCCAATGGTCATAATTTGAACATATACACAATTTTCACCATGTGTTGCTATGTCATTCGAAGTGGAATCAGAATTAAGAGGCATAACTACCAAATGTCCCATTAATAAAGCAGTGTGTCTCCCAGCACCTGAAGAAAGCCCCTAACTTCTGTGGCAATACAAGTTATTTTCCTTCTTTGCTATAGAAGTTGGCTCTCTGTAGATACTAATAACGGTCTGTACAAGAGCTCACCAACAAACATATATAAAAGGAAACAAACAACAAATAACTGAATAAACACAACCATAACACAGCTATCCTTCCTTTGCAGAAGGTTTTCAGTCAAACAAAAAATCTTTCTGCACTTCTCTATCTTTTATGTAGCACTTTGTGCCAAGAGTGAATCTGGACTTTGCACATCAGTGGATGTGTTCGATTATAAAGAATAATGCAAGAACACACAGATGACAAAAACTGATCTTCCACATCACATGCCACTGCTCGACAATAACCAATCATTTAAAAAATAGTTTGTCAAGAATTAATTCTGCCTCTTCTTTAAGAGTGATATTTTATATTAACATTGCAGTTAGTTGTACAAGTTCCTTAGTTAATGGTATCACATATTTATTGCTATGTGTATTTTATCCTCGAATATTTTAGAGAAGAGATCAAAAGTAAACAAACAATTATATTTCAACTTATTGCTTGCACTTGTTTGGGGAAAATGTGATTGGTTTACTAGGGACATTATTGTGCTTTATTGGAAAATTATGCAAAAGCTTTTATGGCTTCATGCCACCACTTGACGAAGTTTTATAGCAACACATTGAGAAATAAGAAAGAATGCATTTCCAGTTAAATAAAACACAGTGTTCAAATATCCATGTTGTTTCTGGTCACAGTTTTCTTTTTTGACTGCCTTAGTGGTAGTCACACAACCTCAGAATTCACTTGCCCAAACAATAGTTCTCATTTTGAAACTATATCGTGGTCCTCTTTCTTATTAACGTTTGTAGCATAACACTGAGTGGTAAAATATGTTACTATTTGTATTCCTACTTGTATTGGTTGGGTAAAAATTATCATAAATGTATTATAATCAAACAACACAAATTTAATATCTTGCAGTTGCAGAGAGCAGAAATCTGAAATGAGTCTTACCAAAGACTAAATCAGAATGCTGATAGGGCTAAGATTTTTTATGGATCCTCAAGGATAAAATGTTTTCTTGCCTTTTCCAGCTTCTAGAGGCCGCCCACATCACTTAGTTCATAAACCTCTTTCTCCATCTTCAAAGCCAAAAACATCAGGCCGAGTCCTTCTCACACTGTCATCTCTTTGGTTCCCTCTCTTCTGCCCCTATTTTCCACCTATGAAATGCTGTGATTACACTGGACCTACCTGGATGATACGGGGTAATCTCTACATCTTAAGTTTGCCTGATTAACAACTTTAACTCCATTGGAACCATAAATTCACTTGACCTAATAAAAAAATGGTTAGGAAGGAAATACTGAGTTCTAAAGAAAGAACAAAAAATTATTTATTGAGGAATGGGTGTTCCAGGCCTACACAGTAGAGTATTTTATGTCTTAAGGTCAACAATTGGAAAGTCATTAAAGAGTTTTTAGCAAAGAGATGACATGACCATTTTTGTGCTATGCAGAGATTCCTCTGATAGAAGTGTGGAGGATGTTTTGGAAGGGGCCAGAAGCATAAGTGAGGAGACCAGGCAAGACATTCTAATAACTTAGACTAGGGTGCTAGTGGACTTGGGAAGCTGAAGATACAGTGGTAAAGGCCAGAAATAAACTAATGCCTATATGGTTGACTAATTTTTGACAATAGAATCAAAAATACTCAATGGGGGAAATATAGTTTCTACAATAAATTATGCTGGGAAAACTGGATATTCACATGCAAAGGAATGAAGCAAGGCTCGTATGTTAGACCACTCACTGAAACTAACTTGAAGTGGATTAAAGGCTTAAATGTAACACCAGAAACCATATAACTCATAGAAAAAAACATAGAGAAAAAAACTTCCTGACATTGCTCATGGCAAAAAACTTTTTGGACGGGACAATAAAGTATACCAAAGAATAGTAAAAGTTAAGAAGTAGAACTACATCAAACTGAAGAGCTTCTGCACAGCAAAAGAAATTATCAACAATATGAAATGGTACCCTATGGAATGAGAGAAAATATTTTCAACTTATCCACCTAATAAGAGATTAATATCCAAAATATATAATGAACTCATGCAATTCAATAACAAAAGAAAAATGTGATTTAAAATGGGCAGATAACCTGAATAGACATTATTCCAAAGAAAATATACAAATGGTCAACAGGTACATGAAAAGGTACTCAACATCACTGATCATCAGGGAAATATAAATCCAAACCATAATGATGATTATCTCACATCTGTTAGAATGGCTATCGTAAAAAAGAAAATAGAAAACAAGTGTTGGCAAGAATGTGAATAAAAGGGAATACTTGCCCACACATAGTGGAAATGTACATTGGTATAGCCATTATGGAAAACAGTATAGATGCTCATCAAAACATGAAAAATATAACTACCTATATCCACAAAATAGTCCTCTCAAGTTTATCTCCTATATATCTAGCTAATCTCTCCACTTTTCTTTATCTCTTACCACTGTATTCTCAGCTTCTTGACTCTGCTTGAGCTTACAATTCTGGATATATAACAGAGCCAAAGAAAATAAAATCACTATCTCAAAGAGATGTCTGTACCCCATGTTTATTGCAGAATTATTTATGACAGCCAAGACGTGGCAACTTCCTAAGTGTCTGTAATGAATAAAGAAAGGCAGTAGGGGTAAGGGAAATGGGGAGATGTTGGTCACAGGGTATAAACTTCCAGCTATAAGATGAATGAGTTCTGGGGATGTAATGTACAGTGTAGTGACTATAGTTAACATACTAAGAGGGTCACTCTTAAATCTTTGTCCTGAAAAGAGAAAACAAGTGTTAGAATAGGTCTATATGCATTAAGTAGGAAGTTTATGTCCTCCCTCTACTGTTGAGAAATGGGATGTAGTCTCATGAGGGGAGAGTTAAGAGCATCATGAGGACCTAGAAATGGCAACCATTGTTCTCTTTCCTCACTACAGGCAGCCAGCCTAAAGTAAACAAGAGCTGGGAGAAAGGAGACCTTTAATTTTGAATGAAGTCAGAGTTTTTTATTATTATACTGGAAAGGGCATATTAATTATTAAATAAGACTATTCTTGTGGCTGAAAGTGAACAGGGCTTTTTATTATCTAAGAATGAGCAGAGAACGTATGGCGTCTACCCAAGATTTCTTCCAATAACAAGGAGAAAACTACTCTCACACGATAGGTTTGAATGGGCAGTGGGGGGAAAAATGAGCTGTTTTAAGGTTTCACTATGATAGCCTCACTAGTCCAATATACCAATAATTTTTGTGACTTGTAGATATCATGAAACAGAAAGATAATAGCAAAAAGGCAAATTTAACAAATGTGAGCAATAGAGTTATTTAAAGATATTGGCAAAATATTTAACAGTCCTTTCATGAACAGATTGGGTCTGTCCCCTCTCACTGAATCTGAGAAAGTGCTCATTATGTAACTACTGTGTGCAATGAAATCTGCTGGAAGTGATGCTGTATAAGAGTCAGTCCCCATCCTGAAGAAATTAGCGGATTCTACTTATGGTCTCTCATGTCTCGTGGCCTTGAAATCCTGTTTCCTAGGTTCGCAATAACAAGTGATCCCAAACTGGTGACTTTAAATACACAGATGTTTATTTTCTCACAGTTCTGAAGGCCACAAGGCCCCAGTAAAAGTGCTGACAAGGCCATGCTCTCCCTGAGGGTTCTAGGGTAAATAATGTCCTGTGACTTTCTCTTAGTTTCTGGTGTTGCTGGAAATCTTTGCATTCTTTGGCTTACAGATGCATCATTTTAATCTCTTCCTCCTTCATCACCTGGAGATATTTCTATATATCTGTGTTTTTGTGTTTCTTCTCCTCTTCCTATAAGGGTACCAGTCATACTAGAATAGTGTCTACGCTATTCCAGTATGACTTTACCTTAACTATGTACCTCTGCAATGACCCTATTTCCAAATAAAGTCACTTCCAAGGGTTCTGGAGTTAGATATTTCCTATAAATTTTTTTTTTGGGGGGGACACGATTCCACTCATACCATCACAGACTTTGAGTACTTAATCTATAATAAGAACGTAATAAAATTTCTGAGACAATGTCAGTTAAACTTAATGGTAAGTTTGTGAATGTTATATGAAAAAATTATTTCATTGATTTTTTTTTCTCTAAAATCATCATAGTATGTGTGACTATTTAATAGAACTCTGGAAGCAACCAGTGATCATTGGACCATTATAAAGACAAAGTCACAAAGTCCTTGCAAAGAAAGAGAGAGTTCAAAGTTTTACACATTAGTTAATGGCTAATTTGGCACTGTAACTTAAGTCTTCTGACTCCTGAATCAGACTCAAATGGGGCATACCTATAGGATCACATATTCTGGATTATCTGGTTGATTTTAAAGTACTGATCTCCTTTGCTATAACATGGGCTCTTTTAGTACACATGGAAAACTTTACTGAGTAAAAAGCTACCACATATGGATTTTATGAGTAAGCTCTTAATTAACAGAAATGAATTAATTAGAATTAAGTCAAGTAGTTTAAATTTTCCTTACAGTCTCACTACATCTTAACTGGAAGGTCTGAACACAACTGAGTGATGTGCAGAGGATTAAACACTAAGCTTACAACATAATCCTTCAAACTTGATCGTCTACCAGTGTTTGCCATCTCTGCAAATGGTAAAATTGAAACCTAGGACTTGCCCTTGTTATCTCTCTCATCTTCCTTCACAATCCACAAAGTAGTCCTCTCAATTTATCTCCTGTCCATCTAGCTAATCTCTCCATTTTTTTGAAGATCTGTTTGGGTTTATTAAAGGATTCATAAATTAGGCAGCACCCCACTCAGCAAATACTCTTTTCAATGTATTCTCAGCTTACCAACTCCATCAGAAACCTAGTCTAAGCTATTGTCATCTATTGCCTGGTCTCCTTGCTTCTGCTTTTGCCCCCCTTCAAAACATGCTACACTGCCATCAGAAGAAACAATGCAAAGATGGTCACGTTATCTCTCTGCTGTAAACACTTTGTTTACCCCATTGTTAGTCTTAGGAAATAAAATGTGGTTGCATAGGCCTACAACACCCCTTTCTCAAAAAAAAATTTTGGTTCTTCCTTTAGAACTCAATATTTCCTTCCTGACCCATTTGACTTCATTAACTGAAATGAAGTTTTATATGCCCTTATGGCATCATGCTTTTTTTTTATTTTTTCTTTTGCTACTTTTGTCACGTTTGTAACTTATTTTCATGTGGTTATTTGATTAATTTTTGTATTCTTCACTAAAAGTCCATAAAGATAGCAACCATTTTTGGTTCACTGATCAGGATATACTTGTTTTAGTCTCCTTAGGCTGCCATAATAAAATAGCATAGACTAGGTGGTTTAACCAACAGACATTTATTTCTCATGTTCTGGAGGCTGATAAGTCCAGAATCAAGATAACAGCAATGTTGATTTCATTCAGAGGTCTCTGCTCTTAGCTTGTAGGTGGCCGCCATCTCACTGTGCTTTCATGTGGCCTTTTATTTGTGCATGTATGAGAAGCAAACATGAGAGAGAGAGAAAGCTCTCTGGTGCCTCTTCTTCTGAGGGCACTAATCCCATCATGAGAGATCCCTCAGTACCTCATCTAAATTTAATTACCTCCCTAAGTGCCCATGTTTATATACAATAACATTTCAGGTATAGGACTTCAACATACGAGTTTCGGGGTTGGTAGACATCAACACTGAGTCCATAACAATACCCAACAGACATCATGGTCTCTGGCACACATTAGCCCTCAATAATTATGTGTCACAAGAATAAATGAATGGGAATTTATTTCTGACATGACTACATGTGCAGCTCTGTTGACCTGCTCTCTACTTAAACTGGTAAAAACAGTGAAAAAACAATTATTTGAAGCTTCTGAAGAAAATCCTAAGGTCAAACAGCAAATAAAAATCTATTCAAGAAAAATCTATGAAAACATGGGAAGAAAAGCAAGTTTTGGTATTTGAACTAAAACCATTTCCTCCATCATTTCTCCCACCTCAGTGTGGCAATGACTCCAGTCCAGAATGCAGTGGCCAAAAACACAGTGCACCCTCTTTCTCCATTTCTAAACCAAAAAGCTTTTTTGTTTATTCCAGTAAAGAACAGGACTTCAGTATTTTTCACTGTGTGTCTAGCTGCCTTATGGTGAGGCTAAATCCTAGATGAGTGTGTTTGAGAGATGGGGGTTTTCCTCTTTCATCCTACTCCCACTTTTGGGGTGATGGCTCTCTCTTGGGTAATGAGATTAGGATTCTGCTAGCCACTATTCTAGCTTACGAGGTAATGGTTCCACTCAAAGATAGTAAGCCCTGGTCATTCCAGATTGCTGACCATTCTACTCCTTGACTTCCTCTAAATGTTCAGATCCTAGAGCAAGGGTTCATTGAGAGAGAACCATGTCATTTTCCCCACTCCCAGCTCCAAAGCCATGGCTGAGATTTTTTGTGTAGGGGATGTTAACAGGACTTGAAACACATAATGTCTAATCTTTTCACAAAAGAACTGACTTCACCTATGACAGGGCATAGAGAATGTTAAGCCTGAGGACACTCTTAAGAACAGTGGAAATTTTGGTGAAAGGCAATTAGGAGGATTAGTGGACCTTATAACATACAGACTAGAATATTGGCCAGCTAGTTTACAGTAGAGAAACAGAATAAGGCAAGTGGGAAAAGTCTTCCTAGGGTCAGAAAACAGATCAAAAACCAACCTTAGAAACCATTCCATCAAAGGAACTGCAATTTGATGATATAGGTTTGAAGAGGAATTCATGCCCCCATGATATTATTGGAAATGGTAGAGCAATCAGCCAGCAATTAGTGTAGCATGACAGCTGGAGATGAGCAGAGTGAAAGGAGAAGAGAACACTGACAGTGCTATTGTTACCCTAGGATGACAGTGGGTATACCCAGAACTGTGTCTTCCTGAGGAGCAGCTTAACGCTGTGGGGAGGAATATATATCACTAATATAATCCAGCTAGTTACTGAACAAATAAGCAAGCAAACAACAACAAATCCCAGGAGGAGCAGTGCCCAGAATGACAGTGCTACAATGTATTATCTAAAATGTCCAGGTTCCAAAAAAAAAATTATGAGGTATGAAGGCAAACAGGAAATTATAACCTGCACACGAGTAAAAATGCGGGCAGTGAAAACTGCTTGGGAGAGTAACCCACTGTTGGATTTAACAGGAAAATGTGTTCACAGAACTAATGGGAAGCATGATTGAAGAAGTTTTAAAAAAGGATGAATGGCAGTGTTGCATTTAAGAATATCAATAAGGAGATAGAAGTTTTGGGTGTAAAGCAGTGAAAATTCTGAAGTAAAAATTAAAATAACAGGAGTGAAAAATTATCTAGCCCTCTACAATCTATTTGAATTGGCAAGAGAAAGAATTGGCAAATTTGAAGATAGATCAATAGAAATTATGTAAACCAAAGAATAAAGAGAAAAAGAATAAAAGAAAATAAACATAGCCTCAAATAAATGTGGGACACCATTACAGGCACCAACAAACATGTAATGAGAGTAACCAAAAGAGACGAAAGAAAGAAGAAAAAATATGAACAAATCACATTTGTAATTTTCACTAATTTATTGAAACATAAGATCCTACATATAGAGAAAGCTTAACAAATTTAAAGTAGGATAAATGTAAAGAGACTTACAAACAGATACAACACTAAAATGCTGAAATTCAGAGAAGAGAAAAATGAAACATCACTTACAAGAGAACTCCAATAAGATTAACAGTTGATGTCTTGGCAGAAACAGTAAAGGCCAGAAGGCAGTGGGACAACATATTCTTTGAGAAGTTCTCAAAAAAAAAAAATAAATTGTCTACCAAAATTCTATATTCAGGAAAGCTATTGTTCAAAAATGAAGGTAAAATATTTTCACAGGTAAACAAAAACTGAGATAATTTGTTGCTTGCAGACCTGCCTTATTAAAATTACTAAAAGTAGTTTCTAAGGCTGAAACAAGTGACCCTAGGTGGTAATTTGAATGCATATAAACAAAGACCATCAATAAAGGTAATTACATAATTATAAAAGACATTATAGATGTATATTTCTTTATTTTTTCCCTCTTAATTGATTTTAAGAAACAATTTTATAAAATGATACATATAGAACACATAAGTGGACCTATAATTATAGAAATGTAATGTGTATATAGTATATTTGACAAAAGCACAAAAGAAGTAGATTAGAGAAAAGCTTAATGGGCTAATAAAATGACAACAGATGATAAAATAGTAATTATAATAATTTAATGTTGGGCCTGAAACATT
Organism: Cynopterus sphinx; assembly: GCA_030015415.1. Lineage (NCBI taxonomy): Eukaryota > Metazoa > Chordata > Mammalia > Chiroptera > Pteropodidae > Cynopterus > Cynopterus sphinx. Next base: position 80,835,171 of record CM057388.1, read on the forward strand.
AATAGATGTAACAGGTATAGTGGTAGAACCACAAAAAGTTTAAAAAGAATAGAATTATTATACAGGAATTACATTTTTATATATTACTAAAATTATTTAAATATAAATCTGAAGCTGATTCTGATAAGATGCATAATATAACTGCTAGGGAAACCATTGAAATAAACTTGAAATATAGTGAAAATTATTAATGAAATTAAAATTCTACCTTAGAAAATATTCATTCAATGCAAAATAAAGAAGGGAGGAATAAAGGCATGAGACATAGAAAACAAAAAGTAAATGTCATAATTCTAAATGCATTAATAATAAATATAAGTGTATATTAAACAATCCAAACAAAAGGCAAAGATAGACTGGAAAAAATTTCAACTGTGTGTTGTATACAGTAGACACACTACGGATGCAAAGATACCAATATATTTCAATTAAAAGAATAGGAAAAATATACTATGCAAAAACCAAGCACAGTTGGGGAGGTTATATTAATATCAAATAAATTAAAATTTGTAACAAAAATGTTACTAAGATAAATACATTTTATAATGACAGGAGTGTCAATCTGTAAAGAAGATATAACAATTACAAACATATATGCATTTAGTAAGGGAGCACCAAATGCATAAAACAAAAATTGATAGATATGGAGAAATAAAAAAATATAACAATAATAGTTAGAGGCTTCAATATCCTACTTTTAATAATTAATAAAACAATTAGAGAGAAAGTAAAAAGAAAACGAAATACTTGAACAGCATTGAAAAGAAACTGGACCTAATATCTCTGGAACACTGCACCCAACGATGAAGCAACTGAATATATTCTTAAGAACATTCTCCAGAATAGAACAGATGCTAAGCAATAAAACAAACTTCAATAAATTTAAAAATATAAAATAATAAAAAGTATTTTCTCTGATCAAAATAGAATGGAATTAGAAATCAATAATTGAGAAAAAATGGTGAAATTCACAAAAATGTGAATATTAAATAACACACTGATAAACAACCGATGAGTTAAGAAGAAACCAAAAGAAAAATGAGAAAATACTTTGAGATGAATGAAAATGAAAGCATTACATATACATACCAAAATTTATGTGACACAGCTAAAGCAATGCTTAGAAGGAAAATCATAGCTGTAAATGCCTATTTCAAAAAAAGTAAGATCTCAAATCAATAATCTCACCTTCCACCTAAAGTAATTGGAAAAATAATAGCAATAGACCTAAAGAAAGCATAAGAAATAAAATAATAATTATAAGAGTGGAGATTTAAAAATAGAAATTAAAAAAAACAATAGAGAAAATCAATGAAACCAAAGCTTTTTTTTTTCTTTTAATTTGACAACCATCCTTATCAACAAAATTGACAAATCTTTAGTTAGTCTGACCAAGAAACAAAAAGATTCAGTCCTGGTCAAGATGGCAAAATAGGTAAATGTGTTGCTTTCATCCTTTTATGACCACATGAAAATTACAACTAAATTATAGCTCAATCAACCTGAAGAACCATCTGAAGACTAGCTAAGAAGAAGACCTACAAGTAAGGATATAAAAAAGAGGTCACATTGAGACTGCTAGAAGGTGCAGAGATATGAAATGAGCTGGTCCCACACCTATATGTAGTGGTTGAACATTGGGAGAGATCTCTCAGCTGCAGAGGTTCCCCGCAAAGGAGCAAGAGGTTCATTCCCCACATCAAACTTTCCAGCCCAGAGCACCACTGCTAGGAAGAGACCCTAAAACATCTGGCTGTGAAAAAGCACTATCCAGGGAGATGGAAGGCTGTGGGAAATACAGGCCTTCTCTTAAAAGGCCAGCACACAGACTGACTCATTTAGAGGCACTTGACCTGGGCTCTGACAGAAGGACAGCAGCTCTAGAGGTGTCAGAGACATACAGGGAAAGACTGAATTGTGTGGCTTAAGGGTGAGTGCTGGAAGTGCAGCCACCATTATCCCTGTGTCGAGACAAAGAAGACCATTACATGAAGATAAAGAGATCAATCCAACAAGAGAATATAACCCTTATAAACATTTATGCATATAACATAGAAGCACCTAAATATATAAAGTGAATATTAATGAACATAAAGCGAGAGATAGACAATAATAAAGTCATAGTAGAGGATTTTAACACCCCATTGACACCAACAGATAGATCATCCAGACAGAAAATCAACAGGGAAATGGTGGCCTTAAATGACACATTAGAACAGATGGATTTAATTGATTTTTTAGAGTATTTTAGAGCATTCACCCCAAAGCAGTGGAATATATATTCTTTAAAAGTACACATGACACATTTTCTAAGACAGGCCACATGTTAGGCCATAAAACAAGTCTCAGCAAATTTAAGAATTTTACACAATATCAAGCATATTTTCTGACCACGATGGAATAAAAGTAGAAATCGCTTAGAAGAATAAAATTGAAAAACACACAAACACATAGAGGCTAAATAACATGCTACTAAACAATGAATGGATTCACAATGAGGTCAAGAAAGAAATCAGAAGATACCTTAAGATACATGAAAATGAAAACACAATGACCCCAAATCTATAGAACACAGAGAAAACAGTCCCAATAAGGAAACTCTTAGCTACACAAGCCTACCTCAAAAAACAACCACCAAAAAACCTCAAACTATCTATCCTCAAATCTAAAAACACTAGGAATATAAAACAAACAAAGCTCAATGCAAGTAGAAGAAAGGAAATAATAAAGATCAGAGTGGAAATAAATAAGAGTCTAAAAAACAATACAAAAGATCAATGAAACCATGGGGTGATTCTTTGAAAAGATAAACAAAATTCATAAACCTTTAACCAGACACATCAAGAAAAAATGAGCTACATAAATAAAATCAGAAATTAAAGAGGAGATATGACAACTGACACCACAGAAATAAAAAGGATTATAAGAAAATATGATGAACAAGTATATGCCAACAAACTGGATATCCTGGAAGAAATGAATACATTCCTAGAAACACATGATCTTTCAAGACTAAGTAAAATATACGTGTGTGTGTGTGTGTATACATACATACACACATATATATACACACATATATACATATATATGTATATATATGCGTGTGATATATATATATATATATATATATATATATATATATATATATATATATATATAGACTAGTTACTACAAACGAAATCAAATCAGTAATCAAAAGCAGTCAAACAAGAATTAGTACCTATTTTTCTCAAACCATTCCAAAAAAAATCAGGAGGCAAGAGGAGGGAAGTCTCCCTAGCTCATTTTATGAGACCATCATTATTCTAATTCCAAAACCAGACAGAGACACTGCAACAACGAAAAATGTATAAGCCACTATCCTTGATGAACATATATGCAAAAGTCCTCAACAAAATATTAACAAACCAAATTCAGCAATACATTAAAAAGATCATAAACTATGATCCTGTGGGACTTATTACCTGGATGTGCATATGTTCAATATCCACAATCAATATGATACACTACATAAATAAATTAAAGATAAAAATCGTATTATCATATCAAAAGATACAGAAAAATTATGCAACAAAATCCAGCATTGATTATGGTAAAAACTCTTGGCAAAGTAGGAATAGAGACAACATACCTTAACATACTAAAGGTCATATATGACAAAGCCACAACTAACATCATATTCAATGAGGAAGAGCTAAAAGCATTTTCTTTAAGATTAGGAGCAAAACAAGGATGTCTACATTGACCACTTTTATTCAACATAGTATGAGAAGTCTGAGCTACAACAATCAGATAAGAAAAAAAGGCATCCAAATTGGAAAGGAGGAAGTAAAACTCAGTATCTACAAATGACATGATACTATATATAGTGAACTCTAAAGATTACCTCAAGAAACTATTAGAACTGATAAATAAATTCAATAAAACAGCAGAATACAAAATTAGTATTCAGAAATAGGTTGCATTTTGATACACCAATAATGAACTCAGAAAAAGAAATTAAGAAACAATGCAATTTAAAATTGCATTTAAAAAAAACCACCAAAATACCTAGGAATAAATATAACCAGGAAGATAAAAGACTTGAACTCAAAATAATTAAGACAGTGAAGAAATAAATTGAAGAAGATACAAATAAATAGAAACATACCATTCTCATGTATATAAAGAATTAACATTAAAATATTCATACTACCCATTTAAGTCTTTAATTCATTTTGAGTTTATTCTTTTACATGGTCCAAGAAGGGGGTCCAGTTTTATTTTTATTTTTTGCATATATCAGCCAAGATATAGAAGCAAACTAAGGGCCCATCAATAAATAATAAATAAAGAAGATGTGATACATATATACAATAAAATATTACCTGGTCATAAAAAAAAAATGAAATCTTACCATTTGCAACAACATAGATGAATCTAAATTTAGGGTATTATGCTAAGTGAAATAATCAGACAGAGAAAGACAAAACCATATAATTGCACTTATATGGGAAATCTAAATAAATAAAATTAACAAACAAATAGAATATAAACAGACTCATAGAACAACTGAGAGTTGCCAGATGGTAGAGCAGTTAGGGAGGCTGGGTCAAAATGACGAAGAGATTAAGAACTACAAATTGGTAGTTATAAAATAGCCATAGAGATGTAAAGTACAGCATAGGGAACAAGGTAAATAATATTGTAATAACTATGTATGGTGCCAGCTGCATACTGGACTAATTGGGGGATCACTTCACAAATTATATAAATGTCTAAACACTATGCTGTACACCTGTACACCTGAAACAGATATAAAATAATATAAAATTCCAACTGTAATTGAAAAATAAAAAAATATTTTAAAATGCTCATGCTATCCAATGTAATCTATAGATTCAATCCAATCCATATCAAAATACTGATGGCATTTTTCACAGAAGTAGAAGAAATAATCCAAAAATTTACATGGAACTGCAAAAGACACCAAATAGCTATAGCAATCTTGAAAAAGAAGAAGAATGTTAGCAGTATCTCACTCCCTGTTGTCAAACTATACTACAAGCCTACAGTAATCAAAACAACATGGTACTGGCATAAAAATAGCACATATATCAATGGAACAGAATAGAGAACCCGGAAATATACATATGCCTACATGTTCAATCAATCTATTAATCTATGACAAAGGAGGCAAGAATATACAATGGGGTAAAGACAGTCTATTCAATAAATAGTGTTGAAAAAACTGAACAGATACATGCAAAAATGAAACTAGATCACCTTCTTACACCACATACAAAAACAACTCAACAAGGATTAAATATCTAAATATAAGACCCCAAATCATAAAACTCCTAGATGAAAACATAGGCAGTAAACTCTCTGACATTGCTCTTAGTAATGTTTTTCTCTGCTATATCTCTTCAGGCAAGGGATACAACATAAATAAATAAACAAACAAACAAACAAATAAATGGGACTACATCAAACTAAGAAGTTTTTGCGCAGCATAGAAATAAACCATCAACAAAACAAAAATACAACCAATCAGTTGGGAGAAGATATTCACCAATGATATATGTGATAAGGGGTTAATGTACACAATTTTAAAGAAACTCATATAACTTAACACCAAAAAAAAAAAAACCCAGTTAAAAAATCAGCAGAAGATGTGAGTAGACATTTCTCTAAAGAGGACATACAGATGGCCAGTAGACATATGAAAGTATGCTCGATATCAGTAATCATCAGGCAAATGCAAATCAAATCACAATGAGATATCACCTCACATCTGTCAAAATGTTTATCATCAATAAATCAGAAAACAAATGTTGGTGAGGATGTGGAGAAAGGGGAAACCTCATGCACTGTTGGTTGGATTGCAAATTGGTTCAGCCACTGTGGAAAATAGTACAGAATTTTTTCAAAAATTAAAAATAGAACTACTTTATGACTCAGTGATTCCACTTCTGGGTATTTATCCAAAGAAATCCAGAACACTAATTCAAAAAGATATATACACTCCTATGTTCACTGTAGCATGGTTTGCAACAACCAAGATATAGAAGTAACCTAAGTGCCAATCAATAGATGACTGGATAAAGAGGTGATATACGGGGGGGGGGGGGGGAGGGAGGGAGAGAGAGAGGAATATTACTGGGCCATAATAACTAATAAAGTCATTGTTTTTAAAAACATGAATAGACCTAGAAGGTATTATGTTAACTGAAGTAAACCAAACAGAGTAAGACAAATACCATATGATTTTACTTACATATGGAATCCAAGGAACAAAATAAATGAACAAAACAGAAACAGATTCATAGATACAGAGAACATTTTGATGGTTGCCAGATGGGGAGGAGGATTGAGGGTTGTGTGAAAAAGGTGAGGGGATTAAGAAGTACAAACTTGTAGTTACAAAATAGTCACAGGGGTGCAAAGTACAGCATAGGCAATATAGTTGATAATATTGTAATAACCATGTATGGTGCCAGGTGGATACTAGACTTAGGGGGATCACTTCGTAAGGTATGCAAATGTCTAACTACTATGTGGCAACCTTAAGATATTATAAAATAATATTGAATGTCAACTTTAATTAAAAAATAAGAAAAAGATTCAAATTGTGGGAATAAGAAATAAGAGACACTACTACCAATGTTGTAGAAACAAAAAGGACTTAAAGAGATGAAAAGGATAAATTTTTAGAAAGACAAAAATACTAAATCTGATGGTAGAAGATATAGACAATCTGAATAGACCTATACATGTAATCACATTGAACCAATAGCTTGAAAACTATCCACAAAATATTAAGGCCCAGATGGCTTCACCTCTGAATTCTACCAAACATTCAAAAATAATTAATATCAATATTCACAAGTTCTTTCATTAAAAAAAATAGAAAATGAGAGGTTATGTACCAATTCATTTTAAGTACACAAAGACATCATAAGAACCAAAACCTGCAGGCTAGTATCTCATAAAAATAGAATAAAAAAAATACTCAGAAAGGTTCCATCCACCTGAACCTAGCAACATACAAAGAGAATTATATACCATGATCAAGTGGGACTTATCTTGGAGAAAAAAGGTTGCTTTAACATTTGAAAATCAATTAATGCAATAATCATACCAATAGATATGATTACATGATCATCTCAATAAATATGGGCAGTGTATTTGAAAAATTCAACATCCTTTTATAATAAAACATTCAAAAACTAGGAGTAGAAGGGAGCTTCCTTAAGCTCATAAAGAACATGTGAAAAATCCACTTAACATCATTCTTAATGATAAAAGACTAGACACTTTTCTTCTAAGGTCAGCATGTTTATTCTTGCTAAATTGTACTGGTAGTTCTAGCCAGGGCAATTAGGCAAAAGGAAAAAATAAAATACATCCAAATTGGAAAGACAGAAGTAAAACTAACTCTATTTTTAGATATAGATGATAGATAGATGATAGATAGATGATAGATAGATAGATAGATAGATAGATAGATAGATAGACAGACAGATTCCTAAGGAAGCCACTAAAACAATATTAGAACTAATAAATAAATTCAGCAAGGTTTTAGGATACAAAATTAACAAAAATTTATTGCATTTCTCTACTCTTGCAATAAAACATCCAAAAATCAAGTAAAGAAGAAATTGATTCACAATGATACCAAAAATAACATACTTAGGAATAAATTTATTGAGCTGCAAAACTTATACTCTGAAAACTACCAAACATCACTGAAAGAAATTGAAGAATATCTAAATAAACGGAAAAACAACTTGTGTGTATGGATCAGGAGACTTAACATTGTTCAGATGGCAATTCTCCCTAAATTAGTCTACATTTTCAACACAATCCATTAGATTTGCAGTTGAGTTACTAGTAGAGAGTGACAAGATGATTTTAAATTTTATATGGAATTGCAGGAACTTAGAATATCAACAACAGTCTTGAAAATGAATAATGAAGTAGGAGCACTCATACATCATGATTTCACAACTTAGTACAAAGCGATGGTAATCAAGACACTGTGGAAGTGGCAAATGGGTAGACATATTGATCAATGGAATACAGTTGAAAGCCTAGAAATAAGCTGATACATCCATGGTTAACTGATTTTTGACAAGGGTTCTAAGAGTCTCCAATGGGGAAAGAATGTTTTAGAGAAGTGATGGGACAAATGAACCGTCACATGCATAAGGATGACACTGGAACTCAAGAAGGCCTACGTGTAAGAATGAAACGTATAAAACTCTTTGGAGAAGATATGTGGGTAATCCTTCCTGAGTTTGGATTTGTTAAAGGATTTTTATATATGACCAAAGCATAACCACAGAAGAGGGGAGGGGGGAGAATGAGAAGGAGGGAGAGAGAAAGAAAGGGAGGAGTTGAACTCTATTAAAACTTTAAAAAACTCTCTGTTTCAAAAGACACCATTAAGAAAATAAACAGACAACCCTAGGAATGAAAGAAGATATTTTCAAGATGTATATGTGATAAGGGACTTGTATCTAGAATACATAAATGTTTAGGATCACTTTCAGCCCATCAATAATGATGCTATCTGCTATAAATGCCAGGAGGTGCTCACTTGAGCTCATTCTTACTGTGGCCAGCACCCCTGCCCCCAACATTTCCCTAACCAGAACCAATGCTGTGGCTGGATCAGCCCTTGTAGTTCTCATGATTTCAAGGTGCACCTCCACAACAACCGCTGAGGAACTTGGAAATAAACAAGGTTTATTGTTCACAGGTCCTGGAGCCACACATCAAGAGACAGGGGATAGAAGAGGAGAGAGAGAACCCCTATCTGGGTCAACAGTGTGTTACCTAGGGTTTTGCAGTTTTACTCTTTTGGGTAAATTTTAAATCTAAGAGTGGGCCTTACACATTGGAAGTGAAAAGCAAGAGGTCAACCAATCAGTTATCTAGGTCAATCAGAGTTTTCTAAAAAAGGGGAAACTTCATGGGTTCGGTGGCCTGGCTCCTTATTTACTTGTGTAGCTGGCAATGTGTTTATTTGAGATGGATGAGAGAAGAGTCTTTGAAGAGGATATGTTGGCAATCAAAAGCTTAATGTCAGGTAGTCAATCAAAAAAGCTAATTGCCAGACACACTACAATAAGGAACTAACAACTCAATAATAAAAAGATAAATAACCCAATTTAAAAATGGGCAAAGGACCTTAGCAGTCATTTCTCCGAAGATATATAAATAGCCAATTAGCACATGAAAAGATGTTCAATATAATTAGTTACCTGGGAAATCATACCATAAGATATCACTTCACACCCACTAGACTGGATAGAATAATCAGAAACTCAGATAATAAGTATTGGCAAGGATGTGGAGAAATTATAACTCTCATACACCATTGGCAAAAATATAAAATTATACAGACACTTTGAAAAACAGTTTAGTAGCTCCTCAAATAATTAACAATAGAATTCCATGGGACTCGGTAATTCCACTCCTAGGTATACTCCAAGAGAAATGAAACATAACCAGACAGAAAGACAGAAATTTGTTTACAGCAGCATTATACATAAAGCCAATAGGCAGAAACAACCCAAATCTCCATCAATGAATGAATGGATAAATAAAATGTGGTATATCTACAATGGAATATTACTCAGCCATAAAAAGAATGAAGCCTTAATAAATACTGTAACATGAATAAGCCCTAAAAACATATGCTAAATGAAAGAAGTCAGTCATAGAAGTTTTCATAGTATATTTCATTCATATGAAACTTCAGCATAGGAAAATCTATAGACAAAAAAATCAATTAGTGGCTGCTTAAGGATGCAGGTTTTGGTTACATGGGTTAATTGGGAAGCAGGTAAAGGGTACAGGATTTCTTTAGAGATGATGAAAATGTTCAGAATTTGACTGTGCTAATAATGGTTGTACCTATCTGTGACTATATCCAAAACCATTCAGTTATACACTTTAAATGGGCAAATTTTATGGTATGTAAGTTATCTTTCTATAATTCTATAGAAATTTCTATAATTTAAAGGAAAAGGAATTAATTAATAATTGAATAAGCTTAGGTAATTATAAATAAATGTAAGTTCAACCTCTCATCAAACAGCACAAAATCTCAATTAATACGATATGCACAAATGAGGTATTTATTATTGCTAAGCTATGACTCAACAAATGCAAATCAACTTAACATCAACTACCTAAATTCCTAGAGATGAGAGTCCTAAAAATGAATCTGGACCTGGTTTGAGTAATTTAGAGAGTTAGTTTTAAGAACTAACCAGTGTTTAAATAATAAGCCCATGGGTAAAAAATACATTAGAAATGGATGGTTTGTGGTGATCAAAGGTCCACTGAGCAAATGTGAATATGATCACAAACAAGGTAAAAAACCAAGACTGAGGAGGTTGGGACTATTTACATTAGACCCACAAGAAGGTTGGCTAAGTCAATGCTTCTTTCCACTGGTTGTACATGGGGATGGACAGGGGAGCTTGCAAATCAGAATCTCCAAGAGTGGGGCCTGAGGCTTGGTGCTTTTAAAATCATCTGTGAGTTCTGTAGAATTTCCAGAATGGAAAACAACTGGACTAGGCTAAGAGAACCTGGATTTAACCAAGAGTGAAGGGACCAAGGGAGGAACGCTCACCTGGAAGACGGATCACATTCAGTTCTTTGGTGAGCTCTGGAGCATGTAGGGCAGCAAACATCTGAGTGTAGAAGGTGAGGTTACTCTGAAGCCTAAGATGGTAGATCTAAAGGGCCCTTGGTGATTTTTAAGTTCAACTTCTGCTCCCTATTCTCCACCCGCTGTGTATGGAACACATATATACAGAGGAGGGAAAGGACTTGCCAGAAGTCACAGTGAGTAATTGGCTGACCCCAGGTCTTCTGACTCCAAATTAGAGCTCTTTACCATGCCCCACTGGCTTCTTGCTTTATCGTCTGAAACTAGGTTTAAAAGGCAGGCAGTTCTTAAATGCTCTGTTAATGCATTCAGTCCTTCCTCCAACTCTCTTTCCAAACCTGCCTAAGGGCTTCAAATCTTTATCTTAAATACTGCTCTTTCGAAGCTACATTACATAATCAGTTCAGCAATAAACCTTTCAAGTTATACGACTTTTAGTCAAAGCAAATCTTTTGGCCTTGTTTTCCTGCCAAGATTCATGACTCCTGCCTGTCTCATCCTATGAGCATAATAATAAATATCCTTTACTCAATGCCAACAGGAGCCTGGGCACTCTAAGGCACTTGGGACTTGGGACTTGAGAGCTGGTGAAGGAGTTATAGCTTGAGTTTAGCACTATTCTTTTCTTATTCTAAGTCAGCCTTCTGAAGATGGAAAACAGTGTCCACTCACACCTTATCCCCACAAAGTCTGCTGCTGCCATTTCTGATGTAGGAAGTCTACTCCAACCATTTTATCAGCCAGCTGAAATTCTCTCCTTGATTTCTCAACACTGTTCTTTTCTTTCTCAGTGAATCAGTTAATAGTTATTTATACTGTTCTGTGTATGTGTTGGACCCTGTTATAAGTTTAATTTAACTCTTTCATGAGCTAGCCAATGTATCCCTGCTTGTATGACAACTTCTTCATTATCTGTATCTCCCTCTGCCCTTTCCAAGACTAGACAGCTGTTTCTCAGTTCACAATTGCCTCCACTGGCTAGAGTCACAATTTCCTCTCCCATCCCACAAGCTGACACTGTCATACCAAGACTAGGGTATCGACTAGTCTTGATCCTATTTCTTCACTCTTAGAAGCAGAATGCATAGTTCAGATTGCAGGCAAAGCTTTCTAGCTAACCCAGGGTTTTCCTGTGTCCAGAGTGGTGCTTCAGGACAGAAGAGTCCAGGGAACTGTGGAATGTACTCTGCAACAACATTAGCTCTGGTGTTTCATGCCATATCCACCAACATTTTTTTTAGCTTTCCTCTGGTTTCTTTCTTTGGGTTTTGTGTGGTGTTCTATTGCTCAATGAAGACTCACAGGATTTGGCTCTGACACTTGAGAATGTCCTGAGCCCACTGCACATAAGCACTCTTCAGAGATGTCACAAATGATAGATTGCCCCAGAGTCTGTCATCTGGAAGAGCCAGAAGACAGAGAAGAAGGCAATGGCCATGGCTGTTATATTCTACTGGGAGAAGATTAGAACAGTTCAGAGGCTAAAATAGGATGCAAGGGATTCTCATAACCTCCCTTCTATTTTGAAGATTTCCCATTTTGAGGCCTAGCCAATAAAACACCACCTCCAATTCATTGCTTTCAAATCTCCAATGGCAATTCTATCATGTGGGTCCCATCTACTCTATCTGACCACAAAAAAAAATAATAATAATATACATGGGACTTGGTGCACAGATACGTGGGTATGACTCCTGACACTGAGTCAACTCTTGTAAATTATTAAATTTTTTTCAGCCACAGTCTCCTCATATAAAAAAGAAGATACAATACATAACTTGCAAAGTTTTAAAAGAGTCAATGACATGTTTGATGTAAAATATCTACCACAGAGCAGGGACAAGATAGATGATAATTTCCATATTTGTGCCTTCCACCCCCTCCCAGGTCATAACATGGCTGGGTCCTGGCCCCCAAGACTCTGGGTCTGATTCAAGATCTGGGGAAAGAATCTTGACAGCTAACTCCTACAGGGAGTTGGCTTACTGTAGCCCTAGACAGTGAGCTAAGTGTTTTATATGTATCATCTTATTTAGGCCTCACAACTACCTTATGATATAGGTTATTATATTCATTTTACATATTGAATAACTGAAGTATACAAAGTTTCAAGTAACTACCCAAGGTATATAACTAGTATGTGATAGAGTGGGGATGTGCAAAAGCCATCTAACTTTACAGTCTTTGTTCCTAACTGCTACATGAGATGTCTGGTGACACTAGACTTGGCCTGAGTGGAGCAAGCACCAACTTGAAATTGCCATTCATTCACTTTAGGTCCTGCTCAGAGAAGCAGAGTTTAGAGGCTTCCTGTCTGAGGGGTATAACTACCCACTTCTGCAACTTTTCCCCTTCATTTTTGTGTCCAATGACTTGGCTTATGAAGAGAGCCACCTTTTGTAATTTTCTGGCCGTAGAACATGATCTGTAAGAGTTCCTCAAATGTACTTTGCCCCAAACACAGTTGGTGCCACCACATTGCTACTGCAGTAGCCAAGATCCTTCTCTGGCCTGGAAGACAGTCAGCATCCCTTCTCCATCCACTACTCTACAGTCAGCTGGAAGAGTCGAAGCTTGTGTTCCAAGTTGAAAATGTATTTGATTAGGTAGAAACCTCTTTAATGGACTAGGGACTTCATATGTGGGGTGGAGAGGAGAGTGTGGGGAGCTTCCAGGCCAGAGATGCTGGTTTTGCACAGTCCAGGACTAGGTGAGCCAAGCAACTACTAAAAGCAGGGGGGCGGGTAAGGGCTCCTGTGTTTAGGCACCATGTGCACCCAGGTAGTAACTCCCCTTTTGCAGCTATATTCTCTTGGGATAATGTGTTAGTTCCTGCCCCTTTCCATCCCAAGGCTGCTGGCAGGGAAGGCTATGAGGCAGATGCCAAATGCTAATTGGGTTGAGGTCATGTAGAGACAAGGTTCATTAGCCCTAGAATGACTGGATGTGCTACTAATTGATTTATTATATTATCTTGAACAAATGCCCTTTCCTCTCTGAGCCTCTATTTTCCCATCTGCATGATAAATCCTTGGTTTTCTAATTATTTTAAGCAACACTTTTTTTTTTCAAATGAAACCTCAAATCAAAACCTGATATATAAAATAGGAAGATGGAAGAGCTGGCCTGTGGCCCTAGCACAGCAGGGGTGGTGGGAACAGGGGAGGTTAGAAGAAGGGGATTCTGCACTGAAGCCTTGCCTGCTTACACTCTCCTTCACACCTACATAATGACCTCTGCAGCACCTTGGGGATACAGTTTGGAAGCTTTGATCCAAATAGTTTTGTGTTCTCTATCTAAGTAGGATGCTCTTATAATCAATGGTGATAGGGAGAATGGGGTACCTGGTAATTGAAAAGAGGAAAGAGATCCAGGTAATGCTAAGATCACCCTTCTCAATATTTCCCAGAAAACAAAGTCCAAGAACATTGATGGATTTTTAGGTGGTGAGTGAGTTTGAGAAAGTGGTCTCTTCTCCAAAATCCCTACCCATCAGGATAAGAATGAGAGAGGGAAGCTTGGAAACAGATTCTAACTGGGAATCAGGTAGCTAGTGGCAAAAACCAAGAGCTCCCAAGTCTTCATCTGATTCTAGCTCTGACTTGCTATGCAACCTCTGTCAAGTCAATCTTCATTCTTTGGGCCTGTTTCTGCCTTTCTGACACTAGAATGGTGACACCAGTCAACATGGGAAGGCTGAGACAACTCTGATGGAAATATGGCTGTTGGAACAAAAAGTTGTTCCTTTGTCTTTACTCCATGTCCCATATTTGAACTCCTCTGTGTCCTGCCTTGTTCAAGCAGCCCTGTGAAGTTTCATCAATGATTTGCTTTCCTGGGCTTTTCCCAGGGCTGCTAGGAAAATATATACGTCTCCTTCCAACTTAGGTCCAGACTGGAAACCCTCTCCATGAAAGATATGAAGTAGGAAGTAAATTGAAATTATGGAAAGCACATGATTCTTTCAAGGAGTAGGTCTCTGCCCCTTGAAATGGGCTTGTCTTGGGTTCTCAGACAAATATTTCAAATGCTGCTTATGGCCCATTGTTACAGGGTCCTAAGGTAACAAGCACAGGGCATTTTAGGGCACCATGGGAGCACAGAAAAAGGATACCAGGTTTCTCTTTTCTCTAACTTGGGTCTGGAGCTAAAAGGGACTAGAATAGGCTTGTTTCTGACAGATTACCTTGCACTTTAGACCCATAAGGAAAAAGTAAGCACATACAAATTAGGAATATACAAGGAGGGTTTAATAAAGAGACTATTTATAAAAGTGTGAGTGGTGTGTAGAGAAACTGCAAGGCCAAGTGCAGTACTCACACTGAGGATTTGTCACCATTCTTAAACCTGAAGGGGTAAGAGCGCAGTTACTGAAATTTGGAATGCAAAAGTCTTGTGGAGGGAGCTGCTAAGAGAGGAGCTGTGACCTTAAGTTGAGAGGTACAGCTAGCTCTAGGTAACAGGAAAGGAGAGAGCTGGGAAAATAAACACCCTGACTCCACTCTCCTTCCTCCCTCTTGTATTCTGCCCAGCTTCTCCCTGGCCAAACCCAGCTGGAGACCAGAGGGTGCTAGGGCTTGGTCATGTCTAAGTTGGCCATCTGGGCCAGAGCACAGGTTGAGGGAGAGTAAGGAGTAGACCTGGGGAGACAGAAGGAAGCCCGCCAGTACAGTTTGGCTGATGGCTTCAGCTCTGCAGATCACTTTTCCCCAGCCACAAAATCTATTCTAGTTTTCTCATTCTTCCTATTCTGATAACCTCTGACTCTCAAGATCTCCAGCTCTAGCATCCAATCTAGAACCTTCTAGTCTCTTTAGCTTCTAGAATTAGAAACTTCATGACATCTTTAACCCCACACTCCACTCTCCAGAATTGTTTTAGAAATATTTGTGCTCAGAATCAAAATGACAGTAAAGTACTCTTTCCCTATCACTTTCTCTGTAACATAACAAGTATGGTTGAATTGCCTCAGTTTTAGGGCAGGTGTGGGGTCTCTTGCTCCTCTGTGCACCATGCAGACAGTCTACTGTTCCTCTATAAATAGTAATGAAAAATGAGTGTCATAATGCATAGGCTGGCCAGACCAGCAAAACAGGGTGGGAGATGATTGGAGAACCATGGAGGGGTACCAAGTGAGATGAAAATGTTAATCTGGCTAAATGGAATGACCTCTACTCCATTGCTAGATGACATAGGAAAGGGGCCAAAGACATCATTGAAAGGCTAGCCTAATATCCTAGATGGTTATCTAGGCAGTGGTCCCCAACCTTTTTGGTACCAGGGACCAGTACTCCCATGAAAATCTTTTGCCTGAGAATCTGAGATGGAGCTGAGGCAGTCATGCTGGCACTGGGGAACAGCTGCAAATATACATGAAGGTTAGCTTGTTTGCTGGCCACTGCTCACCTCCTGCTGTGCGGCCCCGGGGTGTAGGGGACCCCCTGATCTAGAGGTGGAGGTTTAGTTTCCATCCCTCAGAAAGAGTGTTTTCACCCAAAAATGTCTCCACCCTACCCAGAGCAGGCCGGTGCCACAGGGGCAGTAGCACTAAATTTGACACCAAAGTGAGTTCGAGTCTCTGCTTATTACTTGTGTGAACTTGGCCTACTTTTCCTCTCTGTCCTTTAGTTCTTCTGTCTAACAGGGATAATAGTTCCTTTCCTACCTGCTTTCCTAGAGTGGCTTCTGAGGACTCAGAGAGATCATGTTTGGAAAACCTGCAGTTTATGTACTGTAAAAATCTGGGTCCAGGGTTTGTCTATACTGAGTGTGTATGAGTGAGTGAGTGATATAATGAGTATGAATGAGAGACTTTCAGCATGTCAGTTTGTGTAACTGAGTATGCATGATTGTGTGTGAGAAAGTAAAGGAAGGTATAATAGGATATCTTCGTGTGATGGGATATTTGAGAGACTCAGTGAAAAATAAGTGTGTTTTGGGTATTTGTGAGAGAGCTAACATGTTTTTTTGGAAACACATGAGAGAGAAGGTGAGAGAGAAAAATGAATATTTGTGGGTTTGTGAGATTCTGAGACTTTGTGAGAGAGTGAATGCAGATAAGTGACATATATATGAATGTGAATATACAGTTTGGACCATATGAATTTCCACTTTTATAGGTTCATAACACTTCAACATTGGCAATTTCACATGGAACAACCTACTACGTAAGTGTGTAAGATTGCATGTATATTTGGAGATGTATAAGTGAATTTTGTTTGAACAAGCCAAGGCTTATATATGTGAGTGAATAAATGCGTATATTCAATCACATGTACTATTTTTGTGTAAGTGAATTGTATGTACAATCTAATGTGTGTTTCTGGTAGAGCACATGTGAGTGTGACTCTATATGGGCATACATGTGAATGAGTTTGGAAGGAAAGATAATGAGTCTGAATACAAATAACCATGTATTTGAGTTCAAGTGTGTGTGTGTGTGTGAGAGAGAGAGAGAGAAAGAGAGAGAGAGAGAGAGAGAGAGAGAGAGAGAGAGAGAGAGAGAGAGAGAGAGAGAGATTGAACAAAGAGGGAACATAGCCTTTGGACTCTGTACCAGAGAATAACTGCCCTCCCTTCAACACATAACTTTCAAAAAAAAAAAAAAAAAAAAAACAAGCTTTTCAAGTTGAAAATTTCCAGAGGCTTTCCATCCCAAAAGGGGGTCTTTTATATTTTATTTTTTTTCCCTCTGCATCCAGCCTCGTGCCTAACCATTTGAGGCTGGGAAGAGGAGTAAGTGCCCAACCCTACTCAGAGAATAATTGGGAACATTTTGCTACACACAAAAAACTGGAAAATGACTGGCATGTGGGGTTGAAACTTGGTGCGGGTTATAGCCTGCAAGACAAAGGGTCCCTCAGCTACTTCATTTGTTCTTTTTAAAAGTAGCCCTAAGTGACTGAAATATCGCTCGCCACCACAAGCAGTATGAAATTTCACCACCAGTTGGAGTTACGTAACCGTCTCCATGGCAACTGAAGCCCATAAACATGGAGTATCACTGTTGGCTGGTTACATAGCAGTGGTTTTAGTGCCCTCACCGCCCCTCCCCTTCTGCACTTTCCAGGTTGTTTTCTCTTTTTATCCCCTCTTCCTATTTTTCTTTCCTGTCAAAAGCAAGAAAATTAAATGTTGAGTAAAATGAGTGGAAACTGAAGCTCCTTCAGCAGCGGGGGCACATGAGGCAAGTCTTCTCTGAGGAACAGTGTAGGTACTTGGCTTGCCTGCAGGCCAGCTCACACCGGGGAAATTACCGCCTCCCACCCTACACAGCAAGTCACAGACACACACACACCATGCAGTGGTGACTGCTGAAAGGAAGTCAGGCAGGTCTAAAACTCAGCCTCCCAGGAACCCTTCCTCTGAGTGTCCATAGGAGCCCTAGGCAGCGACATCATGGCAGAAATGGCCATAGTGGATGTTTCTGAGTTGAGAGAATGAGGTTTGGGAAAATGTGGACATACTTCTCCTCAGGCAGTATCACTGTTTTCCCCAGAGCTTGGGGCTGAGCTGTGTTCCTACTGTGGTGGTAGAGAAGCAGAAAGTGAGATCAAGAGGATTTATGGATTCCAAGCATTGGCTCCATATCTTAGGAGCTGTGGGATCACAGAAAACAACAATCTCAGGGATGTTGGGTGGTGAAAAACACACTACTCACTATTCTCCACTCAAACACTTACAGTGATGGGGAGATCATTACCTACGAACGTGGCCCATTTCCTCCACAGACTACTCTGAAGGAATCATCCTCTGTGCTGAACTGAAATTTGGCTCCATGCAGGTTCCATCGAAAGGTCTTTGTTATTCCCTAGCTCCCACATCCTGGCTGCTGCCTTCACCCTGTGAGAAGTCCTTCAGAATCCTTCCAGATGCCATATCCCCATGAGTCTTCTCTTCTTCCAACCAAACAGCCTCATTTCCTTCAACTCCTCATCATGAGTGTTGAAGTCTCAGCCTGCTCGCTCTTCTCCTTACAAGTTCCTGTTTGCTGTAGCCTTCTCCAAATCCATTCCTTGGCTAACCATTCCTTTAGCTCAGATTTATTTCTGTCTCGAGTTCTGTGTATATGCATACACATGTGTGCCCAGCTGTCAAAAGATCCTGGTGTGTGTATGTGTGTGTTGGGAGGGGTAATTTGAAGCCTTGGGAAACCTGAAGTTATGCTGGTGTCACAAAAACTGGCTTATGAGCAAGCTGGAAAGACTGAGCAAAAGTAGAAAATGATTATGAAAATATCAAGGGACATCAGCCCCAGTAGGAATGCAGTTGAGCCAGCCAATAACCAATAGACAAGAAAACTGTCATTTCTTGAGTATGTAACCTGGGAATCAGAAAAGACGTTCAATGATTTCATATATGTTTATCTCACTTAATATTCTCCACTCACTGACCACTCCCGCTAGGTCCCCCATCTAAGGTATTTATTATAATTCCATTTCACAGAGAGGAAAATGGAGACTAGAAGCAATTCATTCAGTTTGCATGACTATGAGTGACAAAGCTGGTATTTGGTCTCAATAATGTCTGCCTCTGATGGAGACAGCCTTCTGTTTCTTGAATTAGTAATCCTAACTGCATCTAAGCAGTGTCTCCAGGCTTCACCTCATCCCTCTGAGACGTGTCTTGCTGAGGTGTCTATCAGGCATAGGAGTGGATGCTGGCCTGGCAGGATGATAAGGCCCATTTCCGCTACTATGGGCACACAGCATCGACAATGCCACGGCCTTGCCCTCGATTCACTGTGTGACATTAGGTAAATCTCTCATTTCCTGGATTTCAGTCTCCGATCTTTTAAAATAATTGTGATGAAGGCTAAATGAGATCATTCAGCACAATGTCTGGCACCTAGTAGGAAGTTAATGGGAAGTGGTTTAGGAGAGAGTTGGGCTGGCTGATCTCCCCATTGAAATAATCTCTGAATCTGTGATTCTTGCCAGGAAAGGAGGGTCACCTGCACTGACTAACATAGCATATTATGCTAGGGCACTGTCACTTCACAGTCTCGAGGGAGCAAAATCAATTCCTTCAACAAACTTTGGCTTAATGCCTCTTTGCAACTGTATATTTTACTAACATTGGGCTAGACATTGGCACTTCAATGATGCATAGTTTATGTCTTGCTCCATAGGGGTTTCCTGAGAGAATCAGGATGGGAAGAAGTTTCAAGACTAAATCATGAGAGCATGGTGGCAACAGCAGCCCTAACTAATCCAGCAGAACATAACTGACCAAGCACCCTGGGGAAGAGAACTAAGCAGCTTGTGGAGGCACCGGCAATGGGTGGTGAAAGTGAGGGATGGTTTGTTTAAAGAGCAGCAGTAGCAACTGCATTGACAGCTAATTGCAATGGCTTTCAAGGCTCATTATGACCTCCCTCCACCTGCCACCTCTCTGGCCTCATCTCCTACTGTTCTTCACTTGGCTCACTCTAGCTGCTCTGGCTTCTTTGCCATCCCTTGAAGATTTCAGATACACTGCAGTCTTGGCTCTTGTTACCCTCTCTTCCCTCATATATTCACATCTCACCCTCACAGAAGAATTTGGACTGGATGTGCCTTCTGACCATACACGGGGTCCTTAGGGAGCAGATGATGCTAGCAGGAAGCAGCGCTATCAATACTGAAGCAGTCACCCAGGTGAGACCCACTGCCAAGCTGCCTTGGAGACAGAGGTCCACTTGCCCTTGGCCCTCTGCCCAGTGCCTGTAGCTCTAGTCATCTCTCAGATGCCCATCCATATTGCTGTGAAAGGCCTTCTTTCCATCTCTAATAGCACCTAGTATAACATTCTACATAGTAAATATTTAAGAAATGTTTGTGGACATAAAATAAAATCCCTTTTGGGCAAACCCAAAAGCCTTTGGTAGACAATGAACATTGGGGAGAGCTGTAGGGATGGGTCCATGATCCACTGTCCCTGCCACCTCTCCAGAGTCTGTCCAGACCTCAGACAGTCTGAACAACCCCTCTGCCTAGAAGCTCACTAGACAGGTTTCATTCTCCTTATTGTGCAAATAACAAAGGTAAGATTCAGAATAGTAAAAGGACTTGCTCGAGATCAGCTAAGTAATGGCACAGGTGTGAGGGACACCCAGGGCTTCAGATTGCAAATCCATCACTCTGCCTGAATCTGTAGTCTACTTGGAAACAGGTGCTAAGAGCCACCTCCAGTTCTCTGTGCACTGCCTGGCCAAATACCTAAATCCTCTCTTCCCCAACTTACAGGGCCAGTGAGCCAATAGGGGGTCCCTCTGCCTGCTTAGCAAGTTATCTCCTAACCAGGAAGCTCCTAAGTTCTGCTCTATATCTTGTGCCCTTCCTGTGTTTAGGCATTGTTCTTAGATACCTGAAGGCAATTGCAATTGGCACATCATCACCCATAAATGTGGGTGATCAGATAATAAGTTTTATTTATCATTGCCATTCCAAAGATAGCCAGCTTTCAATGATGGTGGCAAATAAATGAAATCTAAATGATGAACCCCCTTGTCCTTTCCTATTAAATAAATACTTGCCTAAAGAGGTTATCATGGGGGAAGCAGAACATGAAAACATTACCCTGCTCAGAGTTTGCTCACCTGGGGCCTCATTTCAGGAATGGATTTACCCCAAGTCCCACTCTCCTTGTGTCCGTCTCTCTTTTCTCATCAAGGTAGGTAACATGTGATCATTTTAAATTTCTGAGGGCAGAAGACAGGACATGAACTTTAACCTACTGCTCTTCTCTTATATCTCTTCAGAATTCTATACCATGAGGAGCCATGCTCCCTGCATCCCAGGCTGAGTAACTTAATTCTCAATGTCCCAGAACTACCATCTCCCCCAACCCAAGAGAGTTCTTTTTTGGCCACTAACGCAATTACATCTTGCGAGGGAAAGAGATCTTCAGAGGTACTAGATTCTGATTTCAAAACCCTATTTGCTGGTAGTAGAATCTTTAAAAAAATGACTTTTGTAAGTCTCAATTAAAAATTAGTCGATGTTTACCACTTTTTTGCCATAAATTTAAAGCATATTCAAATTCTGTGTGAATTTGAGCAACTTGTGTCACCTCTCTATGCCTCAATGTCCTCATTTGTAAATGAGTATCATGATGGGACAAGCCTTGAAGGATTGTCAAGAAAATTAAATGAGACTATCTGGGCTTGGCCTGGTGCTTTGAAATTAGCAAGCAGTCAATAAGTGTTAACCATTATCGCCACTAATAAAATCAGGCAGACAACAAAAACATCGCTGTGGAAAGAGCACTATGTTTTAAAAGGCCTGGAATTAAGTTCCAGCTCTGTTATTCATTAACTGGTTGAGACCTTGATATACCCTTAACCTCTTCCAACCTCAAATACCTCATCCTGAACATGGAACTAATAATAATCTCTCTCACACCTGGTTGTTGCAACAATGGCACAAAGTCAGTAGTTATGAAAAATGCTTTGCTTCCAATGCTTGTCAGCCAACATTCTTCACACAACAACCATGTACCAAGCTTTGGGCTCAGGGCTGAGAAGAGACCAACGAATAAGATTAGAGATCTGCATTAGAGATCTCATGATCTACCTTTGGCAAAGAGTCCCATAAACAAATATTGAAGTACAAAATGTGAGCCAGCACTACAGAAATGTGTCCAAGGTCCGGTGATTATAAAAATAAGTGAATGTATAAGTCAAGGGTGTGGGAAAGCAAGGTGGCAGTAGTTACAAAAGCCTTCCTAGAGGAGGTGATGCTGGAGATGGCTTTTGAAAAGAGAAGAAATTTTTTAGCACAAAGGTTGCTAAAACAAGTCACAAATACACACGTGCACAATAATTGATTCATACAACCCTCTCTCCCCCAAGAATCACTCTTAAGTGCGTAAAACTCAAGAACCCCAAAATGCAAGCATAATCAACAGAAGCAGTCAGGGGAAGGGGGCTCCACTGTTAGGGATCACTGCACTCTCTCTCTTTCCTGGCATGGTTCAATTTAACTTGCAGTACAACGTTCCAGCCTGGCAGGTGACATACATTAAGTTTACTGATAGAGGAGTGTCAATGGTGACATTTACTTAAGATTTTGGGGCCCTTAAAGGGTGTATGTACACATGATGATAAAGGGCAGAAAGAAGAGGCACAGGAGCATGCAGGATATTTGGAAGATCACGTGTGAGTCACAGCTCCCTGAACTGCTCTTTGATAGTCCTATTGTTGTCAGGAGGAGAAGCTGCTGAGCTCATAGGCTCTGAGTTCATAGATGAGGCTCCACATTGCATGGCATGGTGACCCCACATGGTTGTACATGTGAACACAATAAAGTAGTAAAGAGCTGGTTTTGATGGCGATGCTGGATGGGCCAATGCTGCTGTTCTTGTGGATCATGACCTAAGAGACTACCCCATACTTGGTGTTTACATAGATGTGGAATTTGTCCTCATAGTCAATGGATGTAACCTAGTTTAAGTCAAAGATAAGGAATGGAATGACATTGAGGATAGAAGACATGAGCACCAAAAGGGACAACATCTGATCATTCATTTTATACTTGTTTTACCAGAGCATCTCTGGCTCCCAAGCCAGAGAACAGGACAAAGCTCCCTCTTCATTTGCCATGCTGGTGAGCTGCCATGGGCTCAACATGGCCTCTTCTGTGTCCTTAGTTCCAGGACTTCTGCTCAGCTAGTCTTCAGGTAGTTCTCAGTGATGGTTGTTCTAGGGTTTAGTTGTAATTTTGATGTGGTCATGGGAGGAGGTAAACACAGAATCTACCTACTCTGCCATCTTGACCAGAAGTAAGCAGAAGAATTTTTTTTTTTAATGAGCAAGACAGGAAGGGCATTCAAGGCCAAGGCTAAGACTAAGGCACAGAGATATATGATTGCCTGGTATGATTCAGCAGTGCTACTGCTATTTCATTCTTGGGAAGTGCAATTTTAAGGGGAAACGGTAAGAAATGAGAATGGAGAGATAGATAGGGGCTTGATTAAGAAAAAAGTCTTAAATGTCAACTAAGAAAATTAATTTTTTTAATTTAACATTTATATAACACTTACTAAGCACTAGCTACTATTCTAAGCACTTTACAACTAGTAATTGATTTAGTACTCAAAAGAACCCTGTAAGGTAAATACTATTACTGATGCCTATAGAGATGGATGACTTGTCCAACATCTCACAGACACTGACTAGCAGAGCCAGGGTTCCTGCCTGGGAAGTCTGGTTCCAGAATCCGCTCAGAGGTGAGGACTAATGATCTCTTTGTTTTATCTCCATTCAGACCACTTAATCTTACACCATTGGCCAGCTCTAATGCAGTATGTTACATAGTCCTGCTCCTCACGGGCTCAGCTGTCCATCTGACCTCAGAGCTCAGACTCTCTGGAAAGTATCTCTCTGGGCCTCCAGGAGTGAGCCAGCACTACAGAAGGCCTTTTCCTCAGCATCAGTGATGCTAACAGAATATACTTTCCACTTGGCTTTCTGAACTGAATTAATAATTATCTATTGATACCGAATAAACACTGCATATCATCTCACTAATGTCACATCACACTATGACATCTACCCCATTAATCGTGTGACTGGAGAGCCATGGTGATACTAGCAGCAGGTGGGCTCTGGAAGCTTCAGGATCTTCTCTGAACTTGCCCAGCTACATGTTTGCCTACCCAAAATGCTCTGCACATGCCACAGGTAAGAGAAAGCTCCTACCAGTTGGCACACCTCTCTTACTTCGTGATATTTAACTGCTTAAGCTGGCATCATAGTAATCACCTATATTTGGATTGGCCCTTACATTCGCTGAAGCCCTTTTGTTTTGCTGATTTCTTTTTCTTTGAAATACCTTCAAAGGCAGTATGAACCTTTATTTTTCAAATGAGGAAACTGAAGCTCAGAAAGGAAAATGATTTGCCCAGGCCACAGAGCCAGTGAGTGCCAGATACTCATTTGACAACCTCATTGCAATGGTCCAAAAGCTTCTGCTTGTTGAACTGCCAGAGCAATCATAAAAATCACCCAGATCAAGAGCATCGGGCCCAAGAACCTGAGACAGAGATGAGGACAGAAGGCTTTGACGAATCCCATGAGGCACTTAAGGTTGTAAAGCCCCTAACCACAGCTAGAGGAAACCATTAGACAGTAAGCAGTTATCATGCTGGAAGGGCGTGGCATCAAGACCATCTGACTAGCTGGATCCTTTATCCCCTCTCCTATGACTGTCAATACTTCAGTCTGATAGGTAAAGACTTTAATTCCTCTGTCTAAGGTCATTCTTCCATCCCCTTAGTCTGATTTAACCAATGAGTCACTCTTTATCACTACTGTTCCCCAGACAGGTGTACTTCCATTTCATGCTAGTCCTAGATACAACCCTCAGCTTCAGGTCAAACTGCCCTTCCTGTAGCTACTTGAATGCTAATCTGATACTTCTGCTTCTTTGCTTGGATCCTGCCTTTCTTCAATATGCTCCCACACCCAAGCCTTTCCTCTGCCCAGAGAAAGACACTTTAAAAGCCTTAACTTTTTTTCTTCAATGTAGTCAAACATGCTTATCTTTTTCCCTCATAGCATCTGAGTTTTGTGTCTTGTTAAAGAAGGTCTCCTCCACTCCAAGATTGTGCCAATATTTTCTCTGACAAAAGATGGGAAAATCAAAGTTAAAAGATAAAGAATAAGTGGGGAAATATTTATAGTTCATATGGCAGATAATGGGTTAGTGACCTTATAAGTCTTAAACTTTTTCAATCCAGAAGATTTTTTCACATGGTTGAGTCTATTAATCTTTGTCCAATGGTTATTGCCCTATAGTAAATTCCATGATTTTTTAAATGCTAAACGAACAAAGCGAGTTGTCATTTTTTTCATCTGAAAATGAAATGAGATGATGTTTGTAAAAACATTCGCATACTGTAATTCCTTTTATCTGTGGGGGGAGGACCTCTACATATGTGTACATTTGTTTAAGTTTGTAAGAACATGAAGAAAGATGTGGAAGGAATTACAACTGATCAGTTACCTACTGAAATAGAATGGCAAGGGACTTGATGAGAATAATTCACTTTTTTGTTATATGTCTCTTTGTTTATGATTTATTATTAAAAAGAAAAAAAGAATATACACCCTGCCCTGTTATACATCTTTTAATGCCTTATAACCCTGATTTTGTGAGTGTGTTGGGGGTGGATTGGACATTAGGAAAGAGAAATAAAAAGAAACATCTAGTTTCCAGAACCTCAGAGAAATTAAATAATGTGCTTATCTAACAAGCAGAGCCACAGTGAGACCTAAAATTACTTATCAATTTAGCATTCCACCTCCACATAACTGTAGCACGTTCATCTGGGATTTTCCAAAAAGTCAGACCCAGTGTCCTCCTCCATACTAGCATCTCCTCAAACTGGTGATCATGACCACAAGAAAGGTGATGGGTCCCAGGAAAGCCCAGCTTGCTTTCATTTCTCTTGGTTGGATCACAAAAACAGGGCAGTAAACAGATTATTGGTCTAAAGGTTCTGCCTCCTCTTTATAGAAATCCATCTTCCAAAAGCATCACTTTCTACACAATTTGCTCAAGAAAGTCAGAAACTACCAATGTATTCCATATTAATTCTAAACTCCATATTCTGGTCTTGGATATTTCCCACAATGTGCTCTAGCTACACTCAATATTGCATTGTGGCTTGGTTTTAATCTAGAAGAGTGTAGTAGTTATAAGTGAGATCCTGGACATTAGAATCTGGCATAGAATCCTATCTCTGCCACTTATTAGCTGTACCATGTTGACTAAATGACTTAATCTCTCTGGTCCTCAGTTTTCTCATCTGTAAAATAGAGGTAAAATAATGCCTTCTTTACAGAATTGTTCTGAGCATGGAATGAGATATCATATGTGAAGAGTTCACCACAGCATTAGATTCTATTATATCAGGAGTAATTACTTTCATTATTATTGTCATTACTTTTATTATAATCATTTCACTTATTAGAAAATAATTTCCATAAAGACATTAATCTAAACTAGCAAAAATCACTCATGAATCTTTCTCTATGAAGTGAAAAACAATTTTATGGGCCTCAGCCCTTTGAGAAACTTTCAGATCTTCCAGACATCTACACCAGTCCATGTTCTCACACACACACACACACACACACACACACACACACACACACATGCTTATGAACACACAGCTTCCTGCATAGAGTCATGTATAACTCCCTCCCTTACCCACATACCTATGTATGTATACTTAAACACACATTCTTGCTGAGGGTTAGAGTATTTTTTTTTTTAATGTCCTGAATATGTTTTTAAAAATCTCATTGCTGTGCTGAGCAGACAGACTCTCAGACATTGCTTATGCCCTTGTAATAAATATGAATATAATGAAAGGATAAAAAAAATGCTGCAGACAAAACTTCCGGGCTAGAGCTGTCTGAAGGTACTCCCCATGGAGACAATGAGCCAGTTGCTGCAGTGACATGCCAGTCCTTCCTTTTTATTTAGGCATCTTGCACAATGTTTTTAAGTAAACCAGATAGACAAATTGTACCTATTGCTAGAGAGGGGGGAGTGAAGAGGGAGGCTTCTGGGTCTGGGTGCCCTGACATGCATGTGGGCAGAAAGCCCCTCAAACTTGACTTAACCCTAAGAAAAAAATTAACTGTGAGCTTCCTGGGGCCTGAGAGATGGAGGGTGAGGGATCTGGCTCTTTAGGTAGGAAAGAGGGTCTTGTAAATATCTGAGGGGCACTTGTAAGTGTGCCGTGACACTCTATTTGCTTTATTCATCATCTAACCTCAGTGCTTAGCATAGTGCCTGGCACATAGTAGACAGCATATATATATATAACTGTATACATGACTGCTGGCTGCCTGTCTGACTGACGGTTAACTTTTCTACCCTTCCACAGGACTGAAAATACATATTTCCATGGGATTCTGTATTCTCAGTTTCAGCACACTATTTAGCACATAGTGGGTGTTCAGTGTTATAGAATCAAGATGCCTTAGTTCCCTGTCTCTTGAAGGGACTACCTTATGTCTTAGTTTCCTTATTTGGAAAATTGGCATAATAATATACCTTTTACATGGAATTGGTGGAAGGATTCAGTTACTATGTGAAAATGCTTGGTCCAGTGATTGGCACAAGGATGATAATGATGATGATGATTATGATGATGATGATGATGATGATGATGATGATGATGGTTTCTAGGCCTGTGAGTGGTATGGGAGCCTCAAATTATATAGGTCTTAGTCAAGACCAGCCCTGGGAATGGGGGATTGCTGTGCCCGTAGGTCTCTCTTCTCCAACCCATCACACTGCCTCTACTGTACTGAGATACTCTGTGCACTTTTAAAGCTGCAGCTGAACCAAGAGGGCACACCCACAAAACTGAAGCTCACTGAGGACAGGGTCGACTTACAGTCATCTCTTGGATGTGACCCATGGGCTGACCAGTGTTTGCCAAGTAAACCTGCAGGGTAGCCATGGTTGACCAGTTAGGATCTAGAAACTTCCTTCTCTTGCTGGAAAGGCTTGTTCTCTTCCCACTAACATTCATGACATAAGGTGGATGGAAGACTTGCACATTGGGGAAGTGAGAAGGTCACAGGAATCTGCTTGCTGGACTGACCATCTTCCCTTGGGGAAATGGTGAGATGCTTATGCTACCTGCTCAAACCACCCCCACCTTCGTCTTTCTGTCACCAAAGACTCTGAGGCCATTAGTTATAGAGTTAGCTGGGGAGATAATGGTAGGAATGCTAGACTCAGGGGTGGGGAGATGGAGGAATCAGAAATGCCTCCAGCACACATCTATTGTGTCACCTAAAGCCAGGGCCTTCCCCTAAATACAAGAATCTGACACTCACATTAGCATAGCTTTTTAGAGTTCACAATTCCATTTCACTTTCATTATCTTATTTTAAGGCTCAGCACAGCCATTTGAAGAGTACAAAGGAGAGATGATTATTCAAATCGAACAGGAGGAGCTTATATTCTCTACGGACAGGATTCTGAGGATCCATAAGTTCTCATCAGCCCCCTCTATGGGAGGAAAACAGTTATCCCTGTTCCCACCAGGCTAACCTCTCTTTGGCCAAATATCTCAAAGTTCTCCAGCTCATATAAACCCTGGGAATGGAGGCCATAGGACTCTGGGCCTATGGTCTCCCCCTGCCCAACCTAGTTTCCCAAGAAGCATTTCTTAAATACTTACTTAGAGACAATGCAAAAAAAAAAAAAACCCAAAAACGAATAGACAGATTTGGCTTGACTCAATAACTCTGGAACATCTCAGAGCTTCAGTGTCCTTGTGAGAATGCATGGGGGACATTGCTTGTGTTGCACATGTCTGAGAGTTAGAGAGAACGAAATGATGGCATCTAACTGAAGCCATATATGATGAAGGTTTCTAGAATGTTCAAGGTACTCAAGTCTCATAAATATGACCTGGGGGAAAGGCAGCTAAACAAGAAGGGTGCCTCTCTTTAAAGATGTTTCTGGCATTTCTTCACTCCTGAGTCAAAGCAATAAGGAAATATGTATTGAGTTCTCACTGGTGTCCCATGGGCTGCCCCACTAGTAGAAGATACCATAGCCCTGGATAGCTCAACTGAAGAGAAGAGATTGAAGAAGAAAGAGTAAAAAAGGCATTGCTTGAATCAGGGACCCCAGATTTGTAAACATTTATCCATTTACATAAATAAATAGGAGGGAAAGGCATGCTTATCCATTGGATCCCACAACGACTCTGGGCTATAGAGCAGAGGTAAGTGTTATAGGACAGGAATCCAGCCTTTTAACTCCAGAGCCTCATTCTAGTCCTACACTATGCTTTTTTTCTGTCAGGCAAAGGTGGCCATGGCTGTCATTCAAGGTCAGTGGTCAGCAAACATTTTCTGTAAAGGGCTAGAAATATATTTGTTTTTGTAGCCAATGGGTGATTTATTCTTCCCCTTCTTCTTCTTAAAATGTTGAACAACCATTCTTAGCTTACAAGCTTTGGACTAGGGGCCCTAGTTTTAGAAAAGACAAGCAGAAAAGCCATACACATGCATATGTGTATATCAACTGATTACTGCGTGCTAATGATGTGCCAGACACCATGAGTTACGTCATTCAATTTTACACCACATTACCCTACTTTTACAGGATAAAATGAGGCTCAAGGAAGTGAAGCAATTTGGTCAAAGCCACACAGGTATGTGTGACCCTAGTGTCCAGGCACATAATCACTGTTCAGTTCCGCAAAGTATTTGCTACACCTTCCATGCAAAAACACTTGCAATCCACCTTATGTTACAAATAAAAAAAAGAAAATGAAAACCAAGGAGAAGGTGAGCCAGACCATTGTGACAAATATAATCAATTGCTGTATCTTGCGCTTCCTGGCACTCAAGGCGGAGTCATCAGCATCAGTAGGTTCTGTGCAGAAACCAGGTTTTTTCCCTCGGACTGAATTAAGTGACAATCATATTATTGTTACTGAGGGTTCAGCTCTGTATGGGTTAAATGTACTGTTGTAGGCTGACTTCGTGTCTGCTCTGTAACCAGTGCTACCCTAGAGGGTAAAGATCTTGATGTAGGTAAGACAGTCTGGACCCTTCAGGAGGTCAAAATCTGTGAAGAGAGACAGCTCAATATCAGACTTTAAAACATGGCAGACAAGTAATTGCTCCCTAGAGTTCAAAGCAAAGTGGAATAAAAGTTTATTTGCTAATTTTGCCTATGTTTATTGCCCTTCACAGATTGCAAAGTGCTGACTATTCTCTCATTTAATTGTTACAACATCCCTGGCAAAATAGGCACCAGCAGACTTCTTTTACCATAGTGAAGACTGAGACCCTTGAAGATGAAGCGACTTACCTACGTCCCGCTCTGTCTAACTTTAAGCTCTATGCACCTGTCATGTGCAAACTATCTTCCCTTAAGAAAGCAGCTCTCAAGAAAAATGCAGAGATTGCTACTTTTGCCTAGTGGGTCAGACAAGTATTAGTGAAGAATATGGTTTTTAAGGTGAGATTGTGAGGGCAAGGAGCATTTGGACAAGAATGAAATGGTGGGGGTGCTTTATGAAGACTAAACAACTGAGATCTAAGAAGGTTAGGAAAGAGAGTCTGCTCAGACAAAAAGAAGCTAGGCCCTGATAGTAGGACTGGGAACTAAGGGTCACGGGGACAGCTAATCTTGGGGGTCATAGACTGGGTTAGCTGCAAGGCCAGAGGAACATTAGAGGTTTTCTGTTTCAGTAACTCCCTTCTACTACCACCATAGGCTCATGCCATATTTTATGGATGATGGTGCTGAGACTCAGAGTGGGATCCATAATTCAGGTCTTGGACTTCTAAACTCACATCCTTCACCTGTCTCAGTCCTTGGCTTTCTGTTGCTGCAGGCTTTTCTCTGGTCCAGACCCGGCTGGAATCTCACTTTTTCAGCTACATCTCCACTTCTAACCTTCAACCCCCACCCTGCTTGTTGCCTTGTGCCCCTTTGTTCCCTGATGAGTGCTTACTCTTTAAGACTACCCAGGTAGCCACCAGCTCTAGGTCACAAATGTCCTCGATGACAAAAGATTTTCAAAAAGCACAATCTACAGACCCTGAGCACAGCCCCATGCCAGGCCTCGTGTCTGACAATCTCATGGGGTTCCACCTCAAAAACCTGTGTGCTTATGTGCTACTTCCACATTTCTCTGATGAAGAAACTAAGTTTTCAATTTCTAAATGGACTTGCTTAAGATAAGACAGCTAGTAAGTAACACAGTCAAGGTCTGAACTCAAGCCAGACTGACCTGAAGCTCTTTCTACCATTTTAGACTGTCCCATTCATCTTCATCAGTCATGGAAGGAAAGCAAGATGGGGACCCTTGTTTGGTGGGTCCAGTATGGTGAGTGTTACCCACATGGCTGCTCATGATTAAATGAATTGCTACCTAGTGCAATTAAAAATATGTTTCCCCAATCACACTAACCATAGTTCGAGTGCTCATAAGCCACATGTGGCTACTGATACCATATTGGACAGTGCAGAAGAGGAACTCATAGAATGTTCTACTTGACAATTCATGTGGCCACAAAAGCCACATATGGCTAGTGAGTATGATATTGAAGAATGCAAATGTAGAACTCAAAAATGAGGGAGAATTCTGTTTTTATAGGATATTGTCAAGATAGCAGTTGCAAATGCCAAGTCTACAAACCTGGTTAGTAAGTTAATAACAAACCAAGGTCTCTGTGGTTTGGCCTTGATACATGGACATGAATTAGTTACTGCCCACCTTAAGCTATTACCCTCTTCTCTCTTGGACCCAGTGTCCTCGCTCTACTCAATGAAGGCACTGAAGTCAAAGGGCCCTACAGGCCTTATGTTCTGTATGCCTGTGAATCAATGGTTGTGTTTTGACTAAATTAATTTGTATGTCTCTATGAAAGCAAACTCATAGAAAATGCTGCCAGAAATTTGGATTATGAAACTCCAGAGTCATATCCTAACTGCACAAAGAGAGAAAATGAGGACTAAGGAATAAGCATTTGGTTTGCCGAGAACCTTTAATATGAATGTTTGTTCATTGCATGTCTATGCATCTATCCTTTGCCAGTCTGTCTGCTTTGTGTCACTAGATTCTAGAGGGCAAAGTTGGTGGCTGTAGCTATGTAACACCAGCTAACACAGTTGAAAAAAAATCAATCTTTTTTTGGCAAGTTGTCATTTGTGAAGAAAATAAACAGGTAATACTTATATTTATTCAATAAATAATTATAGAGCATTTACTGAGTGCTGGACACTGTACTGATGAGCAAAACTTGCTCCAGTGGCAGACCTGCCCTCACTAAAGTGAAGACCTCTGCCTTCCTGTGATCCCACCTGGCTGGAAACTTATGGAGTCTCTGGTTTTATATAATGCCAACTGAGATATCTCAGACTAAAGAGGGGAAGTCACAGCTTTTGTATTATTTGGATACTTGTATAGGCTGTGCAACAAAAAATATTTGAGAAGAATTGATAGAATCAATGAGCTGTGCAACATGCTGAACCCAACCTCCGAGTCCTAGAAACTCAGCAATTTGACACTGGGAAGCAACAGGATGCCATCCATATTCCTTTAGCTTCCCCATTGCTTCTTAACCCTCCATCCCCTCCTCATTTACATGTGCTTCCTCCTACTTTCTCAGGGCCTTGCCTTGCTAAGCCTCAGGAAGGAGTTATCAGACCTCTGACCTGCCAAGCACAGTACTGGAGGCTCTGGGGTTCTGTCTTCTTCCTGTGCTCACCATAATCCTGTGAGTCTGCAGTTATTTGCCCTACTAAATGGATCAGAAAATGGAAGCTTGGAGTGTAC
Organism: Cynopterus sphinx; assembly: GCA_030015415.1. Lineage (NCBI taxonomy): Eukaryota > Metazoa > Chordata > Mammalia > Chiroptera > Pteropodidae > Cynopterus > Cynopterus sphinx. The sequence continues at coordinate 80,868,160 of CM057388.1, forward strand.
ATTCTTACAGAAGACACACAGAGCCAGTGCACTTTGGAGCCTGGAGTTAAACTTTTTCCTTCTAGTCTATGGCTCCTGATTTTGTTGAGGTGCTAGAAAACCACCACCTTACCTAATGAGGCCCTGACATGGCCAGAACATAAACTTGTTTCACATCTTTATCAATTCAAGTCTGTTTGGTCCTGTAAATAGTTATGGTGCACCGACTGAGTAGCACCCTGTGAACTTTCGCATGAATATAACCACCTAAGAGCATGGATTGTGGAGCCAGCATCCTGGATTTGCATCTCAGCTCCAGCAACTACTTGCTATGTGATCATCCTGACAACCTCAAGGGCATAAAGATGAATCAGACAGAGCCTCCTTCTCCAGGTCTCAGATGAGAATTGCAGCTCAATAAGGTTTAGCTACTATTCTTTTGATTTTGCTCATTCAATGAGCACTTACTGATGCTCACTGTATGGCAGGCTCTGTTTCTGTGACTCCCAGGGGCCACTGTTTTTCCTGAATCTCAAAGGAGAAGTCACAGCACTCAAAAAGTCTTAGAATGCTATACTTTCAAAGCTGAAGAGGTCCTTGGTTATCAGCTTGTTCCAAATCCTCTGAACATACAGAAAGGACACTGAGGCCTAGACGGTCCTTTGGCTACATGGCTATATGGCTAGCCAGCTGCAGAGATAGGATTGATTCACTTATTGCAGAAATGGAAGCCCTGAAAGGTCAAAGTAGCTATGAAAAACTTGAGAACAATTCTGAACCTATCAGCAATTGAAAGAGTCAGCTCTTCCATTTAGGGGTCTGCTTTCCCTTTGTCCTGAGTCTATCTCCCTATTCATATCTCCCTTTTCATATAACATTACCAGTTTGGACCACATGACCACTCTTAACCAGTGAGCTGAGTTGATTTCTTTCCCACCCAGCTCCATCACTTCTCTGTACTCACAAGCCAGAACAGAAAACAAACAGCCACTATAACAACTAACCAATAGCTATGGCGAGGAGCAACCAAAAACATCACCAGATTCTTAGCTTAGCTTTATGCTCAGCCAAAATAATGCAAGGAACTTGTTGGTCATTGGTCCCTGCTAAAGAAGGCAACAGAGTTGAGTTCGAGTTGTAACTATGAATATGTCTAAAAGACTAGCACAGGTTTTCAAATGAGTAAAGCAGCAGGCCTGATTCTCAGGGTGGTTTATGCCCAGACACAAGGTCTCTAGTTTCCCTGAGCCAGCACTGTCACTCAGCACACTGACTCTTGCTGGATGCAGGGCACAGTTTATCAACTGGGCATCATATAATCCATGGGCCCCCAACCCATGTATGTAGGGGATGGGTATCCGTGGATATGACACAGAAGCCTGGTGGACCTTCTGGAATAGGAGGCAAAATTTGGCATGTAAGTAATATATATAGTTTGGTAGACAAATCAAAGCACTTAATGCATTCTCAAAGAGATCCATGATCCAAAAAGTTTAAGGGTACTGTAATGCTACCATTTTTTTTGTCATAAAAGAAATAAAATTCTAGGGGAAGAATAAATTTACCCAAGGCCACTCACTTAGTAAAGGCAGAAACTGAAACTAGAAATGAGATCTTCTGAATACCAAACTAGTGATATTTCCTTTCTGCTGAGAAAGAAGGAACTGAAGGCTTTCATGCTGTGAACTCTGATATATTGTATTTAGCTTCTCTATTAACCTCCCAGTCCTCCTTCAGGTGGTGCTATCATGCCTACCTTTACCAACGTCATTCTACAATTGAGTTCTTCCTTCTCTGATATACTTACCTGTCTCATGTCCCATCTTTTAAGGTCTTGCCAAATAACTCAATAAGTTTAAGATATATATTTATGTTAAAATGTTAATGATAAATATAATAAATGATTATAATTAATGATTTACTATACATAGCATTAATTATAAATAAATAAATAAATAAATAAATAAATAATAAATAAATAAATGATAAAAGATGACTCTAGCCTTCCCTTCATGAGGCCTTTGAACAGGCATTCTCTATACATAATGTCTTAATATTATTATCATTATTAATTTTCACATTGTTACTAAAAGAATCCTGGATAAGAGTTAAGACACTGGAGTTCAAGTCCTGACTCTCATCTCTTGTGTCATCTATGACTAGTTATTTAATTTTTCTAGGTTTAAGTTTCTTTACAGTACTTACTACTTCACATTGCAGATTTGAGGATTAGATAAGCTAATGTATGTGTGTATATCAAATTTCATCTAATACCTAAGTCTAGATGAAATAACTAGATTTCTGATTTCAGGTTTTGTATTCCCACGTTATGATCATCTTATACTTTTTTAATCTCATAAAAATACACGTAACAGATTTTGTGGAAACATGGCAGAGAGATATCTTCAGATGTCTCCCCTTGAAACAACAATAAGCTGAACATCTAAAATTCAACAAAAACACCCAAACTGCACACCAGTATGTCTGAATGTGAGATCTGAGCTTAAGAGCTACCACAGGTCAGAACTCCGGGGGTCGGGCAGTGGACTGAGAGAAATAAAGAAGCTGCCTCTCACAGCTGCTGGAGCTCTCTGTAGGAGGAGGGCAAGGGGAGAAGGAGCAGCAAGTTCCCTGAACAGCCTTGTCTGGGAGTGCTGTGAGCTCCACGCAGCCAACAACAGTGCCCAGTCATCAGGGCAGAAGACAGAGAAGTGAGATGGCAGAAAAACAACAGTTGATTTTTACTGGTTGCAGTTGCAAAACTGAGGCTGAGCCACAGACCCCAGCCCCCAACCAAGAGGGTTTCTCCCCCAATACCCTCCAAGACTGATCACCGTGGAGCCCCAGGGGAATCTGAGCAAACGCTGCTGAGACTGTCGCTAACACTGATAGGGACTGAAACTGAGGGTAATGAATGTGATTAAACATCTACAAGAAAAAAAATTTTTAAGATATTTTTAAGGCTTTATATGAAGCAGGGATCCAAGAGGCTTAGACGCCACCTGCTGGAAACGAAAAGAAAAGTGCCTTCTTTGCAGCAGGCTAAATAAAGAGAGATCTCTATACAATAAACCTCTTTCTAGAAAAACAGCAGAATAGACTTCCATTAATGCCCAGGCAGAGAAATAGTCCATTAAACACCATGAACAACCAAGGTGACAAGGCATCTCAGAAGGAAAGAGAAAAATCTCCAGAAAAAAGCTTACAGACATAGAAATATGCAACTTAAATGACAGAGACTTCAGAATGGTACTTCTGAAAAATACTCAGTGAGTTCCAAAATGAGACATATCAATAATTTCAGTAATTAGAAAACAGCTAGATGAGCAGAGCAGGGAGACTGGAACCCACAAAAAGAACAGAATAGAACTTCTGGGGATGAAGAACACACTGCAAGAGTTGAAAAATGAAATAGCAAGCTTGGGAAATGGAGTTGAGCAGATGGAGGAAAGGATTAGTGATGTTGAAAACAGAAATCTAGAAATAAATCAGAAGGAATAAGGGAGAAACCGGAGAATGAAAAATAATGAAAGAGAAATATAGAACTAGCTGATACCATCAAGAAGGAAACATAAAAAAAAATGGGGATTACTGAAGGCAAGGAAAAAGAGCAGGGACTAGAAAGCATTTTTGGACAAATAGTGGATGAGAATTTCCCAAATCTAAGGAATGAGCTGGAGCTTGGAATTCAAGAAGTCAACAGAACACCCAATTATCTCAACCCAAGAAAGGCCTTCATCAAGACACTTTGTATTAAAGTTATCAAAAATCAACAACAAAGATAGAATTCTCAAGGCAACCCAGGAGAAGAAAATGGTAACATAAAGGGAATCCCATTAGATTATCATCAGACTTCTCAGCACAAACCTTACAAGTCAGAAAGGAGTGGAATAAAATATTCAAGCTGTTAAATGAAAGTAATTACCAGCCAAAAATAATATATTCATCTAAGCTCTTTTTTAGATATGAAAGAGAAATTAAGACCTTTCCAGACATTCAAAAAATGAGAGAATTCTCTACTACAAGGCCTGCACTACAGGAAATACTGAAATGGGTCAGCTCACCAAAAACAAAATAACCAATAAAATACATAATTAGAAGCAAAGTGACTATCAGCCAAATAGAAGCAGAAGATTGCAACCCTTACTAATAACAGGGTATTATAAACTTAAATAATAAGAAGTAAATTGTTATAACAAGAGAGTAATGAATATTCAGCATACACAGGGACAAATTGAATAACAATGACTGAAAAGGGGGATTCAAAAATCCACATTTGCAAAGGAGAATGGAAATAAAGTACATGCAGAAAAAAATGGACTACTGTATATACATATAAATTATCCTTTACATATTTATAATGGTAACCACACACCAAAGATTCAGGACTGAAGTATATAATATAAAACAAGAAGAACCAGAGGCAAAACCCACAAAAGCCAATCAAATTAAAGAAAACAGAAAAACAAAAATAAGGAAGCAATGGAAACACTGAGCTACCAGAAAGCAAAAGATAAAATGGCTACAAGAAAATCTCATATTTCAATAATCACCCTAAATGTAAATGGACTGAACTCACCAATAAAAAAGGCACACAGTTGCAGAATGATCAAAAAACGAAACCCAAAAATATACTGCCTCTAGGAGACACATCTTTGCTCCAAGACAAATATAGACTCAAAGTGAAAGGATGGAAAATGATATTTCAAGCAAATGGCATTCAGGGAAAAATGAGAGTAGTGATGCTAATATCAGATAAAACAGACTTCAAAATTAAAAAAATGTAAAGAAAGATACTGAGGCACACTTCATAATGATAAAGGGAGTCATGCACCAAGAAGAAATAACACATTAATATCTATGCTCCCAATCAGGGAGCCCCAAAATATGTAAAGCAATTACTAATAGAACTAAAGGAAGAAACAGACCAAAACCGTATTGTAGTAGGGTACCTAAATACCCCACTGTCTGATATGGACACATCATCTTACAGAAAATCAATAAGGAAATAACATCCTTAAATGATACATTAGTTCAAATGGATGTAATTGACATTTACATAGCCTTCCATCCCAAAACAGCTGCTTATACATTCTTCTCTGGTGCACATAGAACATTGTCAAGAATTGAGCACATACTGGGACAAAGAGATAGCTTCAACAAATACAAGAGGGTTGAAATCATACCAGTCATATTCGCTGATCATAATGCTCTGAAACAAGAGAGCAACTGCAAAAAAGAAAGTGGAAAGAACCACAAATACATGGAGATTTAACAAAATGCTACTGAATAATAACTGAGTCAGGTGAGAAATAAAAAGAGAAATCAAGAGATACGCAGAAATGAATGATAATAATAGTACAACATATCAAAACTTTAGGGACACAGCAAAAGCACTCATAAGAGGAAAGTTCATATCATTACAGGCCTACCTCCTAAAACAAGAACAAGTCCAAATAAATGATCTAATGCTTCTTCTTAAAAAACTAGAAAAGGAAGAACAAATGAAGCCTAATGTCAGCAGAAGAAAAGAAATCATCAAAATTAGATCAGAAATAAATGAAATTGAAAAGAAAACAATAGAAAAAATAAATGCAACAAAGAGCTGTTTCTTTGAGAAGGTTAATAAAATTGAAAACCCCTTTGCTAGACTCACTAAAGAAAAAAGAGAAAAGACACAAATAAACAAAATCAGCGATGAAAGAGGGAAAATTATGACTGACATCACAGAAATAGAAAGGATCATACAAGAATACTATGAAAAATTATATAATAACAAATTTAATAACCTAGAAAAAAATGGACCAGTACTTGGAAAAATACAACCTTCCTAAACTGAATCAAAAAGAACTGAAAAATCTAAATAGACCAATCAGCAGTATGGAAATTGAAACAATCATTGAAAACCTACTAAAAAGCAAAAATCCTAGACCAGATGGCTTCACCAGCAAATTCTATCAAACATTCAAAAAAGATTTAATACCTAATCTTCTCAAACTCTTCCAAAAAATTGAAGAGAAGGCGATACATCCTAACTCATTTTACAAATATTACTCTGATACCATAATCTGGTAAAGAAATCACACACACACACACACACACACACACACACACACACACACACACACACAAGGAAACTACAGACCAATATCTCTCTGAATACAGATTCAAAAATCATAAGATACTAGTGAACTGAATACAACAACATATTCAAAAGATTATACACCATGATCAGTGCACTTCATCCCAGGGGCACAGGGATGGTTCATCATATACAAATCAATTAATGTGATGCACCACATAAACAAATTAAAAAAATAAGAATCATATGATCATATCAATAGATGCAGAAAAAGCCTTCGAGAAGGTACAGCATCCATTTATGATCAAAACACTTAACAAAATCAGTATAGAAGGAAAGTACCTTGACATAATAAGGGCCATCTATGACAAACCATCACCCAGCATTATACTTAATGGTGAAAAACTAAAAACCTGCTCTCTAAGATCAGGAACAAGGCAAGACTGTCCACTGTCTCCACTGTTGTTCAATATAACATTAGAGGTCCTAGCGAGTGAGATCAGACAAGAGAAAGATATAAAAGGCATCCAAATAGGAAACGAAGAAGTCAAACTGTCACTATTTGTGGATGCCATGATTCTCTATATAGAAAATCCTAAAGACTCCACAAGAACACTCCTAGAAACAATAAGCAAATAAGTAAAGGTTCTGGACACAAAATTAAGGCTCAAAAATCCATAGCGTTCCTATACCTTAATAATGAAGCATCAGAAAAAAAAAGTGGAAAAAATAATTCCTTTTGCAATTGCAAAAAAAAAAAAAAGAATAAAATATCTAGGAATAAATCTAATGAAACATGTGAAAGACCTATATAATGAAAATTACAAGACCCTATTTTTAAAAATCAAAGAAGATATAAAGACATGGAAAAATATTTTGTGTTTTTGGCTTGGAAGAATCAACATAGTTTAAAATGACCGTATTACTTAAAGCGTTATACAGATTTAATGCAATCCCTATCAAAACCCCATTAAATAAATAAAATAAAAAATCATTAGATTTGTATGGAAACACAAAAGACCCCAAATTGACAAATCCATCCTGGGAAAAAAGAATGAGGCTGGAGGCCTCACTTTACCTGACATCAAATTATACTACAAAGTGACATAATCAAAATGGTATGATGTTGTCAGGAAAACAGACACATGGACAAGTGGAACAGAATCAAGAACCCAGAAGTAAATCTGTATTTATATAGACAAAAAATTTTCGACAAAAAAAAAAAAAGCCAAAAAAGTACAGTGGAGAAAGGAAAGCTTCCTCAATAAATGGTGCTGGGAAAACTAGAAAGCCATCTGCAAAAGAATGAAACTAGACTGTTGTCTATCACCACACACCAAAGTAAACTCGAAATAGATTAAGGACCTGAATATAAGACCTGAAACAGTAGAATATATGGAAGAAAACATAGGAATGAAACTCAAGGACCTTGGACATAAAAAGGATTTTATGAATTTGACCTCAAAAGCAAGGAAAGTATAAGCTAAAATAAATGAATGTGACTATATCAAACTAAAAAGTCTCTGCTCAGCAAAAAAATTGTCAACAAGGTAAAAAAACAACCACCCAAATGGGAAAATATATATTCAAGGAACACCTCTGATAAGGATCTAATATCCAATATATACAAAGAACTCATAACAACTCAATAACAACAAAAAAGCAAATGATCCAATCAAAAAATGGGCAGAGGACCTGAACAGACACTTCTCCCTAGACGACATACAAATGGACAATAAATATATGAAAAGATCCTCAACATCACTAGTTGTTAGGGAAATGCAAATCAAAACCACAGTGAGATTCCATCTCATAACTGTTAGAAGAGCTATAATCAACAGGACAAGTAATAACAAATGCTGGAGAGGATGTGGAAAAATAGGAATCCTCATACACTGCTGATGGGATTGCAAATTGGTAAAGCCACTATGGAAAACTGAATGTTTGTTCCTCAAAAAAAAAACAAAAAAAAAAAAAAAAAAAAACAAACTAGGACTTGATCTACCATATAATCCAGCAATCCATCTACTGAGTATTTACCTGAAAGACTTGAAAACCCATATCCAAAAAGGTATTTGCACACCAATGCTCATAGCAGCATTATTCACAGTGGCCAGAACATGGAAACAACCAAAGTGTCCTACAATAGATGACTGGATAAAGAAGCTATGGAACATATACACAATGGAATATTACTGAGCCATAAGAAGAGATGAAATACTGCCATTTGTGACAACGTGGATGGACCTACAGATAATCATGCTAAGTGAAGTAAGCCAGAGAGAAAAAGTTGAAAATCACATGCTATCCCATATATGTGGGATATAAACCTGAAAGCTACAAAGGAATAGGACAGACTCATGAACGTGGACTATAGACTGTTGGTTACCAGAGGGTATGGAGTGGAGGAGGAGGGGGTAGGTACATGGGGTAAAGGGGGCCAAATATAGGGTCTAGGGGTAGGGTGAAGTGGGTAAAGGGGATCAAATATATGGTAGCTGAAGGAAACTGAATGGTAAACTCACAATAGAATATATAGATGTCAAATTATAATATACACCTGAAAATTATATGATTGTATTAACCAATGTTACCCCAATAAACTTAATTTAAAAATAAAAATAAATAAAAGCCACCTTCCCCCCCCCAAAAAAAATGGACATAACATAAAATTTACCATTTTAACCATTTTAAGGGACAATATTCAGTGGCATTAATTATGTGTGATCAATTTTTAGGAGGCAGAGAAAAATAGCAAAAGAGCTCAGCAAAATCTATTTCAAAAGTATGGTCCATGTCACTATTAGTATACATTCAGCTCAGTCCCTGACACCCTCTCCAGTGTCCTCCCTAGCCGTTACTTATAACCATTAATTCTATTCATCGTTAATATTTTAACAGCAGGGATTCAGAACAGGCCCTGAAAATGCCAGTCCTCACAGAAAGAGTGCAGGTCTGGGAACCTGAAATTGAATTTGAGCAACTCCATGTGCCCTAACCCTCCTTCTTCCTACCTACTCTCAATATTCTCACATCTACTGATGTAGAATCAGTAAATGATCAATAAAATACCCTCCAAATTAGATATTCTGAAATAAAGGAAAGATAATAGGCTCTAGCATCACAGAGATCTGGATTTAAGTTCTAGCGTCACTACTTTCTTAACTATATGAATCCGAACACTGTAATGGATAGTTTTTTGTGTCATCTTTGTTCTGCTATAGTCCCTAGTTGTTTAAACACTAATCTAGGTGTTGCTGGTGAAGGTGTTTTGTAGATATGGTTAACCTCTACAATCAGATGACTTTATGTAAAGAATTTTACCCTCGATCAAGTGGGTGCACCTCACCTAATCACATGAAGGTCTTAAGAGCAACAACTGAGGTTCCCTGAAGAAGGAATTTGGGGTCAAGATTACAGCATCAGCTCTGCCTATGTCACCAGTATCCCAGCCTGTCCTAGGAAATTTAGACCTTCTGGCCACAACAGCCATATGAGCCAATTTCTTAAAAGAAATCATATATATCCTGTTGGTTCCAGTTCTCTATAGAATCCTGACTGATAGCAGCCCCCGTATAAAAAGATTTTTGTTAGAGCATTTACTGTATGCTGAGGATCCTTGTTTTAGGCACTGGAGATTCTAGTCTGCAAGGAGTTTACAATATGCTAATCTACTACAGGGAGATATACAATATATAATAGACATAGCAAATACATAAAGTATACAGCATGCTAACTTTTCTGAACCACCAGATACTTCTCTGAAAAATGAGGGTATTCAAAATCAAGAATGTAAAAGGCCTAGAATGTGGGAAGTCAGTAAATGGCAGCCATTATTAAGAGTCCATAATTACACTATAATTTTGACAAATTCATTTTGAAGAGTATTTCCTTATATTGCTATTTTCCTATTTCAGTTTCTTCTATCACAAACATGCTCTGGAGGAACAGTGATGCAGCTGATTTAGAAAGAGCAATAATAACTTGATTTGGAATCCAAAGACTGTCTTCAAGTCTCAGCTCAATTAATAGTTAAATGATTTTCAGCAAGTCACTTAGTTTCTCTGAGACTCAGTTTCTGTGGTACAGATAGATAAAGGATGATAACACTCCCTCATAAGGGTTTCAGAAGGAGTAAATAAAAACTGCAAGTGTCAGTGTCAATGTTCCTGACTCGAGAGCAAGAACAGTGGGAGAATGCACTCAGAAATCTCTTTATTAAGCACAAGGTTTAGTGAACCAGTGGGGTCATTCCCTGCCCCTTGCCACACCCCCATTCACTCTTTTCTTCATTAAAGGGATAGTTCTATATAAGTCAGGTACCAACTCAGGCTTAGTTTCTGGCCTGAAGTCATTTAAAAGCAGCCATGGTTAGGGACTGGTTCTAACTTGTAACTAACAATTGGTAGTAAATCTAAAATAAAGCCTGCTTTTGACATCCATGGGCATGACCTCTAATGAGCAAACTGCAAGACTGTTTTCCAAGGCTCTCCCAAGAGTCACCCACACCCTGACTTCCCGTTGTCCACACCCCTGTGCCCACACTTTCACCCCCTATCCATCTTTAAAGCAGTTCTTTCAAGGAGCCCTCTGAGTCACAGGAATGGCACTACTCAGGGAGCAGAGGCTGCTGCTGAACAAAGGAGAATAGCCAGAGGGAATTTTTGGAAACAGAAATTACAGGGAGTTGATGGGATGGAGACTCCATTTTCGTTCATTGAGGGAAATAGAACAAGTCTAATCATGAAACTAAAGAGGATGGGGAGAGAGGACTCTGATTCAAATAGACCCACACTACTACAGAGCACTCGACGGTGGGTGGCTGTAGATAGGCTCTGCCTTGAGGGGTGTGAATGTATCTCTCTTTCTTGACCTGTTGCTCTTCAAGCCAAGCTAAGCTGAGCCAATGCACCCCATTTGTTGCACAGGGACTCAAAGGCTATGAGTCTCTTCCGCTATGTGTGTAATGAAGGTAAAGATGGGCACCGGAGTATTTTAGAAATATTTTCCCTTTAGCACAGTAGCCCTGCGATTATGCTGTATGGCTGTTTCTAGGGCTTTGGAAAATCCTAAGAACAGTGTTGAGCCGTTTTCCTTCCAATGTGTGGTAGGTTTTCTGCCATTATCCAACAACAACAATGAAACACTCTCCCATGTGTTCTAACAACATCACATACTACTCCAACCCCTATTTCAGCCCTGTATTATAAAAGATCCATGGAATCTCACCATTCTTCTCATTTTCTGACCTTGTGAATAATCAGGTGATCTGCTTTGATTTCAGTCATTCCTCCTTCACTTTTTTCCTCCAGGTCATCACTTCAGATTTGTTTATCTTGTTCATCAATGCTAACCTCCCACAGAGGAAGAGGGTAGATTTAGATCTTCCAGTTCAAGTTTCCTCTTTTTTTCTCAGGAGTGGAAGATATGGGTTTCCTTGTTCCTTTTTTGTCTACCATAAAGTTAGCACATCTCCAAGTTAACGGGTCTCCATTACTGGGCACAGAAGCTGTGGGTTTCTTTCTTTCATGACTCACCCTTGGGGTCTATAGAGTTAATAACAGGGTTTTTTTTTTTTTTGCATCTTTTACTTTTAATGGCTACTTTTTGGGGAGAAGTCTCCCCCTAATGAGGGAAGCCAATTATTCCTGCCAATTTGCTTACTCAAATCCACCTCTTCTTTCTGCTAGAGAAAGAAAGTGAGCTCTTCTGGTTGGTTTTGTATAAGAAAGCAATGATGGTCTTTATATACAGTCCATTTTAACTATTTATAAACCTACATCCAAGCCATATATGAAGGCTACAGTGACTAGAGGGCAAAATGGCATGAAGACTCCATGGCTTGTCAGTATAGATGAAAGCTATGTGTCCTCAAGTATTTAAAATTCAGAGTAAATGCAGGGAATGGAGACACATCAAACAGGGGAGAGAGGATCATGGGCTAAGAGAGAGAAGTTCTAGGAGACAGCCTAGACAGAAAGGTCAGATATTCATTTAACTAGAAATATTTGCTGAGCACCTACTAAGTGTCAAACACTTTTCTAGGTGCTTAGGACACAAAAAAGGACAAAATAAACTACAACATCTGCCTTTTTTAGAGCTCATGTGCAATTGAGGAAGAGAGGCAATAAGCAGTAATGCTAATAAATAAGTAAACTATATCATGTGCTTGATGACAAATTATATGGAAAAAGGAAAAAGTTAGAGCCAGGCCAAGACCATCAGGAGCTGGATACTGAGGCAATGTGCTATGGGCAGGTCTCAGTAGTTTTCATTTGAATACTTGAAGGAGGGGAAGAAGTAGGTCGTAATGCTGCCCTGGGAGAAGAGCATTTCAGACAGAGAGAGCTTTCCAAACTAAGTTAGGAGCCTGCAGGTGTGTACAAGGAAGAGCAAGGAGGCCAGTGGGGCTGGAGCAGCAAGACTGGGAAAGAGACTAATAGAAGAATAAGTCATAGAAGTAATGATGGGAAAAGAGGAGTGAATTTTGGCTTTTCTTTTGAGTGCAACAGGAGCCCTTGAAGAATTCTGAGCAGAGAATCTCTCTAATCTGGGTTCTGCTACTGAAGCACTATGTAACCTTAGGACACACCTGTCCCCTCCTATTAAGAAGACTCAGTTTCTTTGTTTGTATAATAAATCTGTTGGGGGAAAGCAGTTATTTTCAAACTCTTTCAAGCCTGGAAAACTTGTCTTAGAATATTTCTCTACTGTCCCCATCCCACCCCACAACTTCATGCAGTGGAATATTGTGCTGCCATTAACAGTAATGGAGTGGATTTGTCAAATAAAAACTTTGGTGTAAGTCTAACATATAAAACACAAAAGGAGAGCTGTTTCAGTTGAAGCTAACAGAGAGTAAGAAGGAGATGAAACATCACCTGTGCCTCACCCTGGAGACGACCTTAAGGTATTTCTCTCAAACCCTAAGGTGGGAGGAGTAAAAGTTTAAGTTTTGTCCCATATCTGGTTTTCAATTTGTGTTTAATAAAGCTTTATCTGCAAAAGAGATATTTCAAAAGCTTTGCAAATACTTGATTTGGGATTCCTTTTTAAAACGTTTTTAGCTATTTAATAATATTGCAATGAATTTATTCACACAAATGAATAAAATCGACAATAAATGAACCATTAAAAACAGCACACATAATCAAATTATTTTATGCTCACTCTTCTTTGCTCATCAAAGCAGCCTCATTCTCGTTGATTGATTTTATAATAGGTAAACATAAATGTGAACTTACAAAATAAATTCATGATAATAAAATGTCACTTCTATTTTCATGTATATTTTGAAGTTCTTTGTAAAAATTATTTAAGGAAAAAAAGAGTTTCATTACTAAGCCCTCACAAAAAATAAAAAAGCAACAGACAAAAACAAACTAACAAAAAAACAACCAAACCTAAAAATCTATAGTTTTATATTATTTCTCTCACTGGTTACTTCCAGCTCTAATGACAAAATCAATAGCCATGATAATGAAAGCTAATTGTTACTGTGTCAAACAGCAGGATCAGTTCTTTACATCTCTCAGACCAAGTAACCACTGCCAGTCCTGAGACTTACTAAGTGGATTGGCACAAATGAGATGCAAATAATATGTCAACAGCTCCAAACTGATACTGTGCCCAGATCCCACGTGTTTCTTTGTTCTGATCCTGCTTGATTACCCATCAAGTAGGGGGTCTATGGGAAGACCCAGCCTCTGCAATGGACATCTTCACTTTCCTTTTCCTTTCCATGACAGCTCTCTAGCCTAAGTAATATCTTCATCTGCAGTCATTAGAAACCGGCCATGAAGGAGATTAGCACCTTTTCCCTCATAAAGTTCCTCTGCTTCATGAGTGTGAGAGTCATCCTTTTATCAGCTCATTTCTCTAGAATCTGCTTCCTGCTATTAGATTGCTGCCATCTGCTCATGCCTCCCTGCCCGCCAAGCATACTGCTTCCAGTCTCATCAGGTAGGAAGCTCTGGGTCATGGAAGAAGAAGGGCCAGACTGACTACTCCTGGGAGGCAGGGTGCAGCTAGCACCAGAATAGAGGTAATGAGGCATGTTGGAAAGGTAGGATGTGGCCAGTTCCAGTGATTGCACAAACCTCCAAGGGCCACCAACATGATGATCCTTTCTGCCTGCACATTCTCTTAGAAAGACATGCCTACCAATGACCTCCCATCACACTCAGAGCAAAGCCCAAAGCCCTACACTATTTGCTTCCCCCAGCCCTTATATCTCTGACCTTATCTCCTGCTACTACTCTCCCTCTTACCCCTCTTACTCACTTCTTTCCAGCCACAGGGTTTTCTTGCTGTTCCTCAAACACACCAGATGTTATCCCACATCAGGGCTAGGCTCCTTCCCCAAGTATCCACATGGCTCGTTACCTCACTTTCTTCAGATATTCATTCAAATGCTTCTTTCTAGTTTATGTGTATTTTGGCAACTCTACTTAAAACTGAAACCTGCCACCCCCACTAGTACATCTAACCCTACTTTATTTTTCTTAATCACATTTATCACCAACCTATGTACTAAATATCCACTTATTATCTCTCTCTTGTCACTAGAATACAGGTTCATAAGGGCAGAGACTTTGTTTTGGTCACTGTTCTATCCTCAGTAACTAAAATAGTACTTGACATGCAGCAGATGCTCAGTAAATACTTGTTGGATAAATGGATGAGATTTGGATTTGAGAAAACACTCAATTACCCATACAAGTGCAGCCTCTAGTCTGGGTCATGAGAAAAACCTTGAAGGGCGTGTTGGAAAACCCAAGTTCAAATGATGACTTTATCACTCACTAGCTAAATTAATTTGAAGAAGTCTTAATAACTTTGATAGATCTCAAATTTTTCATTCTGATATGGTGATCATTGTAATTATTAAATGAAAGCACACTTGGAAACAGAAACTCTTAATGAATATTGGATTCCATTATTACCTAAAGCCCCTATTCCTCTCCTTGACAAGGTATTACCCAAGTCTAATGACCTCTGAGGACAGGAAACTATCTGTTTCTTTATACATTTGCCAGCACTGAATATTATTAATCTTTTTGTATTTGCCAATCTGAGAGGTGAAAATAGTATCTTCTTGTTCCAATTAATTAGCATGGTTTTAATCATAAAAATTAGAATGATATTTCCAATGTGTATTGACCATTTAGATTTTCTTTTTCATGAACCTCCTCTTCATACTTTTTATCCTGTTTTTTGTTATTGGAAAATGACTGTAATTTTCTTACTGATGTATGAGTTCTTTGAAGAGTACAAAAATTAGCCCTTTATCTAATGTGCATATTAGCAAATACTCTCTCTAGTTCTTCATCATTTTCATGTCCTTGTTCATCATTTGTATTTTTAACTTTGTTTATAGATTTTCTTTTGATCACACAGAGGAGATTTCTGAATTATTATTTTAATATTGTCAACTGTATTGATCATTTTGTTTATCTGTTCTGGATTTTGTGTCTTGCTAGAAAGATCTTTACCATTCTAAGATTATAAATATATTTGCTAATGTTTTCTTATGGGATTTTTATGTTTTTTTATATGTCCTCATCTTTGATACATGTGGGGTTTATTTTAGTGTAAGTAATGAAGGGGTTTTTTTTCCAGTTTTACCTAAAGCATTTATTAGACAAGCATGCTTTCCACCACTGGTCAGAAATATTTAGGACTCTCTGTTTTGTTCCACTGAATCATCTATTTCTTTTCCAGTGCCAAACTGGTTTAATCTCCATAATTTAAAAAAATAAAATAACTGCTAGAGGTGACCTCATCCTGTTCTCCCTCCCTTACTGTTTATGTCCATCATCACATTACTCTTCTAGTTCAGAATATTTCTGGATATTTTGTATATCAAATTTAGTAGCATCTCCCCCCATTTTCTGCAATATCCTTGCCAGTATTTCCATTGTAAATCATATTTAATATTATATTAAAATTTCTATTTTCTCACATCTTCTTTTAAGATCTATGCTTCTTTGTATACTTTATGCACATTTTATGTTTATTCCTAAGAATTTTATCTTTTTGGTTACTATTAGAAATAAGATATTATATTTTCTATCTGATTGTGCATAGGAAAGTTATTGATTTTGTGTAAAATTTGTAATGAGGCATGTTACTGAATTATCTTCTTGTTTTGAATAGTTTTTAGTAACTTATCTTTGGGGACATACAATCTTACATATCTGTAAATGAAATGAAGGTAATTTTCTAATATTTTAAAATTTATTTTTTCCTTTAGACAATTGGATTGGCTAATACTTCTGGAACCCTGTTAAATGATAAGTTGCATTCATGTCCTGTTCCTTTTGATTAAAATATTATTCTAATGTTATACCATTAAGGATGATCCAGTCACATATATTATGGTATGGACCCACATATTCCTTTATTTTAGTAATCAGCCATGAATGTTAGCTTTTGTCAGATGCCTTTTTGAAAATTGTCAAGATATCACTTAGTTTTTCTTCTTTGAACTCTTAATATGGTACATTAATTAATAATATTCCTTAACATTACACCATTATTGCATCTGTGGGATGAACTCTACTTTGTCTTAATGTAATTAATCCAACAATACAAAGCCTACTGTCCTTTCTTCACAATTACAAAGCCAAAAATGGCTTATCTGAAAGCAAAACCTGATCTGACCTGATGCAGGATTATATACAGATTTTATTTGTTTCAATTAGTGTTACTCTTTATACTTTTTTCTAATGAAATATTAAAGCATTTGAATATCTGATGCTTCTCTAGACCACAATGAAAAGGCTGCATAACAAACAATGAAAGCACCATGTTGCATTTCTAAAATCTACAACACTCTAAATTCTGAAACATATTTAGATCCAGAAGTTACATACAAGAAATTATAAACTTATAATGCATGATAGGGTGCAGGAGGAGAGACTGGAGGTAGAAGAATCAGTCTTTGAGCTCAACCTTAAATGATAAGTTTGCATAAGAAAAAGAGAAATGGCTTTCTTGGCAAAGACATGAAAAGACTTGGCACATTTAGAGAAAAGTGAATTTGGTGTGGCTGGAGGGTAGGGTGTGTAGAGGGAAGGAATGGTAGGAAATGAGTCTAGAAAGATAAGCTTGGAACAAAATTGAAAGTCTTCACATGCTAAAAAGTGTGAACTACGCCTACTCTTGTGCCTGAGATATTTCTAAAATAATTTGATGGTGGAGATGTGGATGGAGGTCAGGTTTGATGTAGGGCAGAGACAGGAATTAGAGCATGAGAAGAAAGGAAATAAATAAATTCCCAGAAGACTAAAAGTGGCCAATTTCACATGTGGAGAAGAAATCCAACAATCTCAGTCTTCCAAAAATGTCTAGAACAGTTAAGATTAGAGTCACATAAGTAGACCCAACCTATTGTTCTTTAGATGGAACAAGCCCTGTCTAACCCAAGAGGAAAATAGGAGACATCATAGGAAAGGATTAGGACTGCATAAAATTTTCAATCAGCTAAACTTTGAAAACCACTACTGATGATACACTGTACAGTATAAGACAAAAATTGACAAACATGCTTGAAGATACAGCATGATGGCATTGAAGGATCATGGAATCAGGATTCAGATAAGCAGTGTTCAAATTCTACTCTTTCATGTCACTGAGTCTGGGTTGCCTCATGTATAAAAAGAAGATGATAAAAAGCTTTTGTATATGGTTCTAGTAAGGATTAAATCTATATAAGTCAGAAGAAATCTTAATCTTTGTGTTTGTGACTACATTTCGGGAAAATACTGTTAGCCAGATTTTCATCAAATTTGAAAGATATGTTCACGGCGTTCTGCCTTAAAATATAGGTTTACAATATGCTTGAAATTCTCCTTGGTGGGAACCCCTAGGGGAATTTCACAGTAAGCACTGCAAGAGATAATCTGAAACTGATGGATTTTCAAAAGAGAGAGAGAGAATATTTCTTATGCAGTCTTATATTTTGTATAAGAATATCTTAGTCTTTATTTATATTAGTATATATAATCTTTTACACACATTTATTGAAGTAAAAAAATTATATGAGAATATCTAAAACATTCTGTGTATATGTCTTAAAATATCTATGAGAAGGTGTCCTTGCAGTTCACTCTGCTCTCCACATGTTCATCGTGCATGCTGTGCTGGTTTGGCCCTTTGCCAGCAGGTTTACAGATCTGAAGTGTGACCTTCTCCACCAGACTTTGCCTCCTGGGAAGACTACTCCTACCACTTTCACTCTGATGACCTCTCTCTCCAGAAGCTACCCTGGTAGAACACTCTGCCTTCTCTAGCCTCCTTGGAATTGCAATGAGCATAATGTTTTACTTCTTGCTACAAAATCTATCATCATCTCTCTCACTAAAAAGAGAAATTTGGTCTCTGAGATGCATGATGTGCTGAGTAAATTAAAACAAAGTCATGGGAGGGTAGGTGATGACGTTGGCGCCAAATAGATGATCAAGAGAGACTTCCTACTTGCTCAAGACATCCACCTGTGTGCCCACTCTTCATCTACTGAAGAAGAAATTATAATGAATGAGCCAGGTTCACAGAGAAAAACAGTCCAAGCAGTGTGAGTGCTGCAAAGATGAAGATAAGCACAGAGTTGTATGGGACCACATTTGGAAGGGCTCAGCCAAGAAGTGGGACAAGAGAGAAGATAAGTATTGAGCAAAGTTTTTATGAAAGATATGGAGATCGCTTGAAGGATGAATAAAAGTTATTTAGTACAAGCGGCAGTTCAGATAGGGTGAGGTAGGGACACTCTGAGCATTAGTAAAATCTAAGCAAATAAATAAATCAAATGGAAATATTAAAGTCAAAACTTCAGTAGGATGGAATAAGAAGACACATGTGAGAAAGCAAGGTTGGAATAAAGGAGATACTTGAAACACATGCCAAGAGACCCAGAGAACAATTATGTGACACATAAACAAGAGAATCATGTAGTAGAAGCTGTGGTGGGCAAACACAACCTGGTAGAAGTGTGGGTGCATGCGTTTGGGGAGGTAAGCAGACAACAAGGAAATGAGTTAGGCATCCAGGAAAGAAAACACATGGGCCTGAATTTAGCTATAGCAGAAGAAGCAGCAGAAGTAGAAGTAGAAATAGTTGCTGCTGCTCCCTGTACTACCTAAAGCAAAATACTTAGCTGCCGGGTCAGGCGGGCACAAGGTTGTCAAAACAGCTATTGCACCCATGGCATTTCAGAGATTACAACATTATATAAGGAAGTTTTACAACTCCATCTGTCCAGTTTTCTCATTTTGTGTTCTTATATCCCTCATCAGTGAAAAGCTTCTGGAATTTTCCCCAATAGAGACCTCTCAAATGCTAAAATTTCCATAATCCATGGTGGTACCCTTCAGTGGAATCAGTGTGCTCTTATCAAGCCTGACTGTGAAATGAAATTCAAGCTGCTCTGTGCTGGCCCTGGACACTTCTCTAACACCCCCGACCCCTGGGGCCCCTCCTCTTGCTAAGCTTTGCTACCCATGAGTGCATTGGGGTTTAGACCCTTTACTTGTTTTGTCTTGGCATATTTTCTGATTACCTTCTTTGGACTTGGATGACTCAGCTTCTGAATTAACAATGGGCTTTTAAACACAATTGACCCTTCTTGGTTGTGAACCCAGCTAACCCTACAACTTCCAGCACTCTCTTCCTGCTCTCTCCATAGAACCTGCCAGTTGAGGAGTGAGACCATTCGCTAGGCAAAGCCTGGAAGAATGCCCCTCAGCAAAACCAAAGGCATTGGTTTGTAGCAGTGCTTTTCCAAAATTGTATTCACTAGAACATTAGAATTCTGGAAAGTATCAAAGAGTATTCTGTGAACAGAAGTTTCCACAGTCGACTATGTCTGGAAAAGCCTGTCTTTTCTAGTCCTTCTGTAGATATTCATAACAAGCAACACACTCTAATGACTCTGAGGAGTATTTTCATAAAGAAATGTGTTTAATGGTTAACCCAGTACTTCCAACTCTACTTGACCAAGGAAATATTTTGTTTCTCACAGAATATCTATGAAAATCTTATAGTATATTAAAATTTGGAGAATATTAGTTACACATTTGGCTTGCTTCAGTGTCTTTTAAAATATCATAAGAGAAGTTCATGGAAGAAAGAGTTGAGGTTTGGAGTCAGACAGAGAACATGATTTCTAGCCTTTGTTCCCCAATTTACTGCTTGTATTGTCTGGCCTTGTATCAGGTCCCTATACATCTCTGAGGTTTTCCCCTCATCAGCGGTGCTAACAAAGTAATATTAACAAAGTAACCATAAACTTCTTAGTTAAGGAGGGCTCACTACATGCTGTTCTGAGTTGTAAAACTCTATGTAAATATCAGTTGTTATTATAAGTAGTAGCAAAGGTTTTCATCTGTGATTCCAATTTCTTCATCCCACTTCTCTTCCCTCATATAACCAAGGCTTTGGGGTAAATGATTGCCTTCTAATCTGAGTGATGACAGAGTTAGGCTTTGATCTCTACCAGCCCAGTGTTTCTGCATTCTGTCTTCTCTCCCATGCAGAGCTGCCCTTTCACCGTTCCTGTCTGTTCATTTCTGTTTAGGACCTGTGAGGCTGGTGAAGCGCCATTGTTTTCTTGGTCGATTTGCCAGGTCTGATGTTTTACTGTCGTTTGATGTATTGAAGTGGCTTTTCTCCCATTTTACACTGCTTATCATAATTAGAACCATGTTTTTATAGTGGCATAAACAGGGGTGTGAGGTGGCTTTGTAATATACATTTCTAATTTTACTTGTTTTCCAAGATCATAGATAGCTCTTTTCTACACTAGGCACAGTTCTCTATCCATTATGAAATTAAGTTATTTAATGCTAATCATGACCCTATGCAGTAGATATCATTATTAGTGCCATTATAATAGCTGACAAGACTAGGAAAGGTTAATTAGCCTGCCCATGTACTAGCAAGTGGTAGAATTAAGAAATGAATCAAGGTAATTATTGGCTTCTGTAGATATTCTTTCTCTCAGACACAATGCTTCACTACTGCTGACAATACCATGTAATGCAGGAAACTTATTTATTCCATGAGTCCCAATTCAAGTCGCTGTCTCCAAGCACTAAACCCTCCTCTGGCTGGGCTCCTAAGGCTTTTTTGTAGGCAGCTGGAGGGCTTTGAACTCAGGTAGACTTAAGCTAGAATTCTGGCTCTGCTACTTACTGTCCATGTGATATTGGCCAAATCATTCTAGGTCTTTGAGCCTCAGTTTCCTCATTTGTAAAATGGAGCACATAATACTTACATTGCTAGCTTGTTGCAAAGATTCCAGTGGATTGTGCTGGTTGGCCCAACATAGGTCTTTAAACCTTTATTTTTCACCCTATGTGACATCTGACTCATGGGTAGCAGGGCAGAGAGGACACTGGTGCCTAAGCTTAACTTTAGATCAACAAGATCAGGATTTCTGAGAGGCAGGGCCCAAACAATTAGGCTTTTAAAAGCCCCTAGAGTCTTCTAATGAATACCTAATATATGTGTGTGCTATTCATTCCAATACTGTATCATTTGTTGTGGCTAAGATTCTGAATTCACATTGGAACTTATCTATCTATCTATCCATTTATTTTTGGCAAGTGAACCATTTTTTAGAACCTCTCGCTACCTTTGGTTGCTGTAGTTTTGGGAGATACTGAAGTGTTGGTAGTGACCAGGTTAGGGTCTTAGCAGGTGGGGGCTTCTACCAGGAGAGGGGAGACTGTATGTGTCATCACCTCTGCCTGGCTTGTGTCTTAGTTTCCAACATCAAGACCCCATCAGGGCTCCACCCCAGCCCAGACCTTCGATGTGCAAAAAAATGTTGTGATCTCAGCCTTTCAACTGGGAGTCATTAGATATTTCCATCACTTTCTAAGAGAGGAGAAGGGAGTTGACTTGCCAAAGTGACATGATGAGGGAATGGCAGAGCTGAAGTTTTAGCCCGGCTATGTATGACTCCAAAACCTCGGACCTTCTTTTATTCGTGGTACTGCACTACTTCACCAAAAGATAGCTGGGGCAAAGAGCTTCTTGGTCAACAAACATTTACTAAGTTCCTCATATTTGGACTAGGAGATTTACTTTATTTGTTTTTAGTGATCATGACAATGGCATGGGGTAGGTATTTTTAAAAGATTTTAATTAAAATATAGCTAACATTCAAATTGTATTAGTTTCAGGTGAGCGCCAAAGTTATTAAAAATCTATAAACAAGTCTAGCAACCATCTTACACCATATGACACTATTAAAATATTATTACTGTATTCCTTATACTGTACAGCATGTTGTGGTAGGTATTTTTATTGTCTTTCTTTAATAGATGAGAAAATTGAATCTACACTTTTTTCCCCCAATAACAATTAGCCTAATGATGTGGCTCCTAGAAATTAATGTCCTCAACTACTAAAGGCATCAACAGTCAAGGGCTTTAAGACATTGCCAAAGGCTAATCACATCTTGTTTCTCTCCTACTTATAATATTTCAGTGGTTCGCCATTGTCTTTAAGATTAAGTCTGTAATCTTTTATGTGATTTACAAAACCCTTCGAGACTCCTCCATTTCCTTGCTCCCCTCTCTGTTTTCATATTACTCTACTCCAGCCAGGCTGAACTACATGTAGTGCTCTCCTTCCCCTCCTTGCCTTTGTTAATGTTGTTCTAGCAGCTTAGGATGCTTTTGCCAAGTGCCCCCTCATATCCAATCGTCTCTGCTAGTTCCAACAGGTCTCCAATTCATCCATCCAGTCATTCATTCATTCATTCATTCATTTGACAAATAATTTCTGAACACCTACTATATGTAAGACTCTGGATACAATGGTGAATTCAAGAGTGAGAACATTGTCACAGAGCTTGCACTATATAGGACAAATATAAATTCCAATTATGAAAAAGTTAAGCATGTATGTATATGTCAGTTATGCATGCTGTGTAGTAAAGTGGGGTAGAGGTTATACGTGTATGGGATAGGGTTGTAATTTTAGATAGAGTAACCAAGGAACACTTTCTTGGTGACATTTTAGTAAATGCCTGAGAAAACCAAGGGAGCAAGCCCTTATAGATATCTGAGTAAAGAGCATTCCAGGCAGAGAAAACAGCCAAGTGCAAAAGCTTTGACAGATGACTTCCATGGGTGCATTAGAAGGATACCTGTAACTCATGTGGAAGATGGAACGGTGGCCAAAACCATACAAGGCTTCGTACAAAAGTATAGGACTTCAGCTCCTATTCTGTGTAAGATGAGAAACCATTTCAGGGTGTAAAGTACAGAAGTGACACAACCTGACTTACAGTTTAATAGATTCCATCTGGCATTGTGAAAGGACTGGATGGGGTATAAGGGTGGAAGTAGAAAGGCCAAACTTGGGGCACAGGATCCAAGTGGTAGCAGTAAAGGCAGTAAGAAGTGATCAGATGAGACATCGCCTCTCCTAAGAAGCTTTGTCTGACCCTACAAGGCTGGAGAAGATGCAACCTTCCTCTGATTTCTGATGGACTCCTGTCTCTGTTTCTCTCTCTCTCTCTCTTTCTCTTGACTTACAGTGTCTGTCTCTTTACACAAGTCTCTCCCCTATCATGTGAGGTCATTGAGATCATGACTGTGATTTTATGACCTTTTTTTTCTCCTTAGTAACTAGCACATGGTGCTCAATATGTCTTGAATACATGAGAGTGCCCAAAATAAACTGTAGAGGCTAGCACAAATTAGGGGTTGTGGAATCTGCGTAAAGCTTCTTTCTACTTCTGTCACTGGCTGAGAGCACAGAGCCAGACAACCAGCCATTAGCAATGGCTCTGGGCCCTGCATTACCCATTTCCTTTATTCTGATACCAAATCCTTTATAGGAGGAAACCATCTTCACCCTTCTAAACCCACCTCCAGTGTCTTTATTTACTTGGTGACATCCTTGATCTTGCCAATGCCTGGAGTTAATCTTGCCACCTGCATACCCAGATATGGCTCCCCATGACCCAGGAACCTATGAACTAAATGATAAATTATCTGTCATTTGCCTGTACGCTAAAAACAATGGTAAACTAGACACAGATCAACCACCATAAAACATCCTCTTTAGGAAAAGAAAGCATGAGAAATGCATAACAGACAGTGGTCTATAATAATTAATATATAGTGCTGGGTAGTAAGTGAAAAGACTCCCTACCCTTATAGCAGAGTTGCTTTCTTGATTAGACACAGGTTCTCTTCTTTGAGAGAAGCTCTCTTGTCCATTATTCTCCGCTGCCTTTGACTTTCCTCATTGCCAAGTCTTCTTTTGCCTGTGAACCTCTATGGGCACACATCGAGGTTATACCCTTTCAGTATATGTTCCATGTGTGATGCTACACTTTCCCAAGCCTTTGAGACTAATAAGAGAGGAAGTAACAATCAGAGACAGAGAGTGTAAGAGGAGAGATGTTTCAAGGTGGCCAGAGAAATATTTAAAAACATAGTTGGAATCTGGCACTCATTGCCTCCTAATTTCGGGAACACCTTAAGCACCAAGTGCCAGAGCAAACAAAAATCAGGTCAAGGGTGTCTTGTGACAGAGGGAAGTGATGCCTATGCCACATAATTATCAGTTTGTACCATAAAACTGGCTGTATCAGGCTCCTCTTTCAACACTTTCCCACTGACCTTCAAACTAAATTCTGTTCTTTGGCCTGTTATTCAAGTTCCTTATAATCTGGTTCTCTCATTTCTCTCACCCCCAAAAACCTTCTTCACCCTTGCCCAGGGCACCCTATGTGCCACTCATGCTTTACTAGTCAATGTTCTTCCAATGTGCCATGCCTTTACACCTGCCATTCTTTCTACCTGAAATGCCCTTTCCCACTTGCAGTTCTAGTAAGCTCTCACTGTCCCATCAGGGCCAACTTAAAGATCAACTCTAAGAAATCTTATCTGGCTCTTCCATTCTGATTTAGGCACTTCTACCTCTGGATATCAGCTGGAGTGCACTTTGTAAATATCTATTTGCTTTTTTGCCTTCCAGAGAGTGTGAGCCCCTTGTTTGCAAAAAGTGGATCCTATGTATAACTGTGTTCCCCCATGCATGGCAGGTGCTCAGGCAATGTTTGGGGAAGGAAATAAGGGGAGAAAAGGGGGATAAAGAAAAACATAAATGAAAGGTAAGCAGGAATGTAAGCTTTCTGCAAAGGAAAAAATGGACTCATTTTACAACATCATATATTAACTGTGGGACCTTGAGTACACAGCTTAACCTTACTGGATGTAGGGTAAATCATTTCCCTCTTTGGTCCTTGATTTAGTCACCTATAAAGTGGGAAGTGGGTGAACAAGGTAGTGGGAAAGATCCTTTCTTAAGACTTGATGCCTCTTTATTGCAAGAACTACTTGTTGAGCATTTGTTCTCTGCAAAGCAGTTTGTGAGGTAAGGGGATATGTAAATGAATCAGGCAAAATTTCTTTCTCAGAGATTGTGCTTCAGTCTTTCCATTTGTTAAATGGAGGAGTTAGACAAATGACCTCAAAGGCTCTTTCAACTTGAAGAGTCCACTGAGTCTATGCACATGAATCATCTAATCATCTGCTGTGTGGTCTTAGGTGGATTGTTTCCCTGCTTCAAGCACAAGTTTTCCAATCTGTAAAAACAGATGGTTGGAGAAGATGATCGCTAAGGACTCTTGAGTTCTGATCTTTGGTGCTAAATTCCATATGGAAGACGCATGCTTGCAGTGCCTTCCTCCTAGTCTTCATGCACATCCCTGTCTTTCACTGCTGGGGACTCTTCTCAGTGAACACAGAGTTAGAGAGAAGGGCTCAGGGATGCAAGAAAGCCTCATAGCTGCCTATGCTGGCTGCCTGGCCACCTCACCCCCCACCGACTCACCCAGCCTCACTAGTCTGTGTGCCTTGGAATGAGACTGCCCATACAGGACTGGCCACAGCTAGGCCCCTTTCTTGAGCCCCAGCCAGGTCCTCTCAGAGTATGGATAGGAATGTCTGGGATGCTGTGCCCAGCTCTGCTAGAAGTCAGAAACGGTTCTAAATGAGTGCCCAGCTACAAAAGCAGGACCAATTAATAAGAAAATAAATAAATCAAAGAAAGTTTGTTTTTGCTAATCAGGTCTATATGCCTTCTGATTCTCAGTCTCTCTCTGTCTCTCTCCCCCTCCTTCTTTTTCTCCCTCATCCTCTCCCTCATGTTTTTATTCCATTTAGAAAGATTGCCAGACTGCAGGACATGAGGAATGGTGACTGAGAGACCCCAATCGGTCAACCCACCGTCCCTCCTCCTGGAATGTGAGACAAACTGGTTTGGGCTCTCTACTTGTCCTGTTGTGCCCTTAGGTTCAGCAAGCCTGGCTTCTCTACTCCAATAGGCAAAGGCTAATGAATATTTTGTTTTCTAGAAAGCTTATTTTGATCACTGCCCAAGGAGATTCTGACCCCAGTGGCAAGATGACCAGGGAGGGATGGAACCGGAGAGCAAATGCACAGAACTGACCTGACCCAGGCAGAATGGACATAGGCTAGCCCTGACTGATAGCACAAACCCATTTGGGCAGCTAGAAGTCATAGAGCCACAGCACCACAGCGTTTCCTGGCCCGAAGTGCTTGGTGGTGAGTACTGAGGAACCCATCAGATGAGGGACACTGGGCTATGCACCAACACAATGGGGTTCAAAATCCATCTCTGGTCAAGCCATTTCAACTCTTTGAGTCTCAGTTTGAATTTTTGCTTCTGCTTTTATTAACAAGTTTTATGTGAATAACAGTTTTTACCAAGGGGCTCAATATGAATTAAAAATAAGGATTGACAAAATTTTTAAAGAGCCATATAATAAAATATTTTAGGCATTGTGAAGCATATGGTCTTTGCAACAATTACTCAGTTCTGCCCTTAGAGCAGGAAAGCATTCACCAACAGCATGTAAATTCATGGTCATGGCTACGTTCTATTTTAACCTTATTCACACAAACAGGCAGTGGACCATATTTGGCCAAGTTGAAAATCCTTGACTAAGAAGGTGAAGTGGCTTCCAAAATATAAAATTTACTTAGTCTGTATCATTAAAGTGATGATTTTTCAGAAAGGAAGTAGAGACAGACTTTATTCTCTATTGTGCACTGCTCATCAGCTGTCATGTTTCCAGCTTTGGTCTTCATTTTTTTTAAAATGATACAGAAAAAGTAGTAAAGAGGAGAGGTCAGTAGAGTGAAGAAGAGGCAAGAGTTCCAGGTTCCGTGTGTATTTATCGAACCACCAGAGCTCAGGCCTTGTGATAGGGCAGAGAGGAAACAGTCTGTGGAGCCAAGGAGTGGCGACCGAAGGGCCTAAATCACAGACAGACAGAGTTCGTCCAGCACAGGAAAGACCTCTGTAAGTTCCCAGAGCCAAAGGTGTAGATGCAGAGCTTGAAGGACCAGTAGGGTAAAAAAGTTCAGAAGAAATCATATTGAGGATCAGATGAACTGACTTTGGAAGTTTGGCCAAGTCCTGAGCTCATGTTTTGCCTGTCCTGCCTCCTAGACAAAATACATGGAAGTGCTTTGTAAAGTTGATTTTATTCATTTATCTAACACCCCTTGAGCACTACCATGAACAAGCACTAGGATAAGGTACTGGGGTACAAATTCAAGGCTACCGAGCTAATAAAGAGACCATAAACTCATCACCCATCATTTTAGAGAGCATTATACTGAAATGCAGAGGTTCCTATAGAAGCTGAAAGGGATGGATTTATCATAAATCTGGAAATCTACAGGACAGCAGCAAGGCCTTGGCTCTTCTGCAGGTTAAGACTGAGAGCTAGAACAGGTGGCAGCTATCTGATTTGGACTAATCTTACACAAGCTGAGGCAATAGATAGTGCCTTACAGAATGAAAAGAATCAGTCAAATAGAAGTAGCAGGAAGCCAGCATCAAGTTTCCTGATTTATGACAATTCAAAACAGGACAGCAGTCCCTGGAAGCACAACAAGTCATAGCTCTCCCGGGGAGGTGGGGAGGTGATCTTTAGTCTCCTAAGCCATCCTGGTTCAGTTTGATTGCAGTGAGATTTCCTTCAGCTTCCTAATCTGTGCCAATTTCATTGTAATTCAAATGTTTCTAGAACGTGGTATTGGGTTAGAGGATTGGTCAGTTCTCTGGATTCCAGATATCACAGATACCTAATCTCATTTTTTATTTTGTCTCCTAGGATTATGATATTGATTGAGCATGTAAGCTAATTAAATGGTCCCCAAAGCCATTGAGAAGAGCCTCTCTTTCAAAAGGCTCATTCAGTCTCTCTGTACTATGCTCCTGAAGCTCTGAAAGAGGCAGCATGGCAGAGAACATGGGCTTTAGAGTCAGACAGAGCTGTCCTAAAATTCTGATCAAATTCCTCACGAGCCATGTGAACCTTAGGCAAGACACAGTTATTCTCCAAACCTGCATTGCTTTTTCTATAAAATCAGAATAACCATATTTAACTCTCAGGTTTATTGTAAAGTTCTTAAGATTACATATACTATGTAGTATTAAGTGCCTTGCATATAGTATAAAATGTAATCGGTGACAGCTCTTATTACCAAGAAGGTCCAAGCTCACTGCTATCAGCCCTTTGGGTTTTAATTTCAACACTGTCACTTACTGGCTGTGTAACCATGAGCAAGTCAGCTCTTTCATTGGGAGCATTTTCCTCATTGAGATATTAACTGTTCTTACTTTCCAGGCTGTAGGAGAATATAAATAAATAAATATATTTAATACATCTCTCACATGGTCTGGAACATAATAGGAGTTTTTAAAAAGGGAATATCAGTGCTAATTGTTATGAAATCTTATTGAGTCTCCTGCTCACTGTGTTAGCCTCTACGTGTTTTCACCATCAGTTGAGTGGAGTGACTGTACTCTCCCACTTCTACAGAGGGCAGTCTAATTTCCTACTTAGCTAAATTTGATCATAGTGAAGTCAGACCATGCCAGAGACTTCTGAGACACAGAAAAGGGCCTGGCAGCCCAAGAAAGCCCACTGGTCAGAGCACAATTCTTTCTTTGGCCCATCCTTTTGTACTCATCACCCATTCCTTTGCCTCACCGACAGGTAGCATGAGTGACAGGTTCACCAGGTGGGAGGTCTAGAATGAAGTAGAGAGGGAAAGTTTGTAAAGAACGCTGGCACTCATCTGTTGGTGAGCATTTGACAGGGAGTCAAGGACTCTGGTTTCTGGTCTGATCGTCCACTAACTGACTTCATGACATAGCAAGGCTCTTCCTATCTCTACCTGTGACATTGTCACTTCTGGCTCAGAACCCCTATGGCCCTGACATTCTAAGAATCTGGGAAATAGTCGAACTCATATGATAACAATTTAAAATAAGGATCTATTATACTGTTGGTTACTTCCAGAGAAAATTTTGTAAGGTATCTGACATTCCAATAGATACATGAATCTTTTCTATGACCCAGGACATTTCCAAGTGATAAAAAGAACTGTCAACCATAAATTTCATCCATCATAACAACCTGGTGAAATGATCAATACAGTATAAAAGGGAAAAAATAATCAAAGGAAAACTAAAAGAGCTCAGCACGAGTAGAATGGTTAAAAGTAGTTAAAGAATGGTTAAAGAATGGTTAAAAGTAGCTCTTAAAAATAAAGAAAATGATTTTTTTAAAAAGGAATATTAGAACATTAGGAAAGAAGAAACAACAGTGAAAGAGCGGAGTATCCATTGTCTCATGAGTTCTTAAGTTATAATTGATGATTAGAATAAAAATTATAATACAACCATACTCAATACAATAATTATTAGTTGAGAAGGTTTTACACTTCACTCATAGTGGTAAATGTTATTATCAGTTAATACCAGTAGACTAAGGTTTAGAGTAATACACAGAGCAACCACTAAAAAAACTATATGAAGTGTTAATATTCAAAAAAAAGCACTATAGACCAATTAATATAGATATCTAAAGAATGGTCAAGTATTCCTCAGGAGAGTAAGAAAAGAGAAATAAAATAATGGGAAATAGAGGAAACAAATGGGAAATAGTAAAAAGGTAGACTTATGCTCAAATACATCAATAATTACCTTAAAAAATGACCTATATATACTAATCAAAAGACAGAGTCTGGCAGAGTAGATTAAAAAAAACATAACCCAGCTACATGTTGTTTACAGAAAACACTCTTGAAAACAAAGACATAGATAAGTTGAACATAAAAAAATAAAATGTGATATACCAAACAAACATCAATCATAAAAAAGCAGGAGTGTATGTATGTAGCACCTCTTCTTTATCCCTTCATTCATTGATGAACACCCAGGTTGTGCCCTCCCTATCTTGGCTATTGTAAATAATGCTTCAGTGAAAGTATGTATGCACATGTCCCTTCAAAGTAGTGTTTTGAGTTTCTTCAGATACATATGCACAAGTGGGAACAATGGATCTTTATTTGTCTCTTGTAATAGCCTTTGTTTTAAAATCTATTTTGCCTAGTATAAGTATTGCTACCCCAGCTTTTTTGCTTGTTTGTTTGTCTCCATTTTCATGAAATATATTTTTCTATCACTCTACTTACAGTCTGTGTATGTCTTTCAATCTGAAGTGAGTCTCTTGTCAGCAGCACATGTAAGGGTCCTGTTTTCTTATTCATTCAACCACCCTATGTCTTTTGATTACAGCATTTAATCCATTGACATTTAAAGTGATTATTGATAGATATGTGATTATTGCTATTTTATTAATCTTATTTTTTATCTTTTCTTCTTTGTCTTAAAGAAGGCCCTTTAACATTTCTTGTAATACTGGCTTGGCAGTGTTGAACTTCTTTAGTTTTTCCTTGTCTGGAAAGCTACCTTTTCTTTGATTGTAAATGATAACTTTGCTGGGTAAGTACATATATACAATGAGATATTAGTCAGCCATAAAAAATAAAATGAAATCTTGCCTTCTTCAGCAACATGGATGAGCCTAGAGGGTAGTGTGCTGAGTGGAGTAAGTCAGACAGAGAAAGATGAATACCATATGATTTCACTTATTTGTGGAATGCAGAGAACAAGATAAACAAACAAACAAAACAAAAACAAGTTCATAGATACAGACAGTACCTTAGTGGTTACCAGATGGGGGGTTGTAAGGAGATGGGTTAAGTGGGGAGATGACTACAAAGTACAAATGGGTAGTTACAAAGCAGTCATGAAGATGTGAAGTACAGCATGGGAAATATAGTCAGTAGTATAATAACTATGTACGGTGTCAATTGAGTACTGGATTTATTGGGATGATCACTTTGTAAGTTATATAAATATCCAATCACTATGTTGTACACCTGAAACTAATATAATATCCTATGCCAACTATAATTTTAAAATAAATTATTTTAAAAAGAACAAAAGTGAGGTATCATGCTAATTTCAAAATATGCTGCAAAGCTAAAATAATTAAAACAGCTACAGCATACAAAAATGATACACGTAGGGGCATACAAAAATGATACACGTAGGGGCATACAAAAATGATACACGTAGACTGATGGAACAAAATACAGATTCCAGAAATAAATATACACATTTATGGTCTATTGATCTTTGGCAAAGGTACCAAGAACATACAACGGGGAAAAGACAGTCTCCAATAAATGGTGCTAGGAAAACCCTTATCTCATGCCATATACAAAAATCAACTCAAAATGGATATTAAAAAAAAACTTAAATGTAATATCTATAAATATAAAACTATTCGAAGAAAAGATAATAAAAACATTTCTTGACATTGAAATGGACAATGCTTTTTTTATATGACCCCAGAAGTATAGGCAACAGAATCACAAATAGACAAATGTGATTGCATCAAACTAAAAACTTTTGCACACCAAAAGAATCAATCAACAGAGTGAAGAGACAACCTATGAAATGGAAGAAAATATATAAAAACCATGCATCTAATAAAGGGTCAATATACAAAATATATAAGGAATGCAAACAACTCATCATTGAGAAACTTATCTGATTGAAAATGGGCAAAGGACCTGAATAGGAATTTCTCAAGTTAAGAAACACAAATAGCCTACAGATATATTAAAAAGGTGTTTAGAAATCACTAATCACCAGGAAAATGCCAATCTGAAAACACAATTACTTCACACATGTTAAAATGGGTATTATAAAGACAAGAGATTACAAGTGCTGTCAAAGATGTGGAGAAAAGGAAATGCTTGTGCACCCCTGATAGGACTGTGAATTGGTGCAGCCATTATGGAAAATAGTATAGAGACTCCTCAAAAAATTTAAAGTTGAAATGTGATATGATCCAGCAATCCCATTTCTGGGTATATATTTAAATCAGAAGGGGACAAATAATGTATGATCTCACTTACATATGGAATCTAAAAAGAAAAAGAAAAAGAAAGAAAAAGTTGCCTTTATTGAAGCAGAGAGTAATAAGGTAGTTACCAGGCCAGAGGCTGGAAAAGTAGGGGTGAGGGAAATGAGATGTTATGATGAAATGCCATGATGCTTGGAAATTGCTTTAAGATATTCTAGAAAAAAAATGCAGGGGTCGATGTGAAACAAATTTGACATAATATTGATAATTGTCAGTAAAATTGATATTGGGGCCTTGGACCCCATGGGTATGTGGTGGGGGGTAGGGGCAGAGATAATTATACCAATCTATTCAGTGTTTGTTTTTGAAAACAGACATAATGGAAGATTTTCAAAAGGCACCTAGGGATCACTGATGGGGTGCTATCTTTCCAGGAAACAGGGAATCCTCTTCAAGGAGTGGGAGAATAGAATTGGTTGTCATCTGAAAGGTCATGAGCTGGTGTAATGTCAAAAGCAAGACTTGGACAGATTGTCAATATGGTGCAGTGAAAGTTGGACATATAAAGAACTGGAGATAATTTTATTCACAAGAATTTTTCTGCATGCATTCAGAAGAAATACTTTATTCACTTAAGGCATTTTGAGTAACAGAAAATGGTCAATAACCTAGCTGCTATGAAGGAGTGGATCCTATTATCTGAAAGATTCTTTTGCTAAGGATCCAGATTTGTTTGAAGATAACACCCAGGGTAGTATTTAAAAACAATTGCTGAGCATTTACTATGTGCTAGACACTGTATTAGATGTTGGGGATACAATAGTAAAATGAACCAACAAAATCCCTGCTCATATGGAGCTTACAGTCTAGTAGGAAGAACTGGATATTAAACAAATAGATAAATAAGGAAAATAATACATGCATAGATTATATTAAGTGCTATAAAGTAAATAAACAGTGATGTGGGAGATAGTAATGGTGGGGATTTGGAACTGACACTTTAAACAGATTGTGCAGAGAAGTCTTTCTGTGAGGAGGTAGATGTAAGCTAAGACCTGTAGCATAAAAAGGGACCAACCATGCTAAAATGTGGAGGAAGAGGATTCCAAGCACAGGAAACATCAGGGGCAAAAGATTGATGGAGAGAACAGTCTGAAATATCAGGAGACCAGCTTGGCTGGAGCATAGTGAATGAGGGAGAAAGAGGAGGAGGAGAAGTTTCAGAAATGGGCCAAGGCTGGGGTCATGGGTGCTTCTATAGGTATTGGTAAGGAGTTAGAATTTCATTTTGAATGCAATGATACACTTCTGAAGTACGTTAACCATAAGAGTGGCATCTGCATTACAGCTGCTCTGTCAAGAAGGAATTTGGTTGGGGTAGTGGAGAAGACCAAAAGCAGAGGAAAGCCACTGCAGTACTTCAGAAGAGAGGTGATGATGATGATGGATACAAAGAAAAGTGGACTGATTAGAACTCTATATATGGACATAGCATGGCAGGACTTACCAATAGGTTGGATGTGGGAGATGAGGAAAAGAGTTAATTAAGAATGGCTTTTACTTATCTGGCTTGAACAAATAGGTGGGTACTGGTGCCATTTACTGTGAAGAGGAAGACTGTGATTAACAAGCTTACAAGTGAGGATCCAGAGTTCAAGTTGGGCTAGGTTTTTGCTTGAGGTGTCAGTAAGACACTTGTAATGATATAAAAATAAGCAGATAGAGGTATGAATCTAAAGCTCAGAGAAAAATTCAAAGCTGAAAATATATGTTTATTATTTATGGCAATAGATAGATTTTAAAGCCATGAAGGTAAAAAGTATCAACTAGGGAGAAAGGGTGAAAAGAGAACAGCAGCAGACCAATATGAATGTTTTGAGGAAACTCAATGTTTAAGGAAGAAAACCCAATAAAGGAGCCAAGGAAAATATGAGTAAAATAAAAAGAAACCAAGAGAGTGTAACATCATGAAAGCTGAAAAAATGAATAGTTTAAAAAGTGATCAACATGTAAAAGTTGTTGAGAGGTTTAGTAATTTAAAGATAGAAAAATATAGTTAATAGAGGGTCACATGGATGGGAGCACAACATAGGGAATACAATCAGTGGTAATGTAATAGCTGTGTGGAGAGCCAGAGGAGAGAAGGAACAATCAGGGGATCATTTCACAAACTATATAAATGTCTAACCAATGTACTGTATACTTGAAATTAATAATAAAATAAAATAAGATGCTCAAAAAAGTTTAAAATTTTCTATTGGATTTTTCAACATGGAGATCAATTGGTGATCTTCTCTTTTGAGTTTTGCTATTAAGTGGAACAGAAAAATAGCTAGAAAGGGTAGCTAAAAGGGAATGTGAGATCAAGGAAAAATGTTTTCATGACTGAAAGACATTAGAGAATGTTTATAGAATGAAAATAATGATCCAGTAGGGAAGAAGATGTGGATGAAGAGCATGAGTAGAAACTGAAAACATAAACTTTTTGGTAAGGTGAGGAGGGCCAGAATCCAAAATACAGGTAGAAACCTTTACTTATGATAGTATAAGATAAACTTCCTGCATTGTAACAGGGGGAATAGTGAAAAAAATAGGTCCAGATGCACATAGATTTATGGATCAGTTGACATAGAATGTTCAAACTTGTAGAAAATTTTTATGAGCTTATTAGAATTTATTTGAGATAGAGGACATGCCTGTAAGCGAGACCTCAACAGACTGAGAAAAATACTTCCCAGAGTGACAGTTTGCAGTTTTTTCCTGTGTTTGTAATTAAGGAAGAAACATGAGGGAGAGTCCGTGAACAGAGGAGAAAGCAAGGCAAGGAGATCTCTATGATTGGACCACAAGATAGTTAACAGAGTGTGTAGATCTCCTGAGGGTGGTTATGCTTCCAAGAGGTCTGTAAAAAAAGGCATTTCAAAGGCATGTTGACCTATACAGAAAGGATGGGCAAGGTTTACCTAAGGCAAAGGTAACCTTTTACTAAGGAAGTTTAGGTCTGAGGAATGCCTGCCCACCATGACTCATCCAGTTAGGAATTTATGATTAGATTGCCCTGTGAGGTTACTTTCAGTCAGATTTCTTACAGAGCCCCTTTTTGGTCTACAGATTTAATTATACAAAAAGAAGGAAATTCCTGTCAGATAGCTTTTATTTTCCCAACCCACTTGCTCTCTGTCTCAGAGGTAAGAGGTTTCAAGAAATCCCTAGATGCTTCTGGAGCATATCAGTGATGGCAGCAAGAAATTAGCAGCAGCAGGAAAGAACCCAAGAGTCTTCCATTTGGGAAGGAATGCCTTGAGTCTCCATCTGTCCAACCCTACTTGTCAGACATCTTCCTGCTTCTCAGGGGACCTGCTTCAACTTGTGGGCCCTTAGGGCTAGGAGTGGAGAAAGAGGGCACAGAAAGAGCCGCAGAAAGGGGAAGTAAGGGCTTCAGGTGTGAACTTTGCTGACTTCATTTTTGCAAATTCTTGGCTTTGTGACTCATTTCCCTGTGGAAGAGCACCAGCAGAAACTCTGAAAATGTCTCTAAGGCTGGGCTCTGGCAACTTTGGGGCTGAGCAGCAGCCATAAAATTCTTAGGTTTGTCAAAGAATTATTGCATCACATACAAAGTCTCCTTTTTACACAGTCCTGGGGGAAAATTACCCAGGCCTCACCCTCAAGCATGCTCACAGAATTATATCTTCCCAATACACATGCAGACACACACATATACACATAGCTCCAGGTTTCTAACACAGACAGATGCACACTCACCTCCAGCAAGATCCATACACCTCTAAATGCATATATTCCCACACCCACAAAAACACATACCAACATGCACACATTCATGCCTGTATATGCTCATGTCTTAACTCTTTACACCCATAGCTATTCAATACTCATTGAGAGAGGACCCTATCCTGTTCCTGACACTGAACTAGAAACTAGAGAGAAAGGTGAGACACAGTTAAGCCTTTGATATGCTCAGAGTCTGGTGAAGTGTAGAGAATAATGAGTGTGAAGGTAACAAGATAAATACACAAGTAACTCTAAACCGAAGGAAATACATTAAACAAACTCTAAGGAGTGCACAACAAAACTTCCCATGGAGCTCCAAGGAGGAAAAAGACAACTCTTAGCAGGGAACATTAAGGAGAACTTCCTGGAGGAGATTTAATTGGACCATAGCTCTAAAGGAAAGATAGGATTTCAATAAGTTTTCTTGTTTTCATCACTTATCCCAGCCCTTTTGAGGTAAGTTAGAGCTAAATGACACTCCTGAGGAACAAAACACATGACAGGTAAGTTGTTCTTTAATCTCAGTTGCAATTTTTTCTAGGTAAGTGCCTTTGGTTAGCAAATACCTCCTCCATGAGACTCAGTTTTCTTGTCTATGAACTAGACATACTATTTCTATGTCACAAGACTGTAATGAAGCTCAGTTGGGAGAATGAATGCTGTATTACTTCGAGTAGGTTAATTGCTGCAATAAGAATCTAATACAACCTTAAAAAGTGTGTTACTTAAGACAATAATACTTTCTGTTTCACTTATTTCACAATTCAACCCAGGTTTGTGGGACCTCTGCCTGATACAGTCATTCAGGGATCCAGACTCATTTTATCTTGTAGCTCTGTACTCTTCTTAGTATTTGGATTTACTCCATGCAGGTGGAGAACAGGGGAATGTGAAGGATGATTGCACAGGAGAGTTTGTTAGTGTTGAGCTTCAAAGTAATGAGCATTACTTTTTCTTATATTATATTGACAAAAACTCAGTCTTGGGGATTTATCCAAGAGCAAGGGAGGCCGGAAAATGTAGTTGAGCTCTATGCCCAGGGAAAAGATGTAAGCATGGATATTTGTGAGTACCAACAGTAGCAATAAGCTTTGATATTGAAGTAAAATTTCCTGGTTAGTTGTGAGAAACTATATGTATATGGAACATAATGTTATTGTTTTTAAACATGTAGCCTCTCTGAGCCCCTATCTCAAGCTTCAGTGAGTTGGAGACAGGAAAAACAGAATTCATGTAAGTAAAATTTAATCTGGACCTTTTCTAGACCAGAGTTTCCCAAACTTCTTTGATGAGGAGAATCATCTGGTGAACTTGTTAAAATATAGATTCACAAATCCCAACCCAGAACTGTTAAATGAGAATTCCCAGGGAGGCGGTACATAAATCTGTATGTTTAACTAGTGCTCTAAGGAATTTCTTTTACAAGGGAAGTTTGAGAAACGCTGTTCTAGACTAAGCAGTCACTATGACCTATTGCTTGCTCTTCTACGCATTCATTCATTAGCTTACTCATTTATTTACTGCTCAAATACCTACTCTGTAACAGACACTAGCCTAAGCAATGGGAGTCAATATGATGGTTGGGAAACAGGAGAAAAGGAGCAGAGAGCTCCTTTAAAGTAAGAGATCATGGATACTCTACACATGTACATCACTGGTACTGCTATCCCACATATCACAGTCCATTCAGGAACAATTTTTGTGTCATAGGCACTATTGTCATAGTTGGCTTCTTTACTGTGAGTTCCTCAAAGTAGGAGGCTGCATCTTACTTCTCTCCAGCATGTTGCAGTCTGAAGAGAAAGAGAATTCCAGAATTGGATGTAAATTAGTTCTGTGGCCTTGGATATGTCGCTGCTTTCTCTGATACTCATTCTGTTCCTCTGGAAAATGGGAATAATCATACCTAGCCCACAGGGACACTGGAAGATTAAATGAGATGAAAAACTGAAAAGATCTCTGTAGACTGTCAGATATTTGTCCAAAATTAGAGTTCTTTCTCTGCCTAACTTTGCTGATGCCTGATAGGAGCATATTATCTTGTAGCCCCATTTCCCCAGTTAAGGGACTAAAGTTCTGAGGCTTTTGGGCACTGAGTCAAAAGGGTAGAATGCATGCCCCCTGTCACCACTTCATCCAGAGCCTCTTAGATTGATCGTTTATCCCATCGTTTACCCCATCCCCCTGGGTTTCATTATTGCCAGTTCCTGAAAAATGCATTTGAGCCTTTGAACTTCATGATTTCTGAATCTTGAACCAAACACGACCTCTTTGAGGTTGGAAATCCATTTACTCTTGGCAAAGTCACAACATCTTGTTTCAAAGAAGAGGGGAGTTAAAATTTTCTAGCCCACAAAATCTTAGGAAGTTTTATAACCAAAGCTTATAAGACATTTTTGGAGCTAAGTACACTCTTACAACAGAGCCCTTGGATGATTTAAGTGTAAATGAATCAGAAGGGTCCAGATCAGATTTCCCTTGAAATATACAAAGTTTAGAAATGGAAGAAGCGGAGGCTCAGCCAAGAGTACTCTCTGTTTGGGCAAAGCCCCCAGGGTGGCTGGGATCACACAGTATTTGCAGAGATTTCCCATGAAGACACCGAATGGATCCCAGAGAACTGTGCCATCAAGCAGCAGAGGGCTCTATGCACCTTCCTCAATCCTTGTGCTTGTGCCCAGGCCACCCAAGGGCTATGGGGGCTCATGGGTGAGGGATGGCCAAACTCCAGGAATACTTCTATAAATGAGCATCTCTGGACATAGAGGAAAGAGAAAAGTTGTACTCCCCAGTTTAAGGTCCCTTAGTACAATAATAAAGACAAGCAGGATACACAGGATATTCCACTGAAAGACCAGGCCCTTGTGCCATGGAAGAGGTCCAACATGAGCTAATGTTAGCAGCAGGGAAATGAAAATGGCTTAGAGAAATGGGAAGAGCTTTGGAAGAGAGTCAAGAGACTTCCAGATATGAGTTTTTCCACTCTTCTTTCACACTCTCCAACCCCAATTATACCCAACTGATCAAAACTCAAGTCTTGTGGACTGTGATGCCTTCACAAATCCATCACCTCTTTGACACCCTAACTACCACTGCCTGAGCTTAGGTATCATCATTTCTATCCTAGATCTCTTCAAAAGCACCCTACTTGGTCTCCCTACCTTCAGATTCTCCAGTCCACCTTCCACATTGTAATCAGAGTAGTCTAACACAAATCTGGTCATGCCATTCTTCTTCTTACAATTCATCTGTGGCTCCCCATTTTGTAAGGAATAACAATAAATACCTTTTATGTGATATAAATACAGTGACCTTTGTGACCTGAACTTGATGCTACCTTTTCATTCTTATGCACTCTAACTCAAGCTTTGGTTCAACCAGATATCTTAAAGTTTCCTCAATTCCAATATCTGGATCGCTATGTCTCTATATCTTTATATCTATCTATCCATCTATCATCTATATTAAACTCTTAGTGTACCAGAGTATAAACAATAAAACAAATACATTGCCTGTTTCTAAAATAATGGATAACATTAATTGAAAGATTATGTGGTAGATACCATACTAAATATTTTACTATATTAACTCGTTTATTTTCCTACCAATTCTATGAGATATATACTATTATTATTACTCCTAGTTTACATAGGAGAAAACTGAAACACAGAAAGGTTAAGGAGTTTGCCTTTGGATTCACAGCTAGGAAGTAGCAAAGGCAGAATATGAATGTGGCTCAGCCCTGGAGCTGCAGTTTCAGCACAAATACTGTATAACTGCCTTTCCTGACATGTCCACAAACACCATATACCTTCAAATATGTCATCCCTTATTTCTGAAAACATCTACCTCTATTTCCCTACATCAAAACCTCATGCTTTTTCTTCAAGACCCACCTGAAAGATCACCTCTTCCATGAATCCTTTCCTGACTTTGCCTGCTAACTCTGTCTCCATCTGAAAGAACAAAACTTTGAAAGAGTTTCTGTCACTTTGAGTCATGTTACTTTGTTCATAAGTTTGATAAATCACTTATTGGGCTGTATAAGAGATGATTGTTTGCTTTAGTCTCCCATTAGCCTATGAGCAGCCTGAAAATAAGAACCAGGTCTTATTCATCTTTGTATCTCCAGCGCTTAACCCAGCACTGGCAAAGATTGGACTATCAGTAAATGTTATTATTGCCATGTGATTGTTTGGCAGGACAATTTTTAGTGGATAAAACTGGCACATACATTATGACTATTAAGCTTCACTGGCCCCTATCCACTAAATACCAGAGGTATTCTCAAATTATAAGGGTATCAACCCCCAACTCTAAATGTCCTTTATGTGGTGCTAAGAACCCTGGTTGAGAACCACTGGGATAGCCTCTTAGGAGGCAGGAAAATGTAGAGGATACAGCACAGGCTTTAGTATCAGGTAACCCTATATCAGAATTCTACTAGTTACTTAGCTTCATGAATCAAAGCAAGTTAGTTAACCTCTCTGAGCTTTAGTTCATTCATCTGTAAAATGGAACTAGTGACATATTACCTCATATATTAGAATATTTTAAAATTTCTGAATTGGAAAGCATCCTACAATTTGACTGTTTACTGTGGGAATCTATCCTTCTTTTCTGCCTTTTTATTGTTTTTTTCTCCTAAAAAAAAGCTGTTATAAAATTAATTTTTCAATCTGTATCATTGTAGAATTTTTTAAAAAAATATGACAATGTCTACTTTGTAACATTGTTTCAACTATTAAATTAGATTCTTATATAAAGGTCAAAATAGTAGGTGCTCAATAAATAGGAGGCAGTGCGATCTGGATAGAAAGTAAGATGTTCATGAGTTGATAAACATTTATATTTTTAAATGGTATCTATCTTCTTGGGACCCATAAACTGTAATGATTTCTCTCTCAGGCTGGAAAAAGGGAGACATGCATTGTTCCAAATGTGCCATAAGCCATTCTCAGAGTTCTCAAGAGAGAAAAGTCTTGAATTTGCCAGTGAATTCATGCATTCATTCAAATGTATGAGTCTCTACTACATGCTACATATAGTGTTAAGCATTGGAAATACAAAAGTGAAGAAAACAAACTATCTCTGCATTCATGAACCCGGCATTTTTTTTTTTTTTGCAAATTAAACAATAAAACGAGAACTAGGAGTAGAGTGCTGGAGGTACAGGGGATCAATTTTAAATACATTCATCAGGGAAAGCCTCAATGAGTAAGTGACTTTTGAGCAAAGGTCATGTGAAAGTTTAAAGGAAGAATACTCCAAGCAGAAGAAACTGTAAGTGTCAAAGGCCAAAGGCAGGAGCAGAGCTGATGCATTTGAGGAACAGCAAGGAGGCCAGCATGGCTGGAGCAAGTGAATGAAAGGAAAAGTGGTAGTAAATTAGGCCACTAGGTCAGAGAAATAATAAGGCAGTGGCTCAAGGCTGTATAGGGCTTTGAAGGTCAAATGATGTTACAATTTTTATTTTGATCATCAAATATAATTTATAAAATTGATGTGGAGATAGTCTATATTCTGTACCCACATGTATGCTTTTTGATGTCATTTCTTCCTTCCTAATAATCTAAAATTTCTTCTCATATAATTTATCATTCATTTTCTGTTTGAAGAACTTCCCTTAGCCATTCTTAAAGAGTAGGTCAAACAACAAATTATTTTTAGTTTTCCTTTATCTGAAAATGTCTTTATTTCTGAAGGAGGGTTTTGAAAGATATACAGTTTGCTGTTGACAATTCTTTTCCTATACAACTTGTGCCACATCCTTTTGATTTCCATGATTTCTGATGAGATATCTCATTATTTTAACTGGTGGTTCCCTGTATGTCATGTGTTCCTTTTCTGGTTGCTTTCAAGAGCTTCTCTTTGCCTTTATTTAGCATCAGTTTACGTATGGTGTACTTTGGTTTGCACTTTATTGGGTTTAACCTCTTTGGGGATGGCCAAGTTTGTGGCATCTTCTGGTCTTTCACCAAGGTTCAGCCATTATTCTTTGAATATTCTGTCTCACTCTTTTCTCCTCATTTTCCAGTACTCTGAGGATAAAAATAGTGAATCTTGTGTTATTATCCCACAGGTCACTTAGGCTCTGTTCCACTTTTTTTCAATCTATTCTCTCTTTCTTGATCAGACCTGGTGAATTCTATTGCCATGCCGGCAAGTTCACTGACTATTCTTTGTTATCTTTATTTTACTGTGAGCACATTTAATAAGCTTTTAATATATGTT
Source organism: Cynopterus sphinx (assembly GCA_030015415.1). Classification (NCBI taxonomy): domain Eukaryota; kingdom Metazoa; phylum Chordata; class Mammalia; order Chiroptera; family Pteropodidae; genus Cynopterus; species Cynopterus sphinx. The sequence goes on from CM057388.1 coordinate 80,910,537, forward strand.
ATTGTATATTTTAGTTGTGCAATTTCAATTTCATTCTTTTTATAACTTTTATTTCTTTGCTGAGAAATTGAATTTTTACATATTTTTTTGTATTTAGGAATTTTTGCAAATGATTGTTAAAGCATTTTTTTATGATAGCTGCTTTAAAATCCTTGTCAGGTAGTTCCAATACCTGATTCAAATGGGTATTAGTAATGGTTGATTATTTTGACATTCAAATTGTAATTTTCCTGGTTCTTTGTATGACAAGTGATTTTTTTGAAACCCTTAATCTTTTGTTATGTTTTGTTTTTTTATTAAGTTTATTGGGGTAACATTGGTAAATACAATTATATAATTTCAGGTGTACATTATAATTTTTACATTTGTATATTCTATAGTGTGTTTACCACCCAAAGTTCAGTTTCCCTCAGCTACCATATGTTTGATTTTTTTTTACCCACTTCATCCTCCCTCTATCCCCTTATATTTGACCCCCTTAACCCTATCTACCTCCCTCCTCCTCCCCCACTTCCTACCGTCTGGCAACCATTAGTCCATTATTTATGTCCATGAGTCTCTGTTTGTCCCATTCATTTGTTGCTTTTAGGTTTATATCCCACATATAAGTGATATCATGTGATTTCAACTTTTTCTGTCTGGTTTATTTCACTCAGCAGGATTATCTCAAGGTCCATCCATGTTCTCACAATGGCAGCATTTCATCTCTTCCTATGGCTGAGTAATATTCCATTGTATATATGTGCCACAGCTTCTTTATCCAATCATCTATTGTGGGACACTTTGGTTGCTTCCATGGACATGACTGGATAAAGAAGATGTGGCACACGAAGTCATTATAAAGCCCTCTCACGAAGCCTCAGGTGGCTCCAATTCTGGATCTAATTAGCTGTGGCCATGATGCCAGGATCTTTTAGGAGCAAATTATGGTGAAATACTTTTGGCTGTATTTCTAAAAAGGAGTCTGAGGCCAAGGAAGTTATTCTTAGATAAGGCCTGCAATGGGCAAAACAGAACCAAAGGTGGCTTGTTCATTAGAGGAGACATTTAATTAGTATGTATTTATGTCTCCATTCCAATTTCTTTGTACGTCTCTCTTATATTTCCCGCACTTCCTTGGCTTCTTTCTTTCCTTTTTTATTCCACTTTAATTGACTCTAACATAGAATATAAGTATATTTCAAGGGTTTTCTCAATAATTAAAGTTGGATTTTGCCATTTGAAAGTTCTCTTAACACAACTCAATTTTTTTCCCTTTCATATCTCTCCTTCTGGTTCCTCACCACCATTTTTTGTAATACTGGTGAATGTATGTGATATTTTAATCTAAAATTCTATCTTAAGTTTAATATTTTTAGCCCATACAATAGGTTATTTTGATAACTTCATTTTGGCACTTAAGTATTTTTAATGCATTTTATCAATGGCCATATATTAGTTAAAACTACTAGCTGCTATAGTAAATAAACTGCCAAATGTTTAATAACTAACTCAAACATTAAAAAAGTTTATTTTGTACCTCAAAAAGTGTAAAGTTAGTGTTGTTATAAATTGATAACTCATCTTCAAATAATGTTTAGAGACCTAAAATCTTTCCACATTTGGCTCTTCCATCTTTAACATACATGTTCCCAAGTGCAATCATTTGTACCAAGCCAATGGAAAAAGAGAAAATGTGGAAGGTCATGTGTACCAGGTATTTCAGGTCAATCCTGGATGTTCCAAACATTGCTTTCTCTCACATTCTTTTAGTTAGAGCTCAAACAGCCACAATTAACTGCAAGAGAAGTTTGGAAATATAGTCTAGATGTGTGCTTGGGAAGAACAGAGATTTTAATGAGTCATTATTCCGGCTCTGCCACAGCCACTTTTAGCTTAATTTTGTATTTTCCACAGATGTTTATTATATTTGCATCATTTTATGAAGAATTGAATTCTTTGTGGATACTTTTTTTCATTTCATATATTTTGTACGTATTAAAAAGGTTTTGGTAGATTGACGAAGGGCATTTTCTTCAAATTTCTATGTTTTAGCAATAAGTACTTATCAGCAGCAATCAAAATGTTAATTATAACATACTGAAGGCATTTTCAGTGATGAACTTCTTACTATAGTCAGTCAGCTCAGTCACAGAATATGAGTTATGGGTATTGTATGTTTTGACATCTAAAATTACGTGATAAATTATTAAGTGACAATTATGTGTCAAATTCTATAAATTTAATAACGTGAAAAAAATTCACTTCAGTATAATTTTAAGATACTGAAAAAATAAGAAACAATGCAAATGTCAAACAATAGTATACACTGAACAGAACATTACATTGCTAATTAAAGCACGATTTATGGCATAAGGACATGCTTATAAGATAAGCAAGATACTGGTTATAAATATATTAACAAGTGCATATTTCAAAAAGGTATTCAGTGTGCTCAAATACCAAGGTTGATTGTATTTGAATGGTGGGATTTGGAACTTTCTAACTTTCATATCCATATTTCCTGAAATTCCTTATTTACTTTTATAATGGATCACTCATTGAAATACTCTCATCTCTTTATGACTTCATTCACTCATCAAACAGTCATTAAAGAGTTTCAGATTTCTTTAAAATTCTTTTGTCTCTCAATTATTGTAAAGAATTTAAAAATAATTTTTGTAACTAAAAAAGAAAAACAGAAAAAAGACTAGAAGAAAATATGCCACCATATTAGTAGTGTTTGCCTCTGGATGGTGCAAAATGCACGATTTTTCTCAATATATGTGTTTATTTATTTTTTTTAAGAAAACAAATAACCCAATTACAAACTTGGCAAAGGACCTGACAAGTCATTTTCTGAGAAGACATACAGAAGGCTCTCTGGTACATAAAGAGGTGCTCAACATCACTAATCACAAGGAAGCTATAAATCAAAACCACAATGAGCTATTGCCTCACAATTTTAGAATGGCGATTAACCAAAAGACAAGAAAAAAAAGTGTTGATGAGAATTTGTACAAAAGGAACCCCTTCTGCATTTTTGGTGTGAATATAAATTGGTTCAACCACTATGGAAAAGAGTATGGAGGTCCCTCAAAAAATTAAAAATAGAGCTTCCATATGATTCAACAAACCCACTCATAGATATATATATATATATATATATATATATATATATATATATATATATATATATATATATATATATAATTAAATCAGTATCTTGAAAAGATTTATCTGTACCCTTATGTTCACTGTAGCATTATACACAATAAATAGCCAAGCTATGGAAAAAACCTGTCTGTCAATGGATGAATGGATAAAGAAAATGTGATATTCACAAATCAGCCTTTTTTAAAAAAGGAAATCTTATCATAAAATTTGTAATGGATCACAAAAGATTCCAAATAACAAAAGCCATCCTGAGGAAAAAGAAAGGCCGGAGGCATCACCCTGCCCAATATCAAATTATACTATAAAGTGATAGTAATCAAAACAGCATGGTATTGGCAGCGGAACAAACCCATGGACCAGTGGAACAGAATCAAGAGTCCAGAAGTAAACCCATGTTTACATGGGCAAATAATTTTTGACAAAAAAAAGCCAAAAACATACAGTGGAGAAAGGAAAGCCTCTTCAATAAATGGTGCTGGGAAAACTAGAAAGCCACCTACAAAAGAATGAAACTAGACTGTTGTCTATCACCACACATCACAATTAACTCAAAATGAAATAAAAACCTGAATATAAGACCTGAAACAATAAAATGCATAGAAGAAAACATAGGAACTAAACTGAAAGACCTTGGACTTAAAGATGATTTTATGAATCTGACCTCAAAGCAAGGGAAGTAAAAGCAAAGATAAACAAATGGGACTATAACAAACTAAAAAGCTTCTGCACAGCAAAAGAAACTGTCAACAAGGTAAAGAGACAACCATATAAATGGGAAATATATTTACAAGCAACACCTTCAATAAGGGCCTAATATTCAAAATATACAAAGAACTCATAACAACTCAATAACAACAACAAAAAACAAATGATACAATCAAAAAATGGGCAGAGGACCTGAATAGACACTTCTCCCAAGAAGGCATACAAATGGCCAACAAATATATGAAAAGATGCTCAACATCACTAGCTATTAAGGAAATGCAAATCAAAGTACAATGAGATGCCATTTCACACCTGTTAAAAGAGCTATAATCAACTGGAAAAGTAATACCAATGTTGCAGAGGATGCAGAGGAAAAGGAACCCTCATACACTGCTGGTGGGACTGCAAATTGGTACAGCCACTATGAAAAACAGTATGGAGGTTCCTCAAAAATCTAAGAATTGACCCACCATATGACCCAGCAATTCCTCTACTGGGTATTTACCCCAAAGACTTGAAAACTCTAAAAAGATATTTGCACACCAATGCTCACATCAGCATTATTCACAGTGGCCAGGACATGGAAGCGACCAAAGTGTCCTATGATGGATGATTGGCTAAAGAAGCTGTGGTAATATATACAATGGAATATTACTCAGCCATAAGAAGAGATGAAATACTGTCATTTGTCACAACATGGATGGATCTTGAGATAATCATGCTAAGCAAAATAAGTCAGACAGAAAAAGTTGAAAACCACATGATTTCACTTATATGTGAGGCATAAATCTAAAATCAGCAAATAAACATGACAAAGAGAGACTTATAACATGGACTAGTGGTTACCAGAGGGGAATGGGGAGGGAGGTAGATGGGGTAAAGAGGGTCAAATATGTGGTAATGGAAAGAAATCTAACTATGAGAAGTGAACACACAATGCAAAATATATATGCCTTACTGTTGAATTGTACACTTCAAACTTACTGGATTTTATTAACCAATGTCACCATAATAAAAAATAAATATTTTTTTTTATAAGAAAGTCCTGCCATTTACAACCACATGGATAAACCTGGAGGGCATTATGCTAAGTGAAATAAGCCAAGCACAGAAAGATAAATTCTGCATGATCTCACTTATATTTGGAAATAAAAAGGCTGAAACAGAGAGTGTAATGATAGTTTCCAGGGGCTGGAGTAAGGGAAAATGGGGAGGTGTTGATCAAATGGGACAAAGTTTCAGTTATGCAAGATGAATAAAATCTGGAGATTTAATGCACAGCATGGTGGCTATAGTTAATAATACTGTACTGTATACTCAAAATTTGCTAAGGGAGTAGATTTTAAATTTTGTCACCTGAGCAATAAAAAAAGATAACTATGGGAAGTGATGGATATATTAATTAGCTTGATTGTAGTGATCATTTCATAATACATACATACAACAAAACATCATGCCATATACCACATATACAATATTCACTTGTCAGCTATACCTCAATAAAGCTGGAATATATATTTAGAAATTAAAACAATTAAAAACTGACAAAGACTTTAGAGTCTGATAGAAAGCACCTGAAATCCCAGCTCTATCACTTATTAGTTGTGTGAGCTTAAGTTACCTCAAGTCTCAGTTTTATACCTGAAGATGGAGAATTTAAGAATATTTACCTCACCGAGGTGTTAAGAGGTTAAATTAAGTAATGCATGTGATGTGCTTAGTGTGGTGCCTGGTGAGCTGTGTTGGCATTTTATAAGTATGTGTTATGTTTTGTAGTTCATACTTTATAAAATTTCCACAATGAAAATGCAGTTTTTAATGTTCAGGAAAAATATTTAAATTCTTAAAAATACATTTAAAAATATATTGCTACATCATCACCCTGAATTTAACAATTGTTGCTAAATGCTAGTGATAAACAGGTCTAGATGTTTGTTAGCATGGCGACTCACTACAACAGCCTTTGAAGTTCTCCTCATCGCCACCTCCTCTCCCACAACCTGACCTCACACACACACTGGCCTTCCTGAAAAAGCTTATTTTAAGTACAGCACTTTTTGAATTCCTCTGATGAGCAGCCAGAATGACAGCTGGTTGCAAGCTGAAGTGCTCTGTGCTTTTTCATACTTCCAAAACCAGACCTCCTAGTGTGTGTCAAAGCACTGACATCATTTACAAAGGTGCCAGAGTGGTAGAGTGACATGTGAAGGTGGACACAATGAGGTCGACCCATTCTGCAAATATGGCTTGGAGAAATCAGTTCCATGGCCCAGTGCTGCTGTCGTTTGTTGCATTTACGTGGGGTTACATGGTTGCTGGCAGACGATTTTGCATTCCTGCCTCTGCCTTAGGACACGTTCTCACCATTACTTTACCAGACAGCCTCCTGAAAGGTATCCATGCCTTCATTTCTTCCCTTTCCAGACCAGTCTTCACATTTCCCAGAGTGGTCTATTGAGGAAATTCTAATTTGAACATTCTGCTAACCTATCAAAGGGCTTCTTGTTGCCTATATGTTCTCACCTAGGGTACTGTTGCCAGCTGTGAGGCACGCTAGAATGAAGGTGTTAGTAACCATTTACAGAGGTTAATGAAGCCTGCAGAGTGCACTAATTGGTCATGGTTATTGAACAGTCAGTATAACAAATATGAAAGCAGAACCAAGGGTTCCTGATTTCCAGGCCAGACTTCTACCTGTTGAATGTACCCTCTGGTCATAGGCTGAAACTTGAAACAAATATCTGGTGTCCCCAGATGCCTACCAAAGCCAGGGCAGTGACGACTTACTGGGTCTAGAAAAACAATTCCATGGTTTTCCTTGCCTCATCAGATTGTTTTAAATATCCCAGATTTCATCATTTCTGCAATATAGAAACAATGCCAAAATTAAAAGAGCTACCATTTCTTCAGTGCTGCTTCTGGGCCAAATAACTTGCTAAGTCTTTTATGTGCACTATTTTATTTAATCATCTCAACAACTATAAATGGTAAACAAAACAAAACAAACACCACTTTACACATCAGGAAACTCACCAAGAGGTTAAGTAATGTGCTAAAATTGACACACCATTAAGTCATGGAATTGGGATTTGAACTTAGGTCTGTTTCTCTCTTGGGCCTGTGACAGAATAACTCAAAGAAGGTCTCCCAGTCCTGCCTCCTTTCCCTGTCTCTGTATTATTTGAACATGCTCATCCACCCCTCTCACCACTTTAATTTCCCAGCAGCTCTCAAGAATCCAGTAGCTTGCAAGAGGAGTAAATAGCAAAAGTATTTCCATTCATTCACTGCAGGCAACATGTGCTAAAGAAAACTTGGGAGTTTAAAATTAAATTTTATGTTTTCTTTAAACAAAACCAACACAAAATGCACTTTTACAAAGGTCATCTGCAAAATGAAATGTTTCTAAGTGTCAAATGCTCTGTAACTGGAGAAACTGTGTTGGTACAGAAACCAGATAAGTATGTTTTACCCTCACTCCTCCTCAACTCCTATCACTAATTAGAGCTACATAGGTAAATTGAACCAGAGAAGGAAAATGGTGGCAAATGGTTCAAGGACATGAGATATGTGTGTCCAAAGACAGACAATGTGGCATAACAGGGAGGCACCTGAATCTAGAGACTTGAGTTACAGCCTTGGCTCCAGCACTGACTCGAGTGGTATCTCAGATCAGTTCCCTTCTCTCCTTGGACATTTTCATGCTTTGAAAGTGCTGGATTTGCAATCTCATAATTCTAAGAGCCCTTTGAGCTTTCTCTTTTATTTCACGAGAGACTGTTAAAGGGTAGGTAATAGCTCTAGCCCCAAAAACAAAAGATCTAGATCCTAGTCTCAAGCCTACTTATTACTTCCTATGATGTAGGATAGGTAGCTTTCCCTCTGAGCTTCTATATCCCCATTAGTTGGACTAGATAATTGATCAGTACTCTTCTGACTCTGTGATTTGAAAGTACCTACAAAAGACTTAATGCATTTGTATTAGTTTCCTGTCATTGCTGTAACAAGTTACCACAAACTTAGTGGCTTAAAACAATAAAAATGTTTTCACATTTATCACAGTTCTAGATGTCAGAAGTCAAACACAGGTCTTATTTTAAAATAAAAAAAAACAGCAGGGTTGACTTACTTTTTGGGTATTTTAGAAGAGAATTTGTTGCCTTGTCTTTTATAGTTTCTACAGGCCATCTGCATTTCTTGACTTATGGTCCCTTTTCTCCAACTTCAAAGCTAGCAGCATAAAATCACCAAATCTCTCTCAAACTCTCACCTTCCTATCTTCTTTTTGGAATTACACTGATGTCACTCACCCAGATAATCCAGAATAATCTTTCTGTTTTAAGATCTTTAACTAAATTACATTTATAAAGTCTCTTTCCTCATGTAATGTATTCACCAGTTCCAGGAATTAGGATATGGACCTATTTGGAGGGCCGTTATTCAACCCACCAGAGCATTTTTACGTAAGATAATACTCATGTCCTAATGTAAAAAAGAATTAAAGTAGGGGGAGATATATTTATAATCCTTTTTGAGTGAGTGCAAGGCTTGCTCTGGTCCTTCAAACACTAGCACCATATTGGGCTGAATTAATAGGTTTACAATGTTCAGAATGTGGGAGGAGACAGTGGTCAGCAATGGCCAGATCACATCTGAACTAATTGTCTAGATGAAGAAACCATAGTCTAAGTGGAACAGAAAAATAAGGTGGAGTATGCCTGGGGGTAGTGAGAAGGATGCAGGAACTTTAAATCGTCATACAATAAGCAGCAAAGGAACTGAGGATATTTACCTCAAGTAAGAGAAAATAGGAAATTTGATAGCTCTACTCAAAGATATAGAGGACGATTTAATTGAAGATGTATTAGACATTAACTCTGGCTTCTGATGGCAGAACTAAGACCATTGGCAAAAAATATAAAAAGGAAGATTTGGAGTCAAATTAAGGTAGAAGAGCCTACTGGTGGGGGTGGAGAATGGCAAAGAACAGGGTATGAACACAGGCTGAAAGAATATGCAGTAGGGATAATTCAGAGGGAATTAAAGTGGACAGTGTTGAAGTAGAACAATCTCTAAACCTCAGGGATAATTAGAACACCCTGTTTAAAATACAGGTTCCAGACTCCACTTGTAAAGAGTCTGGTAAAGTAGGCTTAGGGTTGTGCCCAGGAATCAATATTTTAAACTGTTTCACTAATCACCCAGGTTTGGAAGTACTGGATTGAAAGACTCTAGCTTTAGAAGGTCTATGGTTCTCTGATTCTTTTTTAATTAAATTTATTGGAGTAATGATGGTTAATAACATTATATCAGTTTCAGGTATACGATTCTACAATAAAGCATCTGTATGTTGCATTGTGTGCTCACTACCCAAAGTCCAACCTCCCTCTGTCATCATATATTTGACCCTTTTTACCCTCTTCATTTTACCCCGACCCCACTTACCCTCTTGTAACTACTGTACTGTTGTCTATGTCCATGAGTATTTGTTTGGTTGATTTGGTTAATTTGTTGCTTTCAGTTTCATATCCCAAGCATGAGTGAAATCATATGGTTTTCAGCTATTTATGTCTGATTTATTTCGCTTATCATGATACTCTCAAGATCCATCCATGTTGTCACACATGGCAATATTTCTTCGTCTTTTATTGCTGAGTGGTATTCCATTATATGTGTGTGTTTGTATGTGTATGTATGTATGTATGTATGTATGTGTGTGTGTATACATATCTCACATATTCTTTATCCAAACATCTGTTGAAAGACACTTAGGTTGTTGCCATCTCTTGGCTATTGTGAATAATGCTGCTATGAACACAGGGATACACACACACACACACACACACACACACACACACACACATATATATATATATATATATATATATATATATATATATATATATATATATATATCTATAATATATATAAATTTTTTCATATTTTGGGGGTATATGCCCAGAGTTGGGATTTCTGGGTCATATGGTAGCTCTATTCTAAACACTGAGAGGAACCTCCATACTGCTTGTCACAGTGGCTGCACCATTTTACATTCCCATCAGCAGTGCATGAAGGTTTCTTTTTCTTCACATCCTCTCTAACACTTGCTATTCTTTATCTTATTGATAATGGCCATTCTCACAGGTGTGAGGTGGTTTCTCATTGTGGATTTGATTTGGATTTCCATTTCTCTTATAGCTAGTGAAGTTGAACATCTCTTCATATATCTGTTGGCTATCTGTATGTCTTCATGGGAAAACTATCTGTTCATGGACTGTAAGAATCAACATAGTTAAAATGGCCATTTTACCTAAAGCAATATACAGATTTAACATAATTCTCCAGCCAATCCCAATGTCATTTTGCAAAGAAATAGAACTAAAAATCATCAAATCTGTATGTAATCACAAAAGATCCTAAATAGTCAAAGCAATGCTAAGAAAAAAAAAAAGAATTAAGCTGGAGGTATCACATTTCCTGACTTCAAATTGTAATACAAAATTACAATAATCAAAACAGCATGGTATTGGCAGAAAAAAGGACATACATACCAATGGAAGAGAATTAAGATCCCAGAAATAATCCCACACATGTATGGGCAACTAATTTTTCACAAAAGAGCCTGAAACATACAATAGAGAAAAGAAGGTCTCTTCAATAAGTGGCATTGGGAAAATTGGAAGGCCACGGGAGAAAGAAAGAATAAAACTAGACTACTATCCAACACCATACACAAAAATAACTCAAATTGGATTAAAGACTTAAATATAAGACCTGAAACAATAAAATACATAGAAGAAAATATAGGTACGAAACTTATGAACCTTGTTCTCAGAGAGGTTTTTGTGAACTTGACCCCAAAGGCAAGAGAAGTAAAAGGAAAAATAAATGAATGGCACAGCATCAAACTAAGAAGCTTCTGCACAGCAAAAGAAACAAAACAGAACAAAACAAAAAAGGAACCAACTGAACAGCAGAAGATATTTACAAATGATACTTCTGATAAGGGGTTAATATCCAATATATATAAAAAACTCATACAACTACACAGCAACAAAATGCAAATAATTTCCAGTTTGTTCTCTGTAGCTGAGTCTGTTTTTGTTTTGTTTGCTTATTTTGTTCCTTAGATTCCACATATAAGTGAATTACCTGCTATTTGTCTTTGTCTGACTTATTTCACTTAGCATAATTCCTTCTAGGTCTATTCATGTGTTTCGAATGGTAAGATTTTATTCTTTTTTATGGCCAATTAATATTCATTATACACATATGTAGCACATCTTAAATTGTTAGTTATAAAACAGTCACAGCGATGTAAAGTACAGCATAGAGAATACAGTCAATAATACTGTAATAACTGTGTATGGTGCAATGTGGGGACTAGGCTTATCAGGGGGATCTCTTCATAAATATATAAATGTTTAAGCACTGTGCTGTAAGCCTGAAACTAAAATAAAATAATATTGAATGTCAACTCTAATTAAAAAATAAAAATTAAAAATAAATAAATTTTTAAAAAGCAATAAAATTTTCCTAAATCAAAAGAAAAATTCAATTAAAAATGGGCAAAAGATCTGAACAGATACTTTTCTCTGATTCTTTTTAGTGGATCTGGCAAGTAAGAGCGCCTAAGCAATTTACTCAGGAGCAGCTGGGAATATCCAGGGTCTATGGCTTTTGCTTGGGAATGAGAACTTGCAAAGTTGGTGAAAACCCATAGAGTTTGACTGACTTTTTATGGAGATCTGCCTTCTGGAGAAGTGGGTCTCGGAAACCAAAAAAGGCTTCCAACTCCTAATTAAAATCACAGGCTCAGGAGCCTGGTTCCCTGTGTTCAAATCCCAATTTGTTCATTTACTAGCTCTTTAACTGTGGACAACGACTTCACTTCCATGTTCTTCAGTTTCTAAGGTGAAAAATGGGAATGAAAACAGTACATATTTCATAAGGCTGTTTTAAGTATTAAGTAAATTCCAAAGCATTTAGAAGACTGCCCACCACATAGTTAGGGCATAACAAGTGTTAACAATCATCATTATCATCATCATCATCATCATCATCATCATCATCATCATCATCACCAGTGAAATTCTGCTGTTAGAAAGGGTTAAGAGAACAAACTAACCAATACAAACTTTATTTCATTCAACTCCATGATGCTTCAAACCTCCCCGGTACTGAGAACATGCCAAGGTCTCATCAGTCCTGTTTTCCCACCTCCCAGCCTTACTCCGGTCACCCACAGTTTAACCAGGTCTCCACTAGGGTAAATACCACCACTGATGCTCCAAGTCACTTGAAAACTAGTTAAATACCCCCAATGAATAGAATAAATTTAAATCCTAGGTGTCCAAACCAAAAATTTGAAAGGGATCTATTTGGTGCAATTCTTTCTACTGAAATAATGCCCTGACATAATCCCAAACTCTTTGCCAACTTTGTGTGAGCAACTACCTTCTGATTATAGTATTATTTTACAAGGAGAAAAAAGTTGTCAAAAGCAAGCAACGTGAGAACAAGGGGTAGAAGGAGAAAAGCAAGTCAGGACTTTGTTACTAGAGAGACATGCTCAGAGTTCCAATGACATTTGGGGGTAGAGATATAGAGCAAGTTTTACATGGGCAAACCTCTGGTCAACATCAGCAGCTGGTAGGGCCACAGAGCATAGGAGTTAAATTTATTGTTTGAGTCAAGCAGATTTCACTTTGTATCCCACCACTACCTCTTACCAATTGTATGATTTGGGAAAACAGTATTTTACCCCTGATTCTAGAATTCTTCAACTTTAAAATGGTAATCATACCTCATAGAGTAATTGTGGGTGTTAAATTCAATGTGGCGATTTATTACACTAGATGGTTGGGGTCTTTGTTCCTGTTCACAGAGCAGGGAAAGGCAGACAAAAAAAAAGATAAAAATATATACTATCAGATAGTGATGAGTATTATGAAGAAAAATTATGTCATATATGTGGAACAATTGATACACTTTCTGACATGAGTAAGAGTTCAACGAACATTAAACACCACATCGGTGAAATGCCCCCAAATTAGAACTTCATCTCCATTTTATAGATGCAAAAACTGAGGTCACTGAGTTAAACAACCTGCTTAAGAGCATGCAGCTTGTAAGGCCCAGAATCCAAATGCAAACTTGGTTATAGACACACAGGCTCATGTTCTTCCCAATCTGCTGCCACTGCTCATTTTGGATTCCAGATCATAAAACTACAAAAGGTCAAATATGAAAAGGATTTAAAGAATCATCTAGTACTGAGTTTGAGTTTTTGTTAGTTTATTTTTTTTTCAAGAAGTATAACCCAATTTGTAAAATAGATAATAAAACATCACTTCTCCAGTTTAAGTGAGTCAGAGAAGTGCTCAGAATCCTGCCTCATCAGAACCCCTCACTTTCTGAGACACCTCCCATGAAAATTAATGGTACTAAAGCTATCCAACTCCCCTGATCCAGTCACCAATATTTTAGAGATGTAGAACAGAAATCTAAAAGAATGAAGGTATCCACTAACAGTTATACTGAGACTTAGTCTAGAATGCACATTAAAGATGAATGTCCAAAAAAGCATCAGAAGAAGAGAGAGAGTTCAGACCACAAATGGATACAGTCAGTCTCAAAAGCTGTATTAAGTAGTCACTATGTGGTTAAAAAAATTGCTTAATTGAAACAGATCTGCTGTTAGTAACTGGGAAATTATACCCATATGTGGTATGGTTAAGTGGGTCCTACACACAGGGAGGGGTTTGTTCTAAACAACCCACAGTGGATTCCTCTGATCTGAGTATTCAAGAAGTGGAGTTGAATCATAATTTATTCTTCCTGTTGCACTGCTGGTTCTGAGGATAAAATTAAATAATTGATGTGAAAATGCTTTGAAAATTATAAATTGCTGTGCAAATTTAAGTGCTTAAAATATTATTTCCATTACTATTCATTCTTGGCTATGGCTTCAATCTTACAGAATTTTTAGTTTGACATGAGTCTTAGGAGTTTCACTAATTCCATCCACCAGGCTCCAGAGAGTCTTTCTCTGAGTGGCTACAGATCTATAACAGCTACAGGCCATTATCAGCATCCTTGGTCAAAGATTCACTCTATAACCAACAAATGAGCGTGCTAAATTCATATTAGTTGTGGTGCGCGTAAAACCTCTCCCTATCTCATCTGAGCTATCAGTTAAGCCACACTATTAAGCACTAAGTTTGCAGAATGAAGGTTTTGGGTAAGATTAAATAGTGAAAATATTTTGGTAAAGGCTGGGATAATGAGTCAAAAAACCATCTGCAGATACAATGCAATCCCTGTCAAAACTCCAATGACATTTTTCCTGGAAATAGAACAAATAGCCTTAAAGTTTGTATGGAATCACAAAAAAAAAAATAGCTAAAGTGATCTTAAGAAGAACAAAACTGGAAGCAACACACTTCCTGATTTCAAACTATATTACAAAGCTTTAGTAATCAAAATTTGTGGTATTGGTATTTAAAGGACATACAGATCAATGGAAGAGAATAGAGAGCTCAGAAAAAAAAACTCCATGCATATATGATGAATTAATTTATGACAAAGGAATAAATAATGCATAATGTGGAAGGATAGTCTCTTCATTAAATGGGGCTGAAAAAATTAAACAGCTATGTGCAGAAGAATGAAACTAGATTACTATCTTATACCATACAACTTCAATGTAAGACCTGAAACCATAAAACTTTTACAAGAAAATATAGGTGATAACTTCCTTGGAATGATTTGGCAATGATTTTTTGGATGTGACACCAAAAGCAAAGGCAACAAAAGCAAAAACAAACAAAAGGAACTACATGAAACTAAAATAGAAGGCAACTTACTGAATGGGAAAAATATTTGCAAATTATATCTGATAAGATGGTTAATATCTAAAATATGTAAAGAAGTCATATAACTCAATAACAAAAAAATCATTAAACAATGAGCATTGAATATAAATAAACATTTTTTTTTTCCAAAGAAGACATACGGATGGTCAACCAATACATGAAAAGGTACTCAACATCACTAACTATCAGGGAAATGCAAATCAAAACCACAATGGGGTATCATCTCACACCTGTTAGAAGAGCAGTCATAAAAAAGAAATCACAAGTGTTGGCAAGGGTGTGAAGAAAAGGGAACACTTGTGCACTGTTGAGAATGTAATTGGTACAGGCACTATGGAAAACATTATAGAGGTTCTCTCCAAAATTAAGAGCAGAACTACCATATGGTCCAGTAATTCCACTTCTGGGTATTTTTCTGAAGAAAAGTAAAACACTAAATTGAAAAGATATATGTACCCTTATACTTGTTATGATATTATTTACAATAGATGGTGGGCCAGGTGAAAGTAGGGTTCATCTCCTCCCAGGATGGCAATAAAATTACAACCAAATTATGAAGCAAAAAATGTGGAGAACCGCCTGAAGTCTAACTGATCATGACACATACACATGAGAATATAAAGAAAGGCCACATGGAGACCAGTAGGGGGGATGGACACAAAGGGGCTGGTCCCACAGCTGTGTGTGGCAGCCGAGCACCGGGAGTGAGGGTGCAGCTGCAGAGGCCCCCTGAAGGAGAGGGATGTCCTGCCCCAACCAGGGGCTCCTTAGCTCAGGGATTCAGCCCTGGGAAGAGGAGTTCCCACAAAATCTGACTGTAAACACCAGTGGGGATTCCGGCCGTCCAGGTGAGACCGATGAACTGTGAAAACCCAGACATCCCCTTGAAGGGCCCGCACACAGACTCACTCACTTGCAGACATGCACCAGTAGCACTGGCAGGATCAGCAGCTCAGGAGGCACCAGAGACACATGAGGAGGGACTAAGTTGTGTGGCCCCAGGCAAGGGCTGGAGGAACAGCCGCCACAGATCCTTTGTCATCCCCTTGCTGTGCAGTATGCAAACAGGTGCCATCTTGCCTGTGTTGAGCCTGTCTCCCCACACCAATTCTGAATCAGCATTGGCTGGTGAGATTGGCCCAACCCACCCCACCCCATATCTCCCTGGGACCCCACCCACCCCAGCACGCAAGTGGCTCAGGTGAAGAGATGGAGGATTACAAATTGGTGGTTACAAAACAGTCATGGGAATGTAGAGTACATCATAGGAAATATAATCAATAGTATTGTAATGGCTGTGCGTAGAGCCAAATGGATATAGAGTAATCAAGGGATCACTTTATAAACTATATAAATATATAAATATCTATCCAATGTACTGTATACCTGAAACTAATAATAAAAGTATTCCTAGAACAGTAATTCGTATAATGATTATTGATATAGTAGCTATTCAGTGAATAAATAAACATTCAAGAGCTCATTATTCAATAGTTCATTATTCAATAACTCATTACGTCAATTATTTTCTAAGCATTTACAACAACCATTAGAAGGATGGACCATGAATTTGAGATCTTTGCATTCTGTTTAACATATCAATTTTTCCCCAAGCATTAGGTGGTAGGTCACCAATTAAAGATTTAATGCTACTAAAATATTGTCTTTGTTAAAGACAACTGTGAATTATCCCTTTTCATATTATTAATGAATTAATTTTCAAGTCAAAAAAAATAAAATTAAAAAAATTTAAATCAGGATAGATATCTCAGCTGTGGAAACCCCTCTGAGGAACGAATAGTCATAGCCCCCCACACTGGCCTCCCAGCCCAGGGCCACAGAGCCAGGAAGAGGAGCCCTTATAACATCGGGCTGTGGAAAACATCAGGGATTGCATCCCAGTGAGACAAGGGGCTGCTGCAGATCTGGATATTGCAGGTCTTACAGGGCCCAAGCACAGACTCATTTGCTCATAAACTCACTTGTTCTGGTCCCCAGTAAAGAGTCAGCAGCTCAAAAAGCACCAAGGGCATATGGCAATGAGCTAAAGTGACCAGATTTAAGACGAGGGCTGAAGGAGCAAAGGTCAAGACAGCTCTTTCCAGGGACAAAAGTGCTGGCAGTGTTATCGTTCCTTTATTGAGCCCTCACACAATCCAGCTGGCCTGCTGCAGGCAGATATCAAATCTAAGTTCTCCATTAACTTGGCTAACACTATTAACACCACCCTGGTGATTCCCTGAAACCTGGCCCCATTCAGCTCTCATGCCTGGCCAAACCTCTTCAGCGGCTCCTCCACATAAGCAGCCTGCCTTGGCTCACACTGCATACTTTCCTAAACCTCTTAAAGCTCCACAAACCTTAAACAATCAGCAGCTGGCCTCGATGTGTCCCATACCTCTTGCTAAGCTACCTCAAGCCCGGCACGAGCAGCAACTGGTTTCAACTTGCATTGTAACACCCATCAAGTAGTCCCAAGCCTGGCATAAGCAGTGGCCACTCTTGGCTTGAAACATAGCTTAAACTAAGTGGCCACAAACCCAGCATAAGTGGCAGCTGGCCTCAGCTCACATCATGGCACCTACCACAGGGTCCCAAGCATGATACTAGTAGCAGCCAGCCTCAGTTCAGAGTACCCTCTCCAAGAGCCTCTAAGCCCAACACAAGTGGAAACTGACCACAGATCATGTCGTAGCTCCAACCAGATGATACCAAGCTGGGCATAAGCACTGATTCAACTTGATCTGTACCAGACTCCCTCCCAAAAGGCTCCAGAACCAAGACACCTGGTGACTGGCTTTTGACCACACCAAAGCACAACCCAACTAACTTCCCAAATGACACAACTGAAAGGCTTGTACTAAAGCCCTATTAAAGCAACTCCCACTTTGTAGAGTCAGCCCCTGCACAACAGTTTGTTCACTGAAGTCACTGACAACCCTCACAGCCCATCAGCCTAAGAGTCACCCCAACTGCTAATGGGTCAACAGTAATCATGACTCAATTACAACAGGAGGACATACACAATCAACACAAGGGACGCCCCTGGAGTACCTGGTTCAAGTGACCAGGGAGACTGCACCACTTGGCCCCAAGGACACTTACTATATAAGGCCACTCTGCCAAAACTGGGTGACATAGCAGATCTATCTGATACATAGAAACAGATATAGGGAGTCAGCCAAAACGAGAAAATAAAGAAACATGTCCTAAATGAAAAAAAGGATAAAACTCAAAAGATAGAGAGAGAGAGAGAGAGAGAGAGAGAGAGAGAGAGAGAGAGAGATTGAAAGGAAATGAAGACAAGCAATCTATCAGATATAGAGTTTGAAAAACTGATTATAAAAGATGCTCTATGAACTTAGAGGAAGCATAGATGATCTTACTAAGAACTTCAAAAAAGAGATAGGAAACATAATAATGGAGATAGAAAACATCAAAGAGAACCTGTCAGAAATGAAGAAAACAATAACAGAAATGAAGAATACATTAGAGGGAAACAACAGCAGATTAGATGAAGCAGAGGATCAAGTCAGCTATTTAGAAGATAAGATAGCAGAAAACACACAATCAGAACAATAAGAAAAAAGAATCCATAAAAGAGGGAAATTTAAGGAGCCTCAGGGACAACATTGAGTATATTAACATTCACATCACAGAGTTATCAGAAGGAGAAGAGAGAGTGCAAAATAATTGAAAACTGGGCTACAGCCATGACACCCTGAACAAGTTGGTTCCCATCTGATTTCCGAAGCTAAGCAGGGTCAGGCCTGGTTAGTACTTGGATGGGAGACCACTGAGGAAGACCAGGTGCAGTAGGCATAAAAAATAAAAATAAGGGATTGTAAACTGATAAAAAATTGAAAACTTATTTTAAGAAATAATGACAGAAAACTTTCTTAACCTGACAAAGGAAATAGACATACAAGTCCAGGAAGTGCAAAGAATCCCAAGTGAGATAAACCCAAAGAGAGTCACCCCAAAACACATCATAATTAAAATGCCAAACTAGAGGAAATGGCTCAAAATAGTTAAAGTAATGAAAGGCAAAGACCTACAACCAAGATTGCTCTACCCAGCAAGACTATCATTTAGAATCAAAGAGCAAATAAAAAAAATCACACACAAGAAAGAGCAGAAGGAATCCATTAACACTACACCAGTATTACAAGAAATGTTAAAGGAACTTCTTTAAGAAGAAAAGATCAAACATATGAATTAAAAATATAGGAAAACAAAAACTTTCACTGACAAAGGCACACAATTAGTAAAAGTGGTGGATCAACCAAGTATAAAGCTAGTACAAAGGTTAAAAGACAAAGGTAGGAAAACTATGTGTAGTTGTGACAATAAATTAAGGAATAAATCAAGGGAAACACAAACATACACAAAAGAAGTTTAAAACGACAAAAACATAAATGTGGAAGGTGAGAGTACAAATTGTAGTGATTTTAGAATGTGAAATTAAGTGACCATCAACTTAAAACAGACTGCTATAAACATAGCTTGGTATATATATGAAGCACCTGGTCACCACAAACTAAAAATCTATGAGATTTAAAAGAAATAAGAAGAAAGGAAACCAAACATAATGCTATAGAAGTCATCAATATTCAAACGAGGGGGAGGGGGAGAAAATGAACAAAGAACTACAAACGCATTTGGAAAATGATAAAATCACAATAATTATATACCTATCAATAATTACATTAAATTTGAATGGACTAAATGCCCCAATAAAAAGACATTGTGTGACAGAGTGGATTGAAAAAATAGGACTCATACATTTGCTGCCTACAAGACATCCACTTTAGATCGAAAGACAGAAACAAAGTAGAGATGGAAAAACATATATTTCATACAAATGGAAATGAAAAAAAAGTTGAGGTAACAATACTTATAAGACAAAATAGACTTAAAAACAGACTGTAACAAGGGATAAAGAAGAGAATTTCATAAGGATAAAGGGATCAATCTAACAGGAGACTGTAACTCTTATAAACATCTATGTATCCAGTGTAGGAGCATCTAAATATATAAAGCAAATAGTGATAGACACAGAGAAAGAGATGGACAGCAACATAATCATAGTATAGGAATTTAACACACCATTAACACAAATGGATAGATCATCTAGACAGAAAAACAACAAGAAAACATTGGCCTTAAATGAAACATTAAACCAGATAGATTTAATTGATATTTTTAGAGCAGTTCACCTTAAATAAAACAGCAGAATATACATTCTTTTCAAGTGTACATAGAACATTGTATAAACATACCAACATTTGCATCATAGGGGTACCAGAAGGATAATAGAGACAGCAAGGTATTGAAAATCTATTTGAAGAAATAATGATTGAAAACTTCCTTAACCTGGTGAAGGAAATAGACACATACAAGTCCAGGAATCCCAGAGTTTCTACAAAAAAAAATGATAATCATGTCAGGTTTGGAGGTGTTAACGAACCATATTGTGCTAATCATTTTACAATATATAGATGTATCAGATCATCATGTTTTATATCTTATACTTACATAGGTTATATGTCCATGATATCTCACTAAAGCTATAAATAAAAGGTATGACCAATATAAAAATTAAAAGGTCAGAAAGATATAAAAATAAGAATGATAGGTAATATTCACATACTACTTAGTTTCAGTCAGCATTCTATGTGTTTCCAAAAATTGATCATTTTATCTCCACATCACCTCTGCTAATATTCTCTTGTTTTACAGATGAGAAAACTGAGGCTCAAAGAAGTAAAATCACTTGCCCAAGTTCACATTGATAAAAAGTGGTAAAGTTAAATTTGAACCCAGCAGTATAGGCCTAGGGTCTGACTCTTAATCACAAAACAAAACAACCCAAATGCATGGATCTCACAAGTGTGGTCTGAAATCAGATTGTCTGTGTTCCAATTCAAGATATGACCTTTGCCATATGCGTGAAATTGGTCAAATTATTTCACTTCTCTGTGCTTTGGTTTCTTCATGAAATAGAGATAATAATAGCATGTACTTCAGAGGGCAACTGAAAGGTGTCAATGAGGTATGTATGCTAAGGCTGTCTCTTTCACACAGTATGCCCAATAAATGTTACCTATTTGAGCATATGGGGAAATGGAAACAAAGAACATAACTGTTGGATTTCTATATTTGAGAATGACAGGAACAAATGATGAAGGAAGGTGATGCCACCACAAAAAAAAAATAAATAGAAAGTTAAAACTATGCAGTATCATGACAGCTGACAGAAGTATCTGGTAATGTAGTGTAGTAGTTCCTATCACAAACCCTAGGGGAAGTCCACCTGGGTCAAGTAAGTCTCAGCTCTGTTATTTTCATTGCTTACATGACATTGAGCAGACTACTTAATCTTGAATCTACCTCACTGTCTTTATATGTAAAGAGAGGACAGCAATTATAACTACCCCAGGGCTATTGTGAAATCAATGCATTAACGGATATAGAGCACTTAGAATAGTGTTTGGCACACAAGAAGATCCCAATGAATGTTGGCCTGTATCATTTCCAGAATGAGGAAAAGGATTTCTTTACGAAAGTTTGGTAGTGCCTTTGAAAGGAAGGAGGCAGACAAAAATAAGGAAAACCTATATTGTAAGTGTATCTCTTCAAATGTATCCTGTTATTCATCTCCACTGTCCAGGACCTCATTTGGGTCCTTATTATTCCTTACCTGGTCTCATTGAACATGGAGTGGGACAAGTAGGACATTCCTTATGGAATGAAAGTAATCTTGTTTGCCTGGAGCATCAGGCTAATGAAGAGTCAGGCTGGAGAAGGGTCTCAATTGTCTGGTGAAAGAATTCAGACTTGGTCTTGTAGGCAATAGGGAGTTCCGGAAAATTTGGGAACAGTCATTGCAGAATTGTGTTTTAAGAAAAAAATTAACAATGAGAGAGAGACTAGGTGTGGCAAACTACTTAAGATGCTTCCCAATCAAGGTAAAGATGACTGTTGTCTGACAAAGTACTGCAGCAGGAAGGACAGGACATCAGAGATATTCGGGATGCTGGTGAGATTTTTTAAATCCATTCATTTATTTATTCAATATTCATTGAATACTTCTGTATGCCTAGCATGGTGATAGGCATTGTGAATGCAGCAACATAAAATCATTCATTCATTCAACAAATATTTATTGAACAACAGGTGCATATGTTGTTCTTGGAGCTGGCGACTCAACAGTGGTTCCTGCCTTCAAGGAGCTCATGAGCAAGACTAGGGGAAAGGTAAACAGGTGATTATGATACATTTGGACAAATCTGAGATAAAGATGAAATCAGCTTCTAACTGTTTTTGGCAGTGAGGGCTATGTCACCTAAACTGTGTGGTGTCTGGGGGTAAAATAGTAAGGGTAGAGGTCAGGGAGGGAAGAAGAGGCCATATTGATATCACAGTAGGGAGTACGAGGGGTTTGTTGTGGCAAAGGGAGAATATTACAGGACTTAAACAAGGTGTCTGACTTAATTTTAGAGTAGTCACTCTGGGAGTAAAGATGGGGGTGTAAAAGTTTGGAAGCGTAAGGAACCAGGCTAGAGTGTAAAGCACAGAGGGGCTCTTGGAATCCTAGCAGGTCCCAAAAGGCCTACAGAGACCCTTCCATATTATGAAACCTCTTTTAATTGTGTAGAATGAGACCCCAGAGAGGTAAAGTGACTGGTCACAGAGCTAATCAAGTGGCCAAACTTACATCTGAAGGCCTGTCCTGATCATCACTCCAGTATGCTGATTACGACACCCCAGTTTGCAGGTAAAAGGTGTCGTTAGTAAAAAGGAACCAAGGGCATGAGTGAACAGCACGATAATAAGATCAGAAGCGGGGGTCTTAAATTGGGACCTAAGGACCCCTTTTGTCCTTTTCCACATTTGTAACTCCAGAGTTTTGCAAACCTTACTATGAAAAACAAATAAAAGAACATTCCCCGGTCAGAAGGCCAAGGTAACAGGGTTGTGTGGGGGTGGGAGGGCGGGAAGATGCTTGGGAAGCACGTCCAGTCTGCAAGGGAAACAAGCGGTCCAGTTCCCAAAGAACAAATCAGAAATTTGAGATTTCCGCCTATTTGACTCCCCACAGCCTCAGCCACAGAAGATGGACTGTGGCGCCCTCTGCTGAACCCTGAAGACTGTCTCCCCGGCCCCGGTGACGCAGCCTGGCCGCGAAGCTAAAATGGCGGCGACGCCCCTGCGCACTGCGTTGCGTGACGGGAAGGTCCCGGCGGTAAGGACTGCAGGATGGACCCCGGGGCCTGGCCTCCCGGTGTGGGGCTTTGGAACCCCCGAGCTGTGACAGCACCTTCTTGTAACACAGCTTTGGCAAATCCGAATTGGTCTCTAAGCGACAGCTATGGCACTTGTGTCTCTGCTGCGGGCACCTCAGCAGACGGTGGTAGAGTGCAGCGGGAAAGATGCAGCCGCTCAACTCTTTTTTTTTTCTATTAGGATTCAAGGCAGAGTTAAAGATTAGTGGACTTTCAACTTTACAGCTAGGAGTTTTAATCTGAAATGCCTGGCTGAGACAAATGGCAGCGATTTATGGCAGTGGTGAGATCAGTGAGTGAACTGAAATAGTATATAAAACGTACTATTTATATACTTGAAACAGTATATGAAAACATACACATATAAATTTCTGTACATTTGGGACAGAGGGTCCATAGCTTTCATGAGATTTTCCAAAAAGGTTCGTGACTTCTTTTTTTAAGGGACGAGGTTCTAGGCCAAGGATAATATACCATAATGATTATGCAGAATTTTAGAGCCAGACTCCCGTTTCACATCTAAACTCCACTAACCTCTAATGATATGATCTTAGCAAGCTCTTAACCTGTCTGTGCCTTAGTTCCCCATCTGTAAAATGGGGTTAAGAGCAGTGCCTACCTCTTAGGATTGTTATAAATGAGTTCATTAGATAAATTTTTTATAACAAATATTAACTGAAAATAATTTAATAGCTTCCCCAACACTTGAGTAAACCTTGGCAGCATTATAGCACCTCGTGTTGCTACGCTTTCAACATCCATTATCTTTGTCGATCCTCATAATTTTGTGCGTTTGGTTTACACATAAGGAAAATTGAAAGAGACAGGCTAAATAACTTATATAAAGTTGCCCAGCTAGTCAGTGACAGACTTGGGATTCTAGAACCAGGCCTGCCAGGTTCTTGGCCTAGTGCTTTTTCTATTATACTGTGTTGAACTGATGCCAAGGACCTTGTGGAAATGCATTAAACCTTCTAACCCTGACTCTCATGTAATAGTTTGGGAAAGAAATCCTCAGGCGATTCTCTATATAGCCTGTGCTTGAACACATGTGATAGGCAACAAATCACATATTTTGCAACTCAATCAAATTTATAGAATGATAATTTTATTGTGATGTGCCCCATTAACATTTAGACCTCTCAAGATTCCTCACATGTTAGAAGAACATAAAAGTTTTCCTTGACACTGGTCCCTCTCTAGTTATCACCTTTACTCTCTTTTCCTTCTTAGCATGCCTCAAGGAAGAGGGCTGTTTATTCAAGGTTTCAAAGCTTTCAGTACCGCTTCATCTATCAACTCACTTCCCTAAGCATTCTATCAGAGTCCTTGTTGGCAAAGCCAGTAGGCGCTTTTCTGACCCATGTGCTAATTTTAACCCTGTTGACCCTTGACCTCTAAGTTACCATGCTGTTCTCATATTTCTTTAGCTTCTCTGCCCTTTCCTTCTCCCTTTCCTTCTATGGTTTATTTTCCTGTGCCTATCCCTTAAATGATGATGTTCAACAAAGATATTTTCTTGGCTTTCTCTCCTCCTTATGTTACATTCATTCCCTGGATGATCTCATCCCCTCACTCAGTTTCAACCAACACCTGGAGCTAATGGCTATTTAAGTTATGTCCATAGTCCAGGAAAGTTTCCTTAACTCCAGGCACACATATCAAACTGCCTACCATTCATCTCAGAGGCACCTCCAACCCTTTTTTCTAAGACTGAATTCATCATTTTCCTCTTGCCTCAGAGCCGAAGTGCCACCATCTAACTTAACCTCCAAAGCTAGAAACTTGGCTGTAAGTCCTGATTCCTTTTTCTCCCTTAACTCTTATGTCTCATCAACCATCACTTTATCTATTCACTTAACAAATACTACCTGAGCACCTACTTTATTCCCAGCATCCTCTTAAGTGCTGAGGATACAGTATCTGGCTCATCCTGTAGCACAGCCCCTGCCTTAATGCAATTTTCATTCCAGTACTAAGCCCGATGTTAAGCTATGATTTACATACTAAATTCTGAAAATGAAAAGAATGGTGTGCTCTGAGGACACATAGTCTGGGATCATGGAAGACTTTCCCAAGGAGGTGATATATGAGTTGAGAGCTGAGGAATGAATAGGAATGAATTAGATAAAGAGAAATAAGAAATTGCAGTCAGAGGAGAAAGCATGTGTACAAGGTCTTGAGGTATCAAGATTGATTATACACTAGAGAATCAAAAAAGGTCAGTGTGTTCTCGGCACTTACAGAACATAAGACAGAGAAGCATGAGACAGGGCTGGAGAGGTGCCAGGAGCTTCATGGTCCACAGGAATAATTTGGACTTTGTCCTAAAACTAATGAGGAGCTACTGAAGATCACTCTCCCTGCTAATAGGAAATCAGAATATTGGGGAGAGCAGCTAGGTAAATCTGTTAGGAAACGTGGTGCTTCTGTTAGGTTTGTGACAGTGTGGGTAAGAGAGATGGCCACATTCAGGGTATATTTAAGAAGTTAAAGCACTAGGACATAGAGACTAATTAGATATGAGGGGGAGAGGTGATGAGGTAGCAAAAATAGAAGTCCCAGGTTTCTAGTTTCTGGCTTGAATGACTAAGTGAATGGTGGTGTCATTTTTTGAGTTCAGAATGCTACAAAGAGGAACAAGTTTAGGGTACAGTGAGGTGATTAGTGCAATTTGAGATATCATAGTTTAATAGGAAACATTTTTTTGTTTTTGCTTTCTTAATGATATATAAAATGATGGTGTTTCTTGAGATGGATGACATTAATTTTAGTTAAATTTTCTTGTTGAAACCAGGAACATGGATGAGTTCACCCAGGGAGAGAATATAGACTCAGAAGAGAAAGGAACAGAGGCTTGAGCCTTGACTATTTCTAACTTTTAAAATCCAATAAAGGGATATGAATTAGCCAAAGGGACAGAAGAAGAGCAGTCAAAGAGATAGGAGGAAATCTTGAAATCTCTTTTGTCCTGGAAGCCAAGAAAAGAGCATAGTTTAAAAAGAAAGGAGGTCAGGTAAGGTGAGAACTGAAACGTGTCTTCTTGGCTCAAGTGACAGAAGAGCATTGGGCACTCTGCAGGAACCGAAGTTAGGTGGTGCTGTGGAGGCAGAAGCCAGATTAGCTAGGTTGAGAAGTACATGCAATGCGGGCAAGTGCTACCAAATAGTGGAGGCCACTCTTTTAACAAGATTAGCTATAAAAGGCAAACAAAATGGGGAAGTATCTGTATGGGATGGTGAAACCCTGCTTTTACTTTCTACTTAGCTCTTACATTTTTCCTTTCCCCTGCTTCTCCATGGCTGCTGCTTTGGTTCAGGTTCTCCTTGTCTGTTGCATGAACTATTGGCAATAACATTCTCTTTGGATCTTCTCCAGATCTGTCGTCCATACTGCTGCCAGAGGGGTCTATCTAAAACCTATAAAAGACCAAGTAACTCCCTTTTTTGAAGCCCTTGAATGGTTCCAAAGCAGGTACAAGAGAATATAGATAATATCCATGACCCTTAATTTTCTGCTTATGTCTTGCACTTGGAGATTCAGTGAAGATACCATGCTATGCCATGTGTCTATCTATGCCTTTGACTCTACTATTTCTTCCTATAATATCTTGTCCTCACCTAGTTTGCCTAGTTAATACCTGTTTGTCTCTGTTCAGGTCATCACTTCCTAATTTAAACCTTTTCTCACTGTTTCAGATAGTTTATTGTTTTCTTCTACTGTTTCTGTATTCTGTACATATTTCTATAATTATATAAAATTTACTATGTGATAATTTGCTGACATGTCTGTTACCTGTAGTAGCTTATATGTGAAGGTATTGGCTGGGCCTTTTGTTCCTTTATCCTACCCAGTGCCACACACTGTGCCTTGCCCATAGCAAGCACACACACAAAAAAAATAAAATTCATTTTTAAGGCACAAACACACATCCATAGATTAAAATATGAGAAATTTGAATATATCAGTATTAAAATGAAAGGACATATACTGTCCATGTGACAGACCCTTTTCAGAGAGAACTTATGAAGTTTTTCCCCCTTTTTAACATCCTGCCTGTCATTGTTAGCCTAACAATTTCTCTACCTGCTCCATCACAGACAGTTTTACCCCCAGCCACCTGCAGTGCTTTGTGATTCCCCAAATCTCCTCAAATTTCCATAAGGACCTGTGAAACCATCATCCTCCCAGAGTTTATCTCAACTCTCCTTGAGCCAGTTGATCTTCAGCACCCATTCAGTTTGCTGAGCAAACAAGGACCTGAACTGATATTTCACTGGGTTAAGGACCACTTTCTCTCATTTGTCCCAAATCTACCCACATTCAAGCATTCCCACCTTCCAAACAGTCTGGATCTCAGTTAAAGAGGCAAAGGCCTCAGAAATCCATATTTCCCTTTTAGTGTGTATTTATTTATTTGCCTTTTATTGCCAGTTCTGTTGTACTTCAAATATAATTATGTTTATGGGGAGTAGTATGTGTCTTAAATAAATACCCTATGCTATTTCCTCAATTTACACTCCACAAGACATTCTATCCACAATTACCATAGAGAATGGTATTACACTGTGTGTGTATGTGTGTGTAGAATTCCCAAAAGTAGGCCATCATTGAAGTAATGGAATTGATAAGCTAATTCACTAATTCTTTCATACAATCAACAAACATCTTAAGGTCCTATGATGTACCCGTCACAGTGCTAAGTTTTATAAGGGAGTGAAAGGTCAGTATTTCCCCTTCATCAGGATACTATGATTTATCAATCTCAACAAGTACTTTACAGATTGAGAGACCTTCATGCATTCATTTACTTAGTAATAGTTATTGAAAACCTATTGCAAAGTACTGGAAAAAAGTAATCATCGAGAAAAATGTGTGATCCCTTCCATTCAGAAGTTTATAATCTACTTGATAATAAAAGGAAGTAACTGACAGATAAAGAAGAGACTCAAAGATGTCATAGTGAGTTTACACTGTATATATTGGCTGCCTCATGATCTGTAGTACTTTGATTTTTTTTTCTTAACTACATAAATTTCCACCACAAAACCTACAGTATGGGAAATTTCTACATCTACAGGTGCCACTGACCCAAATCTTAGCTGCACTGGCAAATGAACTTTGCCAATTGTGAGTCTGTGCCAAATGCTATTTGTCCATTTTTCCTTGAGTCTCCTGAACCACCTCCTACTCATTTATGAGCTAGGCATTGCATTGGGAAAGATCTGATTCTCCAAGAGTTGAGTATATGACTGAACCACTAAAATCTTGCTAGTACTGCTAAAATGTTACAGCCTTCATTAGAATCTAGCTGCATTTTGAGCAGGGGTTCATTCTTTCAGACCCAGAATTTGGACCCATCCACCACACATAACAAGGAATGTCTAAAACTAAGGGAGAAGAAAGTAGAAGGGAGGAATTAATACATTTGGCAGAAATTAATGAAATATAAAAGCAAGAAGCCATGGAGTTGGTCAATAATACTAAAAGCTGTTTCTTTTTAACAGACCAAACCTTTGACAAGTATGTTCAAAAAGTAAAAAGAGAAAGAGAAAGCACACAAATAACATTAGGAGTAAGACTTTAGACATAACCAAGAGATATAGGGCAGATTTTTTTAATGTTATTAGGGAACAGAATCGAGAGTCCAGAAATAGACCCATGTTCAAATCAATTTTTTTGAGTCAATTGGCTAAGTATATGTGCGGGACAGGCAAGGGGGAATCTCTACATCATACCATTCAAAAAATAAATTACAAATGGATTACAAATCTAAATATGAGTTGAAACTTATAAAAACACTGAAAGCATGTGTATCAGAACGCATCCATCAACTTAGGGTAAGAAAGATTATCTTAAGGCATAACACAAAAAGCCATAGGAAAAAAATTACAAAATTTGACTATAAATATTTTTTAAAAAACTTATGCATGTCAAAAGACACCATAAACAAAGATAAGAGGCAATTGACAAGTAACAGACAAAAATATTTACAACATACATAAAAGATGAAATAATGTCATATATTTATATATCATATATATGTACACATATATATCAATAAATAAGATGGCAATCCAACAATATAAAAGCAAATTAAATGAACAGATAATTCAAAGAAGAGGAAATACAGAAGGCTTTTAAACATTTGAAAATATGTTCAACCTCACTAATATCAAGAATAATGAAGGCTAAAATGAGTAACCATTTTTATCCATGAAATGGGCAAAATTTCTTAAAGTTTATCAATAGCATATGTAGAGAGAGTCTGGGAAAACAGATACTCTTGAAACACTGCTGTTGGGAGTGTAAATTGCTACAACCATATTTTGGAAAACAGTTCAGCAATATTTTAAATAATGTTCTCTATGACAGAATAGTTTTATTTCTTAACATCTACCCTCAAATATATGCACAAAGAGACTCATTAAGTGGATGTTATTTCACTATTACTCTTTGTAATAGTGAAAAATTAAAGAAAAGCTAAATGTCTATAAGTAGGAAAAGGTTAAACAGATTTTGGTACATTTATGTTCTGGGTCCTATGCGAAATGTAAAAAAATAATGTGTACTATGCAAAGATCTCTAAGACATTGTCAATAGGTAAAGAGTGAGATGTCTGAAACACACTCTTTTCTTAAGTTCTCAGACCTGGGAAAGTGGCTATCTTCTGTTCGTAGGGCCCTCAAGTTTTTCTGGTAGGAAGAGCACAAGGGTAAGTAGACAGCATTTTGTATTGCCCTGAGAGTCAGCTAGTAGGGGTATACCAAGAAATTGGCAGAGAGCTCAGGTTATCCATAACCCCCCCAAACCTGCTGGTTAAGTTCTAGTATATCCTGAGTTTCATCCAGTTTTCACATGTAACTGGAATTTAACTTTGATAATTTACAATTCAAATTCCCTCTTTTCGAAGGACAGTTTATTACATCATCTCTTTAACTTCAATCCCTGCCTCTCTTCACATGACATATAGCAGACCCTTTGCCTGCCAGCATATTGATATGAGTTTCATATCAAAGTAAACATTGATTATAAATATTTTTCAATAATCTTAGAAAGCCACAGTTACAAACATCAACCCTATACATAAACAAACAGCCTAAGTAGGGTACAGGAAAAATAAAATGCGTTTACAGAAGATCTTTTCCTTATTCAGGCAAAATGCCATAGTTTTCTGAATGTCATTTAATGGACTCGGAATCTGTTTCTTGGAGCCCAGAATCCACTGGTTACTGTTTGCATAAAGCTGTCAAGGCACAAACTGCAGTCCACCCAGAATCATATGCTCGATGCATTTTTATGGAATATTCTGGCTTGTGTCAAAATGCATTCTGAGAGGCCAGTGACAAGCTGGTTATTTTATTTTTCCAGAGATTTCAAGCCAAGGTTGATGATTACCTGTGGCCTGGAGGGCAGAGAGGAGGTTCAGCTAGTAGACACAAACTGAATCCCCCAATCCAAAATAATTTCTAACTACGTATTGTCTATGTCTTATGTTGCTCCACAACGTAGTTATGATGATGTGTATCTTCTTGTATCTTTTATCCTCAATCTGCTCTCTTGACTTTGGTGGTAGCTGGCCCTACTGATTTCTTCACAATTTAGTTTCATCTCTGCCCTGTAATACAGGCTAATTCTGGCTTGAGGCAGGAAATATCGAAGTCTCTTCCTTTACCCCTCCCTTCCTCCCTCCCTAAGTAAAAAAAAACAATTAAAATTGTGTTGCAGGAAGGTGAGATGGGGAGGCTTAGTGTTGAGTCTCCTTCTCTATTGGATAGATCCAGGGACAGTGAGCATTCAGGCCCTATTCTGATGGTGGGTCTTGTTCTGATGGTGGGGACTCTGTATAGACAGATGCTCATGTTTCATCCCCTTCCTTCTCTGTCTCAATATGGAAGGAAGAGTAAGGATGGATTCTTCAGGGCCAGGAAATTCACATCCCCCCATAAACACTAAGGGAGCACAAAGAACCAGGGAGGTTTCCAAACCCTACATGGTGGTAAGTCAGGCATTCAAATGCAGGAAGGAGAATTTATGAAAGGATTCTGAATTCTGATAGGATCAGAGCCAATGGGCTGGCATCGGAGTAGCAGTCCATGAATTTAACAGATGATGGTGAGAACCAGAGGAGATCTGAGCAAGTGTCATGAATGTCATTTAGCAATTATGGCTTGCATCTGTGGGGCATGTACATTATAGACAACAGAGTTCTCCAGCCCAAGATGTCCTGCCATGGGCTCCAGTTCTTAACAATAGACAGTGGGCCTTTGTTTTCCATCATGAGGCTAGAACAAAGCAGAAAGGAAAACAATGATTTTTCGCCCCTCTTATACGTCACCTGTGAAATATGTGCTTTCATTAATCTTATCAGTTCTGTGAGGTAGTTATCAATGTTTTACAGATGAGGAGACAAAGCCTCCTTGCTCTTGGGCCAGTGCACTTCCCCCTGTGCCCATGTCTCAGTCTCCCTACCCCAAAGAAAATATGGGTCACTCTGTGTAACACAACTTTAGTTTGCCCCAGGGATGGATGCAGATCATACTTCTGGTTTCCAGCTGCCTCATCTGTGCTGATGCTCTGGCCTCTGCCTCCTTCACAAGAGACTTGCCTGCCCTGAGTCATGTCTCTAATTCACACCTTGCCACTTGTGTGGAAAAAACTAGACGTGGTCAACCCGATAATAATAACAATATGACATGTATCAGTTTTTGAGCATTTATCATGTACCAGACTTGTATTAAGCTCTTAATACACATTATCTCATTTATTCTTTCAAGTACTGCTATTATTCCATTTTACAGAAAAAGAAAATAAACTCTTGCCTACATCACACGTCTCATCTAGTATGACACCTCCCCTCCTTAATCCTGCCCCAAGCCATTGGCTTTCCTGCTGTTCCTAAGACAGGGCAAATGTGTTCCCAGCTCATGATCTTTACACTTACTATTCCTTCTGCCAGGAACTTCATTTCCCCAGATTTATTCTCCTGGCTGACTCCTTCACATCAATCTCTGACCACTTTATCTAAAAGAGCATGCATATGCATACATCCTATCATGCTCTTTTTCCTGATCCCGATCTTTTTGTATAGATACCATTCCTGAAAGTGTCTTAATTTTTTTACTTATTTATTTCCTTACTTCCCTACCAGACTATAAGCTCCATAAAACCAGGGATTTCACACATTTCCTCATATCTATATATTATCCTTAATGCATAGTAAGCACTTACCTATATCTGGTAGAAAGAAATAGTTTCAAGCTCTGGTGCTGCCTTGAGTCTTTATGTGACTTTAAAATGTTTAATCCCTTGTGAGCCTTAGTTTTCATAGATATCACATGTAATTATTGTGATAATTAATTGAGTTATCATAGGCAACCTGCCTAGCTTATTGCCTAGCACATAGCAGGCACTCAGTAAATGTCAATGCCTCATGTCCTGGCATTTCCCCCAGAGTGAAGCTTATCACAACCTTTTATTTTTTTAATTAGTGGATTGAATATTTATTTTGTACTCTTCAGTGGCAGCTGGTATAGGACTTTGCACAGTGAGGGTACTGACAGTTTTTTCTTAAATGACCTTGCTCAATTAATATTTATTTAATCCCTACTTGGAAGTAGATCTGGAAGTGTATATCCAGCGTGGGCATGTTATGAAGCTGGAAGGAAGAGCAAATAAGCTCAATCACAAAGGGAAGATCCAAAAAATTATTTCGACGGGTTAGTCAAATTAAAATAAAATAAAATAAAATAAATAAAATAATGATTATAATGTAAAGTTCTTCATCTGAATCCAAAAGTACAATTATCCAGGTTCAGGCAGAAGAAGACATGGCATAGACCAATATGTGTGTGAATACTTTAATTTAGGAGTTTCAACTGACAGAAAACTCAGTATGAATAAGAAATGTAATATGACTACTAAAAAAATATCATCTTGACTCAAGGATACCCTCGGACTTTGTCATCACCTGGAATTGTGCCACTCACATGACCTTAAATAACATTATTTACTTGGACCATGATGTATTTTCTTTCTCTTTAACACCTCCAGTCTGATTGCCCTAGGATTTCTTTCTAGTCCATTAACCCTATATGGATCTACCTCTTTTCCTATGCAGCCTAGACCTCATGACACATTCTGTTAACCATAACTTTAATGTCATAGTCCCTTTGTTTTTTACCCACATCCACCCTGATTAATGACTCTCAACCAGGTCATCTCAATATCCTGGATGGCAGGCAGAACCTGGGAGTGAGGTGTGGTGCAGGAGTAAAGTTCAAGGTTAATATATCTCCTTCCAAGAGATTCTGTTCCATATCCACTCCAGCCCAGGCTGATAATCACTGCCCCACAACAAACTACAGTTACTGTATTGTGGTTACTAGGAGGGACTCATAGACCACTTGTATTTGAATCCTGGCTCCTCAGTTTGCTAGCACTATAGCTAAACTCTACATCTCAGCTCTTAATCTGTAAAATGAGAATGAAATTAGACTCTTAAATGCTAAAGTTGTTGCAAGGATTGAATGAACGAACATACGTAGTATTTAGAACAGTACCTGGGAGATGGTAAGTGCTCAGACATTGTTAATTGTTCCTGTCACACCCTTCAGGACATTGGTGTGGGAAAAATTTGAACCTGGTCAGCCCCCTTTTCCATTCTGGTATTCCATATCTTCACCCACCCCTCAGACCATTTATCTCATATCACCCTATCACCTCTTCTCAATTGGAAGAAAAATCTATGTCTCCTGAATCTCTCTCATGCCATCACCCTGTCACTCCCCTTCTCTTTGTTGGTAAGAATCCCAACAGAGGAGTCTCATATCAGTTTCTCCATTTCCTCAGTTTATAGCCCACTATACTCAAGCTCCTTCCCTCATTATTCCTCTGAGAGTGCCCTAGGAAGGACCATCAACTACCTCTGTGTCACTGGATTCAGAGAGTTCTTGGTAGCAATCTTGTTTACTTGACCCCCTTGCCCCATAGCCTTTGATTCTATTGTCTACTTTCTTCATAAAGTTATTTACTCTCTTGGCTTCCACCATACCTCTAATGCCTGTATCACCTCTTTCCTTTCTGAAATTCCTTCCCAGTCCTCTATGTAGGCGTCTCTTTTTCATATACCTAAAAGGTTGTTAGAAGTAGAGATTTTACTTGTTGTCCCTCTTTTCTCAGTTGACATGGATATCTTGGAAAATCCCGTATCCTGCTTACAGCAGTGATTAAAATGCAGGAACTGAAGCTAGGCTGACCAAGATTTAAATCTTGGTTCTGCCATTTACTAGCTATGTGAGTTACTCAACCTCTTCTAAGCTTTGGTTTCCTCATCAATAAAACAAGACAAATATGCTTCCTAAAACATAAGGTCTTTGTGAGGATTAAATGACTTAATGCTTGTGAAGTACAGGGCATATATAAGTGCTTGATAAATGCTAAAAATAATAATTCCAAATTTACAGCCCAGCATCTTCTCCTGTCTTTAGCCCCATGTCACTGATTGCCTATTGGACACGTCCCTCACCCAATATTATCCAGTCACCCAAGCCTTAATGTAAACCTGCAAGTACATAATCTTAGATCCCTCCCTTCTGCTTGCTTACTTCCCATATGTCCAAATGGTAATGAAGCCCTACTTCTTCTCTCTTATTAATATTTGTCCTGTCCATGCCCTTCTCCCCATTGGCCTTGCTGCTGCCTTAATTAAGACATTAATCTATATAGTCTCCTAATTGGTTATTCTTTCATCTGCATAGTCTTTTAATTAGTCTGCCTGCCTCCTGCAGCCTTGTTCCTTTTTAGTCTATTCTCTGAACTGCTGCTAGAATGATCCTCTGCTGGCTCCCTGATGCTTACAGGATAAAGTCCAAATTATTTAGTGTGGCTTATAAGTTCTTTAGCAGTTCACACTTCCATGTCAAACAGCTTATACTGCTTTCCCTACTGGAAATGTCCCCTCACCTTGACTTTCTAATAAATATGTACTAAGTGGCCAGGATTAAGTTCCAGGCTCACCTTTTTTTTTTTAAAGAGGATTTCCATGACTTTGTTACTGCTTGCCCCAATTAGAATAGACTTACCTTTCTTGTATTTTTTTACTCTACCCATGACTATTTTCTTAAATGCTTTGCCTCACACATTAACATCCATATTACACCTTCCTCTAAGCTGTAAGCTCCTTGACAGCAAGGACTTACTTTTGACTCTTCTCTGTTTTCACTCTTTTAATTTTCTGCTACTTATAGCATGTGACATCACAGCATTGTTGCTCAAATGAAGGAATGAATGAATGAACAACTCATGAGCTATATTAATAAAGATATACATCTTTAGAAGGATGGAAGGTAATCTTCCTGATTTTATTACTTTTTTAAATGTTGCCGTAGTCAGACAACTATTGAAAGAAATGCTCCAATTAAAAGATCTTTCACAACCCTCTACTTCCAAGAGTTTGTCCTTATAATGGGAGATGCTGAAATATGGGCTATGATGTACATTCAAGCGAGCTTACAATATATGTAATGAGATGAGTCTAACATCTATGAAGAACCTAAGGAACAATACATGAGAGGTGTTGAAGTAACGGGGTTAGACATCAAATTAGTCATACACCATCAATAACGACTCAGAGAAGGGAGTATTTAGTGTCTGGCTGGTGCTCTGTTTCTTCCTCCTACTGGCTGGAGTGGTTAGACAAGGCTTCCTGGAATGGATGGGAGTTAGTTGGACTTTAGCAGTTGAGAAGGCATGAGTAATATAAAAGTGAGAGCAGAGAAGCAGAACAGTCTGCAGTTAGGAGCACTCACTCTGTAGTCCAACTTTCTGGCTTTAAACCCAGCTCTCCCACTTACTAGCCATATGGTTTTGAGCAAGTAACTTCACCTGTCAGAGTCTCAGCTACATCTTCCATACATAAGATGATAATTGTGTTTTTCCTCATGTTGTGGGGGAATAAATAAGATACTGTATATAAAGAGCTTAGCAGAGTGTCTATAGTAAGCCCTTAATGAATCACTAATAAATGTTGATGTTGTTATTATACCTTATATGTATACTGAGGGCTTCCAATCTGAAAAAATTTCTTACAGCTATCCTCAGCAATGCCATGAGAACAGGGAAATGATTATTATCCCTGTCTGACAGATGGCTAAACTGAGCAGCCCAGAAAAAGAAAGTGACTTATCAAAGGTAAGCTAAGGGAAGAGTCAGGCTTTTTGAATTTCTGGCAGGCCAGACCTTTATTTCGGGCCTTCCTTTAACCATGTGTTGGTCCTTCATACTCAGTGACATCGCAGCTTCTCAAAAGCTGTTTTATTCATGTTTGGGAGATAGGGCAAGTTGGATGACTATGGAGGCAGAAGAGTGTGGAGATAAAGCTAGAAACATCTTTAGGATTTCATGTTTGTTAAAGACCACCAAGTTCAATGCAGTAAGTCCAGGATCTGGCTTCTAGAACATGGAAGAGGCGCAAAAGACAACTCACCCCATTAGGATAAAAACTATTTGGTGGGGAGGGCATAAGAGTAGTCTGGGCCTCACTCTTCTTATCAGTCACAAAGGCAAATAGAAAGTGCTGACAGGGTTGGTCAATTTCCTGAGGAGGAAGAGAGAGCTTTTGTGCAATAATTAATAACATCTGGCAAAACTGTTTTTGGTTAGTCAGCATGGATTCCTAGGGTAACACTCCAGGATTCAATGTTGTGCAGTTCACATCTGGTTGTCACAGTAAGACAAATTTATCAATAACTACACTTCTTCACTCAGATCACGCATGCATCAGAATCCCCAATTCAAAGATTAAAATACATGTCTTAGGTTTTGTGTGTGTGTGTGTGTTTTGTAGGCTTCACTTCTAAAGTGCACCCCCTCCCTGTTTCTAGGCAAGGTTAGGTCAGGCCACAGGAAAACAGCTTCACTATTTCTCTCTGTTTCACCACCACCCATTTCAGCTCCCCCTCCCTCCCGGTCTCCCCCTGTCTCGCAAATGCAAGCATGAGTACATGGGTGCATTTGCATGCACACACACACACAGTCTCAGTGCTGCTTCTCTATGTTAACCTAAGAGATTCATACTCTCTCACCACAGATACGGTGTGGTTTCTCAACACAGCAGCTTAGACTGCCCCAGAAAAAATATTGCCACTGCCAACTGCTTGCTATATGCCAGAGATCGTAGTTTTTAATAGGAACCCTGTAACAAAA
Organism: Cynopterus sphinx; assembly: GCA_030015415.1. NCBI lineage: Eukaryota > Metazoa > Chordata > Mammalia > Chiroptera > Pteropodidae > Cynopterus > Cynopterus sphinx. Next base: position 80,947,768 of record CM057388.1, read on the forward strand.
CTTGATTAGGTGATATTTTATATGGAGCTATAATTGCCATATAACATTACATTTCAGGTGTATAACATAATGATTCACTATTCGTAGATATCGTAAGGATTGGGAGATATTACTAATGTCTGTCTTATAGATGAACAAACTGTGACTTGAAAATGGCAAGGTAGGTGATGGAACTAGAAATCAATGCCAGGTACCTTTGATTCCAAAGCAACATGCCCTGTGTATTAAAGCTGCTCATTGAGGAAGAAACAGCATACCAGCCAAGCACTAAGCATGAGAAACTTATATCTGTCTTATTTAATTCTCATGACAAACTGATAAGTGAACTCATTCTGCTATCTTCACTTTACTGATGAAAAAACTAAGGCTCATACTCACACCCACAGTACAGTAACTAAAATTGGAGCACTGGAAAGATCATTAGCATGTCCCTATATAAAGAGGACATATAAATTATACCATGCTTTTGTATATTTGTGCAATAAAATGATAACTAGTAACATGAATTAATGAGTACCTGTAGTACCCTATATCTTGAATGAATCTCACAGTTACAATATTGGATGAAAGAAGCAAAACACAAAGGAGAAAATAGGATATGATTCCATTCATATAACATTTTAAATCAATAAACCTAAACTATAGTGTTTAGATAGAGAAAAGCAAGGAAAATATTATTATTGTATATTCTCATTTATTTTCCTTCTCTTACTCATTCCCTACCTCCATTACTTCCTTTCCTCTTTTCCTTTCTTCTTGTCTTTTCTCTAAAACAGGGATTGGTAAACTATGGCCAACTAGGCCATATCCAGCCCAGGGCCTGTTTTGGTATGGCCCATGAGCTAAAAATGCTTTTTAAATGTTTAAAGAGTTATAAGAAGAAGAAAAAAAGGAAGAAGGAGTAAATGATACAGTGTTTGGCCCACAAAGCCTAAAAAGACTTACTATTTGGTCCTTGACAAAAAATTTTGTCTAACCCTGCACTATACCCTAATGTAGTAGGAAAACCTCGTGTAGTGCTTAGTCTGTGGGAATTACTTTTTCTTTAATCTACCCCATCTTTCTTATTCCTCCTCTTCTAGTAACAGATTCTCCCCAGTCTGGGTAAGCATGTGATCTAGGCCTGGCCAAACAAGTATTCACTTCCTCTGGCAACAGCGATTGGTGCAGCCCAAGAAGGGCTAATCTGAATCCTTCTTTGAAATACATGGATGGTAGGAGAAAGAAGCTATTTTTCCATTGAAGTTGCTAAACCTAGGTTCTTGACAGTCATGTTTCCTGTCCAGTAGATAAGGGAGAGGATATGAAAGCAACTTGCATAAAGAAGCAAAGATGAGAGAAGCAAAGTAAAATAGAGTCCCAGCAGCTTTGAGTCCCTCATCGTAGTCACCAAAGTCTAGGTTCCTGCAGTTCTTCCTTTGACTCTGAGTAATCTTAGTCCTTTTCCCAAAATCTTCCCAGTAATTTCCTCCCAGGATAAAGCTAATAAACATATTTTTGTTGAGTTGTTTTTTCCCAAGCTAGACCAAGTTGGGTTTCTGCACTTATAACTCAAAGAATCCTGCTCCAATAGAGCACAGGTTTGAAATCCAGTACACCAGGAATCAAATCAGTATCCTATTTTCTAACTATATAACCTTTGGCAATTTATAGCATGCTTTCAGAGCCTCAGTCTCCTCTTCTATAAAACTGGGATAGTAATACCTATATAGTAGGGTCATTGTGAGAACTAGATTAGATACATACAATAGAAGTCACAGGGCTGGATGCAGGAGGTATTCCATAAATGTTAAGTTCCCTTACTCAATGGTAAGATCCAAAAGGCCAGCTGATCTGCATGTAGGAGAAAGCATCTGTGATTCCTAGCTTCTTATACCTTTCTGGATGACTCCTAGCATAGTAATAATTCCAAACATCCACCCTATAAGTTAGATCCTGGGCCAATCAGTCAGTGTGGCAGGTGTGGCTTAGGAACTTGGCACTAACAAACCACTGAACTCCTCCAGTTCCTCTTTACCCATGTCACTCTCCTCTTGCTGCACTTGTCTAGCCTCCTGAACTGTACTCTGTAGCCCTCCCAGGTTCTCCTAGCTGTGAAACAGGCTTGTCTGTAACAAAGCCCTCCAATTGGGATGAAAGGGTGTTCTGGCCTATCTGACTGAGGGAAAAAATCTAAGGTCAGCACACCTGTCCAAGAGAGGAGTTTTATTAGTCTTAAAGAACAACTCCATTAGCCTTAAGAGACAGATGGAGGGAGAATAAGTGAATGAACTGGCCAATGGAACAGAAAAAGTAGTCCAGAAACATATCCTCACATATATAGTCAACACATTTATGTGAAAGGTGATACTGCAGTGCAATGAGGAAATAATGGTTTCTTAAATAAATACTGCTGTGTCAACTGGTTTACCACATGGGGAGAAATGTGTCTTGACTCCTATAATACTGCACCTGGGACTCAGTTTCAGTTGTATTGCAGATCTAAAGGTGAAGGATAAAACAATAAAGGTTTCAGGGGGCGGGGAACAGCATTTTCATGATCTTGGAGTAAGCAAAGATTTCTAAAACAGAACACAAAAGCCCTGTCTATAAAGGTGAAATTCAATAACAAGAATTAAATTAAAATAGTGAACTTGTGTTTATTAAAAGATGTCATGTCAGGAGAAAAAAATACAACTAAGTTGGAAAAGATATTAGCAATACTTCTGACAAAGGGCTTATTTCCAGAATGTATTAAGAATTTCTACAAACTAATACCTAAAAGACAAACCTATTATGAAAATAGGCAAAAATACACTTAACATAAAATGATATCCAGATTCTTAATAAGTGTCAAAAGGAGTGCCCAATTTTATTAGATATCAGTGAAATACCACTTGAAACTACAGTAAGGTAGGGTAACTCTGGATACTCACCAGAATGACTAAAAAATACCAAGTTTGGCTGAAGCAATGGAGCAACTAAAACTCTCATATACTGCTGCTGGAAATGTAAATTGGGACAAACACTTGGTAAAACTCTTGGACAGTATCTGCTAAAACTGCACATAGGCACACCCTACTCCTAGGTATATATACCCAACCAAAATTGGTACACACGTTCATCAAAAGACATACTCAAGGATTTTCATAATGGCACTGTTTGTAATAGTTCAGTCCTGGGAGCTTCCTATATGCACAGCAACAGTAGATGGGTAAAATGAATAAGTACATTCCATAGAAGGAATACTCTACAGCAATACAAATAAAATTTCTGCAGTTATGTGCAACGATGTGGATGAATCTCACAATCCAACAAAGCCAGAAACAAATGAATGCAAACGGTATTATTCTGTTCACATGAATCACAAAAACAATCAAAACTAATCTATGTTAGAAGTCTTGATAAATGGCTATTTTAGGGGTGTGTTGTGACTAGAACAGGGCAGAGGTGGAACTTCTGGGGTGGTGGCAGTGGTTTTTACATGTTGATTTGTTATACGTTGTAAGAGAAGAGAAGGAAAGCATGGCAGTGTATTAGCTTGCCAGGGCTACCATAACAAATTTCTACAAACTTGGTGGCCTAAAAGAATGGACATTTATTTTTTCATAGGTCTGTAGGCCAGATGTCTGAAATAAAAGTGTCCACAGGGCTGTACTCCCTCTGAAATCTCTAGGGGAGAATCCTTTCTTGCCTCTTCCAATTTCTGGTGGCCACAGGTGTTCTTTGGCTTGTGGCTGCATAACTTTAATCTCTGCTTCCACCTTTATATGGCGTCTTCTTCTTTCTGTGTCTTATGTAGATCTCATAAGGACCCTTGTCATTTGATTTAGGACCCACTTAGATAACTGAGAATTATTTTATCTTAAGATTCTTAATTACACCTACAAAAACACTTTTCCAAATACTGTCATGTTCCCAGCCGCTGGGACATTAAGACATGTACTTATCTTTCTGTAGACCACCATTCAACACACTACAACTAAGAAGAATAATTCAAGAGAAAATGTTTAGCAAAGGAAGTCCTTCTTTGAGATCTATAAAGGCTTCTTGCTCAGTGCATTTGTATTTACTATTGCTATTCTGGCCTCCTGAATCGAAAGTATTACCAGAGTATTTCAGTAGTATGTGCTTGGAGACCTAATTGAAGGCACGGGCTTATCTGAGATTGAAACTCTGGAAGAGATTTGGAGCCAGGACTATTCATGAAGGAGTCACAGGAGAGGCAATTGTGGAAGTACCCACACTTCCAACAAAAGTTTCTCTGGCAAGTGGTGTCCATCTAGTCCTTCTCTGCAGGTTACCTTGTTTCCAGCTGTCCCCAGTGACCATTCCCATGCCTTTGTCTTTCTGTAGCTGAGCCCAGTCCTATACTGTGGCCAGTCAGCAGGGCAATAAAAAAGGAAGGGTAATTTGTATTCAATAATGCCATTCTCGAAGGCATCTTCATGCTGATATTTGTAAGGTCCTATTGCTTAATGCATTGATATTAACTACTGCAGAGAAGACCTTTTGTTGGTAGATGATAATAAGCCAAAATGGTTGCATTTATGAAGGAAAACATGACATTACTGCATAGGTCCCTGAAAAGACTCAAGTTCTAGCTTGTGGCCAAATTAGGTGCTGTATGGATATCTCATTACAGATGATCCAATACCTGCAGGGTTGATGCCTTAACCAAGACAGTGACACCTGAATCTAATTTTACTTTGTTCTCTTCATTCAGAGTGGTTAATAGGCATCTCAAACTTAACATGGCAAAAAAAAATTCTCATAAAAACCAGTCTTTCTCTCATTGTTACTCATTTTGGTAATTGGCACTTCCATCCAACTAGTTGCTCAAACCAAAAACCTAGAAGTCACCTTTGATTTGTTTTACCATATGCATTCCATTGGCATGTCAAATCAATTCTGCCTCCAAAATACAGTGTCTTCTGAATTGACCTACTGCTACTATTCACCAGTACTGCTAACAACCAGATCCAAGAGCCTAGTATGTCTCATCTGTATTACTGCAACAACCTCCTAACCAGTCTCCCTACTTCCACTTTTGCCCCTACAATCAACTCCAACAGAAATAAGAGTGATATATTTTTAAATAAAAATGTTACAGGGTCATGAGTGTGAATTTTCCTGTTGGCCTGAGTGTGATAATGAGGGTCTAAAGAAGGAGAACAAAGAGGAAAAGGAAGAAGAAGAAGATAAAGGGGAGAAAGTACCTAACTGTGAAATATATTGCCAACAACTGGAGCCAGATAGGCTCTTGAGGGCTTTCTGGGTGGTGACAATACTGGTCTTGTCACAACCCCAGTATCTCAATCACCACTTAGCATATAAACAGCATATATGTGGCAGGGATAAGAACTATCAATCCCAGGCATCATTGGCCTAATGGATAATAATAGTGGGTTTTGCTTCATTTTCATGGGTTGAGTGTGGGACTGTCCTGACCCTCGAGTGATATGAGAGGGTGCTTCAAGACAAAAAAAAATCACTCAAAGCAATCGTGGGAACCTCTGAGATGGGAAAACTAACATCTGATTCTCCAGTCTACAAGGAGAAATGAATTTACTGTGCATCAAGTGATCGCTCCAAAGGGTAGCTAAATGGGAGCTATTTTGCTAGGTCCCTATCCAAGAGGGCCTGCTACAAGGCAAGGGCTCCCCGGCAGCAAGAGTCTTTGCAGTTTACAGCTGGCAGTGGCAGCTGAGAGAGGCGGAAGAGGTTGAACTGGAGCTGGGTCTCCCATATTAGGAAACTAATCAGTAGGATGCCCCTAATAACTCATAGGTGAACCTCTTGAACTCAAGGTATCAGTATTCAGTCAACATTACCATAGAAACCAAGAAAATCAAGAGAGGATCACAAGTGGAAGCACTTAAGAAATGTTTGTCCTTACTTCCCTTTTGTCCCTTTCTCCCAATATTAGAATGGTTGGGTCTTGAAAGGGGATGTGGAGAAAGTACCTACAAACTCAACAACTGCCACCCCCTTTCCTGTGCCCTGATGTGCATACCAATCTGAAAGTGCTGGAGAGGGTCGAGTGGGGGAGGTGGAGGAGAATAACATTCCATATGATCTTCACAATTTGGGCCCCTGGAAGCGACTTCCACCTGGGCCTATGATGCAAAATGGAAAGCTTTGAATGAAATGTGAAATTACAACTTTAGATAGGGTCAACATTTACTAAAATATGTGACCAGGTAATTGTGGAATCTGCCCAAGTTCTTAAGAGATTTGCCACTTAGCAGTGAAAGAGTATTTGGCATAGCACACAAAGTATTGAAGAAGAGAAAAACTATATCGTACTTGTGCTCTTCTGAGTGGCCCTATTCAATCTGTTCTGCATAGATCAGATCATGTCACTTCCTAAAACACTCCAAAATGCATCCAATCTCCAAATAAAACCAAATTCCTTATAATGTTAAACAAGGCCCAACATGGTCTCTCAACAACTGACGCACTATACCACAATCACATTGACTTTCTCACATTCGTTTAACCCAATGCACTTGTTCCTATCTGTGCAAATTGTCATTTCCTTTGTATGCCACCTTTCCACCTATATCTCACAGGTCTGATTCCTTAACATTCAATTATCAGCTCAAACATTACAACCTGGGAGAGGCCTTTGTGGACCACCCTATCTAATATGGCCTCTTTGTGCCTCCCTTTTATATCTGAAATCATTTTAATAAGATTAATTGCTTGTCTGTCTTCCTTCTCTAGAATATAAGCTCCATGAGAGTTGGGAAACTTTTTGTCTTATTCACTGCTGCATCCCTAGCACAGTGGTTGGCACATAGAAAGCACTCAATCTGTACTTGTTGATTGAAAGTATGAAATACCTATAAAATCATACTAGTGTAGAAACTGTGGCTTACCAAGATATTTTGAGAATGTTCAGTTCAACTCCCCATTCAATGCTTAATCTGTGTTTATAATATTATTAGCCAAGTCAATTATTCCCAACTCTGCTGGGACACTTTCAAGAAAAGGGAATTTGTTATACCTCCTGGGTACCCATTTCATCCCTGGACAGCTTTGTGAAATGGTTAGATGAAATCAAAGTACTTTTGACTGACACTGTTGCTAAGCACAATGGAAACCCCTGGACATTGTATATAAAACTCTACAAGGAGACTGGTGAGGTCTTCAGGGCCTGAAGATCAGAGATCAGTTCCCTAGGATTTTGCCTCACATATCCCAGATTGGATACTGGAGAAGATAGCAACTCAGAAACAACAAAGAAACAACACAGAAAAGAAAAAGCTGAGAAAAGCTTGCTGTCTTTTGCCAAATAATCAAGAAATTTTTTTCTGAGCAAGACAAAAAAATGAAACAATAACAGCTGTACTGCAACCAAACACCACAAAAACACAGTTAAAAAATGTGGCCCTCACACTCACCTATGTCAGTGAAAATTGAATAGGGAGACTAGACTTACATCCTAGCCAGACTATGACAAAACACCCTTCTCCCCTCTCCACTCTCTCCACCACGGGTGTACTAAAGAAGGTGAGTGGGGGAGCCTGGTCTTTCACCACTGCCCTTCCCCCACTGTGTTGCTAGGAGAGGTCATGTAAGTACCCTGACTCTATAATTTTTAAAGTATTTTTTATTATTTTATATTAGCTCAAGTATACAGTAAAATGGCTAGATATTTGTTTATGAAGTAATCCTCCCAATTACTCTAGCACTCACTGTCACTACACACAACCATCACAATACTATTGACTATATTTCCTATGCTGTACTCCACATCTCTGTGACTGTTTCACAGCTACTAATTTGTACTTAATCATCCCTTCACCTTTTTTGCCAAGGCCCTCAAACTCCCTCCCCTCTGACAATTACCTTTTTGTTCTCTGTATCTGTGAGTCTATTTTCGTTTAGTTTCTTTTGTTCCTTAGATTCTGCATATAAGAGAAATCACAAATGGTATTTGTCTTTCTCTGTCTGACTTATTTCACACAGCATAACCTCTAGGTCCGTCCATGTCATTGCAAATGGTAGTATTTCATTTTTTTTATGGCTGAGTAATATTCCATTGTATATATGTACCATGACTTCTTTATCCAGTTATCTATTGATGGACACTTCTGTTGCTTCCACATCTTGGCTATTGTGAATAGCACTGCCATGAACATAGGGGTGCACAGGCCTTTTTGAACTAGTGTTTTGGTTTTCTTTGGATAAATGCCCAGAAGTGCAATTGCTGGGTCAAAAGGTAGCTTTATTTTTAATTTTTTGAGAAACCCCCATACTGTTTTACATAGTGGCTGTACCAATTTGTAATCCAACCAATAATGCACAAGGGTTCCCTTTTTTCCACATTCCCGACAACAGCTGTTCTTTGATTTACTGATGATAACCATTCTGACAAGTGTGAGATGATATTGTGGTTTTAATTTGCATTTCTCTGATGATTAGTGACCTTGAGCATCTATTAATATGTCTCTTGGCCATCTGAATTTCCTCTTTGGAGAAATACCTATTCAGGTCTTCTGCCCATTTTTTATTGGATTGATATATTTTTGTGTTGTCGAGTTGTATGAGTTCTTTATAAATTTTTGATATTAACCCCCTGTCAGATGTACATAGGCAAATATCTTCCCCCATTCAGTAGGTTGTCTTTTTGTTTTCTTGATGGTTTCCTTTGCTGTGCAAAAGCTAGTTGGATGTGGTCCCATTTGTTTATTTGTTTTTTCTTTTGTTTCCCTTGTCCAAGGAAATACATCAGGAAAGAAAATTACTAATAGCCATATCAGAGAATTTACTGCCTGTGTTTTTCCCTACAAGTTTTATGGTTTTGGATCTTACATTTAAGTATTCCATTTTGAGTTTATTCTTTTATATGTTGTAAGAAGGTGGTCATATAAAATAATAAAAATATCAATTAAATCCAGCCAGTCAAGGTGTGTCATTTAAGGCCACTGTTTTTTTTTTCTTGTTGACTTTCAGTCTGGGAGATCTGTCTATTGATGTCAATAGGATGTTAAAGTTCCCTACTGTAAATGTATTACTGTTGATCTCTCTTTTTATGTCAGTCAATAATTGCTTTATATATGAAGGTCCTCCTGTGTTGAGTGTGTATATCTTTACTAGAGTTAAGACCTCTTGTATTGATCCTTTTATCATTATGTAATGCCCTTCTTTGTCTCTTATTATAGACTGTTTTAAAGTCTATTTTGTCTGACGTAAGTATTGCTACCCTAGCTTTTTTTTTCATTTCCATTTGCATGAAATGTCTTTTTTCCTTCTCTTTATTTTCAGTTTCTGTGTGTCATTTGATCTGAAGTGGGTCTCTTGTAGACAGTATGTGTATGGGTCTTGTTTTCTTATCCATTCAGTACCTTATATCTTTTGATTGGAGCATTTAATCTATTTACATTTAAAGTGATTATTGATAGATGGATAGTTATTGCTATTTTATTCATATTTATGGGTTTTTCTCAATACTTTTTACAGGAGTGCTGTTAATATTTCTTGCAATTATGACTTGTTGATGGTGAATTTCTTTAGCTTTTTCATGTCTGTGAAGCTTTTTATCTCACCTTCAATTTTAATTGATAGTCTTCCTGGGTAGAGTACTTTTGGTTGTTGGTTCTTGCTTTTTATTTCTTTGAATATTTCGTGCCAGTTTCTCTGGCTTGAAAACTTTCCATTGAAAAATCAGCTGACATTCTGATGAGAGTATCCTTATGAGTAATAAGTGCTTTTTAAATTTTCTCTTTGTCTTTTACCTTTGACATTTTAATAATGATGGTCTTGGTGTGGGTCTACTTGTGTTCCTCTTGTTTGGGACTCTCTGTGCTTTCTAGATTTGTATGTCTATTTATTTTGCCAGGTTAAGGGAGTTTTCTGTCATTTCTTTCAACAGCTTCTCAATCCTTTACTCTCTCTCTTCTTCTGGTACCCCTATGATGAGGATGTTGGTATGCTTGATATTGTTTCAGAGGTCTCTTAAATTTTCCTCATTTTAAAAATTATTTTGTCTTTTTGGTGTTCCAATTGGGTGTTTTCTGCTACCTTGTCTTCTAACTCACTGATTCAATCTTCTGCTTCATCCAGTCTACTGTTGTTTCCTTCTAATGCAGTCTTCATTTCAGTTATTGTATTCATTTCTGGCTGTTTCTTTTTTATGGTTTCTATGTCATTTTTTATGCTTACTGTCTCTCTGTTGAAGTCTTCACTGAGCTTACCTATTCTCCCCCTAAGTTCATTGAGCATCCTTATAACCAGTGTTTTGAACTTTGTCTCTGGTAGGTTGCTTGCCTCCATTTCATTTAGTTTTTTTTTTTTCCTGGAGTTTTCTCCTGCTCTTGCATTTGCAGCAAGTTTCTTTGTTTTTGTTTTTGTTTTGTTTTCATTTTACTTGCCTCTCTCTGTTCATTTCTATGTATTAGTAAGACTTATTATGTCTCTCAGCCTTGGCCAGGTGGCCTTATGTAGTAGATGTCCTGTGTGTCCTGGTGGTGCTGCCTCCTTTGTCGCCTGTGCCAGGGGCTCTGGCTGTGTTCCTTGTGTGGGTTGTGTGTGTTCTGTTGCAGCCAAGCCTTGATTGCTGATTAGCACATTAGTATATGGCACTTACTGGCTGTGGGGATGAATCATGCCCACATGGTATAGGCTGCTGGGTGGGGGCTGACCTCACAGAGTGGGATTCACCCAGCAGGCTCGTATACCTGTTGTGGCAACCCTTTGGGTGTGCCACTTATGGGGCTAGTCAGGTGGTGCTTTGCTGTGGTCTCATGCCAGCCTCTGGGTGTGTTGGTTCTGGGGCCCCTTGGGAGGGGCTCCTGTGTAGGCCAAGGTCAGCTGCTACCTTCGATTGTTTGGAGCTACATGGTGGGAGCTACAAAATAATCTGCAGATGTTTGCTGCCTGTGCTGGACCTGGAGGCAAGTGGGAGAGACCCCACTGTGAGCCAGGGTTGGTTACCCCTGTACCAGGCCTGGGGAGGCTCAGCAAAAGGATCAGTCCACCTCAAGGACTGGGACTGCCTGCCAGCTGCCAATTAGACTTCACAGTGGGAAGAGCCTTTGGTTGTTATAGGAGTCAAGTGGGTCCAGGACCCAGGAAGTTGCTGGGGCAAAGAGTACAAGTCTAATTTGGCCAATGTAGAATCAGGTTTTGTTTTTCCAGAGCTGAATCTGCAGCTTTCTATAAAAATCTCAGATTGCAGCAAGGCCAGCCACTGCCTGCCTCAGGCCTGCAGACACCTGAGATCTGTTCATGAAATACTATAGCTCAGGGTGGGGTTTATGACCTGACACCGAAAGTCTCTCTCTGATGTAGTGACTACAGATAGGCTGCATGAGGTGTGGGCTGTCATTTGCTGTAGAATTGGAGGCCCAGCAGAAGCTCAGGGTGGGGCTTGCTGCCAGGTAATGGGGCTGGAATTGGGGCAGATCCCAGGGAGGCCGAGGCATCTCCCTGGTCAATGCAGCTTCAGAATCGGCCATGAAGGGGCAGGCTCAACACAAGCAAAATGGCACCCACCTGCAGACTGTGCTGCAGAGAGCTGAGGAAGAAACCATGGAAGCTCTCCCTCCAGTCCTTATTGGGAGCCGGACAACTCAGTCCATCCCTGCATGTTTCTTGCACTTCCTGAGCTGCTGACCCTCTGCCAGTGCCCATGGTGTGTGTCTGTGGGCTAGTGAGTCTGTGCCTGGGCCCTTTAAGGGGACATCTGGGTTTTCATGTTCCTTCTGTTTCACCCAGATGGCTGGAATCCCCACTTGGTTTTACAGTCAGATTTTATGGGGACTCCTCTCCCTGGGGTTCGAAGCATGGCCTGGGGAGCCCCCGGATGGGGTTGGACACCCCTCTCCTTCAGGGAGGACTCTGCAGCCATGCCCTCCCTCCCGATGCTAGCCCGCTTTGTGTCCGCCTTTCCTACCAGTCTCCATGTGGCCTCTTCTTTATATTTTCAGATGTAAGTGTTATAATCAGCTAGATTCCAGGCAATTCTCCACATTGTAATATTAATGTGGTCCTGGGAGGGAACAAACCCCACTTTCACCTAGCCCCCCATATTCACCCCTGACTCTAAATTTTAAACGAGAGTCCTCATTCTTTCTCCTGATGCAACATTAAACAAATCCTATTCTCCCCATTTGTTCCTCATGACAGCTCTTCAGGTACCCAAAGTTAGCAATTAGTTTGTTTCCTATACCATCTGCCTCCCCAGTCTTCTCTACTATAGGCTCAATATTCCAAGTTACTATAATGAGTCCTAATAGAACATGAATTCAGGTCACTTTCCCCAATTGGGACCTTCATCTTGTGACATACTCGAATTTGTTAATAGAATTTTCTCTTAACAATTTAATATCTAAATTTACACTGATACATTCATCGGTAAGTTAGGGGAACTTTGGGATGGTTATATTATTACTAAGTATTGATATTGATATCTCTAAAATGGTAATTAAGACAGGCCAGTACTATTGATATCCCAGAACTCTAGGTTGGAGAAAATGATGTGGACAGTGGGGATGACACATCTAATGAAAACAGGCTACCATCTGAATTTAGCAATTCTTTTTCAGGTGATTAACATGGGTTGCTTCAAAGCCTAGAATGAATTTATTGTCCTCATCACTGGAGGTGATTAAGAAGAGGCTAGATTAATTTCTAGGGATGTTGTAGAAGGAACTCCAGCAGAAGATGGCAAGTGATATTAAATGACATTTAAGTTTGCTTCTAGCCTTAATGTTCTGACTTGATGCTTCTATCCTTTGCCATTCTAGTACCCCTTTCTCTCTTTCTGTCTAACTGCCTCTATAATAAGGGTCATATCAGTCAACTTGTGATTATTTTAGTGTTGTCATTTCTTTGACTCCTGCTTCTGCCTGACCCCCATTACTCAGTCAGTGGGTGTGGCTTCTCAATAAGAATATGCTGGGAAATCTAATAGGCAGATTAAAAATTAATGCATGCAAAACCACAGTCCTGATTCTTCAACCTCATAAAAATTTCTCCTCCCCCAGTCTTCTCATCTGAATAACTGTCTACATTACTCATCTAGTTGTTCAAGTCTAACATCCTTGTTATCTCATTCCCCATACCCAATCCAGTAGCCAATTATCTAAACCTTATCTCCAAAGCCAATAAAGAATCCAACCATTTCTTATCACTTTATGTCCAAGCCAGCATTGTCTGTTGCCTGGGATGATATTACAGCCACCTACCTTGTCTCTTCACATCTACTCTTGCCCCCTAAAGTCTGTTTTCCAAAGAGAAATCAGAGTCATACTTTTAAAATGGAATTAAGATCAGGTCTCTCCTTAGATCAATACCCTCTAGGGGCCTTTTATCACACTTAGAATGAAATCTAAACTCTTTACCATAGCCTACCAGTGTTCTACGTGACTGGTCACCTGCCAATCTCTGACCTCTTTCTAAAGCTGATATTCTTGGTATTCTTTGAACATCCCACCTCTACACCTTTGCTCTTGTTTTTCACTAATGCTAGAACACTCAGAGAGGCCTTCCCTGACAATCTTATCTGAAATAACAACTCCCCATCATATACTCCCTTTCCATATTTTATTTTTATTCCTAGTGTATATCAATACTTAAAATTAAGTTGTATATTTGTCATTTGTTTATTTTTATCTCTATTTACAATAATAGTATGTATACTTTGTTCATTATCTTCTCTATCAGAGATATATGGCATACCTCAAGATAAGATTAGGCTCCACTGTCTTCTATCAAGAGAAATATATGAGGACCAGAGTAAAATCTATTTGAAGCCAGTGTCACATATTAAATGTGTTTGAATTAGAGCTCTTTGCAGCTCTCGTAATGTAAGCTAAGCTCAGAAGGCAGAACAATTATAGGATTATCGATTCACAAAAACTGCAGGGACAAAGTCATGTTAACAAAGAATACATGCTTTGCTCAGGTGTGACCAGACTCTTTCCTGGGAAAAAATAATGCTCTTCTTGGTAAGGTATGCTTACTTTTTAGGTAACTAATGATGAAGTTATCTACGGCTTGTACCAGTGGTGTGAATGAATTGAAATCATAATACCCACGACTCACACACAGGACCAGAGCTCACTCTTTTCTCTTTTGAGTAGACACAGGGAAGAAAATAATTTTTGTTATCAACAAGCCAATGACTGAGGAACTAGAATTTTCAGGACAATACAAGGGAGAAGCTATGGAAGGGATAGGACACCAGAACTAAGGATACTGAAAAAGAGAGGTCTAAGAGCAGCAGAGAGCGATTGGACAGAAAGTGAGATCAGAAGGCAGAGAGCTTTTGCTTGGGTCATGTGCTTGAAGACCTAAGCAATAAGGCTTCTTCCCACTGAGTGGTGCAAGGAAACTAGAACGTTGCTAGATACAGGCACGCTGGAGCACTTCTGCACTCTGTAGTATCCACTGCATTTACCTCTTTCATTGTCAAGTGTGTTTGGTCAAGGGAAAATGTGCAAGGCAAGAGGTACTGGTGGTGAGGGTTGTTCTAAAAGAGATAGAATTCAGGCCATACTCAGAAGTATTAGATGGCATGAGCACTTAGTATCTCGAGCTGGGTGGGGGAGCACTGTGGACCAGCAACTGTAGAGAAACAACTGACCAAGTGATGACTCATCTCCACACACCCAGCACACTCACCAAACAGCTCATCTATAGGGTAGCAAGGAGCATCCCCAAGAGATCTAAAATAGGGGTCCTAACTTTATCCAATAAAAAAGATGTGAGGTTGAATGATGATAGATTGAGATAGTCACAGTTATCGAGCACTTCTAAATGCATTTCATAATCAAAAAGCTCTAGAAACTTATTATTTTTAATATATTTCAGTTGAATAAACTTGATCAGAGTCATACAGTAGGTGGGCAAATCAGGGCTTGAACTCAGGACTCTCCTCAATAAAGCCCATGCCCTTTCTACTGTATTCCAGTACCATTTCATTATTGATAGATAAGAGCCAATATGCTGTACTTGAAAGAGCAAATGTTTTTCCGTTAGAAACACCTGGTTCCAAACCCAGTTTATGCACTTTCTAGCTTAATGACCTTAGTCTTGCCACTTCTCAAATCTTAGTCACATCATCCATGAAATAAGAATATGAGATCTGTCTCAGCATGTCATTCATTGCATTGAATGAGATAATACATAAGAAGGGCTTAAGACAGCCCAGGACATGTATTAAGTTCTTTATAAATGGCGGCTATTTAGCAATAAGACTAAAATAGTCTCACTGCTATTTTTGAAATGAACTTGGCAAAATACATATTGCATATTAGACAATGATTTTATGGTAGCTAATATTATTATGATGTTTGTCGTCAGAACAGAGGCTATTTTTAAATCTTAATATTGCTACTGCTTAACTGCATGTCTTTGGTAAGTCACTTAACCTCTCAGAGCCTCAATTTAATTATTTTTAAATAAGCCTGTGGACAGATGTACCTCAAGATTCCTGTGAGGCACAGATAATGCAGGTAAAGTACTTACACAATCCTAGGTAGTCAGTCAATGCTGAGACATATACATATTCCTGTTCTTACCAGGATAATGCATTTAAAAACTCCAGAATTCATGCCACATGCAGTGGGAAGCTGACATGGAGGTTCCTGACAAAGGAAGTGGGTAAATGCTTGTTCTCAATTTTCTAGAAGTCCCCCTGGAGGAGCAACATGAGAACTCATATTTTAGTGGTGAAGAGTTGTTTCTACATTGGTCTGGAGGAACCTCTTAGCTCAGTGAGGCTGGTTTTCCGTAGGTACAAGGCTGGGGTGAGGGAGGTGAGGTGGTCAGAGGGAAGTGGTTGGGTGGAGGTCTGCATGGGGCTATTGCTAAGGAATCTAAAAGTCTCTTGAAATAAACCCAGAGACACAGTAATTCCAGAAGGAGTCTAAGTAGAGGGAAGGACCCCTGCCCCACCATGCACAAGTGAAAGGATTTCAAACGTTTGTGGATAGAAGAGCTGGACACAAAAAAAAAGCTGAATAATAAAGGTTCCAGTGAAAGAGAGGTGAAAAGTTAAGCAGGGCAGGGGAAGAAGCTCAAGTTCTCCCCCTCTGCCCCAAGAGGAAAGGCCAGGATGGGTGGAGAAAGAAAGAACCTTCCAGGCAGAAAGGCAAGGGGTGGAGGGACTTCGTTCCTACCAGCATCCATTTTCTTGATGACAAGGAAAGGCATCCATTTTTCTGGACTGATAAAGTGCCAGAGCTCAGACTTTAGGGAGAAAGTGAAAGCATAGAATAGCTGTGCAGGGAGGATGAAAAGAACCTCTGGGAAAGAGAAAAGAGATTTCACTGGGGCATGCTTTAGAGCTGTGGTATTCAAAGTTGAGTGAGCATCAGAGTCACCTGAGAGGGCACCTTAAAACACAATTTCTGGGCCCACCCCTGGAAACTCATTACCCCTGGAGATTCATTACCTCTGGGTGGGACTAGAGAATTTGCATTTTAAGCAGATTTACAGGTAATAGTGATTCTGCTGGTGGAAGGCCTGAGTGAGTGAGAGTTCTTAAATCAGTTCCTGTTTGCTGATTGTGTGACCAGGAACAAGCCCTTGGCCTCTCTGTAGCTTGGTTTTACATTTGAAAGATAAGGATGATAACCATCATACCTATTTCATAAGGGTGTTGTGAAAATTAAATTAGCAAAGATATGCAAAGCACTTAGAACAGCCTGGTGGCAACTTGGCATCAATGCTGAGGACTCAGGAACAGCTAGAAATGCAATAAGCCTGGGCCGTCATTTTGTTCTGGCACCCTTTCCTCTCTGCCCTACCTGTATATCTCAGACCAGACCCCAAGACTGCCTTCACCTCCCTCATTGGTGCCAACTGGTTTCTGGGAATATCTGTGGAGAGACCTGCTACAGGAGACTCAGTCATAATTGCCTATAGCTTCTATACCTAAGCCACCTGCATCCACTGCCTTCTTAGATCATGCATTAAAATTGCTTCAGGGTGAGCTGTGAAAGCCCCATCCTGCCCAGTTGACCTTGACCTCTCATCTTACACTTCACTGGGTAGAAATCAAGCCAAAGTCTATAAAGCCAACCTGGAGGCAGGGCTTGAGAGGCAGCTGGAAGGGAATCCTAATCCAGACAGGCTGGAGGCAGACAGTACAAGCAACAACCCTGGTTGCCTGACCTCAGGCTGGTAACATTAAGTTAGTAGAGACAAATGGAAAAAAAAACATTGTCTGGATCCCTGAAGACCTGGCTCTTCATTCTATTAGTACATCAGCCCTGTTGACCACAAACCAGCCTGTGTATTCCCCAAAAATCCTCACTGGGCCCTTCAAGCTTATAAATCTCTTCTGTTCCTTCTACCCTCTGACAGCCCTTCAGGTATTGATGGAAAGTGACCAAGTCCTCCTGAGCCTTCTCAAATGAAACACAGTGGCAGCGGGTGGCAGTGCAGTAGGCATCTGGATAAGGAGATGAGAATTTTAGAAACTGCCCTCTAGATAGTAGATAAAACTCTTATATGACTATGAATATTTTATATGGAATATGTCCCTTAATGTCACCACAATAACTAATTTCCTTCCCTCCCTCCTTCCCTCCCTCTTTTTTGTGCCAGGCATGTCATGCTACAAGTTCCTTTTGAAATTCTACTGAGGTAAATCATTATAGTATTTTGCACAAATGCTAACCTTATGGCCCTCATCCTGTAAATAGGGTCTTAAGGGAATTAGCTAAACCTTTTTTTTTTTTTTGGCATCCTTATTGATAGTTTTGTATCCCCACAAGGCTGTCTGTAAGTGAAAAGCAGCATAGTGCTGTACAGACAGATTTGGGATTGGACTTACAGAATCCAGGTTCAAATCTTAACACCCCTGCTTGGCAATTCTGTGTTCATGTGAATTTCACGTAATATTTTCTTCATATATTTTTGTTTCTATTTGAAAACGGAGCTAATAATCCCCAGATCATGGAAGCGGTCTTGAAGGGTTAGTAAGATAACTTAAATTGCCTGCCGCATTTCCTGCATGAAGTACATCTCCAAGAGGTGGCATTTCTGCCTTTTCCAATTAGTAAACTGGCATAATAGCATGACTATGAAGACTGAAATACAGGTGTACAGAACTCCAAAGGGCTATGCTGCCCATTAATTCAAAGTAAGATTAACAAACACATGCGAGGAAGAGTCAGAGCTGCACAGCCTTCTGGTCACCACATGCTGAGCTTCCAGGCCTAGCCTTGCAAAGGTCATGTGCAGAGAAGACACGAGGTTGGCTACTTGCCTCAGTCAACATTACATTCTTCTGAGTGACATCTGAGTCAAACAAAAACAAAACAAAACAAAAAACAGAAAGTGGTGACAAGAAAGGAGACCAATAAGGTTAGACAAAGGGTAGGAAATTAGTTGGGGTAAAAGCTTGATAACTGAAGCCATCATTATCACCATCATCCAAACAGAGCTCAGTTTTTGAGTTCTGTGAGTCTGTACCTGGGTTAGGAGTGTGTAAATAGTCCTCTTTAATCTTTCCTGAAGCCTGTTTCTTTCCATATTTATAGATGAGGAAACTGAGTCTTAAAGAGTTTAAAGTACTTGACCAAGATTACATAACTCACAAATTAGTAAGTGACAGATCTAGGATCCCAGTTTAAAATATGACATGCTTACAGGCAGGCCCTAGTTATAGTTCGGGATTAAACTTGTACTTTCTGTGTGTCCTCCGCCAATTTGGTTAACTTCTCTGCTTTTGAGTTGCCACATGTGTACATAAGGGAAACAGTACCAACTTCAAAGTGTTGCTCTATGGCATAAATGAGATGATGTTTAAAGTGTCCTGAGGGCCCCAGCTTCATAACATCATGGAGTGAGATCGGGAGAGTAATGACACAATCTGAAAAAGAGGGCTTTAGAGAAATATAAGGAAACCAGCAGACAGCGGTGTTCTCCCATTCAAGAGAGAACACTCCCCAAAGTAAAGAGTGGCAGCACTAAATTGGAACTGTAAATTAGAAAACTAGGGAAAATATTTCCTAAAATTTGGCAGTAAAGAGGTCACTTGTGACCTCAGGGAGAGAAGACAGGGCTAAAAGCCAGATTACAACAGATTGGGAAGCTAAGGAATAGTGAAGACATGGGAACATTGAGTGGCATCTAGTCTACTCTGACCAGAAATTTGAGAAAGAAAGAGAGATGAGGCTGTTATTTGAGGAGGAGGTGGTGTGGAAGAAGGTTTGATTTTCTTTCTTTTGTTTTGCAGTGGGGGAAATTTGAATATGTTTTGGGGTGAAGAGGATGAACACAAGAGGAAAGGTAAATATTAAAGATACCAGGGAGAAAGAAGTTAGAAAATGAAGTACAGTCAATTGGAGGCAGGGGAGGGGGAGAAGGCTCATGCTTTCCTTCTCTTTCAGAGAAAAAGTCAGAATGGGTGGAGACAGAGAAAACCTTATACATATAAGGGGAGGATGTAGAAGGACTCCATGTCTAACAACACCTGTTTTCTTGATGAGGAGAACAGCCAGAGGAGGAGAGACTGGAAATGTGCAAGATAGAGCAAATGAGGGCAGACAAGAGGAGTGGGTACAGAGAGGGGTTACTTTGGCACTGAAGGAAGCTCTGAGATAAGAGGCAAGGATAAGCTTGAAGATGGTGAGATCAGAAGGTATTTAGAGGGTTCTAGCCTGGTGCTCTTTTATGGTGTCATTGAAACTAGAGGTGAAGTCATCTACTAGGAGTTCACATAAGATGCATTCATGTTGGGTGCTTGAAAAAGAGGAGTGAGTTTGAAACAGTTATCTTGGGCAGGTGGAAAGAAAGATAATTAAGCATGAGAAAAAAGACGGTTGAACTAAGCTAGGATCCAACTGAAGTTTGAAAAATCCCAGGACTGAGAGTAACTCTTATATCTCAGCTTTCTAATCCAGAAAATTCAAGCCTGTGTGTGCCATTACCACAATCATCAATGGGAAAGGCTATCTACATGTATCCTTCAGGCTGACTAAAGGGTACCAGGAGCCAATCTGGGCATTCAAGGACATCCCTAGAGATGCCAGATTCTCTAGGTACTGCCACACACCACTCAGTATCCCCTAGTGCCTTCAGTCTCCACTTGTGCTCTTTGTTGCCAGCCTCCTAGGGGACTCCAAGGGTTCCAGTCTGCCTGGATAACCATGAGGATCTTTCATGAGAGGCCACTGCCTATGTTAAACCCTGAAATTAGAGGCTGTTCAGGTTTCTCTAAGACATAGCCAAGGCCAATATTCTTCTGAGTGACCCTTGATAACTTCAACAAGAGAGCTGGGTCTGACATTAGAGAGCCCTGCATTTTTTACTAGGTCCATCAAGCTGTCCAGTCAGGTTGATTCTCGCAGTGAAGGGTAATCAGAGAAACCCTTTACCTGGGAGTAGTTGGTTTTATTTAATGAAGTTAATCCTGCCAATATCAAGAGAGTTGGATGGGATGAGTGCCCAAGAAATGATCTGAGCAGCCTCACTGCATCTTTCCTGGTCCATGGCCACAGTGGCTTCCCCATAAAGGGTGCTTCGGAGAGCCTTAACTTTCCAGAGCCTAACATTGCTACTGACCCTAACATTGCTATTGTACCTCTGGCCTTTGAGCTGGTACTGAGGACAAGTCCAAAAGGCCCTGGCAGTTCCATTACCCTGTAAGGGATAGGGTGTTTAGGGAAGTGCTCTCTGACAAGGAGAAAGGGAGGGAAAGAGTCATGTAGATATCTGGGGGAAGAGTCCCCCCGATTGTAAGGATGGCAAGTGTGAAAGCTAGGTTCGGAGTGTTGAAAGAGACAGCAAGGAGGCCAGTGAGATTGGATGTTGCATTCAAGAGGCGATGAGATTAGAGATATAGGGGTAGAGCAGGGGTGATGAAGTAGGGCAGAGCGTAGACTGTGGTAGATCGTTGTTAAGGACTCCACCTGTTAGTCTGAATAATAAGACAGCTTTTGGAATGCTTTGGACAGACTTAGGCTGGTTTACATTTTCGAAGGATCTCTCTGGCTGTTGTGCTGAGAACTGACCAAAATGGAGTAAGGACAAGGGCAAGGATCCTCATTTTAGGCTATGACAGTAACTCAGGTGAAAAGCGATGGTGGCTTGCATGCAGTAGTTGCAGTGTATGTGCTGAGAGTTGTGGCATTCTAAGTATTTTTTGAAGGCAGAGCTGACCAGTTTTATGGATGGATTAGATGTGAGATGTGAGAAAAAGAAGAAACAAAAGTGATTCCAGTGGTTTGCGCTTCATAAAGTTTCTGTAAGGATGAGATAAAGTAATCCATGTAAAACACTTGGAACAGGGCCTAGCCAATGCTCGGCGAGTGTTAGCCACTAGTATAGTATCGCTGGGCAAGTTATGGTGGCAGGTAGTAGTTCTACAGCTGGGGCTCCCTCTTAGCCTCCAGGAAACATCATGGAGTCCAAGGAGCCTCTTCATCTGAAAGATGTAGTTAGTGATTTCAGGCTCACAGGACTCTCATCAGCTATGAAGGGACACATCTGAATGACCTATAAATGCTCAGTAAATATTGTCCCTTCCTACCTTGTCTTCAAAGAAGAATTCTAGTGATATTATTCCCTAGCCAGTGCTGTAGCAAATATGCCAACAAATGCCCTTCCCATTTAGTTTCCTTAGACAAGTGTTGCTGGAATCTAGCGCAGCTCCCCATTCTTGCATGCAGTTTGCTGAGCAGGATCAAAAGAGGCAGAGCACTATATCTGAGAGCAAATGTTGGGTGAGCCGTCGAGCCTGGGGTTGTTGAAATGCCCCTCGTTCTAGCCTTGAAGGATGTTCTCATCTCAGCTGGAAATGAATTGTATTTAAAAAAACAAAATGGCAGTGTGGGTGTGCCAGGTAGGAGAGTGTCATCAGGCTAACAGATTCTTCTTTCTCCCACAGGGGCATCCTTGGCAACTCAAGTTCAACATATTCAAAGTCTCCCTGGCCTCTCCCATTTTGTCCTTTGACCCTGCTCCTCGCGTTAATTTGTTTATTCTTTCTGCTCTATACCAGAGACCCCTTTCCAGTCCTGCCACTTGCTAGGTGTTTGACATTGGGCAACTCAGTCTATGCCTCAGTTTTTTCATCTCTGAATTGTGAATAATACTAGAGTAGTTACAAGGACTAAATAAGTTAATGTATGTAAAATATTGAGAAAAGGGCCTGGCTGATAACAAGTGCTTTAAAAGTATTAGCTCATGATACTTACTGATTAGCAGAAGAGAAAGAATAGACATTTAAGCAGGTTAGCAAATGAATTAATTAAATGATTGCAGATTGTAATAAGAGTCAGGAGGAAATCAGCAGGGTGCTGGGGAAAGGGGGATGACTGGACCAGTGAGGCTTATATGAGAAAGTGACATTGTCACGAAGACTCACATCCTCTCTTGACAACACATATCATAACTTCACAATCTTAACTCCACAATCTCTTCTTCTTCTAATCCCTTTCATCACCATAGATCAGCCCCTCACTACCTCTTGCCTTGATCATAGCAGAAATCTAATTGATATCTACCACCAGCTTTAACTCCACCTGTTACCATAGAGTGGGGTTCCGCTCCCCTTGACATATTGTCCAGGCTCTTGACATCTGGAACAAAGACTTGAGCAAGACACCGAAGTACAGAAGAAAATAATAGCTTTATTAGAGGGGAGAGTAAAGCAACAGCACACTTCCAGATGTGGAAGCGGCCCCAGCAAGACATAAGTGGCTCATACGGCCCCGGAACAAAGGTTCTGGGGTTTTATTCCTACTTATTGTAGGTGGTTGCTTTTCTTAGAGGGCTTTCATAATGGATAACTAAGATGGATGGGACTCAGGGACTCAGGGACTCATTGTTTACTTTCCATGCATGTTCGTTCCCAGAATCCAGTCTGTTATAATGGTATTAATGAATTTCTGATCATATGCATTGTATTATAATGATAGCATAATGAGGCTCAGGTGAGTTGTAAGTCATTCTGGTCTTCATTGCATAGGTGGAAGTGACCAGCTTAAACTAGTACCTAATTCTCTGCCTACCTGTTCCTTTGTGGAAGTTATTTTTTAGTCTAAAAATGCCTTTTGACTTACTTAATTGTGGGCAGACTGAAGAGGGTCTTTTCTAGAACAGGATGACCTTAGCATTTTGCAGGTGGACCCAGAACCCCCCGTCCCTGCCCCCACAGTCTATTTTTCCTGCCTAACTTTTACTCTTAAGAGCCATGAACCCATTCTTATTAGTGTGGATGTTCAAGGACGAGAGATCTCTTCTTCTGTGTCTGCTTCCTGCTGAGGGCCACCATTCCTGCTTACTGGGGTTTCTTGGAGTTCTTTTCCTCTCTTCCTCAGTCAAAACGGGGTCTCCAGTTCTCCTGCCAGAGGATGTATCCCCCTGAAATGCGCCCCTGTGTCAAGACAAGGAAAAAAGGAAGATGTAAACTGGTTATTTAAATCATTTGTCTATTACTTTTATTACTATTGATTTTCTTATTAAGAGAAAAGAATAAGCTTAGTAAAGGAAGACAGACACGGTTAATACATTACATAAAGAAAGCAAGTCCTGGGTTAAGAGTCCCCTTCCCCCCTGCCTGGCCAAGGCAATTTCTGCTTTCAAAGGATCGAGAAGAATGCTAACCTTCAGTGATCCTTCATTAATAGCCAGGGGACCTGAGTTACTTATTCAATAACCAGAAAACCCAAGTCACAAATTTCAGGGTAATTATCTGAATTAGAGGGAGAGGGGCTTTTTCCTAGAGAAAAATAAAAACCTTAGCAAAATTTAGTAATATAAACAAATAGTTTGAAAAGCGAGATTAATTGTTCCATTAGCACATTTTGTAAATTATGGCCTGTGTCACACCAATCCCTTTTCTACCTGACAGCCACATTCATTTTCTTGAACTCTAGAACCTGGAGTATCCTTTGAGCACTTGCTGTATTCAGCTTGCATTATGAACATCAGCTCATTTCACAATCACATCATGAAGAAAGTATTATTAGCCTCTCTCTGAAGATAGGACAGCTGAGGCTCAGAGAGGATAAGTACTCTGCTGAAGAGCCAACAGCTAGTGGATGTTAGAGCCAGAGTTGGAATAGAGGTCTCTGAATGCTAGTCTGTATTCCTTCAGCTGCCTTCATGAATATTCTTTTTATCCATTGTGTGATGACTGTGGACCCAAGGGAACAATGATAGCAGATACTTACATAGCATTTGCTATATACCAGGCACTGTTACATGCATTAATTCATTCAGTCCTCAAAGCAGCTCTATGAAATAGGTACTATTGTTGGCTCCAATTTAGAGATGAGGCAATTGAATGACAAAGAAGTTGAAAAACTTGCCTAAGGTCCCACAAAGTGCCCAGAGAAGTGGCACAGCCAGGATTTGAAAGTAGGCTCTCTGACTCCTGTGTACTTAGAATCCATATACAATGATAGACACCATACCAGGCCATTACCACTGCAAGTATAGTCTGTGGTCCAGCAGCATCAGCATTACTTGTATGTTAGTATGTCCCAGACTTTATTCTAAGATCCTGATACACATTAACCCTATTTTGTACATTAACTCATGGAATCCTCAAAACAACCTGATGAGGAAGGGATCATTATTGTTCCCATCTTACGGACGAGGTTCCTGAACCACAGAGTTGCTAAGGAACTCACCCAAGGTCACAGTAGACTCAGGCTTATAGTCCAGGTGGTTTCCCTCCTTCTGGGCTTGAGCCCACAGTAGTCTTCTAAGAGGCCACATCCTGGTCCCAGTTCTAACTAGGGGCCATATGTTGAGTGCACGCAGGACCTAGTCAAAGTCACCTTAGGGTGTAGTCAGCATTTTTTCCCACCACAGGTTTTGCAGCCCTTGTGCTGTGACCCCACTTCACCCTAAACTCCTAGCATATGGTTTTTGCCCACACCAACTGAGGCCCCTCAAGGTCCGATCATGCCAATTGCTTGGTCCCCTTGCCCACGCCTTGGCTCACAGTTTCCTTCTACCTGTAATGATATTTGTTCCTCCACATTTTTTATGCCCCCTAATCTATTAAAGAACATTTGCCTTGTCCGGCTACATTCTCTATCTCTCTATCTTTCTCTCCCCCTTCCTTCCGCCTTCCCCTACTCACTGCCTTTCTAGCCTGGATCTCATAGTTTGGCCCTTCATTCCATACTGTGTGCTGTTCTCTGATTATCTAGTCTGTCTTATCTCCTCAACTCCTCTGCAAATTCTTCAAGGTCAGGGCCTAGTAACATTCCTAGACTTCTTCACTGCTGTATCCCCCTGAAAACTCCCAGAGAACCCTTGAGGGAAGAGCCCTTTGGGACTATCTACTCCAATCCTTTCTTTTCAGAGACTCTGGGGCCCACAGAATGTGATTTCACAGTTCAGTTCTCCTTGATTTTTAGTGGTGTTTTCCCTGCTTTGCGTCTCCTCTCCTCCTCCTCCTCCTGTCCAAATCCTACCTAATCCTCTGAAAGGTAGGGTATAAAAAATGCAAGGCCAGAACTTGAAGTGGCTTTGCCATGTGTCTGAAAATCATTACTTTTCCAACACTGCTTTTCCCTGTCAAACTTCAGGCCTGCAAACACACATATATGGAACTCTGAGGAACTGAGATGCACCCTCCTGTAAAATAGTCATGAGAAATGGAATCTGCAATGTGCCTGAAACCACGTGACCATTCCTTCTGTTCCCACAGACAGGGCAGGAACTGACTCTCTGCTGTCCCCTCTCTCACCCGTTTCACTGCTGGAGCTTTTCAGTTCCTGCAATAGAAGTGGCTTGGTCACTGTTCACCCATCCCCCCGCCCTTTCCACACACTGTCCATCTCTGGGGAGGCAGGCACTTCTTTGCATAGCCACACCTAGACACTTGGATGGCCCAATAACTGCCTCGGGAACCTCATGGAGGTGGAGAAATGGGTGTAACAGGAAAGGAAAAGAAGGCGGGTTGGGTCTGTTGCTACACGTGGATGTGAAATAAGTTGGAGAGGAGCTTTGATTACAAGGGATTTCATCTGCTGAGAGTGTGTGGTATGCAGGCTAGGGGCTGAGCGGTGGGGGCTTGGTGGGACGTCTGGCCTGCACTGAGGTGCGTCTGTCCAGGAATTCTGTTGTGGGCGCAAGATTCATCTGTCCTTCCACGTACAGGGTAAGTATGGGAACACCCCCTGGCATGACAAGGAGGCAGCTCAGACCTGTGGAAGTTCAGGATCAGGCTGGGACGACCCTGTGAAGGCACTACAAAGTCTGAAGGGCTAGGAAGGCATCCTGTAGCCATCTGTCAGTCTACCCATCTGCATCCAAAGTTGCTGTTTACAGTGACAGGGCCCTGGATTAATGCCCTGATGGCCTTGGCAGCCAGGTTCTCTCTCTGTAGGTTTTTACCAGACTCCTCTGGCCTCTGGGAACATGCCTGGACGTGTCCAACCACACTGAACATCTGACGCTGGGAGATAAGGAAGAGAAGGAGGCTGAGCGCTTAGGGGAGGGAAAGAGGGAGGGGTTGGAACTGACATGTGAAGCATCCCGAAGGAAGTTGAGCTGCCAGCCCACCCACGTGGCCCCTGGGCAAGTCAGGGCTTGTGTGAAGAGCACACAAGCTCTATTTGGGGGCTTTCAGTCTGCCCTATCACCCACCCGGCTGGGTTTCACTTGATCCCTCACTCCTGGAAGCTAAGCCCACAGCAGTGATATTTTGATCCTGCCTTACCCCAAACACTGGCCAAAGCTGAGGCAGCTGTGAGAATGGGGGGTAGGGGGGTGGACAAGAAGAGACCCGCCAGAAACTAGGCTAGGAAAGCAGAAACAAGAAGGTCTGGTTTGAACAGGTGTTGGCATGTCACACAGGTTGGCCAAGGCAGGAGAGCGAGATATCTTCCCCTCACAACTCCTTCACCCACCATATCTTCAATTTAGTGTAACAGTGTCACTGACACCTACTCTGTGCCACCGCTGTGTGGGACAGATATTTAAGACATAGGCTGTGCCCACTGAGACCTGATGGTCTCATCATGGGTATAAGAAAAAATAAATATAACACAAGATAGTTTTTAAAGGTCCAATCCAAATGCTTTGAGGTTATCAGGTAGGCATTATATCAAAACCTGAACCAAGGAAAATCAGAAAGCATTTTTTTTATTGTTTGTTTATTGACCTTGTAACAACTTTCAGGGCTCCAGAGCCTTGAGTTCAAATCCCATTCCCATCATTTATAAACTGTGCAACATTGGAGAAGTAGAATTGCTTCTCCATTTCTGAACTCTGATTTACTCTAGGCTAAAATGGAGATAATAATAGGATTTACTTCATCACGTTTTTGTGAAGATTAAATTAGGTAATCCATGTAAAATACTTACACACACTTAGCATGGTGGCTAGACCAAAATAAGCACTCAATAAATATTAAGTATTATTATTATTTAACATGGGCCATGAAACACAGATAGGATTTCAACAGGTGGAGATAGGAGAAGAGGCCATCCAAGTAGAGAAGACAGCAGGAACAACTGTTTAGATGCAGGGAAGCTCACGGCCTATGAAAAGAACAATGGCCGAACTGGATGTTAGAGTATAATTAGGGGGAAAAGTGGAAGTTGCAGTTGCCATGGTTAGATTGGTGGCAAACCATGGAAGAGTGTGGATGCTACACTTTCTGTTTGATTCAGCAGATAGTAGAAAGCCATTGAAAGTTTCTGAGCTAAAGAAAAAAGTCAAATCTGTGTTTCAGGAAGCATTACCTGGTAAACGTGTGTCATTGGGTTTAGAATAGGGAAATGTGAGAGGCGGTGGCTGTGGGAATAGAAAGAAGGCAATGAATTTAACCAGATATCACAGAATTTGAATCTACAGAACTTAGAAGGTGATAAATCATATGAGATTGAAGAAGAAAGAATGAGAACATCAGAATCTCTTGGGATTGGCTTAGACTTTGGGAGGTTGTGCATTCCTATCCTACTTCCATCCATTTCTGTACAATAGAAATAATACCCACTTTCCAAACTAGACACAGCTCTATGTAAGTCCCGGTCTGCTGCTCACCTGCTGTTTGTGATCCAAGCATATTATTTATCTGAAATTCCCAACCAGGATTGCATTTCCATAAGGCATTTAGAAATACGTATGGTAAGTGTGAGGTTTTTTTTTTTTTTGCATGAAGACTGAGGTTCTTCTGCATTTAGTGCCAACCAGTTTGATACAACAAAGAATTGTTCCACCCTCTCAGTCATAACACCAGTAGTAAGCCCAGTGGGAAACACTGAGCTTCTCTGAGCCTCAGTTTTCTATGCTAAAAAGCAGGGAAAATAGTGCCCATGTCATGGTTTTGTTGGGAAGATTAAAAGAAATAATCCCTGTAAAGTATCTAGCATAATATCTGACATCTTAGTTTAAAACATTTTTTTTTAAGTTTTAAACCTCTGAATTTATCTTAACCTTTTTTTTCAGCAAAAGAGACCTGGTTTTGAGGCTTTGTGGTGTCCTGTTATGTTTACATGGAGATCAAACAATATAAAGAGAATAAATTGCTGCCAAGTTATTTTCTTGCAGCTTCACTCGTACACCACTGTCCATTTAATTGACATAGACTTTCAGCATCAGAGGATGTGGGTGAGAATGGGTGTGTCCCCTAGTTTCTGTGGCAGCAACAAAGACAGACTTACAGATGGGGCCCTGGCCTAGCTCCCAAGCCAGTTGGAGGGGAGGTACACCTCTTCCACTGTCTCTGCCTTGGAGACTTCCAGAGGGGCTATACTTATCGATCTATGAGACAGTCCATTCCCTTCATGGATAGGCTTGACTTTTCAAAAGTTCTTTCTTTTATTCAACTGGACTCAGTATCCCTGTGGTATGCACCTAGAGGTCCTCATCATTCTCCCTGGGGCCATTCAGAGCTGTCTGCTCATTCTCTTTCATGACAGTTCTTTAAAGATCCAAAGACAGAGATGGGATTCACCCACATCTTCCTATCCTACATCCAACAGCCG
Organism: Cynopterus sphinx; assembly: GCA_030015415.1. NCBI lineage: Eukaryota > Metazoa > Chordata > Mammalia > Chiroptera > Pteropodidae > Cynopterus > Cynopterus sphinx. The sequence goes on from CM057388.1 coordinate 80,976,672, forward strand.
AGCTCTTCCACCATTTCTCATATGGTGTATTGTTGACTCAAATAAGAAACTGAGGTTTTGAGCTTTAAAAATTGGGGCAATGGTCATGAGTTCAACATGATGGGAAATACTGCAAAAGGAGCAAGATGGGTGAATGTCACAAGCTGCTTTGTAATGTATTATTTCTTAAGTTCCTACTATGTGCCAAGTACTTTTAAATCCATCATCCCACTGAGTTCTTGCCCCAACTAGGGAAAGTGCAGGTGTTCTTGCCTTAATTATACAGGTGGCCAGACATGCCCAGAGTAAACAAAGCTTGGTAGACATCATTTGGTTAGCAAGTGTCTGAGCCAAAACCCAGAGCCAGATTTTTCTTACCCAGAGGTTGGTGTTTTTGTGTTTTGTTTTGTCTTTTTCATTTTCCACAGCTCTTTGGGTTTAAGGTTCAGGCTGGGCAATTAGGCCAACCTTGGCACTAGGGAAGGTGACAAGAGGAGAATAGATCCTGTAATTGCCCTATACTAATCACTCCTTCTTTGAAGAAACTCATTTAGAAAAGTTCTTTACGGAGGACAGAAGGCCCTACTCCTAGAGGAGAGTCGAGCTGTACCTCTCTACCTTGGAACACAAGCCAGGCCCAAAGTCTCCACAGAATGTCTTCTTGACCCGCTCCACTCAAATGCCTCCTGCAGAGAGTCGGGCATCTTGCAGAGCCATTCCTAAGAGCAGAAGCTCAATATTGAAGCAGAAGCTATTTGTCTTTGCTTTCTTTCTGGAAACTAGCTCCAAGAGGAATGTGAGATGGTTGCACCATCAGTCTGTAAAATGGAAGGAAGATTAACCTATGTTGGTGGGAGACACTGGAGGGCTATAGTGTGTCTTGTGTTAGAGTTGTCTCTATGTGTTTTCTGTATTTCTGATAAGCCAATTACTTCCTAAAGGCAGACAAGGTGCTTTATTCACATCTGGTTTCCCCCCTTGTCACCAAGAGCTAACAGAATGACTAGCATAGAAGGTCCTTGTCAAATGTTTTTTCAGTGGCCAGAAATTCATTCTTTCTGTCCCAGAGTGACTACACTTATGATCTCCCTCAAGCACCCCAAAATACATCAGTCCATCCTCAAAAATAAAGGAATTGCCATGTAACATGTACAGTGGAGTCAAAGAGTAAGATGTTTTCACTTCCAGAAGGTGGTTAGTCGCTATGTGCCTGAGCCAAAATGAGTGGGCAGCGCCAATTTCCTTCCATGGGCCACCTCTCCCCGACCCAGCCCCACCCTTTGGAGTTGTTCCTGTTGAGAGAGAGAGAAGCAAGAGCCTTCGTGGTATACTCACTGAGTAATCAGTCCTGAACTTGAGCCTGCTTCTCTCTTTAATTATGGTGAATAGACAAGCCTCTGGGCCTTGACTTTGAAGACTTGGATTCTAGTCCTGGCTCTGCCACTGATGAATTTTGTTCCTTTGAGAAAACTCCATCCCTTCTCTGGGCCTCAATTTTTCCATCAGCATCATCAGGGAGTAGGGAAGAATCCTTTTGGGATTCTGTGACAATGTATTTCCAATTATCTGATAGTTTTGAAGTTTTAACCTGTTTCTGAGAGGAGAAAAAATATACCACAATGAAATGTGTTGTCTTATGAGTTCTGAGGTGGCCATTACTGAAAGAGTTCACGTAGAGCTGGTTGGTATTTTTTTCTTTTTTTGGACGACAAACTGGAAGGTAAGACTAAGATGAGTTTTAAACTCCTTTCTAACTCCAGGATTGTACGATTCTGTAAATTGTCTTACAGAATATGCACTTACATGTGAGATCATAGGCTTCTTATTGTATAAGATTTACCTTTCTCCCATTACCCTGCCAAGTCTTACACTTTTCTCTCCCCTACCCCACACCTTTGGGCATCCTAAAAAAAATGCAAGGAATATTTTACTATTAGTATTTCATCCTATATAGGCAGGCTTTATTCCATGGACCAATTCTTCCATTACTATTAGAAGGATAAGTGGTCTTGAGTTATGCTTGAAAATGCCCATCTACTTGTATGTCTGCTTCCTTAGGATACTTCATTCTCTGGCCAATGAGTAAGAGATAGTATACTTAATAGAATCTAGATTACTATGGGAGGGAATGCACTGTTCATATATCTTCAGGGAGGTACAACTATTTCAGATTGCCCAGTAAATTGAACAGGGTACAGAGAATGTGGGGCAAGACCAAAAAAATAATAGAAATCAAAAATTGGTGCATGTGACTGAGCTTTATCCACTCCCAAGATATGGAAAAAAAATCATACCATGAATCCAATTCCCAGCTGGAACAACTCAGCCAAAAGCACATCCTACTTGGGAAGTCAGTGAATACCCACTCCTAGTGCTGCTGGTGGGGTAACTCATTTTTGATAATACCATAATTTCATATCTTGTGGGGGCTGGTACATGAATCAGTGACTCACTTTGGCTAAGGCCACAGCAGTGCAAAGCATAGGCTTCAGGCATTGGCTGTTTGTCTGGCCTGTGGCTCATCTCCAGTGTCCTTTGCTCCCCAGCTCTGGGTGTGATAGTAACAGCAATCATAGCAACCCCTCACATGTGTGACACAATCCAGAGTTTGTAGGACACTCACATACATTATCTCATTTTTCCCTTAAACATCATCCAGGGGAGTTTCTGTGTTCTTGCTCCCACTTGGGAAGACTATTTCAGCAATCATTAAAAGGATATTTCCCCATCATAATTGGCCCAAAGTTTGCTGGTTTTAATTTCATCTCATTCCTTTTATTAATTATATCACTGTATTCTTGCCTACACAGTGTTTTCTCTCCTTCCTTTCACAATTCTTTCTCAGCCATTGCCAAATACTAACCAAACATTTATATACTTTTTAGTGCTTTGTACTCCTCAATTTACAGTCTTTCAAGTTATGTGTGTCATTTCAGTTGTGTACTTTTTAACTGTGAATGTGTGTGCTTACACATGTTTTGAAGGAAAGGGAATTTAACTCACATGGTTAGTGTTTGCTTTTGGCTAAATGGAAATGGCCCAGTTCGATTGGCTAACAATTGTATCTGTACCTGTACACTGACAATTGCTTTTTGAAAATGATTTAATTGGTTTATTGTAAGATTCACAAATTGTGCAGATTCAGCTGCTTTCTCAACACAGCTTCTTCTGTGCATCCTTATAGGATTTCTGTTCAGCTAGACCTCAGGTGATTCTCAGAGATGTTTGTTCTGTAGTTGTAATTTTGATGTGGTTGTGGGAGGAGGTGAGCATCATGTTTACTTCCTCCACCATATTGAGGGGAAACCAATAATTGCTTTTAATAAGATTTTTTTTCTTTTTCTACTTCAGCATCTTTCTTCTTGCTAAGGCATTATCTGTTGTTCCGTATAGTCGAAAAATGGAGAAGGTAAATAGGTGAAACTTCTTTAAGCTGCCTTCATTCTCCTCTGATGTACTCATTCTGACATTACTGGAGCAGATGTTGCTATTACTAGCAGTTGAAATTCTTCAGCCATTTTGGAAAAAAGAAGCCTGTTAAAAAACTGTAATAACCACCTGTGGTTTCTGAGCTGTTTCTATTCCATGATCATATTATAACATACCCTAATATTTAAAGAGAATTTACTTTTATCATATGCCTAAAGAATCACATCAGAATGATGCATCCGGTGATAATAATCCATGGCTTACCCCAGGCTCATTTTATTGTAAGAATTTTTAGAGCTAACCAATGTGAAGCCCTTTAAAAACTATGACATCTTTCACTCAGAAGATTGTTGCAATTAGTTTGTCGGCTTTTACCATCCACTCATCAAACAAATATTTATTTAGTACTTACTATGTGCCAGGCACTGTTCTAAGCACAGGGGTGAAGTAGTAAACACTAAATTCTAACAGGCAATAAAAAATAGACATATAGAATGTTAAATGGTCATAAGTGCTATTGAGAAGAAGGGGAAAGGAGATAGGGAATGTGGAGGGAAATTGCAGTTTTAAAAAACTGGTTGCAAAGACAAGGGTTATAAGAACAAAGAACAGAAGAAGATAAGGGAGGCGGCCATGTGGCTATCTGGGGAAAAGTGTGCCTTAATGTGGGAGCATTCCTGATAAGTCTGAGGGCTAGCAAGGAGGCCAACTGGGCTGGGTTAGGAGAATAAGAGGAAGAGTAGGTCATGGGGTCAAAGAGGTAATGGCTTAAGGAGATGGAGGGAAGTCATCTAAGGCCTCATTGACCATTATAAGACTTTAGTTTTATTAAGTGAGGTGGAGAGTCATCGATGGATTTTGAGTTTGGAAATGACATGATCTAACACATTTTAAAAGAACCACTCTACCTTCATTCCCTTTATCTTTATTGCCCATTCTTTCTAAAAAAAAAATGGGTAGGTCCCAGGTTACTCCCTCACCAAGTTCCCTCTGAATGTGGGGGAACAGAAAAACTTTTTTCTGATTGTAACTTATATGCAGGCAAAAGAAACAAGAGCCAAAAAGAACCCTTAAAACAGCGATTTTCAATGTTGGCTGCCACCTCAAAATCACCTGGTAAATTTTAAAATGCCAAAGATTCAGGATATACCTCTGACTAATTTCATCAGAATCTCGAGAGTGGGACCCAAGTATCAGTATTTTTGAAGCTCTCAAGTTGCAGCCTATACTGAAAACCATGACTGTAGGAGATTGGTCAAACCCTCATAGTATGAACAGGGCCTTGGGTCCATCATTGGGGAGGAACATGATTCAGATGGCAGGAACGGGCCTGGGACCATGCACCAGTCTGAGGAATGCAAACTTCACAAATACTGGGGTAGGAAGAACGTGAGCTGTTTAATAGTTTTGAAACATGTTATAGGCAAGAGAAAGCTGGGATAGGAGTGGCACAGGGCCAGGCCAGGAAAGGGAAGGCTGAGAGCCAGCAGCAAGTCTAAAACAACATCTAGATTGAAAGCCAAACATCTGTAAATGATGAGGGTACCATACAGATTAAAAGCTTGATTTTCAAAGAAAGTGATGTTTTTAGGCCAGTTTGAGCAACTGCTTTGATTTGTGCCAGCCCCACGCATGCGAGTGATCTCCTAGGAGGGGACTGCGCAGGGCACAGACCAGCTGGTGCTTCCTCACCCTCTTTAATCCAACACCTCCTGCACTGCCCAGGCACAGCGCATATCTTCCCTGGAGTCCTACATTCTTAATTTAGCCCTGTCACCCTGTCCTGCCCACCCACCCTAGATAGAGAATGCATGTTTCACCCCGCAGGCATGTGCAAGTTGAGAAGAGCGGCAACCCCAAGCTGCAGCCAGAGGCAGCTGCTGCCAGCAGCCCGATTACCTTACATGCAGCAGAAACTTGGCCAACATCGATTATTCAGGGCACAATGAGCTAATGTGGAGATTATAATTAATCCCAACCTTGTTGCTTCTCCTCTTCCCCATCTGTTTTCATTCTTACTCTTCTAGGTTATTTTTTTGCAGGAGAAATCGGGACAGGTGGATGGGCAGGGAGAGTAGCCAGAAGGCAGAGGCAGATGAAATAAGGACACACTCTAGTCATTTTGCCATTTGTCAGCCCCTCTGGTTTAACTTAATCAGTATACCCAAACAGCACTTCCTCGATAAATTGGGTTAGAAGTTGGGTGGAAAAAAAATCACAATTGGAGGTATATATAAAGATAGTCATCGTAGCTTAAAATTTTTTTTTATCTTGGGGTTAACTTAGGTAATATCTTTTGGAATAATACAGGGTAGTTCACAGTATTAAAGAAAAAACTGAAGAACCAGCTTTTTTTAAAAAAAATGAAATATTCACATCCCATAAAATTCACCTTTAAAAGTGTACAATGCATTGGTTTTTGACATACTCATGGTTGTACAACCATCACTACCATCTACTTCCAGACTGCCATCACGCCAAAATGAAACTAATACACATTAAGCGGTTATTGCACATCCTCTCCTTCCCCAGGCCCATTCCTCAATCTGGTGCATGGTTCCAGGCTCTGACAACTACTGGTCTGTTTTCTGTCTCTCTGCATTGCCTTGTTTTGACAGTTCATGTAAATGGAATTATGTGTCCTTTTGTGTCTGGCTTCTTTCACTGAGTTTAATATTTTCAAGGTTCATTCACATTGTAGCATGGATCAATTAAGTAGTTCATTTCTTTTTCTAGTTGAGTAATATTTCATCATATGGATAGACCCTGCTTATCCATTTATTACTTGATGGACTTTGGGGTTTTTTTTCTTCTATTTTTTGGTTATTCTGATTAATGCTACTAGGAATAGTCATGTATAATCTTTCATGTGGATTTTTTTTTTTCAATTCTTATGAGTATATATCTAAAAGTGGAATTGCCAGGCAATATGGTAACTCTATGGTTAACATTTTGAGGAACTACAAAACCATTTTCCGAAGTGTAAACTACTTTATATTCTCACCAGCAATATGTGAGGGTCCCAATTTCTTCACATTCTTGGCAACAGTTAATCACACACACACCCATTTTTTCATTAAGCCAACCTAGTGAGTACAAAGTGGATTTCATTGTGATTTTGATTTGCATTCCCCTGCTTGCTAATGATGTTAATCATCTTTTAATATGTATTAGCCAATTATATATCTTCATGAAATAATGTTTATTCAAATATTTTGCCCATTTTTCATTGGGTTGTCTTTTTTATTGTTGAATTGTTAACTTTCCCTATATTCTATAAATAAGTTTGTTATCAGATCTCTATGATTTAGTTTCTCCCATTTTGTGCATCATCTTTTTATTTTCATGATAATGTCCCTTGAAGCTCAAGAGTTTTAAATTTTGATTAAGTGAAGTTTATCCTTTTTTTTTCTTTTCCTGTTTGTACTTCTGGTGTTGTATCTAAAAAAAGGCACTACCTAATCCAAAGTTACAAAGATTGACACCTATTTTTTCTTATAAGAAAAAAAGAACTAAAAAGTATAAAAAGTTTTATGTTTTCTTTTAATAAACTTTCATGTTTTATTGTTTTATCTTTTACATTTAGGGCTTTGGTCCAGTTTGAATTAATTTAGTATATGGCATGAGATCAGGGTTAAATTTGATTTTTTTAATGTGAATAGCCAGTTGTCACAATACATTTTGTAAGCCTATTCTTCTCCCATTGTGTGCCATTGTCTTGGTATACTTTTTGAAAATCAATTGACTGTAGCATAGCAACTTTATTTTAATAGTCACACATCGGAAACAGCCATGTTCACCAACCAAAAAATGTACAAATATATTATGGAATGGCCATACAATAGAATATTATGCAGCAATGGTAAGGTACAGATGTTGCTACACACAAAATAATGCACAAATCTCATAGACATTACATTGAGCAAACAGAAGTCAGAAGCAAAAGAGTGCTCTTGTATGAATCTAATTTATATGAAGTTCAAGGACATGTAAAACTAATAATAATGGTGATAGCAGCCATAATAGAAATTACTTGGCAGAAGGGAATGGTTTCAACTAGAAAGGGGTATGAGAAATCCTGCTGAGGTAGTGGAAAGATTATGTGGGTGTGAACATGTATAAAACTTTTATCAGCCCATCTGTACTGCTGACTTATCCAGCAGTTGGAAGGATTTGGGCACAACCTCTGTGACACTTCAGAAAAATATCTAGATGCAATTATGAGACACCTTAGAGTAGCTCTGATTGTCTCAAAACCTAATTATTCTCTTAAAATGAAAAGGCAATTACATACACCACATCACACTGTTGACCACAGGGAATAATTTGACATAAAGTATGAGTTTTTCTGTGGATAATTACATTTAACCCTTGTTAGACAGTTCTACCCATATGCCCTGAGTTTTTCAGAACAGGTCAGTCTATGTGATTCTGTTCTGTTTAAGCAAGATAATTTGTTAACTTCATAATGAAAAACAATTTAATTTGTATGCTTAAGAGAAATAGTTTGAGGGAAAAAAAGGTGGAAAAGTGCTCTGTTTATTCCCCATGTTGTGACATGGGGATTTGGCAGCAAGTTCGCCTGGCCTAGGCATAGGCCTCAAAACCAGGGCTAGAGGGGTGGGTTAGGATTCATGCCACACATCATTTAGGAGATGGATGGGGGTCTAGAAAACACACAAAATAGGGTGTCTTGAACACCCAAAGGCCAGAAGCAGTTGTTGTGGAAATTTCAGATGACTGTCAGGAACTCTGCTTGGTGACAGGGCTCTTTGGCTCCTGCCAATGTTTTTCTGTTTTAATGGGCAAGAAAAGGATGCAGCGGAGTTGTTCAGACCAGTATGCTGGCCCTGTGCCTGTGACACTTAATACCCTTGTCACAAGGGCTGTGAGACCACTGATGGTCCTTAATGAGAAGGATGGGTAGGGAGGGGAGCATGCCTACTGATGCTGACATTGTAGGCCAGTAACCAAAACAACACAGGAGGATGCATCTTCAGCTTCTGCAAAGTGGATTGTGCAGCTCGCTTTCTTCTGAATAAAGGATTGAGAGAGAACGGCTCACTTGATGAGAAAAGGTGCATTCAAGCCAGGTGCCAGCCAGGATGACTTCCTCTGTTGCCATTGGAAGGAATGATGGCCTCTCCATGTCCAGTGCACACTATCCTTTTCTGGCTTTCAGTGCTTTCAGTACTTTCAGAAGCTGGCTTATTCATCTCAGCATGAGGTTAAAGAATGAGCAAAAGAATCTGAGCCCTCTTTTCCCTTTGAACAGTGCAAGTTCTGGGTATGCATCACTCGAGTCTCTCTCATTAAAATTCATCTTTGTAGTGAACTATCTCTCTGCATACTGAACTCTGTCTTACTTTGCATAGCTTTCCAAAGCTTTCAGAATGGTTTGATGGACCTTACTTAGCTAATTTAACTCTCCCAAGAGCTATATACGGTAGGTGAGGAACATACTATCCCCTTTTTGCAGATTAAGTAACTGAGGCCAGAAACTCATCCAAAGTCATAGGTTGAAAGAAGAAGCATCAGGTAAGTTGACAAAACATTTCATGTTGCCAGATACTGTCCAAGTTTTAGCAGTGAAGTCCCATGTTCTGCAGGAGACTATTATTCCTGAGCAAACCTGCATGATTGGTTGCTCTATAGTCAGGATTTGAACCCGTATCGCCCATCTCTCAGACCAGTGCTAGTGTGATTGCCCTATGCCATCCAAATTCCAAGGACTGTTATCTATGCAGTGTCTCCTCTTCTCTAGACCTTAGTGCAGCAAGACATTCATGCTGGGCAGTTCCCCCCTTCCACTCTGCTTAGGACAGAGGTGATAGCAGTCAGAGGTCCTCAGAGGTACTCGAGACAGTTTTGCCAAAAGATAACCATGGTTCAGCTTTCTCAGCCACAGAAGAAAGATGATGATCTCTATATTGCCTACTGCATATGGACATTGTGTGGAACCAATAACATTGTATATGAAAGTGGTTTCTAAACTGTTAATAATTGGCCATGTGTGAGAAATCATGGTTATTATCTATCCTCCAGACAGAAGCCACCTTTTTGTCTTATTCTCTTTCCAATTCAGCAAGTGGCATAGCCAGTAACCATGGGAACTTGGGTGAATTCCTTGGTTTCTGTGCCTCAGTGTCCTCTTACACATACTAGGGCTAATATCCCTACTATCATTGTTTTAAGAATTTAATTAATCACTACACGTACAGCATTTAAAAGAGTCATGGCATGTGATTGGGACTGTATAAGCACCCACTTTTCTTATGTTGGCTTTTTCAACCCCTCTAAGTCAGAGCCAGAGACTAGATTAAGAGGACACAAACCAAGTGACACGGAAACTACTACTTACCTTACGATCTCTTTCCCCTATCTCCCTGCTTTTTTGTGTTCTGTACCTACAGCCCTCCCATCATGGATTGCCAAGAAAATGAGTACTGGGATCAATGGGGACGGTGTGTCACCTGCCAGCTATGTGGGCCTGGACAAGAACTCTCCAAGGTAAGTTCCCTGAGTCAGGATCATTTTTTTCTGTTACATCTTTAGGGACTGTCCTGGTAATTGAGAGGGTTCACTATTGAGATAGTCAGCCCCACCTGTGATTAATCCAGTTCAGCAGGCCAAACACAGAAACCAACGATTATGACAATAACAATCATGGATCCAGCAGGAAGTTAACCTGGCAAGATCAGGGTCAGAGGAGGGTTCACGAGATAGCAGGGTGGCTCAAGAGGATGTGTGCACCACAGTGGCCTAGGAAGACTGGCATTAGGGCTATCTATCCACTAAGGCAGGGCCCACCCACCTGGGGTTCATAGAATGAGAAAGAGGAGAACTCAGAAGGCTGAGGCACGGCCTCCATCACGAAGCTGTTCAGGGCAGGATTAAGGGGCGGGGAACTAGAGAGGGTCTAGTATCTCAGTAAGTCATGAGGGTCAGAACAAAATGACCAGCCAGGCAGGCACTTTATGCCAAGCCCTGGCTTTTAAAGATGGAGCTTAATTGTCCTGGTCTCAGGTCCATGTTTGTTCCAGAACCTGCAGAGGTGTTAAATTTAGGCTGCATGTAGGCCCAAAAAACCTAGAGCAGACAGCCAACAGATGTTTTCTTCACATGTGCATTTTATTTTCTGCAGTTCTTCATGCATTTAGCCTTCATTATTAAACATCTTCATGGTTGTAGGCAGAGTGCTTATGGCAAAATGAGCTAAAACTTTCACCCTCATTGACCTTTCCCTTTAATTGGTGACACAAAGAAGTATATACATACATCAATAAATGACGAACTTAGATGTAGAGGTATGATACAAATTAAATTAGGGTGATCTAATACAGAGAGACTGGGGACAGCTTTAGATAGTGTAGTGGTGGAAGGCCCCTCTAGGGAGGTGCCTTCTGGGGCAAGAAAAAGCTAATGCAGAGACACAAGATGAGAATGAACTAGGCACATTCAAGAAAATGGAGGAGGTTCACGCAGCATCTTATGGTGAGGGGGACAGTGGTGCACAGAGAGATCACAGAGCGAGCCATGGACCGAAATCTGTATAGTCAGGAAACATATGATGAGAATTCTTCACTTTTTTTCTAAGTGTACCGGGAACTCCTAGAGGGTTTTGGGTAGCAATTATTTAGCTCTCCTTCTAACTCCTTATTTCATCACACATGAAAAGATTAAGGTTAGGGGATATTAACAGACATAAGCACTAGCTCTCATTTTTACTCTTTTACACATAATATCTGTACTACTGTGGAGTACCCACATGGGACCAAGGAAACATTATCAGACATTACGTCATGTTGGACATTACAATGGACCCAATTCTTTCTATCTCTTGAAGCAATGTTACTCTCACAAAGTGGATCTTGATGACATATATATTTTTCTAAGCACATCTCTAGTTGCCTTTTATTTCAGCACCACTAGAAAGCTCAAGAAAAAGAATAAATTGCAATATTGTAGTCCTGCAAAATCTCTATATATAAACAGCTTGTGCTTGTATAGCAGCCCGTGTCTCATAAAGAGCTTGCAAATGCATGATCTCATTTGACTCACAGTCCCACCGAGAAGGTATTATCAGCCCCATAAGTTTTAGATTATGAAAACTAAGACTCAAATAGGATATGTGATTTGCTCAAAGTCACAGTGGTTCAGTAAAAGTAAACATGAGCCTGGTAGACATGGATCTGAGGTCCAGCTTTGCTGTGGGCAAATTAGTTCATCGCTGACTCAACTACTGAGTTAAATGATATATAAAACTTAACAGCTTGAACCATAAACACATTTTTCTACATAATGAAATCTGTAAGAGGGGAGCCTTATGGGCAATGGGGCAGGTCAACAATGTTGGCAAGGACCTATGCTCTTTTTTCCTTCATCTTGGACACCTTTCTCTTTTGTCCTCATGCTTATGGCTTCGTTGCTGCCACGACTCAAAGCATCACATCTTTACATCATAGTCAAAGTCAGCAAAAAGGGGGAGGTACAAAGTAGCTTGACTTATACTAGGAAATAAATATTTTCCTAGATGCTCCCAGCAGATTTCTTATATCTTATGGGACAGAAATGGGTGCTGTAAGTATCTCTGTACTGCAAGGAGTCCAGTCATGAGTACCCACCAAATGGGACAAGACTCTCAGACTCGGAACCCTTGACAAAAATGAATTGACCATAGATGCCCGGGTTTGTTCCTGGACTCAATTCTATTCCATTTGTCTCTATGTCCAATATACAGACTATTTTGATTTATGTAGGTTTGTAGTAATTGTTAACATACAAAGTTATTCTCCTTTTTCAAGATTGTTTTGACTATTTAGAACCCCTTTTAATCCCCTATGAATTTGAGAATCAGGTTTTAAATTTCTGCACTAATGGAATTTTGATGAGGATTATGTTGAACCTATACACCACTTTCAGTAGAATTGACATATTGGCAATATTAAGTCTTCCTAACCATGAACACAGGATATAGTTGCATTTATTTAGGTAAGATTTAATTTCTTTCAGAGTTTTTTTCTAGTTTTCAGTATACAATTCTCTCACCTCCTTTGTTGAAGTTATTCCCAGATATTTTATTCATCTAGATGCTATAAAATGTAATTGCTTGTGTGTGTGTGTGTGTGTGTGTGTGTTATTGTCCAGATTTATTATAATTTGAATTAGAAAAAGCATTTTTTGAACTCTAATTGGAATACAACCTTACCTTATTGTATTGGTTTCAGGTGTACAATATAGTGATTCAACATTTTTATACCTTCCAATGTGATCAATCACTCCACTAATTCTAGTGATCATCTGTCCATACCAATATTGCAATTGCTTTTATTTTTTTTTTATTCTTTTTTTGCTGGTATATAAAAACACAACTGATTTTTGTGTGTTGACCATGTACTCTACAGCTTTTCTGAATTCATTAAGTATAGCTTTGCTGGGGCTGCTATAACAAAATACCACAGATTGTGTGACTCAAACAACATAAAGTTATCTTCTCATACTTCTTGAGGTTAGCATTCTGCGATCAAGGCCTAGGCAGCATTGGTGTCTTCTGAGGCCTCTCTCTTGGCTGATAAGTGTCTACCTTCTTGCTGTGTGTTCACATGATCATTTCTGTTTGTCTGTATCTGGTATCTCTCTCTCTCCCTCTGTGTCTAATCTCTCCTTATAAAGACACCAGGCATATTGAATTGGGCTCACCCTAACCACCCCATTTTAACTTAATTGTCTCTTTAAAGGTCCTGTCTCCAAAATAAAGTCATATTCTGAGGTGCCAGGAGTTAGGGCTTCAACATATGAGTTTGAGGGTAGGACACAATTCAACCTATAACATGTTATTAGCTCGAGTACCTTTCATGCAGATCATTTGGGTGTTTTATACATAAGATCATGTCATCTGCAAATATAGTTTTACTTCTTCCTTTCCAATTTGGATGCATTTTATTTCTTTTCCTTCTCTTGACAATAGCTCTGTTAGAACTTCCAGTATAGTCAAATTTCAGCGGTAAAAGTAGCCATGTTTTTTGTTTGTTTGTTTGTTTGTTTGTTTGTTTTTTGCCACGTTCTTGTTCCTGATCACAGGAGAAAAGGTATTGGTCTTTTCCCGTTGACTATGTTAGATGACGTTTTTCACATGTGTCTTTTTCATGTTGAGAAAGTTCCCTTGTGTTTCTAGTTTTCTGAGAGTTTTTATTTTGAAATTGGTGTTGGATTTTTGACAAATGTCTTTTCTGTGGTAATCACGATGATCATTTTTTCCCCTTCATTCTACTAATGAGCTTTATTACATTTATTATTTGTTTGATTTTCTTGCATTTCTCTGCTAAATCCCACTTGGTATATAATCCTTTTAATATGCTATAGAATTCACTATGCTAGTATTTTGTTAAAAATTTTGCATGAATCATAAGGGATATTATTGTGTATTTTGAAGTCTGTGTGTGTTCATTTACATTACATTCAGCTAATGTTTTGATAGAGATTTTGCTGAGTGTGAGAAGCTAAAAAACCAAATAGGAAGATTTCTCTCTTTAGCTTTTTGGAAGACCTTGAGAAAGATCACTGTTAATCATTTAAATGCTTGGTAGAATTCATCAGTGATACCATTTGGTCCTGGACTTTTCTTCATTGAGAGGTTTATGATTACTGAGTCAGTCTCTCTATTTCTTATAAGTCTGTTGACATTGTCTATTTCTTCTGGAGTTAGTTGAGATAATTTTTGGATTTCTTGAAATTTGTTCATTTAATATATATTATCAAATTTATTGGTATACAATATTCATATAACTATTTTGTAATCCTTTTGTTTAATTTCTCTAAAGGTGGTAGGTATAGCTTCACTTTCATTTCTAAATTTAGTCATTTGCATCTTCTCTCAGAGCATTTTTCTTTGTCAGTATAGCTAAAAGATTACCCGTTTTGTTGATCTTTATGAAGAATCAACATTTTATTTCATTTATTCTATTCTTTTTCTACTCTATTTCATTTATCTCTACTCCAATCTTTATTATTTCCTTTCTTCTGTTAGCTTTGGCTTTCATCAGCCTTCTGAGTATGGTTGTCTTTGCTGTATCCCATATATTTTGGTATGTTGTGTTTTTCTTTTAATTGCTCTCTAAGTAATTTCTAGTTTACCTTGTGGTTTTTATCTTTGACCCATTGATTATTTAAGAGTATAGTATTTGATTTCCACATATTTGTATATTTTCAATTTTCCTTCTGTTATTGATTTATAGCTTTCTTCTCCTATGGTCAGAAAAAGACATTGTATGATTTCAGCCTTTTAAAATTAATTGAGACTGTTTTGTAACCTAACACATAGTTTATTTTACAGAACATTCCATGTGCAATTGAAAAAAAGTGTGTTGTTCTTTTGTTGAGTATAGTGTTCTACATATTTCAGTTAGGTTTAGTTGGTTTATAGTGTTTTTAAAGCCCTCTGTATCATTATTGATCTCTCTAGATATTCAATCCGTTATTGAAAGTGGTATACAGCTAGCTTTGTAGAACTGCTATTGCTCGCTTAAGTTCTGTCAAAGCTTCCTGGATTTGGGAGCTCTGCTATTGGTGTTTATGTTTTCATACTTGTTATATTTTTTTGATGTATTGACCCTTTATTAATATTTAATGTATTTCTTTGTCTCTTGTAGAAGTGTTTTATTTAAAGTTTGTTTTGTCTGACATCAGTATAGACACACCAGGTCTCTTTTTGGTACTATTTGCATGTAATATGTATTTCATCCTTTCAATCTACTTATGTATTTGGTTGTAAAGTGAACCTTTTTTAGACAGGATATAGGTGAATCATTTCTTTTAAAAATTATTAGTTTCAAGTATACAGTACATTAGTTAGACATATATATAGTTTATGAAATGATCCTCTTGATTGCTTTCTCTCCTCTGGCTCTCCACCTAGCCATTATATTAATGCTAACTGCATTCTCTATGCCATGCTCTCCCATCTATCAACTACTGATTTGTACTTCTTTAACCCTTCATCCCATTCTCTCAGCCCTCCCACCCCCTCTCCTATGGCCATCACCAGATTGTCGTCTATATTTGTAACTCTGCTTTTGATTACTTTGTTCTTATTGTTCCTTAGATACTGCACGTAAGTGAAATCCTATGGTATATATCTTTTTCTGTTTGACTTATTAAACTCAGCATAACCTCTAGGTCGATCCATGTCATTGAAAATGGTAGGATATAATTTTTTTAATGGCTGAGTAATATTCCATTGTATATGTGAACCATAACTTCTTTATCCAGTTTGTTGATGGGCATTTAGGTTAACATTTTTTTTTAATCCAGTCTGCCAGTCTGCCTTTGGAAAGTTTAAAACTGGCATGAAAAGTAATACTTTAAGAGGATGCTTCTGACATTTTGTTATTTGTTTTATATATGCCTTATACTATTTTCTGTCCTACACATCATTGCATTTTTTGTGCCAGATGATTTTTATGCTGTGAAGTTTTAATTCCCTTATTTCTTTTGTGTATATTTTTAGACATTTTCTTCATGATTACCATGCAGATTCCACTTAACATTCTAAATTTTAACAATGCAGTTTGAATTGATACCAATTTAACTTCAATAGTGTACAAAAACTATCTTCTGCAGCTTCATCTCACCTCCCTTTATATTATTGTTTTCACTTTTATTGTTACCTTAATCATTGTGTGACCAATTACAGATTTATGATAATTATTCAATTTTCTTTTACATATAAGAAAGAAAAGGTGGAGTTAAAAACCAAAAATTCAATAATGATGCCTTCCATAGTTGTCTATGTATTTTCCTTTACTTGAGATATTTATTTCTTTGTATAGCTTTGATTTACTATCCAGTGCCCTTTCATTTTAGCTTGAAGCACTCCCTTTAGCACTTCTTGTAGTACAGGTATACTGATATCAAACTCCCCTTGCATTTGTTTATTTAGGAACATTTTCATTGCTCCCTCCTTTTTGAGGAATATTTTTGCTAGATATAGAATTCTTGGTTAAAATTTTATTTCTTTTGACACTTAAATACGAATATGTCATCTTATTGCCTTCTAGCCACCACAGTTTCTAAAGAGAAATTGATTTTAAGTTTACTGAGGATTCCTTGGACTTAACAAATTGTTTCTATCTTGCTGCTTCAAGATATTATCTTTGACTTTAGTTATCCATGTTTTTTTTTTTTTATAATATGTCTCAGGATGTGTCTCTGACTTTTTTACTTGAAATTCACTGAGTATCATGGATATGTTTATATATCTTTCACCAAATTTGGGAAGTTTTTAGCATTATTTTTTCAAACATTCTTTCTTCTCCTGTATCTCTCTTTTCCTTCTAGGACTCCAAAATTGTATATGTTAGTCCACCTTACAGCATTTCTTGGGTTTTGTTTACTTTCCTCATTACTTTTTATTTGTTATCCTCTTGATAATTTCAACTGTGTTGCCTTCATTCTTCTTCCTGCTCAGATCTGCTGTTGAACAAGTCTAGTGAATTTTTCATTTCAGTTATTTAACTTTATAGCTCCATTATTTATGTTCAATTTCTTCTTACAATTTTTTTCTTTATTGATTTCTCATTATGTTCATACACTTATTTTCTGATTTTATTTAGTTTTTTTGTTCATGTTTTTCTTTGAACATGTTTAAGACAGTACTTTTAGTCTTTGTCTAGTAAGTCCAATCTCTTGACTTCCTCAGAAACAGTTTCTGTCAGTTTTATTTGCTCCTTTAAAAGGGGTCATTTTCTTTTCTGTTTCTTTGTATGCCTTGTGATTTTGGTGATAGTGGTGTTGAAAACCGATCATTCTTTTTTATTATAATGTGGTAACTCTGGAATACAGATTCTCCCCCTTTTTTATATTTAGCTTTTTTTTTAACTTTAGTTGTTAAAGGCTATAAGTAGTCCATTTGTTTAGGTATTTTTCCAAACTATTATTTCAAAGACTGTATTCTTGCCACATGTAGTCAATGAAGTCTGCGTTTATTTAGATTGTATTCAGCCAATATTTTGATAGAGATTTCCTTGAGTGCCAGGACTTAAAAAAACAATATCAACAACCAAAAAAAAGAAAAAGGAAAAAGAACACACACACACACACACACACATGCACACACATCCCAATCTTCGCAGATTGGCTCTGTGTCAAACAACTCCTTCAACACTTAGGCAAAATTGCACTTAGACTATGGATTGGCCCAGTCTGCAACCTTTGGGCCTTCTCCAGTTTTTTCTAAGCCTGTGCCTACCTCTAGGCATACATGTGCCTTTATAAATCCCCCCATATACTTGGGTGCTTTTAAATGTCCTAATTTCTGAAAGAATATCCCCCAGCTTTAGCTCCTAGGATTAGGCAGCCTATTGTATGTATTCACCCATAATTTGTTGCCCCAGGCATCTGTGGTTTGTTAGTTTGCTTAGTAACATTTTAAAACAAATGCCCAGCTGTTTTTAGTCTGCATTCTGAATTGAGTGAAAGAGAGGTATCACCCCTTTAGGTAGCACAGACATTCACAGTGATTTGTGAATAGGTTTTACTCAGCTCACTGTGCAACTAGGGATAAGGCTCTCACACTAGGAACACTAGCTGATGCCACTTCAAGACTGCCTCCACTTTGGAACTAGTGCTCCTTTAGGGAGAGGGTTGTGGTAAGGGCAAGTAAGGAATGACATGAATATTTCCTAATATTTTCAAGTTGCCTTTTTCTTGATTCAACATTTGCTTCATTGCCATAAACTTTTGACTGTTTCTAAGATTTCTAACAGTTTCTACTTGCTCTTCTATGTTTCCGTGAAAGAATGAAAGCTTGGAGCTGCTACCTCCTTCATTGTCTTGATAACCTTTTCATTTTTAATATATTGATTTCAACATCTTTCTGGGTGTCTCTACACACAAAAAAAAAGTCAAAGTGTTAAGGAAATTAAGGATATTTAAATACAAAATAAGTATAAAGCTAAAAACAGGCTTTTTTTTTTTTGGTGGGTAGTCAGGCCTGGGAGAGGCATACATCATTTTATTCATTTGGCTAGAAATTAGGTGCATGGCCTCACCTAACTGCAGTGGGGTTAGGGACTATGGGTAATGGTATTTCCAGGAGGAAAGAAAAATGAGTTTGGTGAACAACCAGCCAGCTTCTGCCACAACTACCAAATAGTTAATATCCATTGATAACTAGAGTTGTGTCTTTGATAACAAGCCATAACATATCAGGCCAGAAACCTTGTTCCTAGGTTAAAATGTCAGGGTTGTAAGAATATTTAGAGACTGTCTATTTCATTCTCCTCTGATTACCCAAAATGGAAAGGGACTGTCCAGGGTCACACTGAGTTGATACCAGACCTGAGACAAGAGCCAGCTAGATCATTCATCTCTCCAGTATACCAATGGCATTCAAATATTTTTCACCAACATTAAGAAATAAATTTCTCATTATAACCCAACACATACATGTATATTGTCTATAAAAGATTCACAAAATACTTGAGAGGTAGGTAGTGATTAAAGCTATTTGTGAAATATTTCCATCTCCCCACCTTCTGGCATGTTGTAGAATTGCACTTTCTTGGACTTTTGTAGTCAGTAATGATCAAGTGAAATGTGTAGTCAAGATATGTGAGCAAAGTGAAATCAGCAGCCAGTGCACAGTTCACAATATTCTCTTTTCCCTGAAGCTCAAAGCATGGTAGTGCAAAGATGAAACCCCTGACACCCTGGGTAACCTAGTGAGGATAATATAATGCAGAGCCCCAGGAAATCTCTGGGAGGCAAACAGTGTGAGAGATAAACTTATTATTTTACGATGCTGAGATTTGGAGTTTGCTTTCTGCCACAGCGTAACCTAGCCCCTGTTGACTGATGTAAATACCTAGCTTTAGTACACTCTCTGCACTTTGCTATCTTACATCTTCATTTTGTTTTATCCTATTTCAAATTTCAATGCTGGTTGCAAGCTAGGAAATTGATTTAATAACTTGGTATGGGTTGGAGCTTGCAGTTTGTTAAACTATGCAATCTCTACTCGTTCTGTGGCCGATCCTCTTTTCCAACTCCTGTGGAGCAATGTTCGTGACTCCCATTTCTCTGCAGGATTGTGGTTATGGAGAGGGTGGAGATGCACATTGCACAGCCTGTCCTCCCCGCAGATACAAAAGCAGCTGGGGCCACCACAGATGTCAGATTTGCATCACCTGTGCCGTCATCAACCGTATCCAGAAAGCCAACTGCACAGCTACCTCTAATGCTGTGTGTGGGGACTGTCTACCCAGGTGAGCCTGCCATATGAAGCCAGGCTCTTCTGGGCCTTCTCTAGCCCTTAAAGGTCTCTCTCAACCTAATCTCTCAGAGCCTAGCTGAAGTATTCTAAGTGTCCATATTATAATGAGTTGAAACTCCTCCTAGGGATAAGCAGTCTTCCCAAGCTTTCCCTCTAAAGTGCCTAGCACATAGTCAGCCACAGATGAGTATCAACAGCTGTATCTTTGTGCTGGAATGCCTAGCTCAGGCCCAGGATTCAAGGTAAATATCATTGTAGACCTACAAGAGATTAGGGAGCAGTTGGGGTCAAAGCAGTGCTCCCTGTCTTATGAGACTAGTTCCCCTTTTGACTATAGGGTGGAGTAAAGGGGCAAGAAGTGGAGTATTTGAGACTCTGAGCCAGAGTCAGACACCGTGGCAGGGAACTTACAAGGGGTGGTGGTGGGTGCTGGCTTCCAGGAGGGCAAGACTCCTGGAAGCTGCCTGTGGTCTCAAGAAGGACCAATCCAGGGGCACTGATTGTTTCATCACCTTGACATTCCTTGTTGCTCTGACTACAGGTTCTACCAAAAGACACGCATTGGAGGCCTGCAGGACGAAGAGTGCATCCCATGCACGAGGCAGACCCCCACTTCTGAGGCTCAATGTATGTATCCAGTTCTCTTCTTTTCTTTTTCTTCCCCAACCCACTGGGCTGCAGCAAGACTGGGTAGTGAAGACATATCTCTACCCCCTCATACTCTTTCCTGTATACCCCTGCCCCCTCATACTCTTTCCTGTAGACTGACAAGGGGACCAGTTAGATTTGAATCCTGGTTTCACACATATTATCTGTATAACCCTCTGCAAATCACTGAAATTTATTGAACCTCATTTCCCTCATCTGAAAAAAAATATAAATCATGACAATCATTGTTCTTAGTACCTTATGGGATTGGTTATCTAGGTCTAATGAAAGATTTAAAAAGCACCTTATAAATTATAACGTGTACACTTGTAGTTGATGATGATGATGATGATGATGATGATGATGATGATGATGATGTATAGTGTATATGAGTCATTCATGCTTAGGACTAGTAAAAGTCTGGATGAAGCACTAGGATCTAGTCTATGCCTATAGCAATATCCATTTATCTTTCCATCTATCATTTTATCTATCGTCTGTATATCTACTCATGTATTATTTTTAAATTATTAATATCTTTTTTAAATCATAAAATATAAAATATTTTTAATATGTAGAGACATTTAAAATGCAGAAATATAAGAATAAAAATGCTCAGTCACACATCATCCATAACTAATAAATCTTAGCATTTTGCATATTGCCTCAGATTTTTTAAAAGAACAAAGATTCCACAGGTTTAATGGAATTCATTTTTCATCTTCTCTGAGTTCCATTCTCTTCCTACATCCTTGGAGGCAGCCACTATCATGAAATTGTCTGTATCTTGTTGGTAGTCCATGCTACAGTCACAAACCCCAAATCTCAGTGACTTGATAAAACAAAAGCTTGTTTTTCACTATGCAAAGGCCTTCCTTCATCTTGTGCTATACCATCTAGACATATGGCTTCAAGGTTCATGAGACAGGGAACGAGATAAAGATGGCATACTGGCTTTTAACTATATCAAGCTGCAAGTGGCACC
This sequence comes from Cynopterus sphinx, assembly GCA_030015415.1. Lineage (NCBI taxonomy): Eukaryota > Metazoa > Chordata > Mammalia > Chiroptera > Pteropodidae > Cynopterus > Cynopterus sphinx. The sequence continues at coordinate 80,997,983 of CM057388.1, forward strand.
CATTAATTCCTCTTATAGTCCTTTGGCAAGGAGTACTGTGATGGCTGTACTCTGAGGTTGCATGGGAAATGCAGGGAAGTGTGTGAATAATTGATGAACACTCTGATTGCCACACTTCCCAGCCGTGTTGTAACACCTGTATTCTTCTGTGATATATGTATATATTCATACACAGTATATGTCATTATTTTATATTTTATAATGTTTTATATAAATGACACCAAGCTATATACTCTCTTTCACCAGTTTGCTTTTCCTCTTTAGATTATTTACATGTATCCATATAACTCTTTTATTTTAAGTGCTATATAATGATATTACAACACAGGATTATATTGTGATTTGTTATCCTGTGCCCTAACCATGCACATTTTAGTTTGTTTCTATTTCTCTAAGTTACATAGCTAGATATGACATGAAAGACCATAGGATTTGTGCATTTTCAAATAATTATAGTAATTGGTACCACACCAGCAGTATATGCCAGTTTTTCCACTTTGTTCTTTATATTTTTGCCTGCTTGGCAAAGAAGCCCTAATTGGGGAGGGGCCTATGAGAGAGTGACATTCTGAGGAAGTCTGGTCCCATGGTGGGCTTACTGTCTGACTGACTGTCCCCACTTTCTTGTCTCACAGGTGCCTTCCGACTGAGCTTAGTAAAGGCAGACGTACTCATGGTGCCCCCTCAGGAGGCCACACTTGTCGTATTGGTGAGCAGTCTGCTCATGGTGTTTACCTTGGCCTTCCTGGGGCTGTTCTTCCTCTACCACAAGCAGTTCTTCAGACATTGCCATCATGGTAAGGGTGAATTGGGAACAAAGCCCTGATTAGCAGAAGAGAGGTGTTATCAGGGGGTGAGTGTTAATAGGCCTTCCATGCAGTGCTGGAAAACCCTATAGGTGCAGTCTCTGTGAATGGCAATAGAAAGCACAGCACCTCACAGGCAGCTGAGGCCAGCCCTGCCAGTTCATGGGACCTGGTTCACTAAGGTGCAGGGGTTCCTCAAGGAACACAACATCATGGGAAAACCCTTGGGAAAGGAATCTGCAGAGCTGAGTTCTGTAACTACTTCTAAATCACTATGGAACTTTAGATAAGTCAGCTGGCTTCTTTGGGCCCCTTTATCCAGAATCTTAAAAATGATAGATGGAGTTAGAGTAGTGGGCTTCTAAGTTCTTTTCCAATTTTTCATTTGTACTAGTAGGTATAGATTTGGGAACATTTCAGGAATGAAGGAAAGCTGGATGGATTTTAGAGATGACTGCAATAAAAGCAGGTGAGGTCATGGGTAACTGTTATTAGTTTAGTAATAACCCAAATATGAGTAACTGAGAGCTCAATGTCCACAAAGGAGTGGATAAACCTGGATTTTTTTTGCCATGATGATGATTTTCAAAAAGATCTGGCCCAGCCCCTAGGTGCTTGCCATGGGAAATTCCAGAAGGCCATATTTAAGCCAGGAGTCACATTGTGATATGTTTTCAGCACAGCTCAGGCCATCAGCCAAGATTGTGGGCCAGAATATCCAGGACATGGAGGGCAAAAATGTGGGAGGTGGGATTATGGCTGGCCAGGGCCAGGCAAGGTGTTAGAATACCAGCCAAGAGTACCTGAGGCTCAGGCCACCTTCAACATCACCAAAGGAACTGAAAGCTAGGCAGAGACACCACAACAGGCACACAGAATATACAATGATGTGGATGTAGTAAGGAATGGGGAAGATAAGGTTACTAGATGCAGGGGTGTGCAGGACCGCCCTCAGCCCACTGGGTGCTGGGCTCAAGGCAACAGAGCTTTTACCTGTCTCGATTTGTGTGAGAAGATGCCTCTGATATAGACCCGCCTTGGTCAGTTTGGTTCTAGGGCCTGACAGTCAATCTCCAGAAAGCCTAATGGATATGTTTTGCTGTATCTCTGGCCTAATTTGAGATGAATCCAGCATTTCATGGGCTTCAGGGACATGAAGAAAACTGTTGTTTCTTCACAACCCTTATCAAATTCTCTTTTTCTATCCTCTATTTTTTGGAACCTTGTGGTCCAGGAGAGATCATCCTGTGTCTGATTTTGGAGACCTGTTTCTCAAATAAGAGCTGTTGCCTAGTCAGTGGGCATGAAACATGGGCAATGAAGCATTTGGGGCCCAGGGTACAGAAAAGCAAGATACCATCTGGGAGCTACCTGTCTCTCTCCCTTTGCTTGACTCAGAGGAGGAGAAATAAGTAGTCCTTCCATACTTTTTCTCTGCCCTCAGGGTAATTACTTAGTGTCCTTTCCTGGGGATATGAGCATAGGCAGCTCCTTCAGGGTCTCCACAGGAGAATGAGGGTTAGACATTTTCTCATTCGGGGAAGGTGTTTATCAGGAGTTGCTGGCTGACATGTGTGCTGGCCTTGTGTAGGTGAGATTAGTGTGTGGATTAGAGCCTATATAAGACTCAGGAAAGGAGTAGGGACTGTGGCAGAGTGAAGAGTTCTCCTGCTCTCTGAAGGGGAATATACCATTCAGCTCCAGCTCTTTGCTACCATGTTGGGATAGTCAATGTTTCGTGATCTTCTGTATTTTCAAGAGAAGCCAGAAATTTGGATTTTCATACAAAACAGTTTTAAATCCCAGATATGAGTTATAATTTAAACACACACACACACACACACACACACACACACACACACACACACACACACACACACTATACAAGCATAATGTAGATGTTAAACAAACATGTTTCCCACAGGCTCCCAGTATGTAACTTGATGTCCAGCCAGACTTAGGTATGAAAAACATACTTCTATTCTACCACTGTCATAACAAATTCCCATAAATGTGATGACTTAAAATAACACCCATTTATCATGTCACCATTTCCATAGAGCAGAAGCTTTGTAGGCTCAGCTACATTTCTGCTTAGAGTCTCACAAGGGTGAAATCAAGGTGTTGGGAGGGCTGTATTTCTTTACAGAAGCTCTGAGGGAGGATCCATTCCCTTGATTACTCAAGAGGATGGAAGAATTTGGTCCTCTGCCTTTGTAAAACTGAGGTTCCATTTCCTCGCTAACTGTCACCTGAGGGCCATTCCCAGTTTCCAGAGACCACCTATATTCTGCAGCTCATGACCCCATTCTATTTCAAAACTAACAATGGTGGGTTGAGTCCTTTTGTTGACACATCTTTCTGACACTCTCTCTGATTTTTCTGCCTTCCTCTTCCACTTTTAAGGACACACATGACAACATTGGGCCCACCATAGGTCATGTCTCTATTTTAAAGTCCATAATCTTAATCTGTCTGCAAAATATCTTTTTTCATATAACATAACACATGTACAGGCATAATGCCAGAAGCTGAAGATCATGGGGATTGGGTGTCGAGATCCTGTGTCCCACAAAGGGGAATTTCTTTCTCTGGAGAAACTGACTCTTTTCCCTGCTGCACCACCAGGTAACCTCAATAAGATACCGCAATGTAAGTGTGTTTCTCAACTGTGTCATCTCAGTCTGGTGCTAGGCACTCCGGTCCTCATGGAGAGAAAGGGGAGCATTAGTTCCCAGACCCTTCCTTACCTTTCACTGAGGACCAGGTGCCCTGCTGAGAGGAGCCCCTGCCTTCAGGTGACCCAGTGGCTTTCTGCTTCGAGTTGCAGGAGGTTCGCTACAGTTTGAGGCCGACGAGGCAGCGGAGGAGGACTCTCTCTTCCCCATGCCACCTGGCCAGGAGGCCAGTCCCAAGTCCCCACTGGGTGAAAGCATCTTTGAGACCCAGCCACTTAATCCCACCCTGGATGATGACTGCAGCTCGACCCGTGGCTTCCCCACTCAGGAGTCTTTTTGCATGTCATCCTGCGCCTCAGAGAGTCCCTCCCACTGGGTCCACACTCCCATCGAATGCACAGAGCTGGACCTGCAAAAGTTTTCTAGCTCTGCCTCCAATGCTGGAGCTGAGACCTTAGGGGGGAACACAGCTGAAAGCTCTGGAGACAGGTTGGAACTCAATGTGCCCTTTGAAGTCCCCAGCCCTTCACTTTACTGAGGTGAGCTGGAAAAGTGGGGAAGAAAGACCAGAAATTGGGGGCTGCCCCCAAGGAACCCTCCTCTGGAGGACTGAGGTTCACTAGGGCTAGTGGTGGAGGAACAGCAAGCTAGGAACAGTGGTGGATGGAACAGCAGCAGTGATGATGCTAATCTTTCAAGCCAGTTACATATCACATGTCTGGGCCTACAACTGTCAAGGAGCTAGGTGGGTTAATGAGACACCAATCTCTCTATCTTAGTGTTTTACAAGCTCTCTCAGCACCCCCTATCTACTAGTTATTCAGTTATCTCCCCTCATGTATGTAAACATTGTAGCACAGTAGAAAAATATGTAGGCCTTGGCATCTGGGAGTCATGTATTTCAAATGTACTTCCATTGATTAGCAGTGATGTGAACCTTGTGTAAATTCCTTTACCTCTCTAAACCTCAAGCCATTAATCTGTAAGATGTAAAAAGCACTGCTATACACCTAAGTTTTTATTAGGGTTGAATGAGAAATGCATTTGCAACTGCCTTTTCCAGTATCTGACGCATTAGAGATGTTTAACCCATGTTAGTTTTTCATTCCTTCCACCACCCTCAGTCACAATTTACTCATCCCTTCTTATCCACTACACTCATCTGATATTCATAACATCCCTTCCCTGGTAAGCAGGTTCAGGTTTGTTAGTCTCATTTCAGAGAGGCGGGAACTGAGACAGAGAGAAAGAAAGTGATTTGCTCAAAGTCACAGTCACAGAGCAAATCAGTTGCAGAACTGAGCTGGAGCCCAGGTTTTGAGGCTCCAATTCATAGCTTGTCAATTCTATCAATATGACTGTTCCATAGCCAGTGTTGCTTTCTCAAAGGCATAACTCATAGGAGGCAGTATGAGGCAGGAGGCTGGGTAGATTCCTACTTTCAACTAACCAACTACCTTTCACCACCATTTGTCTATTTCTCCAGCTAAGGTATTGTCCCGGTCCCCCATGACACACGCTGCCCAAAATTCTACCTGAGAAAATATGAGCGATATGCAGATGAAAGCCAAGACTACTATGAAACAGTCATCCTAGATACCTTCAAGGTCATCTAGTCTAACCTACCCTCCAAGTCTTCCACTCCATACTTGAGTCCATTTTCTAATATTCCCACCCAGTTTCTGTGTCATCCTTGCTCACATACTTGTGGTGTCCATGAGCTCACTACTGCCCAATGTATATTGCAACTATGACTGGTGGATTTGAGCTCAGTGTAAGGAAAACCTTTCTGTCTCCCTGTAGTATCCACCAGTGTGTCCTGGCTCTGTTCCTTGGGCCACACAGACCACATCATTATCTTCCTTCTCCTCCTCCTCCTCTTCCTCTTCCTCCTCCTCCTCCTCCTCCTCCTCCTTCTTTCTTCTTCTTCCTTATGATAGCCCCCAAAAAGTGTGAAGATAGCATCTCCTCTCTGTAAAGTACCACTTTTGGTTCCTCTAAAGCATGTGCAGCTTAGAACTGAACCCAGTTTCATGATGAATGTTCTCACCAGTGCAGAATAGGGTAGCACTATCATCTCCCCAAATAGGTGATGTATCTCTGGTATTGCATCCTAAACCATCAGCCTAAAACAGTTTTTTTTTGAGGGATGGGGAGTAGAAGGGGCTAGTGAAATTACCCTACAGGTTTCTAACTTGCTCTGCTCCCTCCCTAGGTCTCTTGGGCTCCTGGCAGCCTTGCCCAGTTCTTCTCCCTGGACTCTCCTGCCTTGTTCCTATACCACAACAGCAACAGGGGCCTGGGATGTGATGTCCACAACAGCCAGTACTCTATGGATGGGGCACATGCCATCCCATCCCACTAGAGAATCAATTATTCACCATTTTCCCAAGACTGGTCTGCATCATTTCTCGCTTCACTATTCCAGCTAGACTCGAGAGCTGGATTCCCCAGCCGTAGGACTACCAGACATGTTCTTAACTCAGCTTGACTGTAAACGAGAGGAGAGTGAGTGACAATGAATGGGATAGAGTTTTACTGCCTCCATCTTTGATCAGGTGGACCTGAAGGAATGGCCCCTCAGTACTCTACTGATACATCTAAGCACTTTAGAGAGAAAACCACACCCCTCTCCCTTTAGATCCTCTGTGCTGGCCCTCTCCCTAACACACACACACACACACACACACACACACACACACACACACACACACATCTCGGGAGGCTGGACACATTGATTCCCCATTCATCTCCTAGACTTCTGTGACTGTGACAGCTCTGGTGCTAACTCATTTGCCAGGGTCTTCCCACATATACATCTCTACCCTTCTTTACTGGGAACTCAACTCAGTGTCTTTTTGATCTATAAAATGGTACTTCTGAAATTTCTTTCATTTTTATTTCTCTTCTCCTGTTGCCTCTTTTTTCCCTTCTTGTTGCCTGGTCTTATAAAGCCTGAGTTTGAATTTCTAGATCACCAGGGACAAACTCAGAGCTTAGAGCTTTGGTCTTTGGGGTTAAACTGAAGTTCCTGAAATCTGTGGGGGGAATACTGATGATCTAAAGTCCTCTATGAGGCCTGACCCTAAGGGCAACTCAGAGACCCTTGGTGCTTTCTTGGTTTACAGAAAAACCAATCAATTTCTAATTTCTCACCACCAGTTTTACATGCTTCTTGGAATGAAATGGAATTTCTTTCTCCATGACTGATGTCACACAGAACCTCAGGACTCAGATGTGGGCATCATGAATTATTTTTAAGTCTACCTTATGTCCTTAATGGGCCACTTGGCCTGATGCCCACTCCCTCACAATGGGTCAGATTTAGAAAGATAAAATGCTCAGCTGAGTGGAGCAACTGTCTCCTTTAGGAACAGTGTCTATAGAGTCCAGAATGCTCAATGTGGCTTAATTTGTAAAAACCAAGATTGGAGATAGGGCATTGTTATCCTAGGATAGGAAGACAGGAATTGACTACACATATGGGTGCTGCACTTTATAGTTTGCAATATTTGTTCACAGCTATCATCTCATTGGATCTTTACATAGACTCTACGGTGGGCAAGTCAAGGATTACAATCCTCTATTTACAGGTGAGGATACTGAGACACAAAGATAGAAAGTGGCCTTAACTAACTTAGTTATATAGAGTTAAATAGCAACGCTAACGGGCGCTCTGTATATCAGAAATCTTCATTTTCTGAAAGACATTGTTTTGGAATAGGAATCTCTTGGTTTTCTGGAATATCTGTTTCAGAAAACAACTCTCCTTGGAAGGAAAAATGATGGAGACAAATAAGACCCTTACGGTAGGGTGTAAATGAGATATCTTTTCCCACTGGGCCTGTTCTCCTCCCTTCTCACCAGCTTCCCCACCCCACTCCATAGGCAGCCCAGATGTGCATTCTCTGCTCCATTTAGCACTGACCCGCAAGAGGTCAAAAGTAAGGCTTCAAGGTCAGACAAGACTCTTTATACCTGTCTGTCTTATCCCTTTTTGCCCCTGGGGTGTGAAGAGAAGGGATAAATGTTGAAGCCAGTAGGACCATCTATCCAACTTGCCCACCCCCCATCTCCTCAGTTCATTTTAAGGGTACCTGATCTTAGTTGGGGGGAAGACTTAAGATTTTAATTTAGAGGTGGAAAGGGGGAAATTATCCCATCTTTAAAAGCTTCCACCAGGTAAATTATAGATATTGTAGCAAATCTGTCACTTATGACCATTTGGTGCTTTACAGTCTAAAAAGTTTATATATACATGTTTGCCTATTTTAAATATGAGGAAACTGAAGCCTAGAAAAGGAGTATCAACTTACCCAAAGCAATTCATATTTGGGAAAGGCAGCCCGCCCCATATATTTACCCCCAGACCCAAGTATGCATCTCATGGCTTGGTATAGAGACCAGTAAAGGGCAAGTAGAGCAGAAACTGCCCTTAGCTATGGTAGAGGGATAGGTGGGGATGTTGTATGATACTGGTTATTTCTCTTTACTACCTCAATAACCCTTAAAAGAACATAAGAAGCATAGGACAGAATAGGAAAGTGATGTAAGAGGTTGATTAAGACTGCTTCTCTGCTACCAAGAAAAGCCACTGGCCCCACAGTCTATTAAGTGCTGCTGAGGAAGTCTTCCATTGAAAAATAGCACACAATGTCATCTGCATCAGAGATGGAAAGGGTTTTTGTGTGTTTCTTGTTTTTGTTTTTGTTTTTATTTTGCTTTTCTCTCCCTGTAGCCCTTACCTTCCATGGCCTACAAAGTTTCCTCTGCCTTCTTCCAGGTCCCTCTAGACTCACTGCACTCTTCGAGTCAGCTGGAAGGTCTTACATAGTTTGAAGAGCAATGGCCCTGCATTGTAGCATAGTGCAGGGCAAGCAATGTCCTTGGGGAACTCCTGAGCCTCACTCTTTATTTGAGGTGCTATAACTCTCCATCTCCAGCAGGGGACAAGGCTGGGGTTTGCCTCCTTGGAAACTTACAGAATATTTCTGAGCCAAGGTAACCTTCCCAAACTACCTCCCAATAGTCCTCAAAGACACCTCCTAATTCCTTTAGAGGCAGCGGGATCAGGAGAAGAAAGGAGCCCCATTTCCTGTATCTATGACATGTTTGTTGGATCCCAGCTCTCCCACCACCCCTTACCATTTGATTATTTCTTTAGTGTTTTTGCTTTAGCTCCTACCTATACATCCCACAGCCAGGCAGGAAGAAGTTCCTTGGAGGCTGGATTCTTTATTATCTGGTTGGCTTTTGGAAACCTGTACTGCTAGTTGCTTCCACACAAGTACCTGTTGGTTAATTAACTACATTAGGCAGCCCATGTGCTTCATCATGAGGCTCTAGTCCTGGCAGAAAGTGCTCTCAACAGCAAGACCTCGATCACGTTATTTGTATCTTTGGAGATAGTCTCTCTATAAATGCCGGTTATGGTCCCCTGGTACACCCTGAGAAAAAGTAGCAAGGTCCCATCGTACTGGACTTGGGGTTAGAAGCAATCAAATTACAAGCCCATGTCCAGCAGCCTGGCCTCATACAGATATTAAGCAAATGTGTATGAACCAAGGGTTTAGACCTTGGCCTTTAAGTTCTCTGTTCTTTTCTTTCTGGGACACTGTATTCTTGTCTCAGTAGCTTTAATTAATCATATCTACACCTTCTGGTAGGGTAAGAACTAGCACCCAAACAGAAAATTATTCAGCTTGAGCAGGCATTAGATCTTCAGAGGTCACTGTGTGCCTGGCAGTGGTTCAAGCCCAAGTCTGAGACCACTGTTCTATGGGAAAGATCGTGATCATAGCGAGTAGTAGTAACAATACTATGATGATAAAATAACACAGTCACCCCTCTTCACTGTGCCTGCTCTAGACTTTATCATTTACAAAGCTCTTTTGTACCCATGGTCTCATTTCATTTTCACAAGCCCCTGAATTCAGGTGTATCATATGCCTATTAAAGAAGAGGAAACCAGCTCATATTAGATATGTAGCTGTGTTGGGCCAGAGGTCAGCCCAGCCCAGGTCTCCTGATTCCCAGTCCAGGGCTTTCTCTACTGGTCAAGGCTTCCCCTTAATGACTGCTGTACGATGGTTCAGTTACCCTGGCAGCACTGCTGGCATCATTATAGGAAATCCAGCAGCCATGTAGTGAACTTCCCCAACAGTGTGTTTATAAACACTGTCACTACAAGGTTCAGTATGATCCCCATCCAAGAAGACAAACTTTGTGTTGGCATGCCCAGCCCTAAATAGCTTCTTAGAATGGACCTTTCCTGTACCAGTGAAGACACCAGCCTTGGGTGCTGGGTCTACCTCAGTTCACAGATGTGCCAGCCAGGAGCAAGGCCTTTAGCTGTGTGGCCATGCCAAGACATGCCCAGAATCACCTTGGTTCTAACTTACTTTCTGAAGTTTAAAAATTGCAGTTGGCAATTGGAATATAGAAATGAAGTTAGACTTTACTTTGTAAGGTGCCTTGGGGAGAGGTGAGGTAAAGCATGTATTTCTCCTTTCAAATTGCTGTTTGGCCAAATGTCACTCTCAAGTGTTCGTTTGCTCCTGGAGAGTGCTTTTAAAGATTTTCTTTTCATTGCTTTTAAAGTGCAGGCATCTTTGTTTCAGCACCTTGCTTACATGTGTCTTTTCTACTTGGGAGTTATTGATCAGTGAAAGCACAAAAGAGACTTAATAGAAATGTTTTCGACATACCTCTAAGCCCATAAAATAGTTGAGTTGTCTATATTTCAACTAGAAAAAAAAAGTTGTTTTTGTTTGTAAGGGTGTGGAAGTTTTGGCTGCTGATGAGTTTGGTTTTTTGGTTCACTGTTTTCCTCTCTGTACACCTTGATTTGGATTTTGACAGGCATAAGTCTGAGAGCAATTTTCTCCCAATTTTTCAGACTCAGATTAAGTGTCTATACTGCAGCAGCCTCTCCCCAACACACCACCCAACTGTACTGGGAAAGTAATCTCTCAGGCTCCCAAGTTGCTGCCTGCCTCACTACCTAGGTCTTAGGTGTTTTAAATTGAATGTAGGTACATTTAAATTATCTTTTCATCATATACTGGATAATATAGACATTTTGTTAGATCTTGAGCCATATGCATGTGTAGCTACTGATCGAGTTATGTTTTCTTTCTCATGCTCTGGAAATATTTCATATTAGCCAATAAACATAAATACATTCAAATACTGTGTTTATTCTTCTACTTTCAAAGAACCAAGGTGCCTCATTTGGCTGGTGTGTCTTTGCTCACTGAGAACAAGAAGATGTGTTTCTTATCAGTGGATGCAACCCAAGTACTGTGATCCACTGACATGTCACCCAAGAGATCTAGGCTGTAGTCCAAGCTTTCCTTCCATAGGTTTAAATTGTTTATGACAGTTATCTTCTCATCTGGACTACAGATCTACTAATTTTTTTTTGTTTTAAACTAATACCTCTTAAACAGGGTTTCATGGCCCTAAGAAGACTGTGCACATGTCTTCTGAGTTCTGTAAAATCTCTAGGAATTTGTACATGTGTATGTTTTCATATTGATCATAATATTTTAAAAAATATAAACATATTTCATCTTGACCATCTGGATTATTACCTCTTAAAAGTTCCGCCGTGCCATTTCAGAGTCTGCATTTCTGTTTACAATCTCATTTAATTCAAGAAACCACCTAAAGACATACTGTTTAATTTGAATGCTGTTCTTTACTATAGTCTTATTTAAAAGCTAGAGAAATCAAGTTTTCTAACATCTTTAATATTCTGTGATCCTGACAACACATTAGCAATCATGTGGAGAAGTGGGAAGCTTCATACATTGCTGGTGGGATTATAAAATGGTACACCCAGTTCTAAAAACAATCTGGCAGTTCCTCTAATAGTTGGAACTATATGATCCAGTAATTCCACTGTGAGGTATATATACCCCAAGACAAAGGAAAACACACATCCACACAGAACTTTTACACAAATATCCATAAAAACATTATTTTAATATCCAAAAAGTGAAAAAAAAATCTATCAATTGATGAATACATAAACAAATTGCCATATATACATATAATGAAATACTATTCAGTGATAAAACAGACCAAACTGATACAATGTACCTCAAAGAACTTTAAGTGAAAAAGTCAGACACGCAAGATCACATATGATTCCATTTATATAAAATATCCATAAAGGCAAACTAATAGAGACAGAAGGTAGATTAGTAGTTGCCTGGGGTTAGAGGTGAGAACGGCAATAGAATGTAAATAGGCATGAGGGATCTTATTTGGGAATGAAAATGTTCTAAAATTGAGTTACAATGATGGTTCCAGCACTCATACACCTGAAATGGATAAATTTTATAATATGAAAAACATACCTCAATAAAGTTGTTGTTGTTTATTTTTAATTCTATAGTCACCAATCTCTGATTAGACTGGTGTTGGTTTACCACTTTGATCAGTTTCCATACACCTGCATTGCCAGGAACAATCTCAACCTTCTTTCTCCCTCTCCCTCTCCCTCTCCCCCTCCCATTTCCTCCCCCTCTCTCTCACACACACACTACCCAGTTACTCAATTCAGAACAAAAGAGATTCTGAGTCCTATTCAGTTCTCTTCATTTTGAGCTTCCATATAACCTGAAGGACAGAGAGAAAGGATACATATATAAAGAACTTAGAGGAGGAAGACAGTAGCTATCACTCAGACCAAAGAAAGAAGAACAAAAAAAAACTCACTACAGCTTCAGAGGTGAGTAAGGAAAATAGATATTTGGAGATACCAGTGCAGGCTACAAAGGAGTTTGTTGAGGGAGGCACCACAGAATAGAAGAGTAACAGAATTACCTGGCAGGTAAGAGGCCAGGACTTGTGGTGAATCTGTCCTGCCCCTGTGTCAGAAAAGACTTTTGCCCAATCAGGCTTCCCATTCTCACTCAGTAAAATTTGAATGCTGGTACAGTGGGGGAGATTTAACCCTCTAAATTTATGTCTGGCGATGGAGGCATGGGAAGAGTTAGTGCATGGGTAGCCCTTGTCTGTTTTGGAGTCGATGTCAGTGAGTACTTGCGCCAATCACAGGGCAGTGAACTTAGACCACAAAGATATGAGGAAACCAGAGTTCTGTGAATAGGTAGATTAAAATAGCAAACAAGTCATCAAACTTTCAGATGAGATTCTTAGGTGATTGTTAAGAATCCTTTTATTAGGAGCTAGGAACACATGCATATTTCTGGGCTGGTATGATGCTCTTTCCCTTTACAATCATTACATGATTGGCAAGTGTCTATGCACACAGCAGTCAGCCTTTCTAATACCTTAGAAACCAGGTGTATACAAGTGTGTTGATGGTTCAGATGCTGCCTACCTGGACAAAATGGATCCCCAGTGAGGGCAGCTGCCTAGTCACAGGTTATGTTTGAGAGTGGCTTTCTTCTTCAATGCATTCTATATTATTTAGGTTGCTCAGTTGGGGGACATTATTATTTCATGGGAATTTGTTATAGGACCATAAATGGTTATTATTACTGCCAGGTGTCATGAAATGAGTCTATTCACCATTCCCACTGACCATGATGCAAGAGACCTGGTTTTGCTATTTATTACCTGGCCATCTTTTCTTGGATAAGCCCTTAGCTTGTTTGAATTTCAGTTACCTTCGCTGTAAACTAATAAAGGAGATTCACTTAATGACCTCTAAGTTCCTTGTAGCATAGACAGTACATGATTTTATTGATCCATTTATTCAGAGCATCTCTGTGATATGGAATCTCTCTTGGACACATTATTTCCCTGTGGCCTGTTTCTCTGTGGGGCATCTGTGGTTTCCAGATTGTGTTCAAGGAGCATTATTACCTCTAGATATCATTAAATAGTTCTGAATCATTAATTGAGTAACCTGAATCTGGTTCTACCTTGCCAAGAACCAGTTGCCAAGAGGCCTTGGTGGATTTACTGAACTATGAACTTAGTTTCTTCAAATATAAAATCTAACAATTGCCTGAATATTTATGGTACTAAGTGGGCACTAGAATAATTGGGGGGATCGCTTTGTAAATTATATAAATGTCTACCAACTATGTTGCATACCTGAAACTAATGTAATATTGAATGTTAATTGTAATTGAAAAAATACAAATACAAAATCAAAAATAAAATCTAAGGTCAATCCCACATGTAAAAGCCTATGAAACTTGTGTCTGCAGGATAGTTCCATGCTTTTTCCTCTTGAAATTGAATATTATAAAAAAATTTTCAAAATAATATGATAGAGAACTTCTTGGTTAAAACTTCATACTGAAGTTTTTATGGATTAAATGGCATTGTCTGTAATTTGCTTTAATGTATTTCATCAAATAAAAAGCAGGAGTGGAATAGATGAAACAAAATTAGACAATTATAAATTTGATAACATTGAATCTGCATGATAGAATTGGGAGTGCAGTATATTATTCTCTCCATGTATGTTTGAAATGTCAATAATAAAAAGTTTTAAAATTATGAAAGTCGCAATCATAATAGGTTACATGTTGATTTGATATATCCAGGTTATTTCCCTTTATGCATGCTTATACCAATTGCTGTGAGTTCACTAAAACTATCAGTTGAAAATAAAATACATTTTAATGTAAAACATTTAAAAAACAAGATTAACATTACCACTGCCACTCAGAGTTTCTCTCTCTCTCTCTCTCTCTCTCTCTCTCTCTCTCTCTCACACACACACACACACACACACACACACACACACACACACACACACACACACACACACAGTTATTGCTTTAGTTGGGGAAATATTCCTTTTGTATGAGATGATAGTTGGTATGCGCTGGTCTGACAATACCAGTTTATAAAATACTAAAGTGCTTCTATACTGGTTTAATAAATGGACTATGTGCTGATACCCCTGGGTTCCCCCAATGCCAGCCCAGCCCTGACCCTTAAATTTCCTCATCTTATAATCAATCCAGCAACAGAAGCATTGACACCAGGCATTACAGAGAGTCATGTGACCCTGCTTCAACCTCATAGCCCATAATGATTATCTTGATTGATTAGTGCCCAGGCCATATTTATTGGTTTAAATGTGCTGAATAACACCCATGTGTAAATGGGGATATTCTGTGGAGTTGTATAGGTGGTCTCAGGCTTTGAGAGGCAACAAGGTATTCCTTCCCACCTCTATGTTTTTATCAGTTTTTGTTCTCTGAATTACAGGTCACCCTTTATTTCTAACCATATCTACCAATCAACTTTTCTCTCATCTCACTTACAGTATGATCTTTTCCCACACCAGGACTGAGTCTTAGTCCCATAGATGGTCTGACTGTTCGTGGCTGCTTTGCCAATTTCTCTGCTCAATTTTCTCTCCCAGGTATCCTGTACTTCCCTGTCTTCCCTTCCTAGGAGGTATGCTACCCCAGATACCCTCTAGTGAGCCTGACACTTAAAGGAACCCTCTAGCCACCAAAGCACATTTTATTTCACACACATTTCTTTCTGCAGCAAAGATCCAAGCATACTAGCCAGAGGCTCTGGGTAATTAGTCTTCTACACAGGCTTGCTCTTCCAAAATCTGTATATCCCTTGCCAGGCGGTAAAAAAGGCTAGTGGCTATTGAGTGGCTCTTTTAAAGCCTAAAGCAGTACAAGGGATTTGCATTGATGGAACAAATCACTTTCATTGGCTTTAGTTTAAAACGGATTCCCTATCAAACCAAGCTTTATCATTTTTGGTCAAATAGGTACAGTCTCAGAAGATTCACAAAGGAACATAGTTTGAAGTTCTTGAAACATTACTTTAGCCAAGATATGCTTAAGCACAAAAATCAACTGAGAATAATCACAGAGAGTAAAAAAAAATGCTTAAAACAGAAATTGTGGCACATTTTTCATTCTGTCACTTCAATATTATCATTTTAAAAAAGGCTCACATGAAGACCCAGAAAGTTGTGTCTCATCATCGATCCTCTAACAATCCACAGGTGACAGAAAATCACAGGTTCTTCAAGGAGCTCTCACAATGTGTCCTGGTTCTGCCACCATGTCCCTGTTCTGCTTCAGAGACAAGACAAATATCCAGAATTGGTGGCATAAAACGTAAAGTAATGTTCAGGTGTATGATTGAGTGCATGAACCACATGAATTTGTGCATGTGGGTGGTGGAAGATGAAAGGAGAAAGCTTATTTACAGGGGAAAATAGAGAACTGTGATACTAAAGTAAGATTAGAGGTAGCTAAACACCAAAGAGAGTTAACACCGAAGATGTAAGCAGGGGATATAGAATTTTTTAAAGGAAAAAAAAAAGAGAAAAAAAAATAGAAGAGGAAAGGGAAGGCACCCAAAGAGTAGAAAAAAGCACTAGCAATGGGGAAATCCTAATTAGCAAGGAGATAACAAGCCTCATCTCAGGAGATTGTGAAACATTGGATAAGGCAATAGCTTAAACTCAAGCATGAATAGCCAGGAACAAATATATATGGAAAGGTGAGCTCCTGGGTGAAATTTTGGAAGGAGAGAGAAGTGGTTTTGTGCCCATGAAGGTGCTTCTGAATGTGTGTGTATGGCATGTCTGGGGCATGTGTGATAACAATGGTGCAAAATGAAAGCAGACTCAAAAAGGCATGGCAGGGTATGTATGTATGTATGTGTATATATATATATATATATATATATATATATATATATATATATACACATATATGTTCTAAATTGAAGTGAGTTGAGCTGAAGAGGATATGAAACAAAGGTTAAAAAAAAAACAGAACCATTATAGATAAATTGCAGTAGAGCTATATACATTTTATGCAGAGATAATTGAGATAGAACCATAGAATTAGCACAGGAAGAGAATTAGCACAAAAGAACACAGGAGTTTAGGTTATAGATCTACAGAATTGTCACAGGGAAGTTCATGACATTAAAAAAAATCAAGTCAGGAGAAGGGGAAGTGAATCTGCAGCAGTAGAGAAACCCTCATTACTGGGGCAAAAAGTTGCCACAATCTAACACCTTCCAAGACTCCCCTTCAGGCATAAGATTACATTCAGGCTGTTAGCATGGAAATTACAGGTAGAAATCAGTAGGGCAGGAAGATAGAATGAGAGGCCACAAGAGGTAGTACACATGCTTGTACCTGTGTGAATACAAGTGTATATGAGTGTGTGCATGCATGTACCCGATTGTGTTAATGTTCCAATTTAAGCAACAAATTATAGTTCATGGGAAGTGGTTAGGGTTGGGGTTGATTTAATTTTCTTTTTTATTATTTAATTTTTAAAATAATCTTTATATTTTCAATTACAGTTGACATATAATATTATATTAGTTTCAGGTGTACAACATAGTGATTAGACATTTATATTTCTTACAAAGTGATCACCTTGATAAATCTAGCAGCATACATAGTTATTACAGTATTATTGACTATATTCCTAATACTATATTTTACATCCCTGTGACTCTTTTTAACTACCAAGCCATACTTCCTAATCCCTTCACCTTTTTCACCCACCCCCTCAGCGCTCTATCATCTGGCAACCATCAAAGTATGCTCTGTATCCATAAGTTTGTTTCTCTTTTATTTGTTTATTTTGTCCTTTAGATTTCATATGTAAGTGAAATCATATGGCATTCATCTTTCTCTATCTGACTTACTCCACTCAGCAGTATACCCTCTAGGTCCAACCAGGTTGTTGTAAATGGCAAGATTTCATTATTTTTCATGGCTGAGTAATATTCCATAGTGTGTGTGTGTGTGCGCGCACATGCGCACGCATGTGTGTGTGTGTGTGTCACCTCTTTTTTATCCATTCATCTACTGATGGACACCCCGGTTGCCTCCATATCTTGGCTACTGTAAATAATGCTGCAATGAACATACATATTCACTTTTCCCTTTGAAGTAGTGTCTTAGGTATCTTTAAGTAAACACCCAGACGTGGGATTACTGGATCCTTTTTTGTCTCTTGTGATAACCTTTGTTTTAAAGTCTATTTTGTCTAGTATAAGAATTGTTACTCTGGCTTTTTGTTTATTCCCATTTTCATGAAAGTGGTCTTATGTAATATGTGTACTATGGGGCTCAGTGGTGCAGTCTCTCTGGTCACTTGAGCCAGGTGCTCGAGGTGTGTCCCTTGTATGGGTTGTGTGTGCCCTAATGTTGTAATTGAGACTTGGTTGCTGTTTGCACATCAGTTGGAGGGACTGACCTTCAGGCTGATTCATTGAGACTACAGTGGAGGAGCTATTGTGTAGAGGCTGACCCTAGGGAGCAAGATTTGCTTTATCAGGGCCTGCCTAGTCTGCTCTTTGGTTATGTCATTCTCAGATATGACCCCAGGTTGTGCTCCAGCTGAGACCAAAGCTGGTCACTGAGCATGCAGGCTAGGGCCTCCTGGGAGGGATCCCGTGGCAGGCCGAGTTCAGCCACAGCCTGTGCCTTGCCTGGGACTACTTAGCATGAGCTACCAAGCAGTCCAAAGATGGCCACCATGCACTCTGGGCTTGGATATGTCTCAAGAGGCCAATTCACAAACTGACGCTGGCTACCACTAGTGCTAGGCTTGGGGCTGTTCAACAAGAGGTACATGGCACACTGAGGCCAGATGCTGATTGATTGGGGTTTGTGAACATTTGAGAGATTTTGGGAAAGTTTGCAGCATGAGCCAAAATAGGCCATTTGTATCAAAAATCCACTGGAAGTGGCTTGTGTGGATTCACAAGTTGGGGCATAGTCTCTGGGTATCACCAGGACAGAGCAAGAGTGTCAGTCAAATTGATAGAAACTCAGGTATGGAAGCTGCCTGTCTCTGTATGCAAGAGGGGGAAGGGCTCAACAAAGGAACAATGACTTCTGCCAGCAGTTCTGTCTGGGAGTAAGCTGCCCCTCCAGCCTTTTCCCTGAAGCCAAACAACTCAGTCCCTCACTGTGTGTCCTTGGTGTCCTTCAAGCTGCTACTCCAGTGTTGGAGCTCAGAGCAAGTGAGTCCATCAGTGGTGAGTCCACATGAGGCCACTTAAGAGGAATGGCTGGTACTCCAGCTATCCTGCCATGCTACTCAGATACAGCCTCACTGGTTTTCATAGTCAGAAGTTGTGGGGACTTCTCTCCTCAGCACTAGAACCCTAGGCTGGGGATCCTGGTGTGGGGCCAGGACCCCATGCTAGTTTGGGGGGATCTCCACAGATGACATACCCCTCTCAATTTTTAACTGCCACAGGTGGGTTGTGAGACCAGACCCTTCGACATCATTGCTCCTCCTGCAACTCTCAAGTTGGCTTCTTTGGTATGTCCTTGGTTATAGGACTTTTATTCAGCTAGACTTCAGTCAATTCTCAGTGATGGTTGTTCTGTAGTTAAACTGTAATTTTGATGTGGTAGTGAGAGAAGGCAAGCATAGTATTTAACTACTCTGCCATATTGGTTATTTAATTTTCATGCAAGAATTGGGAGAAAAGATTATTGTGAGTCAGTACAATAGGCAACTTAGATCAAAGTTTTTAGATGGGAAAAAGTCACTATAATTCACCAGAGACCCAACATACAAAGCTCATAGTTCTGAATAATAAGATGAGAAATCTGAAACCTAGAAAAACTGAGAAACCAGAAGAACTGCACAAACTTCTGGGTTTGGGGAGTCACATTAGAGAAGATGGGGTAGTAGAAGTCTAGGACCACTCACAATTAGGTCTTGCTTCTTGCGATAGCCTTTTGCCTTTTGACATAGCCATGCTAAATTGAGTCAGAAAACAAATGCATGAGAGCTCCAAGCTTGTGCTCAGGGACACAGCAAAGAAAAAAAATGTGTTCCTACTAGTAAGGAGGGGCTTTTAAATTCTCTCTCCTCCCTCACCCACCAATAATTTATTCTTACTAACACCAAATATTAATGGTAATCCCAGATCGAAATAGTATTAAAAATGCATCTCAATCAGGGAATCCAGTTCTCACCTTTCCCATTTCTAAATCAAGGTAGGTGAGAGTTGTCAGACTCCTGCAGGATGTCTTGTGGTGCCACTTGCCCCAGTAGTAAGTTACTGGCCCCATTAGGTATAGTATGACCACCCCTCTGGTTCTAGGACTCAGAGTCATCAACTAGAGAGGGGGCCAGGACTGTGCCTGCAGGCATGTTCATGATTGAGAAACTGAAAGTAAAGGGATAGAAAAAGATATTTCATGCTAATAGAAACAACAACAACAAAAAAGCTTGAGTAGGAATCCTTATATCAGACAAAAGAGACATTAAAACAAAGACTATAAAAAAAGAAAAGAAGGAGATTACAGAATGAAAAAGAGATCAATCAAACAGGAAGATACAGCCCTTGACAACATTTATGTACCTGACATAGGTACCCCTAAACATATAAACAAATATTAACAAATATAAAGGGGGAGACTGACAGCAATACGCTCATAGTAGGGGACTTTAACAGCCCATTGACACCAATGGACAGATCTTCTAGACAAAAAATGAACAAGGAAACAGTGGCCTTAAATGAAACATTAGACCAGATGGATTAGATTGATACTTTGAAAATATTTCACATCAAAGCAGCAGAATATACATTTCAAGTTTACATGGAACATTTTCTGAGATATACCACATGTTAAGCCAAAAATGTCTCGATAAATTTAAGAAGATTGAAATTATATCAAGTACTTTTCTGACCGTAATACTATGAAACTAGAAATCAATTACAAGAATAAAACTGAAAAACATTCAAACACAATGATAGTAATTAATATGCTACTAAACAATGAATGGGTTAACAATGAAATCAAGGAAGAAATCAAAAGATATCTTGAGACAAAAGAAAATGAAAATGCAATAAACCAAAATCCATGAAACACAGAGAAAGAAGTCCTAACAGGGAAAATCATAGCAATACAAGCCTACTTCAAGAAACAAGAAAAATCTCAAACAAACAATCTAACTTTACATCTAAAATAACTAGAAAAAGAACAGCAAACAAAGCCCAAATTGAGAAAAGGAAGAAATTAATAAATATCAGAGCAGAAATAAATGCAACGGAGTCTAAAAAAAATACAAAAGATCAATGAAATCAAGAGTTGACTCTCTGAAAAGATATACAAAACTAATAAACTTTGACCAGATTCATCAAGACAAAAAGACAGAGAATCCAAATGAATAAAATCAGAAATGAAAGAGGAGAAATGACAATGGACATCACAGAAATACAAAAGGTTATAAGAAAATACTACAATTATATGCCAACAAATTGAACAATCTGGACAAAAGGAATACATCCTAGAAACATATAATTGTCTAAGATTGAGTCAAAAAGAGACAAAATCTGAGCAGACTGATAACTACTAATGAAATCAAATCATTAATAAAAAATAACCTCCCAACAAACAAAAGTCCTGCATTGGATGGCTTCACAGGTAAACTTTACCAAACATTCAAAGAAGAATTAACACCTATCCTTCTCAAACTATTACAAAAAATTCAAGATGAGACCAGGCTCCCAAGGTCAATTTACAAGACCACCATTAACCTGATTTCAAAACCAGACAAAGACATTACAAAAATTAAAATTATAGGCTGATATTCCTGATGAATATAGAGGCAAAAATCCTAAAGAAAATATTAGCAAAGTGAATTAATTCAGTAATACATTAAAAAGATCATACACCATGATCAAGTGTGATATACCCCTGAGATGCAAGGTTGGTTCAATATCCACAAATCAAATAATGGGATACATCACATAAACAAAATAAAGGGTAAAAAGTATATGACCATATCAATAGATGCCAAAAAGTGATGAAATTCAACATCCATTTATGATAAAACCTCTCAGTAACATGGAAATAGAGGAAACATACTTCAACATAATAAAGGTCACATATGCGAAACCCACAGCGAATATCACACACAATGGGCGAAAGCTAAAAGCATTTTCCTTAAGATCAGGAAGAGGGCAAGAATGTTGAATTTCACCGCTTTTATTCAACGTAGTATTTGAATTCCTAGCCACAGCAATTACACAAGAAAAAGAAATAAAAGGCATCCAAATGGGAAAGGAAAAAGTAAAACTACCAATATTTACAGATGACATGATAATATAACAAAAGAATCTTAACGATTCCACCAAAAATAACTGTTAGAACTAATGAATAAACTTAGTAAAATAGCAGGACACAACATTAATATTCAGAAATTGATTGCTTTTGTTTGCACCAATAATGAACTATCAGAAAGAGAAGTTAAGAAAACAATCCCATTTACAATTGCATCAAAAAAAAAAAAAAAGTTAAATACCTAGGAGTAAATTGAACCAAAAAGGTAAAAGACCTCTACTTGGAAAATCACAAGACATTGAAGAAAGAAATAAATGGAAGCATACATTATGCTCATGAATAGAATTAACATCATTAAAATGTCCGTATTACCCAAAGCGATCTATAGATTCAATGAGATCTCTGCCACAATACCAATGACATGTTTTATAGAACTAGAATAAATAATCCTAAAATTTACATTGAAGCACAAAAGGCCCTGAATAGCCAAAACAATCTTGAGAAGGAAGAACAAATT
This sequence comes from Cynopterus sphinx, assembly GCA_030015415.1. Classification (NCBI taxonomy): domain Eukaryota; kingdom Metazoa; phylum Chordata; class Mammalia; order Chiroptera; family Pteropodidae; genus Cynopterus; species Cynopterus sphinx. Next base: position 81,020,021 of record CM057388.1, read on the forward strand.
TGGAGGTATCATGCTCCCTGATATCAAATGTTACTAAAAGGCTATAGTAAACAGCAGGGTACTGGCATAAAAATAAACACATTCATCAATGGAATAGAGTACAGAAATAAACCCATGCCTATATGGTAAATCAATCTGTGACAAATGGGGCAACAATATACAATGGGGCAAAGACAATCTATTCAATAAATGGTGTTGTAAAACTAAACAGATACTTGCAAAAATAAAATAAATTAAATCACCTTCTTACATCATATACAGTAGTAAATTCAAATTGGATTAAAGACTTAAATGTAATGCCTAACACCATAAAACACATAGAAGAAAACATAGGCAGTAAACTCTTTTACATTGCTATCAGTAATTTTTTTTTTCTGATATATTTCCTTGGGCAAGTGAAAGAAAAAAAATAATGGGACTACAGCAAACTAAAAATTTTTTTTCACAGCAAAGGAAACCATCAACAAAATGAAAAGACAACCTACTGAATGGGAGGTGATATTTGCCAATGATACATCCGATAAGGGGTTAATATTCTAATATCCAAGATTAATAAAAAACTCATACAACACAACACCAAAATAAACCCAAACCCAAACAATGCAACTAAAAATAGGCAGAGGACCCGAAAAGACATTACTCCAAGGAGGACATACAGATGGCCAATAGACATTTGAAATGATTCTCAGTGTCACTACACATCAGAGAAATGAAAATTAAAAATCGCAATGAAATATAACCTCACATCTGTCAGAATGGCTATGATCAATAAATCAACAAGCATCAAATGTTGGTGAGCATGTGGATAAAAGAGAACCCTTGTGCACTGCTGGTACAATTGCAAATTGGTGCAATCACTATGGAAAACAATATGGCAATTCCTCAAAAATAAAAAAAAAAAAATAGAACTGCCTTATGACCCAGGACTTCCACTTCTGGGTATTTATCTGAACAAGTCCAAAACACTAATTCAAAAAATGTATGCACCGCTATGTTCATTGCAGTGTTATTTACAATAGGCATGATATGGAAGCAATCCAAATTGCCATCAATAGACACTTAGCTAAAGAAAAGGTAGTACATATATACAATGCAACATTACTTGGCCATAAAAAAGAATGAAATCTTACCATTTGCAACAACATGGATAACTTAGAGGGTGTTATGCCTAATTATATAGGCAGAGAAAGACAAATACCATATAACCTCTCTTATATTTGGAATCTAAAGAACAAAATAAATAAAAGCAAAACAAAACAAACAGAGTCATAGATACAGGGAACAAACTGATGATTGCCAGACCAGATGGAGGTTGGGAAGCTGATCGAAAAAGGCAAAGGGATTAAGAAGTACAAATTGGTAGTTACAAAATAGTCAGAGAAATATAAAGTACAGCATAGGGAATATAGTCAATAATATTGTAATAACTCTGTTTTGTGCCATCTGGGTAGTAGACTAATAAGGGGAATTACTTTGTAAATTATATAACTGTTTCATCACTATGCTGTACACCTGAAACTAATATAAAATAATATTGAATGTCAACTGTAATTGAAAAGTAAAAAAAAAATTTTAAGAATTTGTGAACCAGTATAAACACAGATTTAGTAACAGACTAATTCTGGATCCATTTAAAATAATATAGAAATAACCCCAGCAACTTTAGGTCAATAATTTTTTGAGTCTTACTAGAGAACCAGTATTCTTATATAATAGAATTGTTATGAGATGAACTGTGTCTCCCCAAAAAATGGATGTTGAAATACTAATTTTCAGTACCTCAGAATTTGACCTTATTTGAAAATTTGGTCATTGCAAATATAATTAATTAAGATGTGGTGCCACTGAAGCAGGGTGGGTCTTTAATCTAACATGACTGGTGTCCTTATCAGAAGAGACAGAGACTCACAGAAGGGGGATGGCCATATAAAGGCAAAGATTGGAGTTATGCTACACAAGCCCAGAGAATGTCTAGGGCTACCAGAAACTAGAAGATGCATCAAAGCATTTTTCCCTAGAGGCTTTGGAGGGACCATAGCCTTGCCAACACCTTGATTTCTTACTGCTAGCCTCCACAATTGTAAGATAATAAAATTTTGTTTTTGTAAGCCACCCAGTTTGTGATATTTTATTACAGCAGCAGCTAGGAAACTCAGGGACAAAGAATATTGAAAAATGAAAAATAAGCTATTTATAAATGACATGTATTTTTAATTTAATTTAAAATAATTTTTATGTCTTTCATTTTTATTTTGACCAGGAGCTTGTAATCTCAAAGTGCTTGTATCCTTGACATTTCAAGATAGTGATAGCAGAATTACATCTGCAGAGCATTATTGCTTAGTATGGTTTAATTGAATTTAGCTCTTGCATTTGTAGACTGTTTTCCCTTTAAGAATTTATCCATTTTCAACATTTTGAGATAGCCACAGATTTCCCATCCATTTTAAAGATTATCACCTGTGTTCAGTTGTATTGCATAACTTATATTTCCATATATTCTTTGCTTTTATTCTTATAATTAGATAAAAGTGAACACAAACAATTTTAAGAAATTTCCCTCTTGAGAAACCTTTTATTTGTATTTGCCTTATTTTTGGAGGTTTGCATTTATATATGCACAAATATTTAACATAAATATATGTTTGTGTATAACTTGAACAATCACATATCCATTTAGCACTAAATTTAGCCAATGTCCTATTATTAAAAACTTAAAACTGTGTCATATATCTCTCTCTTTATATTTATTTTTGAAGTAATCTTTGGAATAAAATTTATACATATGCCCAAGAAAAAAATTGCATATGTACAATCAAGAGAGTATTGTTTGCCTTTTGCAGAAATGGTGTGGTCTGTACTTACCATGGTTCCTATTTTCTCCTGAAAAGAGGAAAATAGAGGGGGAGAAAAAAAGAGAAAGAAAGAAGCGGGGTTGGGGAGAAAAACGGGAAAACAGGTGATTCTTTACTTTAAAATCCACAGCAGAGTCTTATTTCTTGAAATTCCTGAGGTTCTGTTATTGTTTGTGTTTAATGTGTGAGTGAGTGTGTGAGTGAGTGAGTGTGTGTGTGTGTGTGTGTGTGTGTGTGTGTGTGTACACGTGTATGTCCTTTTGGAGAAAATAAAGTACCACTATGTCTTTTACTTTCTCAAATGGATTTCTTATTTCCCTTGCATCCCAAATCTTCCCCAAAGGATGTGTAAACACTCCAAAACCTGGTATGTGTAATGACGTACAAAACTTCCCCCATGTAGAGTGGAGGCAACATCAATCTTTATCAGCACATCTAGTTTTCCCCAATAACATGACAACACTGTGGATATTTTTCATAAAACTTGATTTTCTCTAGGTCAGTGCCAGAATCTGGTTTTCCACTTGTACCCCATATTTCTCCCTGGCAAGTGTGGGAACACCTCACATCTGCAACATTCACTGGATTCCCCCAGCGGGAAAGAATAGCATACACCCAGGATTTCCTCTGAAGGGTACACAACACCACGCTCTATATTTCTATGGGGTTGTGTGATACCCCCACCTTATCTCCTGGCACCTCAAAATTAATCTATTCTTGGAGAGGGGATACCATGACTGTCCCTCACACAAACTTCTGCCTGGGTGCTTGGAAATATTTTAAAATCTGCAACGAATATGAAATTTTGCAGCATTACCTTGTATTTACTTCAGTCACAGTTAGAACACGTGGATCTTTCCAGCACCTGGTTTCCCCCAGCGGTCAATGCAGCAATATTGCGATGTCTACCGCCCAGTTAAATTTAGCAGACAGGGCCAGGGGACCACATATCTCCCGCAGACACCAAAATTTCCCTCGGCAGCCAGAGGACATCCTGCATCTATTTTACAGTCAAAATTTAGCCACAGACAATGCTGGAAGATCTCTTACCTCTCTCCCCATGTTCCATAACCCCAAATCTCTTTAAAAGAGTCCAGACCGTCTACTCCAGACCAAAAGGACAACCAACAGCTCTGAAAACATTTCCAACTGTGTCTCTATTTTGATAGATCCCAACATCTCCTCTTCAGCTGAGCCCTGAGAGCCACTAGTAGATTCTCACAGCCAGAGCTCCTCCTAGACTCAGCGAGTCCCCCAAGCGACAATGCAAGATTCTAGGTTTTTCAAAGGGAGATCGACAGATAGAGACAGAGAGAGACAGAGAGAGAAAGAAGTAAAAGTGCATTGGCCAGCCCTCAGCAGCTGCACGCATCTGCAAAATGAAATCATTTATATTAGGAGTATCTGGGGTAAAAAAAATTCCAATTCCATACCCTTAAATGCAGACGTTTGGACAAGCACAGCGAGCTCCATGGATTTACATCACAACAGCCTTGAAGCTTGCGCCATACCATAACTCTCCCCACGCGTCCCTAGACCAGGGATCTCAACCTAGCCAATACACCAGCAGCAGCAAGCCCTCTTTCTCCGGTCCCCCCGCCCCAAGCCTCACCTCTCCAGAGGATCGCAGCGCCACCACTGACCTAGGAACCCACAGTCTCTGCCCCGCAGAGTATCAGCGCAGTGTGGGGAGAGCGCCCCTCGCTTCTGAGGAGTCGCGGTTCCGCTCTGGATCCTCCTGCTGCCTCTGCAGCTCGACTTTCTCTACCCTTCGAAATTCTTCCACAGTGGTCTTCTTGCCTCAGAGCCACATATGTTGCACATGGGTTCCCAGAGTTACCCAAAAACAGAGAATCAGGGCCCGGACAAGAGAGCACCAGTTTGTTGTGCTGTCTGGCTTGGTGCGACAGGTCAGACCCTCCTGGTAACCAATTTATAGTGTTCCATAGGGAGGAACAGTTCTGGTTTCTGTCTCCCATTCTCCATGGCTACCCACGCGATGCCATTTGTAACGACTTTGAGCTGTCACTCAACTTTCCAATCCAGTCTTTTCCAAAGATCATCTTACAACCAAGTCAAAGTTTCTGCGTCCCGCCTCCCGCCCATCTACCAGCTCTCTGAGGCACAGTCCCAGCCTACTGAAACACAGACATAAAGCGTTTGTTGTAAAGGGTTAATCTCATGGCAACTGAAACCTAAAGGAAAATTCAACTAGTGGCTGTGATAAGTAAAAACAAGGTGATTAGAAGGATATGTGAATGGAAAGACTTTATTATGGTGAAGAAAGTTATTTCACATGCACTAACTTGCTTTCTTTTCCCTTTTCTCTCTCCTTCTTGTCTGCCTGTCTCTCCTCCATTCTCCCTTCCTTAATTCTTCCTTCCTTCCTTCCTTCCTTCCTTCCTTCCTTCCTTCCTTCCTTCCTTCCTTCCTTCTTCCTTTCATCTTTGAGCCCTACAACACCAGCATGAATTTTTGTTTTCAGATGAGCAGTTACTTTCTCTAACAGGTGGAAAAATAGAGAGGCAAGACACTCTTTCAAGATGAAAATATTAGTGATACAGCCAAAGTCCATGTCTTCTGACTCCAGGTATTTCTATGGTGCCTCAGCATAACTTCCATGATGTGAGATTGTATTATGCTAATCATACAGAAGTATGCATTTGTGGTCTCAGGTGCATTGTGTTCAAAGCAGTTTTGTAACTTGTGTTTTGGTTACCAAGTAAATAATACATAGCTTGCTAAAGCGATATGTAATATGGTAAATCAACATCTCTCATGATCTTTGTTTAGTGGCTCAAGAGCTTGGGTCTTGTTACCTAATCAGTCATCCAACCCTTCCACAAATATCTCTCCCTCGTATTTATGCTAACACCTTATCAGACTCTTCAGACTGTGATTTTAGGACCCTCCTAACTCACCTTCACCCAGATGTCCATGGTGCTGGCTCACCAAGTGCAGATTAATCTAAATCACAGTTTTATCACATCATAATCACTGCATGAGAAGCTAAAATGATTCCCTAGATCATAAACTCCTCTGTCTATAGACACTCTTCTGAAATTTGCCTCCACATCTCCCCAACCAGTTTCTCATCTTCTCGCCAAATTCTACCCATTTTTCATTTTCAGCTCTAATTCCACTTTCCATTAAAGTGTTCCTTGACTTCTTTTTAAAACAGCTTTATTGGGCTATAATTCATATATCACACAATATACATATATAAACAGTCCAATTCAGTGGTTGTACAACATTCACACAGTTGTGCAACTATCATTGCAATTAACTTTAGAACATTTTCATCACCATACAGTTTCGCATGCCAAACTTACAGCACTAAGACAAATAAGTTCTGAGGATCAACTCTACAGCATATGATCATATTTAATCACACTATATTATATATCTGAAAGTTGCTAAAAGATTAAATCTTAAATGTTCTCACCACACACAAAAATGGTAATTATGTGACATGGTAGAAGTGTTAGCTAGTGCTATGGTTGTGATAATTTTCCAATATAAAGTTGTGTCTATCTAGTCAACATGCTATATACTTTAAACTTACACAATGCTCTATATCAACTATATCTCAGTAAAGCTGAAAAAGAAACTACACCCATTTGCAGTCTCTCTCATTTCTCCCTAAGTACTCCACTCTCTCACAATCCCTGCCCCAACCCTGGGAAGCCACTAATGTATTTCTGTATCTATGGGTTTGTTTATTCTGATTATTTCATATTAATGCGGTATAAAGTTTTCAAGGTTGATCCATGTTGTTCTGTATATGAATTCTTCATTCTTTTTTACTGACAAATAATAATCCAGACATGTATACAGATATACCACATTTGATTTATCCATTCATTAGTTTATGGGCATATGGATCCTTTCCACTTTTTGGTTCTCATAAATAATGGTGTTATGAACATTCATGTACAAGTTTGTGTCTAGACATATATTTTAATTTATCCTAAGTATATACCAAGAGTGGAATTACTGGGTCCAATGGTAACATTACAATTAATTTGTTTGAGGAACTGCCAAAATGTTTTCCAAAGCAGCTACACTATTTACATTTCACCACATCCTCATCAATACTTGTTATTGTCCATCTATAGCCAGCCAGCTTAGTGGTTGTGAAGTGGTATCCCATTGTGGTTTTGATTTGAATTTCCCTACTATCTGATGATGTTGAGCATATTTTCATGTACTTATTTGCTAATTGTATATCTTTTTTTTTTTTGGAAAAGTGTCTATCTAAATTTTTTGACCATTTTAATCGATTTGTTTAACTTTTATTGAGTTGTAAATGTTCTATATATATTCTGAGTACAAATTCTTTATCAGATATATGATTCATGAATATTTTAATCCATTCTGCGGGATGCATTTTCACTTTTTGATGGCATTCTTTGAAGAACAAGTGTTTTTAATTTCAATGTCCAATTTATCTATTTTTCTTCCATTGCTTATGCTTTAGGTGTCATGTCTAAGAAACCATTGCCTAATCCAAGGTCATTAAGTTTACTACAAACTTTTCTTCTAAGAATTTTATAGTTTTTCACTCTGACATTTAGATCTTTGCTCTTTTTTTGAGTTAATTTTGTATACATTGTGGGGTATTGGTCCATTTTTTTTATTTGAATATCTAGTTGTCCCAACACTATTTGTTGAAATGGCTTTTTTTCTTCATTGAATGGTCTTTGGCACCCTTGTGGAAAATTGATTTACCATAAGTATGAGAGGTTCTTTATGAACTCTGAATTATATTCTATTAATCTGTCTAATTTTTATGCCATTACTACACTGTCTTTATAATCACAGCTTTTAGTGAGTTTTGAATTCGGTATCTGTGAGTCCTCCATTTTTTTTCTTCTTTTCCAAGAATGTTTTATATATTTTGGAATACTTACATTCACTTACATGCAAAATTTAGGATCAGCTTGTCAATTTTTTTTTTTTTTTACAAACACAGCAAGCTTGGATTTTGCTAGGGGTTGCATTGAATGTGTAAATAAATTTGGGAAGTTTTACTATCTTGACAATATTAAGTCTTCTATTCCATAAACATGAGATACATGGGATGTATTTTCAATTATTTGGAACTTCTTTAACTTTTCAATAATGATTTGTAGTTGTTAGAGTACAAGTTTTGCATTTGTTTTATTATTTTTTTCATGGACATTTCATTTTTTATGCTATTGTAAATGAAATTGTATTTTTAACTTTATTTTCAGATTGCTCATTGCAAGTGCTTATAGTTTATTTTTATGTACTGCTTTCTAATCCTATATCCATGTTGAAATTTCTTACTAGTTCTAATATTTTTATCAGATTCATTAGGATTTTCTTTACATAAGATCATGCCATTTGCGAATAGTTTTACTTTTTCCTTTCCAATCTGAATTCCTTTTATTTATTTTTCTTGCCTATTTGCCCCGACTAGAACCATTAATATAATGTTAAATAGAAGTTAGGAGAGTTGGAATCCATGTCTTGTTCCTGATCAAGAGGAAAATAAAACAAACTTTTTCCATTAAGTATGATTTAGCTGTGGATTTTTGTAGATATCCTTTATTATTTTGAAATTTTTTTCTTGTATTCCTAGTTTATTACATTTTTTAAAAATTATAAAAGGGTGTTTGATTTTCTCAAATATTGTTTCTGCAACTATTGAGATGATCACACAGTGTTTGTCTTTATTGGTATAGTGTATTATATTAATTAATATTCAGATGTTAAATCAACCTTCATTCTTATGATGAATCCCATTCGGTCATGGTGTATAATCCTTTTCACATGTTGCTGGATCAGTTTGTAGAATTTGGTTCAGGTTTTTCCATCTATATCCTAAAAGGATTTTGGTCTGTAGTTTTCTTGTGAAGTTCTTGTCTAGTTTTAGCATCAGGGTAATACTGGCTTCTTAGAATGATTTGAGAAGTCTTCCCTCTTTATCTAGTTTTTTGAAGAGTTTGTGAAGAGTTAATAGCTCAATTACCCTTAAATGTTGGATATAATTTAATAGTGAAGCTATCTGGGCATTATTTTTTTGTGGGGGGGGAGAAAAATTATGAATCAAATCTTTTTACTTGTCATATACCTATTCATATTTTCTATTCTTGGGTCAGTTTTGGTAGTCTGTGTCTCTTTAAGAATTTTCCCATTTCATCTAAGTGACCTAATTTGTCATTCATAGTATTCCCTCATAATTCTTTATACTACTGAAATGTCAATAGTCATGAGCCCTCTTTCATTACTGATTTTAGTAAGTTGAGCTATTTTCTTAGTGATTTGGTTTACAATATACAACTTAAATTTTATGAATATACTAAGGTTTATACTAACTTATTTCTAGTGAGATATAGAAATGCTACTCCTATATATAGCTTTATTCCCTCTTCTTCTTTTTTGTGTTATTAGTTATTCATATTATATCTACAGATGTTACAAACCAAGATTACATTTTATAATTATCATTTTATATAATATTATTATGTCTTTTAAAGAAGCTGAGCAAAGAAAGGAGAGTAAGTATATTTTATAGTTAATTATGTTAACCTTCTTAATGACCATTTCTGGTTCTCCTCATTTGTTCCTGTGACTTCGATTCACTGTGTACTGTCATTTCCTTACTAGATTGTAGGTTTTTTTCTCCTCACCTACTTTTATTGTAAAGTATTATAAAGTATTGCATTAATATATGCTAGGGAGACACCAATAAAATTATACATACATACAATTGCTTTTTAAATTGGATTGTAGAAGAAGAAGATGAAAGATGCGATTATATTGTCTTTTTTTGCAAATTACTTTTACTGGTGTTCTATGTTTTTAAATGTAAATTACAGCCTTGGGTCACTTGCTTTCAGTCTGAATAACTTCCTTTAATATTTCCTGTAAAATGGATCTGCAAGCAAAGATTTATTTCAAATTTTGTTTATATGGGAATGTCTTTATTTCACTTTCAGTTTTGAAATATTGTTTCACTGCATATAAGACTCTTAGTAGACAGGTTTCAGTACTTCAATGGATTATCTCTCTGGTTTCCGGCCTCCATTATTTCTGATGAGATATTGACTGTTAATCTTTTGGGGAGACCCCTTGTGCATTAAGAGCTGCCTTTTTCTTGAAGCTTTGAAGATGTTTTCTATTTCTTTGGCTTTCAATATTTTGACTATGATATCTTGGGGTATGGATTCCTTTATTTAAGTTTAATTCATATGTCTCACATTTCTTTCGGTTCTATTTATTTTTCAGATTGCATAATCTCTATCAGTTGTTTCAAGGTCATTGATTTTTCTGTCAGTTTAAATTTATTGTTGATCGCTTCCAGTAAATTGAGATTTCTTTTATAATTTTTTTAAAAAATTTAGAGGTGTCATTCAATATTATTTTATATTAGTTTCAGATGTATAGCATAGTAGGGAAACATTTATAAAATTTACGAAGTGATCCCCCCAATAACTCTAGTACCCATCTGACACCATACAGTTATTACAATATTATTGACTACATTTCCTATGACTATTTTGTAACTACCAACATGTACTTTTTAATCCTTTCACCTTTTTGACCCAGCCCCATAACCCCCTCCATCTGGGAACTATCAGTTTGTTCTCTGTATCTATGAGTCTGTTTCTGCTGTTTATTTATTTTGTTCTTTCGATTCCACATATAAGAGAGATCATATAGCATTTGTCTTTGTCTGATTTCTTTCGCTTAGCATGATACCCTCTAAGTCCATCCATGTTGTCGCAAATGTTATGATTTCATTCTTTTTTATAGCTGAGTAATATTGTATTGTATATACATACCACCTTTTCTTTATCTAAATGTTTACTGATGGGCACTTAGGTTGCTTCCATATCTTGGCTATTGTAAATAACATTGCAATGAACATAGGGGTGCATACATTTTTTTGAATTAGTGTTTTGGACTTGTTCAGATAAATACTCAGAAGTGGAATTCATGGATCATAAAGTAGTTCTATTTTAAATTTTTGAAGAATCTCCAAACTGTTTTCCATAATTTGCAATCCCACCAACCGTGCACAAGGATTCCTCTTTTTACTACATCCTCGCCAACACTGGATGTTTGTAGATTTACTGATGATAGCCATTCTGACAGGTGTGAGGTGATATTTCATTGTGATTTTTAATTTTCATTTCTCTGATGCTTAGTGATGTTGAGCATCATTTCATATATCTATTGGCCAACAGTATGTCCTCTTTGGAGAAATGTCTATTTGGGTCCTCTGCCCATTTTTACCTAAATTGTTTGGGTTTATTTTGGAGTTTGTTGTATGAGTTTTTTTTTTTTTATTAATCTTGAATGTTAGGATATTAACCCCTTATCAGATGTATCATTGGCAAATATCACTTTCATTCAGTAGTTTGATTTTCATTTTGTTGATGGTTTCTTTTGCTATGCAAAAAGTTTTTTGTTTGATGGAGTCCCGTTTATTTTTTTTCTTTTCTTTCCCTTACCCAAGGTGATATATTAGAAAAAAAATGTTACTAAGAGCAATGTCAGTTTACTGCCTATACTTCCTTGTAGGAACTTTATAATTTTGTGTCTTTTATTTGCAAGTATCTATTTAGTTTTCTCAGCACCATTTATTGAATAGACTGTCTTTACCCAATTGTAAATTTTTGCCCCCTTTGTCATAGATTAATTGTCCACATGGATGTGGACTTATTTCTGGGATCTCTATGCTGTTCCATTGATCTGTGTCTGATTTTATGCCAGTATAATGCTGGTTTGTCTACTACAGACTTGTAATATACTTCATATTTTTTTTTGGTTTTATTAAATTTATTGGAGTGGCATTGGTTAATAAAATTATATAGGTTTCAAATGTATAATTCAATAATACATTATATATATATATATATATATATATATATATATATTACATTGTGTTCACCACCCAATGTTAATTTTCCTTCCATCACCACATATTTGACCCCCTTATCCCTACTTACCTCCTCCTCACACCTTTCCCTCTGGTAACCACTAAACTACTGCCTGTGTCTATGAATTTTTGTTTGTTTGTCTTTTTCATTTATTGCTTTCAGTTTTACATCCCACTTATAAGTGAAATCACATGGTTCTCAACTTTTTCTATTTTGTTTAGCATGATAATCTCAAGATCCATTCTTGTTATCTCACATGGCAATATTTCATCTTTTCTTATGGCTGAGTAATAGTCCATTGTGTGTGTGTGTGTGCGTGTGTGTGTGTGCGTGTGTGTGTGTGTGTGTGTGTGTACTACAGCTTTATCCCATCATCTGGTGAAGGGTGGCACTTCATTTGTTTCCATGTCACGGCCACTGTGAATAATGCTGCATGAACATCAGTGTGCACATATCTTTATGGATAAATGTTTTCAAATTTTGGGGATAGATACTGAGAAGGAATTGCTAGGTCATATGTTAATTTTATTATTAAATTTTTGAGGAAACCGTACTGTTTTCCATAATGGCTGTACCAATTTATATTCCCACTAGCAGTGTATGAGGGTTCCATTTTCCCCACAACCACTCCAACACTTGTTATTACTTGTCTTGTGGATAATAGCCATTCTAACAGGTATGAGGTGGTATCTCATTGTGATTTTGTAATTTTATTAAATTTATTAGGGTGACATTTCTTAATAAAATTATATAGATTTCAAGTGTACTATTCATAATACATCATACACATATTGAATTATGTGTTCACCACTCAAAGTTAAATTTCCTCTCATACCCATATATTCGACCCCCTTTACTCTTATCTACCTCTCCCACTTTCCTCTAGGAACCACCATGCTGTTGTCTTTGTCTTAGAGTTCCTGTCTTGTTCGTTGGTTGCTTTCAGTTTTATATCCCACTTACGAATGAAATCATTTGGTTCTCAACTTTTTCTGTCTATTTCACTTAGCATAATAATCTCAAGATTCATTCTTGTTATCTCACATGGCAACATTTCATTTTTTCTTATGGCTGAATAATATTCCACTGTATATATGTACAACATCTTCTTTACCCAATCATCTATCAATGGGCACTTTGGTTGTTTTCATGTCTTGGCCACATTGAATAAGGCTGCAGTGAACATTGGGATGCATATATCTTTATGGATAAATGTTTCCAAATTTTTAGGGTAGATACCAAGAAGAGGGATTGCTGGGTTATATGGTAACTCTATTCTTAATTTTTTCAGGAATCTCCATACTTTTTTCATAATGGCTTTACCAATTTACATTCCCACCAGCAATGTATGAGCGGTTTTTTTGCCTCACAACCTCCCAACACTTGTTATAACTTGTCCTGTTGATGATAGCCATCCTAACAGGTGTATGGTAGTATATCATTGTAGTTTTGATTTGCATTTTCCTAATAGCTAACGAAGTTGAGCATCTTTTCACATGTCTATTGGCCATTCGTATGTCTTCTTGGGAGAATTGTCTGGTCAGGTCCCCAGCCCATTTTTTAATTGGGTTGTTTGGTTTGGGTTATGTTGTTGTTGTTGTTGTTGATGATGATGATGATGATGATGATGATGATGATGATTTGTATGAGTTCTTTGTGTAATTTGAATATTAGCCCCTTATTGGAGGTGTTGTTTGCAAATATTATCTCCCATTTAGTTGGTTGTCTTTTGTCTTTGTTGATGGTTTCTTTTGCTATACAGAAGGTTTTTAGTTTGATAGAATTCTCTTCATTAATTTTTGCTTTTATTTCCCTTGCCTTTGAGGTTAAATTCATAAAATTCTCTGTAAAACAAAGGTTCATGTGTTTAGTACCTATGTTTTCTTTTATGTAATTTATTCTTTCAGGTCTTATATTTAGGTCTTTGATCCATTTTGAGTAAATTTTGGTGTATAGTAACAAATAGCAGTCTAATTTCATTCTTTTGCATTTGGCTTTCCAATTTTTCTAGCACCATTCATTAAAGATGCCTTTTTTTCTCTACTGTATGTTTTGATATCAAGTAGCATGACACCTTGACTTTATTCTTCTTTCTCAAGATTGTTGTGGCTATTCAGAGTCTTTTGTGGTTGCATATAAATTTTAGGATTATTTTTTCTTGTTCTTTGAAAAATGCCATTGGTATTTGGAAGGGATTTCATTGAATTTATAGATTGCTTTGGGTAGTATGGGCATTTTAACAATGTTAATTCTTCTCATGAGCATGATATGTGCTTCCATTTATTTGTATCTTCTTCATTTTCTTTCTTCATTCTCTTTTAATTTTCCAAGTACATGCTTTTTATTTCCTTAATTAAATTTAGTCTTAGGTATTTTATTTGTTTTAATGCAATTGTAAATAGGAATGTTTTCTTAATTCCTATTTCTGATAGTTCATCATTGGTGTATAAAAATGTAACTGACCTCTGAATATTAATTTGTATCCTGCTACTTTACCACATTCATTTATCAGTTCTAACAGTTTTTTGGTGAAATCTTTAAGGTTATCTATATATCATATGTCATCTGCAAATAATGACAGTTTTACTTCTTCCTTTCATATTTGGATGCCTTTTATTTATTTTTCTTATCTGATTACCATGGCTAGTACTTCCCATACTATGTTGAATTAAAGGGCTGAAAGTTGACATCCTTGTCTTTTTCCTGATCTTAATGCTTTTAGCTTTTCCCATTGAGTATGACCTTAGCTCTGGGTTTGTAATATACGACCATTATTATGTTGAGATATGTCTTCTCTAGTCCCACTTTCTGAGTATTTTTATCATAAATCCATGTCAGATTTTGTCAAATGCTTTTCTGTATCTATTGATATGATCATATGATCTTTATTTTTCATTTTTTATGTGGTATATCACATTGATTGATTTTCAGATATTGAATCAACCTTGCATCCCAGGAATAAATCCCACTTGGTCATGGTGTATGATCTTTTTAAAGTATTGCTGAAGTCGGTTTGCTAATATTTTGTTGAAAATTTTGCATCTCTTTCCATCAAGGATATTGGCCTATGGTTGTTGTTGTTGTTGTTGTTGTTGTTTGTTTGTTTGTTTGTTTTTGTGGTGTCTTTATTCGGTTTTGAAATGAAGGCAATGGTAGCCTCATAAAATGAGTTTGAGAACCTTCTCTTCTCTTGAATTTTTTAGAATTGTTTAAGAAGTATAAGTATTAATTCTCCTTTGAATGTTTCGTAAAATTCACCTGTGAAGACATCTGGTCCAAGACATGTTTGTTGTGAGGGTTTTTGTTTGTTTGTTTGTTTGTTTGTTTTTTTGTTTGTTTTATTACTGATTCGATTTCATTAGTAGTTATTGGTCAGATGCCATTTTCTGTTTCTTCTTGATTTAGTCTTGGAAGATTGTATGTTTCTAGGAATGTATCTATTCCAGTTTGTCCAATTTGTTGGCATATAATTTCTGTAGTACTTTCTTATAATCCTTCATGTTTCTTTGCACTTCTCTTTCGTTTCTGATTTTATTTGTTTGGGTCCTCTTTTTTCCCCTTGATGAATCTGTTTAAAGGTTTATCAGTTTTGTATATCTTTTCAAATAACCAGTACTTCGTTTCATTGATCTTTTGTATTGTTTTTTTAAGACTCTATTGCATTTATTTCCACTCTGATCTTTACTATTTTCTTCCTTCTGCTCACTTTGGGCTTTGCTTGCTATTCTTTTTCCTAGTTCCTTTAGGTGTAAGGTTAGACTGTTTATTTGAGATTTTTTTTATTTCTTGAGGTAGGACTGAATTCGCCTATTAGAACCTCTCTCACTATTTCCCATAGATTTTGGGTCATTGTGTTTTCATTTTCATTTGTCTCAGGTATCTTTTGATTTATTCCTTGATCTCATTGTTAACCCATTCTTGTTTAGTAGCATGTTATTTACTTTCCATATAGTTGTGTGTATTCCAGGTTTCTTCTTATAATTGATTTCTTGTTTCACAGCATTGTGATCTGAAAAGTACTTGATATAATTCCATTCTTTTTAAATGTATCGAAACCTGTTTTGTGGCATAACATGTGATCCATCTTGGAAAATATTCAATCTTCCCTTGAAAAAAATGAATATTCTGCTGCTTTGGGGTGGAATGCCCTTAAAATATCAGTTAAATCCATATGGTCTTGTGCGTCACTTAAGTCCACTGTTTCCTTGTTGATTTTCTGCCTGGAAGATCTGTCCACTGGTGACAATGGGGTACTTAAGTCCCCTATAATAACTGTATTACTGTTCATCTCTCCTGTTTCATCATTTTATATTTGCTTTATACATTTATGTGCTCCTGTGTTGGGTGCATAAAAGGTATTCAAATAGGAAACAAAGAAGTTGAATTGTCACTTTTTTGTGAATGACATGATTCTCTCTATAAAAACTTGAAAGATTTCACAAAAACTCTACTAGAAAAATAAGCAAATACAGTAAAGTTTCTGGGTACAAAACCAATGTTCAAAACTCAATAGCATCTCTATACTCTTATAACAATGTGTCAGAAAAAGAAGTGAAAAAAATAATTCATTTTGCAATTGCAACAAAAAGAATAAAATACCTAGGGATAAATTTAATGAAACATGTGAAGGACCTATATAATGAAAGCTACAAGACCCTATTAAAAGATATCAAAGAAGATATAAAAAAATGGAATGATATTCAGTGTTTTTGGATTGGAAGAATCAACATAGTTAAAATGACCTTATTACCTAAAGCATTATACAGATTTAATGCAATCCCCATCAAAATCCCATTAGCATTTTTTAAAGAAAGAGAACAAAAAACCATCAGATTTGTAAGGAAGCACAAAAGACTCCGAATAACCAAAACTATCCTGAGAAAATAAAAGGATGAGGCTGGAGGCCTCACTCAGCTTGACTTCAAATTATACTACAAAGTGACAGTAATCAAAATGGCATGGTATTGTCAGCAGAACAGACACACGAACCAGTGGAACAGAATCAACAGTCTAGAAGTAGATCCATATTTATATGAACAAATAATTTTTGACAAAAAAGCCAAAAACATACAGTGGATAAAAGAAAACCTCCTCAATAAATGGTGCTGGGAAAACTGGAAAGCCACCTGCAAAAGAATGAAACTAAACTCTTGTATATCAGCACACACCAAAATTAACTCAAAATGGATTGTGGACCTGAATATAAGACCTGAAACAATAAAATGCATAGACGAAAACATAAGAACTAAACTCAAGGACCTTGGACTTAAAGAAGATTTTATGAATTTGACCTCAAAGGCAAAGGAAGTAAAAGTTAAAATACATGAATGAGACCACATCAAGCTAAAAAGCTTCTACTCAGCAAAAGAAACCATCAACAAGGTAAAAAGACAACCACCCAAATGGGAAAATATATATTCAAGTAACAACTCCGATAAGGGCTTAATATCCAAAATATACAAAGAACTCAGAACAACTCAATAACAACAAAAAAGCAAATGATCTAATCAAAAAATGGGCAGAGGACCTGGACAGACTCTTCTCCCTAGAGGACATACAAATGGACAACAAATATAAGAAAAGATGCTGAATAGTGCTAGCTATTAGGGAAATGAAAATCAAAACCACAATGAGATAGCACTCTCACTTGTTAGAATGACTATTATCAACAGGACAAGTAATAACAATTGCTGGAGAGAATGTGCAGAAATAGGAACCCTCACACACTGCTGGTGGCACTGCAAATTGGTACAGCCATTATAGAAAGCAGTATGGAGGTTCCTCAAAAAACTAAGAATTGATCTACCGTATGATCCAGCAATCCTTCTGCTGGGTATTTACCCCAAATACTTAAAAACCCATATCCATAAAGATATTTACACACCAGTGTTCATAGCAGCATTATTCACAGTGGCCAGGACATGGAAGCAATTGAAGTGTCCTACAATACATGATTGGCTAAAGAAGCTATGGTCCATATGCACAATGGAATATTACTCAGCCATAAGAAGAGATGAAATAGTGCCATTTGTGACAACATGGATGGACCTCGAGATAATTATGCTGAGCGAAATAAGCCAGACAGAAAAAGTTGAAAATCACATATCACTTGTATGTGATATATAAACCTAAAGGCACCAAATGAAGAGGACAAACAAACTCTAGGGGGTGAGGAAGGAAGAGGGAGGTAGATGGGGTAAAGGGGGTCAAATATAAGGTTTAGGGGGTGGGTGAAGTGGTAAAGGGGATCAAATATATGGTAGCTGAAGGAAATGGGACTTTGGGTGGTAAACACACAATAGAATATACAGATGTTAAATTATAATGTACACCTGAGTATTATATAACGTATTAACTAATGTTATCCCAATAAACTTAATTTTTAAAAATTTTACAAAAAAATAGTGATCATCTATATTTACATAGTTATTGCCATTTTATTATTCATATTTATATGCTTTTCTCCCCTTCTTAAAGCCATCTATTTAACTTTTTTTTTATATACTGGCTTATTGGTAATGAATTTCTTTAGCTTTTTCTAGTTTGGGAAGCACTTAATCTCTTCTTCAATTTTAAATGACAGCCTTGCTATGTAGAGTAATCTTGGTTGTGGGGCATTGCTTTTCATCACTTTGAATATTTTCTGCCAATCCCTTCTGGCCTGCAAAGTTTCTATTAAGAAATCAGTTGACAGTCCTATGGGAGCTACCTCCCTTGTAGGTAACTAACTGCCTTTCTCTTGCTGCTTCTAAGAGTCTTTGTCCTTAACATTTGGTATTTTAATTATGATGTGTCTTGGTGTGGGCCTCTTTGGGCCCATCTTGCTTATGACTATCTGCACTTTCAGGACTTATATGTCTATCTCCTTCACCAGGTTATAGAAGCTTCCAGTTATTATTTCTTCAAATAAATTTTTGATCCCTTGCTTTTCCTCTTCTTCTGGTATCTCCATGATACAAATATCATTATGTTTGACATTGTCCCACTAGTCCCTTAAACTATCTTCATTTTTGAAATTTTTTTAAATTTTTGCTGCTCCAATTGGATGTTTTCTGCTACCTTCTCTTCCAGTTCACTGATTTGATCCTCTGCTTCATCTAATCTGATGTTGATTTCTTCTGGTGTATTCTTCATTTCAGTTATTGTATTCTTTATTTTCGATTGTTTCATTTTTATGGTTTCTATGTCCTTTTTCATGCTTACTATTTCTTTGTTGAAGTATCTCTAAGTTCCTTGAGCATCCTTATGGCCAGTGTTTTGAACTCTTTCTCTGGTAGTTTGCTTGTCTCCATTTCATTTAGTTCTTTTTCTGGAGTTTTTCCCTTTTATTTCATTTGGAACATGTTTTTTAGTTTCTTCAGTTTGGTTCCATCTTTGTGTTTGTTTCTATGTATTAGATATATCTGCTACATCTTCCAGTCTTCATTGGATGGCCTTTTATAGTATGGCCCAGTGGCACAGTGTCCATTCACCTGTTCTGTGTGCTCCAGGAGTTTCCCTTGTATGGGTTGTGTGTGCCCTACTGTTGTGGTTGAGACTTATGGCTTTTTGCACATCAGTGCATAGGATTGCTCCTCAGACTGATAGGCTATGAGGATTAGCCACAGCCATAACATATGAGCTGCTGTAAAGGTGCTGAACTTTCAGAGGAGAATTCGTCCTAGTGGGCTGAAGTGCCTGCTGAGACCACTCTAAGGGTGTGCTGCTTGTGGGGCTAATCAGGTTTTGTTCTGTTGTGGTCTGAATCTGGCCTCCAGGTGTGTTGGTTCTGGCACCCCTTGGGAGGGTCTCCCATGCAGGTCCAGGTCAGCCTTTGCCTGTGAATGGCCTGGAGTTTCCTATTATGAGCTACAAAAAAAGCTATCCATGGTTACTCACTGCCTTTGCTAGGCCTCTTGGTGACTGATGGTGTCCACACTGAGAACCAAGAGCAGCTGCCATCAGTACCAGGCCTGGGGCAGCTTAACGAAAGGCCAAGGGCACCCTGAGGTCTAACACCCCCTGCCGGCTGCCCATAAGGTTAATTGGCTGTAAGAGACTTGTGTGTTGTGCATTTGGGTGAGGCAGAGTCTCTGGTAGTCACCAGGGTAGGGCGAGCATTCACCAATGGAGATTCAGATTTGGTGGCAGTGCTGAGCCTGGGGCCCCACTCAAAAGTTTCAGAGTACAACATCACCTGCTGTCACCTGCTTCAGGCTCGCATGCACCCAAGAGTCATCTAAGAAATATTTCAGCACAGGTTGCCTAGCACCAAAAATGCCTCCAGCGGTTTGCAAGCCAAGGTTCTCTGTTTATTGCTGAAAGCATCTCCTGCAGTGTGTGGGGCAGGGCCAGTTTCCCAGGTGCAAAAAGTACCTCTGGTTGTACTGTGTGAGTTGGCATCCCAGGATGTCACTGGGTTGGGGGAAGTGGAGTTCTCCAGGCCCATGCACTTTCATATTTGGCCGTGTTGGGGAGGGCTCAATACAGGAAAGATGGCACACACATGTAGGCTGTATAGGTGGAGGACTCAACAAAGGGATAATGGAAGTTTTCCCTCCAGCTGTTACCCTGAAGCCACACAACTCAGTCTCTCCCTGTATGTCTCTGGCACCTCCCAAGCTGCTGTCTCTCCACTGAAGCCTAGGGTGAGAGTCTATAAGCAAGAGTTTGTGTGGAAGCCCTTTAAGAGGATGAGTAGTTTTTCAGCAACCTTCTGTCTCACCGGGACAGGTGGAATCCTTGCTGATTTTCACAGCCAGATATTGTGAGGACTCCTCTTTCCAGAAGTGGAAACCTGAGCTGGGGATCCCTTGTGGGGCTGGGTCCCCTCACTTCCCAGGGGGTACCTCTGCTGCCAAGCCATCCCTCCCAATGCTCAACCACTTTATATGACTGTGGGGCCAGCCCATGTCATGTCTTCATCCCTCCTACCAGTCTCAATGTGGCCTTTTCTTTGTATCTTTAATTATAGGAGTTCTGTTAAACTAGTCTTCAGATGATTCTCGGGGCTGACTGTTCTATATGTTAGTTATAATTTTAATGTGGTCATGAAAGGCAGCAAGCACAGCATTTACCTACCCCACCATCTTGATTGGAACAAGCAAGGCTTAGTGATCTTTTCCCACCATTATAGGTTTTATTTTGGAATTGATCTTTGCAAAAAGGGAACATCAGGCTAGAAAAACACAAAGCTTCCATGTATTAAGTGTTCAGTTTTGAAAAGAACTCAGTAGCAAATTAATAGCTGCTTTTCAAAAAAGATGTATTCAACACTCATGTCAAAGAGAAGCTAAGTCCAAAACCCCAAGGAACACCTCCAGGCAGAGACTGCTTCCCTTTGCCAGAGACTCTAATTGGAAAATCATCAGTTGCAGAGACTTAAGGTTCAAAGTAATCATGATAAATGTAGGGCACTAAAGATAGAGAGCATGACACAACTTTCTGGAGAGCTTTCATAATAGAACATTGTTTGAGACTCACTCAAAAATGCTATTTGATATAAAGGACTAACCAGAATGACCAAACAATCACAAACTGTTTCCAGTTCCAAAAGATCTAGTTTGGTGCCAGGCCTCCTTTTAGTGGTGTGGGGCTGAGGAGACAATATTTCTTTGACTGCCTGAGTAGTCAGTATTGTAAATCTGCCTACACACTCCTAAGAAACGTTACTTGGCAAGCAGGCTCCTGAATTTTGATGGAAGTTTTCAGCCACTCTTCCTAGGAATTTGTGATAATACCACAACCAACACTTTTTAGACTGAAGCTTCTGACTACCAACCATAAAATATGATGTATATATAGTGAAATTTTTGAAAATCAGAATATATAAATGCTTTCACTAAATTCTTACCTATTCAGTTTTCACAAATGACAATGGAGCTTAGGTAACCCTGAAGGAATACTACAAAACATACAGAGGCCTTGTCACATAAATGTGAATATATCTTGATCTTCAGGTGCCAGTAGTATGGGAAAGAAGGTGCTATCAATGTTTAAAAGAGTGCACCATATGCCATTAGTGTGTATAATGGATTCAGTTATAATCACATTGTCTGCAACAGCTGAGACTATAGGAGAAACAACTGAATTTTTGAGCACACATGGCTGCTTTATAGGAATCTTCAATCTCCTGCTTCCTCTGCTTCCTTTGAGTATTTAATCAGAGCTGTAATTTTTGTATTTTCCTCCAAAGATTCTATATTCTTTGTGTTAAACCACCCAGGATGAAGCAGAGAGGCTGGTGGGAGAACAATTTATGTTTCTCAGTAACACTTCTCTTCATGTGGCTAAATTTCATCTAGCACTTACGGGACAGGGTAATACAAATATCTATTCCTATCATATATTCAGATGTGGAGGTAACACCAAGATTGCACTGATTTAGCCCAAAAAGTTTTACTCATAATGTCATATTTGAGTGTTCCCTACTCTAAACCCAGTCAAACCCATTACCTGATTTTGAATGCTGATGCTTTCCATGGGTCTTATAGAATAGTGACTTGGGTATCCATATATAACAGAGCCATAAAAGATTGATTCTCTCCCTTCACCATAATTCCTCAGCCCTTAGATGGATGCATATAGCATTTGATCTCCATTGGGGATAGAAAGGACTCAGCCTCATTCCTATTTTTTTTTCTTCTCATAGCAACTGCAGTGTAGTTAAAAGAAAGAGGGGATTCAAGAGGTAGAGAGAGGCTCTGTACTATTAGAAAGGCTTTGCATTAGATGTAAGACCCGAAACCATAGACTTTTAGAAGAAACATAAACTCTTTGACATTGGCCTTAGCAATATCTTTTTTGATATGTCTCCTTGGGCAAAAGCAACAAAAGCAAAAATAAACAAATGGGAACACATCAAACTAAAAAGGTTTTGCAAGGCAAAAGAAACCATCAATAAAATGAAAAGACAGCCTACTGAATGGGAGAAGGTATTCACAAGTGATACATCTGATAAGGGGTTAATATCCAAAATATATAAAGAACTCATACAACTTAACACCAAAAAAAATAAAATTCCAATTAGAAATTGGCAGAGGACCTGAACAGACATTTCTCCAAAGAGGACATACAAGGGGCCAACGGATATTTGAAAGTATGCTCAATGTCACTAATCAATGGATAAATGTGAATCAAAACCACAATGAGCTATCATGCACACACGTTGGAATGGCTATCATCAAAAATTCAAGAGATGGCAGAGGTTGGTGAGGATGTGGATAAAAGGGAACCCTCATACACCGTTGGTAGAATAGTAAATTGGTCCAGCCATTATGGAAAACAATTTAGAGGCTGTTTTAGATCTGCCATATGACCCAGCAATTCCACTCTGGGTATTTATCCAAAGAAAACAAAAACACTATTTCAAAAATATACATGCAACCTTAAGTTCATTACAGCATTATTTACAACAGCCAAGATATGGAAAACAAATACTATATGATTTCACTTATATATGGAATCTAAAAAACAAAATAAATGAATAAACAAAAAAGAAACAGACCCATAGAGAGAGAGAACAAGTCGATGGTTTCCAAAGGAAAGGGGGGTAGGTGGATAGATGAAATAAAAAAATAAGGAAGGAAGGAAGGAAGGAAGGAAGGAAGGAAGGAAGGAAGGAAGGAAGGAAAGAAGGGAGGGAGGGAGGGAGGGAGGGAGGAAGGAAGGAAGGAAGGAAGGAAGGAAGGAAGGAAGGGAGGAAGGAAGGAAGGAAGGGAGGAAGGGAGGAAGGAGAGTTGGGGGTAATCGAAAGAGAGCTTTGCATTTACTTTCAATTCTGTGTGGCATAGTGGCTGCTTGTGTTTCATGCAATCAAACTTTCCATGCTTTCAGGTGACTCAATGCTCTATATCAGGAGGCAAAATCTCATTGCTAATATCACCTATTTTAGCTGTAAACAAGGTTTTGCCTCAGCAGACACAGTCACTATCTTTTCAGTAAAACGGGGTTTCGCACATACTGGCTGACTTGGCTCACACAGCAATAAACTTATATGAAAAATAACTTAGGGTGTATGCTACCTCAGTAATAAAATAATATCTCTTATTTTCTGATATGTTTTCAACATAAGAGCCAGGGAAGTTTTTGAGTGGTGAGGAGTTGATCAACAAGAATTTATCTACATTTCTTTGATTTAATTTTTCATTCTTAAATGGCTAACCTCATTAGTAAAATCTTGGGCAGAAAGGGCCCAAGTACTATTCAATGGCTCATTTATGATGCACACAGGAGGTTGGTTGTCTTAGAAAATCTCCCCAAAGGGGTTAAAACTGCCTTAAGCAGATAGTAACCACTACAAAAACCACCCATCCAAACAAAAAGTAACAGCCATTTGCTATTATCTGTGAATGTATCTGTTTGTATGATAATGTGATGGATGGGCTAAATCATAAGACAGCCCAGCTGTTTATATTCTTTATTTACAAGCATTTTTTTTTTTGCCCAGCCCTTTCATCTCCCATGCCAGCTAGCAAAAGTTCTGAGGATTCTCCAGTTTCTGCCCATGCTGCTTGTGATTTAACTTCCTTTAACTTGCAGCGTCATTGTGTGTATGTCACTGTTATCTGAAAAGAGACAAAAACTTCTACTACCTAGGATTAATCTTAGTACTATTCCTTACAATGGACTGAGCTTGAGGTTAGTGAACACATTGAGGAGCAGGCTGCCTCAAGGAGAGTTGAATTAGCAACAAACAATGCATGGATCCAGCATCTGTCTTTGAATCCTACTCCTTGGTACTCATCCTGAAAGCACTTGCTCAGTCCCTCCCTCCTCATTAAGTTTACTATTCACTGCAACCATGATAGCCAGAGTATCAGCAATTTCACCCTAAATCCCTGAGATCCACTTACCACAGAGAGATGCAAACTGGGCACCTGAAACATGTGTAGACAGTTGATACCAATAGAGGAAAGGAAACTTCAATTTAATTAACTTCATCTTTTATAATGGTCAGTAAATATGCCTTTTGCTCTGGAGGGAGACATTATATTATGATAAGCATTCCTGCCTATTGCTACAGAGGGAATCACTATGTCATCTTACACAGATGTTTGCTATTCAAACATCTTTCAAAGGAAAGTAGCAAACAAAAAATCACTCAGTGGTTGCTTGCAAAATATACAGAAACATGAAAGATCCATACACAGTTGTCTCCCAATAACGTAAAAGTAAAATTGTCGAAAATATGCCACCTTGAGACTAATTAAATAATGGCAAATTTACCTTTATCTGAACACCAGCCAACAGAGTATAGACTTTCTCATGTGATAATCTAGTTGACAACACATTTTCAAACTTCATACATGCTGCTCAGCTGATGAATATAAAATTGCATGTCCTTTGAGTGTCCATTTTTCTGATTACTGGTGAGACAAATAAAGTCAAGAAATATTACTGAGCACCTACTGTGTACCAGATACTATTTTAAGTTTCTGGGATACGTCAATAAAAAAAAAGGAGGAAAGTCAAATATGTATATACCTGATATACTGACAAGGGTAAAACCAATAAACATATTAACTAAATATATTATACAGTGTGTTTGAGATGATGTAAGTTATGGAAAAGAAAGAGCAAGAAAATGAGGAGGAGATTAAGATAATGCATATGTATAGATGACATGATCCATTTTATAAAATGTCTGTTAATATTTTGCCAAGTACATTGTAGGCTGTATGATTCAATATTACTGGATATATTTTTTATATTTCATTTATGATAGCCATCAAAATTAATAGCCTAATATTTTTCCCCTGCATGTTATATGATGAATTTTTAAATGAGATTCCTACTTTAATTTAAGCAAATGTGTCAAAATTTGCATCAATGTCTGTGAATCCTGTCCCTTTAAACAAAATTTTCCCCATTCACATGAGAAAAAGTATGGACATTCTCTTGCATTTGAATCTAAAATTTTATGTTCTTTCCAAATATAAGTATCAATTTTTTTCAACTTCAAATTTACTTTGTATATGAGATGTGATGAAGGGATTTCTTTATAATGTGTAATTAAAAACAGTTCATCGAGAACCATATATTAAATAAAAATGCCTTTCTCATTAATGGGTAAAGTCACTTGTTTATGATTCCAGATTAACATGAAATTAACGTTTCATCTCCCTCTTCTAATCTGAATGTCGTTCAGAGTACCAGCCAGAGGTGCAAGAGTGATCCTGTTAATATGACACAAATCCCATCATACCTCTACTAAAAGCACTCACATGGCTCCCCATCACACTCAGTGTAAAAGCCAAATTCCATTCTAGGACCTCCAAGGCTCTACACTATCTGCTTCTCCCAGATCCCCGTCAGCAACATGAACTCCCTTTGTGATATTCATCTACTTTGCCTACTCAGCTCCAGTCCTGCTGGTATCCTCAGTGTTTCTTCAACATGCCATGATGGTAGAACCTTGGAGCCTCAGCACTCGCTGCCCTCTACCTGGAATGCTCCTCTCCCAAACAGGCACAGGGCCAGGTCTCCGATCACGGCCAGGTGTCATCCAACAGCCATGGTCTCAGTGAGGCTCTCCCTGGCCTTCCTATCTATCCAATTTCAGCCTCCTGCCCGGAACTTCAGTTCTCCGTTCTTTGCGTTCCTTTTTCCTTCTTGACACGTGTCACTTTGAAAACGCTTCATATTTACTTCTTGTATCTTGGCTACTCTGACACACTGAGATCAAAGCTCCACGAGGCTCAGATTACCTTCTTTCTTTCCTTAGTTCATACCATATCATCAGTACTGGTGCCTAAGAGGAATGCCTGGCAGTTTGCCTACCTGAAGTTAGTTCGGGTGAGATGGAGATAAAGCAGATAAATTCAAAAGAAAAAGAGAAATGGGGGTCGAAGTAAGGCAATGGGGGACTAGGCAGTTTTCCCTTGGTCTACCCCGAAGCTCCACATGCAGGTGCTTCCAGGGAACAGTTGGGCATTTTATCACAGTGAAGCTGGCCAGCAGGGGTCGGTGAGGGGGGCGGGAGCACAGCCACTTGAGAGCATTCTGAGTCAAAACTGGTGTGAGCCCTTCCTCAGACCCAGCTGCTTGTGTCCTCTTTGGAATGTGGGCTCTAATCCTCAGTTTACTGATTTTTTTTTCTTTTCAGGTGAGCCAGAAGCAAGGATGTTTGTAATGCAAAATCTCCCAAATGTCTGGGTAGCTGTTTAGACATAGAGAACCCAAACAGGAAGCTCAAATGAAACATGACAGCTGATTGAAATCGGCACATGGGTGGCCTGCAGGTGTTTGCCAGGCTAAATTGTGTGACACATGAAAGAAAAGTAATCCCTGCTGTGGTGAGTTGGCCTTGCCTTGTGCCACTCTTGAGGCAAACAGCTTCGGGCCATGCTGGGTGGAGAATGAGTAGGTATTACCACTACCTATCAACTCTTGGAAGCTTCCTGCCTCCTCCTCCCACTGCTATGCATAGAGTTGGGGAAACTTGGACAGTGGGGAGTCCTCAGAACTCTTCCTGTGAGGGCAAGGGGCAACTTTACTGGAGTGTGGGGTGGGGAAGCAGAGAGAGGGTTTTGAGGGGAACTGCCATAGCAGGACCGAGGAAAGGCAAGGAGGAGAAGGATGGAGACCCACGTGTTGGGACACCATATGTCTGAGGGACTCTGCCGGGGTTACTGTACGCTCTCCCTATCATCCACCAGCCCCTCTGTGTGACCAGAGTCAAAGGAAATAGGAAATAGTTGTGCAAAGCTACAGGTCCTAGCCTGACCGCCCATCCCATCTGTCTCTCCTGGAAACAAAGCTGCATATAAGCTCCCCGTGAGCTTGGGGCGGGCAGGGCTGGCCAGGAGGTCCCTGTGAAGGGTCTGTAGCTACCTGCTTTGCTGGGATAGAGCCAGACAAGGGGGTTCTGGGGGAAGCACACCTCAACTTGGCGCAGCAGCGTGCGGAGTCACCTGTGGATTAGGGCAGCTACTAAGAGGAGGGTGGACTGTCAGGGACTCCCCATGCCCCAGAGAGGCGCGAGCTCCATGCTCCGATGACCCTCCTCTGCAGGGGAGCAAGGTGCAGTCCAGTGGGAGGAAGGACAGGGAGGGGACCGCGGTGCCTGGGTTCAGCAAGGTGCCACTGTTCTGGATAAACTACTTCCCAAATGCAAGGTGGCGCATTTCCTAACTTCTGAGTGGCCCACGGACCCATTGCCCACAGAAGTGGCCCGTGCAGTGTAGGGAAAATGGAACGGGACGTTCGGGTCCGAGATTTGCTGCGCCAGAGTCCTCTGGGAGCCGTGAGAAGGCCGCCCTAGCCCGGTGTTGTGGTGGGCCGTGTTTAGGGTGTTCGGGCGGCGGGCTGGGATTCTGCTTTGCAGGCGTGGCACGAACTCCCTGAAAGAAGTGTTTGAGGTGTAAATGGGCTCCTGCTTGCGTGTTGAGTCAAAATACCCTTCTCGGGAACCTGCACTCCATCTGGCTCCTTTGATGGTTGCCCCATCTTTGCGGCCGGAGCCGGGGACAGCGAAGTGGATGCTGCCAGGAGCCCAGCTTTCCCCGGGCCTTCCCTTCTCCCGTGTGCCCCACTCCCCACAGCTCTTTCTGTATTCTCACTCCCTTAGCCAGTCTTTCTTCTTAGAATTCCTCCTTCCTCAGTGTCCCTGGCCTCTGGCCTCTACGCGAGCATAGACCCTCCCTCCGCGTGACCCTTTAGCCTCTCCCAGATGCCTGCCTACCCATTTTGTCTCCTCCCCCTGCTCTGGACCTCTTCTAAGCTTCGTTGTGCCCTCCCCCACACTCAATCAACGTATTCGCTCTGCTTTCCTCTAAGCCCCAGGAGCTCACTCTCCCCCTCTGTTCCACTTCACCTCCTCCCAGTTGGGGACGCCCCTCCCCCCAAGGAGCCTCTCCGCTTATGGCCCCTCCCACCTCTCCCGGAGCAGTCACCTCCCTGTTCCCTTCCCCACAGCCCATCTCTGGTTCCTTCTCCTCCCTCCCTGGACCACACCAGCTAAGTCCCATTCCATTTTAGATGACTGATTATGATACTAGCTGAACTTTATTCGCAGCCTGGATCTACAGCTGTCCCTTCCTTCCGTGCCCCGTCCACCAAACACACCCAATGCTTCCAACACGATAAAGTCCTTGCACACAACTCGTCGTGCCCGCATACGTTTGTATTTTTCAGAACAAAACAACAGTTATGCTGGCAAAAGTGTCTGGCGAAAGCGTCGGATCCACAGGGACCCTCGCGCTTCCAGCACACTGCGAAGCAACACTATTCTGCGTGTCTACAAAGCATACATTTGTCTCCACCCGTGTGGCCCTAAGCCTTAGGACTTTTTCACCAGATCATAGACATAGATGTGGAAGTCGTCGTCAAACTTGATGAAATACACGGAGGGTTTGGCTTCCACTTGGTGAATGACCATGCCAATGCGCTTGGAGCCGTCCTCTTTGGTGTACTCCACGTGTTTCCCTATCAGGCCGTCTCGACTCCTCCTGGCTCCCTCTCTGCTGGAGGAGACTCAGTGAACTCTGGCATGATGCGGAGGTCTCCTTCCTTATAGTCATCTAGCAGCTGGTACATGTACAGGACAGGATCTTTCTCATAGGTGATGTAAAACCAGGCTTTCATGATCGGGGCTTGGGCTAAGACCATTCCCCTCCATTCATCCTTGGAACCATGCTCACCCTCAAACATATGTTCCACGGCTTTGCCGATGATGGCACTGATGCGAGGTTTGCATCACTCACTTGAGGTGATGCCACCCTATCGGAAAGAACTCTAAGGGACAGAACTCTTTCATCTCTGTGAAGTTCCAGGCCATAGACACAGTCGATCCCGTCGTACTTCACCAGGTAAAGAGAGGGATTTATAGGCACCTGGTCCAGAACGGTTCCTTTCCACTGCGTGATGGGCTCCTCGCCTTCCTTCCATCCGTGGGAAATCCTGCAGCCCACAATGCTCCTGCGGGGCTGAGACGAAGGTCTGCCCCTCTGTTTCTTTTGGAATGTCTTTTTCTTCGCCATGTTGGCCGCCCCCGCGGCCCGGCCCGCAGGTGCCCGGGGCGGCTGCCCGTCGGCTTCCTGTGCATTGGGGGTCTTCATGCCTGCAGGAGGGGCGAGGGCACAAGAGGGGTAAGAGGGCGCTCGGCGTGCCGCGGGGCGAAGTTGTCCGGACAGCGACGTCTCTATGAAGCTCACGCTGCCGGCACCTGGATTTTCCCCGTGAGCGAGCACGGCAGCGGAGCGGGCAATGCTGGCTGCTCGCCCACGAGGGCTCTGCCCCCAGGTGCCTTTAGGCTGCGGAGAGGGGCAGTGGCGGCGACAGTGGCACTGGCTGGGGTCAGGAACTCCGCAGGAGCCGGCGCGCTGCCTCCTCGTTCAAAGCCCGCTGCCCGCGCCGCCCTCACTGAGTCCCGTGCACAGCGCGCCCGCCCCTCGCCGGCTCCGACCCGCAGGCGCTCACCGTCCTGCGGGTCGGAACGCGACAGCCTGCTGCCCACACGCCCCCTGCCTGCCCCGGTCGCTTCCCCGGCACCCGGCGCCGTTGCTTCAGTTCCTCGCCCGCCCCCTAACGCCGCCCGCTCTCCCTGTAGCCCATCCTCGCACTTTCGCACCCCAGCCTGGGCTCGGAGCCCGCCTCCCCCACTTACCCCCGCGGGCGTCCGTCCCATCGCCCTTGTCCATCCCGGTGCCCACCAGTGGCCTCGGCCTACCTGGCGTCCACCGCCCGGGATCGCGGGCCTCACGTGCCCGAACCGGACACCTGGCTGCAGCCTTCGCCGTGAGCCTGTGGGGAAGGAGGACCAGCGAGCGCCGATCCAGGCGCTTGCACGAGCCGGGAAGGGAGGATGCGCGGGCGAGGAGCGCGCTAGGAGGGCGGCGGGGCAGGCGAGGACGATGGCGGCTGCGCCTCCAGCACCGGGCTCGCGGGCCCTTTGCCTCCCTGTCGGCGGCAGCGGCCCCTCTGCCACATCGGGCTCCCACCGGCAGCTACTGCAGCAGCAGTCTCCTCCCTCTTTCCGTAGCGCAGCTTCCTGCCAGGAGAAACGCCTCCCCTTCCTGCCAGACATTCCATGCCCCCCGCCCCCAACTCTGAAGCCCACCACTGCCTTTAACATGGGAGGCATTCCTTGCCTCCTGCCCGCCCCTTCCAAAATCAGGAGCAGCTGTGTGCACAATTCCCTTCTCCTTTCTCCCCATTTCAGGTCCCTTTGGCTCTGTACTCACCTCTGCCTTGACACTCTCAATGCCCCTGCCCATCTGCTTTCCATCTTCAAAGAATTCATTCTTTTCTTTTTAGTGCCCTTATGTGGTCATTCTTTACACATAAATCTGTCTTACCTGTCATTTGTAAGGATTTGGGATAGGAAGAGAGAAGTTTGCTAATTCTCAGTCTGTCATCTTGACCCAATCTCTAGACTGGTCATTCTTGGAGTTTACTTCTTAAAGATTATCCCTGCCTTTCTCTTTCCCTAGTCTATTGAAAATGAATTACTTCCACAATATTATCACTCTGTAAATTTCAGAAATTTTCTATGAAAAAAATAATCAAATGCAATTTCTGCTCCTATTCCTTTAGAGTCACTACAAAATATTAATAATCATTTATTTTGCCATTTTTTCCACGCTCTTACAAAACTGGGATCCTTTGCATATACAGTTTTATGAGCTGCTCTTTCTCAGAAAAAAAAAACATTTTGTCATGACATTAGAGATTTTTAAAAACATTTCTCTTAAACAACAAATACTTCTTGAGCACCTATTCTATATCTGGCAATTGGTCTATAAAACTCAGTTTTACAGTGACCACAGCTTAACTTTTCTCTCATTAATGAACATTTGGGAAAATATATCTATATAATAACTGGTAATGTGATCTATTTATCAAAGAGAGTAGAGCTTAGGAAAAAGTTACTTTATAAGAAGAATTAGGTAAAATGACAGTTTTATAATCAGAGGAGAAATATTGCGTGTTCTTTAAGAAGCAATTAGGTAAAATGACAGTTTTATAATCCGAGAAGAAATATTGGGTGTTCTTTAAGGAATGCTACAAAGATTATTTAAATATTTTTGGGGAAAATTTTTACACTAAATTTATCCGCTAACCAATATTTGATTTATTAAATTTTAAAA
Source organism: Cynopterus sphinx (assembly GCA_030015415.1). NCBI lineage: Eukaryota > Metazoa > Chordata > Mammalia > Chiroptera > Pteropodidae > Cynopterus > Cynopterus sphinx. The sequence continues at coordinate 81,051,860 of CM057388.1, forward strand.
CTCAGCAAAATGAAACTGAAGAAAAAGGAAATGAATAAACCTCAAACCCAGTAAACAATATGAATGTTTAATACTTATAGTATCTAAATCTGGTGATGGGGTGCATCTTAACAAGTAAGCATAAAACAATGAAATAATTCCTCAGAGGAAAAATAAAGTCAGTAAAAAAATTGATTCAACAAAATATGGAATAACATTAAAATATTAATGTCATTGAGCATGAGGAAAGAGCTTTACATCCAGTCTTGATTTAAGTGAAAGTTCATACTTTTTTTATGGAAACCAATTTGCAGATACACTTTAGTTCATGTAAGAGTTTATTTAGTTCCGGTTAACCCTTATTCCTGAGATATCACCTTTGGAGTCCCAGCAAAAAGCGAAGAGGGTTTACCAGGGCTCTGGAATCCAATTTCTGTATCCTTAGTTTCAACGGAAAGTCATAACTTCTCCTGAGCTTCTAAGCTTTTCAGCAGTTCCCTTCCACAATAGGTAAACTTCCCCAGTGGGGGGGGGGAACATCAAACAAATTCACTGTTTATCTCTTGTACCTGTTCTCCTTCTTACTTTGGCTGCATAATTATTTCCTATCTTCTGGGTTTTCAGATGCCTTTCAGTAGATTTATTTTAACGATTTCATCCAGCTTTTATTGTTTCTTTAATGCGAAATTTCTTTTGAATTACTTAGTCTCTTATCACTAATTTGAAACTCTATATTTTATTATAAAATATATGTGTTTAACTATTTGTAATAGTTACAAAGTGGAAACCATCCAAATTTTCATCAACGGTAGACTGGATATGTTGTGGTATATCCATACAGTGGAATATCGTACAGGAGTGACAATGAGCAAATTATAACTACATGCCACAACATGAATGAATCTCACAATTACATTGAAAAAAGAAAAAGAAGACAACAAAAGGACACACATTGTTTTCTATGCAGTTTATTTAAATTTCAAAAAAATAGTCAAACCGACTTATTGGCTTAAAAGTTAAAATAGCAATTATTTTTGCAAAACTTTTTTCCAAATAGATGTTAATAATTCACATTCCATTAGCAATTGATTAAAGAATACTTTTCTGGAGACATTTTTGAAAGTGTATATATGGCCAGAAGGGCTCGTATAGAAACTGAGCAGCAAAAGGTGTTGAATTGCAACATCATTTGGTATTGCAGCCTAGCATCCAATCACATTTCTGGTAATAGTGTCCCCATTTTTCTCTTGTGAATAAGCTAAGTCTGACCTTTTAGAGCACTGAAATACCGTTAAAAAGATTGTTTTAGGACTAAGCCCCCAACTAGTCAAAGCCAACGAGATACAGTGATATTTTACACAAACTCCTGAATATAAGGTAGATGGCCTTTTTCAATGGACATGAGGGAACCTGAGAAGATGTGAGATTCAGGCTGCTCTATTCACCTTACCATCATCTGGAGACTGAGGATGAGAGCAGCACAGAGATCGGAGACAAGCTAAGCAAAAGGGGGAGACTGTTATTCTAGTGACACATTTTGTACCTGTAGGTAGTCATAGTCACTGACTTTCCAATATTCATCCCACTCTAAAAGGTTACTGGAAGCTAATCATGGTTATGTCATTCCCCCTGTGACTAGTTTAGGGTTTGGTATATGATCTAATCCTGGCCAATTAAACATGATAATATGTCTACTGGGTGACTTCTAAAAAATCTATTTACTCTTAAGAAAGAGAAACATGAAATGTTTCCTTTTCTTATTTAGGATGATGCTCTGTTTGTGTATGACTCTTGGAATCTCTGTAACCAGCCTGAGGGCCAAACCAGCATAATGAAGAGAACAGAAGAGGGAATGGGAATACTCTGAGCCCTTTGATCATTTAACTTAGCTGCTGATTATATCATTCCCTGAGTCTTACTTTTGACTCCAAATAAACAAGGTAAGAAATTTCTTTATAGTTAAAGCAACTTGAATCTGGGTTTTCTATTACTTGCAATCAAAAATATTTTAAATGGCAAAGTATCTGTTTAGTAAATGTGTGCATATATGCGCTTAATACATAAAGCTACATACATACACACATAAAATAAGCTTTATGCAGGGTTAAGAATAAGTAAAGTTTAAAGATAGATGTTAAATTAAAAATTAGGAAAATATTGACATCTAAAAACTGTATTTGTTGAATGACTTATGGTGGAATTCATTTATTTACATAAATTATAGTGTATACAATTTACATATGTAAATTAGAAGTTTATATACATATCAGTATAATCAAATTTTTTAAATAATTCAAAACCTATTTTTCCATAAAAACAAATGAACTGAAAAAATGATTTCTTGAATAGTCTTAGTGAACTAGAGTTTTAACTTTTGCTTGATATGAGAAAATAAATTTTAACTAGCTCCTAGATATTCATTCACAAATCACTGACTTTTTTCACACACAAGTGTGTGGAGGACAAAATATAAGGGTGGTCAATACCAGCCAATAGGCACACACAGGCCACTTCTCATGACATTACTTTTGAAATGAGGAATGGATTGAAAGTCCTCCAATCACAGCCATCTGTTTGCCATGGTTTTGTAGCACTGGCCTTGCATACATTTTGTATATTTTCCATGAAGTCCGAGTCAATATTGTTCTTGTGATATACATGAAAATTTAAAGAGAGTAATTAAATTCTAAGTAATATGATTTTGTCAGATATAGTTGAGCTTTGGAGGGCCACAAACCATTGTAATAGCTACGATTTTTTTTACCTCCCACACAAGGATCAATTTTCTCTCCCTTGTGGGCAATATCATCCTGGTTGAAAATGCATGATCTAGAGCTTTCAGTGTAAAGCAAGAAGATTGGACAGTAACTGTAATAGAAAGCCTGTGGGGAGTTTTAAGCAGGAGGATGATATAATCTCATTTATATTTTTAAAAGATTATACTTGCTATTATATGGAAAGGCAAGGAGACCTTATTTCCCAACACCCAATTTAATAATGCTTAAGGCTTTATTTTCTTTTCTAAATTCTTTAGTTACTGAGACAACATCCTTCTCCCTCCATACTTCAAAAGTATCAGGTCATATGCTTACTGCTTTTTTCAGTTCTCTCTTCATTGTTGGTCTCCAGGGATTTCACTCACACTCTTGAAAGCTATACATTTAAAAGGAGGACTGTCATATTTTATCTGAGATTTTAAAGTGATTTTAGAGAAAGAGTGTTCCTCTATCCACATTTTACTCTTTTAAGCCAGTAGGTTTATTAGTGACTCCTGAGGTCAACCAGTGGTATTGTTCTCTCTTTTCATGATGAATTATAGGGGAGTCAGAGGAGTCATGCTCACGCTTGATGAGGCCCTCCTTCAATCCACCATTGCTTCTTTAATGAGTGAGCTAGGAAATTCGCAGTTTATCTCAGAAGACTCTTGAAATGATTTTTTAATGGACATTAAAGCCACACTGAAAATATTAATCCCTTAAACTATAACCCGTTGCAAATTTTGCTCAAGGATGTTATACAAATATTAACTGCACAAAGTTAAGAAGTGGTGGATGAAATGGGTGAAGGGAGTCAAAATGTTCAAACTTCCAGTTGTAAAATAACTAAGTCCTGAGGATGTAATGTACAGCATGATGACTATGACTATGTACTGTATATTTGAAAGTTGTTAAGGGAGTAAATCTTAAAAGTTCTCATTGTAAGGAAAAAATTTAGAACTATGTGTGGTGATGGATTTTAACTAGACTTATTCTAATTATTTCACAATATATACAAATACCAAATCATTTTGGTGTACATTTGAAGCTAACATTTCATATGCCAATAATATACCACAATAAAATTATTTTAAAGAGATTTGATTTTTGTTTATTCTACAAAGTAATAGGTATTGTGGTTGTGAAATAGGATCCTCATTCCACTGGTTTCATATCTCCAAGTGACATCTCTAATTGATGAGTTTGAGAGGAATTGAATATGTGAGAAACTTTTTGAGTTGTTTCTTAAATTTATTCTTTAGGCAATTTAATTTATTCTGAAAGAGAGAGTAAACTTTGTGGGTCAGGGGCATCTGTCCCTATCTGGGAGGCCTGCAGTTATCTAGCTCTGCCTATGGCTGGGTGAAATATGAGGAAGTCCTTGTGGCCTCATAACAAAGGATGTCCTCCTAATCCAGCTTTTATGAATTGTAAAGGAGATATTTTGACCTCAATTTGTGTCATTATTGTGCCCGTCTCTCAAATGGTTACAAAATTTGCAAAGAGAAAAAAAGGTTTTATTTATTAGTCCTCTGAATCCTCAACTAAAACATTATTTTGAGCTGTGGCACAATTTCAATCTGGAAGAGAAGGTATACCCATTACAAATATGCCAGGACCAAGCACAACTTCTATTAAAAAAATACAGAATGAGGATTCTTATCTCTAAGATGGGAATGGAGACTTTTGGCATTCAAAATTAGCACTTTGCAAATATTACCAGTAATGATCTGGAGGAAAGGGTTCGAAGATTCTGACCTTTCATTCTAATGCATGCACAAACCGAGACTGATTGACTATGTAATCCCATCACTAATAACTAATTATTAATACCACACCCGCCTCTATTTTAATTCATACTTAGAAAGGAGAATGTGAACTGGGTTGTGACCTAGATGATGAACTTGAACAATTCTATTTTAGTATAGGCATTTATCCTTTACCCAAACAGGGTACAATTTCAAAGCCAGTCTGAATCATGCCTCCTTTTGAACAGCCAATTACTTTAAATCCTGTACTAACTGTTTTAAATCCATGAAAAACTCTATTTAGGGTATCTGTCTCCCATTATTATGATGGCATCTTTCAGTTCTCACCTGATTTTAATAGAAAGTTAGAACATTCCGAGGCTGTGAAGCTGACAGTAAAACTTTATAGATTTTTTTTATCAGTTTCTCATGCTCTAGAGGTGACTTCATTGGCATTATACACCCAAACAAAGGCAGTGTGAGGCCCAAATCCTTCAATCCTTTTTCCCTTGGAAGGTTCTGTAGTTCAATGATATCAAAAAATGTACTGATGTCATCAATATCCCCTGTATTTCCCTTCAAATAGATATCTCATCTAAGGTCAAATCATGGAGCTTTCCTTCAAAATAGAGCCAGATTTCAAACAATTCCCATCAAAACGATGACCAACAGAATGGTATACACACCATTATCAGATACATACTTTATCGAATAGTACCAAAGTGAACTGACTTTTTCCATTTTTGAACCTCATACAGATTACCAGCCAGAGGTGCAAGAGTGATCCTGTTAATATGACACAAATCCCATCATACCTCTACTAAAAGCACTCACATGGCTCCCCATCACACTCAGTGTAAAAGCCAAATTCCATTCTAGGACCTCCAAGGCTCTACACTATCTGCTTCTCCCAGATCCCCATCAGCAACATGAACTCCCTTTGTGATATTCATCTACTTTGCCTACTCAGCTCCAGTCCTGCTGGTATCCTCAGTGTTTCTTCAACATGCCATGATGGTAGAACCTTGGAGCCTCAGCACTCGCTGCCCTCTACCTGGAATGCTCCTCTCCCAAACAGGCACAGGGCCAGGTCTCCGATCACGGCCAGGTGTCATCCAACAGCCATGGTCTCAGTGAGGCTCTCCCTGGCCTTCCTATCTATCCAATTTCAGCCTCCTGCCCGGAACTTCAGTTCTCCGTTCTTTGCGTTCCTTTTTCCTTCTTGACACGTGTCACTTTGAAAACGCTTCATATTTACTTCTTGTATCTTGGCTACTCTGACACACTGAGATCAAAGCTCCACGAGGCTCAGATTACCTTCTTTCTTTCCTTAGTTCATACCATATCATCAGTACTGGTGCCTAAGAGGAATGCCTGGCAGTTTGCCTACCTGAAGTTAGTTCGGGTGAGATGGAGATAAAGCAGATAAATTCAAAAGAAAAAGAGAAATGGGGGTCGAAGTAAGGCAATGGGGGACTAGGCAGTTTTCCCTTGGTCTACCCCGAAGCTCCACATGCAGGTGCTTCCAGGGAACAGTTGGGCATTTTATCACAGTGAAGCTGGCCAGCAGGGGTCAGTGAGGGGGCAGGAGCACAGCCACTTGAGAGCATTCTGAGTCAAAACTGGTGTGAGCCCTTCCTCAGACCCAGCTGCTTGTGTCCTCTTTGGAATGTGGGCTCTAATCCTCAGTTTACTGATTTTTTTTTCTTTTCAGGTGAGCCAGAAGCAAGGATGTTTGTAATGCAAAATCTCCCAAATGTCTGGGTAGCTGTTTAGACATAGAGAACCCAAACAGGAAGCTCAAATGAAACATGACAGCTGATTGAAATCGGCACATGGGTGGCCTGCAGGTGTTTGCCAGGCTAAATTGTGTGACACATGAAAGAAAAGTAATCCCTGCTGTGGTGAGTTGGCCTTGCCTTGTGCCACTCTTGAGGCAAACAGCTTCGGGCCATGCTGGGTGGAGAATGAGTAGGTATTACCACTACCTATCAACTCTTGGAAGCTTCCTGCCTCCTCCTCCCACTGCTATGCATAGAGTTGGGGAAACTTGGACAGTGGGGAGTCCTCAGAACTCTTCCTGTGAGGGCAAGGGGCAACTTTACTGGAGTGTGGGGTGGGGAAGCAGAGAGAGGGTTTTGAGGGGAACTGCCATAGCAGGACCGAGGAAAGGCAAGGAGGAGAAGGATGGAGACCCACGTGTTGGGACACCATATGTCTGAGGGACTCTGCCGGGGTTACTGTACGCTCTCCCTATCATCCACCAGCCCCTCTGTGTGACCAGAGTCAAAGGAAATAGGAAATAGTTGTGCAAAGCTACAGGTCCTAGCCTGACCGCCCATCCCATCTGTCTCTCCTGGAAACAAAGCTGCATATAAGCTCCCCGTGAGCTTGGGGCGGGCAGGGCTGGCCAGGAGGTCCCTGTGAAGGGTCTGTAGCTACCTGCTTTGCTGGGATAGAGCCAGACAAGGGGGTTCTGGGGGAAGCACACCTCAACTTGGCGCAGCAGCGTGCGGAGTCACCTGTGGATTAGGGCAGCTACTAAGAGGAGGGTGGACTGTCAGGGACTCCCCATGCCCCAGAGAGGCGCGAGCTCCATGCTCCGATGACCCTCCTCTGCAGGGGAGCAAGGTGCAGTCCAGTGGGAGGAAGGACAGGGAGGGGACCGCGGTGCCTGGGTTCAGCAAGGTGCCACTGTTCTGGATAAACTACTTCCCAAATGCAAGGTGGCGCATTTCCTAACTTCTGAGTGGCCCACGGACCCATTGCCCACAGAAGTGGCCCGTGCAGTGTAGGGAAAATGGAACGGGACGTTCGGGTCCGAGATTTGCTGCGCCAGAGTCCTCTGGGAGCCGTGAGAAGGCCGCCCTAGCCCGGTGTTGTGGTGGGCCGTGTTTAGGGTGTTCGGGCGGCGGGCTGGGATTCTGCTTTGCAGGCGTGGCACGAACTCCCTGAAAGAAGTGTTTGAGGTGTAAATGGGCTCCTGCTTGCGTGTTGAGTCAAAATACCCTTCTCGGGAACCTGCACTCCATCTGGCTCCTTTGATGGTTGCCCCATCTTTTGCGGCCGGAGCCGGGGACAGCGAAGTGGATGCTGCCGGGAGCCCAGCTTTTCCCCGGGCCTTCCCTTCTCCCGTGTGCCCCACTCCCCACAGCTCTTTCTGTATTCTCACTCCCTTAGCCAGTCTTTCTTCTTAGAATTCCTCCTTCCTCAGTGTCCCTGGCCTCTGGCCTCTACGCGAGCATAGACCCTCCCTCCGCGTGACCCTTTAGCCTCTCCCAGATGCCTGCCTACCCATTTTGTCTCCTCCCCCTGCTCTGGACCTCTTCTAAGCTTCTTTGTGCCCTCCCCCCACACTCAATCAACGTATTCGCTCTGCTTTCCTCTAAGCCCCAGGAGCTCACTCTCCCCCTCTGTTCCACTTCACCTCCTCCCAGTTGGGGACGCCCCTCCCCCCAAGGAGCCTCTCCGCTTCTGGCCCCTCCCCACCTCTCCCGGAGCAGTCACCTCCCCTGTTCCCTTCCCCCACAGCCCATCTCTGGTTCCTTCTCCTCCCCCTCCCTGGACCACACCAGCTAAGTCCCATTCCATTTTTAGATGACTGATTATGATACTAGCTGAACTTTATTCGCAGCCTGGATCTACAGCTGTCCCTTCCTTCCGTGCCCCGTCCACCAAACACACCCAATGCTTCCAACACGATAAAGTCCTTGCACACAACTCGTCGTGCCCGCATACGTTTGTATTTTTCAGAACAAAACAACAGTTATGCTGGCAAAAGTGTCTGGCGAAAGCGTCGGATCCACAGGGACCCTCGCGCTTCCAGCACACTGTGAAGCAACACTATTCTGCGTGTCTACAAAGCATACATTTGTCTCCACCCGTGTGGCCCTAAGCCTTAGGACTTTTTCACCAGATCATAGACATAGATGTGGAAGTCGTCGTCAAACTTGATGAAATACACGGAGGGTTTGGCTTCCACTTGGTGAATGACCATGCCAATGCGCTTGGAGCCGTCCTCTTTGGTGTACTCCACGTGTTTCCCTATCAGGCCGTCTACGACTCCTCCTGGCTCCCTCTCTGCTGGAGGAGACTCAGTGAACTCTGGCATGATGCGGAGGTCTCCTTCCTTATAGTCATCTAGCAGCTGGTACATGTACAGGACAGGATCTTTCTCATAGGTGATGTAAAACCAGGCTTTCATGATCGGGGCTTGGGCTAAGACCATTCCCCTCCATTCATCCTTGGAACCATGCTCACCCTCAAACATATGTTCCACGGCTTTGCCGATGATGGCACTGGCGAGGTTTGCATCACTCACTTGAGGTGATGCCACCCTATCGGAAAGAACTCTAAGGGACAGAACTCTTTCATCTCTGTGAAGTTCCAGGCCATAGACACAGTCGATCCCGTCGTACTTCACCAGGTAAAGAGAGGGATTTATAGGCACCTGGTCCAGAACGGTTCCTTTCCACTGCGTGATGGGCTCCTCGCCTTCCTTCCATCCGTGGGAAATCCTGCAGCCCACAATGCTCCTGCGGGGCTGAGACGAAGGTCTGCCCCTCTGTTTCTTTTGGAATGTCTTTTTCTTCGCCATGTTGGCCGCCCCCGCGGCCCGGCCCGCAGGTGCCCGGGGCGGCTGCCCGTCGGCTTCCTGTGCATTGGGGGTCTTCATGCCTGCAGGAGGGGCGAGGGCACAAGAGGGGTAAGAGGGCGCTCGGCGTGCCGCGGGGCGAAGTTGTCCGGACAGCGACGTCTCTATGAAGCTCACGCTGCCGGCACCTGGATTTTCCCCGTGAGCGAGCACGGCAGCGGAGCGGGCAATGCTGGCTGCTCGCCCACGAGGGCTCTGCCCCCAGGTGCCTTTAGGCTGCGGAGAGGGGCAGTGGCGGCGACAGTGGCACTGGCTGGGGTCAGGAACTCCGCAGGAGCCGGCGCGCTGCCTCCTCGTTCAAAGCCCGCTGCCCGCGCCGCCCTCACTGAGTCCCGTGCACAGCGCGCCCGCCCTCGCCGGCTCCGACCCGCAGGCGCTCACCGTCCTGCGGGTCGGAACGCGACAGCCTGCTGCCCACACGCCCCCTGCCTGCCCCGGTCGCTTCCCCGGCACCCGGCGCCGTTGCTTCAGTTCCTCGCCCGCCCCCTAACGCCGCCCGCTCTCCCTGTAGCCCATCCTCGCACTTTCGCACCCCAGCCTGGGCTCGGAGCCCGCCTCCCCCACTTACCCCCGCGGGCGTCCGTCCCATCGCCCTTGTCCATCCCGGTGCCCACCAGTGGCCTCGGCCTACCTGGCGTCCACCGCCCGGGATCGCGGGCCTCACGTGCCCGAACCGGACACCTGGCTGCAGCCTTCGCCGTGAGCCTGTGGGGAAGGAGGACCAGCGAGCGCCGATCCAGGCGCTTGCACGAGCCGGGAAGGGAGGATGCGCGGGCGAGGAGCGCGCTAGGAGGGCGGCGGGGCAGGCGAGGACGATGGCGGCTGCGCCTCCAGCACCGGGCTCGCGGGCCCTTTGCCTCCCTGTCGGCGGCAGCGGCCCCTCTGCTACATCGGGCTCCCACCGGCAGCTACTGCAGCAGCAGTCTCCTCCCTCTTTCCATATAGGACTAAGCTTTTAGCTTCCTGTCATCAAGAGGCCTCTCCCCTTCCTTCTAAACACTGTGCTGCCAGCCTTCCTTGCCCTGGAAGAAAGCCTAACCTTCTCCCCTCCCTTTTCCAAAATTCATACCTGTTTGACCTGTATGCGGTCCTTTACTCTCCTTGTCCTCCCCTCCTCCAACCTCTCAGGCTCTCTAGCTCCACCCCTCATTTCTACAGCTACACTGGCTGTTCATTTTTAACACATTCCTTACATTTTTGCAAATTCACTCAGAAATACCTTATCAAAAACATACATAGATACTAAAATTCTTTATATTCATACTCTAATATATGTACGTGCATATATTTACATTGTCTATATCTATTTGTACATATTCATGTACTTACACACATAATTCCAAATACACACTTCTACTCAAACACAATACACAGATATCATACTTCATATACACATACGTGGAATACACATTAAACTTCTTTTAGATTTGCAGACCTAGCTTTGAAGGAAAGGTGCCTTATTTTAAGCTTAGGGACTTATTCAGGAATAATTGCTATTTATTACAAACTATACATAGTTTTGCACAAAGTGACATCCATTTTGAATCTTGTTTGTAGCCTTTCTTGTTTTTTATAGTTTTTTTTCCCCACAATATCCCATCATCTTGTAAAACATCAGCATTATTGTGGTGGTATATCACGCTATAACATAAACATCTATCACTGACGTGCAAGTCAAAGCCATCTCAATTGATTTAAAATATAAGGATGGTATTAACCACTTATTAGAAAAATCTAATACATGTTAGATTAGACTTAACCTAGGTGTTCAGTTTTATGGGCTGAGTTGTGTCTTCTCCAAGTTCATATGTTGATCTCCTAGCTCCCAGTACTTCAGAGTGTAAAAATAAATCCCTGTGACTATTTTGTAACTGAAAAATTGAACTCCTTAAACCCATCATCTTTTTCACCCAGCCTCTCAACCCCCTTCCTTCCATCTGGCAATCATCAGTTTGTTCTCAGTGTCTATGAAAAAAATTTTTTAAATGTTTAAAATTTTTAAATTGCAGTAGGCATATATTATGTTAGTTTCAGATGTACAAAATATTGACATATTTATATTTCAGAGTAATCTCTGATAAATCTAGTACCCATCTGACACCATACATAGTAATTACAGTATTATCGACTATATTCCTAATGCTATATTTACAACCCCATAACTATTTTGTAACTACCAATCCATACTTCTTAATCCCTTCCCTTTTCTCACCCACTATCCTGATCCCCTTCCCATCTGGCAACCATCAAAATGTTCTTTGTATCAATGAGTTTGTTTCTGTTTTGTCTGTTTATTTCATTTTTTAGGTTCCACATGTAAGTGAAATCATATGGCGTTTAATTTTCTCTGTCTGACTTACTCCACTCAGCACAATACACTCGAGGTCCATCCAGGTTGTTGTAGATGGCAAGATTTCATTATTTTTCATGGCTGAATAATATTCCTATATATTAATATATACATATATATTACATATATATACATATATACATACACACATATGTGTATGTATATACATACACATATATATTTATACATATACATATACATACACACACACACATGCACACATACACATATACTTCTGTCTGGATAACCTCTTCTTTATCCGTTCATTCATCGATAGACACCCAGGTTGTCTCCATATCATGACTTATAAATAATGCCTCAATGAACATATGGATGCACATGTCTCTTCAAAACAGTGTTTTGGGTTTCTTTGGATAAATACTCAGAAGTGCGATCACTGAGTCCTTCTTTGTCTCTTGCTATAGCATTGGTTTAAAGCCTATTTTGTATAGTCTAAGTATTGCTACCCTGGCTTTTTTGCCTGCTTGTTTCCATTTTCATGGAATACCTTTTTCCATCCCTTTGCCTTCAGTCTCTTTGTGCCTTTCACTCTAAAGTGTGTCTCTTGTAGGCAGCATATATGAGTCTTGTTTACTTATCATTCAGCCATGCTTTATTTTATTTTATTTTATTATTTTTGATTAACTAATTTATTTGTTTATTATTACCTTTTACGATGTCATTGATAAATGAAATCCAGTAAGTTTCAGGTCTACAGTTTCACAGTAAGGTATACATATATTGCTTTGAGTGTTCACCTCCCATAGTTAGATTTCTTTCTGTCACCACATATTTGACCTCTTTTACCTCATATTTCTCCTTTCTCCCCTCTTCCCCCTACCCTTTGGTAACCACTAGTCTTGTCCATGTCCATGACATACTTTCTTTTATTTGGAGCATTTAGTCCATTTACATTTAAAGTAAATATTGATAGATATGTAGTTATTGTCATTTTATTATTCATATATTTAATCTTTTTTAAAATTTTTCTTAAGGAAGTCCCTCTAACATTTCTTGTAATACTGGTTTCGTGGTGAAGTCCCTTAGCATTTTCTTCTCTGGGAAGCTCTTTATATGTCCTTTGATTCTAAAAGATAGCTTTGCTAGATAGAATAATCTTCATTGTAAGTCCTTGCTTTTCATCACTTTGAATATTTCCTGCCAATCCCTCTGGCCTGCAAAGTTTCTGTTGAGAAATCAGCTGACAATCTCATGGGAGCCCCTTACAGGCAACTAATTGCTTTTCTCTTGCTACTTTTTGGCATTTTAATTATGATGTATCTTGGCATGGGCCTCTTTGGGTTCATCTTGATTGGGACTCTCTGCGCTTTCTGGTCTTATATGTCTATTTCTTTCACCAGGTTAGGGAAGTTTTCTGCCATTATTTTTTGAAATAGGTTTTCAAGTGCTTGCTCTCTCTCTTCTCCTGGTACCCCTATGATGCAAATGTTGGTATGTTGATGTTATCCCAGAGGCCCTTTAAACTATCCTCATTCTTTTTGATTCTTTTTTCTTGTTGCTGTTCTGATTGATTGTGTTTTTTTTTTTTTTTCGGTACCTTATCATCTAAATCACTGATTTGATCTTCTGCTTCATTTAATGTACTATTGATACCCTCTACGGTATTCTTCATTCCAGTCATTGTGTTCTTCATTTTTGACTGGTTCCTTTTTTATGTTTTCAATCTCCAAATTTATGTTCCCTATATTTTTGTTAAAGTTCTCGCTGAGTTCATCTACTCTTCCCCTAAGTTCATTGAGCATCCTTAGAGCCAGTGTTTTAAACTCTGCATCTAGTAGATTGCTTGTCTCCATATTATTTAGTTCTTTTTCTGTAGTTTTGTTCTCTTCTTTCACTTGGCACATGTTTCTTTGTCTCCCCATTTTGGCTGCCTCCCTGTGTTTGTTTCTATGTATTGGGTAGGGATCCTAAGTCTTCTGGTCTTAATAGAGCGGCCTTACATAGTAGGTGTCTTGTGGGGCCCAATGGCACCATCTCTCTGGTCACCTGAGCCTAGTGCTGCAGCTGTGTTCCTTATATGGGTTGTACGCCCTCTTGTAGCTGAGCTTTGGTTGCTGTTTGCACATCGGTGGGAGGGATTACTCTCCAGCTGATGGTTGTGAGGACTAGCTGTGACTACAGTGGAGCTGTTGTGCAGGAACTGACCCTATGGAGCAGGAATCTCTTTAGCAGGGTTCTGTTGCCTACCCTGTCTGCCATTTAAGTGTGTCAACCTTAGATATGGCCCCTGGTTGTGCTCCAACTCAGACTGAAGCCAGCCACCAGACATGCAGGCCAGAGCCTGCTGGGAGGGGCCCCACCACAGGGAAAGTTCAGCAATGGCCTATATCCTACCCATGGTCACCTGGCATGAGATCTGTGGGCCGCCACTCATGCTTGGCTTAGATGTGTCTCAAGATGCAAAGCCACAAATCGAGGCTGGCAGCCACTAGTGCTGGGCTTGAGACTGCTCAGCAAGGGATACAGGGCACCCCAAGGCCCAATGCTGCTTATTTAAGTTTTGTGAACCTTTGAGAGATTTTAGGATGAGCCAAGATGGGCTGTTTGTATGGAAAAACCACTAGAAGCGGTTTGGGTGGGCTCACAGTTTGTGAGGGGTGGGATCTCAGTCAACAAGGTTGGTGGACACTCAAACACGGTGGAGCCTGCCTCTGCATGCCAGGATCTGGGAGGCCTCTATAAAGAAACAGGGGCTTCTTCCAGCACTTCTGTCTGGGAGAAAGCTGCCTCTCCAGCCCTCACTCTGAAGCCAGACAACTCAGTTCCTCCCCATGTGTCCCTGGCATCTTTTGGGTGACTGTCCCAGAGCTAAAGCTCAGAGTGTGTGAGCCCATCAGCAGTGAGTCCATGAGTGAGCTCCTTAAGAGGAATGTCTGCGACTCCAGCAGCCCTCTATCTCACTCTGCCACAATCTCCACTGGTTTTCACAGCTAGAAATTGTGAAGACTTCTTTTCCTGGACTGGAATCCTGGGCCAGAGAGCCTAGTTTGGGGTAGAGACCCCTTGCTCCTCTGGGGGGTAGGGGGTGGTGTGGGCTCTGCAACTCAGATTTCCTTTCTGATTTTTGACTGCCACGTGTGGGTTTGAGACCAGCTTGTTTTGCATCTCTGCCCCTCCTAACAGTCTTGAGGTGGCCTTTTCTGTGTCCCCAGTTGTAGGACTTCTGTTCAGCGAGACTTCAGGAGATTCCGAATTATGGCTGTTCTGTAGTTTAGTTGTAATTTTGATGTGGTTGTGAGAGGAGCCAAGCACAGCATTTTCCTAATTGTCCTCTTGACCAGACACCTTCGAGAATCTATTTTAATGGATTGTATGTTTCAAGAATGTATCCACTTCTAGATTATCCAATGTGTTGGTATATAATTGTTTATTGCAGTCTCATGATTTGAATTTCTGTGGTATCAATGGCAATGTCTCCTCTTTCATATCTGATTTTTAAAATTTGTCTTTTATTTATATAGATAACAGTTTGCCAAACCCCTCTTTGTTTCTTTCATTTGTTGTGTTTTTCTGGTTCTATTTTACTTCTTTCTGATTGGAACTTTATTTCCTTCATTCTACTAACTTTGGGCTAGTTTCTCCTCATTCTCTAAAGTGTAAATTTTAGATGTTTAAGATTTTTTTCTTAATATAGGTGTTTACCACTATAAATATCCTTCCTATAACTGTTTCGTTGCATCCCATAAGTTTTAATATGTTGTGCTTGCGTTTTCATTTCTTTCAAGATATACTTTGATTTCTTCTTTGATCTATAGTTTGTTTAGAAATGTGTTATTCAATATCCACATATTTGTGAATTTTTCAGAAATTGTCTGGTTATTGATTTCTAGTTTCATAACATTATGGTCAGAAAAGCTACCTAGTGTATTTTCATTCTTACTAAATTTGTAAATATTTGTTTTGTAGTCTGTCGTAAAATCTATCCTCGAGAATGTTCCATGTACGCTTGAGAAGAATGTGTATTCTCTTGTTGTTTGATGGAATGTTCAATGTTCAATTACTCTATATTGAAGTTCAACGTTTCCTTATTAACTTTCTGTCTGGATAATTCATTTATTGTTGAAAATTTGGCATTTAAACCCCTTACTATTATTGTTTGTCATCTGTTTTCTCCATCAGATCTGTTTATATTTGTTTAATATATTGGATATACATATGATTAGTATATCCTCTTGAATTGATAACTTTGTCGTTATATAACTATATTTTTTGTCTCATTCTTTTACAGCTGTTGGCTTACAGCCTACTTTGTCTGATATAAGTTATAGGTATCCTTGCTTTCTTTTGGTTTTCATTTGCTAGGACTGCCTTTTCCCATTCCATCTCTGGAGCCCATGTGTATCCTTAAAGTTGATGGAGTCTTAAGTAGGAAGCATATAGTTGAGTCTCTTGCTGACTAATCCTTTCATCCACTCTTTGCCTTTTGATTTAAATATTTAATACATTTACATTAGAGTAATTATTGATATATAAGGACTTAATAATGGCATAACATTAATCACTTACTGCTTCATTGTAGTTTCTTTCTTCTTTCTTTCTTTCTTCTTCCTTTCTCATTTGATAATTTTCCGTAGAAGTATGCTTTGATTGCCCTCTATTTTTCTGCATATCTACTGTTGAATTTTGCTCTGTGCTTACCATGAGGTTTAACTAAAATATTTAATAGATATTACAGTTTATTTTGTGTTGATAACAAATTAATTTTGATCCCACACAAAAACTCTACCCTTTTACTCTTCCTTTAATGTTTTTGAAGTCACAATTTATCTATTTTATATTGCATATTCATTAAAATATTATTGGACCTGTAGTTATTTTTAACACTTTTGTTTTTGAACATTATACTAGTGTTAATGGTAATGTACCACCATTTGACAGCATTACAGTATTATCATTTTGGCTATATACTTACCAACCAGTGTGTTTTATAGTTTATGTTTTTATTTTTACTAACTACTTTCTTTTTATTTCAGCTTGAAGAACTTCACCCATTTCTTGTAAGGCAGGCCTAATGCTGAAGAACTCCATCAGCTTTCATTTGTCTGGGAAAGTCTATCTTTCTTTCATTTCTGAAGGGCACCTTTGGTTGACAGTGTCTTTATTCTAGCACTTTAAATATATAATTCATCTCTTTTCTGGCCTGTAAGATTTCCACTGAGAAATCTACTGATAGCCTAATGGGGTTCCCTTTTAAGCTACAAGCTTCTTTTCTCTTGCTGCTTTTAAGATGTTTCTTTTATTTATAACACTTTAGTATCATGTCTTGAAGATCTTGTTAAGTTGACTTGGTTGGCGATCTATGACATTCCTGAAACTGGATATCCAAATTTCATCCCGGATTTGGGAAAGTCTGAGCCATTATTTTTTTAAATAAACTTTATTCCTCCTTCCCCCTCTCTGCTTTTCTGGAACTCCAATAATTCACAAATTATTTTTTATGGTATCCTATATATAACATAAACTTCTTCACTCTTTTTTACTTGTTCTCCTCTAAATCAATACTTTCAAACTTCCTGTCTTTCAATTCACATATTTTTGCCTCTGCTTGATCCATTCTGCTGTTGATGCTCTCTGTTGCATGTTCTGTTTTACTTTGTTTTGTTTCATTTGTTGTATTTTTCAGCTCCAGAATTTTCGTTGAGTTCTTTTTTAATGATTTTTATCTCTTTGTTTAACTTCTCATTTTGTTCCTGTATTATTTTCCTATTTTCTTGAATTATCTTTCTGTGTTTTCTTGTAGCTTATTAAGTTTCCTTAAAATAGCTATATTGAAATCTTTATGGGAAAAATCATACATTTTCACATTTTTTGGTATAGTTACTGGAAGATTATTGTGATCCTTTGGTGGTGTCCTGTTTCCTTGATTTTTTCATGTTCTTTAAAGTTTGACATTGCTGTCATTTCCTTCAGTGTTTTCTAATTTACTTCAGGAAAGAAATACCTTTCATCAGCCTTGTAGGGATTCTGAGTCTTTTCAAACCATCTGTATGTGTGGCTACTCCATACTTCTTCCCCCTTCTTATGGCAGAATTTTTAAACTTGTATGCTTTCTATCATTCCTTCGTTGCATCAATCTGGGTGCTAACAGACTCCCTTTTATTTTAACAATTGCAAAGCTAAAGCTCAAGTACATCTACACCTACTTTACTCTGGATGCCATTTGCTTGGAGTATCATCTGCCACTTTGAGCCTATGTCTGTATTTGGAGCTGAGATTGGTCTCCTGAAGGAAGTATATAGTTGAGTCTTCTTTTTTAATCTATCGATATACTAAGTGCCTTTTGATTGGTGAGTTCATGCCATTTAAATTAAGGATGATTATTGATATATGAGGGCTTAGTATTGACATTTTATGTTTTGTTTTCTGATTGCTCTGTATCTACATTGAATCTTTTCCCTATTTTTCTGTCTTCTATTTTAGTTTGGTTGTTTCTCTAATGCTTTTCTCCATTTTCTCTTTTTTTTGTTTCACATCTCAACTCTTGATTTTTGTTTTGTGATTATCATGAGGTTTGTGTAAAATGTCTTATAGATGACATAGTCCTTTTTCTTTGGATACCACCTTATTTTCATTTGCTTATACAAATTCCATCATTTTCTTTCTCCTCTTTTATGTTTTTTTGTAACAAATTATCTCTCATGTTGTATATTCATTACCAAATTAAAGTAACTATAGTTATTCTTAACACTTTTTCCCTTTTAACCTTCATGTTATAATTAAATGTTTAGCACCCTATTCTGAAACAGAGTTGTAATTTTTTTCCATCTTTTTGTCACCTTACTCAAAATTTTGGTTTCCTTTTTCTTTATATTTTAAAGCATATAGCTCCTTTCAACATTTCTTTTAATGCAGGTCTTGGGGAGGTAAATTTCGTCAGCTTTGTTTGTCTGAGAAAGCCTTTATTTCTTCTTCATAACGAAAGGATAAATTTCTTGGATAAAATATTCTTGACTGGTGGTTACTATCTCTTAATATTTTGAATATATTATTCTATTTTTGACCTGGACTATAGAGCTTCTGCTGAGTAATCTGATATTAACCTGATGGAGTATCCTTTGTAAGTTACTGTTTTTCCTCCTTTACTGCCTTGAGAATTTTTTTCTTTATCATTAAATTTTGACAGTTTTAATATAATGTGTCTTGGAACAGGTCTTTTTGCATTGAGAACATTAGATGTTCTGTTAGCTTCTTGTATTTGTATGTACATTTCCTTCCCTAGGTTTGGAAAGTTTTTATCAATTACTTATCTAAATAGACTATCTGTTTTCTTCTCCTTCTATTCTTTTTTTGGGACACACATTTTCATTATATTGCCCTTTCTAATAGAGTCATATTGTTCTCCAAAAAATAGTCTTCCATTTAAATCTTAGTTTTATCTTCTTTTTTACTTGTGAGAAATAGAAATAGAAATAGAATGATTTCTATTTCTGTCTTTGAGCTTGCTAACTTTCTCTTCTATATGGTGTGCACTTTTCCCAATGCTTTTCAATGCATTATTCATCTCATTTATTGAGTTATTCAACTCAAGAATTTCTGATTACTTCTTTTATTTATAGTTTTAATCTGTTTCATAAATGACTCCTCTTGGTCATTAATTTTATTACTGAGCTCATTGAGTTTTGAATTCGCCGTCATTTAAATCACAATCTTCCAATATTTTTAGATTGATTTATAGAGACTTTTCATTTTCTTTTGGTGTTATTATGTTACTTTGGTTGTTCAAGGTTTCTGATGTGTTATTACTCTGCTGTCACACTTGAAGGAGTGAACATCTTATTTAGGCATCATTTTGTTTTTAATGCAACAGGTTGATAATTAGAGGACATTCTTTTGCTTTCCAGTAGATGGTGCCATAGCTCAAGTTTTTCAGCTTTCTTACATGGGTTACCTGTGCTTCAGGAGTCACTGGTGGGGGAATAGCTGTGGTTGTTAAGGTTACTACATGGGTAATAGGTTTGGTAGGTTGCCTGGGTCTTTGGACTTCACCACTGAGCAGGGTGACATGGCAGGTGGAGAAAGTCATGTGCACAAGCCCACCACACTGCTACCCGGTTCTTTGTGGCCACTGGCACAACTCTGCTGTGTCTGGGAGGCTGGAGATATGTCTCTGCTGCTACTTCCAGTCTCTCCAGTGGTGCGAGCACCATCACAACTGGGGGAAGGGGCTGGGTAGTCCAGTGCCAATGCTGCTGCTTACCTGTCTTAACCTCCACCAGTCCACGTAGTGGGGGCCACACCCTGAGTCCTCCACCATGTTTTCTGTGACTACAGGCTCAACTGCAGTGGCCTGGGAACCATGTATATAGGTACTATCCCTGTCCTTCCCCTGTCCTGCCTGCCACACATGTTCCAATACAGCAAGCTTTTGATGTACCAATGTGTGTATATCCTATACATCATACTCTGTTGAGTGGAGAAAACTTTGTTGCATCATAGATGTCCACATAGTTGTAAATTTAAGAGAAAATGTAAAGGAGCTGCCTCACTCTGCCATGATGCTGATGACTCTGATATTTTTGTTTTGTTTTGTTTTGTTTTTAGTCTTTTTGTCTGGAATCAATATCAGGATAATGTTGGCCTCACAAAACGAGTATGAAAGTTTTCCCTGATATTCAATTTTTAAAAAGTTTCAGGAGTATTGTGTTATTTCTTCATTAAATGTTCAGTAGAATTCACCAGTGAAACCATCTGGTCTTGAATTTTTTTCTGGGAGGTATTTAATTACCGATTCAATCTCTTTACTATTTACTGGTTCCTTCGGGCTTTTATTTGTCCATGGCTTAGTCTTGGTAGGTTGTGAGTTTCTAACAATTTATTCCTATCTTTTAGGTTATCCAATTTTTTTTGACATAGAATTGTTTATAGTACTCTCTTATATTCCTTTTAAATTTCATGGCATTGGTTCTAATGTGTCCTACTTTGTTTCTGTTTTTCTGAGTGTTCCCCCTTTCATTATTAGTTAATATAGCTAAGGGTTTGTCAATTTTGTTATTATTAAAATTATCATTTTTATTGATTTTAATATTGTTTTCCTGTTCTCAGTTTCATTTATTTCTGTTCTAATCTTTACTATTTTACCCCTCTGCCAGCTTTGAGTTTATTTTGTTCCCCTTTTACCAGTTCCTTCAACTGTAAACTTAGGTTATTTATATATATATATATATATATATATATATATATATATATATATATACACACACACATATATATACTTTCTTTTTTAATATATATCTTTATATATTAAAGATATTTCATATATATATATATATATATATATACTTATAACTATAAACATTACTCTTAGTGCTTCTTTTACTGTATTTTAAAAATTTTGGTACCTTATGCTTTCATTTTCTTTTGTCTCAAGGGATTTTATAATATCCCTTGCTGCTTCATCATCAACCACTAATTGTTTAGAAGTGTGTTGGAAACATTTATATGATTTCAATCTTATTGATTTTTAAGACTTTTTTGTGGCTTAACTGTTGTCTATCCTGAAAATGTTTCATGTACACTTGAGAAGAACATGTACTTTTCTGTGTTGGCTGAAGTGTTCTGTATATGGTTGTTAGGTCCAATTGCTCTATAATGTTAAGAGCCTGTATTTGATCTTCTGTCTGTTAATGTGTCTGGTTATTCTATTTATTGTTGAGAGTGGATTATTAAAGTCCTACTATTATTATATTTCTGTCTATTGATAACCTCAATTATTTCAAAGATTGCCTCATATATTTAGGAGCTCTATGGTTTTATGCATAAATATTATTTTATCAATCACAGTTGATATTCAATATTATTTTACATTAATTTCATATATACAGCATAGTGGTTAGACATCTGTATAACTTACAAAGTGATCCCCCCGGTTAGACTAGTACCCACTTGGCATTATACATAGTTATTAAGTATAATGACTATATTCTTTATACTGTACTTTACATCCCTGTGACTATTTTATAACTATCAATTTGTATTTAATTTCTTCACTGTTTTCTCCCAGCTCACCAAATCTCTTCCCAACTAGCAACCATCAGTTTGTTCTTTGTATCTCTAAATCTATTTATTTTTATTGTTGTTGTTTATTTTATTCTTCAAATTCCATATATAAGTGAGATCATATGGTATTCATCTTTCTCTATCGGACTTATTTTACTTAGCATGTGTCCTCTAGGTCTATCTATGTTGTCCCAAATGATAAGGTTTCATTTTTCATGGCCAAATACTATTCTGTTGTGTATATGTGCTACATCTTCTTTGTCTAATTGTTTATTTATGAACACTTAGGTATAATTTTCATATCTTAGCTCTGCAGTGAACGTAGACATGCATATATCTTTTCAAATTAGCCTTTTGGTCTTTTTCAGATAAATACCTAGAAGTGGAATTACTGGGTCATAAGGTAGTATCATATTTAAATTATCTATCATCTATCTATCTATCTATCTATCTATCTATCTATCTATCTATCTATCTATTATTTATTTTGGTGACATTGGTTAATGAAATTAAGGAAGTTTCAGGTGTATAATCAACAGTAAAGCGTATATGTATTGCATTATGTGTTCATCACCCATTGTTAGATTTCCTTTTGTCACCACATATCCAATTTTAATTTTATGAAGGACTTTCAAATTGTTTTTCATAGTGGCTACAGCAACTTGCAATCCCATCAACAGAGCACGAGGGTTCCCTATCTCCAAATCTTCACCAATACTTGTTGATTTATTGATGATAGCCATTCCAACTGTTGTGATGTGATATCTTATTGAGCTTTTAATTTGTCTTTCTCTGATGATTAGAGCTAAGCATTTTTTCATATTCTATTGGCTGTCTGTATTTCCTCTTTGGAGAAATGTCTGTTCAGGTCTTCTGCCTACTTTTTAATTGGATTGTTTGTATTTTTAGTGTTGAGTTGTACGAGTCCTTTTTAAATTTTGGATATTAACTGCTTATCATATGTATCATTGGAGAATATCTTCTCCCATTCAGCGGGCTGTCTTTTCATTTTGTCAATGGTTTTCTTTGCTGTGTAAAAATTTTAAATTGATGTAGTCCCATTTGTTTATTTTTTCTTTCATTTCCTTGCCTGAGGAGTTATATCAGAAAAAAATGTTACTAAGAACAATGTCATAGAGTTCACTGCCTATGTTTTTTTTCTAGGAGTTTTGTGATTTTGGATATTACATTCAAGTCTTTAAATCATCTTGAGTTTATTCTTCTATATGGTATAAGAAGGTAATCAAGTTTCATTGTTTTGTACTTTTCTATTCAGTTTTCTTCACACCATCTATTGAAGAGACTCTCTTTACCACACTGTATATTCTTGCTTCCTTTGCTATAGATTAATGAACATAGAGGCATGGGCTTATTTCTGGGTACTCTATTTTGTTCCATTGATCTATGTGTCTGTTTTTATGTCAGTACCAGGCCATTTTGATTAGTATAGTCTTGTAGCATAGTTTGATATCAGGGAGTGTGATACCTCCAACGTTGTTCTTCTTTCTCAGATTACTTTGGCTATTCAGGTCTTTTTGTTAGTTCCATATACATTTTTGGATTACTTATTCTAATTCTGTAAAAAAAAAAAGTCATTAGTATTGTGACAGGGATTACATTTAGTCTATAGATTGCTTTGGGTTATACGAACATTTATTGATGTTGATTATTCCTATTCATGAGCCTGCTATATTCCTCCATTTTTTAAATATTCTTTAATTTCTTTTTTTAATGTCTCATGACTTTCTCAGTGCAGGTCTTTTAGTTAAATTTATTTTCAGGTTTTTTTCTCTCATGCAGTTGTATATGGGATTGTTTTCTTAATTTCTCTTTTTGATAGTTCATTATTGATCCATAAAAATGCAACTGAATTCTGATTCATCTTGTATCCTGGTACTTCAATGAATTTATCCATCAGTTTTAATAGGTTTTTTTATACAATCTTTAGGGTTCCTGTTCTAGAGTATTATGTCATCTGCAAATAATGACAGTTTTACTTCTTCTTTTCCAAGTTGGATGCCTTATGTTTCTTTCTTTCTTTCTTTCTTTCTTTCTTTCTTTCTTTCTTTCTTTCTTTCTTTCTTTCTTTCTTCCTTTCTTTCTTTCTTTCTTCCTTTTGTCTGATTGCTGTGTCTATGACTTACAGTACGATGTTGAATAGAAGTGGTGAAAGTCAACATCCTAGTCTTGTTCCTGATCTTAAGGAAAATCCTTTTAGCTTTTCCCCATTGAACACGATGCTAGCTATGAGTTTGTCACATATGGCCTTTATTATGTTGAGGTATGTTCCCTCTATTCGTACTTTACTGTGGGTTTTTATCACAAACGGATGCTGGATTTTGTCAAATGCTTTTTCTGCATCTACTGATATGATCATATAATTTTTTAAAATTGATTGATTAATTGACTTGCAAATATTGAACTAACCCTGTATTCCAGGAATAATTTTCACTTCATCATGGTGTATGATTTTTTTAATGTATTCCTGAATTTGGTTCGCTAATATTTTGTTGAAGATTTTTGCATCTATCTTCATCAGGAATATAAACCTATAATTTTCGTTTTTGTAATGTATTTGACTAGTTTCGAAATCAGGATCATAGAGGTCTCATTAAATGAGCTTGGGAGGTTTTCCTCCCTCTGAATTTTTTGGAACAGTTTGAGAATAATAGGCATTCTTAGAATGTTTGGTAAAATTCACCTCTAAACCATACAGTGTTGTAAAGACATTCTTAGTAAATGGTGTTGTGAAAATGCAAAACATGAAACTAGACCAATTTCTTACATCATATACAAAAACGTTAACTCAAAACAGTTTAAAATCTTAAATGTAAGACCTGAAACCATAAACTCCGGGATGAAAATACAGGTAGTAAACACTTAGATGTTGCTCTTAGCAGTACTTTTTTGGATATATCTCCTTGGGCAATGTAAACAAAAGAAAGAATAAACAAATAGGATTACATTAATAAAAAGTTTTTGCACAGTGAGGAATATCATCAACAAAATGAAAAGACAACAGGCTGAATGGTAGAAGATATTTACCAATGACATATTCTATAATGAGTTATTGATTTCAAAAATATATGAGCTCATACAACTTAATGACAAAAACCCCCAAATGGTCCAATTAAAAAATATGCAGAGGACCTGCTTAGACATTTCTCCAAAGAAGACATACAAATGGCCAAAGACATATAAAATGATGCTCGACATCAGTAATCACCAAGGAAATGAAAATTAAAACTATGATGTTATATCATTGTACATGTATTGGAATGGCTAAAATTTTAAAGCACTGACAATACCAAGTGCTGACAAAGATGCAGAACAACTGGATCTCTCATACATTGCTGGTGGGAATGTAAAATGGTACCGTTACTCGGGAAACATGTTTGGAAATTATTAATAAAGTTAAATGTACATTAGGCAACCCATCAATGGTACTCTTAGGCATTTATTCTAGAGATAGGATAACATGTTCTCCTAATAGCTTTACACGAACATTTACAACAGCTTTATTTCCAATAACACAAAATGAAAGCAACCCAAATATCTTTCAGCAGGTGAATGGATGAACAAACTATGGTAATATGTAAATGAAACATTAATCAGTAATAAAAAAATAGATTGAGTAAGCAACAATTTGGATGAATTTCAAGGGGATTATGATGAGTGAAAAACAAAAGACTATCTCAAAATATTACATACTCTATATTTCCACATATATAACATTTTCAAAACGACAAAATTATACTGACTAAGAACAGATTTTCATTGTCAAGGGTTGGAGCATAGAGGGATATTATGAATATTAAGAAATAGCAAGAGGGGATTTCTTTGATGGTGGTTACACAAAACTAGTAAAATTTTATGGAACTAAATACCAAAAATAGAAAAAAAAATGGTAATAATTTAATATAAAGACAGAATAAGGAATAGAGTTTAGTTACAGTATTTTGTCAGTGTTAATAATCAGGATTTGATTGATTATGACTATGTTAGATGTTATCACTGGGAGAAGATAGATGATTTGATTGATACTATTTTTGAAAAATTTATGTAATTTTCAAATTATTTAACATAGTTTTAAAAAGAGAAAATAAAGGTACCTCCCACATAGTTTTTTTTCTTAAATATTTAAATAAGATTTGAATATCCAAGGCTAGGATAGGATTCTGTTGGCTCATGAATTAAATTTTGGCTACAAATGTGGTTTTGTTGGATTGACAAAATGTTAGGCCACCTAATGTTCTTAAACCCATTTAAAACCATATTAATAGATTGTAAAAGTTCAGATGTCTGGATTATGTTTGAATTCTTGGATTGGAGCATAGGGTTTGCATTTTAAACACATTTCTTAAGAGATTCTTATGTACACCAAAGTTTGAGAACCACAAATCCAGTAGACATATCCAAAAAGGAAATGAAATACCCTAGCCTGGCCACACACTGACAAGAATTTGGAAGACCTAGCATCAGTATTAGTTAATTAGACATCTGGATGCCTGACAAGAAAAGTTGCTGTAGGGGACAATATTTTTCAACATTATTCAAGTAATAGTCCACCTACTACTCATAGACTTGTCTCCTAGGAGATGGAGACACGCCCTCCTGTGTCTGTCCGTTGTTATGACGATAGGCATAGCAAAAAGCAAAAGCAAAGGGGATTTCCTGAGGGATGGCTGCTGACTGAAGACTCAGATAAGACCAGAAAGACTGCGTGGAGTTTTCCATTATACCAGTAGGTGTTTAAAGGAGATCATTTAGAATCCAGGCATAACTGTTTTCTGGACTACTGTTTTGCCATATATTAACCTTCCTTTTTCAGACTTCTTCCCCTGTCCCTCATGAAATCTAATTCTGCCTATATTCTGACTCATGACTACCCATAAAATCAAAATCTTTCCTTTTTTTTTTACAGAGAGATAGATTTATTGACAACTGTCCTCCTTCTGTTACCACCAGTGCTAGTACATTAATTATCCTTTATTAAGTTTTGCTGTTATTACTATCCATCCAACCCCCAAAGTGAACCGCTGTTCTCTAAACTAAGTTATCATTTTCCTGCCTTCACATAACTATTATAGTGAAAATTCTCAAATACAGGCCTGAAAATTCACTCTTTGGCTGATAAAACTCCAATGGTCCTAGGAGACCTCCAGCATGAAATCTAAGTTCCCCTCTTAATATGGTACCTGAATTATTTTCCATTTTTATCTTTACCACTCATCAGCATTTATAGTAGACTATAGCCACACTCAAATAGAGTGTGATTTATGTGGGAAAGGAGAAGTGTGTGTGTGGGGGGGGGTATGTCACTGTTCAAAGAAAACTATAAATAAAGGTCCACTGATAGGTTTTCCTAAGACATTCTTCATGAAGATACATATTTTAAAAATACCTTTTTGCTCTTTAACCTGATAGGATATAGAACCAAACTAGCCCAGTTTATTTTCTGTCACCTTTTCAGTTTCCCGGATATCTAAACTCTGTTCTGTGATTCCACAATCCGATTTTGATCACACACAGCAAGTCAGAAGCAGGGGTGAGTTGGGTGCCTTATAGGTGGGACGTCTAAGGCTGAGAAACAGATGAAGTATCCCAATTCTGATTCTGACTCTGATTTGGGTTTAGATCTATCTATATTTTCCTCAGACTTTTTGGATATATCACTTCCCCTCCTTTGTTCCCCTTGCAGTTCTGCTATGGAAGAGTTGACATCTAAGGTGAGAGAAGTTGTCTCAGAGACCACAGTTACCATGGCAAATGAGGTAAAGAGTAGCAATGTACCAACCACCTTAAAGAAGGGGAAGCCAAATAAGAAGGTGGAATGGTCAAGTGACACTGTAGACAATGAGCACTTGGGCCGTCGTTCATCCAAATGCTGCTGCATTTATGAAAAGCCCCGAGCCTTTGGTGAAAGCTCCTCAGAGAGTGAAAAAGAGGAAGAGGATAACTGTGATGTTGTACTATGTATCTGGGGTCATCACAAGGGGCAACGTCGTGCCCTTCCGGCCAGAGATCCTAGCACCTCATCTACAAAACCTTGAGACCAATCTCAACGCCTTCTTTCCCCTATGAAGAACTAAGCCTTACTTAGCCTCCCCCATTCCTGAATCAGACTGGAGTGCAATATATCCATGTTGCTGCTCAGGGATTAAACAAGCAGTTTGACTCTCTTTTGATGTGTGCATTGTCTCTCATTTGCCTGATAGAAAGGGTATCAGTGAAGAGAGGCAGGAAGAGAAACAAAGAGACTGATAGAGTACCTGAAAACTCTGGTACTACATGACTACTGTTTTGTAACTTAAGGTCTCAGGCTTCTCAAGCTACATATGCACACTTTTCTTCCTTATAGACCTAGATTGTGCTCTCATCTCTTCCTGGTCAGCCCATTGTTATCACACCCAAAACCCTACTTTCCCCAGAGTTGCCATTTTCTTTATACCCATCACAGTTTATCATCTAATGAGTGCCAATTTATTCTTCTGTATCAAAAGCTTATAAATTTACCTTATATTTACCCATTCCATTCTATTCTTGCTTTCATCTTGGGTTGTATCAATGTCCCTTTAGAGGAGGCTTTATATGAACTGAATATTTTATTTTCACTCTTATTTGTCAACCCATACCAATGGTCATACCATGAAACTAGTCATCGTTAATACTGCTCTACATCTTAGTTTTATGATTAGAGATCTTACTTACATTTGTTTTGAGGTCTTACTTTCCGATCTCAAATTTCTATTCTTTCATTCTGTCTCCTCTTCTCTTCCAAAACTATTCTGTGACCTCACAGAGATTTCCAGTTCCTCAAATCTGTGCTGACCTCTCAATCTATCAACCTCCTGGGTTCAACTTATTTTCCACACAAATCTATGACCTTTCACTTTAAATAGCATTCTTGCCAATGCTGTCACTTCCTCCACCTTTTGCATAATCTCTCTTACCAATTTTAAGACATGATACATATCTTCAATATACTAAAATGAAACGTTTGTGAACTTGGGGAAAGGTGATATCAAAGAATCATTATGAAAGTCTTAGGAGACAGAATAAATAATATTTTGAATTTATTGAATGCTTTATGTGTCTAGCACTGTCCTCAGGGATTTATATATATTAATTTATTTTGGAAATGAGTTCTGAGAAAGACTCAGCCCCTATCTCTTCAAATATTGCTTTTGCTCCATTTTTTTCTCCTGTCCTTTGGAGACTCCAATTTAAAATCATATTAGACATTCTTCTATATTTTATTTACCATTTTTATTTTCCATAACTTTTTAACTTTTATTTGAATCATGTTGTCTTATCAGTCTTCTAGTACATAAATATCTTTTTAGATATACCTAATAAACTGTTAAACTCATATACTCAATTTTGTTTTTTATACTTTTCATTTCTAGAAATTCAATTTAGTACTTTTCCCAATTGTTATGTCCCCTATTATGCTTTTGAACTCTCTGCTTAAAATTTCTGATTTGGCTCTTATTTCCTTGTACATACTAAACATGATTGTTTTACAGCCTGTTATCTGATAATTTCAGTATTTACAGTCCCTGTGGATTTACTTCCGTTATCTGACTTTCTTTCCTGGTTTTTGCTCATAGTTTCTTGTTTCTTTGGATGTCTGTTTTTTCCTTGATTTTATGCTGACTTTGTTTCTGAAAAATTATTTTTAGAAATTTGGGGCCTGAAATGACAGTATGTTCCTCCAAAGAATTTTTTTTTTCTTTAGCTTTCTTAGGTCACTAGAATTCTGGTATTATTTTAACCTAAATTCAGGACTCAGTATTTTCTGGGCTGTCCAAATGAATAGAAGTAGGATTGTAGTCCATCAGAGATTGAGTTTGGTTCATATTTATCCTTTATAATGTGTTTTTGCCCATTATGGGTCAAGACGAAAGTCATCTATTTTTGGTGGACCATTGACTGAATTTTATCAGCATAACACAATGGAGTAGCCAAAAACTCAGATAAACATTTTAGCCATGACTTTAGAATAAGCAAATGTTCTCCTTCTTCAGAGCTAAGTCAGTCCAAAGTGGTAGATTTAACTCTAGTTTCCTGTTTTCTTATGGGTTTTTGTCTAACAAATTTTTACTGTCTTTGTTGGCTCTTTATTGATGTTAAGAAGATTTAAAATTCTTTAATTGCTTTTTGAGTTTGGTTCCAGTTTCAACCCAAGGAAGGTTGGTCTAAATTTTCTATTTTTCTCTCTGTGTTAGCTCATTTAATACTCACAATAACCCTGTGAAGTAGATATTATTGTTATCCCAATAGAACAGCTTAGGAATTGAGATACAGAATAATTATTTTAACCTAGACCACACAGATAATAAATGGAAATGGGATTTGAAATCAATTCCATCAGAATGTTTAGCTCAAAAGTCTGAAGACCTTAATATGTACCCTCTATGAACTACTTAACAATTAATCCCTGTGGAAGCACAGAAATTGATCTGTCTCTTGGGTTAGAGTTCTAGAAGAACGGAAGTGTTAGAAGCTGTTAGAAGCTACAGAGATTATAATCAAAACACTTTTTAGAGATCCTGGAATAGCATCTTAGAAAATTCTCTGATGTCCTATCTATGAGGTTTAGAATTTAAACAACACATATTACATTCTTTGGATTCTTAAATCGTTGCCACTTTTTCAAAAGATAGCCCAGAATTTATACACATTGAACCTTAATAGATACAGTTATAATTGTAATTTATTGCAGGTTTATGCAAATTTTAAAATAATTTTTAAGAATTGATCACTTGTATCTGATATATGTTATTTTGGATGTGAAAATGTTATAACATACCTGTCATAGGTAGAAAAAGAGGCATAAAATACTTAGAAGAAATGTTTCGATGCAGTTTCTCAGCTGAGATCCTAGAAACTTAAAAAAAAAAGTACAAAGCACAGGCTCTGCCCAAAGAACAACTGAAAAGGGGCTTAAGAAAATTAATCTATTAGAGATTTTATTCCCCTAAGATCTAGAATTTCTCCCCAAATAAGGGAAGGGATTCTGGTCACTACGTACACAAACTCTCATACACACACACATATTTATTTTCTTGCAATTGCCTGAGAATTTAGTTATTGTATAAAACTCCTGGGTATACTTAGAAGATATAACAAGTAAGAGATATATTTATTAAAAACAAAAGTCAATAAAATCTTCTGTAAAGGGCCAGAGAATAAATATTTTAGGATTTGTGGTTCAAGAGACTAAATTAAAGCTATTACATAGACACCTACATAATAAGGGGGAAATCTCACAAATTAATATTAAAATTATTATTAATAAAAACTCAAAATACATTAATAATAATTTAGTACACCTTTTTGTAATATAGCTTCATTACTGAGAGGAATGGAATTATTCTTTTTGAGATAACATCTTGATCAACTGATATTCAAAGTTAGTGTTCCCTCTCATCAAAATAGATGTCAAATGTTTATTTGTTGATACTGATTTGTATTAAGATTTTACATATTTAACCTTAAAAAATTTCTTCTTACACAGATAAGTTATGCCAAATACTGTCAATTCATGTCCATATTATTTTAATTGAGCATATCCATCACATAAAACTACAAAAAAAACTCATACATATTACACTACTATGTTGATATTTGCCTTTTAGAATATTATTACATTTTGAATTGATTACTTTCAATTGAGGGTTAGGTGGAAACTTCTCAATTTTACAGTT
Organism: Cynopterus sphinx; assembly: GCA_030015415.1. NCBI lineage: Eukaryota > Metazoa > Chordata > Mammalia > Chiroptera > Pteropodidae > Cynopterus > Cynopterus sphinx. Next base: position 81,083,077 of record CM057388.1, read on the forward strand.
AATAAATTTTGAAATATGAAAATATATTCTACACTTACATCAAGGTACAATATACCCTGCCTAGACTATAGTTTGAGCTCATAAAATGTATCTGTTGAAAATCATGGGGAAATGGAGACCTTGCTGTTGTAACTTTTGACAACACAAGAATTCAAAGAAGACTAACATTACTTGTGATTCAAGCCAAATTAGTTGTTGGAATGACTTTATCTAAGTGTAATTTTCACATTTATGTACTGTTTCAAAATATAGAGCAAAATTAAAAGCAACATAACAAACTTAGCCTATACATGGTTCCAAGCCAAGATCCCAGACCTGGAGATAGTGAAATAGGGGTTTTTACTATCTTAGATAAAAGTTCGTACTGACAGATCAAGAAACCAGAGAGGTTTCCTCCCTTTTGAAATAGATTGAGAAATGCGTTCAAGTGCATTTTCCTTTCAAGAGAGAGAAGTGGAAATAAAGTAAAAAGCAAAAATAAGAAAAGGGTGTATGGGCCTGGCCCAGTTGCCTTGAGAAAGCTGTCTCCTTTGGATGCTGCCTGCTTCAGTTTTTAGACATCTTTAATTTCAAATAACTGAGTGGTGTGCAAGTCCAGTCAGCATTTGGTGCCTTATTTAGGTTTGACACACAAATTCAATAAGTCTACTGCCTGGAGTTTATTGGCACAAAGGTTACTCAATAGTACATGATAGGACCCTTTCCCACAAAGCTGAGAAATTCTTTATGGAGTTGTCTTTTCTAGTATACAAAATCCCCATGCTTCAGACTGTGCTCTTTGGAGTTTTTATGTCTTTGGATACACTGTGAAAATATTTCTCTACATGGCCATGAATCCTATCTAGATATGGGTTCAGCCATTCTTCTGATATCAGATGTTCTAAATACTGAACATGGATTTGGGCAAACTTTCCTTTGGAGACTGTGTCCTTTCAATGCCCAGAATAGATGGGTGATATTTTCATGTATGAAGGCTTAGGAGGAAGAAAAAAGAAGCAAGTTATCCACATACTGCAACAGAATAGAACTCCTGGGAAATTTATACAATCTAAATTAGCTTCAGGATTTGTGAGAAATAAAAAAGGGTCCTTAGTAAAACCCTGAGGTATTATTGTCCAGGTAAATTCTTTTTCTGTCCAGGTGAAGGCAAAAATATATTGGCTAGCTTCATTGACTGGAATACTAAAGAATGCACTACATAATTCAATCACAGTAAAGGATTTATTTTCAATTGGGATGGATGCTAGTAGAATATGAGGGTTAAGAACAACAGGATGCCAAGGTCTATCAATGTTCCCTATTGCCGAGGTCTTGAACAAACCTTTACTTTGTCCCTGGAGTTTTCTTACAGGTAAAATGCTAGTGCAAGAGATAACAAAACCCTGACTTTGGTGATCTTTTATTATGGGCTTTATACCTTAAAGGGCCTCTTATGAGATTTTGATTAATTTTGGGAAGGAGTTTTGAGGAATCTATTTGAATCTTGATAGGTACACTGTGAATTCTGCCAATATCGGCTGAAGATTTTGCCCATAAAGAGGATGGCAACTGATCCAATGGCTCAAATTAATAGCGCTCCCAGATTCTTCTATACTGTTGTCAGAAATGGAGCAAATAAAAAATGCTTAAGCTCATTTAATTCACCAGAACAGCCATTTCGAAGACTACCTTCAAATTCTGTTTATTTCCTTATTTTGTGAGAAAAGAATTTTGGCATCATACTTTTCTAAGAAGGCTTGTCCTAATAAATGAACAAGGGCAAAAGAACTAATGAGAAAACTAATGAGTATCTCTTTAAAATACTTTAAAAAAGGGTAGGTTTCTATACAAAGACTTATTGATGTTTATTAGCAATTCCCAATACTTGAAGTGTTTTATTACTCTGAGCCTGTGGCCTGCTTTATAGCTGTGGCTTTGAGCACTGGGAATGTAGCTCTGGTGTCATTAAAGACACAGGGAGATTTGTTCCCAATTTGGAGAAAAGATACGTGAAGCCAATTAAGAGGGAGGGTTGGGAAGAGCCCCTGTATTTCCTTAGAGGCCCCTCAGTTGAAATTAGGAGGACTTGGAAAGGCTGAGTAGAATGCTGAGGGCATGTAAAGTGGTTAAGTTTATGACAATCTCTTCCAGTGTTCTGGCTTTTTGCAAATAATAGCAGAAACTGGTTTTTTTGTGTTATATAGGAGTTGAAAATTAAGAGTTTTAGTGGTCTTACCCTAGGTGACTCATCTAGTCTATGAGCAAGCTGATTTGCCACATTAACTAAACCTTGAGTAGACATGGTTTCCTATTCAATTTTGGTTGTTTTGAGTAAGAGAAAAAAAAATTCAATTCAACCTGTTAATAAACAGAGTTGAAGGCTACATGAGTGGAATCAACAACTAAAGGAAAAACAGAATTTCTTTTGAAAACAATCTCAAGTCAATTATACTAATTATGAACAGGTTCATTAGGCTTTTGTGTACAAGCCTAAATTTTATTCCCATCAGTTGGCTTTGGGGAAGCCCTAGGTATTGCTCACTGATGGTGTTTAGCAATCATATGGCCCTAATCATAGAACAAGTCAGCAGGGTAGACTCTTGGTTGTAATGCTAATAATTCTTCAGGATTTCCCCAGCTGGCAGTTTTCATCCAATGTTGAGCCTGACCCTCACCAAGTATCTAGGCTAACCGATATAAATTTGATAAATTAGGTTTATAAGTTTGGATAACTGTATTAAACACCTCAGCAAATCTGCAACAATCCTCATTTACTTTAGGAAACTCTTTTACTATGCATTACAACTTGGCCTTAGTCTAGGAAACATAAGAAACCTAGGGTTTATTAGGATACCCATAAGGCTTAAGTATAAAGAAGAATATCTGATAGTTTCAGAGAAGAAAGAAGAGGAGAAAGGTTCAGAGGGGGAGGAGGAAGGCACAGGAGGCAGAGCTAGAGACAAAGAAGTTATTAGAGGCAAAAGCGATGGCACTGGAGGTGGAGCCTGAAACAAAGAAGCCATGGAAAAGAGACAAGATATTACCAGAGGCAAAGAACCCAAAGTTTTGAAAAACATTTCTTTCTTTAAATGTTCGTTTGCTTCAGTCATCTTAAAACTTTACTTTGCAAGGAGACAACAGACTCCTTGCAACATTTGGAAGCCTCAAAATACTAATCAAAATATGCGTTCCATTTTGTTTGGCCAATTTCAAGAGGTATGGTTGTCCAATTCAGTTTAAGAAAAGTAAGTTTGAGTGTCTCAAAAGTTCCTCATAATGACCATTAGTATTCTGAATTACTTTTGTCAAATCAGTCCATTTAGTTAGATATGAGCATGAGAAATGACCATAACTTCTAAACATAAAATTGCCCAGGATCTCTGTAGGGGAGGCACCCAGAAAGTGTTTAGATAACTGAGACCTCATTTCCAGAGGATTTTCTCTAAAGCAAAGGCCCAAAACAGCCTAAACAAACAGCTTAAACAGCTCAAACAAATCTCAAACTGAATGTCAGTCTGTCCAATTTAGAACAGTATGATCTTGAAGGGGTTAGGCCAAGGGCCAAAGTAGCACAGTTTCAAAGTTACAACACAGTCCCGAGGCAGTCAGGCTAGAGGCTGAAAAGCAAAGCTCTACTAGAAAAGTACGATCTTGGATAGGTCAAGACAAAGACTGAAGAACACTGAAATGAGACAGTCTGGTCTATTACTAAACTAAAGGCTAGTCATTTTCAGTAGAAAGTTTTGTTTCAAGCAGGTCATTCTGGAGGTTAGCCAGTTTCAAGCAAAAGCCTAATCCTGAAGGAATTAAGCCAAAGTGTCAGAAGACAAACAGTGCCTTTAACAGAAAAATAGGACACCTCTGTACAGACCCTGAATAAAGCCTGCAGAGCTTCAAAATGCAAAAAGAGTACAATCTTAGATCCAAGAGATAACTTTCCCTTAAACTACTTGGTGGGCAGGAAAAACAGTGAGATCAAAGGAAGGTGTGGGCACCTCACCAGCCCTAGAGTTATTGGAGGTTCTTCTCTGTATCCACATATGAGCAACCAATGTTGACCTTAAATAAAAAGTCAGCTAGATATTCCTCCAACAAAAAAGAGTTTATTCAGGAAAAGTGAGATAATTGCAATTAAGAACATGCAGCCATGATGAGCCACATTCAAGTTTGCTAAAACTAAGAAAAGAAAATTATTTTATAGAGAAAAAGAAGGAAAGAGAGCTATTATAAAAAAAGAGTTCTTCCTGCATGGCTTTGCAATCAACTTAGACACAAAAGCTCCCCACTACAAGTCCTCCTGATTCCAGTCTTAGTTGAGGTCTTCTTTTTATTATTATTATTATTATTATTATTATTATTATTATTATTACTACTACTACTACTACTACTACTACTACTACCACCACCACCACCACCACCACTACCACCACCACCACCACCACCATATGGAAAAAATCACATTTCCGTTTAGTCAGCAGCCTCTATGCTAGGTTTTGGACCTTCGGGTGTGTGAGTCTGAATGTGAGCCCCTTACAAACTGTTTTTCAGTTTGCCATAGCCTTGTGAGTTTTGTGGACAAAAGCTCCTTTGGCTTTTAAAACTATGTGTTTTGAAAAAAAAAAAACTATATGTTTTGTGGGTATGTCTCCCAGGTGAAATTCTTAAAATTTGAGGTATGAGGGTTTCAAAGACTTAACTCCTCAGGAAGAAGATTGGGGTTGTGAGTTCCCTACTGATTGTGGGTTGCTGTTTTGGGAGAGGGATTTAGGGTGAGATTTTCTCTCAGCATCTCAATCCACATTGATGTGGTTTGTTTCTTGTTTACCTAATGTGTAAAGGTAGACCATCTAGTTTTTGTTTTGTTTTGTTTTGTTTTGTTTTGTTTTTCAAAGGAAATTGATCCTTATGTAGCTGCAGATTTGGTGTGTCCATGGGAAGGGGTGAATTCAGGATTCTTCTACATTGCTCTCTTGAATTGAATTTCACAATAAGGTTTATATACTTCACTTGAACTCATATATTATAACACCAGTAGACTTAAGTTATGTACATATAGTGTAATACCTAGAGTAAATACTAAAAATAAAAACTATCCAAAGATGCATACTCAAAATTCATAGAACACTCTAACCAAAAACAATAGAATATACACTTTCAAGATCCCCTAAAAGATGCTGGTCACAACGCCTCAATAAATTTAACAAGTTAGAATCATTCAGAGTGTATTCTTTCACTGCTATGGAACCAAAATAAAAATCAATAACAGAGAGAGAACCAGAAATTCTCTAAACACTTACAAAATAAACAACATATTCCTAAATAATCCACATAGCAATGAAGAAGTCTCAATAAAAATAAGCAAATACATTGAAATGAATGAAAATTAAATTAGAACATAACAAGATTTTTGAGACATAGGTAAAAGCAGTGCTGAGAGGGAGTTTTATAGTGCTAAATGCATGTTACAAAAGAGGAAAAGTTTCAAATCCCTAATCTAATTTTTCTCCTCAAAAACTTAGAAAAAGAAAAGCAAACTAGAACAAAGCAAGTGTGAGAAACATACAGAAGAAAATAAAGATAAGTGCAAACATAAGTGAAATTGAAGACAGGCAGATAATAGAAAAAAATCAATGAAACAAAGAACTTGTTCCCGAAAAATATTGATAAAATTGATAAAACTCCAGGAACGCTTATAAAGTAAAAAGAGAGAACACAAATTACTAATATCAGAAGTGAAATGAGGTATATCACTACAGAACCAGCAGACATCAGAGGATAATAAGGGAATATTATTACTCATAATTTTGACAACTAGGTAAAAAGGAGCATTTACTCAAAAAACACTATCTACCACAGCTCATCCAAAGAAATAGATAACTTGAATACCCCTATAATTTAATAGTTAATTGAATTTATAGTATATAAATTTCCCTGAAAGAAATCTCTAAGCCCAGATGATTTCAGTGAACTATAGCAAATGTTTAAAGAAGAATTAACACCAATTCTATACAACCTCTTCTAGAAAATAGAAGAGGAGGCAACATTTTCTAATTGATTTTATAAAGGTATTATTACTCTGATACCAAATTCAAATAAAGAAAGACTAATAAAGAAAATCAAGTCCAACATCTTTTGTAAATATAGATGAGAAACTCCTTAATAAAATATTAGCAAATAGAATTCAGCAATATATAAAAATAATTATACACCACGACCATGTGGGATTTATTCTGGAGATACAGGGTTAGTTAAATATTTCAAATCAATGAATGAATCCATTGTATTGGTAGATACTGGTGAAAGAAATTAAGGACAATATAAATAAATGAACAGATAAGCAACATTCGCTAATTGGAAGACCCACATAATAAAATTGTTAGCAAGATTTCAGCAAGAATGTATATAGATATAGATAAGATTATTCTAAAGTTTACATGGAAAGACAAAGAAATAAGAATAGCTCGAATATTTTTGAAAAGGAAAAATAAAATGAGGAATCTACCCAATTTGGAAACATTATATAGCTCTCATAATCAAGACTGTGTGGTATTGGTGGAAAGATAGACACACAAAATAATGGAACAGAACAGAAAACCCAGAAATAGACACACTCAATTATGTCAAGTTGATTTTTCAAATAAGGTGTAAAAACAATTCCATGAGGGTAAAGATAGGCCTTTCAACAAATGGTGCTGGAACAGTTGGATCTATAGGCTCAAAACGAAATGAATTTATCTGAGTCTACTTCCTAAAATCTAATTCAAAATGAGTCATGAAGTTAAATGTAAAATTACTAAATTTTAGGGGGAAAAAAGAACAGAAGAAATCTTCAAGATCTAGAGTTCTTGGAATTGACCAAAAGCATACTTTTTAAGGGAAAAAATGATAAGTTGAATCAAACCAATATTAAAAACTTTTCTATAAAGGTTTGGTAAAGAAGATAGAAAGACAAGCTGTAGATATCTCATGTCTGACAAAGAACTAGTATCTGGATTATATATATAGAAATCTTAAAACTCAACAGTTAAGAAAATACAATTAGAAAATCAAAAAATGAAGAGAAATTTCAGTGTAGATGCATCTTGAGATATCATGCTAAGCTAAATAAGTCAGACGGAAAAAGTTGAGAACCATGTGATTTCACTCGTATGTGGGATATAAAACTGAAAGCAACAAACAAACAAGACAGAGACTCTTAGATGCAGACAGCAGTTTAGTAGTTACCAGAGGGAAGTGGAGGAGGTAGATAAGGGTAAAGGGGGTCAAATATATGGGGACAGAAGGGAATATGACTTTGGGGGGTGAATATACTTTGCATATGACATATTATTGAGTTGTACACTTGATACCTATACAATTTTATTAACCAACGTCACCCCAATAAATCTAATTAAAATGCAAAAAAAGAGAATATGTAGATGGCATGTAAGCACATGAAACATCATTAACTCTCAGGGAAATAAAAGATTAAACCACAATGAGATATCAAAATACACCTATCAGAATGGCTAAAAAAATAAAATAGTAACAGTAGCAATTGCTGGTGAGGATATAGAGAAACTGCATCACTTATATATTGCTGATGGGAGTATGAAATTGTACAGTCACTCTAAAAAACAGTTTGAAGTTTCTTAAAAAGTTAAAAAAAGATGTCTATCATATGACATAGCAATTACACTCCTGGGCATTTATCACAGAGAAATTAAAATTATGCTCACACAAAAACGTTTACATAAATGTTTACAGTAACTTTATTAATAATAGCTCCAAATTGTACACACCCAGATATTCTTCAATAGAAAGATGGTTAAACAAACTGTGGCACATCCACATCATGGAATGCTACTAAACAATGAAAATGAAAAAGCTATCGATACACACTGTATGAATCTCCATTGAATTATGCAGAACAAAAGTAGTCATTCTCAATTAATTACAAGACTGTATAATTTATCTTATATAATATTCATGAAATAACAATTACAGAAATGGAGAATAGATTAATGGCTGTCATGGGTTAAGAAGGGGATTGGGTAACATGGACATGGGTGTGGGTTGAGTGTTTTGTGTATGAGAGAGGACACTCTGTTAGGAAATCTCAAACAAAATTAGGATAGCTCCATTCATTCATTCAATTATGAAATGAACACTCCTTGAGTGCCAATCCTGTTCCAGCTTCCAGTGATATAGAGATAACTGAGTTAGGGTCTTAACCATAGGGAATTTCCACTCATTTGGGGAGGGAGATGTTTAGTCCATAAGATATAATCTTAATATTTGTATTAGCATAATACAATGTAGTCTATATATAAATACATGCACATATATTAGGGAGCATGTTCATTATTTTAAGTAGCAGTTGCAGTTTTGGGAAATTACAAAACTTTGGTATAGTTGGAGAAAAGAATGTGTGTGTGAGGAATTGGCAGGTGGTAAAACTAGGAAAGACAGCAATTACTATACCCTTAATGGTCTCAACTCCATGCTAGCATCTATCTGTACAGTAGGAAAAACTTTCTGCAAAAAAAGAAGTCCAAACAATAAGGATAGTATAGATGATTTGTTACTGATAAACAGTTGAGAAGGGATACTAAGGATAATACAGGTGAATGTAGTCACAACAGGAAAGTTAAACAGACTTGTTTATACCAATATTTAAACTACTTTATGTTTTGACTTGATTTTTAATGATATTAAAAGACAACTCACTGGGGAAAATATTATAAACATATAAGGTGTATACAAGGTCAATACCCTTACTAAATAAAGAACTCAAACAAGTAAGTTTTTAAAGACAAGTGAATAGAAAAATTGACAGGGGATATGAACCAGCAATTCACTATAAAAGTCACAAATGAGCCATAATCATATCAGAAAGGTGTCTATTATCACTTTAAATCAATAAATTTGAACAATACCGAGAATTAATTCTTAACCTATGGAACTGTAAAAATGATAATACCCACTTTCATGAGGACATGAAAGACAGGCCAAATAAAACAATATAAATAGAAGCATAACTTACTTAATCAAAAAAATAAAATTTAAGTGTAACAAATAGTTTTGAAAAGGGATAAACTAAAGGCATCACTTAAGAAACTATTACATAATTGATGTAGCAGCACTGTAAATGGAGAGTAGAGAACAGGTAGTAGACACACTAAGATGTAAGATTTATAGTGGAAACTGAAATTTAGGAAGGAGTCAAGGATAATTCTTGCTCTTCCACTTTTAATTCTTAAATAGATTGTTGAATTACATAAATCCTCCCCAACTTTAATAGGAAGATTACACACACACACACACACACACACACACACACACACACACACACACACACAGCATTTCTCATTCTTTTCCCTCTTTGGAACAAAATATAATTTCTCTCATCTCTTTTTCTTAAACTTAGACTGCGTTTCTTTGCTCAGTACAAACAAATATAAAGAGCTATGATGCATTAGGAAGGCACTATCAGAATGTTTACATACATATTTGATTTACTCTTCATAACACCATGAAGTAGCTGTTATTTTTACTTTACAGATGAGGAAGCATACTCAAAGCCATTAAAGTGATTTGCACAAGGGTGTGTGTGTGTGTGTGTGTGTGTGTGTGTGTGTGTGTGTGTGTGTGTGTAGGTAAATTAAGGATTAGGATTATAGGATTTGAATCCAGATCTATCTGGTCAATACTCCATAAGGGGTGTTCTTTGTACTATAGACTCATAAATGGTCATTTACAATCTAGATAAAGTATCAAAAGTTAGACAAAGGAAAGATTTTGACAAAGACTCTGTCTGATAAAGATGATTCACTCAACTATAGATTTTGCTCAAAACTGTAATGGAGCTTAGATTCTGTCCATCTACTCTCTCAGCTATGTTTGAGGATCTGTCAGACGTGGCTATCATGATTAACCTGTATTTCACTGGGTGATTCCCTAGGAAGCTAGAAGTGCTGTGGTGATGTTTTCAGTATCCACCTTAGTTATGTAGATAACTAAGAAAGAATAGTTCCTTGGATGCTTAAAGATGAATTAGAGTGACCTTGTTCTTCAAGGAGTTCACATCTGGATGGGAAGTAGATAGAAAAACCTAACATGTAAATAGAGGGTTATAGTTGCTGTGATATCGTTACTCTGTGGAATGCAGAGTTAAAAAAGAGTGGCACAAAACCTAGTTTGGTGTTCAGGGAAGATGTCATGGAGAAGATGGTTCTTGTCCTGAGCCAGGTGAAGAGGGAGTGGGGAAAGTATATGCAAAGATATGGCAACAAGAAAGACCCTTTGGGTAATTTAGTTTGGCAGGAGCATAGCACATGAGGAACAGAATATACTAGGGATGAAGTATAGAGAGTTGCAGATACTAATCATTAGATAATTCAATACCAGAAAAAGTGAGGCTTAAATCTGAGGAAAGTGGGGAATCAGTGCAGAGTCATTGCCGGGGAGTAACATGGTCAGATCTGCATACTAGGAAGTACACTCGGAATAAAGGCAGGGTGGTCAATTGGTTATTTGTAGAAATTCAAGGAAATGTCAGCAAGATCTGAGCAAGGGCTGAGACAGGAGGGAAAGTTATTAACTGGAATTGGTGACTATTCATGAAAAAAAGGAAGGACCTGGTATAATTTCCTGATTTTTGGCATGGCCGACTGGCTGGATAAAAATGCCATTTATGACACTGCAAAGCAGCAGGTTTGAAAAAGTGATGAGCTTTGGATATGTTAAATTTGGAGAATCTGTAAGACATTCACGTGGAGTTGTCAAACTGGCAGTGGATTCAAGCATTTGGAGTTTAGGAGAGAGGCATGTGCTAGAAATGTTATTTTATTCATCAGTACTATCTGTGATCTTATAGGTATTAAATAATACAGATACAGACTCTATGTATATGCTTGTTATTTAGTTATTAAACATACTGAATATTTAAATGCAAAGGTATTACACTTTCCTCACAGGTACAACTGAAACAAATAACTGCCACTTATAGCATACTATTTGCTATGAATTGTGCTAATTAACTAGTGTGTACCATAACTCCTTGATGTAAGAGTAATTATTTCCATTTTTCATTTGAGCAAACTGAGCACCCGAAACAAAGTGTAAACTGGCCAAGGCCAGCAAGTGGTAGAACTGGGAACTCTGAAGCCAGTGTGCTTTGTCATATCTCTTTCTGGGTGGAGTTACAACAGCAACGACAAAGTATTACACTGCTCACGGGCACTTGCTGGGAAGATTTTACTCCGCCCCCATCTCTGTCTCAGGGTCCATCAGGTGATGACAAACGAGCTCCTGTGGAATTGTGGGTAGATACGGGTAGTTGCTGGTAAAAGAAGGGATTCCTAAACACCTCCTTGCTTAGTTTTTCCTCCTCATTTTTTCTCAGGGTGTACGCAACCCTCAAGCACTAGGACCGTGGGGAATCCAGCTGGCTATGGCATCTCTGTTTACTGCCAGAATCCGGTTTCTACTCCTGCGAGTTATGGGCTTTCTTATAGGCCTCGTAGGCCAAGCAGCTCGAGCCTTTGGCGGTCCCAAGTTGGGCTCAATGATCACACGACCTGTGAGTGAACCATTACTCCTGCTTTCGGGGGTGCAGCTGGCCAAGCTGATCCGGCAGAGGAAGGTGAGAGTGCAATGCAGGCTGATTCAAAAGAGGGTGGATAAACAGGTCTTTTAGTGGAACTAAACGCCAGAAAGTTTAGTGCTGGTAATTGTAACGAATTTGGGTTTGGTGGAGATCAATTTCCATTCCACCCTCTACCAGGGAGATATAGGACAGGCATTCATTGGGGAGTTCTGGGAGTTGTAGTGTGCTTGTACCCTGAGCTTCCGCTGCGGGCTTCAGTTGGATTCTTTTGGCACCTCCTCATAACCCGTCCTGTCCATTTGTCCCATTTCTGCGTAATAATTGTACGGGGATAAATCAGGTGAGGTTTACAAACCGTTTCTCAGGGAAATTCATTCCCTCTCTGAGCATGCGCTCTCCCTTAACCCCCCGCCCCCGCCCTACCTGCTGCTGCTTGTTCAAGGGATTTTTATGTTTAAAAGATGTTTCCCTGCTCTCGGTAGTTACCTGCCCTAGGATAATAATAGCTGTACCTGCCATATATTTAGTGCACAGTAGTTGTGAAATGCCGTGCATGGCACTTTAACATATTCTGTCTCACTGGTGCAGTTCTCTAGGTACCAGTTCCCATTTTACATGGTGAGAAACCCGAGGCAAAGCGATTTGCGCAAATACACAAAAAATGGTGGACATTCTTAATCCAAAGATTTAAGTAGTTCAAACAATTGTTCTTTTCACAGTTGTACAAGTAGGACCATCTGTTTCTGGATCATGAATAATTAGTTCCCTAGAGATCTTGGATTATAGTTGAGTATTCTTTCTTTATTTCCTTCTTGTCTTTATCCCTCTGTTGTCTCTTTTGTTTTGTCTTATTGCTTTATAATCATAATCCAGATTGTCATTTTTTTTACACTCCTGGTAACCTTTCAATGACATTTCCTGCCTTTTTCCTGTATGCCCTCCCAGCCTTCTGTGCCCTATGCTTGCTTTTGCTAACAATTGGGGAGTACGACGTACTAGAGACGATAGATTTCAAATTTTGGTCTGTCCCTTTATAGCTCTATAACCCTGGGTAAAGTTTACCATGACAATTACAGATAATGTCAAGCACCTGGTACATAGTAGACTGTGTAGCATAGTGATTAGAAGGCTGGATTCTGGAGTCACACTGCCTGGGTTCAGAAATCCTGGCTGTCCTACTATTTAAGTATGCAGTCTTGGAAACATTCCACAACCTTTGAGTGCCTCTGATATTCCGCAGGGAAAATAGACTTGATAATAGAATCTATGAATCTACCTTATAGAGTTGTCGTTAGGGTTAATTAAATTCCTATATGCAAAACTCTTAAAAACACTGTCTAGCATAATAGTCCTATATAAGTCTGGGCTGTTATTACCATCATCAGGTTTTTGGAAATGAAAGCTGTTATTACTATGTTTATGCTCACTCACGAGAAGAGATTGTCTACATAGAGTTTATATAAAAGTGTTCTGAAAGTAATAAGTGGACAGGTCACAAGGTCTTATTTGTCCTGGTCTTCCTTCAGTCCCTGCAAGGTTCTGTCTGCCACAATGTGGACAATAACAACTTCTGCCCTTGATACTTCCTTCATTTCTCTAGAGAAGTGGCTCTCAACTGGGGCAGTTTCTTCCCTCAAGGGACGTGTGACAATGTCCAGTGACATTTTTGGGTATCACAACTGGGTGAAGGTGCTTTTGCATTGAGTGGGTAGAGCCCAGGGATGCTCCTAAACATACTACAACACACAGAACAGCCCATGCCGTAACAAAGAATTAACTGGCCCAAGATGTCAACTGTACCAAGATCGAGAAACACTGCCCTACATCACCGAATGTTTGAGAAAGCTGGCTTCCTGTTGGTCTTATTGCCAGAGACTGGGAGGAAGCCATTATACAATTAATAATGATTTGACCTAATATTTTATGTGAGACTGGGTCAGTTCCTTTTGCACTTTTGTTCAAGTCTAGGGTTCTAGATGGAATAATAAACAGCTATCCTTTATAAGAGAGCCTACTGTATACTAGGAACTTTGTATATTTTATCTCCAATTCTCTTATTAAACAGCAAGAAATTACTCTAAGATCAAGAAAGAAGTGTAAATATAAGGGAATTGACAATGTCACCTATTAAAGAGTATTAACTCCAACAGACTGTGTATATTCACTCAGATGTTACCCATATGCATTCAGATGTTATCATTTGGTGCCTAATTACATAAATGGGTAAATCCTGCACACTGAGTGAAGAAAACTTCTAAAGTACAGATATCTTCAGTTTATCTTGAGACCTTCCTCAGAAAATTCAAGTATTTTTCTGTCTTTTACTTACCGTGGCTTTGCAATTGGGATGGCACTTGTCTTCTTCAGCCTTTATATACTATTACTGCAGGCTTGAAAAGGCCATTAAGTCGCTACTCTGTTTTCCCTGTCTCTGAAGGCCAAAGGTTTGCCCTTTTTTTTTTTCAGAAAAAGGATAAAGTCTCTTTATTATTAAAAAATTTTATTTTCTCGAAATTATTATTTCCATGCCGTTAGGGGTTTCTTTATAATATTTTTAGTAATGGGAGCATAGTCTATACAATAAAAAACAAAAGTAATAATATTACTGCCCCAATAAATACAAGATAATACTGTCAAACAATTTAGACAATTATAAAATATAAAATCGATATGCATCCAGTAAGTAAACAAACTTGGCATTTGATAATTGACTTTGCATCAAATAATCACACAATGTATATTTTTTAATTTTTATTTTTTTTCAGTTATAGTTGACATCCAATATTAAATTAGTTTCAGACATATAGTATAGTGGATAGACATTTACATACTTTACGAAGTACTCACCCCAATTATTCCAGTACCCATCTGACACTGTACATATTTATTACAATAATACTGGCTATATTTTTCATGCTATACTCTATATCCCGTGAATATTTTATAACTACCAATTTGTACTTCTTAATCCCTCACCTTTTTCACCCAACCTTTCAACATCCCCTCCCATCTGGCAATCATCAGTTCTCTGTATACTCTGTCTGTTTCTGGAGGTTTTGTTTGTTTATTTTGTTTGTTTGTTTCTAGATTCCACATATAAGTGAAATCATATAGTATTTGTCTTTGTCTGGCTTACTTCACTTAGAATAATATCTTCTAGTTCTATCCATGTTGCCACAAATGATAAGTTTTCATTATTTTTTTTATGGCGGAGTAATATTCCATTGTTTATATATACCACCTCCTCTTTATCCAGTCATCTGCTGATGGGTACTTAGGTTGCTTCCACACCTTGGCTATGGTAAATAAAACTGCAGTGAACAAAGGAATAATGTATCTTTTCGAAGTACTGTTTTGGATTTCTTCAAATAAATATCCAGAAGTGGCATTCCTGGGTCATAAGGTAGTTCTAGTTTCAATTTTTTGAGGACTCTCCAAACTGTTTGCCATAGTGGCTTTATCAATTTGCAATCTCAAACAGTGTGCAAGGGTTCCCTTTTCTCCACATCCTCGCCAACACTTGTTTTGGGATTTCTCAATTACAGACATCTATCTGATAGGTGTGAGGTGATATCTCATTGTGGTTTTAACTTGCATTTCTCAGATAATTAGTGACCTTGAGTATCTTTTCATATGTCTATTGGCCATCTGTATGTCCTCTTGGGAGAAATGTCTATTCAGGTCTTCTACTCATTTTTAAATTGGATTGTTTGTTTATTTGGCCTTACATGTTTTCATTTTCACGGGTCCCAAGGTATCTTTTGATTTCTTCCTTGATCTCATTGTTAACTCATTCATTGTTTAGTAACTTATTATTTAGCCTCTGTGTGTTTGTGTATTTTTCAGGGTTTTTTTTTTTGTGTGTGTGTGTGTCTTTTTTTTTGTAATCGATTTCTAGTTTCATCTCATTGTGGTCAAAAAAGATGCTTTATATGATTTCAGTCTTCTTAAATTTATTAAGATTTATTTTGAGGCCCAACATTTGGTCAATCCTGGGAAATGTTCCATGTGCACTTGAGAAGAATGTACATTCTATTACTTCAGGGTGAAACACTCAGAAAATGTCTTAAATCCATCTTGTCTAGTGTGTCATTTAAGGTTGCTGTTTCCTTGTTGATTTTCTGTCTGGAAGATCTGTCCGTTGGTATCAATGAGGTGTTAAAGTCCCCTAAAAAACTGTATTACTGTTGATTTCCCCTTTTTTGTTAGCCCATAATTGTTTTATATATGAAGGTGTTCCTGTGTTGGATGTGTATGTTTACTGAGGCTATATCTTCTTATTGTGTTGATCCCTTTATCATTACAACATGTCCTTCTGTGTCTCTTATTATGGCCTTTGTTTTAAAGTTATTTTGTCTGGTATATGTATTGCTAACCCAGCTTTTTAAAATTTCCATTTCTGTGAAATATCTTTTTCCGTCTGTTTACTTTCAATTTATGTGTGTCTTTGATCTGAAGTAGGTCTCTTACAGCATGTCTTGTTTTCTTATTCATTCAGCTACTCTATGGCTTTTATTTAGAGCAAGTTATCCATTCACATTAAAGTGATTATTGATAGGTGTATAGTTATTGCTATTTCTTTATTCATATTTGTGTTTTTGTTTGTTTTCCCCCTTTTTAAGGAAGGCAGTTTACCATTTCTTGTAGTACTGGCTCTTGGTGATGAATTCCTTTTTTTTTTTTTTTGTCTGGGAAGCTCTTTATCTCACCTTCAATTTTAATTGATAACCTTACATTGGAAACCATAAATAAAACAAAAATTCAACCTATTGAATGGGAGAAGATATTTGCCTATGATATATCTGATAAGCGATTAATATCCAAAATAAAGAACTCATACAACTCAACACAAAAAATATAAACAGTCCAATTTAAAAATGAGCAGAAGACATGAATTGATATTTTTCCAAAGAGGATATATAGATGGCCAATAGACATGAAAAAGATGCTTGAAGTCAGCATATATATACAATGGAATAGGACTCAGCCATAAGAAAATGAAATTTTGTCTTTTGTGACAATATGGATGTATGTGGAGGGTATTATTATTCTAAGTGAATTAAACTAGGCAGACAAAGACAAATACCATGTGATTTCACTTATATGTGGAATTTAAGAGGAAAAAAAGCTAACAAACAAAATGAAAATAGACTTACAGATACGAAGAACAAAGTGGTGATTGCCAGAGTGGAAAGGATGGGGGCTGGGTGAAAAAGTGAAGGATGAAGTACAAATTAGTACCACATGGAGAATACAGTCAATAATATTTTAATGGATGGATGTGGTGCCAGCTGGGTGCTAGAGTAACTGGTGGGATCCCTACATAAATTATATAAATATTTAACCATTGTACTGTATATGAAACTAATAAAAAATGCCAATAGAAAAGGGAGAAAAGCATAATCAGTCTCCCTCCCTAAAATAGAAATTTGCTTTATCTGATAATAATGGTACTGTCCATGCTTTCTTGTTTAAATTTACCTAATATACCTTTGCCTATACCTTTATTTTTAACTTTTCATTGTCTTTCTGTACCAGGTGAATTTTTTGTAAACAATGCATAGCTGAGCTGAATTTTTTTCCCAACCAAATTTGATAGGTTTCTGCCCTCTGTTAGAGGAATTCATTTCTCACTTACTATAATGTTATTGGTTTAATTCTTTCCATTTGATATCATGTTTACAATTTATTATACTTACTTTCTCTTTTTCCCTTTCCTTATTTTTTTCTGGCTTGATCTAGTTTCTTTTTATTTTATTTTCTTTCCTCGTTGTTTGGGAGTTCTACTTTGCTTTTTAATTTTTAATGCTATTTGTCCCGTGTATAAGAATTATCATAAAACTATAATTGTACATAATAAGTAAATACTAATCCTAAGATTCACCCCAGGTGGTTTACCTATCTTACCTGTCCTAACCTTCCTAACCTAAGGTTCCTTGGCCAAAGGTTGCCAGAGTCAGCAAAAAAAAAATATATATGTATATATATGTATGTATATATATATATACATACATATATATATGTATATATGACACCAAGTTAAATTTTAATTTCGAATAAGTAATGCATGATTTTTAGTATAATTATCCCCATGCAATATTTGGGACATACTTATGTTGTGACCGGAATAACCAGACTCAACCTGAGTGCTCTGATATTAGAGGCAGTTTATTAGCCGGCGGCTGTCCTTCCAAAGGAGCAGCCTCGACCCATTTCAGGTCCACAGTTTTATACCCAAAAATCCATTAATCACTATATCCCAATCACAATGGATCTATACATCATCTATTCATTACCCGTCACCAAATGGTGGTCTGATATAATGCGTAAGCGGGGGCACAGAAGCAGAAAGCGGAACGTTAAAAGGTCAGATTCCCATACCATGTTTCCCATAAATTCCTCCTCCTCTTTCTTGTGGGAACAGAGTTAAACAATAGCCTACCGATGTAATCGCCAGGTACTCGATCAGGAAATGTGGCTGCTGTGGCGGTTGACACAGAGGCTTCTAGTCTTAACCCCTTCTTGCATCTTTCTAGGGCACATCATCACACTTATAGTAAATATTTTTCTCTATTCATCCAAAATTAAAATTTAACTTGGTGTCCTTTATTTTATTTTGAGACTGTGTCTTAATGCATTTTTACATATCCACTCCTCAACTCCTAGACTTGGCAAAGATTATGTATAATGTTAAGTTTTGGGGTATTACTATAGAATGATATCTATCACTATATTAGTTATTCACTAGAAAAATAGGTACTAGTTGAGTACATATAGATAGATAATTACTCTGGACTCCAATTTCTATTTACTTAGATGGGAGTTTATGCTTTTCATCCATACCCATTTTTCATAGCTGCCTAATACTGGTATATTTCTGACTTCTTAGCTTCAAAGAAAATATCTTTTACTCCCTCACAGTGGACTGCACTGGATAATTCATTGAAGATGTCCTGAATAAAAAGCTATTAATACACATAGGAGGCTTTCATTACATATTGTTGAATGGATAAATTGTTCTTTAAATAAACACCTGTTAAATTAATTATTATCTTTTGTAGGTGAAATGCATAGATGTTATTCAGGCTTATATCAACAGAATTGTGGATGTGAACCCACTGATCAATGGAATTGTAAAATACCGGTAAGCATTTTTACTCTTTCATGGTTTTTCTATTTTTTTGACCATGACATCTTAGCATATTTCCTGGATTCCTCTTCCCTGTGTCCTTCCTTTGGTTTCCCACTGGGACCTTCCCAGACTTATAATTCAGCACTTCCTGCCCTTTGTTGATCTTTTATGCTTATGTGTCTGCCTCCTCTCACCTCTCACCCCTCATTAACTATAACATTTTTGATAGCGAGGAATACATTTCCTTGGTTTTTACATATTCAACATCCAGAACAAGGCCTAAAACTTGGTAGGCATCACTGAACGCTTACTGAATTAATGAGTCTGATAGCTACTCTATTAGGAGAAACTTCCCTTACTACCACATTTTCTGATGTGGGTTTAGTATAGCATATGCTATTTTAAAAAGGTATTAGGTGTCTGATTTATATGTTTGCCAAGTAAACCCTTCCTGAGAGCTGTGAGGTATTAGAAAGACAGAACTTGAATTTATTTTTCTTGGACATCCTACACAGCACAGTTTTTATCATACCATGACATAAGGTGGCATTTTCCTGATCTCAGTCATTCATGTAGCACCTTTAAGATTCTTGTCTTTTTAGTAAGCCACACAGCTTGTAAATTTTTATGTGCTCTTGTTTAACATCTGTGCTTGTCTTGGATTATGCTATCATCACTCTCATGTGGCAAATCAGTTTTCAAAATTAAGTTTGATCAAAGATATTAACTAACTAACTAATTTATAGAACCAGCAATAGTTAGCTGCAGATTCAGGCGCCAAATAGTACCTACCTATCACATTCTCTGACAAAGTTTAATAAAAATGGTTCCTATTTAAAAAAAAAAAGATTCTTGTCTTTTTTGCACAGCAACTCCAAAATTGTTAATATACTTATTAAAATTGAATCACTTATTTTAACTTAAGTCAATTAGTTTTAAATGAAAGTTTATACTGCTACAAAAATTTGAAAACTATTATCACCTGATATAGATGGTTACTGTATATATAAATAAAATAAAAAATAACTAGTATTATAAAATTATAAACATTTAAAATATTGTTTATGAAATATGAACACTACATCAAATGGATTTTTGCTTTATAGTTTATATATTTTTTCTTATTTAACACTTCAACAGCTTTTCCAAAAAAAAATTATATTTCCTACGTTATAGTTGTGAATAATGTGTTCCAGAGAAGTTAAGTTAGTTGCTTAGGGTCACACAGCTACTATGTGACAGAGCTGTAATACAAATGTACAGACATCTGATGCCAAAGTTCACAGAAACAGAAGTACAGAGAGTCTTTATGTTCCAGGAGCTCTTTCTTGCCCCTTTCCTTCTTCTATGGACCAGCTCTGTACCAGTCCCATCATCTAGAGTTGTTTCCTGAGATTCTATACTGGGCTTTTATTTGAAATGTGATTTGTAGTTAATTCATTGACAGAGTATATATTTAAACATTTGAGAGAGAGAAGGAAATTCTCTTATTTATATTTTTCTAGTGTATTTTAAGGAGTGTGAGTCCTAAGGAGGGGGGTCTCTTGTTGTGGAACTTGTTTCTGTGTGAAATAATTAAATCACCATCCTTGTTGAAAGTGAGTGTTGATGTGGGCCTACAAAGAAGAGAGTAGAGAGGCTGCTTGGGGGCGGTGGGTGGAGGAAGTGGGGCAGGGCAGTATCTATCAAGGGATTGAGGATTTGGAGAGAGAGAAGACATGGATACCTCTAGGAGAGAAGTTCAAATATAATTTTGTTAAGTTTGTCCATGCTATGTGTAACATCAGTGTTTTTTTCCTGCCTAAGTGCACACCAAAATGGCTTTATTGTGCTAATTATGAAGTTTCTATTTTATTTGAAATTTATAATATTGGCATTCAAATGAAAAATCATTCAATCATTCAGTTTAGCTATTGTTATTGTAATGGTTGTTATTACAACAGAAGCTCAATAAATGAAGCTATCCTCATGATTATACACAGCTCTACTGTATCGCTATCTCCAGTTTACTTGGCACTAAAACTGACTCTCAGTGATTGCAGTCACACAGCTATGAAACAAAGCAGTAGCAGAAAATATGGACTCTAAATCTGCTGGTTCCTAGTTTTTTTTTTTTTTTCTACTCTTGATTGATCAGAGAATATTCACCACTTTACCATCTTCCCAAACCTGTTCTTCCACCCAGTCACACAAATGAGACACCTGGGTATAACCCTGCGCTCCACCTTATTCTCTCCTTTCCAAAGTTTGTCTCACAACTTCAGTCAGTTAACAAGTTTTACTGGCTCTTCTTATATCTCATCATGTCAACATTCTCTGTTACTTCCTATCTTATTCTCTAGCATACTGAACTACTTCACTTCCTCTGATCTGTTGTGCTTTCTTTCTAATCTCCCTAACTTTGAATATGTTTTCTTTCTGCCTGGAATACATTTCCTTTCTCCATTTCTTTTATATTTTATATTTGGCTGAATTATTTTTGAGAACTCAGCTCAGATCTTAATTTTACTTTATTTAATCATCTCAATTTAAATGAGGTCTCTACCCCTTAGCTCCCAGAGCACATTGAGCTCTTGTAACTCTCGTTTCATTCAGGGTCCAAAACCGCACTATTTTAAAGAATGTAATATACAGATTTGTTGAAATAGGTGTTTAAGGAATGAAAAAAAAAACATCAAATATTTAGCACTGGAGCAACACAGAGATAATGAGTGCAGGAAACAGCTACCACCTCTAGATCTGTGAGAACAAAGGGAAGAGATTGGGATTATCAGAAATTCAAAGGAGGTGCCTGCAGCTAGGATTCAGATACATGAGAAGAGGTTACTGCTTGGCTGCTGCTCATACCTCAGAAGCTTAAAGAGGAAATCTCACAGAGCTGTGATTCAGACCTCTGAGCAGCAGTTGCCAGTTTACTAATACTGGTACTTGTAAGGGTTATAGTGAGACTGGTTCTAGATTGTGGAAGGAGGAAGCTGGAACCACCTACTTTTGCCTGAATGAAAGGCCATTCTTGGAATAGTATTATGAAGAACAACAAGCAAACTGGATGAAGCAGATCTCTTCACCTCTTTCTTTGTCTTCCAGTCTTCTAGCACCTTGTGTTTAAAGGATCTTAGAGGGTACCAGTTGGCAATAGAAAACAGTTTTCTGAGTTCATCATAAAGTGGTGGTATAGACTGCTTGGTTGGAGACTGCATTGCCACTATTCTTCTAATTGTATGACCCACCAGATCAAGCTCCTCGATGGCAGAGATCATGTCTTATTATTTTGGTATTTGTACTATCTAGCACATTATCTGAAATGTAGTAGTTCTTCATTAAATGATACCTTAAGATATCTGTTCTTAGACTGTGTTCATCTTTGAACTCAAAATGTGACTTCCTCTAATCCTCTACAAGCTTTTCAAGTCATCTTGGATTGTGATTAACTATGAGTTTTGGCTATGAGTTTTAGACCTTGCTCCCTGGAACATGTATGATCATGCATTCTAGACAGTAGATATATTCTTTCCTAATACTGAATAACATGGAAAATGGCCAAGGCAAACTTTGTGGGAGGCTTAGAGCCCAGAGGTGGTAAGATTACCAAAAGTATATATGTATAGAGACAAAGATCCAAGTTGGATTTCTTCCTCTGCTATTTGGTAGTTGTATTATATATTTCTGAACCTCTCTGAGGCTTTGTTTCATTCTTTACAAATGGGAACATAATATGGCTCCTCGAGGTGTATAGTTTTACAAAATTAAGTGTTTCTAAAGTACCCAATGCTTTCATTCATTTATCCCACAGATATTTGTTCAGTGCCTACTATGTTCCTGACACTGTGCTAGGTGTTGGAAGATATAAAGGTGAACAAAACACAGAGGCTGACCTATTTCACCTCCCAGTCTAGTGGTTGAAACATACAAATACATATTCTTCATAGCACAGTCGAATTAAGACTGATAGAATAAGAAGACTATACTGCAGAAGCACAGAGGAGGTGTACCTATCCAGTCCTGGAGAGGTGTCAGGGAAGGCTCTCTGGAGGAAATAATATAAAAACAGAACTCTGAAAAATGAATAAGACTAAACCAGATTATGGTGGCAGTCTGTATAGCTTCTGCTATACAAGTAAGGATACTGCATAGCTTTTCGTCTGAACATGGGGTTGGAATCCTTGGGTTTTGCTCTCCTTCCTTCTGATCTACTGAGATCGCTGGGTGAGGGTGGGAGTTCAGTGTGTATAGTATGAAAAAAGCCCTCTTAGACCTCAGTACAGTCTTTCACCTACCCCATACTGTGTAGCCTATGTATTATTCTGGTGTGACTGCCTTAGGACGCATTTCTAGTCTGTGTCCATAGAGGCAGGGGTGAGGATTCTTCTCTGGGGTGCCTGGCTTTAGATAGGCTGTAATTCTGGGATTTTCTTTGGTGTCAGGAGTTTAGTACTACCTGTGGCATTGAGCCCATGAGTGACAGTACCTAGTTTCCTTTCTGCCCATAAGAAACTCCTCTTAGAGTTCTCTGCTTTTACTGATTGTGTGTGGCTTAAGTTTGGGCAATATTAACGACGGGGCTTTTAAGACCTTTGGAAAGAGTATTTGCTACTTCTGTCCTGTACTTGGGAGGAAAAGGACTTTTGAGTCTGCCTGACCTGTGCAACCCAGCTGGGAAATTCCTAGCTGTCAAGTGTTCCAGGAACCCTGTATTACCACCACCAAGTAGGCTGTCAATGTCCTACTAGTTTTACTGGTGCTAATATACTAGTAGGAGATGTTGAAGAAGTACCTGCTTTAGTTCTTCTCATTGTTTTTCTGATATAGAGGCTTGCAGAATATTTCCTAAATTTTGTGTTGCCGATTCTCTGAGCTCTGATTTGACCAATTTGGCTTTGGCCTAATCTGCTATAACCCTAATCCTTTCAATTTCCTGACACATTTCAAGAGAATGTGATGATATTAGTAATGATGTTAATAATAGCAACCTTTTATTGAGTGTCTCCTGTGTGCTCAGTACTGTGTTGTACACATTAACAAAGCTTGTAGGTCTTATTATTATCCCCATTTTATACATAGTGAAATGGAAGTTTAGAAAGTTGTCACTTGCTAGGTCACATAGCCATGACAGATAACTTTGTCTCCAAATCCTAGACTCTGACTGCTCTAATACAGTACCTTCAGGTAGCCAGATTCTGTGTATTCTTAAGAGCTGGATTATAATATTTTCAGATGAATATCTTGCTTAACTAACTGGCTGTCATAATGCTCTCATTCTTCTGACATAAGCAGGCTTCTGTAAAATATAGTCAACAATTATTTTTTCTAAATCTCTACTTCCTGTTTATGCTGACATTCACTGAAACTAGCTTCTGACTCTACTACTTAATTATAAGCGACCTGCCAACTCTGTCAGTTTAGATGATTTTCACTGCAAATAAAATCAAAACAGCTTAAAACAATAAAGAAATATATTGTTCCATAAAGCCAGGAGTCTTTAGGGAGATTAGCCCCAGAATTAATTCAGCAGCTGAATAATGTCATCAGTAACCTATGTACTCATTTGCCTTGAGACTCATTGTCATAAGATGGTTGCTAAACTTCATATCTCAAAGGAGAAAATTGTGGCCAGATGCCTCTAAGTAAACCCACTTCTGGCACCTGTAATTGCATTAAACAAATAATAAATCACACCACTAAGACTGAGGATTGGACCTACTCCCCTGAAATGTATGGCCAGTGAGAAAGGTAGTTGTCTAAAAAAAAATCGAGGTTCTCTTAACACTGGGGAAAAGTGGATCATGTATAGCAGCCAACAATGTCTATAACATAAAACAATATGACCTCAGGGAAATCTTTAAACTACCTTTATCTTCTGTATTATTGGGCAAATGTTATATATCTAGGGGATTATTGTGAGGACTGAATTAATGAATATAAAACATAACCATTGACATATGAAGTGCATTCAGCATGTGGTAACATGTTTGTATTATCACCAGAATTATAATTGCCTTATTCTTGAAATAGGGAAAGTTTCAAGTGTATACTATAGTATTAAAAACTATAGTCACTGTGCTGTGTATTTAGATCCTCAAATATATTCATCTTATAACTGAAAATTTGACCAACATCTCCTCATTCTCCCCTGCCCCAGCCCCTGGCATCCACCATTCTATTCTCAGTTTCTATGAATTCAATTTAAAAAACATTTTTTTTAGATTTCATAAAACTGACCCCATACACTGTCTTTCTCTGTCTGGCTTATTTCACTTAGCATAATGCCCTCAAATTTCATCCATGTTGTTGCAGATGACACTATTTCCTTATTTCTTATGTCTAAATAATGTTCCATTGTTTATATATAAAAAACAAATTTTCTTTTATACTTTCATCCATATATAGACACTTAGGTTTTATGTAAATTGGCTACTGTGAAAATGGTATAATGAACAAAAGAGCACAGATACTTTTTCTGTCTTCTACTTCTAGGAATTCTATGATGTGAATATTATTTTGTTTGATGAATACATTCCACTTGATGAATCCCTTAATACATGTAGGTTTTCTTCATTCTTTTCATTCCTTTTCTTCATTGACTATGTACTTTTAAATGACCCATCTTCGGGTTCACAAATTATTTCTTCTGATTGATTGAGTCTGGTATTGATGTGCTGTTTCATTTTCCATTTCATTTAGTGTTTTCAGCTTCATAATTTCTGTTTAGTTCTTTTTATTATTTTTATTTCTTTGCTGAACCTCTCATTTTGTTCATGTATTGTTTTCATTTCATTGAACTATTGATCTGTGTTTTCTTGTTACTCACTGAGCTTCTTAAAACTATTTATTTTTCAGGAAATTCATAGATCTTCATTTCTGTGTAGTTGGTTACTAGAAAATTATTGTTTGTTTTGTGGAGTCATGCTTAAAAAGTTTTTTTGTTGTCGTTCCTTGTAGCTTTGTGTTGATATATGCACATCTAATGGTGTGGTTACCACTTTCCACACCTTATGGACTGCTTTTGATGAATAAAGACTCTCACCTGTGGGTGGATTTGAGGGAGCCAGTGAGGTTGAGTATAATGATTCTGACTCCAGGATAATCCCAGTGGCATAGTTTCATTGTAGCTCTGTTAGTTGAGGTCAGTGTAGACATCCTTGGTGGCCAAAGCTGCAGGTGTCTGCCATAGTAGTAAGGTTCTGCTGGAGGCTTCCTGGTTTCTTTTTCTCTCGTGAATGATGTCCTAGCTGAAGAGATCTTTTTTGACACTCCTTCTGGTGTTCAGGCTATTTCACAGTGTTAGTTGCACTGGTGTCTCATGCATGGACACCTGTGGAATAGAGACAGTGCCAGGGTCTATTCTTACAGAGTGATAGGCACTGGCTAGCTTGCAGTGATGGTGGCTCCAGTGCCTGATTATGAACACACATGGAGCCACGGGTAGGATGAGATTCTTAAACATGAATACTTGTGGAGGGCAAAGTTTCAGGGGTACTTGTGTCACTGGCACTTCACAGCATCACTATCTCTGATGCCTGGCATATGGGTACATACAGAGCTACTATGGAACCTGCGTCTGGAGTGTCAGCATATGTGGACAGTGACTCTGAAGTTCAGGTCTCTCTCTAGCCTGAAGCAGTGGTGGCTCCAGTTCCTGAGCAGTGGGAGTTCATATATCAGGATTTGGAGCTAGAGTATGGAAAGTAGGCATGTGCAGAGTGGCTACAGAGCTGGGATCTGAAGTGCAGGTATACATGGAGCAGCCATTGCTCTTGGGTATGAAATGTATGTGGGGTTGGGCAGCTGGAAATCCTGATTCCAGGGTGATACAATAGAAACTCTTTTTGGAGCAGATACAGTAGTCTTTCCCTTTACAGAGGGTTCATGTTGGTGAGAGTTGTTAGTTATCTCAGTGGCAAAGGCCCCTGGTGTCCATGCAGAGCAGTCTATTGGGGTCTGTGCTGATGAACACCATGTGATCCTCTGCTGTGAAAGCCTCAGGGAGTCCATTGTTTGCAGAGGCTATTGAGGTCCTCAGCAGAAAAGGCTGCTGTAGTCCTCCACAGAGCAAGCCATTGAGGACTACATGGGAATCTCCTGCATGGCTGATACAGATAGCCTCTGCCTACTTTTGTTCCTAGCTGTCTTCAAACATCTCCACTACGGTGTTTTCTCCAGCAATCCTTTCTCCACGGTTATTTTTTTCTTAATTGGATTCTTGAGTTCTCCAAGGCCTCTTTTGTTTCACAGATAGCTATCTAATTGTTGTTTTATTTTGTGGGAGGACAAGGGCTGGTATTTCATGCTGTGCCATCTTGCTGGTGTACCTCCTCTAGAATAGAATTGTTCTCTTCTGTTATTTTGTTACTTGCCTCTTCTATATTGAAATACATTTTATTGTTCCTTAAAATTTTATTCCATAATTTCATGTTTACCTTTTTTATGCATATAATTATAAATATATTTAGCCTCTGCAATTGTCCATGACTTCAAATACTATTTGGAAAATGCTAACTCCCAGACCTTTTCACTAAGCTCCAATATACATCTGCCTATTTGATATCACCACCTAGATATCCTTTGGGCACCACAAAATCAAAGTAATTAAAACAGAACTCATCACATTTCCTCTTTTTGTTTTTATCTTAGTGAATAGTACCATCATCTACCATCATCTAAGCCAAACTAATACAAAATAAAAAAACTTGATTTTCCTTCTTCATCCATCAGAATCTAATTTTCTGCCATTCTCTATGAATTCTTCTTCTAAATACTATCTCAATATACATTGTTTAGATAGCTCTCTATATTTCTCCATCCAAACTGTTGACACTTTAGTCCCAACACTTTGCCTACTAGTCTTCTTGCTCTTTTTTGCCCCTTCAATATCCTTTACTTTGTAAAAGTCAAAGGATATACAAATCACAAAATAGATTATGTCACTTTCCTGCTTTAAATGTGTCAATCTCCAAACTCCTAAGTATTCCATGTAAGGGCCATTGGACTCCTTAATTTTTCAGCATTATTATGCCTTTCTCCCATGAGTAGCTGCTTGTTACCCCCACTGGAGTCTTTTTGCAATCATCTGAAGGCTCACTTTTAGTTTAGGACCAATTTCCTGAGTTATTTTCACCTCCTAGTCACAAAACTTTCCTTTAGCTACTGCATTCTTCTAGTGTCTATCTCTTTCTAGGTCCTTCTTTTTTCCAGGCTTGAAAATTGTTCCTTGAGGTCCTCTTTCCTGACCTCAGGCCCTTTTCCTGACACACAGACCCTTCTACTTTGGATAAGGATTCACATCTGGGAAAGCTTTCAAAAAGTAGCCTGCTTAGGCACGTGGATGCTTTACTGGAGTTATAGTCTTCTTCCTATTGGACATGCTGGTCTTAGGTTCCCTAATCTCTCTGAATTAAGAACTGAAAACTTTTATTTCTAGGGAGTGGTAATCCCTAGCTTCATATTCTTCTGACCTCCTTTATGTACAACCAAAATTTGAGGGATGAGATATAGGAAGGGCAGAATGTACCTGCTTTTCTCAGGTAGACAGCATGTGGCTACAATGTCCCTGGATTGTGCAACACCCACAGCATTAGGCTTTTGCTTGAAAAATGATAATGAATGTACCATGTACCTAGATCTAGACATGCAGAAACATCTATAATTTCTAAATATTTATGTGCATTAAGATTATGTTGGTTGAAATATAATTAGCTTAAGGGGGGAAAGTAGTAGGGAGGTTAATAATCACAAATATCCTAGACTAAACAGCCGAGGTACCTATTTATTTTGGCTGAACTGCGTGTGTGTGTGTGTGTGTGTGTGTGTGTGTGTGTGTGTGAGAGAGAGAGAGAGAGAGAGAGAGAGAGAGAGAGAGACAGAGAGAGAGACAGAGAGAGAGACAGAGAGAGAGAGCGCGCACACCCGAAATAGAGGGAGAGAAAGGGAGGGAGAGGGAGGGAGAGAGAGAAATTTGATTTGTCTCACTTGGTCAGGTGTCCAACACACAAGAATAGCAGCATTCTGTAGTATAGATCTGACAGTAAGGTTCCCACCCCTGTTGGTGAGCAAGTACTTCTCAGTAAACACAGGTGAGAGAAATACTTTAATAGATTTTCACGGAAGTGGGTCATGTTTTCTTATTGGATCATTTTTTATTCCCTCTGCTTGGGGTTCCCTTTGTCTTTAATAAGAGGTATTAATAATACCAGTAACAATTAATATTTTAGTGTTTACAATGTTCTAGACACAGCTGTAAGTATTTACAGATGTGTTTGCTCATCAAGTCATATTAATAATCCTGTGAGGTAAATACTATTAGTTTTATTACTTATATGAGGAAACTGAAATGTAGAAAGGTTAGGTAACACTCCTAAGGAAACAGTAAATAATGGAGCTGGGATACAAATTTATGTATTCTCACTGTAGTTCAGTATTATACAATAGAAATAAAATGTGAGCTATACATATAATTTTGAATATTCTAACAGCCACATTTAAAAATAAAATAAGTACAATTAATTTTAATAACATATATTATTTAACCATGTCAAAATATTATCATTTCAACATATTGCACTAGTAAATTTTTTAAATGCTCCATTGAAACATGTGGCTTATGGCTACTGTATTGGACAGCTCAGTTCTTGAGTCTGTGTTCTTAGGCTTTAGAACTAACTACACCTTGATATAAAATCATGGTTCCATCATTTATTAGCTGTGTGATATTGGACACCATTCTTATTGTCCCAGAGCCTGACCTTCTTCCTGTGTAAATTGTGTACAATAATGTTACCTACCTCACATGATTTTAAGATTAAGTGAGTGTACAGTGTTTAGAGCAGTGCCTAGCACTATCAGTGATTATTAACTATCATCGTTATCATCCATCATCATTTATTATGCTGACATACTCTAGAATTCATGTTTCTTCTTTTTATGACATATTGTCTTATACACCTGGCAGTGATAAATCCTCCTTAGGGACTACCAACTGTACTTTGTATCCATTTTTTCACTATATCTCTTCACAACCATCCTGCTAGATAGATATCCCAAATTTATAATTGAGGCAACTGAAATTCAGCAAGGTAAAGGAACTTGTATAGATCACAGAAGTAAGAAATGATAGCTCTAGAATTTTTGTTTGCTTTGAATGAACAGATTTTTATATACTTATTTTTGTTTGAATACTTTGAATATTTGTTGAAGTAATTAATAAGCATCAACACTACTTCCAGTGAGCCCAACAATTCTTTATTAAAGTTATTTTAAGTCACATGGCAGTTTATTTAGAGGATTTAAAATTCCTATTTTGAAGAATTACTGCTTGAGATACTGGGAAGTTCCACTGGGATTATGTAATTTAGTGATTGTATTACCACATACACGTGAACTGTGTTATTTTTGGCATATTGATTTAATTTTATGTTTCTGAGCATTCCTGTAATATATGCCTATTGTAGAACATTTTCAGAAGACAAGAAAGTAACAAAAGTAATTTACTTATAATCTTAGCACCAAAAGTTGTTATTCATTGTTAACACTTGGTTTGCTAACAAATGCATGTATATTTTTTACATTATTGAGACTAGACTAGAAACATAATACTGTGACCTCCTCTTTTCATTAAAATTAAATGAGTTTACATCATAAGAATTTTTTAAGAACAATAAAAACTCTTAGAAAACATCACTATTATTGATTGTACAGCTGTCCATAATAGTATAATAATATAATAATTTATAATATAATATAAATAATGTAATAATTTATTTTGTGATGAGCTAATTTCACATTTTCCCCAGTGCAAATCATGATTCAATGACCATCTTTCATATATATTTTCCAGTACATTGGTTTAGATGAATTTCTAAAAAAAGAATAACTGGTTCAAAGAGTTAGCTTTATATTATCAACAGGACAAGTTGTAAAAATTGTTGGAGAGGATGCAAAGAAAAAGGAACCCTCATGCACTGCTGGTGGGACTGCAAATTTGTACAGCCACTATGGAAAACAGTATGGAGGTTCCTCATAAAACTAAGAATTGACCTACCATATGATCCAGCAATCCCTCTACTGGGTATTTACCCCAAAGACTTGAAAATCCAAATCCAAAAAGATATTTGCACACCAATGTTCATAGCAGCATTATTCATGGTGGCCAGGACATGAAAGAAACCAAAGTGTCCTATGATAGATGATTGGATAAAGACGATGTGGTACATATATACAATGGAATATCACTCAACCATAAGAAAAGACAAAATATTGCCATTTGAGACAACATGGATGGACCTCGAGATAATCATGCTAAGAGAAATAAGCCAGACAGAAAAAGTTGAAAACCACACAATACCTTTTATATGTGGGATAAAAACCTAAAAGCAACAAACAAATGGGACAGACAAACAGAGACTCATGGACATGAACAATGGACTATCAGTTACCAGAGGGTAGAGGGGAAGGAGGAAGTAGATGGGGTAAAAGGAGTCAAATATGTAGTGACAGAAAGAAATTTAACTATTGGTGGTGAACATACAATTTTATATATATAATATATAAAATATATATTAAAGTTATTTTAAGTCACATGACAGTTTATTGATATACATCTATATATACATATATACATATACATATATATGTATATGCATGTATATGTATATATGTATATATACATATATATATGTATATATGTGTATATACATATATATATGTATATATGTGTATGTGTGTGTATGCCTTACTGTTAAATTGTATACTTGAAATTTACTAGATTACATTAACCAATGTCACCAAAGAAAAAGGGGTTAGCTTTATAAATATATTGACAAGTACACTAATTTCAATATGTCAATCCATGTTCTTTTAATAAGGTAGATGGCTACTTTGTGTGCTTGATACACTTGTGTTTTATTTTATCTAGGTTTGAAGAAGCTAAGAAGGAGGCTCATGCTGTAGATATGAAGCTTTTGGAGAATTGGGAAGATGATGCCACCCTGGAAAAAAAATGGCCCTTCCTAGGGGTTCCTTTGACAGTCAAAGAAGCCTTCCAGCTGCAAGGTACTGTTTTTTAGGTACATGGGTCTTTAGATACATGGGTCGAACCCACAAATGACATATGTACTCTGAAGTTATAAACTGAAAAAAAAATGTCAAGGGAAAGACTAATGTAAGGGTTTTCGTCATTTCTAATTGAGGGGAAATATTCCGCAAGTTCCATTGGGAAGAGAGACGATATTGACCATCATCTGTTAGACTTGTACGGCACATGAGAGGCTATATTCAGTGCCCATTAATTCTCAAAACAGACTATAAGAATAATATTATTATCTAATTTAAAAGTAAATGAAAATCCCAGGTGTTTGACAGTTAAACATACTTCTAAGTAATTCATTACTTCTAAGTAATTCAAAATAAAAAGGAAAATGGAACTTTTGAACTAAAAAGAAACAAAGCAACAATATACTGAAATGTGTGGGATACAATTAAAGAAAGGATTAGAGGGAAATTCGGACCTTTGGATGAGTATATTTGAAGAAAATAATAATTTAAAATCAATGATCTAAATTTCCACCTTAGGAAACTAGAAAAAGGAGAGCAAATCAAATCTAAACCAAGCCAAAACAATACAGATTAGAGTAAGCTAGAAACAATAAAACAATAGGTGAAATTGATGAAACTAAAAGGTGGTTTGAAATGATCTGAAAACTGACAAGATTTTAGCTACAGAAACAGAGAAAGAATAATAAAATCTAGAAAGAAAGAAGTAGAATGAGTAGAGTTTTTAATCATATTAAAAGAATTATAAATTAATAGCAGTAACAATATAAATACATTAAGCAACACAAATGAAATGTACAGATTCCTAAAGAGACAGAAGTAAACAAAAATGATCGAAGAGGAAAGGAAAATATGGGAGTGATGTCAGAAGCACAGCAGTGTGAGGGGTCCCCTTGATCTCTCCCCTTGAAATTACAACAAATTAAACAGGTACAATAAAACGGAAGATTCACAGCCTAACACACGAACACTTCTGAGAGATCTGCACATAAAAACATCTGAAAGTGGACAAATCAGGTGAGCAAGGGAAGAGGAAAGGGAAGAGAGCAGGTACGGGTGGAAACAGCCTGGAACTCCCTGCAGTACTGAGGGGAGAGGGGAGGAATTGGGTTGTGGTGTACAGTCCCTGTGGTCCCGAGCATTCATGCCTGAGTGATCAGCATATACTAAGGCAGAACCCAGGGATCAGGGCAGAGGCCAGGTGCAACAGCTGTGTTCTAGCAACTGCCATTGCCAAGCAAAAAGCTGAGCCATGGAACCTGACAGCCTTCTCCCACCCTCACTGAGTTCACCTCCCTGCACCATCCCAGAGCTAGCAGCAAGTGTGGGCTATAGAGCAAGAGTCTGCAGCCCTGGGAACTGAGATGCACACTGCAGCTGGTTAGGGGTGACAGGGGTGGTGAATGGAAGCCAGGCAGCTGAAGTCTGGTGGTTGCCATTACTAAGAAAACAAAGCCATAGGCACAGTGGTGGGCTTTCCTTCCCTATCCCACCCCCACCCATCCAGTTTGAGCCTGACAGAGGCACTGGGGTACCTTAGGCAGCACAACACTGCACCTTGCTGCTAGGGTTGCACCAGGACTTCAAGAGCTCTTTAGGGGCTCAGCACCCCATCACCCACCACATTTGCTCATGGGGGTAGAGCCGTGGGACCAAGGCAACTTAGTCACAGACGAGACACACACCTCCTCATGGAATAAAAGGCTTTTTTCTTTTCTTTTCTTTTTTCTTTTTTTTTTTTTTTTTTTTTTTGCCAACAGAGAGACCTGGGCAGTGTAGGAGGCTTATATGCCACTTACTGGAAAACAAAAGAAAAACCTTTTATTAACCTGCTAAAGAGAGATTACTTGAAATAATAATTTTAAAAAAGTAAAGTATATTTCCATAAATGCCTAGGTAGATAAATGATTCATCAAATACCATGAACAACCATGGTGACAAGGCAACTCATAAAGAAAATGAAAAATCTCTAGAAAATAAAATTAAAGATATAGAAATATGCAATTTAAATCACAGAGAATTCAAGATCGCAGTTTTGAAAAATAGGGTGAAATGCAAGAAGACACAGGCAGTTTAGTTTAATGTATTCAGAAATAAAATCAATGATAAAAGGAATACTTTACCAAAGAGATTGAAACTTTTAAAAAGAACCAAATAGAACCATTGGAGTGGAAGAACTCAATAGAAGAGATGAAGAATAAAATAGTGAGCTTAGGAAATAAAGCTGACCAAATGAAGGAAAGAATCAGTGATATCGAAGACAGACATCTGGAAATGATGTGGATAGAAGAAGAGAGAGAGACTTGAGAGTTAAGAAAAATTGAAAAAAAAAAAAACCCGTATAGAACTATCTGGCACCATTGGAAAGAGCAATATAACAATAATGGGTATACCAGAAGAAGAAAGGGAGAAGGGAACAGAGATCCTATTCAATCAATCAATGAGAACTTCCCAAACCTATGGAAAAAACTGAATCATCAAATCTAAGAAGGAAACAAAACATCTAATTATCTCAATCCAAAAAGGCCTTCTTCCAAGGCACCTTAATATCAAAACTGTCAAAAATTAATAACAAAGAAAGAATTCTCAAGGTAGCCAGGGAAAAGAAGATGGTAACCTATAAGGAAAAGCTCATTAGATTATCATCAAAATTTTTTTAATTTCATTATTAGTTCCAAGTATATAGTACATTGGTTGTGCATTTATATAGTTTATGAAACAATTCCCATGATTACTCTATCACCAGTCTGGCTCTATACATAGCCATTACAATACTACTGATTACATTCCCTATGCCGTACTCCCCATCCACATGAATATCATCAGATTTTTTAGCAGAAACTCTACAAGCTAGGAGACAGTGGAATCAAATATTCAAACTATTGAAATAGAGAAACTACCAGCCAAGAATAATATAAACAAACATCACTTTTAGATATGAAGGAGAAATGAAGTCCTTTATAAACATACATAAGCTGAGGGATTTTTCCACCACAAGGCCTGCATTACAAGATATACTGAAGGGGGTTATTCTACCTGAAACAACAGGCAAAAATATATAAATCTATGAGTAAGATGACTAACAGACATAAACAGTATTGTAAACCTTATTCAGGGTATTATAAATTTAAATATTACATAATGGTTAAAGGATATAAAAACATTTTTAAGAGAGAAGAAGATAGTAGCTAATGCAACTCAGAAATGAACTCACAGCATTAATAGGGATAATTTGAGACAACAAAAACAGAAAAGCAAAGAGGGTAAATATTTGAATTTGCTTAGAGGGATGGAAATAAGACATATGAGGAAGAAGAAGGACTACGGTGTATATGAAACTTTCTTTTACATAAACTTAATGGTCACCACTCAAGAAAATCCAGAACTGAGACACATAACTTACAAAAAAGAGGAAACAGAGGGAAAAATCATAGAATACCACCAAACTAAAATGGCAGACAGAATCACAAGGGCAAAGAAAAAGTGGAGACACTGAACTATCAGAAAACAAAAGATAAAATGGCTATAGGAAAACCTCATATGTCAAGAATCACCCTAAATGTAAACAGACTGAATTTGCCAATAAGAAGATACAGAGTAGCAGATTTTATCAAAAACCAAAACCCAACCATATGTTGCCTTTGAGATACTTCTCAGCTGCAAGGGCAAGTATAGACTCAAAGTGAAAGGATGGAAAATGATACTCCAGGCAGTGGCTTCCAGAAAAAAGTGAGTAGAGACATATTTATATCCAATGAAATAGACTTCAAGATAAAAAAGGTAACAAGAGACAAAGATGTATACTTCACAAAGATAAAGGGGACAATACATCAAGAAGACTTAACACTTACCAATGTATATGCTCCCAATTAGGGCACACAAGAATACATAAAGCAACTACTAACAGAACTAAAGTGAGAAACTAACAAAAACACAATCACCATAGGAGACCTAATGCTTCAGTCTTAAATGACACATTAAATGAACTGGACATAACATATACAGAGCCTTTCATCCCAAAATGCCAGATTATATATTTTTCTCTAGCACACATGGAACATTCCCAAGGATAGACCATATGTTGGGACACAAAACTATTTAAGAAAATTGAAATCATAGTAAGCATATTCTCCAGCCACAGTACTTTGAAATTGGAGATCAACTGCAAAATAATAATAATAATAATAATAATAATAATAATAATTAATAATAATAATAATAATAATGAAGAAGAAGAAGAGGAGGGGGGAGGAGGAGGAGAAGCAGCAGCAGCAAGGGAAACCATAAATATATGGAGATTAAACAACATGCTACTAAAGAGTGACTGGATTAAAGAAGTAATAAAAGGAGAGATCAAGAGATACATATAAACAAATAAGAATGATACTACAACATATCAAAACTTTAGGGATACTGCAAAAGCAGTAATAAGAGGAAAGTTCATATTATTACAGGCCTATCTCAAGAAACAAGAAGGAGCCCAAATCAACAGCTTAACATTACATTTTAAAAAACTAGAACTAGAAGAACAAATGGAGCCCAAAGTCAGCAGAAAGAAGGAGATAATAAAAATTAAAGCAGAATTAAATGATATTGAGAATAAAACCTGGTAAGGATGACACAAAAAAAGAAAATGTTAGACTAATATCTCTGATGAATACAGGTGTAGAAATCCTAAACAAAACACTAGCAAATTAAATACTATACATTTAAAAAATTATACATCATCAAGTAGAATTCATTCCAGGGGCACAAGGATGGATGGTTCAACATACATAAATCGATCAGTATCATACACCACATAAACAAAATAAAGGATAATATTCATATGATTGTATCAGTAGATTCAGACAAAGCATTTGACAAGATACAGCATCCATTTATGATCAAAACCATCTATTTATGAATAAAACCCTTAATAAATGGGTATAGAAGGAAAGTATCTCAACATAATAAAGGCTGTATATGACAAAATCTCAGCTAACATCATACTTAATGATGAAAAACTGAAACCTTTTCCTCTAAGGTCAGGAACAAAACAGGTTTCTCCGCTATCACCACTCTTATTCAATATCGTATTGTAAGTACTATCTAGAGCAGTTAGGCAAGAGAAAGAAATAAAAGGCATATACATGGACATAAAGAAGTCAAATTATTACTTTGTGCAGATGGCATGATTCTCTATATAGAAAGCCCTAAAATATCCACAAAAATACTATTAGAGGCAAAAAACAAATACAGTAAACTTGCAGGATACAAAATCAACATACAAAAATCCATTGCATTCTTATACATTACTAATAAAATTTCAGAAAAACAAATAAAAATCCAAAATTCCTTCTGCAATTGCAACAAAAGAAATAAAATGCCCAGGAATAAACCTAACAAACGATGTGAAGGACCTATATACTGAAAACTATAAGACATTATTAAAAGAATTTGAAGAAGACACAAAGAAATGGATCATGCTCATGGATCAGAAGAATCAACATAGTTTAAATGGCCATATTACCCAAAGCAGCATACAGATTTAATGCAATTTCCATCAAAATCCCAATGGCATTTTTCCCAATGGAATTTTTTAAAGAAATAAAACAAAAAACTTGAGATTTGTATGGAATCACGAAACACCTCAAATAGCCAAAGTAATTCTGAGAAAAAAGTACAAGGCCTGAAGTATCACTCTGCCTCACTTCAAATTATTTTACAGTGACAATCAAAACAGCATGATATTGACACACACACACACACACACACACACACACACACACACACACACACACAGACGAGTGGAACAGAATGAGACCCTAGAAGTAAACCCACACATATATAGGCAAATAATTTTCAACAAAGGAGCTAAAAACATACAATGGAGAAAAGAAAGCCTCTTTGATAACGGGTGCTGGGAAAATAGGAAAGCCATATACAAAAGAATGAAACTAGACTGCTGTCACCATACACCAAAATTTAATTGAAAATGGGTTATAGACCGAAATATAAGACCTGAAACAAGGAATTACGTAGAAGAAAACAGGTACTAAACTCATGAACTTTGAATTTAGAGAAGTTTATGAATTTGACCTCAAAAGCAAGGAAAGTACGAGCAAAAATAAATGAATGGGACTATATCAAAATAAAAAGTTCTGCACAGCAAAAAAAAAAAAAAAACTATCAAGAAAACAGGCAACCAACTGAATAGGAGAAGATATTCGCAGACAGTGCCTTCGATAGGGGTTAGTATCTAAAATATACAGAGAATTCATACAATTCAACAACGACAACAACAGAAAACAAAAACAAAAAAAATCCAATCAAAAAATGTGCAGAGAACCGGAACAGTCACTTCTCCCAAGAAGACACGCAAATGCTCAACAGACTTATGAAGGGATGCTCAATTTCACTAGCTATTAGGGAAATGCAAGTCAGAATTAATGAGATACAAAGCAGTCATGGGGACATGTGTCCTTTTTAAAATATTTTTTAATATTTCAATTATAGTTGGCACACAATATTAGATTAGTTTCAGGTGTACAGCATAGTGATTAGACATTTATAGAATTTCTAGTGATCATTCTGATAAATCTAGTATGCATCTGACACCACACACAGTTGCTACATTATTGACTATATTTTTATAGTTTACCTTATATCCCCATGACAATTTTTTAACTATTAATTTGTATTACTTTTTTTAAAAAAATATTTTTTTAATTTTTCAATTACAGTTGATATACAGTATTATTAGTTTCAGGTGTACAACATGGTGATGAGACTTTTATATAACCTTTGAAGTGATCACCTTAATAAATCTAGTACCCATCAGACACCATACATAGTTGTTACAATATTATTAACTATATTTCATGTGCTACACTTTACATCTCCGTAACTATTTTGTAACTACCAATCTGTACTTCTTAATGCTTTCCTCTCTCTCATGCACTCCCCACCAGTATAAATAAATAATGCTGCTTTGAACATATGGTTGCATGTGTCCCTTTGAAGTAGTATTTTGGGTTCCTTCAGATAAATACCCAGAAGTGAGATTGCTAGGTCCTTCTTTGTCTCTTATTGTAGCCTTTGTTTTTAAGTCTGTTTTGTCTGGTATAAGTATTGCTACCCCGGCTTTTGTTTTGTTTTGTTTTCATTTTCATGAAATATCTTTTTCTATCCCATTTCAATCTATGTTTGCCTTTCAATCTGACGTGTCTCTTTTAGGCAACATATATAAGGGTCTTGTTTTCTTATCCATTCAGCCACCGTATCTTTTGATTGGAACATTTAAGCCTTTTTCATTGGAAGTAATTGTTGATAGATATGTAATTATTGCCATTTTATTGTTCACATTTTTGATATATACATATTTTTTCTTAAAGAAGCCCTTCCAACATTATCTGTAATACTGGTTTAGTGGTGATGAACTCCTTTATCTTTTTATTGTCTGGAAAGTTCTGTATCTGTCCTTCGATTCTAAATGGTAGTCTTGCTGGGTAGAGTCATCTTGGTTGTAGGTCCTTGCTTTTTATCACTTTGAATATTTCCTGCCAATCCCTTCTGGGGATTGGCCTGCAACATTTGTTGAGAAATCAGCTGACAGTTTTATGGGAGCTCCCTTTTAGGTAACTAAATGCCTGTCTCTTGCTGCTTTTATGATTCTCTTTGTCTTTAACCTTTGGCATTTTAATGACGTGTCTTGGTGTGGGCCTCTTTGGGTTCATCTTGTTTGGGACTGTCTGAGCTTCCTGGACTTGTATGTGTATTTTTTTCACAAGATTAGGGAAGTTTTCCATCGTTATTTCTTCAAATAGTTTTTTATTTTCTTTCTCTCTCTCTTCTTCTAGTGCCCCTGTGATGCAAATGTTGGTATGCTTGATGTTGTCCCATAGGCTGCTTAAAGTACTCTTAATTTTTTAGATTCTTTTTTCTTCTTGCTGTTCTGATGAGTGTTTTCTGTTACCTTATCTTATAAATTGCTGGTTGATCCTGTTTCATCTAATCTTTTGTTGATTCCTTCTAATGTAGTCTTCATTTCAATTACTGTATTCTTCACTTTTGACTGTTTTGTTTTCTATCTCCATTTCTATGTTTCCTATATCTTTGTTAAAGTTCTCACTGAGTTCATCCACTTTTCCCCTAAGTTCATTGAGCATCCTTATTACCAGTGTTTAGGACTCTGCATCTGGTAGATTGCTTTTCTCCATTTTGTTTAGTTCTTTTTCTGGATCTTTGTTCTGTTCTTTCATGTGAGACATGTTTCTTTGTCTCCCCATTTTGGCTGCCTCCCTGTGTTTGTTTCTATGTATTAGGTAGGGCTGCTATGTCTCCCAGTCTTAGTAGTGTGTCCTTATGTTGTAGTTACCTGTGTAGCCCAGTGGCAGTTTTTCCTGGTCCCTTTGGCTGACTGGTTTTAAGGATTGGGTGGTGAGGGGTAATGCTATGGGGCAGGATTCACTTTGGCAATGCTTTGGTGCTTGCCCAGTTCTCCCCTTTGGGTGTGTCCTCCTCATATGCACCCAAGGGTGGTGCTCCAGCTCAGGTCGAAGCCAGCCATTGGGCATGCCCATCTAAGGGCCTCCAAGGAGGGACCCAGTCACAGGCCCAGTTCAGCTGCTGCCTGTGCACTGTACAGACCACCTAGCAAGAGTCAACAGACAATTCATAAGTGGCTGCCCTTTGTGCTGGGATTAGAGGTACCTTGAGATGCCAAGTTGGGAAGCAAGGCTGGCTGCCACCTGTGCTGGGCTTGGATGTGTTTCAAGAGGCCAAGCCACAAACCAGGGCCAGCTGCCACTAGTGCCGGGCTTGGGGCTGCTCAGCAAGAGGTACGGGGCATGCTGAGGCCAGATGCTATTTCTTTGGGTCTTGCGAACCTTTGAGAGATCATAGGAAAGTTCACAGCATGTACCAAGAGAGGCCATTTGCATGGAAAAAACAACTGGAAGCAGATTGGATGGGCCTGCAAGTAGGAAGGGGAGGGGTCTCAGGGAATTACCTGGGCAAGGCAACCTGAGTTATCCATGTGGATGGAGACTCAGATATGGTGGCCATCTGCGTCTGCGTGCTGGAGCGGGAAGGGCTCAACAAAGGAACAATGGCTCATGCCAGCAGTTCTGTCTGGGAGAAGGCTGCCCCTCCAACGTTTGCCCTGAAGTTGAGTTCTAATGCCAGCCTTCAAGTTTGTTGGTTCTGTCTCCTTGCAGAGTTCCCATGCAGTCAAAGGTCAGTGGCTCCCTATGATTGGCCTGGGGCTTTCTTGTAGGAGCTACAAAGATAGCTGAGTGTGGTTGCTTCCTAAGCTTGACCTGGAGGTATGTGGGAGAGGCCAGGCCACAAACCAAGGCCAGCTGTCACCAGCACTGGGACTGGAGCAATTTAGGAAAGGGTCTAGGCCACTTCAAAGTATGAGACTGCCTGCGGGCTGCCCATAGGCTCAGCAGCTGAAGGAGTCTTGGGCAGTATGGGAATTTGGTGAGGCAAGATCCCAGGTCATCACCATGGTAGAGAGAGAGACACTCTCCAGGTTAGTACAGCCCCAGATTTGGTGCCATTGCTGAGCCTGTGGACATTCAGAAAAGTCTGAGATCACACTGAAGCCAATTGCCACTCATCTGGGGCCCCAGGCCCCCAAGATTTGTTCAAGAAGCATTGCAGCTCAGGTTGGAGCTGGTTGCCCACCACCTGCATTGTCCTTTGAGATGTGTGAGCTCAGTCTTATGATCACTGCCACTAGAGTCTCCTGCCAGGAGATCTAGGTGTGGCTGACTGCCTAGCTAGGAATTTACTTTAGGCAATTCAGAAGTTGGGTGGGGCAAGTAGATCTCACTGGGCCAGTGTAGATCCAGATTTGACTGTGTGGGGGCAGGCTCAACACAGGCAAGATGGTGCCTGCCTGCAGGCTACTCAGGAGTAGGGCTCAACATAGGGACAGTGACACCTGTTCAGGTAGTCCTCCCCATAAAGCCACACAACTAAGTCTCTCCCCATATGTCTCTGACACCTCCCAAGCTGTTATCCCTCCTCTGGATCCCAGGGCGAGTGTCTGTGTGTGAGCAAGTCTCTGTGCGGGCCGTTTAAGAAGACATCTGTGTTTCCAGCAGTCTTCTGTCTCACCCAGGTTGTTAGAATCCACACTGGTTTTCACAGCCAGTGGTTGTAGGGGCTCCTCTTCCCGGCACTGGAACCCAGGGCTGGGGAGCCAGGTGTGGGCCTGGGGCCACTTGCTCCTCGGGGGGTACCTCTGCGCCCAATTCTCATGGGTTTGGAGTCAGCCCATTTTGTGTCTCTGCCCCTACTACAGGTCTCAATGTGACCTCTTCTTTATATCCTTAATTATAGGAGTTCTGTTCACCTAGTCTTCAGATAGTTTTCCAGATTGATTGTTCTATAATTTAGTTGTAATTTTAATGTGGTCATGGGAAGTGGCAAACACATTTACCTACTCCACCATCTTAACTAGAACTTCTCTATTTCATTTTTTATGTTTCATACCTCTTTGTTGAATTCTCACTGAGATCATATTCTTCCCCTAAGTTCTTTGAGCATCCTTATAGTCACTGTTTTGAACTCTGCATCTTGTAGATCCCTTGCCTCCATTTTGTTTAGTCTTTTTTTCTGGAGTTTTGACCTGTTATTTAATTTTGAACATGTTTATCTCCTCATCTTGCTTACTTTCTGTGGTGTGTGTGTGTGTGTGTGTGTGTGTGTGTGTGTGTGTGTGTGTGTGTTAGGTAGATCTGCTATGTCTTCTGGTCCTGGAATCGTGAGCTTATGTAGTAGGTGTCCTATGGGGCTCAGTGGCACAGTCTCCCCATTTACCTGAGCTGGGTGCTCCAGGTGTGTCCCTTGTGTGGGTTGTTTTGTGCCCTCCTG
This sequence comes from Cynopterus sphinx, assembly GCA_030015415.1. Lineage (NCBI taxonomy): Eukaryota > Metazoa > Chordata > Mammalia > Chiroptera > Pteropodidae > Cynopterus > Cynopterus sphinx. The sequence goes on from CM057388.1 coordinate 81,125,691, forward strand.
TTGCAGTTTAGCTTTGATTGCTATTGCCCCTTCAGTGGGTGACATTGACCCTCAGGCTGACTGAGTACTGGCCATGATAAACAGCAGACAAGCTGTGGCATGGGGGCTGACCCCTTGGAGCAGGATTTGTTTTAGCGGGGCTCTGGTACTGCCAAGTACACTGTTTGGGGTTTATCATTTGTGGTGCTAATTGGGTGGTACTCTGCTGTCATCTGAAGCCAGCCAACTTGTATGTTGGTTCTGGAGCCTCTTTGGAGGGGCCCCAGTAAAGGCCAAGGAAAGCCACTGCCTCTATCTGGCCTGTAGCTACTGGGTGGAATCTACAAAGCAGTCTGTGGTTGATAGCTGCCTGTGTTAGGGTTGGAAGCACATGGGATTGGTTATACTATGAACTGAGGCTGGCTGCCACCAGTGCCGTGCTTGGGGCCACTTACTAAGAGGTACGAAACATGAAGCCAGGTACTCTTTTTATTTTTTTTATTTTGTAGACCTTTGATAGATTCTAGGAAATACTGCAGCATGGGCCCAGGCTGGTCACTTGTATGGATTAGGCCAGATGCATGGATTGAGTAGAGCAGGGTCTCAGAGACTCATCAGGGTGGTGCAAGAGTGGTGTTAGCCAGGTTAATAGAGACTCAGATTCATCATCTGCCTACACTTGCAGGCTGTGCATGGGGTGGAGAGCTCAACACATAAACAATGGCGCTTCCCAGCACTTTGTCTTGGAAAGAGGTGCCCCTCTCCCAGCCCTCTGAAGGCAAACAATTCAGTTTCTCTGCATATGTCCCTTTTCTGGAGGTTAGGGTGAGTGTTTGCAAGTGAGTCTGTGCTCCCGGGCCTTGTATCTCACCTGGGCTGAGTTTCTACTGTTTTTCACATCCAGGTGTCATGGCGACTCTTCCCCCTAGCACTGGTTCTCTGGACTGGGGAGTCTGGTGTAGGGCTACAAGTCCTCCCTCTTCAGTGGGGACGTCCACCAAGATATCCCTCCTGATTCTTAACCACCATACATAGGTGTGAGACAAAGCTGTTTCAGATCTCCACCCCTCCTATCAGTTTTCTATATGTCCTTAGCTATAGGACTTATGTTCATCCACTATTCGGGTTGTTCTCAGGAGTGGTTGTTCTTCAATTTAGTTGTAATTTTGAGTGGTCACAGGAAGAGATGAGCACAGCAATTGCCTACTCTACCATCCTGACCAGAATTTCTCCTCATTCTTTTTTTAATGAGGTAGATAAATATAATAGAATCCACATTTAAGTAAATTTATTAAGTCATACATCCATTACCATAATGTAGTAGTAAAACATTTATTTCTCCTAAATATAATCTCTTATATTATTTACATTTATTCTGTTCCCTCTCCTAACTCCAGGAAACCAATAAACTACTTTCTGTCTTTATGGAGTTCACTTTTATGGATATTTCCTGTAAATGGAATCATACCATGCATGAGAGGAACTCCTTTCACATATCATGATTTTAGATTCATCCATGTTATAGCGTATATTAGTACATCATTGCTGTTTATTTCTGAGTGGTATTCCATTATAGAGTTATATGACATTTTGTTTATCCATTCACAGTTTGATAGAAACTTGGGATATATCCTCATTTGAGCTGTTATAAGCAATGCTGCTATGAACATTTGTGTACGAGATTTTTGTGGGAATATGTTTTCAGTTTTCATGGTTATATGTGTGTGTGTGTGTGTGTGTGTGTGTGTGTGTGTGTGTGTGTGTAACTGCTTCATTACCTAAGAACTTCATGTTTAACATTTTGAGTATCTGTAATTTTTTTCCAAAAATGCCCATACCATTTTACATTTCTACTGGAAGTGTGTAAGGATTCCCACTTCTCTACATCCTTACTATTTGCTATTGTCTTTTTTATTTTGACTGTCTTAGTGGCCATCATATGACATCTTATTTTCTTTTTAATCTGCACCTAGTTTGTACTTCCCTGTAGGCTAATTATTTTTTTTTTAAATAGAGTGAAGTAGTACAGAAAAAATTTATGTCTCCTTTGCCTATCATCCCCATGTACATGTGTTGTAGCCACCAGCCCCTGCTAGACACACGGACTACTGGAAATCAGTGAGTTATAGGAAACACACTCTTTATTCGGCCAGCTAGGTCTGCCAGGGGTATACAGTCACCAAATTAAGCAGCCCCGAAATGTGGAGTTAAAGGGTTTTTAAGCCCTAAACCCCATTTTTCATTCTGTTTGAACACACAAGTCTATTTTTCTTCTTTTTACTGTCAACCCCCAGGTCGGTTGTACAAGCAGGAGGTACAGAAGTAGAAATCTTATTGTTAGAATGTTATGTTTCTGTGGGCGATAGCCTATGTTCCCATGGGTGATGGCCAAGTAGTAATTTTCCAGCCAGCACATATGAGCCTTCTCTTTTTTCTTCCCCCCTCCTTAACAACACACACAATGACTATCCTGAATTTGCTTTATCTTACAAGTATATTCTTAATATTTTCATGGGCTTATGAATTCACTACTGAATAATAAATATTCTGTCTGCTTTTTTATGAATTTTGTCATACTGTACATCTTCTACAGTTTTTTTACTTCAAAATTATGTTTGGGATTATCTATATCTGTATCTTTACTTATTTTAACTTTTGATTATTATTATTATGTGAATAAATTACAACCTACTTTTCCCTTACCCTTCTTAGATCGTTTCTATTTTTTTCCATTATAAGTAATATGCATATGTGTGACAATTTTTCATAGCAGTATGTATAATATTGGGATTGCTGGTTCATAAAATATGAAACATCTTCTACTTTACTAGATATTGTGACATTGCTTATCATAGTATTTTATCAGTTTACATTCTCTTACAAGTATTGAACAGTTCCATTTCTCTATGTTTTTGCCAAAACATGATGTCCTTCAACTAATTTTTTTTGTCAGTGAGGTAGATAAAAAATGGTATCTCATTATTGATTTAATTTTGGATTTCCTGGATTACTTTTGAGATTTAGCAACTTCTCATATGTTTTTTGGGCCTTTCAGGATTCTTTGTCTGAAATTCTTGTTAATTTTCTTTGCCTTTTTTATTGGTGTTTTTGTCTTTCTCTTCTAGAGCTATGGGATTTCTTTATATATTTTGGATACTCATTCTTTGATATTTATAATGCAAATAACTTCTCTGTTTTTTGCTTGTCTTTTATCTTTATGTATAACTTGTTGAACAAAATTAATATTTTGTGTTAATAAATTTTTTTTTACAATTCCTGTTTTTATATCATTTAAAATTTTTGGAAACCTGAGGTTATAAGATATTTGCATATATTTTCTTTTAATATTTTAATGATTTTCCACCTTCAAGTATTTACTGTAGTTTTATTTTTGTGTATGATATATATTTTTTCATATGAAGGCCAGTTTTCTAGTACTTTTACAAGGTCATCCTCTCATTACCGATCAAATTGGCACTTTTATTTTATACCAAGTTTTCATGTATACCTAGATCCTTTTCTAGCCTCTCTCTTGATTTTCTTCATGACCTTGATTCTTTTTACTTCTCTAAACTATTCTCTAAGATGGGTTAATAAAACTACTTAACAGTTTAGGTTGTTGAATGTTGGAATTCATAATAATAGCTTTTATTTATTACATGTGTTTTTATTCTTTACATTCAATATTTAATTTATTCCTATAAAAACCAAGAATCCAGTAAAAACGCCAATAAAAAAAAAACAAGGAAAGTTAAGTGACTTTCCCAGTGTTTGTAGATTTGGTAAGCTACAGAGATGGGCTTTGAACTCAGTTCTGATTCCAAAGCCTATGCACTTTCCACAAAGTCATACCACCTATCAGTACTAAGCAATCACTCACAAATTGCTGGGTTGGTTCATTAAAGTACTCAATAAATTGTTCCTATTTTTATTTAATAACATTTTAACATTCTTATCTTGTGGACTTTACAGGAATGCCTAATTCTTCTGGCCTTGTGAATCGTCGTAATGTCATTTCCAAAACTGATGCCACTGTAGTGGCTTTACTGAAGGAAGCTGGTGCCATTCCCCTTGGCATAACCAACTGTAGTGAGCTGTGCATGTGGTATGAATCCAGCAATAGGATCTATGGCCGATCCAACAACCCATATGATTTACAGCATATTGTAGGTGGAAGTTCTGGTGAGTTGAACATTTCAGTGCATCCCTTTGTAGAGGGGGTACAGATACTGTTGCACAAACTTCTGGGGAAATCGTAATTAGGTGTTTATGGTAAAGTAAGTTGCAAAATTTGTCATGGATTGGTGAAGAGTATTGTAAATAATGAACATTCATTCTCTTGGTTTGAGTGTATGTGTATATATGTGTAATAAGAGAGAGAGAAGGGAAAGGGGGGAGAGAAAGAATGTGGGTTAGTGAAGCTGGTTTAGATTAGGACCACCTATATTTTCTTGAAATGAAGGTGATAAAATAGTGTAAGTACACTGAGCTCTGATAACTGTGCTTTTGCACTTGAAACTGTGTAATACAGGAGTATAGCAGATATGGTCATGGGAATTCTCTCTAAGGAGGTGATATTTGTTATGAAACTCAATGGATCAGAGATAACTAATTACTCTGGGTGTGGGGATAGTCAGTCAAGCAGAAAGCATTCTAGGTAAAGAATACAGAAAGTGCAAAACCTGAGGTTGGAACATGCTTAGTGTGTTCAGTGAAAAAAGCTGGTGTAGTGAGTAAGACAGCGAGGAGTTAAGAGATGAAATCAAAAAGTTTCATCCAGGGCAGATTATGTGGAGGAACAAAAACTGAAGCAAATGGAGAAATTACAAGTCAACTTTAATCGTCGGGGAGATAATAAGAGTGGCTTCAACTAGTGTTTGTGGAAATGATAAAAACAAAGCAAAAAATAACTTGGGTTTCTGACTCTCAAGAGATGGTGCAGCCATTCATTCAAATGGAGAAAACTGGAAAAGCAGGGACAAATGGGGACAACATGATTTAGGAATACCACTTTGAACATGTTATATTTAAGATGTTTGTAAGACAGCCATTGGAGGTGTCAAGTAGCCTATTGGATATGTATATAAGTCTGAGTAATGATCTGGGGTAAAAATAATTTAGGAATTGTCATCATAAACATGGTATAATATCTAAATTATAACTTACAAGAATAAATGCAAAAAAACGGGGTGTATGTTTTAATGGAGAAGAAACAGGGTCTATGACAGTGCCTCATCATTATGCAGGTTAAAAAGAGGAGACATGTCAAGCAAAGAAAATTAAGAATTAGCAATAAGTGATATAGGAACAAAAAAGAATGTATTAGAGACTACAGTTTACATGACATTTATCAAACCTGAAGGCACATATACTGTGGGTTAGTGAAATATAGTGTTTAAGCTTGTGGTTGCTAGAGCCAAAGATAACATTGACAGTTGTTTGCTATGTGACCTTGGTAACATAATGAAGATACTCAGTGGGTCAGTTTCCTCAACTTGTAAAATAGCCATACTAAAGAAGCCTCTTTGTAAGGGTATTGTGGCAATTATAAATGTAAATGTGACTTTAGGTTTCTGGTCCATCATGTTAGAAGCTTGGAAGTTCCTGCTCCCTTCTCTACAACAAGATAAAAGCCGAACAAACTGAAAATCAACAACTGTTCTCAAAAACAGCAGAAAACTGATGTCATAGGTCAAACCACTGTCTAAAAAACTGAAGAGAAAGAAAGATAGATAAAGAGAATCAAAACTTAACAGAAGGCCAGAAACAGAAAACTTTGTGAGAATCAGTACAGGGGAAGGAAAACTTAAACTATAATTGATTAGTTGCCTGAGGTTCAGTGAGGAAAAGTTTGAGAGTTAAAATATCCAGGGGCCTTGAACACATTCATGAATTTTATAGCCAGGATTCCTACTAAGGTTATCACAGTGAAGATAGGAGAAAAATCATCTTGTGCTTCAGGCAGGGGGAAGTGAGGTAAGTAGCAATCTTGAAATACGACCAAAGCATTCTGTTTCCAACAAGGAATGCCTTCAGTTAAACTATCTTATCAGAGGCTAACTGGGGTTTTACCAGAGACTAACTAAACTTACCTGTAAAAAGGAAAATACCCAACTCCTGACCCCTCTAGGCTTCTCGTCCCAACAAAAGAGGAAAAACAGAACTGAGAAAAATGTATTAAGGTTATAGGCCAGGAATGCAGAATAACTAAAAGACTAAGATGTAGGACTATAGAATGCTTTCTCTCTTCCCAAATCTTAATACACATCAGTAGGGCTTCTGTATAACAGATGGATACAACTAAATGAACTGTGGAGCATACGTGGTATTTGATACAGCTCTAGGGAAACCCAAAGACAACAGTGGAGACAAAGGCAAGGATTCAAATTTAACATCTGACACAGATACAGAAAACAGTAAATACAGCCTAACCCTTAGCCAGATAAATATAAAGTTTCCCACTGCGGGCCTCTTAATTTCAGGTCCTTTTACCCAGTACATCATGTATGGCTTTCTACAACAGATTAAAAAGATACATATCATATAAAAAGATACATATCACAGTTTGGAAAAGACAGACTTAGATATGACAGTGATGTTTAAATTATCAGACTGTAAATTTAAAACAACTATGATTAATATGCTAAGGATGATAATGGAGAAAGTGGACAACATGCAAGCACACACAGATGTGTAAAGTAAGCAGAGAGACAGAAGCTAAGAATCAAAAGGAAATGCACACTATAATAGAAGTGAAGAATTCCTTTGATGGGCTTATTGATGCATTTGACAGACCTAAGGAAAGATTCAGTTGTATTTAAGAAACATCAATAGAAATTTCAAAAAATGAAATGCAAAAAGAAAAAAAAACATCTAATAACTGTGGGATTATAAAAGGTGTAACATACACATAGTGGTAATACAAAGAGAATAAAGAGATAAAAGAACAGAATAATTGAAGCAATAATGATAATTTCCCAAAATTAATTATAGATAACCAACTACAAGTCCAGGAAGCTCAGAGAACAGTAAGCAACATAAATACCAAAAACAATCTACCTCTAGGCATCATATCCAACCTGTATAAAATCAAAGAGAAAGGGAAAATCTTCGAAGAAGCAAGAAGAAACATATACCTTACCTATAGAATTGCAAAGATGATTATGCAATGGATGGAATGTATTCTCCTAAATTCATTTGAAATCTCTAATATGATATTAAGCATGTAGCCTTTGGGAGGCAATTAAATTATGAGCGTGGAACCCTCTTTTCTTCTTGCTAACATGTAAGAATACAATAAGAAGACAGATGTCTGAAATCAAGAAGAGTGCTTTCACTAGAACCAAGCCATGTTGGCACCCTTATCTTGACTTCTAACCTCCAGAATTATAAGAAATAAATTTCTAATATATAAGCCATGTAATCTATGATACATTGTTATACAGACCAAACTGACTAAGGCAGATTACATCAGACATTTTATCAGAAAACATGCAAGTGAGAGCAGAGTGGAGTGAAATATTTAAACTATTAGAAGAACCACCAACCTATATTTATGTATCCAGAAGAATTATCTTTAAAAGTGAAGGAGAAATAGAGTTTTTCAGGGAACAACTTTGAGAGGAAATTTTCAACAGCAGACTTTTGGCTCAAGAAGTATTAAAATATAAAAGTTTTTCAGGGAAAAAGAAAATGATATTGGCCAGAAACTTACATCTACATAAAGAAAAATCTTTAGAGAAGGAGTGAATTGAGATAAAATATTTTAACATTTGTATTTTAATCGATCTAGCAGATGATGTTTTTTTTTTTCAAAATAATATCAATAATGGGTGATTGTAAGTTATGGATAAATAAGATGAATAACAGCAATGTTATAAAAGATGGGAGGGAGGAAATGGGAATACTGTTATAAGGTAATTTCAATGTTTGGCAAGTAGCATAGTGTTAATCAAAGGAGGGATTGGATTAGTCGTGTGCATTATAAACTGAAGGGCAAATACTAAAAAAGTCAAATTTATATATATGAGAGGATAAAAAATGGAAACATAAAAAACCATCAGTAATAACCAGAGTAGGTAGAAAAACAAACCAAATAACTAAGGCAATGAATAGACAGTGGTAACAAATATGGTAGATATTAATTTAACTATATCAGTAATTACTTTATCAATAGTCTAAATACACCTAGAAGACAAATACACTCAAAATGGATTAAAAAGACCCAACTGTATGTTACCTACAAGACAAAAACAAATCAAAATGTAAAGAGAATAAAATAATAATTAAAATAATTATTAAAGTTAAATAAAATAAATTTAAAAATAAAATATAAAGACAACAAAAAATTAAATATAAAGATATAAATATTAAAAGTAAAGAGATTGTTAAAAATGTACCCTGTTAACACTGATCTAAAGAAAGCTGGAGTAACTTTATTAATTTCAGATCAAGACGACTCCAGAGAAAGAGCAATTATTAGGGATAAAAAGGGCATTGCATATTGATAAAGGGATCGCTTCTTCACAAAGGCATAAATATCCTTAATGTGTATGTATGAAACCATCAAGATAAATAAAAAATGGATAGATCTGCAAGGAAAAATAAGTGAATACACTATTATAGCTATTGACTTCAATACCCCTATGTCAGTAATTGCCAGATCCATAAAGCATAAAATTAGGACATTTTCAAACTGAATAACACCATAAGTCAACTGAATCTATTTGACATCTATAGAATTTTTTTCCAAGACCTACAGAATATACATTCTTCTCACATTTACATGAAACACTCACCAAATGGACTATATTCTGGGCCATAAAACACTCCTTAACCAACTTGAAATAATTGAAATCACATGAAGTATGCTCTCAGACAACAATAAAATTAAAGTAGAACTAAATTACAGAAAGATAGCTGGAAAAAACTTTAAATACTTGGAGAGTGAACAATGTACTTCTGAAAAATAAATGAATTAAAGAACTAAATGAAAATGAAAATACTACTTATCAGAATTTGTGAGGGAGTGATGTCAGCAAGATAGAAGAGTAGTTATTTCCAAGCCCTCACTTCTTAATAGAAACATTTTTAAAAAATAGAGACTGGCTAATAAAACTTTACGGGAGATTTGGAAAACAGTCAAAGGTCTACAGCCACCAAGTGAATGAACAGTTCAGAAAACCCACATTCAGAATAGTTGGACATTTCACAGTAATTTTATTCAATCTTGTTCCAAACCCTCACTGGCAGTGTGGTTGTGAGGAATCAACTACTCAATTCCACATTTCTTCTCTTTAAATATAGGTAATAGAGTGGAACTAATTTGAAATTTTCTAACCTGGAGGCTTCCTGAATAACTGGTCTCTGTTTTTCCTTACTCTGAGCTCAGATGGGAAACGGAAGCATAGCTTAGATCTCTGAATGGGAAAAGCTACAGGAAAGAGCAAGCACTACTCATGAAAGCTGCAGGGTAACTACAGAACTATAGACACCTGTAGACCCTATAGACAAGGGCTTACAGGTACAGGGATACAATAGAACATCCAAGGATCCAAGAATAAGTGAGCCAGAGACTATTTGGGAAATTATGATATTTATTACTCCTATATGTGAAGGAATTGAGAAAAAGCACGTGTGTGTGCACATGCACATAAACACACACAGGCAAAACTCATTCTTAGAAAAGACCTGAAAAGGCTTCATGCCTTCATCCCAGGTTGATCTCAAGGCTTGGAACATGTCTTGCTTATTATTGAGGGTTTTCCTCAGAATGGAGACAGTCTATAAAAAGGAGAAGTGGATGCTTTCCAACATCCAAATTTCAACAAATATCATGAGGAATACAAAATAACATGAAAACATGGCTCATTCAAAGGAAGAAAATGAAGTTATATAAGCTGTAATTAAAGATACACAGATATTGGACTTACTAGACAAAACTTTAAAGGGATTGTCAAATGCGTTCTAATTGCTAAAGCAAAACATGGGCAAAGAACTAAGGAAATCAGGAAAATGATATGTGAACAAAATGAGAACATCAAAAAAATTCTTAAAAAGAAGTAATTTTGGAGCTGAAAAATATAACTTAAAAAATTTACAAAAGGGATTCAAAGGCAACTTGAACAGTAAAATGAAAGAATCAGTGAATTTGAAGACGTCATTTGGAATTATCAAGTCTGAGGAACAAAGAGAAAAAGAATGAAGAAAAGTGAATAGAGAGTAAGGAAAATTTAGGGCATCAGCAAGATCAGTTTATGCTTTATGAGATTCCTAAAAGGAGACGAGAAAAAAAAAGAGAAATTTTATTTGAAGAAATAATAGCCTCAAACTTCCAGCATTTGAGGAAAGACAGATGTACGGTTTTAAAAATGAACTCCAACCACACTAAGACACATAATCAAACCGTTAAAAGGCAAAGACAGGGGAAAATCTTAAAGTGGAAAGAGAAAGATGACAGTCTTGTAGAAGAGACCCTCAATAAAATAATCATTATATTTCTCAGCAGAAACCTTGTAGGCAAAAAGGCAGTAAGATGATGTATTAAAATTATTGGATGAAATAACTATCAACTGACAATTTTATGTCCAGAAAAATTGCCCTTTATAAATAAGGGAGAAATTAAGATATCGCAAGACAAACAGAAGCTGGAAAGGAGTTCAGTGTCACCATATATGCTCTCAAAGAAATGATAAAAATCCTTTAAGTTATAATAAAAAGACAGAGAGCAACTCAAAGTCATGTGAATATAAAGATCTCTGGTAAAGGTAAATGCATGAATAAACATAACAATAAGCATTAGTGTAATTTTGGTTTGAAAACCAACCTTTTATACAGGATTTAAAAAGATATATGCATAAAAATAATAATAAATCTGTTAATAGGTAAATAATACATAATACATATGGATGTAATTTGTTAACTCAGTTGCATAAAGTGGAGGGGAGGTAGCTACATAAAAGTATAGTTTTAGCATGCAATTGAAGTTAAGTTGGTATACATTTATAGTTATTATTATGATTTTAGGATGTCACTTTGTATTTTTTTATGAGATGGTCAGTCAAGTGCAGCCAGAAGAGGAAACACAGGAGAAGCACAAGAAAACAAAGTTTATTATATTTACAGGTCCTAGAGACAGAAGGCACAGCAAACTACTCAGGACCACATGAGAAAGACACCAGGTGGTTAGGAGGCAGAAGATAAGAGCAGGGGGAATGCTATGCCACAGTCTTCATTGAGGTTTCTGCAGGAAAGTCAAGGCAGGGCAAGGTAAACATTTTAGGATTGGTTAATTTGAATGACATCAGGCTTTGGACTATAGGACTGGCCTCTAGCTGCCTTGTACCTGGCCTTGAATGATTGAGGTAGAGGAATAATGCCTCATGAGGTACATCCAGATAGAGGAGGTATGGCTCTGGGTTGGTTAGTTTGCATAAAAGGCATGCTATGGGTAGGCCATTTACTCTCAGAATTGGCTAGCCCAGGGAGAGACAACCTCTCTCCCATCAGAATGTCTTTTTAAGATGTCAAAACATCATAATGTACAGAAATATATGTATAATATATAAAATAAACAGATGGTATTTGGAAGTCCATGGTAACCTGCAAAGGAAGTATCTGTAGAATATTCAAAAAAAAAGGGAATAGGAAGAGAAATAAAGTGCCAGTACAAAAAATCAACTATACACAAAGTCAGTAATAAAGGCAATGAGGGACCAAAACCATGAGACATACAGGAAATAAAAAAACAAAAAGTCAAAAGTCATTTCATCCCTATCAGTAATTATATCTATGATAAAATGATTAATTTCCTGAATCAAAAGACATAGATTAACATAATGGATTGAAATCATGATCCAAATAAATGCTGTCTACAAGAGACTTCCAATCTAAAGACACAGAAAGGTTAAAAATGAAAGGATGATAAAATATACTTCATGCAAATAGTAACCTAATTTATTTTAAAGGAATATTTTGCGTTTCCCATAGGTGGTGAGGGCTGTACCCTGGGAGCTGCCTGTTCAGTGATTGGTGTGGGCTCAGATATTGGTGGCAGCATACGGATGCCTGCCTTCTTCAATGGCATATTTGGACATAAACCTTCGCCAGGTAATACTAATATGGTGATAAAGGCGGTTCTACTTTTATAATTCAAAGCAATGCACAAGTCTGGTTCCTACCAGGATAATCTTACCTATAAGCATGGTTATCATATATTTCTCAATGTTCTGAAATAAAAATAGCTATTGTTTATTGAGCACCAACTCTTTGTCAGTCATGGTACAAGTTTTCTGCATAACTAATTTTATTTAATCCCCACAGTAACTCAGGAAGAAATGCCCATTTGACATATAACAAATTCAAAATTCTGACTAATAAGTGAACCTGCACATAAGGGATGCACATATCTTTTCAAATTATTGTTTTTGTTTTCTTTTGATAGATATCCAGTAGTGGAATTGATGGCTCATATGTAAGTTTTAGTTTTTTGAGGAATCTCCATATTGTTTTCCATAGTGACTGTACCAGTTTGCAGTCCAACCAGCAGTGTACAGGAGTAATTTTCTTCACCTCCTTGCCAACACTTGTTATTTATTTTGTTTTTGATAATAGCCAGTCTGACTGGTATGAGGTAATATCTCATTGTAGTTTGCATTCCCCGATTAGTGATGTTGAGCATCTTTTCATGTGTCTGTTCATCATCTGTATGTCCTCTTTGGAAAAATGTTTATTCAGATCCTCTGTCCACTTTTTAATTGGATTGTTTGATTTTTTGATGTTCAGTTGTATGAGTTCTTTATATATTTTGGATATTAACCCCTTATTGTATGTATCATTTGCAAATATTTTCTCCCATTCAGTGGTTTGAATTTTCATTTTGTTGATGGTTTTTGTCACTGTGTAAAAGCTTGTTAGTTTTATGTAATCCTATTTGTATATTTTTGCTTTTATTGTTCTTGCTTGGGGAGACATATCCAAGAAAACATTACATAGGCCTATGTTTTCCTCTAGAAATTTTATGGTTTCTGGTCTAATATTTAGTCTTTAATATATTTTGAAAATATTTGTATATATGGTGTACAAAAGTGGTCCAGCTTCATTTTTGGCATGTAGCTGTCTAGTTTTCACAACTCCATTTATTGAAGAAAATGTCTTTTCCTCATCGTATACTCTTGCCTCCTTTGTGGCAGGCTAATTGACCATTTAAGCCTAAGGTTATTTCTGAGATCCTTATTCTGCTCCAGTGACCTATGTGTCTGTTTTCATGCTGGTACCATTTTGTTTTAATTACTAGAATTTTGCAGTATAGTTTGAAATCAGTAAGCATGGTACCCCCCACTTTGTTCTATTTTTGAAGATTTCCTTGAATAGTGGGGGACTTTTATTTTTCCATAATAATTTTAGGATTATTTTATAAGTTCTTTGAAAAGAACCATTGATAATTTAATAGGAATTACGTGGAATCTCTAAATCACTTTGGATAACATGAACATTTTAGCAGTATTGATTGTTCTAATCCATGAGCACATTTGTATTTATTTGTGTCAGCTTAAATTTTTTAATTAATATCTTATAGTTTTTTGAATACAGGTCATTCACCTTCCTGGTTAAATTAATTTTTAGGTATTTTGGTCTTTTTCATGTAATCATAAATTGAATGTTTTTATCTTGATTTATTTTTCTAATATTTCTTATATTAGTATATAAAAACCCAACTAATTTTCACATATTAATTTGTATCCTGCAGCCTTACTGAATTTTTTTTATCAATTCTAATAATTTTGGTGGGGTATTTATGATTTTTAAATATATAATATCATTATCTGCATTTCCAATTTAGATACCTTTTATTTCTTTTTCTTGTCAGGATTGCTGTGGCTAGGACTTCTAATAATGTTTAATAAAAAGTGGTAAGAGTGGGAATCCTTGTTTTTTCTTGATCTTAGAATTAAAATTTTCAGTATTTTTACCATTAAGTATGATGTTAACTGTGCTTTGTCATATATGGCCTTTATTATGTTGAGGTATGTTCCTTCTGTACACACAGAGTTGAGCATTTTTATCATAAATGGTTCTCAAATTTTGTTAAATTTTTTTTTATGAATCTGTCGATACCGTTATATGATTTTATGTTTTGTTGAGGTGGTATATCATGGTGATTTGTGGACATTGAACCATTCTTGCCTCTCTGGAATAAATCCCACTTGATTGTGGTGTGTGATCCTTTTATTATATTGTTGGATTTGGTTTGCTAATATTTTGTTGTTGACTTTGATATCAATGTTTATTAGGGACATTGGATTATAATTTTTGTAGGTTTTTTTTTTGGTCTTGTTATAGTAACTGTAATGCTGGCTACCTAAAATTAGTTTGAAAGTGTTCCCTTATGAACACATGTGTAAAAATGCCCAATAAGATATGAGTGAACCAAATATAACAACATATTAAAAAGATTATATACCACAATCAAGTGGGCTTCATCCCAGGAGCACAGGGATGGTTCAACATATGCAAATCGATTAATGTGATATACCATGTAAACAAATTAAAAAGTAAGACTCATATGATCATATCAGTAGATGCAGAAAAAGCCTTTGACAAGATATAGTATTCATTTATGATCCAAACACTTAAGAAAATCAGTAAAGAAGGAAAGTACCTTAACATAATAAAGGCCATCTATGACAAACCCTCAGGCAACATTATACTTAATGGTAAAAAACTTAAAACCTTCCCTCTAAGATCAGGAACAAGGCAAGGTTGTCCACTATCACCTCTGTTATTCAATAAAAAATTGGAGGTCCTAGCAAATGCAGTCAGGCAAGAGAAAGATATAAAAGGCATCCAAATAGGAAATGAAGAAGCGAAACTGTCACTATTTGTGGATGACATGATTCTCTATATAGAAAACCCTAAAGACTCCACAAGAATACCACTAGAAACAATAAGTCTCTGGATACAAAATCAATGTTCAAAAATCCATAGTGTTCCTATACTCTAATAATGAAGTGTCAGAAAAATAAGTGGGAAAAAATTCCTTCTGCAATTACAACAAAAAGAATAAAATACCTAGGAATAAATTTAATGAAACACGTGAAGGACCTATATAATAAAAACTACAATGCCCTATTAAAATAAATCAAAAGAGATACAAAGAAATGGAAAGATGTTCCATGTTCTTGGATTGAAAGAATCAACATAGTTAAAGTGACTTTATTACTTAAAGCACTATACAGATTTAATGTAATCCCCATCCAAATCCCATCGGCATTTTTTAAAGGAATAGAACAAAAAATCTTTAGGTTTGTATGGGAGCACAAAAGACCCCAAATTGCCAAAGCCATCCTGAGAAAAAAAGAATGAGGCTGGAGGCATTACTCTGCCCGACTTCAGATTATACTACAAAGTGACAGTAATCAAAATTGGCAGCAGAACAGACACACATACCACTGGAGGAGAATTGAGAGTCCAGAAGTAAACCCATATTTATGTGGGCAAATAATTTTTGACAAAAAAATGCTGAAAACATGCAGTGGAGATAGAAAAGCCTTTTAAATAAATGGTGCTGGGAAAACTGGAAGACCACCTGCAAAAGAATGAAACTAGACTCTTGTCTGTCACAACACAACAAAATTAACTCAAAATGGATTAAGGACCTGAATATAAGGCCTGGAACAATAAAATACGTAGAAGAAAACATAGGGACTAAACTCAAGGACCTTTGACTTAAAGAAGATTTTATGAATTTAACCTCAAAGGCAAGGGAAGTAAAAGCTAAAATAAATGAATGGAACTGCATCAAACTAAAAAGCTTCTGCTCAGCAAAAGAAACTGTCAACAAGGTAAAGAGACAACCATCTGAATGGGAAAATATATTTTCAAGCCATGCCTCCGATAAGGGCCTAATGTCCAAAATATACAGAGAACTCATACAACTCAACAACAACAACAACAAAAAAACAACAATCCATTCAAAAAATGGGCAGAGGACCTGAATAGACACTTCTCCCTAGAGGACACATAAATGTCCAACAAATATTTGAAAAGATGCTCAACATCGCTAGCTATTAGGGAAATGTAAATCAAAACCACAATAAGATACCAGCACATACCTATTAGAATAGCTATAATCAACAGGACAAGTAATAACAAATGCTGGAGAGGATACAGAGAAAAAGGAACCCTCATACACTACTGGTGGGACTGCAAATTGACACAGCCACTATGGAAAACAGTATAGAGGTTCCTCAAAAACTAAGAATGGAACTACTATATGATCCAGAAATCCCTCTACTGGGCATTTCCCCACAAAAACTCAAAACTCGTATCCGAAAAGATATTTCCACACCGATATTCACAGCAGCACTATTCACAGTGGCCAGGTCATGGAAGCAACCAAAGTTTCCTACACTAGATGATTGGGTGAAGAAGCTGTGGAACATATATACAATGGAATATCACTCAGCCATAAGAAGAGATGAAGTAATGCCATTTGCGACAACATGGATGGACCTCGAGATAATCATGCTGAGCGAAATAAGCCAGACAGAAAAAGTTGAAAATCACATGATATCACTTATGTGTGGGATATAAACCTGAAAGCAACAAATGAACAGGACAAACAAACAGAGACTCATAGACATGGACAATAGACTAGTGGTTACCAGAGGGTAAGGGGTGGGGGAGGAGAGAGGAGGTAGATGGGGTGAAGGGGGTCATATATAGGGGGTAGAGGTAGGGTGAAGTGGGTAAAGAGGATCAAATATATGGTAGCTGAAGGAAA
Organism: Cynopterus sphinx; assembly: GCA_030015415.1. NCBI lineage: Eukaryota > Metazoa > Chordata > Mammalia > Chiroptera > Pteropodidae > Cynopterus > Cynopterus sphinx. Next base: position 81,142,453 of record CM057388.1, read on the forward strand.
CTGAACTTTGGGTGGTAAACACACAGTAGAATATACAGATGTCAAATTGTAATATACACCTGAAAATTACACAATTGTATTAACCAATGTTACTCCAATAAACTTAATTTAAATTTTTTTTAAATACAACAGATTTCTGTATGCTGATTTTTTAAAATCTGTGAACAGGAAGAAAGGGGGCCATATACTAAACCTGACAAGCTCAAGGGGTATCTGGATGGCAGGTCTCACAAACTCAGTGAGCAGAATTAACCATATAAGATGGTCTGAACATTAAAATTCCTAACTGGGCAGACCGTGACAGGTAGTCACATCCCAGGCTAAAGCTTTCTTAGGAAAGGTCAGTCTTTACCTTAAATGAGCCCTGTCCACTGTGCTTATGCATCTAAGATAACATACCTTTGAAATGTCAGAGTAATTTTGTTTTCCACATCCCTCAAAAGCATAACCACATGCACTAGAGCACAAGACTACCAGAGCATGAGACCAGAGAAACCCTCATTGTTCTCTTATTCCTGGCATACCATTGCTATGTACTATACATATTAATTATTAATTATCTTGGACCCATCAATGTAAAATGCATCAAAATATGCAATTCTCCATTTTGCTTTTTATCCAGTCCTACTGATTTCTCCTTATTTACTTTCTCCCACCTCCTTAATCTACCACCAGTGGATTTCATGTGACCCCCTCTTGTATCTCCTTCTTTGATTCTAATGTATAAAATAACCTGCAAAACTTCCATTCTCTGGGGCATTTTCTCAATCCATTGAGATCTTGCTTCCAGATATATCTTCAAAAATTTGGCTAAAATTAATTTTTATAAAACTTTAAAAAGAAAAGAAAGTGTTCCCCTTTCAATTTTTTTGGAATAGTTTGAGCAGTATAGGTATTCTTCTTTATTTTTATTTTTTATTTCATTAAATCTATTGGAGTGATATTGGTTAATAAAATTATATTGGTTTAAAGTGTACAATTCAGTACTATATGTACTGAATATATATGTATATTGTGTTGTGTGTTCACCACCCAATGTTAAATTTTTTTCCATCACCATATATTTAACCCTGTTTACCTTCTCTTCCCCCCTCCCATTCTCTCTGGGAACCACTAAACTGTTATCTGTGTCTAGGAATTTTTATTTGTTTGTCTCGTTTGTTGCTTTCAGCTTTATATTCCACATATAAGTGAAATCATATGGTTCTCAACTTTTTCAGTCTGACTTATTTCGCTTAGCATAATCCTCTCAAGGTGCATCCATGTTGTTACAAATGGTAGTATTTCATCTTTCCTTATGGTTGAGTAATATTCCATTGTACATATGTACCACAGCTTCTTTAGCCAATCATCTGCCAAAGGGCACGTATGTTGTTTCCATGTCTTGGCTACTGTGAATAATGCTGCAATGAACATTGGAGTGCATATATCTTTATAGATAAATGTTTTCAGAGTTTTTTGTACCTACCTAAAAGAGGGATTTCTGGTCCTATGGTAATTCTATTCTTAATTTTTTGGAAAACCTCCAAGTATTTAGTAGAATTTGCCTGTTAATCCCTCTGGCCTTGGACTTATGTTTTTTGAGACTTGAATTACTAATAAAATTTCATTACTGGTAATTTGTTTAGATTTTCTGTTTTGTCTTCATTTGGTTTTGGAAGATGTATGTTTCTAGGGATTTATTCATTTCTTATAGGTTGTCTAATTTGTTGGCTTATAATTGTTCATAGTATTCTCTTATTCTTTGTAGTTCTTTGTTATTGATTATAACTTATTTTTCATTTCTGATTTTATTTGGGTCCTCTTTTTTCTTCACGAGTCTTGCTAAAGAGTTATCAATTTTGTTTATCTTATTAATCCTGCTCTTGGTTTCATTGTTTTTTTCATTTACTTTATAGTCCCTATTTTATTTATTTCTCCTATGATCTTGATTATTTCTTTCCTTCTACTAACTTTGAGGTTTGTTTGTTCTTCTTTTTCTAGTTCCTCTAGGTGTCAGTTTAGATTGTTTATTAGAGATTTTTTTGTTTTTGTTTTGAGGTATGCATGTATCAATACAAATTTCCCTCTTAGAACTTCTTTTGCTGCATCCCACAGATTTTAGAAAAATGTGTTTAATTTTCATTTGTTGGAGGTATTTTTAATTTCTCCTTTGATTTTTTCATGGACCTGTTGATTATTTAATAACATGTTGTTAGCTTCAACACTTTTGTATTTTTTCTAGTTTTCTTATAGGTAACTTCTGGTTTCATACCATTGTGGTAGGAAATAATGTTTGATGGAATTTCTGTCTCCTTGCATTTATTGAGACTTTTTTTTTTCACCTAATGTGATCTATCCTGGAGAATGTTCTATTGCACATAAAAGGAACATGTATTCTGTTTGAGGATGGAATATTCTGAATGTCTGTTAAGTATATGGTAAACTTTTTCATTTAAGAATAATGTTTTTTTATTAATTTCTTGTTTAGATTAAGCTATCAATTTATTTAAGCTGGGTGTTAAATTTCCCTACTATTTTTGTAATACTGTCAGTCTTTATGTCAGTTAATATTTATTTAATGTACTTAGGTGCTCCTATGTTGGTTGCATGGATGTTTTCAAGTGTTATATCCTCTTGTTGGATTGATCTCATTATCATTATGTAATACCCTTCTTTGTCTCTTGTTACTTACATTGTTTTAAAGTGTATTTTCTCTGATATAGGTATTGCTACTCCAGCTTTCTGTTCAATTTATTTTGTGTGGTGTATATTAGTTCATCCTTTCACTCTGCATGTGTCTTTAGATCTGAAGTGAATCTCTTGTAGGCAGTATATATATGGATGCTCTTTCTTATCCATTTAGCTACCCTATTTCTTTTTGATTTGTGCATTTATTCCATTTACATTTAAAATAATCATTGATATGTTTTTACTTATTGCCATTTTATTAAATGTTTTCTGTTTGTTTTTACAGTTCTTCTGTGTTCTTTTCTTTGCTGTCTTCCTCTGGGTTTTGATGAATTTCTGTAGTGGTATGTTTGGATTCCTTTCTCTTTATTTTTTGTGTACCTATTTTTGAGGGTTTGTGGTTATGAGAGATTTATGTATATCACTCTATGTATATAGCAATCTATTTTAAGCTGATGGTTGCTTAAGTTTGAACATGTTCTATAAGCACTATATATATACTCCCCTCACATTTTATGTTTTGAAGTCATATTCTACATCTTTGTGTGTGTGTTTGTGTATGTGCACCTCTTAACTAACTATTGTTAATATATATGATTTTAGGGCTTTTGTCTTTTAACTTTCATACTAACTTTATAATTGTTTGAACCTCTATCCTTACTATATGTTTGCTTTTAATAGTGAGACTCCCATTATTCTGTCACTTAATAGGTATGTAATCTTAAAGAAGATTCTTTCTCTTTGCCTCAGTTGTCTCATCTATAAAATGGGTATAGCCAAAATACCTACTTCATCAGGTTGTTATGAAAATTAATAGAGTTAAAGTTTGTGAAGCTCCTAGAAGAGCATCTAGCACATAGTAAACACTAATAAATGTTTCTTGTGTGTGTTAAAAAAGAAAGCATATATAAAAACACCCATAGCTACCATCATACTCATTGATGAAAACTGAAAACTTTCCTCCTAATATCAGGAACAAGAAAAATATGTCTACTTTTGCTGCTTCTACTAACTATTGTACTGGAGGTTCTACCCTCCAGGTTTAAGATAGAATAAACATGATGGTGCAGTGCAGCATTCAAGGATCATGTCTTAGTTTGGACAGCTAACCTGAGTGTCTAACCTTTCAGGTGTAGTCTCCAACCAGGGTCAGTTTCCTATGGCCAGGGGAGTCCAGGAGCTGTTTCTGTGCACTGGTCCAATGTGCCGCTATGCTGAAGACCTGCTCCCCATGCTAAGGGTCATGGCAGGACCTGGGATCAAAAAGTATGTTCGTTTCTTTTCCTCTCTTTCCTGTCTAGACATTTATTCTCCTTTTGTTTATTAGAGACACAGAAGTAAACTTGCAGTGATCAAATAATTATTAGAGTTTTTTGTTTGTTTTTTAATGAGAGAGTTTTTGTATATGTGGACATCGTGCTTCACAAATTGGGAAGATAGTTTGTAAAAATATTTTTCACATGCCTATTTTGGTATGAAAGCTGTGGATTTTAGTTGTTCATTTGACAATTTGAATATATAGATGCATTTCACTTTAAGGCTTTCTGGTACTTCTACACACATGTTTTTCAGTCTTACCTGGGACATTGATACTGCCTAGAAATCTCTGTTTCCCTAGATAGCTCTTTATTACATTTTCTACAATGTTTTTATTTCCAGCAAAACTGATTTCTTCATCTAGCTTTACATTCAGCAAATGATCCCATGTCCTACCTCACGAAGAAAATATAATCTGTGGAACTTTCTTCAGTTCCATACATCAAACTTTACTAGTTCCCCAGACATTAATTTCTCTTTTAAGAGGGGATAAATATTTTCCTTTTTGCTTTGTTATATAAAGACTTTGAAATATGCTTTAGATCTCATGTTCTGATACTCTCTCAGATATTTGTTCTATTGTTTGTCTCACTTTTCTATGATTTCAACTTAATATATCTATACACACACACCATATGTATAACTATATGTAAAATAAAAAAGAAAACAGATAAGAGAACTTGGCAAAAAAAATTTAGTGGTGGAAAGTTGGAAATCAGTATGTAGTTTAGGCATGTTTAATGATAATGAAGTGTTTTGTTAAGTTTTCTGATTTTTTCTTTTATGCTAATGTTAATAACTTCTTTTCAATACTCATATGACCTCATTATAGCTGGCAATACTACTGACTATTTCTTCTTAAAACAATCTCTACCTTTGGATTTTGTAATTCACACTCTTTTGATATAGCTCTGTGCCTTTCTCTTTTTATCTCCCTTGGTGACTCTCCTCCTGTTCGTCCTTTAAATATTGGTATTCTAGGGAGTCTTGACCCATTTCATCCTTCTATATTTCCCCAACCTCCCAGGATGACTCCATTTACACCTGCTCCTTCGATTGCCTTCCATACATACAGGATTCACAAATCTATTTCTCCAGTTTCCTCTTCTCATCTAAACTTCAGGACAATGTATTAACTGGCATACTGGGCATCTCAGGGACTTGAAACTCAATATGACCAAAACCGATTTCATTCTTTTTCCCAGCCCCATAAACCTGATTTGCTACTTATTTTCTCCCCCAATTCCAGTGACTGCACCATGATCAACCCAGTCATTAAAAGCCCAATTCCCATCTCTATGACTCCTTATGTCTAAGCGATCTCCAATGAAGATTACCTTCTAATTATTTCCTACATCATTACATTTCTATCACCATGGTTAGATTCTCATACCAACTACACTGATTTCTTATTTGGACTATTACCAGAGTCTTCTGACATGTCACTCCATCTTTATATTTGACTCATTCCAAACTGTCCTCTCTCTTGTAGGCAGAGTAATATTCTTAAATGAATGTCTAAGTTCTAAAGGGTCATCATTATTTCTGGCACATAGTTCTGGGGCGGGGGAACTTCCACTAGTGCAGAAGCTAAGTTGTTAGCATTGAACTAGTGACTTGTTGATATCAGTTTCTTTTTATTCCACTATAGGTTAAAACTAGATGAAAAGGTAAATTTAAGGGACTTGAAATTTTACTGGATGGAACATGATGGTGGCTCAATTTTAGCATCCAAAGTGGACCAAGAACTCATTATGGCACAGAAAAAGGTAATTATAAACAGAACCTCTTCAGTGGAATTCATATTTAATCAAAGAGTTGCCATTCTCATTTTTTCCTTTACTGTATGCCAGGTATTTCTGTGTCAGCCTACAGAATTAAGGTGATCGCAGTAGTTATACTAAGTAATTTTTGGCATGATTTTCATAGTTATTTTTGATATTTTATTTGTTTATTTTTAATATTGAAAAAGATTTTTCATAGTATGATCAATCAAATAAATAAATTGCTCAGAGGTAACTGCTGTTACTATTTTGTTGTATTTCTGTCCAGTCATTCTATGCCTATGTATAGATGTAAATTTTATATGGTTGAGATCACATTGTATATGTAACAATTTTTGTATATACAAGAAGAATGTGTGCCACCTTCACCTTTCCCAAGCTATTGCCAGAAAAATAACATTTTTGGGGGATAGGGAGGCTATATTTCATATCGACTAAAACCAAATTGGTTATTTTTCTATGGAGGTTGAGAAAATGATGTTAATCTTCTGCCACAATAAATGAGTATTTGGTATTCTAGAGTTTTGAAATGCCATATTTTATTTCTCTATTTCCCTAAGATTAATCCCTAAGATTAATAACATTATTAAGCAATTTGAAATTTAGCCATTTCCAGGTTCAATAAAAAGAGAGAGTTATTTTGATTTTATAGCAAAAATTCAACAGCTGCTAACTGGTATTAGTATTTAACTCTTCCTAGATTCAGAAGGAAAATAAAAATGTTAGAGCATCTAACTTTGTTGAGAATATTTTATGGTTTGGGTCTTGTATCATTTCTTTATTTTATATCAGTACTGATAGGCAGGTATTATTATTGCTCATTTTCTACAATAAAGGAAGCCAAGACCTTCTATGGTTAAATTTGTTAAGAATTCTTTTTAGAACAGTTACACAAATACAGAAAAATTGAACAGGTAGTACAAGGTGTTCACATTTATCCTTCCTTTTCTGCACACAGATTCCTCTATTATTAATATATTACATAAGTGTGCTACATTTGTCAAAACTAATGAATTGAGACATTATTATTAACTAAAGTCCTTAATCGATGTTAATGTTCCTTCTTTGTTGTACAGCTTCTATAGATTTTAACAAGTGCATAATAATATGTATCTACCATTACAGTATCATATATAATAGTTTCATTACTCTAAAAATCCTCTATCCTTCACATTTTTATTTCTGTATTCTGTACACTCTATATACTCCCCCTGGAAACCACTGATTTTTTTATTGTCTCTGTAGTTTTGCCTTTTAAAGAGTGGTGTACAGTTAGGATCATGCAGTATGTACCCTTTTCAGATTGGCTTCGTCGTTTATAAATGTACATTTAAGGTCCCTACATGTCTTTTTGTGGCTTGATAGTTCATATTTTTTTTTATTGCTGAGTAATATTGTAGAGATGTATCACCATTGGTTTATCCATTCACCTAGTAAAGGACATCTTGATTACTTCCAGGTATTGCCATACATGATCAAAGCTGCTATAAACATTTGCGTGTAGCTTTGTGTATAGATATGTTTTCTATTCTACTAGGTAAATAACAAGAAGAACAATATATTTAGCTTTGTGAGAAACTGCTGACTGCGAACTGTCTTTCAGAGTGGCTGTGTTAGAGTCCTCCAAAGAAGCAGACTTCTGTATGATGAGAACACTTAAAATCAAACTCTCTTATCAAATTTCAAGTACACTACATAATATTATTAACTATAATCACCATGTTGTACATTAGCTCTCCAGGACTTACTTATCCTGCAAAACTGAAACATTGTACCCTCTGACCAACATCTCTCCATTTCCTCTGTCCCTGTTAAATACCATTTTACTCTGCTTTTATGAACTGGAGTGTTTTAGATTCCACATATAAATTAGATCATGCAGTGTTTGTCTTTCTGGATCTGGCTTACTTCACATAGCTTAACCATTATAAGTAGAACCTTTGTCACCTACACACATTTCCTTAAACCATATTTAATCTCCAAACAAAGACAATAACGAAGTAGTACTTCCACACAGCATGATACAAATGTTCTTCACACAACAAGAACATACTTTCCCCAGAAGAGGATGTAAAGTTCATGGGTGATGTTGATGCTCTCCTTATCTTGTAACTTAAATAGTGTGAGGCAAAATTAATAGCCTAAATACTGTGATGTAAAGTCAATATATCTTATGTTATATGATAATGTATAAGAGAGGGGAGAAAAAAGGATATTTCCTTAATTAAACACACACATATTTATAAAAAGTAAGGAGGAAATACTCAGGGCAATTACAGTCCTCATTTCTGTAATTAGTCACATGGTTGTAGCTGGTATATATAACTATCTTCTTCCACTACTCATTTTGTATTTCCTTTGCCTTCAGCAAGCACCTCAACTTGTCGTGGTTCTTTACCTGGTGAGGTGACCTTTGAAACTAAGACCTTTAAGCCAGCAGAGAATGAGGTCATGGGACATGAAATAAAAATTGTCATAATCGATCACTAGGGGGTAATAGTAAGGGTTCCACTCTCTTTTCCAATCTTTGATTACTGTACCCATGAATCTTGGCTACTTATTGCTCACTAAGGCCATTATAATAATGGAAGTGTGATATATTGTGGAAGGGAAAGACAACCAAAATCCCTGCAAACCAAATTATAGCAAAAGGCTGGAGAATTGAATACCCCTATGGTAGGATAGTGAAGGTATATTGCTGTTTTTGCCAGCTAAAAGCAATTGCTTTTAGTGGCCCTTGCTAGCAGGTATAGAGATAAAGAAAGCATTTGTCAAATCAATAGTTGCATACCAGGAACCAGGGAATGTGTTAATTTGCTCAAACAATGAAATCACATCTAATATAACATCTGTGTCTGACATCACCACCTGTTTAAGTTTATGATACTTTATTCTCATTCTCCAAGATCCCTGTTTTCTGCAAAGGCCAAGTAGATGAGTTGAATGGGCATTTAGTGGGGACCCTTTAATTCCTTGATGGTAGAACCAGTCTCTTCAGTGTCTCCAGGAATGTGATATTGCTTTTGTTTTACTGTTGTCCTAGACAAAGGTAGTTCCTATGGATTTTACTGGCCTTTTCTATCATAATAGTCCTTCCTCTATTGGTTAGGGAATCATTGTGGAGATTCTACCAGTTTGGGGTGTAATTTCAAATCGCTGGTATTTAGGAAAGCAATTGACTTTTTCATATTAACCCTATATCCTGTACCTTTGTTGTGATTTCTTATTAATTCCATGGGGTTTTTTTTTCAATACTTTTGGGATTTTCTATGCAAACAATTATGTAATAATTGTTTATGTAATATGTGAAAAAAAATTTTTGTTCCTTACCAATTTTTGTACGTTTTATTTCCTTTCTTTGTTTTGTTGCATTAGCTGTGACTTCCAGTACAGTGTTGAATAAGAATGCTAAGAAGGGACATCCTTGACTTTGATCTTTTGGGAAACGCTTCTCATTTCATGTACAGCCATTTATAGGGTTATTTTTTTTTTTTAGATATTCTTTATCAAGTTGAGGAAGTTCCACTGTATTACTAGTTTGTTTAAGTGTTTTTATTATAAGTCTGTGTTGAATTTTTTCAGATGTTTTTCTTTATTTATTAATATAAACATATGGTTTTCCTTTTAAGCCTACTGATGTGATGAATTATGTTAATTGATTTTTAAATGCTGAACCAATCTTGCATACCTATAATTAGTCCCATTTGTTCATGGCATATAAATAATTTTATTTTATAACATCGTTAGATTTGCTAATGTGTTGTTGAAAACTATGTCACTCCATCTTTATATTTTATATAAGAGTTATTGGTTTTAGTTTTCCTTTTTCTGTAATGTCTGTCTGGCTTTTGTATTAGGGTCATGCTGGCCTTGAAGAATGAGTGAGGAAGTATTCTATTCCACTTGTATTTTCTGTAAGAAAATGTAGGAACTCATATAACTTTATCCTCTAATGTTTGGTCGAATTCATTAGTAAAACCATGTGAGCCAAATTTACTGTTTTGTGTAAGGTTCTTAAGTACTGATTCAGCTTCGTCATAGTTATAAGCTTACTTAGGTTACCTATTTCTCCTTGTGTCAGTTTTAGTAGAATGAATCTTTTAAAGAATTCACTCATTTCATCAAGGTTGTCAAATTTGTTGGCATAGTGTTGTTCATAACATTCCTTTATTATTCTTTTAATGTGCACAGTAACGATGTTCCTTCTTTCATTTCTGATATTATAAATTTGTGGCTTCTCCACATTTATCCTAGTTTGCCTGGCTAGAGTTTATCCATTCTCTTTATCTTTCAAAGAATCAGCATTTTGTTTTGTTGATTTTCCTTATGGTTGTCCTATTTTCAATTTAATTAAAACCTGCTTGAGTTTTTAGGCTTTCTTTTGGTTATTTTGGGTTTATTTTGCTTTTCTTTCTCTACTTCCTAAGATAAAAGCTTGGAGTGTTGATTTTAGATCTTTCTCTTTTCTAGTATATGAATTCGATAATGTAAATTTCTACCTAAGTACTGTCTTTATTGAATCCCATAGATTTTGATAAGTTGCATTTTCATTTTTGTTTAGTTTAAAATATTTTTTCATTTCCCTTCTGCCTTCTTTGATCCATGTGTTTTTTAGAAGTAAGTTGTTTTATCACTAAATATGCTAGGATTTTTCAGCTAGTTTTCTGTTACTGATTTCTAGTTTAATTCCACTATTGTCTCAGAGTCTCAGTGTACATTGTATGATTCTGGTCTTTTAAATCAGTTGAGGTCAGTTTTATGTTCCAGAATGTACTCTATCTTGGTGATTATTCTGTATGAGTTTGAGAAGACTTTATTTTGTTGTTGTTAGGTGAAGTGTTCTACAAATTATTTTAGATCTAGTTGATTGATAGGTCTGTCCAGTTTGACTGTTTCTTTACCAATTTTCGGTCTGTGAGATCTGTCAATTACTGATAGAGGAATGTTAAACACTCTTAACTGTAATACTGAATTCATCTATTTCTCCTTATAGTTCTATCAGTCTTTATCTCATGTATTGTCATGTTCTGTTGTTAGGTGCAGACACATTAAGTATTATTAGGTCTTTTCTATTTTAAGTGAGCATTTGATAAGATCCCATTTTCTCTCAACTCCTAACATACCAATTGTGATTTTACTTCTTTATAAAAAATAATGGTTGCTCTAGGAGTTTACAATATATATTTACTACTATTCTAAGTCCACTTTCAAATAACACTATACTGCTACATGTTAAGTGCAGGCACCTAAGAACAGAGTGCTCCAGTTCCTTCCTTCTGTCCCTTGCACCATTGCTGTCATTATTTTTACTTACCCTTAAACTATAATCACACAACACATTTTTAAATTATTCTTTATTGTGGCAAAATGCACATAAAATTTATTCTGTTAACCAATTTTAAGTGTACAGTTCAGTGGTATTAAGTACATTCATATTGTTGTACAACCATCACTACCATCCACCTCCAGAATTCTTTTCATCTTGCATAACTAAAACTTCATACCTACTAAATAAAAACTCCTCATTCTCCCCTATCCCCAGTTTTTAACTGATTTACAGAGGTCTCATAGAGCTAATTTAGTCTGTATGTTGATGTTTCCATGGAAAAATGAGGGCCTGGAGCTTCCTTGTCTACCATCATGCTGTTATCACTCTCCGATGATATCTCTTTTCCTTAATCATGTTTCTCCATTTTTATATCTTCATTTTCTAAGGTTGTGGCTGACCTGGAAACTGTGCTGGGAGCCTCAGTTCAACATGTTAAACTGAAGCAAATGAAGTATTCCTTTCAGTTATGGATCACAATGATGTCAGCAAAGGGACATGATGGAAGGGTATGTCCACTTTTTTCTCTCCTTTCTTCTTTCCTTCTGTAAGTATTTATTGAGCTTTTATTGTGTACCATATGTTATAGATGTGGAGAAATAAAATTTATAAGCAAATAGGTGACAAAGTTAAATAAAGATTACAGTTTGGTGAGTGCTATACTGGTATAAGCATATATGGTTGTAGGATCATAGAAGGTGGGCCCATCTCTGTGTGGAAGTCAGTGAAGACTTCCTAGTGGAAGAGTTGATATCTTCCAATACTCAAGTAATTTGGAGGCCTTAACCAGGTAAAGAAGTTATAAAACTTGTTCCATGAAGAGGGAACATCATGGACAAGGGTACAGGAGTGTGAGGCTTATTTTACTATGATGTGTTCTAGGTAACAGATATTTAGGTTTCAATAAAGCATAAAATGATTAAGCAACCCCAAATGTCAAGAGCCCACTTTGCATCCCCCATCAGAGTTTTTTTAGAGACATGCGCACAGTTACCTGGTTTCTATAATGCATTTTCAATATGTTATTTGCTACGTTTGGAAGCTGATGTGGGTACTTATGAAAGATGCTTTACTTATGCTTTCTTTGGGCTTCTTGAGGATTTTAAATATGAGCTCTTTAAGAGGATTAAGTTAAACTGACATTATGAAGAAATTTTAAAAATTATTTTCAAGACTTCTGTATATATGCTCTCCATGTAGAATGTGTGCATTGGAGTGTGACAGAGCCAAATTCAAAATGCAAGCCACTTTCTTGCTTTCTTTTCTTTTTGGCTGGGTAGTTACTTATCTATTCTTCACTTTACTCATCTGTGAATTGATACCTGTGTTACAAAATTATTTTCAGGATTAAGAAGATTTCTTGTAAAGTACATGACATATGGTAGCCCTTTCTACCTTAAGGAAACTAAATTTTCAGTCACTATACTTGTGTTTAAGAAACAAATAACCTGTTTCTTTTATATGAGCACCTTGGAATTAGAATTAGAGTATTAGGACAAAACTAAATTAAAGATTAGTAACAAAAATGGTATTTATTCCAAGTTCACTCGCAGGAGATACTCTCTTGTAACTTGGAGAAACCCTTAACATAGGTGCTTGTTGTTAAAATTGGTCCTGAATTTGTGTGGTATTAAAAACCCGAAATAAGACAAAAGGGCAAAAAAAAAAAAAAACTGGTCTCTTCTTACCTTGAATGATGATGCCTGACTCAGAGTTGGTAGTCATAGGCACTCTACTGTGGTGCTTAGTAATGGTTCATCTCTTAAGAACAGGTAAATTATATGATTGATACTTGAAGCTTTTACTGTGATAAAAGTATGTGGCCATTTTCTCAATCATACTTGTTTACGGCAATGTAGCTGTTTGATTATGAGGGTTGTTGAGTTATAATTTACATACCATATGAGGCATACAATTAAATTATTTTAAAACATTTATAGAATTGTGCAACCATTATCACAGTCAATTTGAGAACATTTCCCTCACCACTAAAAGAGACCCATACTCATTATTAGTAACTCCCTCCAATATTAATATCACTCCCACCCAGCCTTAAACAAAAACTAATCTACTCTGTATCAGTTGGTTTGCTTATTCTGGATATTTCAAATAAATGGAATCATACATTGTGTGATGTTTTGTTACTGGCTTCTTTCATTTAGCATAATTTTTCTAATCCATGTTGTACCTTTTATCAGTTACTTATGTCTTTTTATGGCTACATAATATTCTCTTGTATTGACATATTTTATTCATCCATTCATCAGTTGGTAAATATGCGGCTGTTATTAAAGAGCTGCTATGAATATCCTTGTGTGTATTTTTGTCTTAACCATACTTTTTTGAGATAATACTGGTATTTCATTTATTTTCTTTAATCTTAGGAACCTGTTAAATTTATGGATCTGCTTAATAACAATGGGAAGCCTATCAGCCCTCTGTGGGAATTGATCAAATGGTGCCTGGGCCTATCAGTGCACACCATCCCTGTCATTGGTAGGTAAATTTTGTTTTCTCTAAGACTTATCTGATATCTTTGGGGAAGGGAAGAACATTCTACCAAAATTATAAGAACCACTCACAATGCTTTGAGGAAAGCTGAAATATATTAAAAATGAACTAGTATTCATCATATGCTGATATCTCACTATGTGCCAAGTACTGTCCAGTGCATTTTAATGCCATGAATTTGCAATGTATCTACTTTGATGTCCATTTTATAGGTTTAGAAATCTTAATTTAAAAAGGTTAGATGGCTACCAAGTTAAGGATTGCTCTTCAAATGTTTATCTTACAGACTCAGTTGCCTGGGATGCTTCCTTTGTGTCATGCATGTATTTATTATATTTCAGTACCTAAATATAAATTTTTGACCATATATTTGATCTTAGGGATAGGCCCATTCAGGAATATTTTAGTGAATTAACTTATCAAAATGTTAATTATTGATCATGTAGAGTACGTTTATTTGAAGCTGTTCACTAAAGAAATTAATGCAGTTATGGACAGTTGTTGCAGAGTTGAGAATTGCTATTATTATAAACAAATGCTCATTGAGTACCTAGGTGCCAAATATTAGATTTTTTGCATTTTTGCTATCCCTTTAAACATTTAAGAGATTCTGATAGTATATGTTGTCTTTTATAGTGAGAAACTAAGACTAATAGAGATTTGTTAACTTATTTCAAATTGGGGTGTAATCTTAAGTTTTCTAGATACCAGCTCGCTTAACCTCCATGCAGTTACTTATAATGTCATTGATTTGTTTTTCTCATCTATAAAATGGGATTAATAAAAGTATATATTACCCATGTAGTCGAGTAGATGAAATATGTACTTCCTTGCATTGTTTGCTATTTAAATGACATTATGCATCTAAAGCATATGAGATACAACCTAACCATGTACATGCTGGGAATTTAGTTTACAAAGGTGAAACCACAAATTTTAGAACATCATAAAGACTCAATAAATAGAAGCTATTTTTGAGGTCTACTAATGAGGTATCATCAGAAATTGTTTTGTTGTTGGAGAAAGACACTGTGCTTTTTCAATGGCTATAATATTCTGATATCACGAGGAAAATACTTTTAAGGACACTGAGCACTCAAAGCACTCATTTGTCAAATATTTGTCAGAGTTACTTTTCTTCAAAAGAATCTTAACAGTATTCTAATCACTGATGCACAGCCATGAAAATTCAAGGACAGTGGTATACTGATATCAAGTCTTTAAGCAGCTCTTGAGTTGTCTGACACCAGCTCAAATCATGAAAAGAAAACACATTTTATCATCCTAAGTAATATCAGGGGCTTAGCCTAGCTGTCACATGTTGAGATAGCCAGTTAAAGCAACACACCAAAATAAAAATAACAGTGAAGTCTTTAGTCACAATGATAGTATAAGCAAGAAAATTTGCACCACTCAAGGGTCAGATGGACCAGCATAGATGTGAAGATCTTCTCACTGTTTTAGCAGCCCTGAAAAAAAAGGCCCCAAGAGTTTTATGGACCCTGAGGTCAGGAAGAGGATGAGGGAAAGAAACTAGGAGTGGGAAAGTCCTGAGTAGCTATTCAGAGTGAGGAAAGTGTCTTCAAGGTTTCCTCTAACTCTCCCCATGAAGAGGGCTCAACAGAAACACCTGAAGAAGACCTCTGCCAAAAGCCTCAGATAAAGCAATCTAGAAATTAAGGTGCCTTGGCTAGGAATACAAATAAGCACAAGAACGGCCCAGGCCAGAGGAGCCTGGGTCCTTGACTGCCACACCCTGTAGAGATTCAGTGCACTGGCTCTGTATCATATCTGGTTTGGGGAGGGCAGCTTGCCCCCTTGAGTCTTGCCAGATAAATCTTTTGTAATTGCTGATGGTCACACCTGAAAAATCACACATAGGGATTTTGACCAGGAACTAGACTCCTCAGATAAATATCTCAAACCATATTAAAAACCTTATTCATAGAGATGTACATTGTGGCATGTTTTACAATAACAAAAAATTGAAAGCATGATAAATGATTAATGACAGAGGAATAGGTAGTGGATTATGGTTTGTATACAGGATAAAATTGTACGCAGGCTCTTAAGGCCAAGTTTATGAAGCTGTATTGATAACATCTATATTTCTGTATGTTAAAATGATGAATGGAAAATGTGGAAAATTTTACATACAGTGGGACCTACTATAAGACACAATATTTGCATAGAAAAGTACATGAACTAAGTGTACTAACTAATATATTTGCAGTTATTTCCCCTGAGCAGTTTTTTTGTGAATTGTGCATTCTACTTGAATCTTTTTTTTTCGTATTTTCTATTAGACTTATGTGTTCCTTTTATAATCAGAATGACAAACTTTAAAAACAAGTAAACTTTATTTTAAAATACATATTTAATTTAGATAATAAATATGTATGATTTATTAAGCACTTATGATGTATATACTTAACTAATATATAATATATGTACATGTGTATGAATTCATTCTTTTTATAAAATAATTTAAAACTTGAAAATATATTAGAATCCTGTTCTATTATAAAGTTTTGCTAAGAATTACTTGCATGAAGATATTTATTGCAGCATTTAAATCTTAGAAATAGTTTATATGCCCAACAAGCATGGGCTAGTTAAAGAAAAAAACATGGTATATTCCTACCATTAAAATATTATGCACTCATAAAAATCATTATGATATAATATTCTATGGGAGAAGCTATGAACTCTATATATAGCATTATCAAAAAAGACTGGGAGTTAACATTAAATGGTGGATAATGCTTATGTACGGCAAGGTTATAATATTGCTTTTTCATCACTTTCTCAATATTCTAGAATGAACATGTATTACTTGGTTAAGAAAAGATAAAGAATAGTAACATAAAGAACAGTAAAATGAAATTTCATAACTTGACTCATTATATGTCATCATTCTGTAGGATTGGCCTTAATGGAAGAAAAACTCATGTATGACACAGAGAAATACAAAAAGTTCAAGGCAGTGAAAGAAAGCCTGCTTAAAGAGTTGGTGGAAATGCTAGGTGATGATGGCGTTTTCTTATATCCTTCCCATCCCACAGTGGCTCCCAAGCATCATGTTCCTCTGACAAGGCCTTTCAACTTTGCTTACACAGGTACCTAATTGTACTCCTTGTACTCTGTAATCTTAAAGAAATGATATGTTTTCCAAGAAATCATAATTTCCTTTTGCTGTTGGACAAGTTTTATACATGCATATCGAAAAATGATATGTAATTTAAAACAAATTCTAGGAAACAGTTGCTATTGTCTCATGTGGAAGATAATTTGCTAATATCTGCGTTCTTCCCAGCAATCCCACAAGCATGGGTATGAATATCCATGTTTTATAACACTGAGCTTCAGGGAGATTCAGTGACTTGTCTTCAGTTACAGTGTGAGCTCAGTGAATCCAAAGACTGCCTTAGCTATTCTGAAGCATGGTAAAGCCAAATTAGATTCTTTTCTAGGATTTTTGGCTTCCCAGATGATGCTAGTACAAAATATAATTTTCCAAGATGGTCATTTATTGGCCTTTGCTATCATCCCTTCTGGATTTGATTCATTTTATTATTCTTCTAATTAATTTGTTTCAGTTTCAGCTGGTTTGTGAACAGTGTATGGAATGTGATTGTGTGAGGTCTAAAGGCCCCTGGCAATGTACTAGGTCAGTTTCTGTGGTTTCCCTAGCGTCTCTTCCAGGGAACCATACTAGTCATGGTGATAAGGTAGAAAGGCTTTTATTAAATATGCTTTACTACTATGGGAACCTGTGATCCACTTTAACTTGGTATTTGGAGATTGGTTTACTCAAATTCAAATATTTGGCTCTATTAGTTTCTAACTGTGCATCCTGGAGCAAGACATTGAATGTTTCTGAACCCATTTCCTCATCCAGTAATTCAGAGTAATCCATACCTTGTACTGTTGCTATCAAGAGTAAGTTAAATAATACATGTAAAGTATTTGGCATAGGGTTGTGGAGAATGAGAGGGAAAAGGTATCAGATAATAGTTTTTATCCTCCATTTATTCACCTTTGCTCAAATTCTTGGCTTTGGTCACTCACCTCCAATTCCTTGAATCTTTGAAACTGTCCATGGGAGAGAACCCAAAAAGGAAGTTACCAGTTACAGTTTTTTGATTTTGTCTTGCTTTTGTTTTTATTTTATATTTAATTTATATTGATAAACATTGATATGTTATTTAGTAAGTTGCTCACTAATTATTAATTATTAACACTAGAAATTAGTCTACCCTGATGTTCCTTGAGATTGAAAAGGGCAACTCAACCTGAATTCTTGCCCAAGACCAACTCACCTTAGTTAAGCTAATTCATTTCTCAATTCTGCCTATTCCCATACTCAACTCACAGTGAAAAATCCATCTTTTAAGATTCCTTTACCACTTTTCATCTAAATCACTATTTTGTTGGCTTTTGAGAATATTCTTGTTTTATTAGAGATCTTTTCATGTTTGTGTCTTAACTCTGTCTATACTGCATTGTTTGAGGAAAGGATTTATATTGCAAGGCTTTTTTTTTTTAGTTTGAGGCTTCTGTGCGATATTCAGATGGAAATGTCAAATAGGAATCTGGTCACATAGGTCTGAAACGTAGGTCAGGGGATATAGATGTGAAGGTCATTCACCTGTAGTCAACAGCTGAAATCATGATAATGGCTGAAATTCCTCAGTAGGCGTATGTAGTAGTATTATAAGAACAGAAAAGGACAGACTGGCCTCCCCTATATTCCTCTCTGATATTTGCTTCTTCCAACAGTCTCAATGGACAGGAGTCCCAGAAACATCCCATTCTTCATAGTGCAAATGTCTTTGCCTATTTAATTTCATTGGCCTCCCTGTCAACAAAGACAGCTCAGGAGAGCTGGCCCTGTATAGCCCATTTATCCCGGTCTGTTTATTCATGATGCTATAGATGTAGGAAAACCAATACATCCCACAGGGCCTTACAAAAGCAGATAGCAAACCCCACTTGTTTACCCTTACACTTGCTCCCATTTTTTCTGGAAAAATTCTGAGGAAGAAAAGATGAGAATGTTTAAGGAGTATGTTTTATTAGTGAGCCACAGCAACATCCACCTGTCTCTCTAGTGATTTTTTGTATTCATACAAAGATATGTTCAACTAAGAAATTCAAGCTCAGAAGGAATCCCTCCTTGGTAATACCACAGTCCTACAAAATGTTTTTCTAATTTACTGTGTCTCTGCTCAGGGGCTATTTGAAGCACAAGATGTAATTCAGAGCTTCTAAGACTAAATAAAAGTTGAATCTTGTTCTATAGTTAAGGACAGTGAGTCATAAAGACCTGCCTGGTAACTCCCAAAGGTCAATTTTCACACCAAAAATCACACTCTTGATTTCTAATTTTTATTCCAGAACTCTTCCTATATCCTAACAATAGTTTCCTAAAAAACTTTGACCTACCTTTGAAATATTTTAGCAGTCTCAGCTCATGAAGCAATATTATATCATTCAAGAGTTATTCACTAAGCTGAAACCAAGTGAAAGATGATTTTATACAGAACTAGCCTCAAACTATTCTGTCTATAAACTCTGCAACTCTTATACCCTATCCATTATACATTGAATGTCAAGGTTATACATTAGAAATCATCTATCCATATGTTGTTTAAATTCCTTTCTACAATTGCTCATGGAGTGTTCATTCATTTCTGCTTGGACACTCTAGAAATGTGAAATTCTCTGTCTCCTGGGTTAGTACATTTAATTTTTAGGTAGAACAAAAAAATTGCAGCTTTGGAGGGATTTTCTTTAGACTGAAGTTTGTCACGATTTGGAACGGTTTTCTCTATTTCAATTCTAAGCACATTTGCAGAGTGTTCATTGTGAGCCAGGTTATACGCCAAGTGATAAGGACACAAGATCCATGCTACATAATAGCACCATTGATCAAATAGTATGTGCCAGATACTATAAGCTACAAATGCTATAAATTAAGGCTCCCAGAAACCCTTCCTAGCAGGTACTGTTATCCTTGTGGAAAAGATGGAGTAACAGAGTGACTTACAAGTCAGAGTCAGGACAAGAATCCAACTGTATTTTATCTGTCTTCAAAGCCAGTGGGATTTCCAATATATACTTAGGTCAATAATACTTAGTCTTGTTTTGCTTTTATTGTCTCCACTGAAGCTGAACATGTACAAGGTTTAGGAGACCTCCTGTCAATGACATAGAATTATAGGATGCCAAATTGTAGGATGTCTGTTATTTTCCCCTTTATGTGTCCCCGGCATTATTCTAAGAGTTTTATAGTTCTTTTCTAATTTTATCTTCACAGAAGTTCTAAAAAGGAAAAACTGTTATTGCCCTCATTTCATAGATGAGGGAATTCAGACACAAAGAACTTCAGTCCCATTTCCGAAGGCACATAGCTAAAGTGGTACTGGAAAAGAGAATTGAACCCAAGTTCCCCGTCCCAGAATTTGTGAGTTAATTCACTACACAGAGGAGGAAGCAAGAAGTTGGCCAGGGCTCTTGAGCTCTGAAGTAAAGGGGATAAGAATTCAAACACAAGTCTGTCTGACTCCAAATCCCCTTAACTCTTAACCCTCCTTTTCTGTTCTTCTGCCCCACTCAGTGCTCATTAAATGGTAGCTCCTTTTGCTACTATATTTCATTGACACTCTACAATGAGGAAATATTTATTGAACACATAATGTGGCCAGATTGTGTGCACTGGGTTAGAGAGGTGATCCTGACACATGTGACACCCACTTTAGTAGGTAATACTAACAAATGTAACCAGGGTTTCAATAGAAGACGAAAATACAATGGCAAAGGAAGAATTTCTGGAGGAATTGACATGAGCTGGGTCCTGAGGGAGAACTGGGAATTATCCAGGTGAAGGGGGCAGGGAAAGTGGGGCAATCATCCAGGAAGTAAGAACCTCATGAGAAATGGTATAGAATAGGTACATCAGGAATCTTGAGGATGCAAGAGTATAAGCATTACACTGTCCGTAGAGTGTGAATTGTTAATGGAGGGGTAGGAGGATGGGCTTGAATTTGGAGAGGTAAACAGATCATGGAGAGCCATGCTAAAGACTACAACAAAGGCATATATCTTGCTACCCCTCCTGGAACAATACCCATATCCCCTGTTTTTTTTGTATGGTGTCACTGAAATAGCACAATAATAGAGAATGCTCTAGTTTGCAGAATCTCAGAATATTTTATTATCCTTATTGTATTCTCTGGAAACGTAGGGTTAACAATGTTACAATTTAAGCCTTATTTCAACAGAGTCATTTATAGTTTTCTCCCACCTCAGCTTTACCACATTTATCGCAATACATAATATTAGAAGTCATTACCAGAGGAGGTGGGAGGAAACAGCTTACAAAAGTGGCCTTCCACTGGCTTTCCCCCTTACTCTCAATTTAGTTTAGGTATCTATACTCATATATCTTTAGGGCTATTTATATTCTGTGATGAGCAACATTGGATAGTCAGCTTTTAAAGACTTCATGTGGAAAACTCACTGCTTTTGGTACCAGGGATTCTTCCCAGAGATTCTATAACTTCCATGGCATCTGGCATCAGAATAAATCTCAAGATTTCATGGCAAAAGCATAGTACATCATCATCAAGGGTCCTTCTTTTACTCATGGCAGCTACTGATGACCAATCATGACATTATTTTCCTCTGAAAATGAAGTTGGCCTCATGATGTTTCAATACAGTGGGCTTGGTAACTTCACTAATTGGTAGGTTAGGCACACAAGAGGAAACTTTTGTATATTCTGAACCTAGATTCTACATAACCCTACTATATGGCAAACTCCACAAAGGTTGCAGTTTGTGCCGGTCTTGTTCAGCTATGCAATTCTCACTGACCAATACATTGCATCGCTAAATGTATAAATATGAATTAGTAAGCTTGGGCTTTCTAAAATGAATGTATAAGGAGCTTGACAAATCCCCTCTCTAAAAAAACATACAGCAATAAAACTAGACAAAATCATCAAATAAAAAAGTGTTCCAAATTTGAAATTTTATCAAAAGGCATAATAACTTGAGAGGCATTTGTTCAAGAAAATCTCCTGATTCTTGATAAGAACAATTGGTGTCTAGGGTATTTAAGCTGGAGACTATTTCCATCCTTCCCTCCTCAGCTCCAGCTCTGACGACTGCCATCCTTCCCAGGCCCATGTTACAAAAGATGTACTGTGGTCAGGTGTGAAAGGCCATGACATCCAATATCTTCTATCATTCACAGAACAATGTTTTAGAAGTTCTAAATAAGGTCATGACAGGACAAAAGTACTGGAAACTTTGTAGCCCTGCCTTAGAGGGCTGATTTTTCGTGGTGAAAAGATTACAGTTACAATAAGTCAGTGAGGGCTTAAATTTCTATAGTACTCACTAAGCAAAGACAAACAGCAGAGTGGCCATAAACTTAACAGAAAGTCAGGGAAACAGACAGCCAAAGAAGGTCCTGCTGAGATCATATAATTTGTGTTCAGGAAAGCTATGTGCATGTGAAAAGGTGCACTTGCTCAGTAAACAACTCAGAAGAAATACTCAGGAGCAGGAAGTAGTCCCTGGTTGAAACATGGGGTAGATTTGTAAATACCCCAAACTTTGAAAGCATTTCCAAAATCACACCCAAGTGCATAACAAAGGGTAGAGGGTTTATTGCTTCAAGGTTTGTTTAAGAAAAATCTCTGACCATTTATTTATTGCTAAACTTTGTTGACCTAGGGGTAACCTGTAGCCAGTCTTAAAATTAAAAACAAGGGGAGAGCAACAGAGGCTGCACCTTTTAGGGAGAAACAGATTTCACAGCAGTCCAAGCAAGTCATTAAGAAATCTAACAACAACAAGCCCCAGAGGCAGGGAAGAATCAGAATTGTAAGTTGATAAAATATGCTATTTAAAATGTCTAGTTTTCAACAAAAAATATGAGGTATGCAAAAAAAAAGAGGAAAACATGACCCATACACAGAAAAAAAAAAAGCCGGAAATGGAAGTTGCCTTTGAGTTGGACTTAATAAATAATTCAGATCAGATATTTTAAATATATTCAAAGAACTAAAAGGAACCATATTTAAAAAAGGACAGTATGAGAAAAATGCCTTATTGAATAAAGAATATCAGCTAAGAGTTATAAGTTACTTTTAAAATAACCAAATTGAAAGTCCAGAGTTGAAAAGTACAGTAATTGAAATGAAAATTTCACTAGCAGAACTCAAGAATAGATTTTAACTGGCACAAGAAAGAGCAGAGTTGGGTAAAGATTGGTAAAGGTCATTTAATCTGACAGGCAGAGAGAAAAATAAATAAAAATGAATAGCCCATATACAAAAATTAACTTAAAGTGTATTACAGATCTAAATGTAAAAGCTAAAACTATAAAAAATTAAGAAAACATTAGAATAAATCTTTGTGATCCTGGATTTGGCAAAGATTTTTTAGATTCAGCACCAGCAATAGAGGCAATACAAGAAAAAATGATCACTTGAACTTTGTCAAAATTAAAAACTTTTTAGAAGACACTTTCAAGAAAGTAAAAAAGATACAGACTGGGAGAAATTATTTGCAAATTGTATATCCACTAAGTGATTGATATTCCAAATAACACAAAGAATTCTTGAAACTCAATAATAAAACTAAAACTCAATTAAAAAAAAAAACAATGGATTTCAATTGGCATATTTCCAAAGAAGGAATTCAAATGGCCAATAAGTGCATGAGAAAATGCTCCGCATCATTAGTCACTGGGGAAATGCATACTTAAAACCACAATGAGATTTCTATGTTGCAGAAAGATTGCTGCAAAACTCAGAGCAACAAGAAACCAAGCAGCACTTGGAGGATTGAAGAACTCAGGATTATTATGCCAGCGGTCCCAGAAGTGCTAGTGCTCTGAAAATCTGGGGCCCAAGCTTAGGGGCAATTTTGCTTTTATACCTCATTATTACAGTTAGCATGGGCTTATTTACAGACCCCAGGAGTTGCTGTGGGCTATGGGCAGTTACAGAACATGATTTTATTTTGTTTTCTTTTTTAAAAACAGGCACTAAAGCAATACATCTGTTCAAACAGGCACTAAGGCAAAAATATTCAAAGGGGAGGGTGAGTTTTCAGTTGACTCAGAGATCTTTGGCCTATGCAGCAAGCATGTTTACAGAAACAGAACAAAGAACTGATTACAAAGTTAGCCATTTAAGTGGAAAATTCCTCTTCACCTGCACACCCACTGGAAGAGCTATATACAATGTTATAAAAATGGTACAGGCTT
This sequence comes from Cynopterus sphinx, assembly GCA_030015415.1. Lineage (NCBI taxonomy): Eukaryota > Metazoa > Chordata > Mammalia > Chiroptera > Pteropodidae > Cynopterus > Cynopterus sphinx. The sequence continues at coordinate 81,166,348 of CM057388.1, forward strand.
TTTGGAAAACAGTTGGGCATTTCCATTAAAAAGTTAAATGTTAATTTACCATATGACCCTGCAATTTTAATTCTATGTATATACTCAAGAGAAATAAAAATATGTCCATACAAATACTTGCACATGAATGCTTATCACAGCACAATAAATAATATCCAAAAAGTGTTAACCCAACTTTCCATCGACTGGTGAATATATAATCAAAATAAAAACTATTCGTCAATAAAAAGAACAATAGAGATAAAAAAATCGATTATTGGTTTTGAGGGAATTGCAAAAGAAGAAGAAAAGAGATTAACTGCTTAATTGTATGGAATTTCTTTTTGGGATGATGAATGTTCTAAACATGGATTGTGGGATGGTTGCACAATTCTGTAAATTCACTATCATTGGTTTGTACATTTGAAACAGGACATCTTATTTTCTATAAATTATACTGCAATAAAACTGTAAAAATGAATAAGGTAAAGAATTATAATTTACAAATCTAGACTAGTACAGAATTATATTACCAATGTTCATAAGTAAAAATATTTTTTTTGCTAAAGATGCTACAGAGGGAAAATTAGGAGTAGCCCTGATTTCAGCTTTTACTAGCCCAGTAATTATAGATATGTTATCTAACTTCTCAGTTCTTCAGTTCTTTCATACATAAAATAGGAATAATTAATAGTTTCTATTTCATGGGTTTGTTGTGATAATTCAAATGTTTAATACATAATAAATCCCTATATGAGTCCTCAGTAGATAGTAAACTGTAACTATATGTTTGTAGTGTTTATCATCATTATTATACAAATGAGGAGAGAAAATAAGTTGTCAGGGGCAGGTCTTAACATCTCACATTTTTCCTGTTTGTTTCATTCAGGTGTCTTCAATGCCCTGGGTTTGCCTGTGACCCAGTGCCCATTGGGTCTGAATACCAAAGGACTTCCTCTAGGTATCCAGGTCGTGGCTGGACCCTTTAATGATCACCTGACCCTGGCCGTGGCCCAGTACTTGGAGAAAAGTTTTGGCGGCTGGGTCTGTCCTTGAAAGTTTTAGTATGACCTTCTCAAGGTCGTGTGTTTGTATGTGTGAGTGCGTGGGGGTGTGGGAGTGTTTCTGTAGGTTGGGTGAGATAAATTACCAGCAAACAGGTTGAGAAAAAAACAACTACAGAATTATCTACTTATTCACTTATTCATTCCAGTCTTCTTTCCTTTAATAAGTGCTGACCTTAATAAAATGATAATATATGATTCCTGACCTCAGTTTACTAAAGAAGACAGTCATGTAAATGAATTAGTGCAATCAGGTTTTCTGTATGGTGTGATGGTATCTCCTTTAGGCACAATAGGGAGATCAGAGAAGAGAATATTTCATTTTAATTATGGAATGATTCATACAACTCTACAACAACAACAAAAAAATCCTATTAAAAAATAGGCAGAGGACCTGAACAGACATTTCTCCCAAGAAGACATGGAAATGGCCCACAGACATGTGAAAAGATGCTCAATTTCACTAGCAATTAGGGAAATGCAAAACAAAACCACAGGGAGTTGCTACCTCACACCTGTCATCAGTAGGACAAGTAATAAGTGTTGGAGAGGTTTTGGGGGGAAAGGAACCCTCATACACTACTGGTGGGACTGCAGATTGGTACATCCACTGTGGAAAACAGTATGGAGGTTCCTCGAAAAGTTAATAGAATAACTGTATGACCCAGCAATCCCTCTTCTGGGTATTGACCAAAAATCTTGAAAACATTTATCTGTGAAGATATATGCACCCCAGTGTTCATTGAAGCATTATTCACAGTGGCCAAGACATGGAAGTGGCTGAAGTGTCCTACAATAGATGATAGGATAAAGAAGCTGTGGTCCATATATACAATGGATTATTTCTCAGGTGTAAGAAGAGATGAAATACTGCCATGTGTGACAACACGGATGGATCTTGAGAGTGTCATGCTAAGAAAAATAAGTCACAAAAAGTTGAGAACCGTATGATTTGACTCATGTGGGATATAAAACTGAAAGCAACAAACTAACAAAAAATAAACACAGCCAACAGTTTAGTGGTTACCAGAGGGAAAGGGGGTTAGAGAGGAGGTAGGTAAGGGTAAAGAGGGTCAAATATATGGTAACAGGAGGAAACTTGACTTTGGGTGGTGAACATACAATGCAATATACATATTATGTATTATTGAATTGTACACTTGAAATCTATATAATTTTATTAACCAATGCCACCCTAAAATTTAATTAAAAAATAAAAATATATTTATGTATAAAACAAAATAATAGAGTTAGAAATATGTAACAGCAGATTCAGAAAATCATCTTGCAACTCAAAATAATTCAGATGTGACTCATCAATGGACACTAAAACCATTAGATAAAAGTTGGGGAACTGAAAAGTTATTTCAGTCTCAAAATATTTCTTCACCTATTGACTTTCAGGTGGAGATATATGGCTGACACCACCTTAATCAAATGATCAAAATTAACATGAACAATAATAATAAGACATATCACATCTTCTGGTGAAATGCACTAGGAAGAATATATTATTCTGTCATGTTCCTTCCAAAAAAATGCATCACTTGGATCTAATCATAAGAAAGCATCAGACAAAACCAAATTTATGGATATTTTCAAAAATAAAGGGTCCATAGTCTTAAAAATAATTCAGTGAATTAGAGCCAAAAAAAGGCTGAGAAACTTTTCCAGATAAAAGGTGACTAAAAACACATGATAACTCAATGCAATGCATGATCTTGGATTGGAAAAATAAAGTTGGTACAAAGGACAACATGAAGACAATTGGCAAAATATGAATATGGACTTTCTATCAGATAATGTATTACAGTGGAAATTAATTTTATAATTGTACTTAATTATGTAAGAGACTCTTCTCCCTTTACCCTGCCTTGCCTTTCTCTGAGAAACCCTCATAAAGGCTTCTGGCTTAGGCTCTCCTTCTCAAAAAGGGAGGAGCTGAGATCCAGATGAGGAGGCTTGCTGCATAGGTGTGACATTGTATCAGGGTAAAAACTAGGAAACAGGAGAGAATACAAATATATAACTGAGTTGACGTTTTCTCTCCCCAGGATACCATTATAACAGTAATAAAGAGCTTAGGGTTCCTCGTATGCATTCAATGTGCCTTATCTTGCTTAAAGCTTGCAAGAGCAACTCTGAAGTAAGTACAATTATTATTGTTACTTCACATATGAGGAAGCTGAAGCACAGAGAGGATTAATCCTTTATCCAAGATGACACAACCTGTAAGTGGCAGAGTATAATCCATATTGTCTCTCCTGTGATCCAGAGGCTACCTCCTTCAGAAAAATTTACATTATTTATTGTGTTAGTTAAGATGCTTTTCACTTTAAACAACAGAAAACCTTGATTCAAACTAAATTATAACCTTATGTAACAGGCATTCCAGTGGCAGGGTGAGTTCCAGGCAGGGTGGTCATCAGTGCATTAGGGATGGTATCAAGGGCCCAGGTCTCTTCTGTCCCCATGCTCTGCCATTCTGTGTTGGCCTCCTCCTCAGCTGGTCCCCAGATGGCTGTCCCAGTTCCAGTCTTCACATCCAGATAAGCTAATATCCAGAGACAAATGGGACCACCTCTGGGTTTCTTTTCTATGGGGAAGGAAACTTTTCTGACATCAACTCCTCCAGGAGATTTCACCCATCAGCACATTGGGCAGCAGTGGGTCACACACTCATTCCCGAACTGCTCTGGCCTGGGTCTAATTTATGAAAGTGAATGAATGACAACATGGAGATGTCAGTGTCATTGAAAGGAAAGTTTAGTGTTACTCAGAGCTGTCTTAGTAATGAGGCCCCACTCACTGTGCAGGAACAACCTCACAATGAACTTCAAGGTTTGGTCAGGAAGCTGAAGGAGGGCCTAAGCCAGAAGCCTTTATCAGGGTTTCTCAAAGAAAGACAAGGCAGATTGAAGTAAATAGCTTCTGATTATCTAGTTTGAATAATGTCAGTGGGCTTTAGGCTGTAAAAGTGGTCCCTAGTTGCCTGACACCTGGCCCTGGAATTGATTAAGGCACAGGATATTACCTCATGGGGTACAAGGGCCAGATGCAGGGGGTATGGCTCTGGGGTGGTTAGTTTACATATTAGAGACATTCTCTAGGCTAAGTCCTTTGCTGTTTCTGAGAATCAGCTAGTCCTGGGAGGAGCTGTCTCTCCCCAGCCAAAATTTTTTTTTAATGTGAAAACATCATAACATACAAAAAATAAAGACAACAAAACAATACATGAGCCAGTCACTGACTATGAGAATGGCATTACCTTGACTTGTTTCAACTAAGGATTTTGCAATAGAATGGATATGGGGATGTCAACACTAATGTCCATGGCACAAAACAAGGCACTAATGTGAGGGTGTGTGTGTGTGCACGTGCGCATGTGTGCCTGTGTCCATGCTTGTGCGTGCATGTGTATTAAGCAGAGTTAATTTCCAGAGTCAGGCTGGCAGAGTAAAAATTGCATGTGGTAACACAAAAATCAAAGGATGAGTGTGAGGAAATCTAGCATCTCATTGACTTATAATTTGATGTTTAATGGCAGCAGGTCGAGAAGCTTAACCAGTGAAGTACAGAAATTCAACATCCCTAGACCTATATTTGCCCTTCCCTTAAAAGTGCTTTGGTTGAGTATTACCCAGGTGTTTCCAGGGGTAACCAACAATCCTCCTTCAGATCGACAAATTTTATCTAGCTTTTCTAATACTTAGTCAACACTAAGTTTTTCTCAAACAGGAGAAGCAAACTTACTCCTTTAAATGAATTTTACATATCTCTGCTCTGACATTGTAACATAATCTTAGAGAGTAACCTAATCCCCTTATTTCTGAGTTCTCGTGAGGTGTGACATTATCCCCCACCCCTTTTTCTCCCTGTAGAAACAGGATAGCTTACTTACTTGGTCATTTCTGGCTTCCACATTAATAAAATGTTAGTCATAGAAGTCCTTTTCCACTGAACTATACTACCCCACACCTCAAATATCAGGGCAGGATGATAGTTTAACAAATTACAGACATGTCGAGAATATTGTAACATTGTGGAGTATTAAAGAGATTTTGTTGCCTACTAATCAGTAGTTTAAAGGTAACTAATTCTTCACAAGATGAGTAAATCAAGGATGAGTGCTTAAAAACTTGCTCAAATCACTGCTGGTAGCAATGGAATTACTTTTAAATTCTAAATCTGTGGTGCTTTAAGCCATTATATGTTTTCATTGCAACCTATAAAAAGTACGTGCCTTATAACTGGAAATTTGTACCTTTTGACTTCCAGTGAAATAAATATTGGAAATGTAAAGTACAACATAGTGACTATAATTAACAGTGCTGTATGCTGTGTTTTAAAGCTGCTAAGAGAGTAAATCCTAAAAATTCTCATCATGAGAAAAAGTTATAAATACACAAGGTGATGGATTTTAACTAAGCCTACCAAAATAATCATTTTGACATATATGTATGTCAACTCATTCTGTACACCTTAATCTTACACAGTGTTTATGTCAATTATATCTTAATATAACTTGAAAAAAAAACAAGCACTTGCCTCATCTTTACTTTCTTTTAAATTCTTCAGATGTGCTGAACAAAGTTAAGACAAGTGATCAAGAAACAATTTCCAAAAAGATATTACTGGAAGCCTATCTGTATTTTTTTGGTACCTCCCAGCAAGTGGACCCTAGAAGTGAATGCTCTTCTCATGGTGAAGGGTTCAGGGTTAAGACTTTCATGCCCCATTTCCCAAATTTCAGTTGTTTTCAGGGAGCTGGTCACTCTGAATATTTTACCCCGCTGAAAAGGTAGGAAGAAATTCATCTTCCTTGCACTTAAAATTCATTTAGGCATTTCTCTTTACTGGAAGGTGCCTCAAAAGTTGATCCATGCAACTCCTTGATCCAGAAGAGAAGTTATGACAGTAGACCCCAGGCCTGATCTTTTCAGCACATCTCTTCTGAAGTCTTATCCAAAGCATCCTAGGACTTTACATTGATGTTGTCATCCTGTGTTTACTTGAATTTTCTAGTTGAAAAGAGGATGTCTATATTATCAGGAATTACTTCCTCAATTTAGCAACTGTAACCTAAATGAAGCATTGTCAAAATGAGTGGAAAGAGAATTAATTTTGGGATCAAGCAGACCTGAGAGTGATTCCCAGCTTAACTCTTTATTAGTTGAGTTAAATAACCCATCACACCTTCTTTCCTGATATCTCATGGTTCTTTGGAAATGACAAATGTAAATAGCTTAGTTCATAGTTGATAATAAAAACATTATAATTGAGAACTGTCTGTATGTCTTCCCTACAGAACTGCAAGCTTTTGAGTACTGAGCCTGAATCATCTCTATTTTCCCCAAATTGACAGTACATTATTTCATATACGTTTCAGTCGAGCTCAATAGGTCTTGTTGAGGAGAGTTAAGTTAGACCTTATGCTTAACCCCTTAAATATAATGGGGTTAAATTTAGTGATTATTTTCAACTTCAATTCCCATATTCCTGTTCACACTGCCAATGTGCTAATGTCAATCAATATTAATCTTCTTAACATAGGATGTTAAAATTTACTTCATTATGACTTTCGTTTTGATCCATGTTTTGAGTATTTGAGATAAATGGGGTCTGGCTGAGCTTAATGTAACTCCTCACTGTCCATCAGATTGACTTCTATACATACAGCAGTAATTTTAAATATAGAAGATTAAATTATGCAATAATATCATTTCCTGAATGATGGCTCTGAGTAATATCCAAAAATCTAGGTTTTGTAAAAGTAAAGTCCTGTATTTTCACAAAATTTTACATAGTCTTTTCTGAGTCACCTTATAAGTTATTTTTTTTTCTTCAAAAAGAGGTTCATATAGTTGCCAAGCATCTTCACATGGACCAGAACTGAAAGTTACCTATCTTTCATATTTCATCAGCACAATATAAAATGCCATGATGACTTATTGAATTCAAGAATGTTTACTCCTTGCTTACTTCTCTTATCCATCCTCAGGTACAACTTTAAAAGGATTAATTATTCAAATAAATATATAAAAGTAGAATTTTATTAGATTTGGGAAATTTGTGTCTTTGAGTTTCCACCTAATGATTCATACCATTGATATACATTGGTTTTGCAAAACCTCTGCTGAATGGCTGAGAGCATATACAAATCTGTTTCTTTCATGTAGGGCATTTTCCTTTGATTCTTCACCTTCCCAACTTCTACTAATTCTTAAGGTTTCAATTTACAGGTCACTTTCTCAAAGATTATATCCCTATTTCCTCTCCCCAAATGAGTCAATTTTCTCAGCTATGAGATACCAGAACACTGAATTTCTTGTAACATAGGAAATAAATAATTTCATATGCATCCACTGGAGGTTAAATTTTGATGAGAAAATGCAAGGAAGTTTAGACATTTTACCAAAACAACATAATGGAAGCTGGTTTTTTGTATTCTAAATAAGAAAGTTCTTATTCAGGATCAAAAACAAGTAACTGGAAATAGACTCTCACATTATTGATAGTTGTAACCTAAGAAATATTATACTGAACATTTTTTCGTTTTGTATTTCCAAAATATATCATTTGGAGATACTGATAATGCCACATGATTGCAAGATGATATAAGGTTTATGACTCACATAATGAGGCTTCTGTAGAGAAGCTTCCCAGTGTAGACCTCCAAACCTGGTCCAAAAATTCCATTAGAGAGTGAGGAAGGAGACTGGCTAGGGGTTTTTATTGCAGCTAGATGAGGATTACCACAAGTGCGTAGGGCCTTGTACAAAGTTAATCTCCCATGGGTGCCAAAGAGACAGCACCCAGATTTCCTTAGTAATTTTCCTAGGCATGAAATAGAAGGGCGAGAAGGAAGAGAGAGGCTTAAGCTGTTGGCAAATGTCAGAAAATGGAATTTTACTCTTTATTACAGGAAGGTTAATAAAATATATTAAAAGTATAAGTGAATACATTAATAAATCACCCATCATTCAAATCAATTATTATTAACATCCTGACATATTTCCTGTGTCTTATTTATGCTGCTATGATGTGAGAGGTTTAGGGGTGTGTCTATTTTACTATATTGTAACATATACGTGTATATATTTTTTTGATTTTTCAAAAAATAAAATCATTTGTAAAAGGAATAATAGGTATAGTGCTTCTATTATCTTTTAAATGCAATTAAATCTATAATAAATAAAGATTGTGCCACTGATTTAATAATACTATGTAGCTACATATAATTTGAAGAAAATGTAATTCTATTCTACAAATTGGAAGTAAATCAACAGAAAAACATTTACAATGAGTTTAGCAAAGTGTCTGGATACAAGAAATATCTCAATATAAAAATTATCCTTTTAGAAAAAAACAAAAAGGTAAATCATCCTACTCACAATAGCAACAAAAGCAGGACACCTATGAATAAACTGAAAAAGATGAATGGGTATATTGTGAAACATATAAAAAATATCCTATCTAATTGTAAATCATGTTGTATACATAAAATTTTCTTAACTCTAGAGGTTAAATGCCATTATATTTAAAATGCTAATAGATTTTTGTGTCATATTTTTATTGGGTATGGGCAAGGCAGAGTGTTCTACTCTGCATAACAGAATAGCTAACCCATAAATAATTTTTATAATATATTAAGATCTTATATGTTTTACATGGCCTATATCTCTTAATGACATTAATAACATTGAAATGCAAATAATGAGAAAACATTTGTAATTAAAATGGCAGATGTTTATTATCCATATGTAAAGATGTCCAATAGAAAATTCACAAAAGAAACATCAATTGATCAATGACCTGGGGAATAAATCAGTTTACAAAGCAAGAAATATCCCAACAAATCTCTGATGAACACATAAAAAATTGTAAATCTCATAATAATCAAGGGTATACAAATTAATTTTGTCAGTTTTTATTTTGAAAGTGACATAAGACTAAGAAAAGGCTTAGTACATGCCTGCATGTAGTAACACTGGAATATTCATATACAGCTCACAGCAGTGCAAATTGGAACATTACTTTTTAAAAGAAGTGGGTATTGCCAGGGGCTGGAAGAAGAGGGAAATGGGGAGTTGTTGTTCAAAGGGAAAAAGGTGTAGTTATACAAGATAAAAATTCTAGAGATCTGCTGAACACATCGTACCTTAAAAATACTGTATTGTGCACCTAAAATATTGTTAAGAGGGTGATCTCAAGTTAAATGTTCTTATCATAATAAAGAAATGAAATAAATACAATTTGTAATATATTGAGAAGTTCACAATGTCTTTATTTTGATCTAGGAATTCCACTTTTTAAAGTAATGTGAAATAAAGCATAAAATCTTTAATCTTGAAATAGTCATCCTAATATTCAAACATGTAAAAGTTAGAAATATCCTAAGAAATACATCTTTCAGCTGCCTAATTCCTATTTTAACCAGTGAAAGTTTGCTATTCAGCCCATTTTTAAAGATTTTTTTTTCAGTTTTTTAGATCTCCAACTCCTTTTTAGGATCCCCCCTTTTTATTGAGCTATATACCTTAAAGGGCACAAATCTTAATGCATAGCTCTTTGCATTTTTACATATGTATACTTCTATGAAAACATCACCCAGATCAAAATGTAGAATATTATTAGTGTCATAGGAGTCTCTGTCATCTTGCCAACCAAGCTCTCCTCCAAAGATACTTTCTGTTCTGACTTCATATGCGTGTGTGTGTGTGTGTGTGTGTGTGTGTGTATACACATATATACACACACACACACATATATACACACATATATAATACTTTTTATTTCTATATTATACAGAAAATTATTGTTTTAATAAATAAACATTGTACTATTGGTTTAATAACAATATACAGCCACATATCATTTGAAGAAAATGCAATTTCATTCTACAAATTGGAAGTAAAATCAATAGAAAAACCTTTACAATAAGTTTAGCAAAGTGGGTAAATGGAACAATATAGTATATACTTTTGGCCTATTTTACTCAAGAAAATATTAGTATTTATTCATTTTATTGTATATAACAGTTCATTCTTTTTTTGATAGCTCTGTTGCATTTTCGTGTTTGACTGTTTCACAATTTATAGTTCATTCTGTTATTGCTAGAGATTTAGGTTGCATCCAGTTTAGGCTACTATAAATATTTAGGTATGAACATTCTTTTTTAAGTTCTTTGTTGGTTCTAAAAACCCATTTCTGTTGGGAAGATCTAGGAGTTGAAATGCTAGGTCATAAGGAATAATGCTGTTGTGCTTTAATAAATAGTACAAAGTTTTTCAAAATGGCTGTATACATTGCTACCAGAGATACATGAAAGTTTCAGTTACTCCTAGCTGAACATTACTCATTGACACTTGGTATTATCAATTCTGTTGGGGTCCAGTAGCATATAATTGTTTAATTTCCATTTTTGTGTGTGTGTGATGTGCTTATTCGAGCCTTTTTCCTATTTTATTCTGAGTTGTCTGGGTTTTTCTTAATTTTCTGTAGCAGTTCATTATACATTTTGTATATATCATTTGACAGATGCATGTGTTGTGAATATCTCAATAGGCACTTGCCTTTTCCAACATAACGTTTCCATGTAGTTTAGCAGTAATGTTTGGAAAGAACAAGGAACATAATAAAGTCTTCAATCTTATGATGTCTTGAAACTTTATGGAAAATTTATGATCAGTTCACTCTCCTTGTTTCTAAGAGAAAAAATTAGTCCTATTACCATATTAGCAGCTTGAAGATTTTGCAGGAAAAAAAAGTTGATGTAAAGTATTATTCCAAGGTCTTTTGATTCTGAGATGTGGGATGGTAAAGTATTAAAAGAAAAAGTAAATGTTTATTCAGAGTGGACTCCTAGGAGACACTGTCCAGTAATCTAAGAAAACTCTCATCACTGACACTGATTGTCAAAATTAGTTCTGAAATAACTGGAAATATAATAAAAGAAAAAATATTAATTTTTCATTTTGTCTTGAATGCTAAGAAAATGATGTCTTGACTCAGAGCCTATGTTTAGAACTATTCCACCATAATACACTCTTCATAGAAGGTTGAATATTAGAATAGCACTTAAATAACTTGCTGTGGAATAGGAATTGTGGCCATTTGCCTACCTACACATTTTGAAACTAAAAATAAACATCTTGTCTCATTTCAGAAACTTAAAAATTATTTATATCACCTTGATGGCCATGGGAACTTTCTCCATCTTTTCTGGACATTGGATAAGTGGTGCTTCCATTGAGAAGTAAATCATCTAATCCTTCAGATTAATTTGATATCTTTCAAGAAGAAAATAGATCTTGTCCAAAATACCTTAATAAGAACCATTCTTGGATATTTCAGAGAAGCAGAGTATGACTATTTGAATCAGTAGCCACTGTCTATTGAATTCCTGTGTGTCACATTTTGTCCTAGATATACGTGTGACTCTCTAAGTGTTTTCTTTACAATGTAGCTATTTTGAAGCTTTTTAAAAATATATATATTTAGAAACCATGATTCAGAAAGTTTAGATAATTACCAATTTCAGGATTTCTACTTAAAAATGGGCCTTCAAGGTACAAGATTTCATGCTGTTTCGATGCATTTAATATAAAATCTACATGTTCACTTGAAATGTATATTTATCTCTAAGTATAGAAATGTTATGGCATCAGGGGGTTCACAATGCTGTAGAAAGATTCTGAGTTCGCCTCCTCCCATAGACACAACAAATCTACAATTATATGTGAAAGAATTCCCTTTTAAGGGGGCCTGGACAAAGGATGAACACAACCTCTGCAACAATAGACAGCACCAAGAAAGACAGAGGAGGCAGAGATACAGTGTTCTTGTTTTTAAAAAACAAAACAAAGCAAAGCAAAAACAAAAAACACGGTTCAACTGAAAAGTGCCATGGTCAGGAGGGATCTCAAAGGTATAGAACGTTTCCCTAAAGAGTGAAAGATTTGAGCTCTACATCAGTCACTTCAACTCTTAGATTTTGCACAGGAGACACAAAGCCCCCAGAACATGTGCTTTTGAAAACCTTCAAGAAAAACTATAGAACTGCAGGCAAACAAAAACCTGCTCTTAAAGATCTTATGCACAGAGTTACTCAATGTGGAAACCAGCACAAAAATACCAGAAAGAAAAACACACAAACCACAGGAGAAGGAAAGAGGTGGGAAAAAACAAGACAAAATCCAAATGTAAAAAAGGAAAGTTGTAGAAGGTTTGTAGAAAAGGAATCTTGAGAAAGGAAACTTTTATGTGTGCTCAAGATGAATAAGATTGAAATAAATTTAATCAAGTACGTGAGATTAAATATCAAAAGTGAGCTGAGCAAAATTAGAGTTTGGTTTTCTCTTTCTGCTAAAAAGGAGATAGTTTTCTTGGATTATTTATAATTTTGGTTGCTATCTTAAAATGTTATATGTTACAGAGAAAATCTAATTTCTTTGTCAATTGCATTATAATCAGATCTATAACCATGTCATTTTAAGGTTTTTAAGAACATTTTAAGAACAGTCCTTAGTTCTAACTTTAATAGTTATTCATAAGTTTGCTTCTAGCAGGATGATGTACTCAACAGACGTACCTCTCTGTCATATTAGTCCCAGAGACTGGGTATTAGTAAAATCATGGAAGAACAAACATCCTGATGATTGGCTTGAGCCCAAGTAGGTGGGACCCTACATGTTCTTCTTAATAAATTATGCTTTTGTTAAATCGATCCAGCTCTTCTTAAGATCACCCAGGACAGCCCCACCAATGACAAATATGATACTTCTTGCCAGAGAGTAAAGTGTGTCTCAGCCACCTAAAGTGGTCACCATCGTTCCTGTCGAAGTCTGGGTCACACACTCTGTGGACAGGAACTGACACCAAGAGCAAAAAGACAGGCTGCTTAACATGGTCTTTTGCCACCTGGTCTCATTGTAAATGATACTGGTGCCTTCACCCCTCGGGCAACATGCCTTACATTCACCTCCTGCACAAAACCCACAGGCTGCATACATGTTAACTGACAGACAGAAAAACACTGCAGCTGTTATAATTAGAGGAAAGAACCTCCCTTTCCAAGTCCTCCCATTCCTGATGCTGTTTCTCCTGTCTCTTGGGAATAAGAAGTAAGCCCCTATTCTACACCAGGCTCAAAGTTATACCATCATCTTTCAAAAATCTTATTTTGTATAAGATAGACATAAACAAGCACAATATCAGACCCTGAACTTTCTTTTACCCAATGGTTATCTTCATAGTTTAGGTCTCAGAAAGGTGACATAATAACAAGTTACTCTTTACTCTTCGTCTTATAGAAGGTACAGGTATCTAGGCTTGCTGCTGCATCTGCTGTTGTGGCTCCTGTTTACGAACTAAACAAAATTATCTCAGTTAAGTTATAGTTTGTTTTTTTTTTAATCTATTTGGTTATTTTTTCTTGTTACTTTAATCTTACACGTTGTTATCAGAAAAATTTGTAGATGACATCCCTGTGAGTCCTCTTCATAGAAGGCTGCTTTTCTTTCTAGGGGGTCCCAATTTACCTCCCTGGTATTTAGATGTGCCTCCACTAATACAGTATGCACAGGGTCTTTGGGGAAAACCTCTACGCCTCTGGAACTCAATACCAGAGGCTTGGCATGTTGGTGTGCTGCATCACTGATCAACTCCCACCCACAAAACTTCCACAGTGGTTTTGCATTTATTAATGAGCTGATGTATCTCCTCACAGTTCTTAGGAGTACTGGCAGCAGATATTCAAGATATTTATAATTGTTCATTATTTTTAGCAACATCACACCAGAAATTGGACCCACAATATCCCATCAGGTCAGGGGACAGAGAGCAACAGCAGCAAGTAAAGTGGTCACACAGAGACCATAGGCCTCTGTAGATTTTCACTTTTCAGGGTGCCATTGGTTTCCTGTGCAAGGCTACTTCACTACTCTAATTTAGCAAATGCAGTCCAGGTAAGATCCACCAACTTAGTGGTTACAGGCTAGGTCTTCTGCCCTATTTAACTATGAGAATGCCCTTTCCATGTGCCTTTAGCCTGCACCCTTTCCTTGAACAGTGACAATAACCTTGCAATCCAGTCCACCCTCCTTCACACTCCTTTGCCTCCAAACATGGGGAACCCTCACATACAATTGAGGCCTTCACAAATAGTAATCTAATTTAATCATCTTGTTAAACTATTTTGCTTTGATCATGCTGCTCAGGAGAGAGTATTGAATTACTATGGCAGCAGTGAAATTTTGGAATGGATACCACTTATGATAGTGGCAATATATGGAAGTGTATAACAGAGAAATGCACCTCCAGCAAGTGGTGCTCCTTTTCCAGTTGATGTTAGTAAGGTAGCTGCAGCTAAAGGGCATTCCCCTCAGTTAATCACAAGAGAAATCCTTCAGTCTTGCTTTCTACACCCATTGCTCTGTGTGAATCTCAGTATATGGATGGTGATGCTCTCAGCTAGACATGTCTGGGGCACTCACCTAAGCTCAAATGAGCACCTCGCATAGACATGTGCTCTTTTTTAACCACTGTAGTGGCTGGACTGGCTCTTGTGGTTCCAGTTATGGCGATAACATGCTCTTGGCAATGATCATCACAAAACTGAAAAGAAAAAGTTTAGTACTTGTAGGTCCTGGAGGGTACATAGCATGCTTGGGGCCATACAATAAAGTTGCAGACAGGTAGAAAGAGAGAGCACAGACCTGGGGCTCTACTGTTATTGGAGTTGAGTGTATGAGGCCTAGGGTTTCATGAGTTCACTCTTAATTGGTGAATTTAAAACATAAGAGCAAGAATTAAAGTGCAAAAAGTAAAAACAAAAGGGTGAACAATCAGATATCTAAATCAATCAGAAATCTCTGAAACAAAGAAACTTTAGCAGGGAACCTGGTTTCTTATCTGGTTGTGTTCCTGACAATGTGTTTATTCAAACCCTTATACAACTTCTACTGCCTTTTCAAAGCTGCTCTCATTACCCTATTTTTCACAGATTGCTCCCTTCTTTTACCTCCTTTTTAGCAGGTACTAAGCACTACCACAGTTTAAGCTTTTGTCGATATGGATTGAAGAAGACCTGAGACAAGAATTATTAGAGAAAGGAATGACTCTCTCTCCAGTCGGGTAACAAGGCAGTAACCCGTGTTGCTGCTGTGAGCTAGGGTCAGTTCTAACACTATGGACAAGATGGTCCCTATAAGACTGAGTGTAGTAAATTCTTCACTCAATTCACAGACTTATCCTGTTCACCTACCATTGGGAATCAGAAAGGCATCCCTTAATTCTAAGTAACGTTAATTAGGTGCAGGCAAAATCAGAGGGACAGAAAACAAATGTCTGAGAGGGCCCAAAAGAGTGAATAATTCAGATGTGTAGACAAAGAAGTACCTTGCGTCTGAGTACTCCTATATAGATATAGAGTTAATGTGTTTACAGAGGCAATTGACATGCAACTGTATCCCAGATAAAAGGGAACTTCTTAAAAACAGTTTTTAGGATATTCAAAGACTAAAAGGGCTTTAATCGTTTTGTAAATCAAGAACCATGCCTCCTATAAGTAGGATATAAAATGTCTCAAGTTTATAAATGGAAAATATATGTAAACTAATTATATCCATTCAATGGTTGGGGCAAAATATATGTTCACTAATTCCAGGAATATTTAATAAACATCTAGCAGACACTTTTTTAGTTGCTGGGGTTCTGACAGTGAATGAAACAGACAAAAATAATTCTATAAAAATAATCTTGCACATTTCATTATCTTTGTCCATGCACATTATTCCTATTCTTTGGAAGTGAGAGGAAATGTTTTTCTTACTGAAGAGGGACAGGAACTTTCACTGAATGAAGAAAGCAAAAGAGCCACATAAACTACAGCTAAGAAGGTTGGAGAATGCCACTCACTGTTTATAGGCCCCACTGTACCTGATACCTAGGTTTAGTTCTGACAGTACCCATAATACCCAATATCCAAAGATAAGATATGGTAGAGTATTATCTATTACTTTCAGTATTTTCTCTATGCATGCATTTACATATATGTGTACTTTTTCCATTTTAAATATTTCTTATAATGTACACACTCTTTTGTGTAATGCCGCTGTTATTTCAAATTGTGACAATTTGCAAATGCATTAAACTTTATTATTTGGATGTTAAAAAAGATTAAATAATACCTTGAAGTTAAACAAGGAAATATAGAACAGTATTTATCTAATTCCAGATAAGGGAAGGCTTTCTAAGCAGAGACACCAAAACCCATATTTGGAAAATTTGATTTGGCCCAAGAATGAAAACGTCTTTACAGCAAAGAATCCCATAAAAATTAAATCATAAATGAAAATAGTTAAAAGAAAGATGTTTATATATGTGTGTGTGTGTATATATATATATATACACACACACATACATACATATATAAAACATGTATAATACATTAAATATATATATGTGTATGTGTATATATATGTGTGTGTATGTATATGTCATATATATATATATATATATATATATATATATGACAGGCATTGACTAGTTTTGCCTTATAAGAAGGCTTTAGCAATCAATAAAGAGAACATATATGTAAACCTTTCAGAAATCAGCAAATATAAAGATGTAGCTTACCAAAAAATGTTTTAAATCTCCCCCCTCTAGTAATCAAAGACAAATAAAATAATGAGTTATTATTGTTCATTTTTTTAATTGCTAAAAGTTGTAAGTAAATGGTTACATTCAATACTGCTGACAGTTGCATCCTCTTGTACTCTGGAATTGGGAGTGTGAATGTGTACGATCTTTAACACCCTGATCAAAAAGCCTTTAGACCAGTCGTTTCCCTTACCTATATATATATATATTCTCAAAGAAAACCTGGAGGCTGAGGCCCTGGCAAGGGGCCATGCTCAATAGACCACTGAAGGCAGGGGGTGGGGTCACAGGGGTGGGGTTGGGGGGCACAATGAAGAATGTAGGGCCTCTGTTACATTTATGACTGTGCCAGCAGGTCCAGGTGAGACTATGCGGAGGTGGCAGGCCTCAGCAATATCATATCAAGGAAGTCTCTGAAGCATTCTCATTTTGGGGATCTGAGACCTTTCATCTATGGGGTCCTTTGGCAGTCGGTTCCTGAGACGCTGGGATTTCGAAATAGTTGATCTGCATCAGCCAGAAGACCAGGCAGGTCCCAGTTACACATCTGGCAGCCGTAAACGCAAACGCAAGCAGAACAGTGGGACTTTCTTGGGCTCAGAGTCTGACAGCAACCGCAGTTTTCTAAATCCAGAAGAGAATCGACAAGGGTATGTCCGCACGAGGCATGGTAAAAAGGCTAAGATCACATCTGAGTATGCTTACGAAACTTTATTTTTGACTGGGGAAAACAGTGACATTAAAATCCGTGCCCTGGGGAAAGTATGGTGTTTACACAAAATGTTCTTATGTCATTCGGGCTACTTTGAAACTATGTTGAGAGGTTCTTCGAAAAAATCTCTCATAGATATTATTGACCTGGAGGTTAATGACCAGAGAATAGATACAGAATCCCTGCACTTTGTACTAGGCTCATTGTACTGGGATGATTATGTCTTAAGGGAGCCCCTTCGAGTTCCACGAGTTTTGGCTACAGCATGCCTGCTTCAAGTAGAGAAGTTAGTTTGGCAGTGTGGTGAGACCATGAAGAAAACAATTAATGCAAAAACTGTGTGTAGCTATTATGCAGCAGCAGAAACCTATGGGTTAGAGTCTGTAAAGACAGAGTGCTTCAAATGGCTTCTCCACAATTTGATGACACATCCAAGTATTCAAGTGTACAAAGAACTCAATATAGATCTCATGAAAATGCTCATTTCTTCTTCTAATTTATTAGTAATGCAAAAGGAAATGGATGTGTACACCACACTTAAAGAGTGGGTGTTCATTCGTCTTAACCCAGCTTGGAAAGGCCCAATAAGACAGCTTTTAGTTCATGCAAACCAATGGTTTTCCAGGCTCAAGGAAGCTGTTGATGCCATTGCCTTTCTTGAAACCACAGAAGGCATAGCATTTCAACCAGTGTTTAAAAAGTTGAGGTTTCACTATATGATTTGTGACCTGGCCTCCACGAGGGTTATTGAGCAAGATACTGTGATACCTTCTGAATGGTTGTCATATGTTTATAAACAACAATGGTTTACCTTGCTTAGAGCAAAACAATACAAGGAAATTGGGCCCCAAGACATCAATGAAACAGAGCTTGAAGAATACAGCATGAGATGTGGTAAAAAGATTCTCAAAGATGGAAAATACTCCTGGACGTGGTCAGGTTACAACTTTGGCTTTCCATTACATGTTACCTTCAACCGCCATTATATAATTTTCAAGCAAAATACTTTCAATCATTCATGTGACAAATCAGTTTGTTTAAAATTTCTAAGAAATATTGTGTTCAGATTAACTTTGGTGTATTTCAATTCTAAGGGAAAACTAAGTTTCACCAAAACAACTGGTTATAAAATTCTTGCTTTTAAAAGGGATGAAAAACAAGTGGTAATGAAGTTAGATAGCATAATTCTGAGATTCCCTTTATACATATTCTGTAACTTCCTGTTTATGTCATTAGAAAATCCAGGAAATTAATCATCTTGTTTCATTTCATTTAATGGCCTTACTATTAAACACAATAAAGATGACTAATAATAAAAGTGAAGAACTTTCAAATGTGGAAACTACCAAAAATGACTATTCTATCTCTTCATTTTATTTCTATGAATTTATGAAGAAAAAGTTTAATTCCAGGAAAATATCTGAAACCAAATAGTCAATAATAATGCTTACACCTCTTGCTTTCTATTTACCATGAATACTCAAGCTCCAAATGGAAATAAGAGACTCAAGGAACCAAAATTAATTTTACCCTAACATTGAGACAAAATAAAGAATTCTCTTCCTTGCTGAAATTGTTGTGTAAATTGCTGCAATATTACAGGAGAGAGTCAATCATCAGGTATAACCTGAGATTAGGGAATCTTTTGGATTCTATGATGTATAGTTTTAGTATATGTAATGTACAATTTTAAATAACCAGACAATCTCAAGTTATACATAACCACATACTATATCATTTAGTGTTACTGTGCAATTAATCTGTGACATGGCCCATTTTCTCTATGGTTTGGAAAACCATTGCTGACTATCTGGAAAATACTGTGTGTATTTTTCACAGTTAAAGAGTGGAAATATGCATTAAAATATGTACATATGTAATTATGTTATATAATATATAATAAAATATATTATATATGTAATTATGTTATATAATATATATTGTAAAATATATGAAATATATATTATATAATATATTAAATATATAATATATAATGTGTATTATAAAATATATAATATACATTATAAAATATGTAAATACATAATTATGTTATATAATATATGCTTTAAAATATATATGATATAATGTTATAAAATATATTATATAATTATAATTATGTTGTAATATGAATACATAAAATTCCATATGTAATTTTATATATTATATATAAATGAATACATGCCAATAAAATTTTTTATTGTTTGCAAAGACCAGAAAAGAATATTTTTTGTGAGAAAGAGAAGAATTCATTTTATTTTAGAGCAAAGTAAATGTGTTACAAATGAGGCATTCAAAACCCATTCATTTCATCAATATTCTATCTCCATGATAATGGACAGCTTCCCTTTTACGAACTTCTAAAAATCAGCCAACTTTGGTCAGAGCTGGAGTTATTAAAAGTAAAGAACTGAGGAAACACACTCATTCCTTCTGCGAGGTCTTTTCAGTGTGGAATTACAGGGTTTTTTTCATCAACCCTTAAAGTGACATTCACAGTAATAGAATTGATCATCATTTACTCCCCACCACAAAGAGACTGGCATTAAGAGAATCTGCCCACCGTCATTAAGTACTGCACAGTTTTCCTCCTTCAGGAGCTTATGTGAAGATCCCACTGGTTCTATTGATATTAGTTTTCTTTTAATAAAAATATTCTTTCCTTTGTAATTCATTTTTTAAAATGTTTAATTTTAAAAAATATTTTTTTAATTTTATAATTAGTTTGAATGTAATATTATACTACTTTCAGGTGTACAACATAGTGATTAGACATTTATATAACTTACAAAGTGATCACCCTGATATATCTTGTACCCATCTGACACTACACAGTTATTACAATAGTATTGACTATATTCTCTATGCTGTACTTCACATCCCCATGAATATTTTCTAACTAGCAATGTGTTCTTAATCCCTTCCCCTTTTTGAACCTTCAACCCCCTCCCATCTGACAACCATCAAAATGGTTTCTGTCTATATAAATTTGTTTCTACTTTGTTTATTTTTTTCTTTAGATTTTCTTCTTTAGATTTTCTTCTTTAGATTTTCTTCTTTAGATTCCACTTATCTGTCTCTGTCTGACTTACTCCACATAGCACAATACTCTCTAGGTCTACCCACTTCATCACAGATCACAAGATTTCATACTTTTTTTTTTATGACTGAGTACCATTCATGCATATATCACCTTTTCTTAATCCATTCATCTGTTGATGGACACCCAGGTTACCTCCATATTTTGGCTATTGTAAATAATGCTGCAATGAACATGTGGATTCACATGTGCCTTCACAGTACTTTTTGGGGTTTCTTCGGATAAATGTCCAGAAGGGGATCACTGGGTCCTTCTTTGTCTCTTGCTATAGCCTTTGTTTTAAAGTCTATTTTGTCTGGTATAAATATTGCTACCTCAACTTTTTTGTTTGTTTCCAGTTTTATGAAACATCTTTTTTCATTCCTTTACTTTCAGTCCCTGTACATCTTAAAATCTGAAGTGAGTCTCTTATAGGCAGCATATGTAAGAGTTCTCTTTCTTATCCTTTCAGCCACCCTATATTCTAATTGAAGCATGTAATCCATTTACATTTAAAGTAATTGTTGATATATAGTTATTACCATTTTATTATTCATATTTTTTGTCTTTTTTTCATTTTTCTTCATCTTAAAGAAGTCCTTCCAACATCTCCTGCAATATTGGTTTGGTGGTGATGAACTTCTTTAGCTTTTACTCATCAGAGAAGTTCTTCCTTTATCTGCTCTTTGACTCTGAATGATAGCTTTGCTGGCTAGAGTCATCTTGGTTGTAGGTCCTTGCTTTTCATCACCTTGAATATTTCATGCAAGTTCCTTCTAGCCTGCAACATTTGTTGAGAAATCAGCTGACAGTCTTATGACAGCTCCCTTGCAGGTAACTAATTGCTTTTTCTTGCTACATTTAAGATTCTTTCATTATCTTTAAACTTTGGCATTTTAGTTATGATGGCTCTTGGTGTGGGCTTCTTTAGGTTCATCTTATTTGTGACCCTCTGCACTTTCTGGGCTTGTGTGTCTATTTCTTTCATGAGGTTAGGGACATTTTCTGTCATTATTTCTTGACATAGGTTTTCAATCCCTTGCTCTCTGTCTTCTCCTGGTACCCCTATGATGCAAATGTTGGTATGTTAATATTTTCCCAGAGGCCCCTTAAAATATCCTCATTCTTTTTCTCTTGTTATGATTGGGTACTTTCTGTTACCTTATCTTCTGAATCGCTGATGCAAACCTCTGCTTCATCTAATCTACTGTTGATTCCTCCTTAGGTGTTCTTCATTTCAGTTTCTGTATTCTTCATTTCTGATTGGATCATTTTTATTTTATTTTGATCTCCATTCTTATGTTTTTATCTCTTAAAGTTCTCACTGAGTTCATCCACTCTTCCCTTAAGTTTATTGAGCATCCTTATAAACAGGTTTTTGAACTCTGCATCTGGTACATTGCTTGTCTCCATTTTGTTTAGTTCTTTTTCTAGAGCTTCATTCCATTCTTTCATTTCAGAAATGTTTCTTTCTCTCATCATTTTGGCTGCCTCTCTGTGTTTGTTTCTACATATTAGGTAGGGCTGCTACATCTCCTGGTCTTAATAAAGTTGGCGTATGTAGTAGGTGTGCTGTGTGGCCCAGTGGCACAGTCTCCCTGGTCACCTGAGCTGGGTTTTCCAAGTGTGTCCCTTGTATGGGTTATGTGTGCCCTCCTGTTGTGAACGAGCCTTGATTGCTGTTTGTACGTCAAAGGGAGTGACTGACCCTCCACCTGATTGATTGTGAGTACTGGTCATGACCACTGAAGGAGCTGTTGTGCTGGGGATGAACCTATGGAGCACGATTCACTTTGGTGGGGATTTGGTGCCTGCCCAGTCTGCCCTTTGGGAGTGTCATTCTAAGATGTGACCGCCGGTGATGCTCCAGCTCAAATTGAAGCCAGACACCAGACATGTAGGCTAGGGCCCCTTGGGAGGGCCCCTGCCAAAGACCAAGTTCAGCTGTAACCTGTGCCTTGCCCATGGTCACTTGGCATGAGCCACTAAGCAATCCACAGATGGCTGCCACCAATGCTGGGCTTAAATGTACCTCAAGAGGCCAAAATGTAAACTGAGGCCAGCTGACACTAGTGCCCAGCTTGGGGCTGCTCAGCCATAGGCATGGGGCACGCCACCACCAGATACTGCTTGTTTGGGGTTTGTGAGCCTTTGAGAGGTTATAGGAGAGTCCATAGCATGAGCCAATACTGTTGCAGGAAGCAACACCCAACAGAGGAAATTGGACATTCAGAGAACTTTGTTAGAGGAAGGAGGATTTATAGGCCCATGGAGTGCGTCAGGTTAACAACACCATGTATGATCTCCCCTTAGTTAGATTTATTACATTTTATATAACCTTGAAGTGTCCATGCAAGGGTCACATGATCCCTTTGTCTGAGGTTCTACATGTACTTCATGACTCAGAATGGGGGATAGCTTTGGGTGGGGGGCTGTAAGAGGGAAGGAATTTCCAGACCACTGGCCTTATCTATTTACAGGTCATTTTGCCTTGTAGAACCCACGACCTTGGTGCTATCAACACTGTTATAGGATTCTCAGAGAAAGAGAACACTGAGGCTATAGGCAGAAAGTAGCACTTATTGATGTCGGCACCAGCTCAGCAGATTCCTATCAAAAGGCTGAGCCCCAGCTGTAACATAACAAGCAGTTTTAACACAGACTTGTTATTCCTACACAGCTACAGAGATAAGGAATAACATTAGTTAGATAACAAGCTGTGAATCAACAGATGTGAGCTGGAGGGTCCTTGAGGTGGGGGAGGTAGCTGTGGGAAAACATATTAGCTGGAAAGTCCTGGAGTGGGGGGAGAGCAGTCAGGAAAGGACTTTAACCAGCTTAGTTCATCATTTCTGCAAGCCCTTTCCTTAGCATTTTTTATATGCCTCCTCTCCTCTCTCAATACAGGCCATTTGTATGGAAAAGCCACTAGGTTGCTCCTGTGGGCCTGCAAGTTGGGAGGGGCAGTCTCAGTGAATGAACTGGGTGGGCGCACATGTTAGCCTGGTTGATGGACACTCAAATATGGCGGCCACCTGCATGCCGAGAGAGGACAGAGCTCAATAGAGCGACAATGGCTCCTGCCAGCACTTTTATTTGGGAAAAAGCAGCCCCTCCAGCCCGCGCCCTGAAGCCAAACAACTCAGTCCCTCCCTGTGTGTTCCTAGTGCCTTTGAAGCTTCTGCCCCAGAGCTGGAGTGCAGAGCCAGAGAGTTCATTAGTGGTGAGTCTGTGTGGGGCCTTAAAAAAGAGTCTGTGGTTTCCCCAGCCCTCCATCTTATCCACAGTCTCCACTTGTTTTCACACCCAGAAGTTGTGGAGACTTCTCTTGCTGGCACTGAAAGCCCCGGCTGGGGAGTCCGGTTTGGGGTCAGGACCCCTCTCCTCTCAGGGGGGCCTCTGCAACCAATATGTCCCTCCTGATTCTCAACCACCCCACATGGGTGTAGGACCAGCCATTTCCATGTTGCCAGCCCTCCTACAGTTTCAAGGTAGCCTCTTCTGTGTGTCCCCAGTTGTAGGATTTCTGTTCAGCCAGACCTCAGGTGACTCTCAATGATGGTTGTTCTGTAGCTTAGTTGTAATTTTGATATGGGCATGAGAGGAGATTAGCATAGCATATACCTACTCTGCCATCTTGACCAGAAGCCTGAGAGAAAAAGTAATTTTCGAAATGGTTAAATAGGTATTGTAAACTAAAATGTACTTCCATAAAAATGAATTATTCCTGTGAGTATCTAGATAAGAGTAATTTCAAAGTATTTTCTTATTTTAAATTTGTGCTTACATTTGGTTTACTTTTTATTTTTGCCAGTTTGTTCTGCTTGCCTGCAGAGCGTTCAAGGTAACGTTTTTCTCAAAATAGAAACCAATATCATAAACAATATTATTCCTCTGAGATAGGTCTTCCAAACAGTCCCTGATGTAGAAAGAAAAGGCCATCCTTCCAGCTGACTGGTGCAACTTTCAAAGATTTTATGGCACCTTGAATGCTGTTTATGTTGGTTTCAATAGTTGCTTTGGTTGTAAACATATACATTGATTATATCACACACTAATTGAGCAACAAGCATACAGTCAAGAGTAATATTTTAATGTGCTTATCACAGCTGTTTTTCAATTTCTATTTCCAAAACCCTCATGTTCTCACTAATTGTAAGGAATTTGTAATAGCTTACAGCATAATTATTCATGATGTTTATCTGTATTGAGAAGGTAAATTAAGAGTAATTTATTTATCAATATTTGCATGACAATTTTGTATGATCTCAGGTTTTCATTTTCTTTGGGATTGTTCCCATGCCCCTGAGAACAAACTAAAGTGCTTCAGGCCACTCAAAATTTGTTTTAACAAATATTTTATCTAACCTTTCTTCTTTTTCAATCTGTTTTTACTATTCTTATACTCTGTAGATTAAAGGGAAAGTATAGAATCTTCAAAATTTTGATATATTTTATAAACTTTCTAGGGAAATGATACTTCATATTTCCTGATGTTGATATTTAACTTTTGGTGTGGAAAGAGTTCAATCTATACAGAAAATAAATAACAAGAAATGTAGCATTAATTGTAAATTAACTATTAGAAACTGATTAAGTGGTAGTTGAAGGCTCAGGTAGAAACCAAGACAGTAAGACATGACCTAAATTATTTACAGGTTTACTCATGTTTTGGGTTTGACAGAGTAAATTAAACAATAATCCTGAGTTATTTTGGGAAAATATGAAGCATGCCAATCACATTTTTCTGTTAGTATCATTACTACTTTGCTCATATATAATGATAATCATATACTTAAGGAAGATCTGGTAGTAATATCTGTTAAAAAAAAATTAGGAAGCCTTTCGGGAAATACCACAGATTATTGAGATATTATGTGTAATTCTACCTTTCCCTACTGTCCTCTTTTAAATTTAGGATCTTCATTTTGTAAAACTGCCAAATTTTTACTATTTTTTCTTTTTTATTAAATTTTTGGGTGACATTAATAAAACTATATAGGTTTCAGGTGGACGATTCAATAATGCGTCATGCATATTGCATTGTGTGTTCACCACCCAAAGTCAGATCTTTCATCACAATATATCTGACCCTGCCTACCCTTAGCTATCCCCATTCCCCCTTACTTCTGGTAACCACTAAACTATTATCTGTGTCAATGATTCTCTGTCTTATTTATTTGTTGCTTTCAATTTTATACCCCACATATAGGTGAAATCATATGGTTCTCAACATTTTTGTCTTACTTATTTCACTTAGCATGATAATCTCAACATCAACTCAACAATAAAAAGCAAACAATCCAATTAAAAAATGGGCAGAGAACCTAAACAGACACTTCTCCCAATAATACAGACATACAAATGACCAAGAGATATATGAAAAGATGCACAACTTCACTAGATATTAGTGAAATGCAAATCAAAACTACGATGAGATACCATCTCTCACCTGTTAGAATGGCTGTCATCAACAGGACAAGTAATAACAAGTTTTTAAAATTTAAAATTGGGAACTCATTTAGACCATCTAAAAAGAGGACAGAATACAGGATCAGCCAAAGCATTTCTCTTAGGGCCTGCAATATCTCTGTGAGTCTCACATTTAACAAAAGCAAGCTTAGAAGGCAACTATTAGCCTTAAATAATGTGACCTAGGGAACTTTTCTGATGGGAATTAAAGTAGAAATAAATTAAAGCCATTATTGCTGATGCATACCAAAGCCTTAGGCACAGCCAAAGGCATACCAGAAACCATATATATTAACACTGAAATATAGGTGTTACACATGGGTGAGGACTACTGAAATGACAGAACAGTGTCAGTGATAGTGTTGGCCTAGCCTACAATTAGATGACTCTCTGGGTCTCTTTGGAAAACTCCATCAGGAATAGAGAAATTCTGTAGGCCTGGTTTTGAGATAAAGGAAAAGAGATAGAGTGACAGTCATGGACTCACCATCTGTGGGAGTACAATGTGTAGCAAGATTAAGTGGTGTACACTGGAAAGTTGTGGTACAAGGAACTGCTTCTATAAAGTAGAAAGTTTTCATAGTTAGCTTCTCAGTGTCACAGTTTACTGCATAAACTGATATATACTTGTATTGGACCAATTTATCTACTCTTTCACATTCATTTTGCCTAGAACAGTCTGAGGTTCCCTATCTATTAACACCAATGGTTGTCCCTACTGGTCTACACCATGGCCTCCATTGTCCCCTTAAATTGTCTAAAGTTTTCAGGCCATATAACCCCAGGTAGACTACAAATCACTTAGCCTTATGTGCCTGGAGCCTAAGCTGTACCACTATGATAGTGGGGGAAAAAATGAATAGTAGTGACACAATTAAACTCTGTGTGGAGTGAACAGGTGTATCTTCTTGGAAGAGATGTTTCATTGTCTTTGTCCAAGCTATATTTGTTCTTCTTAAAATGTCCTTCAGTCCTATTCTCTAAAAATTCCCCAGATTCCAATTCCAGCAACTTCTACACTCTAAGACATTTCGTTATCCTGATAGAATCAATCTTTTCCTCTCTTTTAGGCTCCCAGACACATTGATAAGTCCACTAGTTATATAAATATTTTAATATTTCAATTATTATAATAGCAAATAATATTTCTGAAGGAACTGCTGATTTTCAATGGTAATAAACAAGTGGATACATATGTGGCCTCTTCAAAATCTTTGAAAGTTAATTTTTCTTTAATTCAAAATATATAATGAAAAAGGAAAATGTGGCTTGCTTATATAAAGATTTATTTTAAAATATGACCTTCAATATAAATACATTAAGCAATTTAGATTATTTTAGCCAGAATGAAAAATATTCACTAATTCCCATATACAAATATATTTTTAGATACTTAGTTCCATATTTTAATATTGTTTTGACCACAGATTAAAGCAATGGCTCACTTGATAACATTCCTTTACTTTGTTTTTAGAATATCAAATCAAGATTTTAAAAATTATTCTAGAAAGTGAGTCCTACAAAGATAGTCCAGATTTTCTATTCATGATTCAATCTTGATAGATTGTATCTTTCTAAGAATTTATTCATTTCTTCCAGATTGTCCAATTTATTGGTGCATAATTGTTCATACTGGTCTCTTATGATTCTTTGCATTTCTATAGTATCAATTATAATGTCTCATTTTTCATTTATAATTCTATTTTAGTCCCCTCTATTTTGTGGTATGTCTAGCTAAAGGTTATCAATTTTATCTTTAAAAAACAACTTTGTTTCATTGATATTTGTTATTGTCCTATATTCTATATTTCACTTATTTCTGCTAAATTCTGTTATCGCCTGCTTTCTGTTAACTTTGGGCTTAATTGTTGTGTGTGTGTGTGTGTGTGTGTGTGTGTGTGTGTGTGTGTGTGTGTGTGTGTGTTTTAGTTGTTTTTCCTTTAGGTATAAAGTTAGATTTTTCACTTGAGATATTTCTTTTTCTTTAACATTTCTTTAACACAGGCAATTATCACTACAAACTTTCCACTTAGCACTGCTTTTGCTACATCCCATAGGTTATGGTATGTTTTATTTCCATTTTCTTCTGTTTCAAGGTATTTTCTAAATTTCCTTTTCATTTCATTTTTGACCCATTGTTTGCTGAGAAGTGTGTTTTTTAACTTTTACATATTTGTAATTTTTCTAATTTTCCTCCTGTTATTAAATTCTAGTTTCATGCCATCATGGTCAGAAAAAAATACTTCATATTATTTCAGGCTTTTAAAATCTGCTGAGACTTGTTTTGTGACCTAACCTATGATCATATACTGGAAAAAGTTTCATGTGCAAATGAGAAGAATGTTTATTCTGCTGGTGTTGAAATGAATGTTCTGTGTAATCTATTAGATCTACTTGGTCTAGAATATATTTCAAATCTAATGTTTCATTATTGATTTTCTGTTTGGACAATATAACCATTGTTGAAAGAGGGATATTGAAGTCACCTCCTATTATATATTACTCCATTCAGATATTTTAGTATTTGCTTAATATATTTAAAGGCTTTGATGTTTGGTGAATATATATTTACAATTTTTATCCTCTTGAAGAATTAACCTCTTTATCATTATATAATGGCATTTTTTGTCTCTCATTAACACTTTTCACTTAAAATCTATTTTGTCTGATGTAAGGATAGCTGCCTTTATTTTCTATGGTTTTCTGCTTGCATAGAATATATTTTTCCATCCCTTTACTTCGAGCCTAGGTGTGTCCTTAAAGCTGAAGTGAGTGTCTTTAGGCAGCATGTAGTTGGGTCTTGTTTTTAATCCATTCAGCCTTCTTATGGCTTTTGATTGGACAATTTCATCTCCTTACATTTAGAATAATTATTAATCAGTAAGAATTTACTCTTGCCATATTAATTGTTTCCTGGCTGTTTTGCAGTTCCTTGGTTTCTTTCTTTCTCTTTTTCTGTCTTCATTTGTGACTTAATGATTTTCTATAGTGGTATACTTTCATTCCCTTATCTTAATTTTGTGTGTACATACTATTGGTTTTTGTTTTGTGGTAATCTGAGGCTTACATGAAACATAGATGCAACAGTATATTTTAAACCAATAATAACTTACCTTCGATCTCATATAACACTCTCCTCTTTTACTGCCCCCAATTTTATATTTTGAATGTTACACTTCATTTTTTCAAGAACATGTGTAACCAACCATATAGACAAATGCACTTCTTATTCACCCCACGAGATCATAATGAGAGACTACCACACTAACAAAGGCACAAGAAGCCATTGAGACACATGGTTTAAAAAAAAAGATAAAATATACAACCCTCCATTCTGGTGGGAATCAGGCAGCTGGCATCATGAAAGCAAATAAAAGTGAGATTTATAGGGCCTCAGTGCCAGTGGTGCTGGCCATTGGTGTCTTTAGTGTCAAAAGCTACTGGGTTTGTCTGAAGAACAGGTCAATGGGAATTATGATCACTCCTGTTACATGGCTACTATTCGTAGCCCCTGCTTTTCTTCCTGGTTCTTAGGTATCTCTATATGTCTCATCTTTGCCAGTCTTTTCGTGAAGTAAATCTGAAGTAGTTCCTTTTTGCAGTTCCTCAAAAGACTGGGAAACCTGGTCACTCACTCCATTCCTCCTTTCCCTGCATGTGGACATTTCCAGATGAGTATTTCCATCTTGACACTGAGCAGTGTGGTGTGGGGAATGAGATGATGCAAGCAAAATCAAACTGTCTTCCTTCTTTTATTGTATGGTTATCCTCAAGGATTTGGTTCCATTGTTTTGCTGAAATTATATGAGTGGATTCTAAAGTTCTACCAGAGCTTTGTTTGTTTGTTTGTTTGTTTGTTTTCTTCATGGATAGCTGTCTAATTATTGAACTTTGTGGGAGGGTAGAGGCTGCAGTCACCTGCTCTGCCATCTTGGTGATGTCACTCCTATGTAGTTTCAAATAATTGTGAAATAAGACTGTACTGCC
This sequence comes from Cynopterus sphinx, assembly GCA_030015415.1. Taxonomy (NCBI): domain Eukaryota; kingdom Metazoa; phylum Chordata; class Mammalia; order Chiroptera; family Pteropodidae; genus Cynopterus; species Cynopterus sphinx. The sequence continues at coordinate 81,196,301 of CM057388.1, forward strand.
TCTAGAGAATTACTTACTTTATGATAGAATGCATCAAGATAACAGTTAACAAAATTAAAGTTTTCAATCTTTATCAACCAAAATTTAAAGGATTGATAAATTCTGTAAAGTATTCAAGTGCCACAAAATTATTCTTGTGCCTAAATCACTGTTCTAGTTTTTACTCATGGAAAAGTATTTGGAAAAAAGTATAGTACAATATAGGTAGTATGCTATACCTTGGTGTAAAATAAATAAGATTATGTATCTATATATTTGCTTATATTGCAAACACAAACACACATGCACACAGGAAAAATAAACCAGAAAATGATGAGTAATGAAAATGGATACTTATAAAGGGTAAGTTGGAATGAAGTTAAAGAAATGGGGATGAAAGCAAGACTCTGAGAATATCTTTCAATATAGTTTAGATTTTAGAACTCTGAGGATGTTTTACATATTTAAAATATATAATTAAATCAAAAAGGATAAAAGAAGCATACCCATACATTGAGTACAAACTTAACAGTATATCAAATTGACAGCATAATCACAAAGATGAATGAATGATTTAATGTGAGAAGACAGTACTTTGACAATATACCTTTAATGGAGCATATTCTTCAGTGGAGTATATTCGAAGATAAAAGAACTGAAAAAATCTTATACTCAGTGTTTTCTTTTTAGTAGTAATATTGGTATTGTGATTTTAAAAAATTAAATGTGTATTATATCTGAAAACGAATAAATAAGTATATTGTTATTAGAAACCAGAGTTTTTATGTGCTGCAATTATAAAATCAAAGCAATTAATAAACCCTTTAAAGAATAAGCAAAGAATAATCACAACAGCAATTACTAAAGCAATCTGTACAAAGTAAAGTTCACTCATGCTGAAATCTAGAAATCACCTTAATCAAGTGGTCCAACTAATTGCTACTAATAACCTTATAATAGATACCCCTTGATATTTTTAAAATGAACATACTGCATAATCAATGAAACGTTCATGCTAAAAGTTTAATGTGAACCTAATAAAGCCTCTAACTTCACATGAAATACATGAAACAGGAGAAATTGAAGGAAATTAATAGCTATTCGTTGAGTTAAAAAGTAATCGTTTTCCCCTTTGCCCGTCATGCACCCAACGTTCATATGGAATCTGGTGATAAACCGTTGAAGAGGACCAGCTTCAGGGTTGGGGTTTCCTAAGTAGCAGAGAAGCTGTGATCTATTGAAAGATCAGCCCTGGTCATAAGGGTTTGTTAAAATCCCCTCCACCCAACCCCCACCCCGGGCACCACATGGTGTATTTGGGGGGATATGGCAGATGCAGCCGCCATTCACCCCTCCTCCCCTTCTCCTTTTCCAGGCCCCTGACTTTACCCCTCAGTGTTGCCCAGCAACCTGCCACCTGTGCTTGATTCGCGGGGTTTTACGGGTCAAGCGGTGCATCCTGTCAGGGGAAGATGGTGGCAGGAGGGGGCGCAAAAAAAAGGAAGTAATAGTTTGGTGTAGCAAAAACAGAATTTTAAGGAGACGTGTTGAGAGATGAAGTAGAAGAACAGAAAGGCACTAAGTCACTATGATAAAAAAAAAAAAACACTTAACACCAAAATAAATTAATAATAATGGTAAAAATAAAAATATCAAAACGATAAACCAAATATTGCTGGGAAGACTGTGTATTATACTACAAATGATTATACAAGTCTTTTCATGTGTTAGTTATCAAAACATCTTATGATATAGACTGGTAGAATAGTGTCAAAGCTTGGTTTAATATAAGAAATTCTATAGAACTTAATGATGTTCTTAATCATATGAAGTAAATTCAAACTAATGTGGTGACATCTTCTTAAATATTAGGTTATCTTATTTCTGGCAGTACTACAAGTCATTTACCATTCCATAGTCACAGATTCTTTGAATTGAAAATATTGCTAGAAATTCTAACTCAATAGGTTTGTTTTGAAACGTTAGATATGAAAATGCATAGGGTAAAATAGATTGACTTTCTTGTTTTATGTCTGGCACAAAGTAACTACATAATATTTATCAAATTTAACAAATAAATAAATAGATAAAACATATATACAGATGCAAGATATTACTACAATGAAAGTTTGAAGAATTTATTTGTTGAAATGACAGTATAGACATTTATAAAGACAATAAATATATTACTGAGGCATAATTGGGATAAATGGATGATTAAGAGTTTAATGTTAGTTATTTTAAGGTTGATTTATGGCAGATTATTTTAATAAAAAACATTTCTAGAGTGGATGTACCCTTTGTAGCTACTAATTTGTTGTGTCCATGGGAATGGTATGTCTCTCCATTTATTTAGGTTATCTTTGATTTCTTTCATCAGCCTTTGTAATTGCCAGCATACAATTCCTGTGTGAATTTTTTTAAGTTCATACTTAAGTATTTCATTTTCTTATAGTAATTATACAGGATAATAGTGTTTTTAATTTTGATTTCCACACATTTATTAATATCTATAGAAATGTGATAGATTTTTCAGTGCTGATCAATGCTACCTTTATACTAATTTACAAATGAATAATTCTAACTTGGTGCATGATTAATTAACCTTTATTTAAGTATAGAAGCCAATGCTTAGATTGCTGATAGGTTTTTCATTTAGGAGAAAATTTTGCGAGAGGGGGTTCAAGATCAGCATAAGAAACCCTGAACTCACCTCCTCCCATAGACGCAACAAATTAACAGCAACAAAGGGAATAATTTTCCTCTAAAAATCTGAAAACAAGAGGAACAATGCCTGTACAACAAAAGAAACACACTGAGAAAGGTACAAAGTCAGAGACATGGCATCACCTTGGACCCCACCCTGACATGCTAACCCACAAGCAGGAGGGTTACCCCTGAAAATTAAAAACTCTCCAAGGAGCAAACAAATTGGTTCCCATATCAGGTATCCTGATCCTGGGGCTGGCACCATAAAGAAGATTCTCTGATATGTCTAGTTTTAAAACTCAGTGGGAATTAAGATCAGGAGAACCATAGAATTATAGGTAAAGAAGAAACCCCTCTCAAAGGGCTTGTGTATACACCCAATCTCCCTGAAATCCAGCAAAGAAAAAAAACATACACACACAATGAAGAAAACTTAAACCATAAGTGAGAGAGTCTCACTAACTTTAAAGTATCTGCCGGAGACATGGGAAACTGCAGATACTTAATCCAGGGATGGGTGTGCTAGAAGATGCCATTTTTGAAATCTCTTTGTAACCTGCTAGTGATGGAGATGACAGTCACCATTTTGGAGCCCTCCCTCTAGCCTGCTAGCATCAGAGTGCTTGCTTCTCACACCTTGTGATGTAAGCAGACTGGGCAAGGTCCCATCACCTCATTTTCCCCAAGCAGCACCTGAGCCACAACTAATTCTGGCTAACAATCTGATCAGTGGCCTACTTGTACATTGGCTGAGTTGCAGCCAGGCCAGGCAAGCTCTTTGAATTCCATGTTCCCCACACAGCATCCTGTCAAAAATCAACCTGATTGGGTACCCCACCACTACTCACTATATATAGACACTAAGCTGTGAGTGACATAACAGATGAGTGCCCTGAGTCCCACCCACTATACACAGCAGCAGATCTAAAAGTGGGCTGGTGAGTACCATAAGACCCACTCACCCCAAAGAAAGACCAAATTACAGCTGATAAGGAGGAATGTTCTGAGCCTCATCATCCCTGTGCAATAACCAAACTGCAACTGGGTTGGGTGAGCACCCCAACACCACCCACCACACAAAGTCTGAGCCACAACAAGAATAGCAAGCACTTTGAAATCTGTTCTAACTATACAGTTGTCAAACCACAATAGTGCAGAGTGAGCTCCCAGAACCGTACCCTCCCCATGCAGCAGCTGCAACCATACCACTGTGACAGGATCATGTAGCACACACAAGGGATACCCATAGAGAACTTGGCTCTGGTGGACAAGGGAGATTTTCTTCAGGGAAGATTGTGTTTCTGGGCTATACAAAACAGCTCCTACATGTGGTTAATCCTTCAAGACTGAGGAAAGTAGCCTTTTTGCCTAACACATATAGTCAAAGATAAACAGACAAAATGAACAGACAAAGAAATAAATAGCAAAGCAAAGAACAAAACAAATCCCTATAAGATGGTCTTAAGAAAAGAAGATAAAACAGCCAACCTGATAAAGTTTAAAAATAATGGCAAAAACGTTGCTCACCAATATTGAAAGAAGAATTGTTTAATACAATGAGAACTTAAAGAGCTAAAAATATTAGAAGTACTGAACAGAACTTATAACTAAACTGAAAAACACACTAGAGGAGAACAACAGCAGAATAGATAAAATAGAAACATAAATAAGTGCCAAAAGAAAAAGCAATTTTTGGAAAAATACCCTAATTTAACAGCAAAAAGAAAAATTAAAAGAAGTGAGAATACCTTAAGAAAACATTGGGACAATATAATATGGAATAATATTTTCATTATAAGAAACCAGAAGGAGGAGAGAAGAGGCCAGAAAAATTATTTGAAGAAATAATGGCTGAAAACTTCCCAAGTCTGGGGAAGGAAACAGATACTCAGGTTCAAAAAGACAAGAGTTCCAAGTAAGATGAACCCAGAGAGAAACACAGTGAGACACATTATAATTAAAATGGTAAAAGTTAAAGAATTTTAAAATCAGAAAGAAAACACTCATTACATACAAAGAAAACCCCATAAGGTTACCAGCAGATTTCAGCAGACTTTACAGGCCAGAAATAAGTGGAATGGCCTGTAAAGTCTGCTGTAAAGGAAAAGGAAAACATTCCAACCAAGAATTCTCTACCCAGTGAAGTTATCATTCAGAATTTAATAATAGACTAAGAGTTTTCATGATAAGCAAAATCTAAAGGAGTTCATCACCACTAAGTAGGTCTTACAAGATATGTTTAAAGGACTTCTATAAGATAAAAAAGGAAAACTATTAATGAGAAAAATAAATAAATAAAAACCACACTGGAAGAAGTAAATAATTACAGCAGTGTATCAATCACATATACAGCAAGTATAATGGGTAAAAGACAAAAGTAGTAAAATTAATTGAAAATACATCAATTAGGGATATATTAAAATAAGATTAAAATGTGTCATCAAAATATTAAATGTGGGTAGCAGTAAAAATGTAAAGCTTTGGAATGGGTTCAAATTTAAGTTGCCATCAACATAAAAGAGACTGTTATATACCTAGGATGTTATATGTGAACATCACAGTAACTGCAAATCAAAAACAGTAAATGCACAAAAGAAAATGAGAAAAATATCTAAACATACCACAAAAAAAAGAAATATAAGACATAAGACTGCAATGGATGAGAGGAGAAAAAAAGGAAAAGAGGAAGGAAGGTAGACTACAAAAACAGCCATAAAAATTAGCAAAATGGCAATAAGCACATACGTATCAATAACTACTTTAAATGTAAAATGTAAATGGACTTAATGCTCTAATCAAAAGATGTAGGGTGACTGAATGGAAATAAAAAAAACAGATCCCATGTGTATGCTGTTTATAAGAGACTCACCTCAAATCTAAATACACATACAGACTGAAAGTAAATGTATGGAAAAAGGTATCCCATTCTAATGAAAATTGGGGTGGGGAAAGCTATGGTAGCAATATGTATATCAGACAAAATGGACTTTAAAAGAAATACTGTAGCAAACTAACAAAACAAAACAAAAAGAATGACATATCATAATGATAAAGGGGTCAAACCAACAAGAAGAAAACTAGAAAAAATAAAACACAAACATGTGGAGAATAAACAACATGCCATTAACTAATCAAAGGATTAATGAAGAAATCAAAGAAATCAAAAGCTTGACACAAATGAAAATGCAAACAATATTCCAAAATATATGGAACACAGCAAAAGAAGTTCTAAGAAGAAAGTTCACAGCAATACAGGACTACCACAAGAGATTAAAAATAAGCTCAAACAATCTAACTTTATATCTAAATAAACTAGAAAAAGAAAAAAAGCCCAAAGTTAGTAGAAAAAAATGACAATTATAAAGATCATAGTTGAAATAAAATAGAAACTAAAATAAATTAAAAAATCAGTGAAACCAGAACTGGTCCTTTGAAAACATAAATAAGTTTGAGAAATCTTAATCCGAACTTGTTAAGAAAAAAATGATGGCCCCCTAAATAAAATAAAAAATAAAAAGAGAAACGATAACCAATTCCATGGAAATGCAAAGGATCATAAGGGAGTACTATGAACAATTACATGACAAAATACTAAACAATCTAGAAGAAACAGATAAATTCCTAGAAACATACAATTGTTCCAGACTGAAGCATGAAAAACAGTCTGAATAGACTGATTACTAGTAATAAAATTGAGTCAGTAATCATAAAACTACCCACAAACAAAAATCCTGGTCCAGATGGCTTCACAAGTGAATTCTACAAAGCATTTAAAGAAATAATGACTATCCTTCTAAAATTATTCCAAAAATTCAAGGAAGAAGGAATACTTCTCAATTAATTTTATGAGGCCAGCACTGCCCTAATACCAAAACCAAATGAAGACACTCAAAATAGGTAAACACACACACACAAACACCACCACCACCACCACCACCACCACCACCACCACCACCACCACCACCACCACCACCATCCCTGATGAACATAGATGCAAAAATCTTCAACAAAATTTTAAAAATATGAGCAGAGCAAATTTAACAACGTATTTTTTAAAGATTATAAACCATGATCAAGTGAGAATTTATTCCTTGGATGCAAAGATGCTTTGACATCATGAATCAATCAACAAAATACAACACATTAATAAAGTGTAAAATTTAAATCATATCATCAACTCAATAGATGCAGAAAAAGTATTTGACAAAATTCAACATATTTATGAAAAAACTCTCAACAAAAATGTACTTTTTATTTCAGTTATTGTATTCTTCATCTCTGGTTGGTACTTTCTATATTTTCTATCTCTTTGCTGAAGTTCTCACTGTGTTCTTACATTTTTTCAGAGTTCAGGTTATGACCTTACTTTTTTATTTTTTATTGGATAGATTGCTTACCTCCATTTTGTTCAGATATTTTCAGAGGTATTTTTTTTCTTCTTTTTTCATTTGTATAATATTCCTTTATTTCTCATTTTACTTAATTATCTTGTTTGGTTTTAAGTATGAGGGAGATCAGCTACATCTACTTGTTTTAAGCAAATGTCCTTATGTAGGAAATATTCTGTGAGGGCCAGCAGTACAATTTCTTCTGGCCAACAGAGCCAGATGCTCCAGGAGTGTTCCCTGTGTAGGCTGTGTGCACTCTTCTGTTGCGGCTTGGCTACAACTGCAGTGGGCATGATGTTGGCCATGGCTGGCTCTTGGCATGGCTAGCTGAGAGACTCAGCCTGTGCCTGTTGTGGGCAAGCTTTTTGGCTGGGCTGTTATCCATCTGCCTGGGAGGTCCAGCCAATGCATATAGATTTATGAGGCCCTCAGCAGAGCATGTCCCTTTGCACTAGCATGCTAGAGGGAGGAATCCAAAATGCCACCCACTGGCACTGACATCCACATAGCAGAAGATCACAAAAATGTCTGCAACCAGTGTCTCAGCCTTGCAGAATGTCCCCAGTGCCTCCTGCCTCTCTGGCAGGTACTCTAAGATTAGACCTATGTCTATGGGTTTTCCTACCTGGTGTTTTGCCATGTTTTCTGGGTCAAGTGGGTCCCTGCATAAAACCTTTGAAAGCGGGCTTTTTTCCCTTCCAGTTCTATAGTTTTCCTGCTTGTATTCTCCATTCATTTTCAAAACTAGGTGTTTTGTGGACTTGTCTCTCCTGTACAGGATCCGAGTTTGATATGCTTGATATGGAGTTTGAATCTCTTCCTTCTCAGGAACAAATTTGTACTTTTGAGATTTCTCCCAACTATGAAACATCCAGTTTGAGTATGTTTTTCCCTTTAGTAGGGTCCTATCTCTGCTTTTCCTACTCTTTGTGGCGCTCTCTCTTGTAGTGGAGTTACTTTTCATCCAGTCTCCCAGCCTCTTTCAGAGAGAATTATTCCAAATGTATTTGTAAATGTGTTATGTCTGTGGAAAATGTGAGCTCGGGATCTTTCTATGCTACCATGTTCTGATTTTCATATATAGAATTATTCTTGCATGCCAGTGATAAATTCCATTCATTATGGTATATTCTATAATATGCTCTTGAATTCAGTTTGCGACTATTTTGGTAAGGATATTTACATATATGTTCACGAGAATCACTTGCCCAAACTTTTAAAAATTGAAATATATTTGACTTAAAACATGTAAATTTAATGTGTATAGCATATTTTGATACATTTATATAGTGTAATATGATTTACTTTGTAGTGATAATTACCACCTCTGTCACATCATGTATTTATCCTTTCATTTTAGTACTTCAAAGATTAAGTTCTAGTCTCAGAAAATTTGGTGATTTGATGATTATAACATAATATTGTTGTCTTTATTCACTCTCTTGTGCATTTTATCTTTGGGGCTTATTTACTACTCAGTGAATGTTTGTACCTTTAAACAGCATGTGTTCTGTACTCCTGACTTGCATTCCTTGAAAACCATCAATTTTTTCTCTTTTTTTTTAGCTTGGATTTTTAAATTTCACACACAAGAGATATTATACAGTACTTTTATTTTTCTGTCTGATTTATATCAGGATAATGTGCTCAAGTTTCATTCGTGTCACAAACAGTAGAATGTTCTCATTTCTCATGTCAGAATAATATTTCATTGTATACATTTGCCACATTTTCTTTATCCATTTGTCTTTTGATAGACATTTAAATTGTTTCCATGTCTTGGTTATTGTAAATAATGCTGTAATGAACATAGGGGTGCATATATCTTCTTAAATTAGTGTAATTGTATTCTTCAGATAAATGGCCAGAAGAGAAATGGCTGGATCACACGGTAGTTTTATTCTTAATTTTTTGAGAAGCCTACCATGGTATTTTTCATAGTGACTGCACCAATTTACATTCTTACCAATAGTGCTCCAGTGTATACCTTGCTCCACTATCTTGCCAGCACTTTTTATCTCTTGTCTTCTTGATGACAGCTATTGTAACAGGCATGAAGTAAATTCACTGTTGTTTTCATTTGCATTTCCCCAGTGATCAGTGGTATGGAGCATCTTTGCATATACCTTCTTTGGAAAAATGTATACTTACTTCCTATTACACGTTTTTTCAGTTGAATTTCTGGAGAATATTGAACTGTATAAATTATTTATATATTTTGGATATTAACCCCTTATTTGGCATATGGTATGCAAAAATTTTGTCTAAATTTGTATGTTGCTTTTTTATTTTAATAGCTTTTTTGATGTGAAAAACATTTAAGTTTGATGTGCTTTCATTGGTTAATTTTTTGTTATTTGTGCCTGTTGTGTTAGACCTTAAAAAATCATTGCCAAGAACAATGTTGAAAAGCTTCTTTCCTGTTTTTTTCTAGGAGTTTTAAAGTATTTGATGTACTGTAAGCTATTTTTTTGTGTGAATGGTGTAGATAGGTCTCCAATTTTATTGCTCTGCATGTGTTTATCCAGTTTTCCCAGCACCATTTATTGAAGAGACTTTTCTTTTCCCACCAGGGGCTCTTGACTTGCTTGTGGAATAGTAAATTAATGTATACACAATGGTTTCATTCTGGGTTCTCTATCTTGTTCCATTGACCTGTATATCTATTTTCACATAATACACTTTGCTGTAGCTTTTTAATATAATTTAAAATCAGAAAGTTTGATACCTCCAGCTTTTTTTTTCTCTTCAGCATTGCTTTGGTTATTCAGTGTCTTTTGTGGTACAATGCAAATTTCAGGACTGTTTATTCTATTTCTGCAAATAATGTCATTGGTATTTCAACAAGAATTGCATTGACTCTATAGATGGCTTTGGGTAGGAGGAACATTTTAACAGTAATAATTCTCCAATTCATGAACATGAGATGTCTTTCTATCTGTTTATTTCTTTTTCAATTTTAGCAAAATATTTTAGTTTTCATTGTATAATCTTTTAACTTTCATGGTTAAATTTATTCCCATGTATTGTATTGTTTTTGATGCTATAATGCTTGAGATAGTCCTCATTATTTATTTTTCAGATATTTCATTCTTACTGCATAGAAATGCAATTGATTTCTGTATGTTGTTTTTGTACGCTGCAACTTTACTAAAATTATTGACTACTTACACCAGGTTTTTTTAATTGACCTTAGAAATTGTCCATATACAAAATTTTTTATATCACCCACTGATAGTCATAGTTTTACTTCTTCCTTCTCATTAAATGTCTTTTATTTCTTTGTTTTGCCTAATCACTCTAGCTAGGACTTCATTATTATACCAAATAAGAATGGTGAAAGTAGGCATACTGGTCTTGTTCTAGATATAAGAGATTTTTTTTCAATATTTCTACATTGAGTATAATGGTGGCTGAGGGTTTTTGTATATGGCCTTTTACTATGTTGAGGTATGTTTCTTCTAAACTTAATCTGTTGAGTGTTTTAATCATAAAATAAGCATATATTTTGTCAAGTGCTTTACCTGTATTTATTGAGGTGATCATGTGATTTTTACTTTTTTAATTAATTGTGATGTATTACATTTGTTGATTCTTGTATGTTGAAACATCCTTGCATTCCAGCAATAAATCTCACTTGTTCATGGTGTATACTCTTCTTTATGTGTTCATGAATTTGTTTTGCTAGTATTTTTTGAGAAATTTTACATTATATTCTTCAGCTATATTGATCTTTTGTTTTCTTTGCTTGTTGTGTTCTCTTCTTGCTTTGGTATTAGGGTGATGCTTACCCCATAGAACAAGTCAGAAAGTATTTCCTCCTCCTCAAATTTTTGGAAGAGTATAAAAAGGTTTGCTGTTAATTATTTTTAAATGTTTAGTAAAATTCATCAGTGATGCTATCTAGTCCTGTTGTTTTCTATGTTGGGAGGTTATGATTACTCATTCAGTATGTTTACTCATTATTGTTCTTTTCAGATTTTCTGTTTCTTCCTGATTCAGTCTTGATATGTTTGTTTCTAGAAATGAATCCCTTCAAAATTCTCTAACTTGTTGGCATATGATTGTTTGTAATAGCCTCTCATGATCTTATACATTTTTGTGTTATCAGTTGCAATGTCTACTTTTTTATTTCTAATTTTATTTATTTAACTCCTCTATTTTTTTCTTAGTATGGCTAAAGTTTTGCCAGTTTTGTTTATCTTTATAAAAAAATGCTTTAAGTTTCTTTTATCCTTTTTATTGTTTTTTTGGTCTCTATATACCTGTCTGGAGATATTGAAATCACTTACAATTATTGTGTTGTTGATTTTTTCCTTTAAGTGTAGGGTGAAGATACAGAGGCAAGGTCTCTAAGGTCTGGTAGTTGCCATTACTGGGAAGAAAACAAAGCCACAAACATACCAGCGACCTTTCCCAACGCACCCTGCATCCACCCATGGAAGCTGATCCTAGCAGGAGCACTTGAGACACTTCAGACATCGCAACACTGCATCTGGAAGCTAGGGCAGTGTTGGAACTTCAGGAGTTCAGAATTTTATCACTGACCACATTCTCCCATTAGGATGGAGCCCTGAGAATAAAGCAACCTGGTCACAGAGTAGACATCCACCCACTCACCCCCACAAAATACAGAATAGAGAACGTTTTTTTGCCACCCAGCAGAGATCCAGGAGACCTGGGCAGTATAGGAGGCTTGTATGTCACCTACTGGAAAACAAAAGAAAAAGTCCTTATCAACCTGCAAAAGAGGCATTATTCTTAGTAATAATAGAATTATTTTTAAAATAGAATTCATTCTTATGAATGTTTAGGCAGAGAAATAATCCATCAAATGTTATGAACAACCAAGGTAGCAAGGCAGCTCAAAAAGAAAATGAAAAATCTCCAGAAAATAAACTTAACACAAAAACAAATGATAGAGAATTTCAAGATTCCAGTTCTGAAAAAAAAAAAAACTCAATGAAATGTAAGAAAACTCAAATAGGCATTTTAATGAATTCAGAAATAAAATCAATGAACAAAAAAAATATTTTACTAAAGAGTTTGAAACTTTAAAAAAGAACCAAACAATTTATAGAGCTGAAGAACTCAATAAAAGAGATGAAGAATGAAATAGCAAACTTAGGAAACTGAGCTGACCAGATGAGAGAAGAATTAGTGATAACAAAACAGAAATCTGGAAATGACACAGATGGAAGAAGAGACTTAAGAGTGCAAAAATGAAAGAACTCTACAAGAACTCTCTGACTCCATTGGAAAGAGCAAAATGAGAATAATGAGTAGAGTTGAAAGATAAAGTAGCAGAAAACACCAAATCAAAACAGTAACAAGTAAAAAGAATCCAAAAAATGAGGATAGTTTAAGGGGCCTCTGGGACAACATCAAGCACACCAACATTTGCATCATATGGGGGCAGCAGAAGGAGAAGGGACAAAACAAGAAGTTGAAAATCTTATTGGAGAAATAATGAAGAAAAACTTCCCTAACCTGGTGAAGGATATAGACATACAAGCATACAAGCCCAAGAAGCTCAGAGTCCTAAACATGATGAATTCCAAGAGCCCACATCAAGATACATCATAATTAAGACTCCAAAGGCTAAAGATAAAGAGAATCTTTAAAGCAGCAAAAGAAAAGCACTTAGTTATGTACAAGGAAGTTCCCATAAGACTGTCAACTGATTTCATAACAAGAACTTTGCAGGCCAGAAGGAATTGGCATGAAATATTCAAAATGATGAAAAGTGAAGACCTACACCAGGACTACCCTACCCAGAAAAGCTATCATTTAGAATCGAGGGACAGATAAAGAACTTCCCAAGACAAGAAGAAGCTAAAGAAGTTCATCAACACCAAACCAGTATTTAAAAAAAATGTTAGAGGGACTTCTTTAATAGAATAAAGAAGGAAGGGCTATTAATATATGAAAAATAAAATGACAATAACTATATATCTATCAACAATTACTTTAAATGTAAAAGGATAAAATGCTCAAATCAGAAGATAGGGTGGCTGAATGAGTAAGAGAACAACACTTACATATATTAATACAAGAGACTCACTTCATATCAAAAGACACACACAGACTGAAAGTAAAAGGATGGAAAAAAATATTTCATGAAAAAGGAGAAAAGCAAACAAACAAAAAAGCTGAGATAGCAACATTTATACTAGACAAAATGGTATTAGGCTATAACAAGAGGAAAGAAGAACCCAGTAATCCCACTTCTTGGTATTTATCTGAGCAAACCCAAAATACTACTTCAAAGGGACATGTGCATCCATATGTTCATTGCACCAATATTTACAACAATCAAGATATGGAGGCAGGCTAGGTATCCAAAAGTAAATGAATAGATAAAGAAGAGGTGGTACATATACACAATGAAATATTACTCAGCCATGAAAAAAGAATGAAATCTTGCTATCTGCAACAACACAGATAGACCAGGAGAGTATTGTCCTGAGTGAAGTAAATCAGATAGAAAAAGACAAATGCTATATCATTTCACTTATATGTGGAAGCTAAAGAACAAAATAAATGAACAAACAAAACAGAAACAAATTCATAGATACAGAGAACATTTTGATGGTTGTCAGATGGGGGTAGGGAGTGAGTGGAAAAGTGGGATAGATTAATAAGTAGAAATTGGCAATTAAAAATAGTCATGGTGATATAAAGTATAGCATAAGAAATATCATCAATAATATTGTAATAGCTATGTATGGTGTCAGATAGATACTAGATTTACTGGGGTGATTTCTTCATAAGTTATATAAATTTTGTATAAATCACTGTTTTTTATATGTGAAAGTAATGTAATATTATATGCCGACTGTAATTGAAAAAAAAATAATTATTTTAAAAACTAATGGATATACCAGAAGGAGAAGAGAGGGAGAAGGAAACAGAGAGCCTATTCAAACAAATAGTGGATGAGAACTTCTCAATCCTATGGAAAGAACTGGACCCTTGAATCCAAGAAGCAAACAGAGACCTAATTATCTCAACTCAAAAAGGCCTTCTCCAAGACACATTATATTAAAACTGTCAAAAAATAATGATGAATAAAGAATTCTCAAGACAGCCAGGGAAAAGAAGATGGTAACTTATAAAGAAAAACCCATTTGATTATCATTGGATTTTTTAGCAGAAATTCTACAATCAAGGAGAGAGTGGAATCAAATATTGAAACTATTGAAAGAGAGAAACTATCAACCAAGAATAATATATTCAGTAAACTTCTCTTTTAGATATGAAGAAAAAATAAAGACCTTTTTTGATATACAGAAACTGAGGGAATTTTCCACCACAAGGCCTGCATTACAGGAAATACCGAGGGGGGTTATTTTACCTGAAACAACAAAGCAAAAATGTACAAATCTATGAGTAAGATGACTAACAGACAGAAGTGGGGAATTGTAAACCTTATTCAGAATAGAGTATTATCCACTTAAATATTATATAATGGTTAAAGAAGGTAAAACAGTTTAACAGTTTAAAAAGAGAAGACAATAGCGACTGCAGCTTGGAAATAAACTCACAGCATAAATAGGGATAATTTGAGACAACAAAAACAGAAAATGAGGGGGATGAGTAAAGGTCTGAATTTTCAGGGGAAGGGAGATAAGACATATGTACCAAAAAATTAATACTGTATGTACGAAACTTTCTTTTACATAAATTTAATGGTACATGCCAAAAAAGATTTCAGATCTGAGACACACAACATAAAAAACAGAAAGAGGAAACAGGGAAATCAGAATACCATCTAACTAAAATAACAGATAGAAACAGAAAAGAAAAGGAACAGTGGAGACACCAAGCTACCAAAAAACAAAAGGTAAAATGGTTATAGGAAAACCCCCCAAATCAATAATCACCTTAAGTGTAAACAGACTGAGCTCACCAACTAAGAGGCACAGAGTAGCACGTTGAATCAAAAACAAAATCCAACCATATGCTACCTTTAAGAGACACATCTCAGCTGCTAGGACAAATATAGACTCAAAGTGAAAGGGTAGGAAATGATACCCCAAGCAACTGGCATCCAGAAAAAAAGTGGTGTAGCCACACTTATATCTGACAAAACAGACTTCAAGATAAAAAGGGTAATAAGATACAAAGATGGACATTTCATAATGATAAAGGGGACAATATGTGAAGAAGACATAACACTTATGAATATGTCTGCTCCCAATCAAGGAGCCCAAAATATATAGAGCAACTACTAATAAAACTGAAGGGAGAACCTGACAAAAACATAGTCACAATAGGGGACCTAAATATCCCACTGACAGCTATGGATAGATCATCCAAGAAAAAAATCAAACTAAAAAGCCTCTGCATAGCAAAGAAACCATCAACAAGACAAAGAGACAACCAACTGAATGGGAGAAGGTATTTGTACACAATGCCTTTAATAAGGGGCAGATATCCAAAATATATAAAGAACTCATACAACTCAACAACAACAATAAATAAATAAAAAATGAGCAAAGAACCTTAATGGACAGTTATCCTAAGAAGACATGAAAATGACCAACAGATATATGAGAATATACTCAAATTCACTTCTTACACCTATTTCATTGTTTTTATTAAAGTTGATAAAAATGTGTACACATGGGAGAAGATCATTGCAAAATATACATGTAGCACAAAGTGTACATACAAAATATATCAATAATTTAATATTTAATAAAAAAATTAGAAACCTCAAAAGAACAATATCCAAAAACTTGAACAGGCACCTCATTAAAGCCAGTATTCAAATGCAAAAAAAATGAAATCATTCAATTTCATTATTCATCCAGGAAATGCAAAAATAATTAGGTACCGGTGCTTATGCATAAGCATTGATACAATTAAAAAGTAAATACAGGTTTTTTATGACTATATAAAGTAACTATAACTTTCATAAACTTATTTTTGTGTGAGTTGGTTTAACAATTGTGTAAAATGTTTGACAGTATCCATTAAATGGATCATATGCATATTCTGTGATGACATTTCACTCCCTGGTATAGGCCAAATAAAAATGCTAACCTCACTCTTATTGAAACCAGAGCAACACTGTTTATCTTTCAACTTTGAAATTATGAAGATTAATAAAGAGAAACCTTATATAAATTGGAGTTGGAAAGGCTGATAGGGGGAGCTCTCGCACCCTTCCACTCATTGTCAGTTACCCTAAACAGGAAAAGACAGTTTCTATCTCCAATAGAAAGATGGTTTTCTATTCTATCAAGTAGGAAGAAGGAAGCTCTTTTTCTTGCCAAGCAATCACTTGGTCAATGAAAGGTTGTTACAACTCAGCCAATGAAAAGTCACTACATTACAAACTCCCAGTTTCCTCCAATGGATTCTGTTTGCAATAGTCCCTCTGAACTCCTCCTTTCCTCTATAAAAGAATGTTCCTATCCTTTGTGCTTTGAATTTGTGAATGGTTTGCCACAAAATAAAAGGGAATTAACTTTGAGAGTGAATAATTTTTGTTTTATTGATCCATAATCAGGCTTATTAACAATATCTTGTATAATTAACCTTTTTTACATTAAATGGACAACATGGTCTGGTAGCCATCTTAATTTTTATGCTTAAATCATATTCCTGATTAATCAGTAGATTAAGAATTTTAAAATTGAATTTTTTATATTTTCATTATGTTTACTTCCTAAAGGAAAGTATTTTGTATTTGAAATATATGGCAGCACCTAGTAGTACATGGTGCCAAATCTGCCTCTGATACATAGCAACAGAATCCTGTGACAGCATAAAGAATTGCTAGGCAACAGAGCTAACACTACAGACTGAGTTGTAGGAGTCAGTTGCTCCTAAGCTTGATGTGGCTTGGGATCTCCACATGGATTTTCCAGTTTATTCAAGTGTTGTTAAGGACTTGAAGAACTCCTTTTTTTCTGTCTTTGAAACCAGCAAAGATGTAGATTATGAAGAAGAATATTTTCATGGTAAGAGTTTATTTACTGACCTGAGTCACCTGTAATTGAAGAATTTTTGAAAGGGAGGGGAGAAAGGTAAAGGGGAATAAAAAGTTCAAATTTTCAGTTATGAAATCAATGTCATGGGGCTGTAATGTACTGTATAGAGAATATAGTCAATAATATCGTAATAATGTTGTACTGTCAGGTCGTTACTGGATTTATCATGGTGATCATTTCTTTAGGTTTACAAATGTTGAATAACTATGATGTACACCTGTGACTAATCTTTTTTTTAATGAGTATATTTACTGTAAAAAGGGCTTAATTCTACAAAAATACTACCTTTATTGATAAATCACAAGAGTTAAAGCTTCATTGTTTTATAATTAGTAATCAATTTTGAAAGTCATTACTTTGCTTTTCATTAAAGTAATCAAGGGATTATTTTAATAATATCTTGTGTCAACATTTGCAACATAGTTTCCTTATTATTTTAAATCAGGTTTATTAAGGTATAATTAACACACAGTATACCATTATGTGTACAATTGTATGAGAGCTGAGGATGCATACTATCATGTAACCTCCATCACAATCTACATATAGAACACATTCATAATCCCAAATACTTTCCTCATATAACTTAGTAGTGAACCTCACCATCCAACCATAGCCCCCAGTAACCATCAATCTCTTTCCTGTGACTATAGATTTGTCTTTTTATGAATGTCATATAAATGAAGTCATATAGTATACTCTTCTTTCTGTGTGATTTATTTCACTTTATGTAATATGTTTCAAATTTATGCATGTTCTTTCATTGATTAGTGGTCCATTCCTTTGCAGTCCTAAGTAGTAACTCGTTGTATGGATGTGCTATAATTTGAATATTTATTCAGCTGGACTATTGGTCAAAATACTTCCACAGTGCCTTCTCCAGTGGTCTCAGGGTCACTGAACTTGTCACTTAACAGCTGAGATTCCCCAGAGTGATCATTTTGAGAGAATCATGTGGACATTGAATGGCCTTTTATAACCTTTCCTTTGAAGTCACATATATCTTCTGCTATATGCTATTGGTCAAAGCAGTTGCAAACTTGCCAATACTCAAGGAAAGGCAAAATAGACCCCACGTCTTGGAGTGTCAAAGAAATTAGGTATCTGTTTTAAGAACTAAAAAGATAAATACCACATTTATTTATATGTGAAATGTTAATATATTTCATATATATATATATAAATATATATTTGAAACATAAAATATATATATATGAATATACATATTCATATATATATTTTATGTTTCAAATATATATATTTGAAATTTACAAAATTTCAAAAAAAGTGATTGACTTTACACACTTTTTGATCATTAACTGTAGCAAATACAAAGCAGCAGTACTAAAGACTGGTCCAGCAATAGTAGTATTTGAGAAAAGAAACTTATTCTGCTGACCCCATATTTTAACCTTTTTATGACTTTATTCTTTTCATTTCATTGTACTTCTTAAATATATTAGAACATTTCTGTGTAAATAAACCAGTATCACAAATGTTTAAAAAATGTTTTTATACTATAAGAAACACTTTAAATTAAATGAATCATTTAATTGCAGTTCTAAAATTATGTCATACTTTATTATATTTTGGATCAATGAATGATTATTCATTGTTAGAATTTTAGTATCCCCATTTACTGTCATTTTTTTTTGTCTTTCAAAAAGAAGGAAGTCAAATGTAGAAATTTCTAAATCCAAATTCAGATTCATTCTGAATTATTTTTAATGGCTCTGTAAAATTAGAGTTCCATTTTCAAATCCGTAAGTATATCAATGCCCCATTTTTGCTATGGTCTACAAGTGTACAGTGAAACAAAGATTACTATAAGGAATACTACTCATTAACAATGGTTGTTTGTTTTAGGATCATTAGGTTATGAGATGATATGTGAAAGTTTACCTGAGGTTAACAGCAACTAATATATAAAGAAGACCAATTACAACAGAAATTTGAAAGAAAGAAAGCCAAACCATATATAATTTGCAGTTAATTGACAGAATTTAAAATTTCTGGATAATTGCAAAAATATCTTCAAAGATTCCAGCAAGTTTTAGTCTTTTTATTTGTGGAGACTAGTTTTGAAATCTTTAGTTTAATTTAAACAGAATTTCTTTTCTATACTTATATTCATTTGATCTTTACTTCTGTGTTTTGTTACAATAATTCAGATTGCCCGATTACTCCAACCAAATGTGGAACTATTACTATTGAGAATGAAATCACCAACCCAATGACTGAGAAATTAGAACTAGCACGAAAATGGAGCCTAAATAAATACAAGGTTTGTATATTTTGAAATAATTATTATGTTTTCTTCACTGTAAGTGGATATAGAAACTTTCATTTCTTATTTAAATTATTATGTTAAGATTGATGTCATATAAACAGAAAAATACAATTAAGGTATAAAGTAGTTCATATTATTGTTGATATCCAAAAAATCCTAATAGAGAGAATCATTAATGAAATAGTTAATTTCAGATTTTTTAAACTATTGAAATAGAGATGATATAGATAATTGAAGAAATGTATTACCTTGAATAAATTTAGTTTTATTGGTGCTTTGGTAATGTTTGTAACTCTCCTTTGGGTACTTTATAGAAATGGAAAGTGAGGAATACTAGCTCCCCCAAATTTAAAGTTATCTGACACCAAAATAACTGAAAATTAATAGTATATGCTTTACCAGTATTTAAACAGGATGTGTTTTTGCAGTTGTTATAATGCCTCACAATAATTAATTTTTTTCTTATGCTGTTCACAAAAAGTTTATTTAATTCAAAACATGGCTGAAATAGTTACAATAAGTCAATCCCCAAATCCATCTAAGTACTTTTGCCATCCTGAGCGGGAATTATAGTAGAATAAGCAGAGGCACAGGTTGGAGCAACCAACTCTTTATATTCATATGTTGGTTGTGGGTCAGGTAGTTCATAAGTCAGGAAATCGTATCTTTATAAAGATCAGGTCCCTTTTATGTGATTTATTGAAAAATTACAAAGAAGATAAATATTCTGGTTAATACTTTTAAAACATGGATACAAATTAATGTCTTCATGACAGAAAATAAACTTTATACATTTACTACCATTTAGTAAAGTATGTTTAGCCTTTAATGAGAACTTTTTTTTCTATGTCTACCTCATACTTAGTTTATATATCTTTACTGTTCACTCATCCAACATATATTAAACAGTTGCTATATAATATGCTGTCTGGATGTAGAGTTTGAAATATGGCAATGAATGACATGGAAAAAGCTTATGTTCTATCTACAGAGAAGCTACACAGAAGCTTTCTGAGCTTTTTCTTTGTTTATAAAGTATTTCTAAGATGAATAATAATTAATTTTAATTTTATTTTTTAATGTTTATTAAAGTAGTAACTGTTGAACTAAAAAGAAAAAATTAATGTGAGGAAACTGGAGAGGAGTATCCTTCTTTCTGCTAACTGGCAGAGAGGTTTGGACTTCCTATGTGGACTAGCTTTTTTTCTTACTGGTTATCTGACTTCCTTTATAATCTTAGGGGTTTTGTATCTTACAATTCAGAACTTTAAAGTGACTTTCTTTATTAAAAAGGTGTTTTAAGCATTAAGAGATTTTGGAAAAGTTTTGGTTTTCTAATTAAACTATGACTAACAATCTGACATTCAATTACAGGGAAATATTTTTCATGTGCCCTATACGTGAATGTATTTATTTTATTTTATTATTTTATCATGTGGCTTAGTTTCTGAAGAACATATTATATTTTCATCTTGTTCTATGAAAAATCTTCAGCATAGGACTCCTTCTTCCTTGTTTTATAAACCACTAATAGATAGGATTATGCATGAGTTGTTGTACGCATAATACTGATTTAATGGCTTTAAATGAGAAAATTAATGTGCTATTATTTTTATTTCCTCAATAGCTCTGTTTCTCCAGGATTACTTCACTCTTTTAAGCTATTAAGTTTGTCCCTCTTTTTTAGTGTATGCTGTTCAGAAAACCCCTGTTATGTTTCAGTTTGGCTAGCCCAAATCATTTGAATACCCTGCTGTAGTTTGGTGCAGAAAATGCTGAGCTTGATTGCTTACTGCCTAGGGAAAATTTTTAAATATATATCAAGAAGCCATCTCAAGTCTTCATATGTTTATATTTATTCCATTCTCATTATTTTAATTTCTCCATGCAACTAAATATTACTTTATTATTTTAGGAAAGTATGAATAAACAGTTGTGGGGAATTTAAAAATTTTTAATACTAACTTTTTTTGCTTTAGAATTTTAAATAAGTCTTGAGAAAAATAATTACTTTAAAAATGTGATTCTTTGAAGAAAAATACTCAGTTTTTTGGAATGTAGATTTTCATTGAAAATTTTAACCTCCTACTTACTTTATTTTTATTGTTATTATTTTAATTAATCTGCAGAAAAAAAAGATTCATTTAGCAAGCTTTAGTAACATTACTTCTCCCCCATACATTAGGTTTATCAGCCTAACTCAAACTGGTTTGAGTAATAAATAGTTTTGTTGGAAACATAGTTGGGTAGTTAATAAATATCAGTAAGAGCTCCAGGAATCAGAGCAGTTCTGATGACCTCAAAGTCAAGAACTAGGGGCTCTTACCAAAAGACATCCCTTAGCTGTCTACCACCTCCACTTGGTCTTATTCTGTTTTATCTCACTCAGGCATTCTTCATTGAAAAAATCACCATAGATTACAAGAGAAAGAGACACCACTTTCTCCAAGCTTCAGTATGTTAAAATCCCACAGAGACTCAATAATATAATCTTTTCTATACATAACTTCTACTCTCTGTTCTGGCTTGGATGTTGTCTGCCTCAGAGATCAGTCCCTGTAGTGAGGAAATAAGAAACTGTTTTGCCAGACCTGTACCCCATAGCTACTTTCTTTAATTAGATGGGGTACTGTGACTGGCAACCCTTCAAGAATCATATACTTGGAACAGAGGGTAGAGTAGCTCCCTGGAGTAAGGTGTTTTCTGCACTCATTAGAGATGCAGAGTTACCAATAAAGAATTGTTTCCATAATAGAGTATTTTTTGTAAGGGTACACATCTGTTGATGAAGACACAAAATCTCATAGAGATGCAAAAACAAAATGGTAATGATCTAGTCCTTGTTAAGTCTTGCTGAAACAGTGGCTCCATTTCTAAGAACTCAAAATTGTCAGATTGGGAGGATATTTTTTTCTAGTGTTCCACAATTATCCTCACCCAATTAACATTAATTAACTTCTTTTTGTATTGGCTTGCTTCACCCAAGATTTTCCCGGAGCATTTTTCTTATTTATAGTAAGAAATGAATTTTTCTGATAAAAATATAATAAATCTGGGAAGTCCTAACACTGCATCTCAATAAATATTCAGTAGAAATTAAAGGCTCTAAACCATACCACTGTAAAGAATCCACTTTAGTTTTTTAAGTCATTGCTTTCCATTCTGTAAATCTCTGATTGTAAATCTTTTATTATCCCATGAGAATAAAAATTTTTCTCACTTTCTTGATCTCTTTCTATAAATAATTTCTACCTCTTCTTAAACTCATATATGATGAACATTAGGCATGCTGGATGAAGAATTCTTAGCTTTCATTCTCATTGCTAACTGCTTCAACTACTCAGGATTTCTTAGCTAAAAATACTTAGAGAAATCACCAGCTGATAGACATTTTGATTCTTTTCAGTTATTATTATAAATAATTCTTCTGAAAACATTAAGGCACAAGTTTTAGTATGGATATATACATATATTATATATTTATTATATATGATAATTGATATATTATAAATATATATCATATATAGTAAATTTATTTTGTATATTTATTATATATTTATATATTATATATAATAAACATGTATTTATTATATAAATATAATATATGTTTTATATAAATATAATAAATATATACTTATGATATATGTTTATTCTATATATAAAAATAATTTCTTGGATAGATTCCTAAGCAGGAATTGATAGGCCAAATAATAAATTTATTCTTCAGCATTTGGAAAACTGCCAAAATTATTTCCAAAGTGACTGTAACATTTTGTGTTCCTAACAGCAATGTATGAGAGATTCTGTTTCTCTACATCCTTGCCATTATTTTTGATGTGTATCTTTTTTCACTATTATAGGTTTGAAATAATATATTTAATAAATAATAAATATAAAATATATATTTTTTGGAGAAGTATCTATTCAGAATGTTTGCTCAATTTTCAATTGCTTAGTTGTTTGTCTTATTATTAGTTGTAAGAGTTCTTTATATAGTCTGGGTGCCTGTCTTTTATCAGATATTTGTTCTGAAAATATTATTTCCAGTTTTCTGCTTTAATTTTTTTAATACAGTTTTTCTTATGGTAATTTTAGGTTCACAGCAAAATTGATTCTGTGCACAGTCCCTTTAAGAGGATATCTGGGTTTCCAGCTGCCCTCTGTCTCATCTGGAGTGAATTCCCACCAAGTTGAGTGGGGCAGGGTCTCAGGGAATCACTAGGGTGGGACTATTGGTGTTTACCCGGTTAATGCAGATTCACATTGGCACCCACCTGCCCCTGTAGGCTGCAGAGTGGAAGGCTTCACACAGAGACAATGGTGGCCCTCACCCTGAAGCCACACAATTCAGGTTCTCCCTTATGTCACTGGTGTCTTTTGAGCTGGAGTCCCTTTGCTGGAGCTGAAGGTGAATTACTGTGAGCAAGCGAGTCTGTGCACAGTCCGTTTGAGAGAACATCTAGGAATGCCTGCTGATCTTCACAGCCAGCTGTTGTGGTAACTATTCTTCCTGGCACTGTATCCCTAAGCTAGGAAGCCTGGTGTGGGTCTCAGCCCCCACACTCCTCAATGGGGACTTTTACAGCTGATAGCCTTTCCTGATTCTCAATTGCCGCATTTGGGTGTAGGACCAGCTGGTTTAGTGTCTCCACCCCTTCTACTGGTTTCTACATGGTCTCTTCTTTATATCTTTAGTTATAGGAGTTCCAGTATCTAGTCCAGATGGTTTTCCAAGTCTCCTTTTTTATCATTAAATGGTGTCTTTTGAAATGCAAAGTATTTTAATTTTGGTAAGGTTTAATATATCATGTTTTTATTTTATAGGTAATACATTTGGTACTGTACCTAAGAAATATTTGCCTAAACTGAAATCTGAATTATTTTCTCCTATGTTTTGTTTAAAATAAATAATGAGAGTATTATGCTAAGTGAAATAATTCAGACAAAGACAGACTAATGCCATGGGATCTCACTTATATTTGGAATCTATAAAAAAAGAAAAGCTCATAGATAACAAAGAACAAAATATTTGTTTCCAGAGGCAGGGGTTAAAGAGTTGGTGAATGGATGAAGGGGGTCAAAATGTACAAACTTTCAAGTATAAAATAAATAAGTAATGGGAATGTAATACACTTAGTGGTGATTGTAATTAAAATACTGTGTTGTATATCTGAAGGTGCTAAGAGAATAAATCTTAAAAGTTCTTATCACAAAAAAAATCTATGACACGTATGGTGATGGATGTTAACTAAACATATTATAATCATTTCACAACATATACTCATATCAAATCATTATGTTATACACCTGAAATTAGTATAACATTATATGCCAATTTAAAATGTATAATTTTAGCTCTTACATTTAAGTCTATAATCCATTTTGATTTATTTTGGTGCACAGTGAGAGATAAGCACTCACATTAACTTTTTTGTCATGTGCATATCCAGTTGTCCCAGTACTATTTGTTTAAAAGGTTATCCTTTCTCTAGTGAATTGTTTTTCAACCTTTCAAAACATTAAATGACCATACCTATAAGGATTTACTTCTGGGCTTTTAATTTTATTCAACGAATCTATGTTTTTAACCCTATGCCAAGACTTGGTGTTGATAACTACAGCTTTATACTATGCTTTGAGATATGGAAGTAAAATCTACCAGCTTTGTTTCTATTTTTCAAAATCGTTTTTGCCTATTATAGATCTTGTGAATTTTCATATATATTTTAGGATAAACTTGTGAATTTTTACAAAAACAGGATTGCTGGAATTTTGATTATTTAGAGCAATCAAAGAAATATTGCCATCTTAACAATATTCAGTTTTCCAATCCACAAACCTGAAATGTCTCCCAATTTGATTAGATTTAAATTTTTTCTTAGTAGTGTTTTTTTTTAATTCTTACTTTATAAATCTTGCATTAATCTATTTAAGTTTGTTTTATTTTTGTTATTATTGTGTAAGGTATTATATTCTTTATTTTTTGTATTGTTCATTTTTGTATAAATGCAATTTCTTTCTGTATCTTGATATTGCATCTTATACTATTGCTTTAATTGTGTATTAATCCTAACATTTCTGTGTGTGTGTATTCCAGAGGGTCTTTTATTTGACATGGTCTTCAAATAAAAAAATGGTTTTACTTATTCACTTAAATGTAGATGTCTAACATTTCTTTTTCTTTTTCTTTCTTCTTCTTCTTCTTCTTCTTCTTCTTCTTCTTCTTCTTCTTCTTCTTCTTCTTCTTCTTCTTCTTCTTTTTGGCAAAAGTGTCAGGATAGAGCTTCCAGTACATTTTTGAAAATAAGTAATATTGTCAAATATCCTTGCTTCGTGCTTCAGTTTTTCACTATTATATATGATGCCAAATGTAAATTTTTATTGATACCTTATATCAACTTGAGGAAGTTTATTCTATTTCAAGTTTATTAAGAGTTTTTAATCATGATTACATGTTAAATTATGTTCAATGCTATTTTTTTATGTTGAGGATTACATATTTTTGTCCTTCTAGCAATATGACATATTACATTAATTGATTTCCAATGATAAGCCAATTTTTTCCCACTTGATCATGATGTATAAGCTTTTTCTACATTTTTGTAGATGCAGCTGCTTTCAGTATTTGTTGAATTGACCTCCTTTCTGGTGTTTCACAGAATTGGTCTTTTCCTTTAGTGCTCATCTATTTATCTATTTCTTCTTACATGTGTATGTATACTATTTATTATCTTTTATGTAATTTGCATCAATAGTATTACCTCATATAAGAATTAAGAACCCCTTATTTATATTCATCATAATGTAATATATTGTAGCATTACTTTAAGCATCATTTTCCTTCAAGTTATTTTTTCCATCTTTAAAGGAAATATATATTTTATTATAACCTAATTTGAGTATTTCAATGTAGGTCTAAGCAAGCCAAAAAATACTGATTAAATAATTTTTATGAGTTTGTTGTACAACACATATGAACTGAGAAAAACCTCTTCCTCTAGTAAAGTCCAGAGCCTGTTATAATTATTGGTCCTACACAACTCTGTGTTTTTCAGGCTTTCTAAACTCTTTGGAACAATTTATAGCCCTTTACTTTATGCATTCTTTGTCATCTGGACAAATCCTCAGCTACTGATTCTGATTTGGTTGACATAGGACTGTATATTTTATCTAATTCTCCCTTAGATACCTTCATTCTGGCTGTGACTGATTTTTTCTTTTGTGGAATTCAGGAATATTTTCTCATTTCTCCTTTGAAATTCCTGTTTCTCTTCCCTGCAAATACATTGTTAAGGTGTTCTACTTAGACATAATTTGTTACAGCACTAATTGGGTGTCAAAAGTTATTTGGGTCACAACAGGTCTGATAAATTATATGTTTTGACCACTTTCCATATGGAAAGCTAAATATTTCTTACAGAACAGAATAGGATAGCATGCCTCTTACTAACATACTTTTTGGCAAAAAAAAATTCTTGCCTCTCTTATACAAACAAACACATGAATACACACAGAGAAACACACATCTAACACATAAAATAGCTATAATAAGCTATTTAAGGTAAAGTTGTGAGAATATTGAGTCATTTTAAAATAGAAAAGTGAAGTTTTAACATTTTTATTACTCATATTTTAATAAAAATTAATGTCTAGTATCCATATTGTCAAAGATAGGTTGAGTCTATGGCCATGCCACCCGAACGTTCCTGTCCTGTCTGATCTCAGAAGCTAAGCAGGGTCGGGCCTGGTTAGTACTTGGATGAAAGACCACCTAGGAAGACAAGATGCTGTAGGTGTAAGAAAAGAACATAAGTTAATTGAGTGCATTAAACTTTATATAAGATATGTGAAAGACCTTATTTTTCAGATAATTAGCTGGATAATTCTTAGAAATTTTAAATATAATGCTTATATTAACTTGGGTTGACATGTGTATAAATATCCTTGTTGAGTTCTGATTAACTTCTATGGTGCTTGACAATTTACATTGTGTTGCGCTAAGTTAAGATGTTTAAGCTAGCTAAATTGAAACAAACAAAAAAAGTATTTGTTATATGCTCCAGCTTTTGTACTTATAGGTTGCTATATTATATATTTTATGTTTTTAACTAAAAAAATTGCACTTTTTAACTTTTAGTACACTCGACAACTTATCTCAGAGAAGCTGGGACATGGCTCAAGAACCGTCGATCTTGAACTGAATTATCAGATTGATGTATTAAAGGAGGACAAGAAAAAATATGACAATATTCTAAGATTGGCTCAAATGTTTTCCAGTCATCTTTTCCACCTGGTGCACATCCAGAAACAACTTGGAAATGCCTTTGGCGACTTAGGCCTGAAGGCACTAGAACTACAGGTAAGATTATTGTACAATAGCTATAGGAATAGAGGGAGGAGAGTGATAAATTGAAGTAATATAGTTAGTATAAATTGAGGTAATATGTTTAATTGATAATTTATTAAATTCTTACTAAACTTAAAATTTGTGAGATTGTCCTTAAGAAGTGCCAACTGAATATTAGGAGTGTAGGAATTCAATTATAGCCTCAAAGTTAGTATAAATTGTATAACTTCTTTCATGATGAACAGTAACTAAAATCATTAATGCATAAAGATTCTTTGAGTGTTTTATAGTGATATCTTTTATATCTCCTCTTTTGCCTCTTCTACTTAAGACTAGAAGTTTAGGTAACCCTAATCATTCAGGCTTTAATTTTAACTGTTAGATGATTAGTGTGCTAGCTGAATTTTTTTTTTATTGTGGTAAAATGTATAAAACACTTTTTAAATCATTTTAAAATGTACAATTCAGAGTATTTAGTACATTCAAAAATAGATGCAACTAGTACTACAATCTGATTTTTTAAAATTTTCATCACCCTAAAATGACACCTCATGATTAAGCAGTCACTTCCCATTTTCCTGTTCTTCAAGGCACCAGAAATCAAAACTACTTTCTGTCTGAATGGATTTGTCCTTTCTACATATTTAATAAATATGAAATCTTAATGTATGTAGGCTTTAATACCTTGCTTCTAACACAGTGTAATGTTTCAAGTTTCATTCATCTTGTAGCATCTATCAATAATTCATTCCTTTTTATTGCCCAATATATCCCATCGTATAGATACATCACACCTTTTTTCCATTCATCAGATGATGGACATTTCCACTTTTAACTATTGCAAATATTGCTGTTATGAATATCCATTTACATATTTCTTTAAACATTTGTTTTCTATTCTTTTGAGTATATAAGTAGAAGTGGAATTGCTAGGTCTTTATATTGATTCAATGTTTAACTAAATAAAGAAAAACAAGACTGTTTTCCATTGGCTACATCATTTTATATTTTCCCCAACAATATACATGATTCCAGTTTCTTCACATCCTCACTAACACTCGTCATTTATTATGTTTTTATTATAGCCATATTAATGGATGTTCATTGGTATCTCATTGTGCTTTTAAATATTATTTACATCATGAATACTGACATTGGACATCTTTTTATGTGCTTCTGGGCCATTTGTATATCTTCCATAGAAGAATGTCTACTTAAGACCTTTGACAATTTTTATTTAGATTCTAATTTTTGTTTTTGAGTTGTGTTTATAGTTTGTGGATAATATAACTTTATTAGATAACAGCATGTTCTTGAACATCATTTTGTTATAATATTGGTGAGTAAAAAACATAATAATTTCCAGCCAGAGCCACTGTCTACACGGAGTTTACACATTCTACCCATGTCTTCATGGGTTTCCTTGGGTATTCTGATTTCTTCCCACATCTCAAATATGTGCACATTAGAGTAATTGGTGTGTCTTAATTGTCTCAGTAGGAGTGAGTGGGGGTGTGTATGTGAGTGTACCCCAATATAAAATGGTATCCTGACCAGGGTTGGTTCCCACCTTCCTCTCTAAGCTTTGGGAATAGACTCCAGCCACCTTCATCCCTGAGCTAGAAAAAAAGAGTTGAAAAATTATTATCTTACTTGTTTTTATTAATCTTTCCTAAATGTTTGTATAGCTCACATTTATTTCAACATTTAATATAAGAAGTGTTGTGAGTCTTTATTTTGAAGTTTGGTGTTTTTGTGGCCAGAAATATGCCACAGAAACTCACTCATGTTTACATTAATTAGCCTATAGTAAAATTGGTTTTATGATACCTTGTTTTGCTTAGTTGCAGTTTCCAAGAACCTATCAATGATGTGAAGACTTACTGTATATGATTTGAAAATACTTTTCCATTCTGTACATTGTGTTTTTTTTACCTTATTCATTGTGTCCTTTGAAACACTAAACTTTTTAATTTTGATGGTTTAATTTATGTATTTTTTTCTTTTACTGTTTGTGCTTTGCATGTCATATACAAGAAAAAAATTGCTAAATATGATGTCATAAAGGTTTACCCCAGTGTTTTTTCTATGTGTTTTATAATTTAATTTTTTGAGTTAATCTTTGTACATAGCTGAGAAAATAGTCAGCTTTATTTATTTTTCTTTTTGCAGATGAATATCTAGTTGTTTCTACCATTTAACTGTTCTTACTTATTAAATAATCTTGACATCCTTGTGTAAAATCAATTGGCCATAGATGTATGTGAGTTCATGTCTGGATTCTCAGTTGCATTTTATTGATTTATATGTCTCGTCTTATGCCAGTAACAGACTGTTCTAATTATTGTATATTTATAGTAAACTATAAAATTGGGAGCTAAGAGTATTCCAACTTTACTCTTCTTTCTCATTTTTTTTTACAATTTTATACAAACTTTAGTGTTGGATTTTTCTTTTATGAAAAACATGCTATTGGGATTTTGATAACAAATATATTAAACCTGTTAGATCACTTTTGGAAGTATTACCATCTTGATAGTTTTAAGTCTTCGAGTCATGAATGCCTTTTCACTTTTTTAGATCATTGATTTATTCAGATATTTGTTGTATAGTTTTCTATGTAAGTTTTGTACCTACCTCCTTGCTAAATGTATTTCAAAATATTTTATATAAAATTTGATACTACTGTAAATAAATTATTTTCTTAATTTCCTTCTCAGATTTTTAATTGATAGTATATACAAATACAACTGATTTTGTGTGTTTCTTTTGTAACCTGAAACTTTGCTGAATTTATTATCTGTATACATTTTTTCATGAATTATTTAAGCTTTTCTACATATAAGATTATGTCTTCTATAAATAGACATAGTTTTAATTCATTCCTTCTCTCTTGGATTCCTTATTTCTTTTTATTTCCTAATATCTACATAGAACTTTTAGTATAATGTTAAATAAAAATGTTGAAAGTTAGCATCTTATTTCTGATTTTAGGTTGAAAACTTTTAGTTTTTCACCACTGAATGTGATCTTAGTTGCAGGTTTTTCATATATAGCCTTTATCTCATTGAGAAGCTCTCCTTTTATTCCTAGATTTTGACATTTTTTATCATGAAACACTGTTGAATTTTGTCAAACACTACGTGTACATTTGAAATGATTATGTCTTTTTTCTTTTTACTTAATTGTATGAACGCTGTATACTGCATTGTGCTATTTTTCTATGTTGAGTCACCTGTTCATTCCTAGTATAAATCCTTCTTTGTCATGGTCTATAATCCTTTTATATGCTGCTGAATTTTGCTAGCATTTTGGTTAGGATGTTTTCATTTGCACTCATAAGGGATATTGGTCTCTAGTTTTATTTTTTGTGATACCTTTGACTGGCTTTGATATCAAGATAATTCTGGTCCCATGGAATTAGTAAAGAAGTGTTCCCTCATCCTTCTATTTTTGGAAGAATTTAAGAAAACTTGGTGTCAATTACTTAAATTACAACTTACCAGTTAAGACATCTATCTGGCTCTGGAGTTTTGGGGGAGGGAGTTTTAAATTAATTATATAATCTCGTTATTGGTCTATTCAGATTTCCTATTTCTTCTTAAATCAGTTTTAGTAGTATTTGTGCTTCTATAAATTTTTTAATTTTATTCAGTTTATTTAATTTTGGTATAAAATTGCTCATGGTATTCTCTTGTAATTATCTTTATGTTTTTAAGGTTGGAGTAATGCTCCACTATTATTTCTGATTTAGAAATGTCAGTCTTCTCTATATTTTTCCTAGTGTAGCTAAAGTTTTATCAATTTTATGAGTCTTGTCAAAGAGCCAACTTTTCAGTTCTTAAAATTTTTTTATTGTCTTTTTTTAATTCTCCATTTTTAAGATTTCTGCTTTAATTTTTATTGTTTTCTTTTCTCTGGCAATTATAGCTTTAATTTGTTCTTCCTCTGTTTCTATAAATTAGAAAGTTAAGTAATTAATTTGAAATATTTCTATTTCTAATGTGGACATTTTCAGCTATAAATTACCCTCTAGGTAATATTATTACAAAATCATAGTTCTTATATGTTGTAGTTTTGTTTTTAATTTTGATGTCTTCTTTGATACATTGTTGCTAAGTGTTATTTTTAATTTTATTATTTTAAAATTATTTCAAAATTATATAGGTTTAAAGTGTACAATTCTATAATACAACATCTATAGATTACATTATGTGTTTACCACCCAAAGTCATACTCCTGTCAACATATAGTTGATCCCTTTTACCTTCCCCCACCCCATATACCCTCCCGTAACCACTAAACTGTTGTCTGTGTCTATAAGTTTTGTTTGTTTCTTTATCTTGTTCATTTGTTGTTTTTTGGTTATTTTCTACATATGAGTAAAATCATATGGCTCTTGAATTTTGTCATCTGACTTATTTGCTTAGCATATTATTCTCAAGGTCAATCCATGCTGTTGCAAAGGACAGTATTTCATTTTTTCTATGGCTAACTAATCTTCCATTTTCTCTATGTACCACTTCTTTATCCAATCATCAATCAAAGGATGCCTCAGTTATTTCCATGTCTTGGCCACCATGAATAGTGCTATGAACATAGGGGTACATATATCTTTATGAATAAATCTTTTCAAAGTTTTTGAATAGATAGCCAGAAGAGGAATATGATAACTCTATTCTTAATTTTTTGAGGAACCTCCATACTGTTTTCCGTAGTGGCTGCACCAATTTACATTCCCACCAGCAGTGTATGAAGTTTTTTTTTTCCCCCGCAACCTCACCAATACTTGTTATGACTTGCCCTGTTGATGACAGCCATCCTAACAGGTGTGAAGCAATGTCTCACTGAGATTTTTATTTGCATTTCCCTAATAGCTATTGAAGTTGAGCACCTTTTCGTATGTCTGTTGGCTGTTTGTATGTTTTCATGAGAGAAGTATCTGTTCAGGTCCTCTGCCCATTTTTTTTTTAATTGAATTGTTTTGCTGCTGTGTTCTATGTGTTCTTCAAATGTTTTGGATGTTAGTTTCTTATTAGAGGTGTTGTTTGAAAATATCTTCTTCCATTCAGTTTGTTGCCTCTTTGTTTTGTTGATGGTTCCTTTTGCTGGGCAGAAGCTTTTTAGTTTAATATAGTCCCATTCATTTTGCTTTTATTTCCCTTGCCTTATAGGTCAAATTCATAAAATCTTCTCTAAGAACAAGATCCATGAGGTTAGTACCTATGTTTTCTTCTATATATTTTATTGTTTCTGGTCTAATATCTAAATCTTTGATAAATTTTTAGTTAGTTTTTATATCCGGTGTGAGATGGTCTAGTTTCATTCTTCTGCATATAATTATCCAGTTTTTCAAAGCCTATTCATTGAAGAGACTATCCTTTCTTTATTGCACATTCTTTGCTCCATTGTTAAATATTGGTGGACTGTATATCCAAGGCTACCTCCCCCACTTCCTCCCTTCCTTCTGGTAATGCATCTGGATGTTTAAATTTTTGTTTTATTAATAAATGAGTCTGTTTTAATGCCACTATTATTCTGTTTTGATTACTGTAGCTCTGTAATACATTTTTGAAGCAGCAAGTGTGATGCTTACAGCTTTTTTATTTCATGGGATAGCATTGGCTCTTCAAGATCACTGGTGGTTCCCTGAGAATATTACGATTGTTTTTATTCATTTCTCTGGAAAATGACTACGTGGGGAAACAGAAGAGAGAAAGAGCAATTAGGAGGATCATTTTATAAAGTATATAAATGTCTAACCAATGTACTGTATACTTGAAACTAATAAAATAAAATTTAAAAACTGACATTGAAATTTTGATAATTTATAGATTATGGGGATTGTATAATTTTAATAATATTTATTGTTCTGATCCATTAACACAGGATATATTTTCATTTATTTATATCTTCTCCAATTTCACCAACGGTTTGTGGCTTTCAGTGTACAGACTTTTTACTTCCTCCATGAAATTTATTCCCAAGTGTTGTGTTGTCTTTGATGCTATTGTGAAGAGGATTGCTTTTTTTATTTCTTTGTCAGATATTTTGTTGTTAGTGTAAAAAACACAAGACACTTCTTTGGGTAAATTTTTTATCCTGAAACTACTGAATTAATTTGTTGATAAGAATTATAATTTCTTGAGGGTCTGAATTTTTCATAAATGATACATCATCCGCGAAAAAACACAGTTTTACCTTTTGATATTCAATTTGGATGCCTCTTAATTGTCTTTCTTACCTGATTGCTCTGGCTAGGATTACCAGTAAAGTAGCTCCCCTATATCTGTGATTTCACTTTTGTGCAGTTTTCATTACCTACAATCTAATACAGTCTGAAAATATGACATGAAAAATTCTAGAAGTAATTCATACGTTTTACATTGCATGCTGTTCTGAGTGTTTTGATTGTGATTGTGAAAGAGATTTATATTTATTACACTTCAATGCTCACAACAAAATGAGAGGGTAGGTCCTATTATGATCCTCCTTTTAGAGAAGTGGAAAGGAGGGACAGAGAAGTTACATAGTTAACAAGTGATATACCTGGAACTTGAACCCAAACAATCTTGCATAAGGGTTCCTGCATTTTACCATCATGATATACAAAGCTGCATACCATTTGACTATGTAGGTTTACAGGACCCTCCTCTTACCTTTTATCTCTGGTAAATAAATTTCCAGTTCAAAAATCTCATAGGTGACATTTTGTAAGGCAGTTTTCCCCCAGTTTTATGGAAGTATGATAGGCAATCAGTTGCTCATATTTAAATTGTACAATTCAATGAGCTTTTAAGCAGAATTTTATAGCTGTGAGAAACAAGCGCTTTGAAACCCGCAACGTTTGAGCCCCACATTATTTTGATTTACCTGGTTTTTTCCAACAATGATTTTGGTAGTCTTGATTTATTTTAATTTTCAATTGTTTAAAGAGTGTAATTGAAAAAAAAAATGATCACAAAATCTTAAGTTAGGTCTTCATGTTAAATAATTTCCAGCTAGTGACACGCTTAAGGCTTTTTAGTTGCATTTGCTAATGCAATTGTAAATGAGTAAATACTTTTTCTTTATTGTAGAAAGAATTTGGCAAAAATGCAGATACTCAGAAGATGATGGCTAAAATGGTGAAACTCTTTGTGTGGCCATTAATTCTTTCATTGAAAATGTCAACACTTTAGTAAACAAAACAATTAAAGACACCCTACTGACTGTGAAGCAGTATGAAACTGCCAGGTAGGTACACATGTTCACTTTATGATCTCTTTTTTGACATGAAATAATTAAATGTTTTTGTTTTCAGACAACAGAAACTATCTCAGACTGATAAAGGCAGATGAGTTATTGCTGTTACCTTTGATAGCTCATGGAGTTAAAGAAGGTTAAAAATCAAACCTTTGAAAACAGGCAGCAATGCGAGCCAAGGACATGCCATATTCACATGATGCTGGATACCACTAGCATTACCACGGCGATTGAAACTAATTTCTGAAATGAGTTCTAAAGTAACCCCTGAATCTTTTATAATTCTTTGGAAGTGTATAGTCCCGAGGGATAGTGTCTAATAAGTTGAGCCCAGATCATGTGCTCATGCCCTTCCTGAAAGGGCATGGGGCCATGGAATATCTCCCAGCTACATTCCAAGAGGGTACCAGTGCTCCTTGTCTTACTAGTCGGATGCTAGGTGACCTTCTACCATCTGATCTGAGCTACCTTTCAACCTGATTTCTCACTGCTTGCAAATGTCACCCTTACACAATATCCAAATTCATTATTTTAATCTATCTTGCATATATAGAGATCATTTTGCCTCCAGGTTTTTCCTTATGTTGTGGGCATTAATTCCCTCATCTTTTTTTAATCCAAATTATACTCAGCTTTCAACCCCTTTAGAGTTTTACCTTTAACAGAGTAACATTTCAACATAGGACTATAACAATATTTTCAAGGTATTTTAATGTAATTCGTTATATGTACATATGATTGTTTTATGAGATATATGTTATATATTACGTATTTATATATACACACATGTCGACTGTATGTGTGTTTTATAGATGGAGAAAGCGAGGCCTAGAGAAATTGTTACGTGCCTCTAGAAAGTAGCACACTCAATATAAATAACATTCTCAAATTTTAACACCTGATCCTTCTCTTCTCCATTC
This sequence comes from Cynopterus sphinx, assembly GCA_030015415.1. Taxonomy (NCBI): domain Eukaryota; kingdom Metazoa; phylum Chordata; class Mammalia; order Chiroptera; family Pteropodidae; genus Cynopterus; species Cynopterus sphinx. The sequence goes on from CM057388.1 coordinate 81,232,183, forward strand.
ACGATGTCTCATTCATTTAATTACCCTGATTTCTGATGAATTCTTTCTGCTCTAAATTCCTAAAATCCTCATTTTTAAATTGCTATTGTATAAAGGGAAAGTTTCATATTTAGGAAATGTAACTTGACTTTCTGCTCTAGATAATGATAGAAGAAGTGATTGTGGAAATTTTAATTTTGTCGAATCTTTTTGTAGTGCAACTTGTTTTATTTCCTAAATAAGTAAAATCCAAAGATACCTGGAAAAGTTAAGTTTTTATCTTTTCACATGAAAGAGATGTTTATGTTCCATACTGTCATTATCAGCTATTTAAGCATTAATTTATGATATACTTACTAATTTATCCTTTTTGGAAAAGAAGTTGGATCCAAACAACTGCATAGAGAAATTCTGAACAATTTGGGAGTATTGTTTTATTTTCCTTTATGGTTTGAAATCTTTACAGTCAGTACATTTAAATATCAGGGGTAGAAAAAAAAAGAAACAGGAATGGCCACCCACAAATGAATCTATTTTATATCACTCCCAGAAATCCGTTTTCTGATCTCTGCTTATACATCTCCATGGACATTATATTTCTGAAAGGCTTCCTTATCTATATTTAATTTTTTATTATTAAAGTTCTACTTGAGTCTTTCTCAAATCTGCTTCTATTTTGCTGAAACTCTAGACATTCGTTATAGATACCTTTAACTACTTAGTTATGTTAAACATTATTCTTTTCTAGGTGTTCAATTGATTTAATATTCATGGCTTCTGAATATTAAAAAGCTTTTCGATTATTTTAAATATACACTTTCAAATGCCCCTCCCTCATGGGTGAGAAGGCCAGAGCCTCCCAGATAAGGGTCGTGTGAACCTATCCCCAATTTATCCTTTGGAAATTGGCCATCTATTATTGTAAAATGTTTTATTTAGACAGCAGGTAGTGAATATCTTTCTCTTCAGCCCTTCCGCACCCTGAATGCTTTTTAAAATTAAAATCTATAAAAATTGCCAGATTTAACAGAAAACTATTGTTTATGTACATTATTCAAAGTATATAACACTAAGATTTATGAAATTTTATAGCTGTTAGTGCCCCAAAAGATCAACCTTCCAATTTACAGAACAAAACAATGAGCCCGAGAGAGGTTCCATGATTTGCATAATTTTAGTCCCTTTTCAGAACCAAGATAGAATGTGGGCGCATCCTAATTTCTATTATTATTCAACTGACCTTAAATCAGAAATAGATAAACAAGATAGTTTATTTGTACCCACTTATAAGAAATAATTTCACATCTTATTATGAGAAGTCTGGTAAAGTACAATGAGGAATAAATGCTCTCAATTCATATGATATAGATTTATGTAAAACTTATGAAGTAAATTATTGATCAAGTTTATGTTATATGTTCTTCATAGCTGTTGTGGAAGGGAAACTCACTTAAACATGCAGATTGCCATCTCGTCTCATAAATAATCAATTTTCATTTAAAATGCTCTTGACGATTTCCAATAACCTAATTTTGGATTTGATGACCTTTTCTGCTTATGAACTAGCTGTAGAATTGACTTGATGCAAAACTGAAGGTAATGCCCAGACTGAAACGTCGCCACTAACTGACCAAGATATAAAAATTCCAGATTGAAAATTTCTCAGTAGTTGTATTTTCTTCTTTGCAAAAGGCAGAATACACTGACTTTTAGGGTGAAGCCATCTGTTTGATCAGGATTTTAAAAAGTGCTAATAAAAGCAAATACCTGGAAGCCCTTTCAGTCCTTCCTGTTATACACTGTGTGTGATGCAAATCTATAATGCACAAAATTCTGGGGGCTTTTTGTGCATAGAAAAGATTTTAAAAACAGAATGATCAAGTGAACAAAGGGGTGCATATATCTTTTTGAATTAGTGTTTTAGGTTTCTTTGGATAAATATCCAGAAGTGGAAATGCTGGGTCATCATGCAGTCTTAGTTTTAATTTTTTGAGGAACCCCCAAACTATTTTCCATAGTGGCTGTACCAATTTTCAATCCCACCAAGTGTGCACAAGGGTTCCCTTTTCTCCACATCCTTGCCAACACTTGTTGTTCTTTGATTTATTGATGACGGATATTCTGATGCATATGAGGTAATCACACTGTGGTTTTGATTTAAATTTCCCATAGCAATTTGTATGTCTTTTTTGGGAAAATGTCTATTCGGAACCTCTGTCCATTTTTAAAATAGATTTTTTTTTGCTGTTGACTTGCATATATTTTAGATATTAACCCCTATTGAATATACAATTGGCATATATCTTTTACATTTCAGTAGGTTGTCTTTACATTTTCTGATGGTTTTCTCTGCTGTGTATATGCATTTTAGCTTGATGTAGTTCCATGTGTTTATTTTTTTCTTTGTTGCCCATGCCTGAAAAGCCATATCCTATATATATATGTGTGTGTGTGTGTGTGTGTGTTTGTATGTATGTATGTATATGTATGTATGTATGTGTGTATATACAAATATGTGTGTGTGTGTGTGTGTGCGTGTGTGTATATATATATATATATTGCTAATACCAACATCAAAATACATACTACCTGTTTTTTAAGAATTGTATGGTTTCTTGTTTTTCATGTAAATGTATAATTCCTTTTTATTTTGCTATGTGGTGCAAGAAAATGGTCCATCTTCAATTTTTAGCATGTGTCTGTCCAGTTTTTCCAACCTCATTTGTTGAAGAGACTTTGTTTTCTCCATTGCAAACCCCCGTCTCCTACATCGTAGATTAATTGACCACATATGCATGGGTTTATTTCTGGGCTTACTATTCTGTTCCATTCACCTATGTGTGTTTTTGTGCCAGTGAAACACTGCTTTGATTACGATAGTTTCATAGTACAGTTAAAGTCAGGGAGTGTGATACCTCCAGCTCTGTTTTTCTTTCTCCAGATTGTTTTGGCTATTTGGTGTCTTTTTTTTTTTTTTTTTTTTTTTGGTTCCATATAAAGGATAATTTGTTCTAGTTCTGTGAAAACTTCCAGTGGTATGTAGATAAGGATTGCATTGAATCTGTAGATTGCTTTAGGTAGTATGAACATTTTAAAGATATTATTTATTCCAATCCATAAGCGCGATATATCCTTCTGGTTTTGAGTCTTCTATTTCTTTCATCAATGTCTTAAAGTTTTCAGAGTAGAGGTTTTTGCCTCCTTGGTTAAATGTATTTCTAAAAGTTTTATTTTTATTTTAGTACAATGGTAAATGGGATTGTTTTCTTAATTCCTTTTTTTTTGATAGCTTGTTATTAGTGTTTAGAAATGCCACTGCTTTTTGTATATTAATTTTGTATCCTGCAACTTTACTAACTGTATTTATTATTTCTAATAGCTTGCTGGTGGGGTCTTTAGGGTTTTCTACATATAATATTATGGTATCTGTAAATAGAAACAGTTTCATTTCTTCCTTTCCAATTAGGAAGCACTTTACTTATTTTTCTCTCTGATAAATTATCTGTGGATAAGACGTCAAAGACTATGTTTAATAAAAGCTGTGAGATCAGGCATTTTTGTGATGTTCTTGATATTAGGGGAGAAGCTGTCAGCTTTTAAGCAGAGTGTGATATTCCCTGTAGGCTTGTCATATATAACCTTTATGATGTTGAGATATGTTCCCTTTATTCAGCTTCATTAAAAGTTTTTATCATAAATGAATTTTGCATTTTGTCAGGTGTTTTTCTACATATGTTTGTATAATCACATGATTTTTATCTTTTTTGTTCTTGTTGTTAATGTAGTGTATTACGTTGACTGCGTTTTGAAAATTGGATCCTCTTTGCACCCCGGAATAAATCCTACTCAGTCATAGTATATGATTCATTTACTGTATTACCAAACCTGGTTTTATAGTATTTTGTTGCAATTTTTTGTATCTTTGCTCATGAAGAACATTGGTCTTCAATTTTCCTTCCATTTTAATTGTTTTTCAATTACAGTTGGCGTTCAACATCGGTTTCCTATGTGCAGCATAGTGGTTAGACATTTCTATAACTTACAAAGTGATCCCCCCAATAAGTCTAGTACCCACCAGGCACTAAACATAGTTATTACACTATTGACTATATTCCTATGCTGTACTTTACACCCCCATGACTATTTTATAACTACCTATCTGCACTTCTTAATCCCTTCACCTTGTTCACCCAGCCCCCCAACCCACCTCCCATCTGGCAACCATTAGTTTGTTCTTTGTATATATGAATCTGTTTCTGTTTTGTTTATTGAAATATAAGGACTCAGTTCTCCTGTCTAATTGTTTGCCTGCTGCTTGTTTCGTATCTTTATTTTTCCCCTCTGTTTCTACCTATCTTTGTAAATTGGTAGTTGACATACTCTGTCTCCCATTTTTATGTTGTGTAAATCTGGAGTTTATTGTTTTGTGCTTACCATAAAGCTTACACAAAACATCTCATAGATAAAACAGTCCATGTGATGCTTATAAATACTGTGTGCTTGTCTTCAATTGCTTATCCTAAGAGATGACTGTTCTATGTGCATTATCGCCCCTGAAGAGCTTTCAGTGTGGCAAGATGTGGAGGTGGAGGACAGTGCTATTGATGACCCTGACCTGTGTCCTCCTAAGGCTACTGTGTGTGTGTGGCTCAGTTTTCACCAAAAAAAAAAAAAAAAAGTTTAAAAGTAAATAAAAATAAAATTAAAAATAGAGAAATACTTATAGAATAAGGACATAAAGAAAATATTTTTGTACAGCTGTAAAGTGTGTTTATGGATTAAGCTATATTATAAAAAAGTTGCAAGTTAAAAAATTAAGAAGACATATAATAAAAAACGTTACAGTAACTAAGGTTAAATATGATTAAAGATAGAAAAAAGGATTTTTTTAATAAATTTAGCGTAGCCTAAGAGTCTAGCGTTTATCAGGTCTACAGTACTGCACAGTCATGTCCTAGGCCTCGACATTCACTCACCTACCACCTGCTCACTGACTCACCCAGAGCCGCTTCCAGCCTTGCAAGCTCCATTCATGGTCAGTGCCCGATGCAGGAGTGTTTTATCTTTTATGACATATTTTTACTTACCTTTTCTACATTTAGATATGTTTAGATGCACAAATACCACTGCGTTACAACTACCAACAGTAGTCAATACAGTCTCATGCTGTACAGGGTTGTCTCCTAGGAGCAATAAGCTATATATACCATATAGATAGTGTAGTAGGTTATACCATCTGGGTTTGTGTAAGTGCACTCTGTGATGTTTACACAATGAAAAAATCACCTGCCAACACATTTCTCAAAACTTATCGCTGTCATGAAGCAGTGCATGACTGTGTCTCTGATTGTCAACCTAGGGATTTCAGCTGTTTGACTCAAGTTGGTTACAAAAAAGTTAGCAGTTAACACAGCATGATTTAGACTGATTTATCTGCAATTAGAATGCCACAATTTTTCTTTTCAACAGTATACTCAGTGCCAGTAAAAAGTCTATATGATTCGTCAGCTGGACAGCAGGGAGGAACAGCTTCCACATGGATTCTGGTCCTCAGTGTTGGGTTGATTCACAGCCATATAAATGCAGCTGACCAAGGTGCATGTCTGCGATGCCTGCAGTCAGTGCAGGCTCTGGGAAGAACATGATCCCAAGAGCTTGACCTGCTTAGGTTAGGGAACAATAGGCAGGAATGTGGCATGGGACCTTGGCCACTTAGCATTTCTTCACACTACTTTTTATTTCTGTAAGGTTGGTAGGAATGTCTCCTCTCTCACCTAGATCAATTTTTCAGTCTGCTCTTTTTCTCTTGTTCAGTTTTACCAAAGGCTTGTCAATTTTGTTCATCTTTTCAAAAAACAAACTTGTTCTACCATTGGTTGTTATTTTCATTTAGTTTATCTCTGATGTAATCTTAAATGATGCCTTTATTCTAATTTCTTCAAATTTAATTTTCTCATTTTTTCAGTGTTCTAGGATGGAAAGTTAGTTTATTCGTTTGTGATATTTCTTCTCAACGTAGGCACGCCCAGAGATAACTTTCTTCCATGCATTGCTTTAGCTGTATTCCATATGTTGTTATACTGTTTTCTTTTTCTTTCACATCAAACTTCTGATTTTTCTTTTGATTTCTTCTTTGACCCATAGATTATTTAGGAATGTGTTGTTTAATTTCCACATTTGTGAGTTTCCCAGTATTTTTCCTGTTATTGATTTACAATTTTATTTCTAATCAATAGATTTTAGTCAAAATCAATTGACTCCTTTCTAAATCAATTTTTTCCATGATCAGAGAAAATAGTGTTATTTCTTTTTTTTTTGATTAATTGAAGCGTGCTTTATAACAGCATATTGTCTACCCTGTAGAATATTCCCTGTGCTTTCAGAAGAATGTATATTCTGTTATTGCTGTTTGAAATGTTCTATGGTCATCTTTTGGTCTAGTTGATTTATAGTATTAATCAAGCTTTCTATTTCCTTGTTATCTTCTGCCTAGTTGCTCTATTGGTTATTGAAATAGGGGTATTAGAGTCAACAGCTATTATTTTTGAGTTGTCTAATTCGCCCTTCATTGCTATCACTTTTAGCTTCATGCATTTATGATCTGGTTTTAGATACATATATGTTTATAATTTTCATATTTTTGATACAGCATCATTTCTCTTTTTGAGAAATAGCATTTTATCATTACAAAATGTCACCATCTTTAATTATTTCTTTTAAAAGCTACCTTGTCTAGTATTAGCATAGCTAATCTTTTCTTATATTTGTTGTTTCCATGTTTTATCTTTTAAAATCTTTTACTTTCAGAATATACATATCTTTGAATCTAAATTTATTTCCAATAAACAAAATATAGTTGGATTTTTTAATCCGGTCTGACAGTCTCTTGTATTTATTGATCCATATTTTATGTTTCATTACATAGGTTGGTTTACAAATGCCATTTTATCTTTGTTTGTTTTGTGTCTCATATCTTTTTGTTCTATCTCACCTTACTGCATTATTTTCCATCATTCAAAAGTTTCTAATATGGCATTTAATCTTACGATTGAGGTTTTTAGTAGTTGCTCTGGGGCTGTCCATAAACTTCTTAACTTATCAGAATCAGCTTCAGATTTCTACTAGTTTAATTCTACTACAACATAGGTATGCTAATTCTACGTAGCTCTATTCCTTTTTCTCTTTTATGTATTATTGTAATACATATTATATCTATTCATGTTAAAAACTCAAGAATGAATTGTTATAATTATTACTTTAGCATCTGTAGTGATTTCCTTAGCGGAATACACCTTCGCTCTCACCTAGCTCCTTTGCACTATTGTTGGCAAATATATTGCCTTTCAGTATCTTATGGGTCTAAAAACCCTATACATAGATACTTTATACAATACTTTAAAAATCATTTCACGGAAGAAAGAAGAAACATACATTTAAATATATATTTTCTATAATTACAAATGTACCCTTATCGGTGCTCTTTGTTATGTGGATTCAGACTTTCATATGGGATCATTCTCTCAGCCTGAAGTTCTTTAATATTTCTTGCGGTAGTTCTGCCAGAAACAGATTTTCTCAGTGTGTTATCCGAAAATGTTTACTTTACCTTCATTTTTGAAAGATAGCTTTACTGGATATAGATAGGATTCTTGGTTTAGACTTTTTGTCTTCGAGCATTTTGAATATGTTGCCCCATTATGACCTTCTGTCCACAAGTGTTTTTGCTTAGAAGTTAGCTGCTAATGTATTAGAGTTTCCTAAAATGAGTTTTCTTAAGTGCTAAGTCATTTTCTCCTGCTGCTTTTAAAACTCTTAACATTTTTACTATGTTGTGTCTGTTTGTGGATCTCTTTGGACTTTGAGGATCTATTTGGAGTTTGCTGTGCTTATTGGATGTGTAGTTTAGTGTTTGTCAATACATTTGGGAAGTGTACAGCCTTTATTTGCTTAAATATAATTTTTTTCTCCTCCTTTATGTCTCTGCTCCCCTTCTGTTACTCTGATTACATAAACTTTGATCATGTAGTGCTGCCCCATCTTCCTCTGATGTTCCATTCATTTTTCTCTGCTCTTTTTTCTCTGTGTTCTTTGGATTGTATAATCTCTATCTTCAAGTTTACTCATTCTTCTCTTAGGTCAAATCTAAGTGAATATTTCATTTTATTTTTTGCACTTTTCCATCCAGACTTTCCAGTTGCCTATTTTTTCTTATAATTTTTAATGATATTCTATATTCAATATGACATTGTCATCATTCGTTCTTTTACTTTACTCATGGCTTTCTTTATTTATCTAAATACATTTATAATAGGTATTCAGAAGTCTTTTTGTCTTAAATCTAACATTAAATTGTCCACATGGGCAGTTTCTATTGTCTACTTTTATTCCAGCGTGTAAGACATGCTCTCCTGTTTCACTGTATGTTTGTTTTATAAGGTTTGTTGTTGTTGTTGTTGTTGTTGTTGTTGTTGTTGTTGTTGTTGGAAACTGGATATTTTAGGTAATATATTATAGCAGCTCTGGGAGCTATCTTTTGACAGTCAACTTCCCCACTTAAGAAAAATCACAGAACCAGGACTCTGGAAATGGAGGTAAAGACAATGGCATTCTTCTTTTTGAGTGGCATACCCAATTAGGGGCTCATCACTCAGTGGAGTAGAGGCAATAAACTGAGGTCTTCCTGACCTGTATCTCCTGGAGTAGAGGCACAACTTTAGGCGCCAGGGAAGAGGAAATCAGGTCTCAGTATTCTCTGGGCCTGCATCTAAGTTAGAGTCTTCATTTCATTATGGAGATTGGGAAGAAGAAGGAACCTCACCTCTTGACCACACTCACCCAGAACTTAGTTTCCGTGACAGGTATTTGGGAGTAAGATAATAACTACTCCCAGAAAGAACGTCCTCTACCTCTCCACAGGAAAGGTCTATGTTCTTGGCTATAACAGTCTTGAATGGAGTCTATGACTTATTCAATCAGGAGGGAGGAGAATGGGAGTGGTCTGATAAAATATCATACTCTTACTTTTTTACCACATTTTCATAGATTTTCTTGAATAAGTATTTCTTTATTTGCTGTATGCCTTTAGGACAATTTTCAGAGCCTTTCGGTGGTTGTTTTATTAGTTTTGTTAAATAATTTTCACCATTTTTACTGAGGAGCAGATCCGTGTTTCTGTTCACACTGAAGTGAATTCATTTATAGTTTCAGTTTCTAGCATTGTAACTCATAAATAGAAGGTCTTTGGTTTCATGTAATGGACTGATAAATTTATTCACAAATTACATTTACAATGTTATTTCTTTTTGTTGTTTAATGAATGGTTGATTCAAAAAAGAGGGTATAAAACCATGGCACAAATATCTTTATGGTATGAACTTTGCAAAACTGGTTTTACTCAACTGCAGGTGATTCTGCTTCTTGTTTTTTAACCACGTGATGAATGATTTTCTTTAGTTTTTTAAATATATTTATAATGTCTACTTTGAAGTTTTTTCTTTTAAATAAGTTAATATGGCACTTTCACACGTGCTAAGACAGAGTGATAGAGTGGGTGCTGAGGGAGTGTGCAGTGGTGGCCTCTGCAGAAAATACCTCTTTCAGTTGCCGGTGGGAAAATAGAAGTGGAGCTCTCTCAGGGAGGAGATGTTAATTCAGTTACAGCACATGTTACTTTCCCAGTGTAAATGCCAATTTCATGAGAATCCATAGATTATACTTTACATATCACTTATGTGTGACACGGGTCATTTATTTGACACTCAGTGTATCTTAAATATGACTTTCCTTCTAGCAGATGTTTTATCAGTACCATTATGCTAGCCCGCTGTTCACACCTGTTTACCTTCATTAAAATTACCTATTCCACCAAAGTGGGATTGATTACACGACTGTTACTATTTGATTTTCGAGTCCAGTTCTTAAAACTAGTTTTTTCAAAGAGAAACATACTCACACTTTTTATTTCCTTCTTAAGTAGAGGACATGAAATAAATTTTAGATTCCGTTGAACACTCGGTAATTTATTTTAATGCAGTATACTAAATTTTATGATTTTTCACTTGTCTTTTAATACTATTATGTAGAGAAGGAGTAGTTATGAAATACGACAAATAGACTTCGATGTTTACCATGTTAATAACTGCTGTAGTCACAGAAATAGATGACTTAAGAGATCCCTGGTATACCACATGTATGAGTAAATCGGTGTGAGTCTCTCCCCTCTCTACTAAATATACTGTACTCTGTTTCTGTGATACTCCACTTTTTCTCCTTTAAGGATCGAATATGATGCATATCGCACTGATTTAGAGGAACTGAATCGTGGACCACTGGGCCCACACAGTCTGCCAAAGATTCAGGAATCAAAGCTTCTCTTCCACACATATAAGGACAAATATGAGCAACTGCGCGATGATGTTATTATCAAACTCAAGTTTCTAGAAGAAAACAAGGTAAATTTATTCTTTCACTTCCAAGATCTTTCTGGGAAATTTAAAATGAGGTCGCCATGACCAAGGAGACCAAATAGAAAGATCTGATGATTCTGTTATTCTCCTTTATGAGATTCACAGTAAAGAATCCCAGTCACAATTAATGATGAGCCTTTAAAAAAACACAAACTATGCTTTCCTTTCTGTCCAAAAACCACTCACCAGCTCCACTCTCCACACTTTTATATCTGACAATTAGCAAAAAAAAAAAAAAAAAAAAAAAAAAAAAAAAATTTAATCTTATATTTAAATGTGGACTAGGTAGCAATTACTTTAAAATTTTTTAATAATGCCAAACTCTGTTCTAAAAATATTTTAAAATCTTATAGCTTGTTATAGTTCATGCAATGGATCAATGCAGATTTGAGAAAAAGTAAAGCATTCTTTCCAGTTACTGCTAAATGAGGAATGGCCAAGTGGTCTAACTTGCAAGGACACAGTCACCTATCCTCTAAAGCACACATTCACAAATCAACTGTCAACATGGTTTTGATGTTCCATAAACATTTCTTAAGGATAGGAACTGATGGGCTCTGATATAACTTTTGTAGGATCAAATGACTAAGACACAGAACTGGGGTAATTACAATGGCAATTAAAAGGACAGATGTAGATGGCGATTTATTTCCAATATGCCTAACTGTGAACACAATATTCCCACTGACGGGACTGGGCAATCAAAATAGGACTCTGGTTTAGCTTTTGTAAGAGTGGCACTTGGGGTGCATGGAGAAGGGACAAAAAATTGCTCTGCTTGACATTTATCGAGTTTGAAGTAAGGAGAAGATATTCAAGTGGAAACCAGTAGTTAGAAGTTAAAAATATGGGTTTAAAGTTTGCGTGAGTGGTCAGGGTTTTAACTACTTGTTATTATTGCATACTTTATCTTTGTTTTTTGATGCTGCTCAGCGACTTTTATCCTTCGTATTTACTACCTTTCAACATGAGGGTACAGAAAAGAAGCACGTCTTTAAGCCTAAAACCTGACTGTCATACTGGTTGCTTTCTTCAGTTCGTATTGCATTAGCGCACAACCAAGTTTTTCTTGTTTGCTCAAATTTGAGCTGAATAAAAATTACACTGAGTTAATATTGTCAGAGAATCACATACATGAATTATTTAATTACTCATTTTTAAGCTACATGTACAAGGAAATTGTAACAAAAATATTATATACTTTCTACTTAATCATAGTATAATTAATATTTTTAAAACCTAAAATCTCATAACTGTAAATGATTGTGCTTTTCCGCACAACGTGCTTAAGGCTATCACAGAAAATGAAGCTGTTCTTCTGTTACCCTGTTCAGTTATATCTCTTAACATGAAAGAAGTTTGAAACGATTGAAAATGTGTGTGATATGAGCTTGAATGTAAATTAAATTTCTGAGAAATTCACATTGCTACTTGTTTGATTCTCTATAAACTATATACAGAATAATTCTGTATCTAAAATAATTCAGCCCATGGGTTTTACATATGGCCTGATCGTAATAATGTCCTAATTTTTTAAAGCACCGATGGCATAGACATTATTTATTCATATAATTTTATGTCTTCTGCGTTATCTTGTATACAGTTGGTTTGATAGGAGAATTTGGTGATCTTTTTAAACTAATGCATTGATTAATGTTTGGAAATTGTACCACATTTAGCTTTTTAAACTGACTCAAATTTATTTTTCCCTGTGAATCAGGTGGGGAATTAAAATGTTACCATAGACTCAGTAATCCTGCAAGCAGTTTACGACGGATGTGTGTGAAATACTCTATAGTAGAACTTGGCTTTTGGAGAGGTAACCTACAAGTACATAACCTTACACTTCAGTGTCCATTGTAATGTTAATGTTTTACTGTTCTCTCTCTATCCTTATACATAGGTTAAAGTATTGCGCAGTCAGCTGATCCTTTTCCATAATGCCATTTCTGCTTATTCTACTGGCAATCAAACTCAGCTTGAAGAGATACTGGCAGAGTTCCACATCAAAGTGAAACCTGGTGAGAAAGCCACCCCTTGGTTTGATGAATTCTAGTCGGAACAGGAGAAAAATAAAAACCCTGTGATATTAACAAACAAGTTCAAGAGTTACTGAAGCAGATTTGGGGGAATGAGTGACAGCATTGTGACTGAGTGACTTAGTACAAGTTTATTATCTTATGGTTCTGCGGGTCAAGAGGATATCGTGGCTTAGCTATGTTTTCTACTCGGAATCTCACACAAAACATGTCAGCTGACTCTGGTTCTTCCCTGGGCTTCTGAGTCCTCTTCCAAACTTATTCAGAATTTAGTTGGGAAAATTGTTTCTTTTGGTCATAGGACTGAGGCACGCTGTACTAGGCAGGGGCCTCTCTAAGCTGTCTTCTCTCACGACTTTCCATCTTCAAACCAGCACAGATATATTGAGTCCTTCTCACACTCCAACCCTACCTGACTTCCCTTATTTTTTAAAGGGCTCGTGTGAATAGATCAGTTCCACAAAGGATCATCTCTGTATTTTAAACTCAAATGATTTGAGACTTCAATTACATCTAAAATCTCTTCACAGCAATACCTCCGTTAGTGTTTGGTTGAATAACTAGGAGACAGGAATCTTGGGTGGGCCGCCTTGAGACATCTGCCTACCACAGTCTGCTTCTTCTCAACATGGGCTGACTTCAATTTTCAAAGCAGTTTAGGTTTCATAGTCTTTTTTATACTGACATTCACAAGCACATCAAACAGTAGAAACTACTCGTACTTGTATAAATACTGCGCTATTTTACCACAACCAGTGACTACATGACTGAGACCCTAATGTAACTAGATTTGAAAAGAATGCATTCTCTCAAAGCTGGGTTCAACAGTGTACAGGACTGCTGTGACTGACAGATCTAACATTCTTTTCATGAAAGCCACGAGTAGGAGTCCATATGCTGAGATGCCTCCTGTATTATTTCTGCTTTGTACCATCAAGGCCATTTTGCAGTTTTTATGAATTATTGAGATCACATTTAGATGGGCGTGACATCAGACGATGATGTCAAACATCTCAAATACTTTAACAACCAAAGTATTAAATTGGATGGAAATTCCTGGTATTTAGGTCAACATGATTGTCCTGGGTCCCAGGGTCTGCTTACCTCCAAGGCTGAAACTCATACCTGGGACAGCCTACATGCCAATATTGGTGGATGGTGAAGGGATGCTACAAAGGCTGGACACTCTTCATGACAGAATCCGAGTCCAGGGTTCCCTGTGGATTTGGCTAGACTCTGGCTATAACGGCCTCAAAGCAGTGACATATTTCTTACCAACCACATGTCCTTCATTTCCCCAGAGGTGTTCATCCCAAAAGGACACCCAGATTGTCCTGCATATAAAACTCCATCTCAGGGTCTGCATTCTAAGACAGCTGGCCCGGAACAGTTGTATTGGTTACGAGTGTCAACTGTTATCTCCAATTATCAGATACCATCACGGGGTTTATTTTTCCCTTCTCCTCCATATTTGTGATTCCTTTCTCTGACAGTGAGAAACCTGGCTCCCATTATTCACTATATATTTATTTATTTGCTGAGTCCTAAAATACATATCATGTAGTTCCAGATTTGCCAAGCACGACTCCAAGAAGAACCCACAGAATCATAGCCAGCAATTTATTCAAAGTTCTTAATTATTTATTCTGGGAGCATATTGTCCATGTAACGTGCTCCAATGATGTAGGTTATTCTCCACCACCACCACCCAATCTTCCGTCGTGGTTATGCAATTGATGACTATTATTTTAAATACGATCCAGTTTAGCCTAACTGGTTGTATTCCAATTTAGAGTTTCTCCCATCCTCTTTGCTTTTACTCATGTATTTAAATACGTGAAGGATGTAAAAAATTAATGCGGTGCAATAAGTAAAAATTCTGTAAAAAGTACTGGGGCCCTCCCTTCTTTCTATACTTTTCATTCCTACGAAAACCATGCAGACAATCAATCACACAAGATCCTAATTTACCATTTCTACATTTTTGTACAAGTGAGTACATACTCACATATGGGCCTCTTTCCTCCTTTTTCTTATATAAAGTATAGATAACATATTCTTTTTTAACTGAACATTTTTTCGCTTAACAATATATCCTGGAAATCACTCCACATTCGTTCATAAAGAGCCCCCTCCTTCTTTGTCAGGCACGTAGTACAGCACTTAGCTGATGTACCACAGTTTACACCATCACTCTCCTATGCATGATAACTGAGGTTATTTCCAATGCCTTGCCATTGGAAACCAGGTTGCAATGGATAATTTTTCATACATGTTTTTTCTTATTGTTTTGAGTATGCAATCGCCACTGGTTTTCACAGCCAGATGTTATAGGGACTCCTCTTTTTGGCACCGGTGACTCGGGCTGGGACCCTGGTGCAGACCTGGGACCCCTTGCTGCTCAGGGGCCAGGAATTCCACAGCTGAGATAGCCCTCCTCCCTCCTTATTCTCATCACCACACCATGGCTGCAGGACCAGCCTGTTCCACAACTCCATCCCTCACAAGCAGTCTCAACTTGGCTTCTGTATGTCCTCAGTTATAGGACTTCTAGTCACACAGTCTTCAGATGATTCTCAATGATGGCTGTTCTATCATTTAGTTGCAATTTTGATATGGTCATGGGAGGAGGCAAGCACAGTGTTCACCTAATTAGCCACCTTGAGCAGGAATCATAAAACTTGCTTTGAGAGAAAAGGGATCAACATGGACGGGAGCGTTTGGAAAGCTAGTAGGAGGGGGCTGTAAAAGTAAGTCTGCAAAGGCAGGTGGGTTTCACACAGACATAGGAGAGGATAAAGGCAAAACGATGGAGAAGTGAACAATGGCGGAGAGATGAGGACGAGCACGGCCTGGATGGGAAGCAGCGAAGAGAGCTACGTGGACAAGAGGGAGAAAGTTTGAAGACATACTAGGGGCTGCCATCGGGAAGCACAGTGGGTTGGAACCCAGAGGACCAGAGGCTTCAGGTACTTTTCTGTTTCTGCCCTTACTGGTTGGCCTAGGTGGTGGCCATGATCACATCATTTAAGTACAGCCCTGGCTTAGTCACATTCACATGAGGATAGTGATAAGGGCCAACTTATTTCATGCTATAAGAACTGGAAAAGAGGGTGCCTGAAAAGAAATGTGTCCTAAACAATAATATCAAATACTAGACCCCCCTTTTTCCATCTTGTACTGCACCGGCACGGTGAGGAAAACATTCCAGGGTCCACGACAGGGTTTGCTTTCTTGTCTGCTGAAGGCGGAAGTCTACTGCAATGGGAGGGGGCGGGAGCTGATCAAGGGGTGAGCCTGCAATTTTTATTCCCATGGAGAGTCTGAGCAGGGGAGACGAGCAAGACGGAGGTGGTTCTTGGTGCTGTGCTGTAATGTGCCGAACAATGATATCTCCATGAGAAGTTTCTAGCTTCTGACATCAGACGAAACAGAAGCCAGGACCGTGCATGAGGGAAGAGACCTGCCTCTTGGTTGGAATCTATCTGGGATCAGATTTAGGGATTCACCCACAATTACCACGGGAAGTCCGACTAGAAAATGTCTTGCTCCGGACTCTTGTCCCTCACGTCCTAAACTCACGTGAAATCCGCATCTGCCTCGTATCCTACAGCAGGGGTTTATTGCGAGGATCACACACGAAATGGGAAAGGTCTTTGAAAGTCTCAAATGCTAGGCCAACGCAGCTCGTCTTCCCGTCTCTTACTGATACGTGGAACTGAATTTCCCGACCAGTAAGTACCTATTCACGTACATATGTCAAATATCTATGAACGGATCTAGCACTTGAGCACGTTTATGTTTCAGAACCCTGGCGGTGCCCCGAGTGCAGTGTCAAGGCTACAGTTAAGTGTGAATTCTTGGGGAGCTTCTATGATGAAAGCAAAACCCCCAAATGGGAGGAAGCTCAAAGGGTCTTAAGCTATTTGAAAAAAAAAAGGGGGGGTGGGGGGGTTCGATTCTGCGTTCCTCAGGAGCGCCACCTCCAAGGCCACGGTCACTCTGCTCGCACCTCGCATGCTGAGCGCCAGAAGCCAGCGGCCGGAAGGGGCGTCCGGATCCTCCGGTCACAGCAAACTCGCACGGAGAAGCCCCGACATCAGGAGACGGCCCGAGCCTGAGAAGCCACACTGGGTCCAGGGCCGTCTCGTGGCCGCTCGCGCTCCAGCAGGCCGGGCCCGTCCCCCCTCCACCCCGAGGAAGAGGGCCTCCCGGTGGGAGTCTCCTTTCCCGGCGGTCGCCGTCCCGTCCCAAGTCCACGGGACGCAGGACGCCCCGTCCACGCGGAGGCCACGAGCCCGCGGGGTCGGAAGTCCCGAGTGCTTCGCGAGAGGCTGCTGGGACAGTGACCTGTGCGGGGCGGGAGCGCCCCGAGCCCAGGGAGAGGGGTGCGGGGCGGGGCGTGCGCTCACGTCGACCGGACCCGGAGGGGCTTGCAGATGCGCAGGCGCCGGCCTCCTCGCGCGCCCGGGATGGCGACTCCTCCGGGGGGGGCGGGGGCGGGGGCGTGGTCGCGAGGGGCCAGGAGCCCGTGGCCCCGCCCCCGCCCCTTCCCCCACCCCCAGCCAGGGCTCGGGCGCCATTGAGACGTCACCGCGGCGTCAGGTCCCGCACGCGCCGTTGCCCGCGGTGACCACTGCGGCCTCCGAGTCTGCGGGTCCCCCAGCTGCCACCCTCCGGGGCCCAGGGCCCCGGCCGGACACCTCTTGCCCCCCACCTGGCACCGCGGTGGACGGCTGACCTGGCCCGAGACGCTCCCCCAGGGGAGACGGAGGGCGGCCTCATGAGTGAGGCGGACCAGGCGACCCCCGCGGGGCGCTCTGACTCCCCGTCCCCGGCCGCGCGGCAGCGCTTGGGGCCTGGACTGGCGGCGGCGGCGAGACCGCACATCGAGTGGACGGGGACGCGGTCCCCACGGCGGCGCAGGCCGCGGGCAGCGACGGCGCGGCGGCGAAGGTCATCCTTGCCAGGCGCGTGAAGGGCACCGTGAAGTGGTTCAACGTCAAGGAGGGCTACGGCTTCGTCATCCGGAACGATACCCGCGGAGAGGTGTTCGTTCATCAGACAGCCATCTCCCGGAACAACCCTCGCAAGAGCCGACCCAGCCTAGACGAAGGCGAGCCCGTGGAGTTCGACCTGGTGCGCTGCCCGCGCGGCGTCGAGGCAGCCGCGGTGACGGGGCCGGGGGGCGCCGCCGTGCGGGGCAGCCGCTACGCCCGCGACCGGCCCTGCGCCAGCCGCGGCTGGGGCCCGGACCGGCCACACCAGCAGGCCGACGGCGGCCGCGCCCTCCTCGCCCCGGGGTTCCCCTGCTGGTGGCGCGCCCGTGCGCGCGGCCCCCGGGGACCAGAGCATCCCGAGGCGGACGACCACCGGAGCGCGCCCGCCGACCGCGCCCCCGAACACCGGGGCGCCCACCGTGCCCGCCACGAGCCCGCGCCCGGTCCTCGGGGCGCCCAGGACTCGGACGGGGACAGGGAAGCCGCAGACCATCCGCGCGCTCCCGCCGACTTCGCCCCCGAACACCGGGGCGCCCACGCTGCCCGCCACGAGCCCGAGCCCGCGCCCAGTCCTCGGGGTGCCCAGGACACCGACGAGGCCCGAGACGCCGCAGACCACCCGCGCGCTCCCGCCGACCGCGCGCCCGAACACCGGGGCGCCCACGCTGCCCGCCACGAGCCCGCGCCCGGTCCTCGGGGCACCAAGAACACCGACGAGGCCCGAGACGCCGCAGACCACCCGCGCGCTCCCGCCGACCGCGCGCCCGAACACCGGGGCGCCCACGCTGCCCGCCACGAGCCCGCTCCCGGTCCTCGGGGCACCGAGAACACCGACGAGGCCCGAGACGCCGCAGACCACCCGCGCGCTCCCGCCGACCGCGCGCCCGAACACCGGGGCGCCCACGCTGCCCGCCACGAGCCCGCTCCCGGTCCTCGGGACACCGAGAACACCGACGAGGCCCGAGACGCCGCAGACCACCCGCGCGCGCCCCACGGCGGCAGCGGCCCGCGCCGCCTGACCCACCGCTGCGCCCGCAGCGCCCGGGGCCCCGAGGCGGCGCGCCACGAGGGCGCCCCGGACACCGAGCGCCCCCTACGCCCCGAATGGGCCATCGCCGTGGGCCGCGGCCGCGTGCCCCCGAGCGTGGCCGGCGGCGCCCCACACCGCGGCCGGGCCCGGGCCCTGCAGCCCTCCGGTGCCTTCGGCTGCATCTGCGACCTCAGCCGCCGCGCGGCCCCGCGCGGCCCCCGCTGGCCCAGCGACCGCGGAGAGGACCCAGCCGCCGCCGCCACCGCCACCGCCGCCGCCGCCGCCGCCGTGGAGACCCGGCGCTACCCCCACGCCTTCGACATGCGCCCGCGCGGCCGCCCCCGCGAGGCCAGCGTCGCCCCGGCCCGGGGCCCCCGACGCCCGGCGCCCGACGAGCAGGCCCGAGACCCGCCAGCCCGCCGCGGCCCCCCGCTGCGCGCCGCGCCCGCAGAGCCCCGCCGCCCCCGGCCCGCCGGCGGCCCGCGCGGACCTGCCCGTCCCGGGCGCGACCCCCTCCCGGGGCGCGGCGTGGGCAGCCGCTGCGACGCCGGCGCCCTGCCCTGCCGCCCGCTGCTTCGCCGCGGACCCAGCGCCTGCCGGGGCCTACGCTGCCGTCCCCCATCGCCGCCCGAAGCCCAGCGCCGAGACCGCCGCGACGCCCGCGACACGGAGGACGAGAGCCAAGCACGGCCTGCAGAGACCCCCGCGGCACCCGGTGAGCAGCAGAGCGCCAGCTCCGACGGCCCCACGCGCTCCCTGGCGCCCGAGTGACAGCCCAACTTGCTCCGGCGTTCGGGGCTCGGGGCCCGAGATCGCACCTACGGCGGGGGGAGAGGTGGGGTGCCCCCGAGGGAGACACAGCCCCCGTGTCACCAATAAAGCCTATTGACTCAGTCTGCGCTGCCTGGGTACTTGGATTTGCCCCTCTCCCCCCGCCCCCGGGTTCCCTTCGACTTTGCAGGGGACATGTCGAGACCTTAGCATTTCCTCCAGACTCGCTCTGATGGTCGAGGAGCGGTCACTCCCAAGACGGAGATGAATGTCGCTGCTTCCGTGTCTGCCCGGGGCCGGGGTGGGCCCCAGGATGGTTTTCGGGGTTGGGGGGAAAGTGCTGAAGGGTAACCCTGAATCCTTTTCCGCGGGTACAGGCATTCGCTCTCCAAAGGGATCCCCGGGGGTAAGATTTGGAAACCAGGCTCTGACAGGCCGCACACACTTAGCGTATTGACATGGTCGACTCGGGGGTCGGGCGTCCCAACAGAACACCCTACGTCACTTGGAAGCATCACCCCTGTAACCCGAAGGGGTTTTAACGATGGATTCCTGGGACTCTGGCCAACTGCATTCCTGGGGGGGGGGGGTCTCTACCGCGCTGTTTCAGAAGGAAGCTCACTGGATGGCAGTCCCAGCTTTGTCTTCACGGGGACGTGCTTAAAAGTGGTTCTAGACAACATCTGGCGTTGCTTCCAGGCGATGCGAAGGGTTTGCCATGTGCAGGAGCTAGCGCTGACCGGCCCTCCTCCCCCTCCTCACAAGCACCTCTATGGAAGCGACCTCGGAGGGAGGTAGCGGCAGAGATTTGCACAGTAAGAGAGCAGGCCCTCCCCCCACACCCTTCCTGGGGCGCGGACACTCCCTGAGCTCAACTCAGAAGCCCCGCAGGGTGCATTATCATCAGAATCAACCATTTGGCTCATGGTGGGGGTGGGGTGGGGGTCGGGGCGGGGAGAAGGAAATTGAAGACCAAACGCCCCACACGGCCATTTTAGCATTTCCGTTAAAGCAAGCACATGCTCTCGGAGCCGCAGATCCGGGCAGCCGGGCCGAGGAAAGGAACGGCTTTTGCGCTGCGCGTGCACCGCAGAACCCGCCCCTCACAGTCCCGACGAGGCTGGGGGAAGGAGACGCTGAGTGAGACCCGGAAGGTGTGGGGCACCTTCCCCCCAGCCATGGCGACCCCCATGCCTCCCCCACCGGTGCCCCTCCCGACACCTGCTTCCGTGCAGTCAGCGTGTCTGTCATCCAATCAAATGGACACCCCACGGAAAGTCCTCCACTCGTCGGTCCCCTGAAGCTATGCGGCCTAATTTCCCCGTCGCCGAGGTCCCTGTCCCTCCTTCTCAGTCCCCGTCCCTCCTTCTCAGTCCCCCGACCTTTGACGTTCGCACCCGGAGCGGGGTGGCGCTCCTCCCGCGGGGTGGCTTTGCCGTAGGCGTCTGGCTAAGCCTACCTGGGTCTTGCCCGAGGACAGGGAACCGCGTCCCATGGGACGTGGTCGTCACACGATTTCACACACAGGAGGAACCCGCGTGTCACGCCACATCCTACATTCACATAGGAAAAAGAGCCCTCGTGAAAGGGGCCACCTTTAGGACAAATGGTGCACACGGCAGGCACGTCGCTTCCTTTAGGGCTGGGCACCTGAAAACCTCTCGGTGGTTAAAACGCCTCAGCCCTGTGAATTCTACTCTTCGCTTAGGGAAGAGCCGTGGGGTCCTGGGGAAGGTTTCTGTCCACTTTGGCCTATCCCTTAGCTGATAGCAAACACTCAAAGGCGTCACCTGCTCTGCCTGAGGGTCACGCCCACGATTCAGAACTGGTAGTGCCTCCGAGAGGCAACGAGAGGTACACATCTGCGGGACCGATTATGCAGCCTTTGTTTGTTTTTTTATTTTATTTTATTGTATATTTTATTTTATTTTTATTTCCGCCGCCTCTTTGAGTGTCCGAGTTTCCACCGTGCTCCTTAGCCACCTGGCCTTGCACATTGTCCACCTTCCGAGCCACGGGAGGCCCTCGGCGACATCCATGCCGGCGACCTGGGGTTCTCCGTGTGAGGACACCTAAGGGCGGCCGTGGCTGAGTCTGGCTGGGACGTTCGCTGCGACTCCTGAGGCGGGGTCTGTGCACATCGGCGGGACCTTCAAGGCCCGTGGCGTGCGCTTTCGCCAGGCGAGGGGCGAGTCAGTCTGGGTTCTGGTCGTCTGTGACCGCAGGTGCCAGGGGCTAAAGAACCCCGCTCACCTCGGATCAGCCCCCCTTGTCCCGGGTTCCACGAAAAGCTGCTTCTGAATCAGGGTCTGAGCCTTCCTCCTGGCTGCGACCCGCTGCTACTGTGCAGGAGACCCACTGAGGTGGGGGGAGGTGGGCGCGGGGAGGCGGGGAGGCGTGTCCCCTGGTCCCACGCTTGGGCCTCCGTCTCTGGGGGCCCCCACCCCGGGTCCCCGAGTCGCACGAGTTACTTCTCAGCTTCCCTCTCCCACGGAGGCGATACAGGAAGGACAGGGGGCGCTGGCGTTTCCCGGTACCATCCCCCACCTCGCAGGCCACACAGCCAGAGCCCCGAGGGGGGCCCTTCCTCTCCCACACCCGCCCAGGCTCTGGGAAGTTCCTTCCTTCCGGATGCAGGGCTCGGCAAGGACAGGGTGCTGGGGGCACGTCTCCCGATGGATGTCCCCCCCGCCCCCCGGGAGAATGCAGGCATGTGTCTATGGCCTTCACCTTGGGAGCCCCGTGGGGCTTCCGGAGGAAAACTCGGGTCAGTCTGGAGAGCCCCCTGAGACTGGGCTTCAGGGAGCTTTTCTCTCTCGAGTCAATCGGTGATCGACCCCCAGCGACGATTCAATGACCGATCAATCAATCAGTGACCCTGAAGCACTGTCTGCTCCTGCTCGCTGCCCCTCTCTGAATTTGCCTCTCGCTCCACTTTGCAGGAAGGGATTTGCCTTGTGAGCTGAATTTTCTGACACCTAGGCTTACGAACTGATTTTCGGGTTTCCATATTTGTGTGTGGGAGAGAGGACAGGAGTGCTGCTTTCCCAAACTCCTTATGAGCAGGCGGTAGGCTGTGCTCTCTCTCTACAAATCCATGCCCAAACAAGCGCTGTGTGAAGCTGATGAATAACCGAGGCAGGCTTACAAAAGTGTGGTTGGATCTGTGTTTACCTTCCACATCTTGGCCAGAGACTAGACACTCTTGTGCAAATTATTCTCCATTTCCATACTGGGGGTGAAAACAAAGTGTTACCCGTTTTACCATCTGTTAGGGTTTAAGAGGACTAGTCCCCTGTTTCCCCTGCATTTTGAAATTCTGGCATTTCAGTGATAGAAGGGGCCCAGGGTGAAGCATTCCTGCTTTGTCATTCTGAGCCATGTCTAGAACCTAGCTAGGCATCCATGAATACACGATTAAAACACACACACACACACACACACACACACACACACACACTAGGAAAATGCATACATTCAGACTTTGAGTCAAACATCAACATCCTCCACCTGAATGGTTTATTCCCCGCGGCACAGCGTTCCGCCATGCCTCCCAGCTTGTCTGCCAAATCCCAGTTTAAGGACTTTTGTGATCTGGGATTTTAGACACATACTGACATTTCATTCGGGAGAACTCTAGGAAAGCGGGTCCCCCTCTGTGATGTGCTAGACCTCATCCGGTGCATCCAAGGCTTTAAGACAAAAGTTGGAGAGCGTCAGAGGAGGAAAGGGGTCTGCTTCCAGACTGTTTGGATGCAAAACTGCTACATCAACTCTCGCCAGAATTCCTAGCCTGCCAGGGGGCCCTGCAGACTTCAGCTTTACCAACCCCCACGACAGGGGCGAATTCCTTCACCTCTCTCTCTGACTCTGTCTCTCCTCTGGTCGGTCTGCCTCTCTGTCTCTGTCTCTCTGTCTCTCTCTATACATACATACACACATACATACATATACATACATACATACATTTATGATCTGTACATCTGCGTGTGTGTTGGTTCTTCACAGAAACAGATCTAACGGGAAATATCCGCTATTCTGTACAACCCTCAGTAAAACAGATTTCGGTACCAAGCCCGTGTCTAGAGGAAGAGAATCTTAAGTCTGTGTTTTCTGTATTGTGTCTGGGGGTTCTTGCTCTGGGTCTGTACATGATCAGATTGCAAGGCCGGCTATGTCCAGGAGTAAAAAGAGTGCTGATATCTGTGACCGATGCGGAGTGGAGAGACACGAATTATCACCATTTGATCTCTCTAACCAAATACGTATAAGAGGCCAGGTTCTCAGTGAGCATGCATCTGGTACCTTAGAACAGTTTTGTCATACTAGTGACTGTAATGAGATTGCCTGGCTGCTTGTCATCAAACTAGACTAAATGGGCAGGCCCGGGGAGGGAGGACGAGATCAAAGATTTTAAAGCCCAGATCGAGCACCCCTTAAAGTACTGAACGTCTTCCACGTCTGGTCGGAAGGCAAGCCCTATACCTTGTATCCACACAGCTGAGATTTCTGAAAACCAGATCACAGAGTTTCATCCTGTAGCTGGCTGAACTCTCAAAACTGAGCTTTCTAATCTCCGGCGGTGGCCGCTGTTACAGGGAGACTATAGACTGCAAAGTTTTGGGGTCCTGGAAATTGGAAGGGGTAATGTGGGGGAGATCTCGATGAAGGCGGAGGGCACCGATGACCAGGGTTTCTGTGGTTTTGTTTCAATGACTGGGTTCTAATGAGACGGCTTTGCCACTCCACCGTGTCTGAGGACCATCAACCTCTTTTGCCCGAGGAACCCCTAGTGGCCTCCACTGAGGCAGCTGTCTTGACAGACACCCCTGATTCTCCTCAGGCCCCACCTGCAGAACCCTTCGTTGCCCCTGGGCCAGCCCCCGAAAGACACACGGACCACCAGAAATCAGTGAGTTATAGGAAACGCACTCTTTATTCCCCAGCTGGTGGATCTGCCAGGGGTACGCAGACCCCAAATCAATCGGCAGCGAAATGTAGAGGGACAGGGATTTTAGGCCTTAACCCCATTCTTCATTCTGTCTGAACACAAAGGTCGATTTTTCTTCTAATCACTACCTGTCAACCCACAGGTCGGGCGTGCAAGTGGGGGTACAGAAGCAGAAAGCTTATTATGAGAATGTTATGTTCCTATGGGCGATAGCCTGTTTTCCCATGGCGAGAGTCAAACGGTGATTTCCAGCAAGGAATACATTTCA
This sequence comes from Cynopterus sphinx, assembly GCA_030015415.1. NCBI lineage: Eukaryota > Metazoa > Chordata > Mammalia > Chiroptera > Pteropodidae > Cynopterus > Cynopterus sphinx. Next base: position 81,256,687 of record CM057388.1, read on the forward strand.
AGCAGTCATTTTCCAGCCACCACATCCCCCACTGGCCTCAGCAGAAAATCAAATCTTTGATTCTTCATGCGGAATTGGCTCATAGCCTCTATTCTGTTATACTAAAAGTTTAGGAGAATTAATTCTGTTCCTTACATATGCAAAGAAGAAATTAAGAAAAGATGGGCCAAAAGTTAACAAGAGGAGGAGGAGGATTACAGGTACAGCAGACAGAAGGGTTGTTAGCCATGGTGACCAACTGAACATCCTATGAAACTAGTTCTTTCATTTTAGTCTTAGTTTTTTCCTGCCACCTAAATTTCTCTGTGCCAGCAGTAAACTTTCTCTAATTAATCCAGAATTATTGGCATAGAAGCAACAGGTTTCACCCAGAGCCAAAAAATAATCCATCTGGTTCTAACAATAATAAATTTAAACCTCTTATTTTGGAGGATCACTTCTGCTAGTGCATTGGCTTGAAGTTCCAGCCTGCAGAGTTCAGTTAAATTTAGGGGGGTTCCTACCCCGACATAGTAAGGGGGTTTGGGGTTTAGGCAAAACCGCAATCTGGTCCTAGGTCTGGGGTGGTCTTATTTAAGACCTTGTGTATTGTCATCAGCAAAGTTGTTATTGCTCCTTCTGGTTCTGGTTTGTGGCTGGTCGAATGCCTGGGCTAAAGAGGAGAAAAGGAAGAAACAGAGGGCTAGACTTGTGTACACTTGAGTCTTAGGGTTAAGGGCCCATCTTCCTGAGCTGTCCACCCTTGAGCCACCTTCACGTGGGAGTGATGAATCCATGATGGGATGCCGTGCACTTTAACTGCAGCGGTGTCGCTGCCAGGTAGACAGGGAAGGGTCCTTTCCACTTGGGTTCTAGTCCCTTGGAAGTGAACTTCCGGATCCACACAGAGTCCCCAGGCTGACACTGATGGGGAAGTCCGTCCTCCGGAGCTGAGGGACAGCACGAACCTGGGACCAAATCTCCTCCTGCACACTTTGAAGGGCCTGTAAAGACATAAGACAAGATTATGTAGTTCTGCCTTTTTCACATCTTTTATTCTAGGTACTAAAGTGGGGGTTTTCCAAAGGAAACTTCAAATGGGGTGAATCTGTTAATATATGGAGTACAGCTGGCTCGGAGAAGAGCAAAGGGGAGAAAGAAGTTCTACCCAGGTCCAACCAGTTTCTAATCCTAACTTGACTAATGTCTCTTTTAGGGTCCGATTCATTCGCTTTACTTGGCCCGAACTTTTGGGGCCAGTAGGTGCAGTGGAGTTTCCACGGCCAATGTAGGTAGCTAGCCAATTGCTGCGATACCTTTGCTACGAAGGCTGGCCCGTCATCCGACCCTAAAGTTCCAGGGAGACCAAATCGAGGGAATATTTCTTGTAGTAGTTTCTTAGGAACTACTAAGGCAGTTGCTTTCCTGGTGGTGAAGGCCTCTATCATCCTGAAAAGGTGTCTATAAAAAGAAGTAAATGTTTGTAGCCCCCCACAGTCAGGATTACCTCAGGGAAATCGACTTCCCAGTGGTCCCCCGGATAAGTTCCTCTTTCCCTATGCCCATGTTCTTCTATCTTCTTCATCTTCTTCTATCTTCTTCATCTTCATCATCTTCTTCTTCTTCTTCTTCTTCTTCTTCTTCTTCTTCTTCTTCTTCTTCTTCTTCTTCTTCTCCTTCTTTCTTCTTCTTCTTCTTCTTCTTCTTCTTCTTCTTCTTCTTCTTCTTCTTCTTCTTCTTCTTCCTTTCTTCTTCTTCTTCTTCTTCTTCTTCTTCTTCTTCTTCTTCTTCTTCTTCTTCCTCCTCCTCCTCCTCCTCCTCCTCCTCCTCCTCCTCCTTTTCTTCTTCTTCTCCTTATCCTTCTTTCTTCTTCTTCTTCCTCTTCTTCCTCTTCTTTCTTCTTCTTCTTCTTCTTCTTCTTCTTCTTCTTCTTCTTCTTCTTCTTCTTCTTCTTCTTCTTACTATTATTCCTCTTCTTCTCTTCTTCTTCTTCTTCTTCTTCTTCTTCTTCTTCTTCTTCTTCTTCTTCTTCTTCTTCTTCGCTTCTGCTTCTGCTTCTTCTGCTTCTCCTTCTGCTTCTTCTGGTTCTTCTGCTTCTGCTGCTTCTTCTTCTTCTACTCTTTCTGCTTCTGCTTCTGATTCTGCTTCTTTAGCTTTTTCTGCTTCTTCTGCTTCTACTTCTTTTGCTACTTCTGCTTCTTCTGCTTCTGCTTCTTCTTTTCTTTGCTTCTTCTTCTTCTTCTTCTCCTTCTTTCTTCTTCTTCTTCTTCTTCTTCTTCTTCTTCTTCTTCTTCTTCTTCTTCTTCTTCCTCCTCCTCCTCCTCCTCCTCCTCCTCCTCCTCCTCCTCCTCCTCCTCCTCCTCTTCTTCTTCTTCTCCTTATCCTTCTTTCTTCTTCTTCTTCCTCTTCTTCCTCTTCTTTCTTCTTCTTCTTCTTCTTCTTCTTCTTCTTCTTCTTCTTCTTCTTCTTCTTCTTCTTCTTCTTCTTCTTCCTCTTCTTCCTCTTCTTCTTCTTCTTCTTCTTCTTCTTCTTCTTCTTCTTCTTCTTCTTCTTCTTCTTCTTCTTCTTTCTTCCTCCTCCTCCTCCTCCTCCTCCTCCTCCTCCTCTTCCTCCTGCTCCTCCTCCTCCTCCTCCTTCTTCTTCAAATTAACTTGGGCACAAGCTGGGCATTGTGAAGCAATCTCCTCTGTGGTTCTCCCTTCTAACAAGTGAAAGTAGGGGTCAAAAGCTTGGAGCATCTTAGTTCACCCTAGGTGTGTGGTCTGATTCAACTGAGGGAGGAGAGTCCTTCCAAGGGCCGTGAGAGCCCAGTTGTTTCATCTGGGGTTGTCTACCACTCCTGCTGGTTCCCAATGGCTCCTTTGTCTTGAAAACATATGTCCTCTTCCGCCGCATAGGTCGGAGACGGAGGCAGCCCTGGGTAAGGGACAATAGTCAGTGGATGCGGTGGGGGACCCACTGGCCTCGTGGCCGCTGTTCTTGTCTCTGCATGGGATTGACGGTTTCCCTCAGCCTCGGGACTATTCCCTTTTTCATGTCCTTTACAAAGAACAACAGCAACAGCCTTAGGCATCTCTGTGGCTTCAAGTAAGGATAAGATCTCCTTGCTCTTAATGTCCTTCCCAGCTGAGGTCAGAGGCCCTCTTTCCCTGGGGCCGGCTCCGTGTACCTGTGCAGGGGCAAAGGCCTATCGGCCGTTGGTGTATATCGTGACTGCCTTATCCTTTCCCCATCTTAGTGCCTCAGAGGGCCATGAGTTCTGCCTTTTGAGCAGAAGTCCCATGAGGAAGAGCATGTGACCAGATGGTGCCAGTCAGAGTTATGACGCTGCCCCAGCACACGTCCTTCCAACCTCCATGAAGCCGCTCCCGTCCGTGAACAGAACTTCATCAGCCTCAGGCAGAGGGGAGCCCCTGAGGGCTGGCCGCGAGGAACACACGGCGTCAGTGAAACCCATGCAGTCATGAACGGGGGTCTCGGGGTCTGGGTCTGGCAGCAGATTGGCGGGGATGACGACAGTAGCTTTGGATTTTAGCCTATGTTTGGGGTCATCCGGTGCCTCCCCGAGTTGAACCGCTCTATCTCAATAAGTTGGGACAGGTTCGATTCGTCCCTGCAAAACCTTCTCATTTCTTTTGCAATTTATGCCGGATACCAGGGGCTGTCTGAGTAGCAAAGGCTGTATTAACTGCCTGCTGGTTCTCAGGGGCTTCAGGATCAATGGGGGTGTATACCCGGTACAACTCGTCCAAGAAACGCTCCAGGGGATTCCTGCGCTCCCTCCCTGTATAAACTGTTACCTTACATAGGTTAGTTGGCTGGCAGGCAGCCATCCTAATTCCCCCATTAGAATTTGGTGGTGCCGAACTAATGCGGTTCTCCCCGCCTGAGAATTGTGTCCCCAGTCTGGGCGTGTGGAGGGAGATTCCTCCTCGGTCTGTTCCCTGCTTCCTCAGCTGTCCTCCCTCCCGCAGCTGTCTTCTGTGCTTCCGCCCCACTGTGTCCACGTTCCTCCGTGGTGAAGAGGGTAACTAAAAGCTGTTGACAGCCCTCCCAACTGGGGCGGTGAGTCTCAAAGACACTTTCTAAGAGTCCCAGTAATGCCTGGGGTTTCTCAGAGACAGGCGGCTTCCAGTTGTACAGTTCACTAGTTGAGAAAGGCACGTAAACCCTAAAGGGCCTGTCTGTGTGGTACCCCTGGGCGCTGCTTCTCACAAGGGAGGATGGCCGGGTGGTGGTATCGGCTGGTGCCCCACCCGGAGAGGGAGCGGGAGGCCCATAGGGGTTACCTGCCCAGGCCCGAGGTGAGGCGGTGCTATTTGGTCTCTGTTGTCCTGGATTATAGGGTGGGGAAGGTCACTGCCCTCCGGTGGAGATTGGAGGACCGAGGACCTGGGCTGTCTTGGAGATTCAGTGGCTGCATGTTTGGGGGTACCCACAATTAAATTCGTGCCCCTAGAGAGAGGGCACACTGGCGGAGCCAAGAAGGGGGCGTTCTGAACAAGGTTTAACCATTGATCAATGGAGGGAAACTGATCGGGGTGTCCCAGGTCTCCTGTGACAATCTTCCAAACGTTCCTCACCAAACCCTTGTCAAAGGGACCCTCTGGAGGCCAGTTTACGCCAACAGACAGCCACTCATCAGCCCCCTCTACAAACCCTTCTTTGAAATGTCGCAGGAGAAACCCCCAGGGTGTCTTCTGTGAACTCAGTCTTCCCCACATCGCTTGTGCAGAAGACACAAAAAAGACGCTCAGATGAGAACAATCAGATACTCAGACAAGAACAATTACCGGGGTGTATATGGACCCAGAGAAGTCCGTCACCTACAACCTGGACAGGACCAGAGACAATAGACAGAACCCGACAACACGGCACTGGAGGCGGCGTCCCATGGTCTCCAAATGTTGTAGCCGCCAGCCCTCGATAGACACACGGACCACCAGAAATCAGTGAGTTATAGGAAACGCACTCTTTATTCAGCCACCTGGGTCTGCCAGGGGTACGCAGACCCCCAAATCAAGCAGCAGCGAAATGTAGAAGAACAGGGATTTTAGGCCTTAACCCCGTTCTTCATTCTGTCTGAACACAAAGGTCGATTTTTCTTCTAATCACTACCTGTCAACCCACAGGTCGGGCGTGCAAGTGGGGGTACAGAAGCAGAAAGCTTATTATGAGAATGTTATGTTCCTATGGGCGATAGCCTGTTTTCCCACGGCGAGAGTCAAATGGTGATTTCCAGCAAGGAATACATTTCAAGCAGTCATTTTCCAGCTTCCACACTGTCACTCGACTCTCATGCCCGCAGGCTCTGAAACGTGACGTACAAAATGTGACCCACGGGGAGGAAGGAGGGTTACTCTCCAAGAGAAGTGCATGGTTTTTTGAGGTTCTCCATGTAATTCTGGGGCGAACACATGTGAACAGATCTTCAGGATGGGGGACACCGGAAGAGGGCACCATAAAGTAGCATCCGGACTAAAGTTTTGATAGGGGTCCACTGGGCAGATTTTGAATTCACTGTCGCCCCTCCCGGGGGAAAATGTTCGTCTGGGTGTTTGGCTGAAACATGGACCCCGAAGCGCCTTAGACAGAAAGGAAGCTGAACCTTCAGAACGGCACTGTTACACTCTAGGGAAAAGGATTCAAGGAGCGGGAGCGTTGAGGATGCGACTGTGCATTTACCTTCTGAGACCTGCTCACCCCACCAAGGAAGGCCCAGGAGCCACACCCTTTTCGGTGACTGTGAGACGTGACCTAGGGAGGGCCACCCAGACACCCTGGCAGAGCCCCGCGGTCCCTCTTCCCCACAGGACACGGTTTACAGTGGGAAGGACCGGCACCGAATTGGGAAACTGCGGCACGATTGAAATTCATCCGGTCCCGAGCATCAGGGGACACATGGCAGCGTGAGCCACACAGACAAGGTTGCTGTGCCATTACGGGCTCCACCACTACATCTCCCCTAAGTGCAAGTATTAAATTCATTAACCCGGTCCCTAATGCTGCCGCCACATTTGGACCCAAGACCTTGAACGAGGTCATGTAGTTGAAATGGCAGCATCAGGGTAGCCCCTATTCCCATGTATCCGGTGGCCTTGGAAAGCAGGACATTTAAACGCAGGCACGTACACGCATGGAGGGAAGACCGCCCGAGGCAGACAACCTCCTCCAATAAACGAGGGAGGCCTGAGTCTGGATCTCTGGATTCTGACCCCCAGAACTGTGAGACAACAGCTGTCCCTGGTGTTTCGGCCACCATTATGGGCGACTCCCTGATGGCAGCCTGAGAGAGCGGACACGTGCGGTCACTGTCAACACCGGCAGAGTGAAGCCGCCCTGAGCTCTGCACAATAACCTAAGACGCAGACACCCACGGTGCCGGGTGCTTGGGGGCCACGATGTTCGCAGAAGCAAAGCAAATGGGCAGCAGCGATGTTCTTACTTGATATGTACACGTGGAAGGGTTCTAGGTCGAGCGAACAGGCGTGGAACTTGCACGATAACAGTACAGAGCCCCGCAGTCAACTTCCAGGCTCAAGCCAGTTATACGGACCCAGGAACCCTCAAATGAAGGAGACAGTGGGTCCCACTGACAAAGGACCCCGCTACTCTCACACCTCCCCGCAAAATATACCGTAAATACTTCTCCCAGTCTTTCCCGAAGGGAACTATCGCCTTATGTTGGGGAGAAGGAAATAAGTAGACTCTGGGGGGATTACTGTGACACGTCTTCCCAACGGACACGAATTCCAGGGCAGCCCAAACGTCACTGCGATCCACCGATCAGAGGACTGGCGTGTGGAGGTCACTCGATGGATGGACTCTGAGCTCAGCTCCCTCTTATAGCAGACCCAGTGGGTCCCAGATCCCATCCCCATGATACAAGTCCCTGGGTCCAGAGTACGTCATCGTGACAGACTTACTTGATTTCTGGGAGAACCCACGCGTTGTTTCTGTCACGTGCGCGACGAGGGCACGTAGGGCCACAAGGGCTGCTCGGGAGGCAACTCTAAGCACAGCAGCTGTGGGGTGCTGGCTGAATCTTAACAGGTGGCCCCGGAGGGGCAGAGGCAGGGGCTGACTCTGGCCTGCAGCTTGAACCCCTCTCAGCACTGTGCCGCTGGACACCGACTTCACAAATCCACACTGATAAGACCGGGAGACTCAGGAGCTTCGCCCAGCACATGGAAACAGACACGGAAAGGCAGCCAAAAGGAAGGGAAGGCGGCAGAAACCGTATAAGAGGACAGAACTGAGACCAAGACATGATGGCGTCAGGTGATCTCACAGATGCAGAGTTCAGAACATGGGTTATAAAGATGCTCAGCGAACTTTTGGGAAGCGTAGATAAATTCAGTGAGAACTTCAACAAAGAGAGAAAGACACGAAAATGGAAACTATAAAAGGGAACCACAATGAAGAACACATTATCTGAGATGAGAAGCCTATTAACTGGAACAGACAGGGAATCAACGCAGTGAAGAAAGGAGAGGACGAAATGCCCCACCTAGAGGATGGGAAAGCCAAGGACGCTCAATCACAGAATGGCAAGAGAAAAGATGGCAAGACCATAGAAATAACTCAAGGAGCATATGGGACACTCACTGTTAAGGTTGCAAACATCCGTCTGACCGGCCTAGCTGAAGAAAGTCAAGACGCTGGACAGCCGTGGGCAGAAATAGTGACAGAAAACTGCCCCATCCCGCTGACGGAAACGGGCATAAAACCGCAGGAAGCTCAGCCCATTCCAAACTTCGGGATCCAACGAGGCCCACACCAAGACACATCTTACTTGAAATGCCAAAGGTTAAACACAAAGAAAGAATGCTAAAAGCAGCAAGAGACAAACAGACAATTCCATGTAAGGAAAACCCTCAGACTCGCAGCTGACGTCTCAGCAGACCCTCTGCAGGACAGACAGGCTTGGCAAAAAATATGCGACAGGATGAAGCCCCAGGATCTACAACCGAGAATAATTTATCCAGCAAAGCTATCACTGAGAGCTTCCCAAACACCAATGAGCTAAGGGGATCTATCAGCACCAAGCCAGTATTACAGGAAATGCTGGAGGGCCTCCTTTAAGAAGCAAACACAGGTACCAAAAACCAGGAGGAAAGAACTGAAAGGACTACATTCCTATGAAGCAGTCTCCCCATGGAACAGAATCAAGTGCTCCAACTAAAAGATAGAGTGCACGGATGGAATGGAAAACAAGGCCCCTACATGTTGCCTACAAGAGACTGAGTTCAGATGAAAACACACACACACAGACTAAAAGGAATGGCATGGAAAAAGATATCGCTGTGATGGACCCAAAAGGTATGTAAGTCAGAGAAAGGTGAACACCGACGATTTCACCTATATGCACAATGGAAGGAACAAAAAGAACTGATCAAAAACAGTCACAAATACAGTGGACAGTTTGGTGACGGACAGAGGGGAGGGGGGTTAGGGGGCTGGGAGAATGGGGTGAAGGGCTAAAGAAGAGCAAATCAGCAGCTGGTGGATGGTCACCGGGATGGGGAGCAGGGTCAGGACATGCAGTGAGCATGAAATCCATGGCTAGAGTGGAGGTCAGGGGACCGAGGAGCAATTGGGTGGATCTTTGACGAACTGAACAGCTGTCTCTCCGATGTAGCATATACTTGAGCCTAATTAAAATAAATAAATTTCTTCAAAAAGCAGCCATCCACACAAGACTGTGGAGAGTGTGGGAGCGGTGAAAGGCGGTGGCCAGGGACGCAGCGATGCGCGTGCAGGGCTGCGGGGAGGGGATGCGGGGGTCCTCAGGGCCTATAACTGGTCGTGATCGAGACTGTGAGCCTCAGTCAGGGCGGGATCGGCAGCTCTCGAACACTTGCAGGAAAATGAAGAGAAACGCACTCGGAAGCCCCTGCATTGCATCTGTCTAGGAAAGAGTAGAGCACGGCCACGCCACATCCCGGGCTGCGGGGATTTGGCGCCACCGTCCGGGCACCGAAGGTCGCACCCACCGCATCCCCTGGCCGCCGGGTCGGCCCCGGCGGCGGAGAACGGGGCGCTGGAAAAGGACTGCGTGGGTAGTGTCCGCCGCACGAGGGGGGGTGGAGACTGCGATGGCAGCGGCCGGGCCGGGACGGCGCCCCCGAGGGAGCAAACTCACGCGCCCCCCAGTCCCTGGAGTGCGGCTATGGGACCCTCCAAGGACCTCCCCGTCACCCCCCCACCCCAACCTGGTGGTAAAGGCCAGCAGAAGCCGGTTCGCGGCCTGCGCCTGGCAGTGCCACCCCGGGCCCCCTGTGGCCCGCGACAGGGTCCAGGAACGCGCCCCCTCCCCCCGTGTCACGACTCACCTCCCGGCCGCCGGCTGGCCTTCTCCCCGCACGGGGTATGATGCCGGCTGCGGCCAGGCAGGGGTCCGCACTGCCGGCCCGTGAGCACCGCGGCGCCCCTCTCCCGCGGACGGACGTGGCAGGCGCTCCCCCCGGAGCACGTCGTGCTGGCGGACACGCGGACGGGGCTTCAGCAGTTCGTTGTGCGCGAAAGCCCTGATTCTGTTCGGGGTGCAGAGGGCGGCGAGTGCCCGTCCCCGCTCACGGAGGGCGGGCAGCAGGGATCTCGACGCGACGGGTTCCCCGCGGTCTCGTGGCCCCGAGACCGAGGACAGCTCGCCGAGGACAGCGGACGGGAGGGGCACCGCACTCACAGCCCACATCCCCGGGCGCCCCGTGCCAACACACCCCGAAGTGACCCCGAGCCTGGGCCGCCGCACCCGGAAGCAGGGGGACGGGCCGCGGGCCCGGGCTGTCGCCACGGAGCGTGGGCCTGTCTCTCGGGCCGGCGGTGCGGCCGGCCTGGGGCTCGACCACGCCGCGGCGAAGCGGTCCTCGCGGCCGGACCCCCGGGGCCGGCGCACCCGGCGTCACCCCGGCACGGTCCGCGCGGGGCTGCGCGAGAGCCGGGAGGCGTGCCGTGGCGGGGGCCAGGGACGGGGTGGGGACAGAGTGTGGGATCGGGGGGCCGCGGGGGAGGGGAGCCCGCCGGGTGTGCCCCTTCCCGCGCGGCCCGCGCCCTCCCCCGCGCGGCGCTGGCGGCTGCGCGGTGCGCCTGCGTGTCGGCCCCGCCCCTCCCTCGTGGAATCCCGGCCCCGGCGGAACGAAACAGCCAAGGACGCGCCGAATTCTCCCGAGGACCTAGCTCGGGACAGCTCCGGATCCGGAAGTGGGCCGGGGAGGAGCGCGCCCACAGCCGACGGACGGCCGCGCAGACATCCGCTTCCCGCGGCAGCCGCCGGCGCTGAGGCAGCCTGAGGCGGACGCGCCCGCGCTCTCTCCGCGCGCAGCACCATCTCTCGCCGGCCGTCGGCCGCGCCGAGCCCAGCCCGCCAGCCGGTAAAGCTCGCTCCACGCACGGAGGGCGCGCGCTCGCGCCGGGAGGGCGGGCGCCGGGCCGGGGCCCCGCGGCGCGGGCGGGTCCCAGTGGCGGCGGCGGCGGGGCCGGGTCGCCTGTCACCGCCCCGCGAGCCGGGCGCCCGCGCCGCGCGGGCCCCAGGCCCTGCCCCCGGGCTCCGCGCGCGGCCGCCGAGGCGTGGGCCGGCGGGATCGCGGTCCCGGTGGCGTCCGGCGCGTCTCGACACCCGACAGGGCCGCTGTCTGCGCATTGCCCTTCTTCTTTCCCTTTCAGGAGCGTGTTCGGGCCCGCGCAGGCGGGGTCGCGGCTCCGCAGCCGGCGGAGCCTCCCGACGCCGACATGGAGGTCCCGCGGCTGCTCGCGGTCCGCGGCACGCGGCAGGGCGCCGTGGCGGGCGGCCGCGTCCACGGCGGCCCCGACCCGCGCGCCGGCCCGGCCCCCGCGCGCCGCGTCCTGCTGCTCCGGGGGCCGCAAGATGGCGGGCCCGGGCGGCGGCGCGAGGCGGCCCGCGCGGCCTCGCGGGGCCCGGGCCCCAGCCCTCTGGCACCGCGGCCGGTCCAGGCCTCCGCCGACGGCGGCGGCAGCGGCGACGACTTCTTCCTGCTGCTGCTGGACCCTGTGGCCGGCGACGTGGGGGCCGCCGTGGGCCCCGGGCTCCCGGCGGACGAGGGCGGCGCGACCCCCGCGGGCCGCCCCGCGCCGGGCCCCCGCTGCATGCCGGCGCCCCCTGGCGCGGCCGCGATCGCCGGCCCGGGTCCGAGCCCGGGCCCCGCCGCGGCCTTCGCGGGCACCGTGACCATCCACAACCAGAACCTGCTGCTGCGCTTCGAGAACGGCGTCCTCACCCTGGCCGCGCCGCCCCCGCCGCCGCCGCCGCCGCCGCCGCCGCCGCCGCCACCGGCGGCCTGGGAGCCGGGGGTCGCGCCCGCGCCGCCGCCTGCCGGCCGGATCGCCGCACCGCCTGGCGACTGCCCCGAGCTGCCGCCCGACCTCCTGCTGGCCGAGCCGGCCGAGCCCGACCCCGCGCCGCCGCCCGAGGAGGAGCCGGAGGCCCCGGCCGCCGCCGTCGCGCCTGCTGCCGCGGTCGCCGCCGTCGGCACCGTCACCGCCGCCGGCACCCTCACCACCGCCGCCGCCGCCGGCACCGAGGTCGGCGCCCGCGCGCCGCTGGGCCCGGGCCCGGTGCTCTACCTGTGCCCCGAGGCGCAGTGCGGCCAGACCTTCGCCAAGAAGCACCAGCTTAAGGTGCACCTGCTGACGCACAGCAGCAGCCAGGGCCAGCGGCCCTTCAAGTGCCCCCTGGGCGGCTGCGGCTGGACCTTCACCACGTCCTACAAGCTCAAGCGGCACCTGCAGTCCCATGACAAGCTGCGGCCTTTCGGCTGCCCGGCCGAGGGCTGCGGCAAGAGCTTCACCACCGTGTACAACCTGAAGGCGCACATGAAGGGCCACGAGCAGGAGAACTCGTTCAAGTGCGACGTGTGCGAGGAGAGCTTCGGCACGCAGGCCAAGCTCAGCGCCCACCAGCGCAGCCACTTTGAGCCCGAGCGGCCCTACCAGTGCGCCTTCTCCGGCTGCAAGAAGACATTCATCACCGTCAGCGCCCTCTTCTCGCACAACCGCGCGCACTTCCGCGAGCAGGAGCTCTTCTCCTGCTCCTTCCCTGGCTGCAGCAAGCAGTACGACAAGGCTTGCCGCCTCAAGATCCACCTGCGCAGCCACACGGGCGAGCGGCCCTTCCTGTGCGACTTCGACGGCTGCGGCTGGAACTTCACCAGCATGTCCAAGCTGCTGCGCCACAAGAGGAAGCACGACGACGACCGGCGCTTCACGTGCCCGGTGCAGGGCTGCGGCAAGTCATTCACGAGGGCCGAGCACCTCAAGGGCCACAGCATCACGCACCTGGGCACCAAGCCCTTCGTGTGCCCCGTGGAGGGCTGCCGCGCCCGCTTCTCGGCGCGCAGCAGCCTCTACATCCACTCCAAGAAGCACCTGCAGGACGCGGACGCGTGGAAGAGCCGCTGCCCCGTGCCCGCGTGCAACAGGCTCTTCACGTCCAAGCACAGCATGAAGACCCACATGGCCAAGCGGCACCGCCTGGGCCAGGAGCTGCTGGCGCAGCTGGAGGCCGCCAGCGGCCTCACGCCCAGCAGCGAGCTGGCCAGCCAGGCCCAGAGCGACCTCACCGACGCCGACCTGCTGTCGCTCTTCTCCGATGTGCCGGGCGCCGGCTCGGCGGCGCTGCTGGACACGGCGCTGGTCAACTCCGGCATCCTGACCATCGACGTGGCCTCCGTGAGCCCCAGCCTGGCGGGCCACCTCCCCGCGGCCAGCGCCGCCACCGCCGGCCCGCCGGGCCCAGCGGCCGACCCGCGCACCCTGCTGGCCGCCGCCACCGCCGGCGACCTCCCGCAGAGCCTGGACACGTCCCTCTTCTTTGGCACGACGGCCGCCGCCTTCCAGCACGGTCCCCCGGAGGCGGACGACGGTGCGGGCCTGGGCGCGGGGCCGCTGGGCGCGCTGGGCGCGCTGGGCCTGAGGCCACCCAGCCAGGAGCCGCAGGCGCTGACGCCCAGCAGCAAGCTGACGGGGGACGCGGACGCCCTGACCCCTTCGAGCACCCTCTGCGAGAACAGCGTCTCGGAACTGCTGGCGCCGGCCAAAGCCGAGTGGAGCGTGCACCCCGACGCCGACTTCTTCGCGCAGGAAGAGGACACGCAGTTCGCCTTCTCCGGCCCGGCGGGGAGCCACGGCTGCCACCGAGAGACCGATCTGATCGCGGTGCCCGGCGGCGGCCCGTTTCTGGTACGGACCGGTAGCGCTGTCGGTTCTGGGCCGCGCGGCTCACTGGCGGTGGTCGACGCCGGGGTTTGAGCGCTGGGTTCTGGACCAGATGTCTAAAAGGCCGTCGTTTCTCTCTCTCTCTTTCTCTCCCTCTCTCTCCCCCTCTCCCCCTCTCCCCCGCCTCTGTCTCTGTAGATCTGAGAAAGAGCGGATCCAGGGCCACGGGCGAGTTGGCAGATTTCCATTGTGATCCGGAGTCTGGGACTGACGAGTCGTGCGACCCCAAGCAAGTCACTTGACCTATCTGAGCCTTAATTTCCTTATTTATAAAATGAGGTGGTTGGACTGGATTGTTTCTAAGGTCTTTTCAGCTCTGTCATTCCTTGATAATGTGCTTTTCTTGGAAAAAAATGACATTTTCCTGTGATGCTGTTGCATGGGCTTTTTTTTTTTTCAACATTCATAAAATGCCCATAGTTGCATAATGAACATTTATGTACTTGGCACCAAATTTCAGCAATTTATGAACAATCTTGTTTAATCTGCTCTTCAACTCTTCCAGTATTATTTTGGAATAAATATCACATCATTTTATGGTTGATTTCAACCATGAATATTCAATATATAGTTCTATAAGTTATGTGCTCTTTTGGCAAAATACAATTCCATTATTATACTTAAAGTTAGTAACAATTTCATAATAATAATTGTTCAGCAGTGTTCCAACAGCCAGTTGTCTATTAAATGCTAGTTTTAACATTTTTAATGATTAGGATTTCAATGATCCCCATTATTAAAAATAATTAAATTTCTTTTTAAATATTTAATTAATGTTTTACTTTTAAAGTTTGTATTTTTCAGTTACAGTTGGCATAGAACAACAGTTTGAAGTATAGAACATCGTGATCAGACGTTTATATAATCTTCGAAGTGATCGCCCCGATAAGAAGTGTCTTTTTCAATTTCCTGTTTTCTCTTCATGTGATCTTTTTTGAAGAATGAGGTCGTTTCACATGTAGCATTTCCTTAAGTTCTGTTGATTATATTCCTGTGGTGTTAAGTTCCTCCACCATCTTGTTTTGTTTTATTATTATTATTTTTTGATAGTTGGTTTTAGAGACTTGATCAAATTGGAAATGACTTTTTTTCAGGAATGTTTCATAAGTTGTGTTGTGTTCTTTTATCAAGTGGTGCCTGTTGTCTGGTTTTCTTGTGATATCCATAACTGCTGCTGTTCATTGCATTAATTCATGATTAACTGTGCTTCTGAGATCATGAATTGTTCTTGTAGAGTTATTATTAGTGGAGTAAGAAATGATGTTTATGGCACTTATAAAAGATCCATAGAAATATTCAATGCCAAAATATTTTCTTAATGACAGAACTAACAAGAAAAGGTGATAGCAACAAACATGTTGGCTGTTCATTGTTCTTCCTGCCCTCTTGATGCTGGGAGGCTTCATTATAGAAATTGCCAACCAGTACTTTGACATGAAACAGACCTAGGGTCAAATTTGTGATGGATAAGTGGCCTTGAATAAAGTAGTCTCACTAAGCCCCCATTTCCTAGTTGTTAGATAGTCATAGCAATGTGCACACTTAGTTAGCACACCTTAGACTTTTCTTTCCCACTTGTTAATATGTAAGGAAAATGGGTGCTTTGGCATATTCTGATGCCTTTATGTAATCTTTTTACCCTCTCATTCCTTCTGCTTTAAGAGAGAAATTGGGATAATTGAATCCTATTCATGTTCAGACAATAAGGTTTGTGGGGGTTAGGGTGCAGCAGGATAGGGAACTTTCCATTAAATCAGTTTGACACCGTCTTTGCTTCCGAAGTCAGACTCCACTGTGGCTGTGGATCGTGCTGTTCCACGACACTGTGATAAGGGGGCAGAGAGGCCCTCCTCCATCTGGTCTGGAGAGCCTATTGTGTGCACTTTCCAGGAGTTGGAAGGAAAGATTGAATCTGAATATTGTGTAAACTGTCGCCTTAAACGAGTGTAGCGTTTGAATTTTGTGGAACATCTTCACAGTTGGTAGAGGTGAAGAAATCTCATTTGTTGTTCAGAATGACCCTGTGAGGTAGTTTTGGCGAAGTCTGTGCTATGACTCATGTGACAATTTAGCTCACATTCCAACTGGCCTTTGGCTAGTGACTGACAGTTCTCTATATAGCTTAGAAAAAGAAGAGAAATTCTTTTTACCTCCCCTCCCCCATCCAACTTTCATCATTCATTCCTGTGTCAAAAGTAGCTGCTTTTCCCACTTTAAATGATGTGTTGCTTTCTGCTTCCTTTTTTCCCACTCCACTCCCTTGCATGTGCCTTCCAGTCTTTGCCATGCCTTTCTTTTTATTTTTTAATAGCTAGTTTTCTTCCCACCACTGTCCCTCAGACCTTCTTTCTCCTCGTGGCCCATTATCTTCCATTGATAACATTTTCTGAGTGTCCACTGCAGTTCTGTGTGTACTGTAAGAAGTTATTTTCTGAGCTTAGATAATACTGTGTATATGTGATGTGACTCTGATATTAAGAGATTATTTTCTATGCTGTTCAGATGAGAAGTGGATTTCTGTTTCATTATTTTCAATTTTTTAAGTTTTTGTGAAAGAGTTCTGCTAATACTTATTTGCTCTAGTGTGTTAGTCTAATAGTGTTTGCATGTGAATGTCATGGATGACAGTTATTATAGCATTTTGGCAGTGCACTAAAAATTTGCCACTTTGAAATGTTTCTGTACTGTGTGTTTGTGGGTACACACACATACACACATATATTTTTACAGTGGTTGTATTCATTTAGTAAAAAGAACTTAGTCATACTTTTGTAAATCAAAGAAATGTTCAGAATTTTGTTGTGTCTACTCATTCAATGGTTTTATCTCTTTGCTATGGAAATATTTATATTCATAAAGTACATTTCAAAAATATTGTCAGTCATTAAAGCCTCTTAAATAGACCACTATCTTTCATGTCTGACAGATACGTGTGTCAAATATGGAAATGAACACACAAGTAGAGAACATCAAATAAATTATTTGAACATGAAGAGACTTTAATACTGTGACTTCATTTTTTAAAATTCTTCAAACCAACTTCTTTCCAATAAAAAAACCAAAACTATGTTTTTAATACTTGTTGCTTGAATGTTCAAAGTACACATTACTTTTCTCAAAAATAAAATCTTTTGTCTATAGGCTCCCAGTTGCATTGAACAAATTTGTTCCAATGATTTAACTTTGAACATCATTTTCTAGAAAAATGGTGAAGCCCTTTATACTTCAATGTAAGAAGTTTAATTTTTGTTGATGGTGACCTAAAGTTGCCATCACTCCTTTTAAATAATGGTATATAATTTAATCCTATTTCCTTTCTGTGCTTCTCAGTCTTTGGTTTAATAATAAATCTTGCCAGTTAAAAACAATAACATGCTAAAAAGTCTGTTTCTAGAGACTCTTGATAATGTTGATCATAAGTTAAAAGTATATTTGCCTTGGCATTTTTGCTACTTAGTATAATTAATATAACACAACACTTGAGCAGCGGGAGTGAAATGTGGATAGATTATGAAGTTTATTTGTCTCTGTGACCTAAACTCTGTTTTTATCTAGAAACATGAGAAAGCAATTTCTTAGCTGGGGATTCCACCATGTTTATTCAAATTAATAAATATTTATTAAGCATCATTGTGCAAAATGCAACATCACATATTGAAGGTTCTATGAGAGGAGTAACATGCAACTCTGACCTTTAAGGAGGTCACAGTTATAGGAGATTGAAAAACGTTAAAGAAATGGAGAAGAAAAACAAAAGTTTCATGTGGTAGCAAAATGACTGAGAGGTGAATAAAAACAATAATAATGAGTTGATTTGGGGGCACAGATAAGAGACAGTGAACATGTTTCAGCAGAGGAGTCAGATCATGAAAATAACATCTTAGAAAGGTTATGCAATGCAGGTATACAACGTGGGTTAAACTGGAGAGGTGAATAGGAAAACCAGTGAGAAGGCCTTTGAAGTAATTGAGGTGTGAGATGAAGCATCAAGCCTGGGCTAGAGTGGGGTCAGTGGGAAAGGAAAGGAAGAGATGGGTGTGGAAGATGTTTTCATACTGAGGAAGGAATGTTACTCAGTGCCTCATTATGGAGATACATGATAGATGATACATGATAGATGATAGTTAATAGATATAGATTCAATAGACTGAGAGAACTCAGGAACGATAGTTCACGTTTCTCTGAGGAGTATAAACATAATTTTACTAACAAGGCAGGTAAAGAAGTATCCTTTTTGGAAATGTAGGTATAAAGATGGTGTTTAAATAATAATTGATAAATTATAGCTGTCCCTGCATATGCTATCCATATTCAGGTTTAACCTACTTTCTGAGTGACAACAGAAAGTCACTGCGTCTTTCTTGGTTCCCTCAGGCATGCTCAGAACTACCTATACAGTTCTGATCCTTTTACTTCCTTTGAATTACCAGAGGCCTCCTCATCTTGTGTGTAATGATCTAGATATGCACTGACCAACATGGTAACCACTAGTCACTGAGCACTTGAAATGTGGCTATAATGTCAGAGGCTGAATTTCTAATGTAATTAATTTAAATTGTTAAACAACTTTATTATTTTAGTAGAATTAAATTTCACTTTAACCACTGAAAATTTAAAATTAGAATTGAGATGTGTCATAAAGTATAAACCAGATTTTGAAGGCTTACCACAATATATTCATTACACTGAATAATAATTGAATGTTTTTCAGCTTTTTTGAGATATAATAGACAAATTTATAAGATATTTAAAGTATATCATGGTGATTTGATATATGTATACAGTGTGAAAGAATTCTCACCATCTAGTTAATTAACACATACATCATTTCACTTTATCATTTATTTATCTTCTTTTTGGTGAGAACATTTTATTTTGAATGTATTTGCTTTAAAATGTAATATTAAAATAATTTTACCAGATTTTTTTTAAATTATTTAATGTGGCTGTAGAAAACTTAGTTATACATATTATCACAGTTTTTTAAATTAAAATTACATATTTTGCTCCTGTTATATTTCTATTAGCCAGCACCACTGTGAATTTTACAGTGCCTTTTTAGTGTGCTGTGCATCAAAAACAAGCCATGCATTTTCTGCTATCCATCAAGTGTCTTTTTCTACTGCTAATTTTCAGAATCTGTGGCTATTCTATGTTATGTTTAGGATAAAATCATCTGTGTATTATCACAAATTTTGCCATAGTTTGGTGAAGTTTTATCATGAATTTCAGCTATTTGATTCTATAATTTTAAACTATCCATTTATATTTGTCAACTTTGCTGCTGAATATAACCATATAGATATATAAAAATTCCATCTAATTTACATTCTCACCACCTGTGTATGAGGGTTCCTTTTTCCCCACAATCTCTCCAATACTTGTTAATAGTTGTCCATTGATGATAGCCCTTCTAACAGGTGTGAGGTGGTGTCTCATCGTGGTGTTGATTTGCATTTCCCTAATAGCTAAGGAAGGTGAGCATCTTTTCATATATTTGTTGGCTGTTTGTATGTCTTCTTGGGACAAGTGTCTTTTTAGGTCCCCTGCTCATTTTTTAATTGCATTTCACTTTTTTTCATTTATAGAATTTATATTTAAATACTTTGTTGAAATCTAATACATGCAGAAGTGTATAACTTAATGAATTTTCACAACTATGAAAAACAGAACTGTGTAACTACCACATTGCTCAAGAAATAGAACCCTACCAAGCTCTCTAGCTTCCCCCCTTATATTCTCTCCCTTTTAAAGTCTCCACACTTTCCCAATGATAGTCACTAAACTGATATTATAGATTAGTTTTGCTTATTTTGAAAATTTATATAAATTGAATTATAAAGTAAATATTCTGTGTCTGGTTTTATTTGCTCAACATTATACTTGTGAGATTCATTCATACCATTGAGTGTAGTCGTTCATTTGCATTTCTACATGGAATCGCATGATATGCATTCAAAAGTAGATTGGTATTTAGATTGTTTCTGGATTTTGGCTATTGCAAATAATGCTGATCTTGTGAATATATTTCAATGCACTTGCATTTAAATTTCTCTTGATAGAATAGTATGATCATGATAGCATGTGTTTTGAATTCATTAGTTACTATCAGTTTTCAAAAATGACTTATAAATGTAGTGTGAGAGAATTTCAACTGTTCCATGTCCTTGCCAACTATTAGTATTTTCATCTTTAAAAAAAAAAAAAACAACCATTCTGATTGCTGGTGTAGTAGTACTTTATGGTGGTTTTAAATTCACATTTCTTGGATGACTAATAATATGAAAACTTATTGGACATTTGGGTATCTTCTTTGGAAGTTCCCGTTCCAGTCTTGTGCTTAGTTAAGTGGGTGCTAGTTTTTTTTTCTTATTGATTTTTAGGAATTCTTTATGTATTTAGGGTAAAAGCACTGATTGGTTAGCTATATGGCAAAGATATTATTCTACTTCTTTCCATCTCGTAAATAGTGTCTTTTGATGAACAGAAGTTTAAATTTTAATATACTCCAGTTTTACAATGTTTTCCTTTTTGGTTTGTGCATTTTGTCTTTAAAATATGTTGCTGCATTCCCCAAGATTATGAAGATATTCTACTATGCTCTTTCTAGAAATTTGTTTTTCTTTTTACATTTATATTCACAATCTACCTGGAATTAATTTTTTCAAATGGCATGAAGTAAGCTGCAACAAATTTTTTTCCTCCATTTTGGATATTCAGTTTATCCTGCCTCATTTAATAAAAACACTGCCCTGCCATCATTTTTCTGCAGTGCCCATTTGTCACGTATCAATTATCCATATACGTTTGAGTCTGTTTCTGTGCCATCTATTTTGTTCCAACTGTCTGTTCTTGTACCAGTACTGCACACTCTTATGTACTTTAGTGCCATGATAAGTCTTGATATTTGGTAGTGTAAATTTCCTAACTTTGTTCCTATTAATGATTATCTTGACCATTATTGGTCCTTTGCCTTTTTACATACACTTAGAATAAGGTAGTCAATTTTCACAGCAGAAGTTCTTGGATTTTATTTGTAATTTAATATTGAGTCTTATCTGTGATCATAATATAACCCCTTCATTTAGGATTCTTTTTTATTTCTCTTGATATACATACCTATATTTTTATATTTCCCTTGACATATGTGTATCTGTATATATTTAATAATATGTATATTTGCTTTCTGCCCAGAGTTTGTACAAATCTGACTCTAAAACTTTTTCTCCTATTGGAGTATATTTGATTTGACATATATCAATATCAACTATTTTTTCACAATTTCTTTTTTTGTTCTTTGATTTAAATCTTTGATTTCTAAGACCATTTGTGAAATTGTGTTTGTTTGGTGTTTTGATTAGAATATTTCTGATGCTTTGGTTAAATGCTGAATAACACTTACTTATTTTTCTGAATATCTAACTTAATGTTACATATCCAGTTCATTTTTATGAAAATAATTTTGATAAACTATTGTTACTTTAAAATATATTTCTAGGCCTTTTTTACAGAATACATTTGACAAAGTAAGTCTTCTCTAAATCTGTAGATGATATTAAATAACGTGCATAAGTTCCTTTTTACTTGAAATTTTTATTTACTACATTGCATCAAAGGAAAATGTGGTATTGAAGTTAGGAGTAAAGATTCTGGAAAAATCATTTCTCTTTGCCTAACAATACAGAGATACCTTAAAATGGGAAGACTTGAAATTTATTGATATTTTTAATTTCCAAAAGTAACAGTGCTTCTTGTTTAAATGCAGTGAGGACATTGTTTACAAATGATATTTTCAAATAAATTATTTAAAACATTTACTAAAGCACATTCAGTAAAAACCTCATTTTTCACCTGACTCCATATAGCCTTGGAATGTATGGCCAGCAACCCCTGGCTCTTCTATAAATCTATGTTCTACCTTAGTCTCAGGAAATATTTCAGATATTTGTTTTAGAAATATGCTAAACAAATATAACCGTTTTCCTGTTTTAAGTATTCTATTTAATAGTTGCCTGTTTTCTTTATTTTATAAGATTGTAGCATTCTGGGCTTTCTTGTGAGCCCAGTTAAAGATGAATAAGGAAAACATGTTTAATGTCTTAAATTTTTATCCAAGAATAAAGGCCTGCTGAATTACTCAAATTTTTTTAAGTAAATGCTCAGTATCTACTAAACTTCTGTCCATTTAATCATTATCCAGTAATGTGTAATGCATTCTTTTGCATATGTTCCTTTAGTTAAAAAATATTTTTGCTTCTTTGGTATTTTCCACTTTGCAAATGTTATCATTTTAACATACATTAATTCTTTAAAAGGCCCCATTTCTGTCATCTGTACCAAACAAATTGCAGAGGGTAGCTGAACTCAGTGGTTTACATTCTGTGTCTTGGAATGTGACACAGATATGATGGTATGTATAAATATACAGAGTAAAAGGATAACAATTTAAAGCCAAGGTGAATTTAACTCTGTCAGATTATCTGAAAATTCAGATTTCTCAGCTCCATTCAAACAAACTTGAATAAATAGCAATACTGAAATAATAGAATGATTCTATGATATATATTGAGAATATCTATATACAATTTTCTCAGTTGTTTTCTGCTATTCTAAATCCCTTTTACCAACTTAATTTTCCTAGAATAATATATTATTTGAATTAATATGTTTTGTTGTGCCTTTCCAGTGTCATTTATGCTCAGATGCCTTATGGACACTTCAAACTCAGCATGTACAAAAGGAATGTGTCCTAGTCAAATATTTTTTATGTCATTAAATGGTATGTTCATTATGTCTCTCAAATGACCAAGTCAAAAGTCTGGACATTACCATTGCTTGACTTCCATTTACTCTCACCACCAGTCATTACCATGTTCTGTCATTTAAATGTCATAACTATTTCTGGAAAACGTCCATACCTCTTCATAACTAATGCCACCCTACTTGAGTCAATGTACGGTTTTAATTAGGCTGAATTCGTACAATACATTCTTATAACCTGTGTCACTGCTAATTCTCCTTGCACTTCATTTATTTTTACTAAGCAGTTAGAATGATCTTTCTGAAGCATGAATCTGCTTTGGCACTGCTTAATTAAACCCACTTAAGTTTCTTTCTATTAGTCTTGGAATAAATCACTTTTTTTTATGTTTTCAGCTTCCACTTCTTGCCCTCTAAATATAATCCCGCTACATCAAACTTTTTTCATTTCTTGGATTGAACTTTAATTTCTGGATATATGTATATAATCTCTCTGACTAACATACCATAGTTTATAGCTCTTATCATACTACATCATATACTTGTCTGTTTTACTCACTAAAGCATAAGCTCCATGAGAGGAAAGATTAGGTTAATCTTCACAACTATAAGCCCAGTGCCTCAAAGAGTTCCTGATACCAAATGAATATTATGAGTAACATATTAGTACCCTACCTACCCCATTGCCAACAAGGCTAATCTTTCTAAAACAGAAAAGATTATTTAGTTCTCTGAAATACCTGATCAGTACTCAAAACTTTCAAGGTAAGCAAAATCAAGAAAAGATATCATCAAAAACAAGAAAAACAAGAATTGTCAAAGCCAAGAACAGCCTGAGAACATAGGACTGCTAAATATAATGTGTCCTGGAACAGGACTTTAGGTAAATCTAAGACTATCTGAATAAACCATGGACTTCGTAAATAATTATATATCAAACTGGTTCATTAATTGTAACAAATGCCCCATATTAATAGGTTAACAATAGGGAAAGTGGGAAAATGAGTGCAGGTTACAAGGAAACTATTAATTTCTCATTTTTTTCTGTAAATCTAAAACTTCTCTAAAGATAATGTCTCTTTAACAAAAGAAAAAATCTTAACTCATTTCATGCTCCTGAAGTCAAATCTTTTGAACAGTACCTGTTTCCCAAGCCGATTATCTACATCACCCAGGGGCATTTACAAAAAAATGTAGTTATTTCAAGGTACCACTCCTGATGTTTCTGATTCCTGAGGTTTGAGTGAGGGCCTGAGAATCTGTTTTATTGTTTTACTTTGTTTTATATTTTTAGGTGAGGCAATCCTTGGTTGACCTTACAGATTGCAAGGACCTTGTCAGTTTACAATCCCTTATTTATTTTATTTTAAATTTTACACCTACAGCACCTGGTCTTCCTAGGTGGTCTCCCAATCAAGCCTGACCCTGCTTAGTTTCCGAGATCAGACAGGATCAGGCTTGTTCAGGGTAGCCTGGCCGTAGACTGAGAGTCTATGTTTTAAACAGGTGTCCTTGGCGATGCTAACAAAAGGCACAGTTTGAAGAATGCTGCTCTGAAAAGATGTTCATACTGAGGGTGACAGATGTTAACAACCTTGCCCAATATTACACAGTTTTGGCCACTGGGTGCTTCTAGTTGGTTCTTGAGTTCTTTTAACAAGGCTATGTTCTTTTATATCTTCCTTAATTTCTTGTATGACAAGATGTCCCAAGCTCATTTTATACCTTTCATGCCTAGTCCTAGAATCAGTCATTTCCTCAGGAATAGTGGGTTCTTTATGGTGGAAATTGTATTTAGAGATCACAATCTGATCTACTTGGTTACCTGTTATTTCTAGGCTTTTCCGGAAAACATAGCTGGGGAAGAGTCAGAGCATCTTGACTTTATACTTATATTCAAATTCAGAACTACAGGCAGTAATTCAGAAAAAAAGACAACATAATGAAGCAACTAATCAAACAGTTATACAGGAGATGATAACACTTATCTCAATCCAACAGTAAAATTATTATTCAGAAAAGCTTCCGTATAATACAAACTAATTTAATCATACGTAGTCACACCAAATATGTGTGAAATTGAATCAGAAAGGCCAATATTGAGAAATCATCTAGTAAAATTGATTTTAAATAATTAGAAAAACACTTTGGGTGTCTTGTCAAAAAGACCAAGTCACTAATAAAGGAATGACAATCAGACTGATCTTATCCTTTATGGTACCAACACTTTATGTCAGAAAACAGTGAAGTAACATATTTAAGATACTCAGGGAATAAAATGTAAGTCATGGGTTTATATCTACCTAGATTTATCCTCAAGTATAAAGACAGTAAAAAATGATTATGAACACATGAAAAATAAAAATTTTGTTATCACTTATTTAAAAATTTACTAGAGAATGAGCTTTATAATGTAAATGACTGACAAGATATAAGGCATCAGCTAAGGACTAGTGGAGAGTGATAGATGATATATACATAAATACATACAGATAGGTGACAGAGCACCTACATTCTCAGAAAACTCAAATCATAAGAATTTCTATGTAAGAAAAATTCAGAACACTGTTTCATTTTAAAGGATATATGTGCCATACCGCACTGTGATTTATTCGATCCCATCAGAAAGTTCAGCTTTTTAATAGACCTCTGTCCCTTTCAAATTAATCAACAGATGAACATTTTAAAAATTTAAAACAGGCATTACTTCCTTTCTCATTCCCTATGCTATTGTTAGGTTCAAGTGACCAATAACATGATTTTTTTCTTAATTCCTAAGGAAATAACACCATAAAGTGATGTATATATTCATCAGTATTTTCAAGACTGAAAAATTATCTCATGAAACAAAAAGAAAAGCTATGGCACCAGATAAAGTCCATCATACTGCCATTCACTCATATCCAGGAAGTTTTAATATTTAAATCGAAAACTCTATTACATGTTGGATAATACTGTAATTAAACACTCTAATATATACCCCAATATTCACAGTACGTATATGCAACAACTGATTCAGGTAATTTTTGCAGACTGACACTTCAAGAAAGGTGACTTCTACCTTTTTCTGTTAGCTCTGACTTGATGTATTTCTAGATTTCAAAAACGCATTATTGCCATCAAATTGACTTTTTGGTTAAAGAATATTTCACCCTCTTTATCTATTTCAAGCTTATATACAGATAACTATTCCAAAAACAATTTCTTATATTTTACAAACATGTTATACTCATAAAAATTCCATCCCTGAGAAGGTATTACAGAAGATTCTAAATATTTCTTCTAAAATGTATAGAAATTCAAAATTAATAAAAAACATTATAACTTTCAGAAACCAGTGCCTTAAAAGATTCAAAATAAGAATTATACTCTTCCCTTAAACATAATAATGTTAAGCTTTAACAAATCACATTTTTATGGCCTATTACTCTTAATTATAAATGGCAACTGACATCTTTGTCATTTCCTTCTCATCAATGTTAACTTTAATGTTAGGTGGCTTCAGGGCTGTCATAGACTCTTTAGTATTGTACAACACTCATTTGGTGACCTCATTCAGTCTTATGGCTTTAAATAACAGCTAATGACTTCCAAATTTATGTGTAAACCATTGAGACCCAGTCTCATACATCCAACTTCCTACATAACATCTCCATCTGGATGTCTATTATGCCTCTTGATGAACCTTTTCTCAACATAATGCCTAATCTGTTCCCCACAAACTTACTCCACCTTAAGCTTTTCCCATTTTAATTGGTGGAAACACCAAACTTCCAGATATGCAGATCCAAAACCGTGGAGTCATTTTTCACTTGTCTCTGATCTTTATATTTCATGCCTAATTCATCAGAAAATTTCTTATGTCTACCTTGGGATGATAACCAGCATCTGACTACCTTTACCACCTCCACTGACATAAATCATTCTGCCCTGAATCATTCCTCTCTTAACTGGATTGTGATAAATTGTCTTGAACTGGCTTTTTGATTTTTACTTTTGCTTTCCAAAGTATATTCTGAAAGCACCATATTAGTAATTGTTCAAAATTTGTTGGAATAGGAGATTTTGATAAATGCCTGTTGAATGAATAAATGAATATACAAGTCAAAAAACACATTGGCTTTACCTTAAGATTTCTCTTCCATGGGCCCCACTATCAGAAAACATTATATTTACCATTATCCACTCATTCCTATTTTGATAAAATGACTGGTGTTAATATTGCATTTTCAGTTTTTCAACATTATTTAGGATCAGACTAAGTCCTAGCACTGTCAATGTCAATGTTCCCTGCTTCATGAGTTGAGGCTATTTGGTGCCATAGGCATCTCAAGCTCATGTCCAAAAACTGAAAATATCATTTCCTATCACATATATACCCCCATTTCTGTCTCTAATTTTTCTGTCTCAGTGAATGGTACCATTATATATCTAGTTCATCAAGCCAGCGTCTAATCATCATTCTTTGATCCTTTCATCTTCCTCTAGTCCTTTCCATGCCAATTGTCATTCTCCTGGTTTTGTTCACCATGAAACTTCACCTTATAAAGGATATCAGCAAATATTTAGATCAATAATTGGAAGGCTGGCTGACCACTGGAACTATCCAGGGGTTAAAGTACATGTTTCTTGGTCTTCTTCCCTGAGAATTGTGAGTCAGAAGTTCAGGGTTGTAGCCTATAAATCTGAATTATGGGCAAAGCTTCCAGGAGTAGTATTACCTCAGACCAAAATTTGAAAACAACTAGTTAGGCTACAATGGCCTTGTTGATGGCAGTGGAAACGAAGGAAAAGAGCAGGATGGGAGGTAGTATTTGAACTTTTGATCTTGGCAAGAGTTCACTTGGCGACTGAGTGGATACAGTAGTTAAAGAAAAGGGTTGTGTTGAAATGGTCCCAGGTGCAAGAGGAGAGAACTAGAGAAGAAAGTTTATTTAGAAATTGGAGGATAAATTCAGTTTGTGGCTTATCACATTTTAAATGACACCAGGACAACCAAAGTAATGGTTATGCACAAAAAAACAGCGACTGGTCATGATTACAAAGTGAAATATGGATGTAACCAGATAGAAATGGAAGGTGAGGCTTTGAAAGTATACTTTGAAAGTATGAGCTTGTTGTGGAAATATCAAGACTAAACTCTCAGGAGCTACTGCTGCTCTCTTACCCATTAACTTCAGACCTCAATCCAGTTCTGGCTCCCAATTCCAGTTCTAGGCATTCCTGGGGTGATTTTTCACTGACACACAATAATCATGTAAATGACAGGACGCTTGAATCTTCTGAAAACTGCAGTGATTAAGACTCCTTGATGAACTCATGTCCCTCTACTGAGTGCTGTGTTACTCTGCCATCTCCTTTTCACTGTGTGTGTGTGTGTGTGCGCGCCTTAGTTTCTATGAAATATAATTTAAAGACTTTGTACACTTTTTTTCCTTTGATGGTACTGGTATGCAGAGTGAAGGTAGGATATGTAGTGTGAAAGGTGAGCTACCCTTTCATTCATAGGCTCCCCATGGTTTTAGCTAAAGAAACAATGCTGTTGTGTATTGTGTAGGGCTCTACTTAAAGACCCCATTTTTCCTGTTTTCCCTTCACTCTGTGGGTAAATGGTTTGTTAGCAATCCCAGCAGGAATCTATCTGTCGTGCAGGTTTCCCACAGTCTGGTGACAATACACTGCAAGCTCTGAATATAGCTTGATTTAACATTTAGTTCTCTTGCCCCCTCCTTACATTAGAATTTTCAGGAACAGACATATCTGGTAATAATTACACATTAGAATAATCCAAAGTTAGTTTGCATTGGTAGAGTGCAATATACTGTTTCAATATCTTTTCTATGTCTACTGAGTGCTACTACTCTACTGCCATGCTTAATTCATAAAGTACTTTTGATATTTTACATGCTTAAATACTAGGAGTCAAAAGACTTAAAACAGATTTTAATAAAATGAGGTACAGTTCTCTTTGAAGTTCAAAATCTGGACCCTCTTTATTGAGTTAATTTTATTTATAACTCAGGAAAACATAGATTTATTTCATAAAAATGTCATTTAAGTTTAATAATTTATTGGTTTACTCAATAGTGTCTACAGTTCAGTGTTTGGGAGAAATTATACAATTTATTATTAGGCTTTTAAAATAAAACTGATAAAACTATTTTTAGTGAAAAACACTCAACAGAATTTTCAGTTATAGTTTTTAACTAAAATCCAGAATAATATTTTTCACTGACAAAAATGTCTGTCACACATGGCAAGGACTTGAAAGGGTATTGCACAAAAGTATTAATGACATCTGTATTTCTTTGCAACAGTGTTTTTTCTCATTCCAGACTCTATGCAAGAAGTAATTCTTCCCACTATGTACATTTAACTCTCCCCTCCATCCCTCCTTTTCAAGAGATAAATTTGATCCCTCCTGGAAAAAGCAGAAAGCTTAAGTCACATAGCTTAAGCAACACAGAGCTGTTTCAGAGCCTAAGAAGGAAAGACCAAGTCCAAGTTCCCTAAGGTTAGCAGTAGGTCTCTAAAATGAAAAGTCTATATTGTTAAAGAAAAATTTAGACACTTGTTAGAAACAGTAAGAAAGAGGGGTCAAAATCTATCCCACTAGGGGAGGGAAGTTGAATTCAACACCAAATACAAAGAGATGTAGCCTAGCCCCTGGTGATTTTAATGCCCTTGGTATTTTGGGCAGCTAGAGTTAAATAACTAATTCTTAAATAGGCCTTTGTTCTCATTAACGGCTCTATCGCTCAACTCCTCAACTCCTTTTGTTCTAACAGTATCATTTTGTGTTGCTGATGTGCTGTTTGTCAGGCGGGAGGAGATAACTTTGGGTGTCAAGGAGAATTTATAACTTTGTTTTGCAGAAAGAAAGAACAGTGTCTAAGGTAGCTGTGAGTTGCTGCTGGCACCCAGAAGTCTAATACAAAATAATGTTATCTTTGAAAAAAAGCACCCTTCCTTCAGTAACAGGGACAAGTGGGGTTTTGTAGCTAATGTGCAATGTGAGGGACTCGATAGACAATTACTAAGAGGAACTTTATTGGGTATCAAGGGTGGGGAAATTCTCACTAAACTGACGGCAATATCCTTGCTAAAACTGGGCTCAACGGGCCAAGAAAGGGAACCAATGATGAGGCCTAGTTGAAAAGAAGTGTCAGAAGAGCCTGACTACAGTTTGGCTAAGGCGAGACACTTGTCAAGATTCATATTAAATGTCATAAAATGCATCTAGGAGCCAACAGAGAGGTGCCCTCAGGATCACAAATCACCACAGTAATTAAAGGCTACCATCACTTACTTACCGAGGACATACAAGATAAGAAAGAAAAACGTTGAAAATGTAGAGTAACAGGGTGAGGCCAGGGTTACCATGACATGCATGAGCATAGGTTGCAGAACTATGTATGGCATTTGAAACAGTTTGGATCTGCAACTTAGGTATATACGTGGTGGTATTCAACAACAGGAATCTGTAAACTTGCCTGTTCTTGAACATCACCACATATATACCTATGTTATTGCCTGTTATTATCCAGTTTTTTACACCAAAGTCCCTGAAGGATCAAATATATAATCTTTAAAAATGTAGGTATAGAAAAATAATATAAAATTATAAAAATAAACTTCCTTCCCACACCCAGAGACACTGGGTTTCATGGAGGTCCCAGTAAGGGGAAATCCCAATAAAAAGAGTAAATAGTGTTCTCTTAATCTGAGAATTCCCTCCCCCACAGGGGAATCCAACAGAACAGAACACCCACCTAGGAAGAGCTCTTTGCCCCCATGGGCTCAAGAACCATCTGTCTTGCCAAAAGACACCAGGGAACCTTACTGTAACAGTAAGGAGAATCCTTCCACAATAAGTCACTTACAGATAAAGTGCTTTCTGCCCCAACCAAACCTGAGACTCCCTTCCCCCACACAGAGACATTTAGACAGGCAATACCAACAGAGATCAGTCCCACAGAAAAGAGGCTAGGACCAGTTCATTTGATACCCAGACCCAATTAAAATATGGTAGTGTGTCCCCCCACACCAACAAACAATTCTCATACAGCAAGGTTTCCCAAGAATTCAACTCAATCCTGACACTATCTATTAGGAAATCACATCAGATTCCACAGGTTAAGGGTTCAGTCCTACAACACTGCCCTCCCCTCACACATACACACTTCAGATGTCAGCCAAAAGCCCAAGCTTTTACTGTGCTTCTGACCGACTGGTTATACACTGAAGGTTCCCACACCCTCATTGAGCTGGATTAATTTGCTAGAATGACTCATAGAACTCAGAGAAACATGTCACTAGATCACTGGTATATTTTAAAACACTATTAACTCAGGAACAGCCAGGGAAAAAGAGAGGCATAGGGCAAAATATGCAGGAAGGGGTGAGGAGCTTCCATGCTCTCTGCAGGCTAGCAACTATCTCGGCATGTTCACTGATCAGAAAGCTCTCTTAACCCCATCCTCTTGGGTTTTTATGGAGGCTTAATTACATAGGCATGATTGACTAAATAATTGGCCATTGTCCATTAATTCAACCTCCAGCCTCTCTCCTCTCCCTAGGTCAGGGAGGGGTTGAGACTGAAAATTCCAACCATTTAATCACCTGGTTGGTCCTGCTGGCGCCCAGCCTCCATCCTTAGATGCTTTCCAAATGTCACTTCATTAACATAAAATGCATCTTTTAGGATTTGTGAGCCAGGAATTATGGATGAAGACCAAAGAAATGTGAGAAGTATATTTTACTTATCAGAATTACCAAATATATATTTCTTACAAATCACAACATCACACCCAGCCAGCATGGAATCACTGTCCCATAAGCCTGAGACTCCCTTCATAAACCTCCAGCCCAGACTGAGGAAAAGTCATTTCATCTTTTGAGAAAGTATAAGTAGGGATTAGTGGAACCCTGATGGCAACAGACACACCAAGCAGATAAAAACAGCTGTTCTTATAAAGTTGTTATTCAGAATTTACAATGTATGCCAGGACCTGCATTTTAAACCTAAACAGAGTGATTGCCTTCTAAAATAAAAGATTTAAATAAGACTCAGAGTTCCCTAACGTAACAGCCAAAATATCCAGAGTATAACTGAAAATCACCTGTCATACCAAAAACTAAGAAAATTACAACTTGGATGAGACAAGACAATCAAGTGACAGGAACAATTAGATAAGACAGATATTGGAATTATCTGACAAAACAATTTAAAGCAGCAATCATAAAAATGCTTCAATGAGAATTTATTAATTTTGAAACATGAAAAAATAGAAATCTCAGCAAAGACAAAGAAATCATAAAAGTAACCAAATGTAAATTCTGTAACTGAAAAATAGAATAACAAATTTTTAAAAAACTCACAAGTTGGCTCAGTGGTACAGTGGAGATAACAAAAGATATAATAAACTTAAGAACAGATGGATAGATTTTAACCAACCATCTGAACAACAGTGAGAAAATAACTGAAAAAAAGACATGAAGAGAGTTTCAAGAATCTGCTTAACAAAAGGTCCAATGTTCATGTCATCATATTCCCAGGAGAAGAGAAAGAAAAGGGGTGAATGAGTATTTGAAGAAATAACTGAAAACTCTCCAAATTTTTCAAAAAAAAAAAAAAACACACAAAGCTACATCTTAGCCTACTCCTAATCCTGAACATTTTCACTTTTATGTTTGGTTTTCTTTTTTTTCCTCAACAGTTTATAGTTTCTTGTTTAGGTCAAGATTCACAATTTGTTGAAAAGGCTAGCCTTCCTCCACTGAATTGTTTTTACACTTTCTTCAAAAGTCAAAACCCCAGTTGACTATTTTTGTATATATTGACAAAATGATCCTAAAATTCATATAAAAATATAGGGGATCTAGAATAGCAAAAACAATATTTAAAAAGAAGAAAATCAAAGGACTCAGTCTTCCTGATTACAAAACTACAAAGCTACAGTAATCAAGACAGTGTAGTATGGGCACAAACAGAGAAATTGATTTATCAGTGGAATAGAATTGAAAGTCCAGATACACTCCTACATTTATGTACAGTTGACAACTTAATGGGGAAATTCTAGTCACTCTAAGTTATGGTGCTTAGATAAATGGGTATTGAGATGCAAAATAATAAAGTTAGATCATTTCCTCACACCAACCACACAAAAATTAAAATGGATCATAAAATTTAATATCAGAGTTAAAACTATAAAATTCTTAGAAGAAATCAGGTAAAAATCTTTGTGACCTTGGATTAAGCAATATTTTTTTACATATGTTAAAACACAGAAACGAAATAAAAATAAAAATAGATAAATGATACTTCATTGAAATTATAAAGTGGAAATAACAGAACTTTATCTTTGAAAGTAAAAAACTTTTACTTCAAAGAACACCATCAATAAAGTGAAAAGACAATACATAAATAGGAGAAAACATTGGTAAATCTTATATGGGACTCATATGTTGACTATATTAAGAACTCTCATGCAGTCAGCAGTGAGATAGTAGCAGTGAGTAGAGGCAGAAGAGAGAGAAATCAGGGGTATCATTTCATAAACTATATAAATGTCTAACCAACGTACTGTATACTTGAAACTAATAATAAAATTTAAAAAGCTCACAATTCAATAATAAAAAGACAAATAATTCAATTTGAGAATTAAAAAAGGGTCTCAATGAACATTTCTCCAAAAGACATATAAATGGTCAATTGGCACATGAAAAGATGTTCAACATTAGACATCAGAGAAATGAAAACCCAAACCATGATGAGTCATACTGGGATGGCTAAAATAAAAAGTACAGACAATAACAAGTATTAGTGAAAGTATGAAGGAACTAAGCCTTCATATATTGCTGATAGGGTTACATAATGGTGCAGTTATTTGGAAAACATATAGCATTTCTTCAAAATGTTAACCATAGAGTTACCATCGAACCTAGCAATCAGTTAAACTCCTAAGTTTGTGTGTGTGTGATACACGCACACACACATATATACACATATTAGTGGCAGTGAACTCTTGTTGGTTGATGGTAATTAACATAGTCATGAGATCAATTGTTGGAGTCATGCCCAGCACTTTTATTTTAACCAAATGAATAGAATAGAATAATTAGAATAGAATAGAATGAACTTTTCAGAGTGCATGGCTTTTGGAAAAGTTAAATATACATTGCCTGGCTCCAGGGATAGTACTTGGGGCTTAATCGCAGGCTGCAAAGCATTAGAGTAACATCACATAGCAGAGAGTCAGAAAGTTTGCGATTGCAGTCTTGTTCTGTCACCATGTTATAATGTGAGCCCATTCTTATGCTTGGGTCTCTCCTTGCCTTGGTTCCTTCATCTGGAATAATTGTGTTTATCTTCTCTACCTGAAACAATTATCATTAGTTAAAAGTTTACTGTGTACATTAAGTTTCTTCAGTGCTCCTGAGTATTAAATAAATATGACATGCCAGTCCATATATATCTATTATAGATAGATTTGTACTAAGGTGTATGTATTTGTACTACACGTATGGGTGCAGATATTTGAAAAAAAAATCTCCATAAATGATTATTTTAAAAGTCTTATTTGAATATTTTTCTTATTGTGACCCCCAACCTAAGTCATATTTATTTTTCTAATTATGATTCTAATGTAGTTTGGCCTCTTATCTTATTCAGATTGGAATTTTGCTTCTTTCATTCTTTTTAATAAATCCTTTGCAAAGTTTTATTCTAAAAGTAGATTTAAGAATTTCTTAGTTTTTAGGTTTTTCCTTTACATCTGTGAACCACTTCACAATATTCAAAGGCTTTTATGTACACCCAACCCCTATTGACCCTGCAAAGCCAGGTTTCATGACCTGGTTTTACACATGGGGAAGTTGAGGCTTGGAAAGGTGAAGTGGTTTGCTCAAGTAAGAAGCATAGCTGGGATTTGAACCCACGTCATTAGATTCCTAGGCCTTGATTATGTGAGTGTGAATAAAAGTAGACTGCTCTAGGTCCAAGTACTAGAGCTGTCTCAGCCAATCAAAATACTCCCCAAAATGAATATAATAATGAATTGAAAATATGCATACTTTCAATAAAGTCTATTTTGAACCTATTTTTTTCCTTTAAACTATAATCATTGCTATCAAAGTAATGTCTTCCTTGTTGTATTCCTCTATTTACTTAGGAATTCATTTTGTTAGGGAACTCTTTTGAAACTTTGAAAGGTTTCAGTTACTTTACAATTTCTGATTGCATTGGGTTTCTACCTTGCTGTATTTTCAGGTGTTTTCATCCATCGTTGGCATGGAGAAGGTCAAGACACATTTTCAGGCAAACTGTGTGCTGTATACTAGCATGAAAATATTTCCATGACATAGAAAATGTGAGACTGTAAATTAGTATAACAGCCTTGGAAAAGTGTATGGCAGTAGTTGCTAAAACTAGACAGACCAAACTCTACTCCTATATATAACCCACAGAAATAAATACATGTTCTCACCAAAAAAGTATACTTGAATATTCATAGCAGAATAATTAATACTTGCCCCAAACTGAAAACAGTTTAAATGCCCATAAACAAAATATAAAAATAATTATGATATAGGCATACAATAGAACTCTGTACAGCAAGAATAAATAAACTGTTTCTGCATGCTGTGGCTGAAGCTTACAAACAAAATACTGAGTAAAATAAGTCAAATACAAAAGAATACAGGCCATAAAGCTTAAAACAAGGAAAACTAACCTATGGTTTTAATATATACACACAAAAACTTGTAAACAAATGTTCATAGCAGCATTATTCATAATAATCGAAACATGGAAACAACCCAGATGTCTATCAACTGGTGAATGAATAAACAAAATATGGCATATCCATGCAATGGAATATTATTCAAGTTATAAAAAAAATGAAGTCCTCATAAATGCTACAGCATATATGAACATTAAAAACATTAAAAAAAAGCCAGACGCAAAGGTCACATATTGTATAATTCTATTCATATGAAGCCTAAAGAATAGGCAAATCCAGAGATACAGAAAGTAAATTAGTGGTTTCCAGGGAATATGAGGAATGGCGGATGGCTGATTAACAGGTATAAGGTTTTGTTTGGGGAATAATGAAAATGTTCTGGAATTAGGTAGCTGTGATGATTCCACAACTTTGTGAATGTAGTAAAAACCACTGAATTATCCACTTTAAAATGGTTAAAATAATAAATTTTATGTTATGTGAATTTTATCCGAATAATAATGAAAAATAATAAAAACCAAACACTAGGCCTAATTTGTGGTTTTAGAAGTAAAGATAATACTTTTGGTTCACGACAACAGTGACTAGAAGAGGACATGAAGAGTTTTGAGGTTCTGGTTATATTCTATTTCTTGATCTTGGTAGTGGTGACATGAATCTATTCACTTTGCAAACATTTGTGGACCTATATCCTTATGATCTGTTTGTAACAAATGTTATGTTTCATTTAAAAATTATAAAAAGATTAGTTTCACATATAAGATGTGTCATAGAGTCTGTTATGATTCAATACATGGTAGCTTAAAAATTAAAACAAAGAATGATTAAAATATACAATACTGCCTCAAAACTGATAACCTATTGGTTGTTATCCAAATGATTATTGATTTGAATAATCCATAAATGTTACAAAGGAAAATTAAATAAAAAACTAATTAGCAACTTTAGTGGCATGAATCAAATACATGTAGTTTAAAAATACTTTAAAAAATATTTGGAGTAGAAATAGTTAAAAGCACCAACTACTAGGGTTATGTTGTATATGTAAAATAATCAATAATCTAATTTAACCACATATTGGCATTTCATAAGCAGTGCCTAAATTTGGAAAACTCTTCTCATCACTTCTTACTTCTGAAAGCCAGATGGTATTAGATATACAGATGACTAATTTGCAATCACATCTATACGAAGGTTTCATATCAGTAATTGTAACTGGAAAATACAGGGCACATTTCAAAATCGCTATTGTGCGTTTACCCAGATATTGTTGACCAAAGACACTTAGGAAAAGCCAAAACACTTGGCTATAGAGCAAACTTAACCTCATTTGTTGTTGTTTAAATTTTATTTTCTTTTCCATTTTTAGAAAAAATCTTCTGTGATTTTTGCGAATCCAGGTAACATTTGATCTTTGAGGAATGTTTTTTCCCCCAAAAGAATCAAAGGAAGACAATCAGAGTCACTTTGTAAACAAAATCTTATGCAGTGAGCTTTTACAATATTCAGTATATTTGGTACATAGATTTATCAGCGAAAAAGTCTATTCATCTAATACCTATTATCAAAATTAAAGTCAGTCAAATTTTTAAGGTCTCCTCTAAAGACTCAATACTGTAGATAGTTTTCTAAAAATGGACTATAATATGCCACAAAATATACAAGATCAGCAAGACTGAGAAATACAAATTTTGACTTAATATCAGAATTGAATCATTTTTGTTTCCCCAATGGCTTGTGCTTCATTCCTTTCCATAAGCCCTCTCTGTTATCTAGTAAGGTAGTACACTAGCCTGTTTCTCCAATTTCAAGGCTGCCAAATTTCCAAAGTTGTAATTGCAAACACTTATTGTAATTCCCAAGTCCTATTGCTTTCTAAACATTGAGATTTCCAAGTGGGTGAGTCCTCAAATAAAAATTAAAAAAAAACAAAAAACAAGTTTTACTTAAAGACATTTTAAAAAGTGAGGTAAAAATAATAAACATATAGCATTTCTTTTTCTTTCAGTATATTATGGCATCTGATACAATTCTTATTGATATTATCGATAATTAATAATACTTAGCTCTAACCACAGGAATATAAGGTGACTTTAAGGGGGAAAATGGTGCATTTCCTTAGAAACCCAAGTGCTAAATTTAGCATTAACTAATGCCAACATGAATTGAGAGGAAAAAAAGCATTCACTCCGACCAGCCGTGAATATTCTAAAATTGGAACTAGCCTGGAATGAACTGCTGCTCTATTCACTGAGTCATCCCCTGTGGAATTTCCATTTCAGCTGTTTTGGCTGATTTCCCCACAGACATGTGACCAGTTTCCTTCTTCCACATCCAGCATAATGTAGTCTCATACTGCAGTTATATCCCTCAATTGTATGTGTAAACAGGAAAGGGAAATAGATCCTGATAAAGATTGATTTCTTGGCTTTCTTCCAAAGAGAGAATGCCTGAGTTGAAATGTCTTTGTTTTACTACCTTTTGTCATTGCTTTGCATCTTGGAGCCCTGGTATTCCTTGTCACTAAAGACTGTTTTCTTTTGTTCCCCTTTCTAAATGGCTTAAGCTACTTCTATTTTATTCAGAATCATAAATGATTGCTTGATGATTGCCCTGACCATCACTGGATTGGTGAATTCTCAAGATTCTCCATGCTAAATTCTAGCTCTCAGTCCTAAATATCACCTGAAATTTATATACCCTTCTTTTCAAGTTGTGTACCTATGTGAAATAATTACTTTTTAATTAAGGTCCTTGTTTTGTTTCAGAAAATATTTTTTTGTGTCTAATATGAGAAAAAGAATTTTATTTAGCTTAATTTATTTAAGCACTATAGTTTCCTCATTTGAAATAACATGTTTGTCTTATATGAACTCCAAAAGATCACTTTCAGATATAACACTACATCTAGGATTTCCGTCTGGAATAAATAAAAAGTATAATTTAAAATTTATTTCCCAAAGGATTTTGCTATAATTATTTAAGCTACCACTCAAAATTCTTTTTTCATTTTAATAGGATAGTTTACCCTAATTGCTTTATTCCAGATTAAATTTTAGATTAGAATTTTTTGAATAGCTTTTGATAATTTGTGCATTGGATTTTCGTCATCACAATTTTTAGTTGTCTGAGAATGACAACTATTCTATTTAAGTCTGTATTATTCTGAAATGTAACCGTTTAGAACTTGATAATTATTTTTCAATGCTTGACTTTTTTGTTTCTAAGTCAGAATATATGTGAGCACAAGAACAAAACTTGTCAAATATGTGCTCAAAAATATTTGTTTGAATGAATTGATGAAATATATTTTTGTGTTGCACTCATAGTGCCTTGCAGAGCTGGACTCAATAATTACCAGCTGTTTAATAAGCTGGTAATAAGAGATAATAAAATATTCCTTATAATAATAAACTATTCCTCAGGGACTCACACCTTAGCAGTACTGTTAAGAATCATTGTTTAAGTATTGAATTATTTTCTGTAGGCCAAGTGACAATGTTTTTCAGGTCCACAAATGTCAATGGAAAACTAGAATGAGATGAAGTGTTCCGTTGACAAAGCAGGGCAGCAAATTCACCATCAGACAAAATGTAATCACCAGGTAGCTAGTTATGCTACTTTTTCACTTTTTCTTTGGACTCCATTCCTTCTGAGTTATCACCATTAGTGGGTAAGGGTTAATTAACGATGAAAAGGAGAAAATATGTTAAAGTATGCAGCTAACAAAGGATGTGATTCCTGTGACTCAGTTCCCATGTTAAAGTGACAGAGGGGACTGTGAATAAGGAGCCCCAAGGATCACATGGAAGTTAGTTTTGAATAATCCTTATCCTGTCTCTTCCAATCTAAGAAAAATACAGGTAAAAATCTAACAAAGTTAATATTGAGGACCTATTGAAACTAATAATTAAACAGCATCTCCCAACTTATGGAGAAATTATTTTTTATAGTACTAAGTACCACATAAATATCCACTGCAAATCCATAGTAAGGAAGAGAGTAGTAACGAAATATCACGCAGGTGACACTGCTCATTTTGATGCAGAGTATTCTAGGAGGATACTGTATGAGGTTGAAGAAGCCTATAAATACTCAAAGGCAAACAAGAGTGCAAACATTAAATGTGAATCTGAGAATGTATGAGGGAGCCAAGAGAGATGAAGTGACCTCTGCTGTCTAATAGTGTATATAATCCACAATACGTGGTTTATTCGGGAATATGACTTATCATTTCCCAATGAATTAAACATGCCCTAATCATCTTCCCATATATATTTCTAAAAAAATTTCAGTACTCAACCTTCTTGTTCATGTCAATGAAATGTAATTTTTAGTCTCTAAGAAATCCTTAGAAGTCACTTCTGATCTTTTTCTGACGCATGTGTCACAGCCAGTGAATCACAAAGTCCCATTTGTTTCTTCAGTTTGGAGAAATTTCTAATACCTGTCCCTTCCCAATACAATTCCAATCCCACCCACTCCATTGCTTCACCCTGAAATTATTACAACAGACTACAAAATGATTTTCCTGTGTCCACCAATCAAATCCATGTTGTACATGTCTACTATATTAAACTTTCTGTGTATTCATTATTTGACTTTCCCTCTTAAATATCTCCACTGGCTCTTAATCATGTCCATAATAAAGCCACATGCACTGTGACTGGTTTTCACAGCTCTACAGACTTTGGTTCCACACTGGCAGCCTAATCCTAACCTCTAGCACTTAGCAATGAGTTCTTGTATTTGAGCTGGGTCATCTTTACCAGTGTTGTAGGGTCAATTCCATTTCATATCCTTTCCTTGTGCTTTCTCCCTGGCTGGAATTCATCTATTCTCTTCTCCACATAATTAAATAGTTACTGTCCCTCCTTTTCCTCCAAGCCATTAATTTGGTGTCTGAAACGTTTGCTGGGATTATTTGGCTGTAAAATGTTTAATATGTGAATTCCTATGTCCTCTCTAAAATTAGGATGTAGCTCACATTTTACTCCCTTGTACTTTGCATGCAGTCAGTAAATTAACTTAAAATATACAGTAAGGTCCCTAGCTTAAAAATTGTTACCAAAGGCCCCTACAATTCAGATTTGATAAATATAAAAAAAATCATTTGTAATGAGTGATCTTTTTTGTGTTGTGTTCTGTTAAAGTGCGTAAATGATTGTTCTCCGATTCCCCAACACATTTCACCTTTAAAAAAATTGCTAAGCAAATCTTTTGTTCAAAAGCAATGTATACATAAATTTCAGCTCAGCCTCATAGTTCAAGCATCACATATTTTGAGTGAGCTGCATCTAAATTAGGTTTTATTATTACCCAATAATCAAGTGGATCTGTTTGATATCAATTATTACTACGGGGTTATGAATATTCTCAGACAGGGAATCAATGCTTTATCTGGAATCAAGGAATAGTCAGTCATAAATATCCTGTTATACCAAAGCTTCCTCTTATTTTTTGTGGATGGGAATATGAAGCATTTAATCTACAGAGAAAAATGATCCTCATATTCTATCAAGTTTTACTCCTACTAGGGGCTTTCAATTATATAATACTATAATGAAATAATGGTAAAAATGCCAAGATTAACATATTTTAATTCACGACGAACATGTTTAACAGAGTCCCCTGGACACAAACTTCTTACAAAAGCACATTTTCAATTAATAACATTTTAATAAAACAAGTACTGAAGAGGCACAATAGGCAAATGAGATAATGAACATTAAATCATGTCCTGTTGTTTTTAAAGGGAAAATTTATGCCAACACCAAGAGAAATGTAACCATTATGTTTATAGTCACACCTTTGACTGTAATTTCATGCCATTTTCATCATCATGCTTGGAAAACACTATGGAAAGAAAAATTTTGAATAAATTGACTGAAAGAAACCATGTGGCCCACAAGCAATTATAACATTATCTCCAAGAAAGTTAAGTTTGTCCTTTGGCAATTCCACAGAATATAACAAAAGTATATTTCTAATAGTGTTTAATGAGAGGAAATAAGACTGAGAGATTACAGAACCAAAGTGACAAGATTAAAAATATTTTATGGTTACATATCTTAACAGATACCTATGACCTGCATGTTTAAGTCAGGCTTCTGCACTCCTATCTTTAAGAAAAGGGGAATAATATATTTAAAAGGACTTAACTAATAACAACACACTTCTAAAACAAACTTAAAATATTCCCAAAGTGCCAAGAGAGAACTGTTAAATGGTTTAGAAAATACTCTGACCATTTGTTTCAATTAAAAATTTATGCTTTTGTTTTTTATAGAATAAGTGCAACCAATTTAAAAATTAGAAAGACAGTACAAATGCATTTCAAAGTGGCAAATTTTAAAGTGCACTGTCAAACTGCTATGATAATTGTCATCCACAAACATCTACATGCAAACAGTACTGGGTTAGAATGTTTCAGAGCAACTAATAGTGTTTGCTAGCAGAATTACATGGTAAAAAACTTAGAAAAGTAAAAGAAGTACATATTTCACTGAAAACTTACATAAAATATCCCCGTTTATCATTTGATTCATATATAAACGCACTGACATCTAATATCCTCGTTTATCATTTGATTCATATATAAACGCACTGACATCTAAAACCAGAAAATAATTTCTTGTGCACTCAGACTGCAGTAAATTTATAACCAAAAATTAGGCCATGAGAATGGGTGAGATGATGACTATGAAAAAAAATGTCGATTAAAAAATTGCTTAAAGAGATCATGGCAAGGACTGCTGTGCACATGCTAGAGAATAGGCTGGAGAGAAAGCAGAGCTGGCAGAAGGTAACAGAAATCAAATGAGGTGGAACAGAACAAGCAGTTATAAACAAAAGTGGTCGTGAAACTCAGAAGAGCAGAAGGGATGGGAGTTCACATACGTGTGTGTTACTAAGCACAATCATTTGTAAGTTAGGTAAGTTTTAATGACTTATAGCTTGAACTTGGCCACAACTATCTCACAAAATTGTGAGAATAAACATTTGGAAAAGTCCTACATAAACTGTAAAATGCTATACTCATGTAAGACAAACATTATTCACTCAGAATGCAAACAAAACCTCCTG
This sequence comes from Cynopterus sphinx, assembly GCA_030015415.1. Lineage (NCBI taxonomy): Eukaryota > Metazoa > Chordata > Mammalia > Chiroptera > Pteropodidae > Cynopterus > Cynopterus sphinx. Next base: position 81,298,488 of record CM057388.1, read on the forward strand.
TTCCACAACTGTCTGGAGAGAGGGGAGGGAATCTCACCTGGTCAATTCCCAGATTTTCTTGGAACTGCAGACTTTATTTATAGTCTCTCTCTGGGTTGCCTTTGAATGCAGAGCAAAGACACTATAATTTTGTCTAGTGGCAATGTCAAACAAGAACTGTGTTGAGAAAAATCCTTAACCTTTGAAAGAAAGAGATTTTCTTCCCTGCTTAACCTTCACTGCCTGCCCATGTGTGATATTAAATTATGCCAATATAGCCTCCTTGAGGAAGGAATCAAAGAGGCAGAAAAGGAGATAAAGATTCACAAAAACAAGTCAAAACACGTAACACTTTCCCTCCAACGCTAACTACTGGGATCAAAAGGAAGACTGAGATGAACCAGGTATATGTACATTGCAGTGACCATTTTACAGCTAGAGAACTGAGGCTTACTGAGACTAAATGACTTATTTAAGGCCACTTATTCAACACCACAAAATCAATTTTTTCCAGGTCTGAGTTACATCAAAGCCCTGGCACATTCCACAGCAACACAGCCTTACATCAAAAAAAGAAGCTATAATGATAAACAGTTAAAAGAACAAACCTATATTTTTAGCTTCTTCTTTTTTAAGCTCCACCAAAAGATTTTTGAAATACTTTGGCATTGTGTAATATTTCCATTACTTTTAAAGTTAAACAGCAGTTCCACATTTCTGATCATTAACTCTCAATGTATCTTTCATTACTATAGTAGTGCATGCAAAAGTGAAGCATTGTAAAATGTTGTACTACTTTTCAAAAAAAGCACAAAATCATGAAAATACAGAGCTGAAAAGACCTTAGAAACAATCCAGTCCAACCACCTCATTTTATAAATAAGGAAATTAAGGCTCAGATAGGTCAAGTGACTTGCTTGGGGTCGCACGACTCGTCAGTCCCAGACTCCGGATCACAATGGAAATCTGCCAACTCGCCCGTGGCCCTGGATCCGCTCTTTCTCAGATCTACAGAGACAGAGGCGGGGGAGAGGGGGAGAGGGGGAGAGAGAGGGAGAGAAAGAGAGAGAGAGAAACGACGGCCTTTTAGACATCTGGTCCAGAACCCAGCGCTCAAACCCCGGCGTCGACCACCGCCAGTGAGCCGCGCGGCCCAGAACCGACAGCGCTACCGGTCCGTACCAGAAACGGGCCGCCGCCGGGCACCGCGATCAGATCGGTCTCTCGGTGGCAGCCGTGGCTCCCCGCCGGGCCGGAGAAGGCGAACTGCGTGTCCTCTTCCTGCGCGAAGAAGTCGGCGTCGGGGTGCACGCTCCACTCGGCTTTGGCCGGCGCCAGCAGTTCCGAGACGCTGTTCTCGCAGAGGGTGCTCGAAGGGGTCAGGGCGTCCGCGTCCCCCGTCAGCTTGCTGCTGGGCGTCAGCGCCTGCGGCTCCTGGCTGGGTGGCCTCAGGCCCAGCGCGCCCAGCGCGCCCAGCGGCCCCGCGCCCAGGCCCGCACCGTCGTCCGCCTCCGGGGGACCGTGCTGGAAGGCGGCGGCCGTCGTGCCAAAGAAGAGGGACGTGTCCAGGCTCTGCGGGAGGTCGCCGGCGGTGGCGGCGGCCAGCAGGGTGCGCGGGTCGCCGCTGGGCCCGGCGGGCGGCGGTGGCGGCGCTGGCCGCTGGGAGGTGGCCCGCCAGGTTGGGCTCACGGAGGCCACGTCGATGGTCAGGATGCCGGAGTTGACCAGCGCCGTGTCCAGCAGCGCCGCCGAGCCGGCGCCCGGCACATCGGAGAAGAGCGACAGCAGGTCGGCGTCGGTGAGGTCGCTCTGGGCCTGGCTGGCCAGCTTCGCTGCTGGGCGTGAGGCCGCTGGCGGCCTCCAGCTGCGCCAGCAGCTCCTGGCCCAGGCGGTGCCGCTGGCCATGTGGGTCTACATGCTTTGCTTGGACGTGAAGAGCCTGTTGCACGCGGGCACGGGGCAGCGGCTCTTCCACGCGTCCGCGTCCTGCAGGTGCTTCTTGGAGTGGATGTAGAGGCTGCTGCGCGCCGAGAAGCGGGCGCGGCAGCCCTCCACGGGGCACACGAAGGGCTTGGTGCCCAGGTGCGTGATGCTGTGGCCCTTGAGGTGCTCGGCCCTCGTGAATGACTTGCCGCAGCCCTGCACCGGGCACGTGAAGCGCCGGTCGTCGTCGTGCTTCCTCTTGTGGCGCAGCAGCTTGGACATGCTGGTGAAGTTCCAGCCGCAGCCGTCGAAGTCGCACAGGAAGGGCCGCTCGCCCGTGTGGCTGCGCAGGTGGATCTTGAGGCGGCAAGCCTTGTCGTACTGCTTGCTGCAGCCAGGGAAGGAGCAGGAGAAGAGCTCCTGCTCGCGGAAGTGCGCGCGGTTGTGCGAGAAGAGGGCGCTGACGGTGATGAATGTCTTCTTGCAGCCGGAGAAGGCGCACTGGTAGGGCCGCTCGGGCTCAAAGTGGCTGCGCTGGTGGGCGCTGAGCTTGGCCTGCGTGCCGAAGCTCTCCTCGCACACGTCGCACTTGAACGAGTTCTCCTGCTCGTGGCCCTTCATGTGCGCCTTCAGGTTGTACACGGTGGTGAAGCTCTTGCCGCAGCCCTCGGCCGGGCAGCCGAAAGGCCGCAGCTTGTCATGGGACTGCAGGTGCCGCTTGAGCTTGTAGGACGTGGTGAAGGTCCAGCCGCAGCCGCCCAGGGGGCACTTGAAGGGCCGCTGGCCCTGGCTGCTGCTGTGCGTCAGCAGGTGCACCTTAAGCTGGTGCTTCTTGGCGAAGGTCTGGCCGCACTGCGCCTCGGGGCACAGGTAGAGCACCGGGCCCGGGCCCAGCGGCGCGCGGGCGCCGACCTCGGTGCCGGCGGCGGCGGCGGTGGTGAGGGTGCCGGCGGCGGTGACGGTGCCGACGGCGGCGACCGCGGCAGCAGGCGCGACGGCGGCGGCCGGGGCCTCCGGCTCCTCCTCGGGCGGCGGCGCGGGGTCGGGCTCGGCCGGCTCGGCCAGCAGGAGGTCGGGCGGCAGCTCGGGGCAGTCGCCAGGCGGTGCGGCGATCGGGCCGGCAGGCGGCGGCGCGGGCGCGACCCCCGGCTCCCAGGCCGCCGGTGGCGGCGGCGGCGGCGGCGGCGGCGGCGGCGGCGGGGGCGGCGCGGCCAGGGTGAGGACGCCGTTCTCGAAGCGCAGCAGCAGGTTCTGGTTGTGGATGGTCACGGTGCCCGCGAAGGCCGCGGCGGGGCCCGGGCTCGGACCCGGGCCGGCGATCGCGGCCGCGCCAGGGGGCGCCGGCATGCAGCGGGGGCCCGGCGCGGGGCGGCCCGCGGGGGTCGCGCCGCCCTCGTCCGCCGGGAGCCCGGGGCCCACGGCGGCCCCCACGTCGCCGGCCACAGGGTCCAGCAGCAGCAGGAAGAAGTCGTCGCCGCTGCCGCCGCCGTCGGCGGAGGCCTGGACCGGCCGCGGTGCCAGAGGGCTGGGGCCCGGGCCCCGCGAGGCCGCGCGGGCCGCCTCGCGCCGCCGCCCGGGCCCGCCATCTTGCGGCCCCCGGAGCAGCAGGACGCGGCGCGCGGGGGCCGGGCCGGCGCGCGGGTCGGGGCCGCCGTGGACGCGGCCGCCCGCCACGGCGCCCTGCCGCGTGCCGCGGACCGCGAGCAGCCGCGGGACCTCCATGTCGGCGTCGGGAGGCTCCGCCGGCTGCGGAGCCGCGACCCCGCCCCCTGCGCGGGCCCGAACACGCTCCTGAAAGGGAAAGAAGAAGGGCAATGCGCAGACAGCGGCCCTGTCGGGTGTCGAGACGCGCCGGACGCCACCGGGACCGCGATCCCGCCGGCCCACGCCTCGGCGGCCGCGCGCGGAGCCCGGGGGCAGGGCCTGGGGCCCGCGCGGCGCGGGCTCCCGGCTCGCGGGGCGGTGACAGGCGACCCGGCCCCGCCGCCGCCGCCACTGGGACCCGCCCGCGCCGCGGGGCCCCGGCCCGGCGCCCGCCCTCCCGGCGCGAGCGCGCGCCCTCCGTGCGTGGAGCGAGCTTTACCGGCTGGCGGGCTGGGCTCGGCGCGGCCGACGGCCGGCGAGAGATGGTGCTGCGCGCGGAGAGAGCGCGGGCGCGTCCGCCTCAGGCTGCCTCAGCGCCGGCGGCTGCCGCGGGAAGCGGATGTCTGCGCGGCCGTCCGTCGGCTGTGGGCGCGCTCCTCCCCGGCCCACTTCCGGATCCGGAGCTGTCCCGAGCTAGGTCCTCGGGAGAATTCGGCGCGTCCTTGGCTGTGTCGTTCCGCCGGGGCCAGGATTCCACGAGGGAGGGCGGGGCCGACACGCAGGCGCACCGCGCAGCCGCCAGCGCCGCGCGGGGGAGGGCGCGGGCCGCGCGGGAAGGGGCACACCCGGCGGGCTCCCCTCCCCCGCGGCCCCCCGATCCCACACTCTGTCCCCACCCCGTCCCTGGCCCCCGCCACGGCACGCCTCCCGGCTCTCGCGCAGCCCCGCGCGGACCGTGCCGGGGTGACGCCGGGTGCGCCGGCCCCGGGGGTCCGGCCGCGAGGACCGCTTCGCCGCGGCGTGGTCGAGCCCCAGGCCGGCCGCACCGCCGGCCCGAGAGACAGGCCCACGCTCCGTGGCGACAGCCCGGGCCCGCGGCCCGTCCCCCTGCTTCCGGGTGCGGCGGCCCAGGCTCGGGGTCACTTCGGGGTGTGTTGGCACGGGGCGCCCGGGGATGTGGGCTGTGAGTGCGGTGCCCCTCCCGTCCGCTGTCCTCGGCGAGCTGTCCTCGGTCTCGGGGCCACGAGACCGCGGGGAACCCGTCGCGTCGAGATCCCTGCTGCCCGCCCTCCGTGAGCGGGGACGGGCACTCGCCGCCCTCTGCACCCCGAACAGAATCAGGGCTTTCGCGCACAACGAACTGCTGAAGCCCCGTCCGCGTGTCCGCCAGCACGACGTGCTCCGGGGGGAGCGCCTGCCACGTCCGTCCGCGGGAGAGGGGCGCCGCGGTGCTCACGGGCCGGCAGTGCGGACCCCTGCCTGGCCGCAGCCGGCATCATACCCCGTGCGGGGAGAAGGCCAGCCGGCGGCCGGGAGGTGAGTCGTGACACGGGGGGAGGGGGCGCGTTCCTGGACCCTGTCGCGGGCCACAGGGGGCCCGGGGTGGCACTGCCAGGCGCAGGCCGCGAACCGGCTTCTGCTGGCCTTTACCACCAGGTTGGGGTGGGGGGGTGACGGGGAGGTCCTTGGAGGGTCCCATAGCCGCACTCCAGGGACTGGGGGGCGCGTGAGTTTGCTCCCTCGGGGGCGCCGTCCCGGCCCGGCCGCTGCCATCGCAGTCTCCACCCCCCCTCGTGCGGCGGACACTACCCACGCAGTCCTTTTCCAGCGCCCCGTTCTCCGCCGCCGGGGCCGACCCGGCGGCCAGGGGATGCGGTGGGTGCGACCTTCGGTGCCCGGACGGTGGCGCCAAATCCCCGCAGCCCGGGATGTGGCGTGGCCGTGCTCTACTCTTTCCTAGACAGATGCAATGCAGGGGCTTCCGAGTGCGTTTCTCTTCATTTTCCTGCAAGTGTTCGAGAGCTGCCGATCCCGCCCTGACTGAGGCTCACAGTCTCGATCACGACCAGTTATAGGCCCTGAGGACCCCCGCATCCCCTCCCCGCAGCCCTGCACGCGCATCGCTGCGTCCCTGGCCACCGCCTTTCACCGCTCCCACACTCTCCACAGTCTTGTGTGGATGGCTGCTTTTTGAAGAAATTTATTTATTTTAATTAGGCTCAAGTATATGCTACATCGGAGAGACAGCTGTTCAGTTCGTCAAAGATCCACCCAATTGCTCCCTCGGTCCCCTGACCCTCCACCTAGCCATGGATTTCATGCTCACTGCATGTCCTGACCCTGCTCCCCATCCCGGTGACCATCCACCAGCTGCTGATTTGCTCTTCTTTAGCCCTTCACCCCATTCTCCCAGCCCCCTAACCCCCCTCCCCTCTGTCCGTCACCAAACTGTCCACTGTATTTGTGACTGTTTTTGATCAGTTCTTTTTGTTCCTTCCATTGTGCATATAGGTGAAATCGTCGGTGTTCACCTTTCTCTGACTTACATACCTTTTGGGTCCATCACAGCGATATCTTTTTCCATGCCATTCCTTTTAGTCTGTGTGTGTGTGTTTTCATCTGAACTCAGTCTCTTGTAGGCAACATGTAGGGGCCTTGTTTTCCATTCCATCCGTGCACTCTATCTTTTAGTTGGAGCACTTGATTCTGTTCCATGGGGAGACTGCTTCATAGGAATGTAGTCCTTTCAGTTCTTTCCTCCTGGTTTTTGGTACCTGTGTTTGCTTCTTAAAGGAGGCCCTCCAGCATTTCCTGTAATACTGGCTTGGTGCTGATAGATCCCCTTAGCTCATTGGTGTTTGGGAAGCTCTCAGTGATAGCTTTGCTGGATAAATTATTCTCGGTTGTAGATCCTGGGGCTTCATCCTGTCGCATATTTTTTGCCAAGCCTGTCTGTCCTGCATAGGTTCTGCTGAGACGTCAGCTGCCAGTCTTAGGGGTTTTCCCTTACATGGAATTGTCTGTTTGTCTCTTGCTGCTTTTAGCATTCTTTCTTTGTGTTTAACCTTTGGCATTTCAAGTAAGATGTGTCTTGGTGTGGGCCTCGTTGGATCCCCGAAGTTTGGAATGGGCTGAGCTTCCTGCGGTTTTATGCCCGTTTCCGTCAGCGGGATGGGGCAGTTTTCTGTCACTATTTCTGCCCACGGCTGTCCAGCGTCTTGACTTTCTTCAGCTAGGCCGGTCAGACGGATGTTTGCAACCTTAACAGTGAGTGTCCCATATGCTCCTTGAGTTATTTCTATGGTCTTGCCATCTTTTCTCTTGCCATTCTGTGATTGAGCGTCCTTGGCTTTCCCATCCTCTAGGTGGGGCATTTCGTCCTCTCCTTTCTTCACTGCGTTGATTCCCTGTCTGTTCCAGTTAATAGGCTTCTCATCTCAGATAATGTGTTCTTCATTGTGGTTCCCTTTTATAGTTTCCATTTTCGTGTCTTTCTCTCTTTGTTGAAGTTCTCACTGAATTTATCTACGCTTCCCAAAAGTTCGCTGAGCATCTTTATAACCCATGTTCTGAACTCTGCATCTGTGAGATCACCTGACGCCATCATGTCTTGGTCTCAGTTCTGTCCTCTTATACGGTTTCTGCCGCCTTCCCTTCCTTTTGGCTGCCTTTCCGTGTCTGTTTCCATGTGCTGGGCGAAGCTCCTGAGTCTCCCGGTCTTATCAGTGTGGATTTGTGAAGTCGGTGTCCAGCGGCACAGTGCTGAGAGGGGTTCAAGCTGCAGGCCAGAGTCAGCCCCTGCCTCTGCCCCTCCGGGGCCACCTGTTAAGATTCAGCCAGCACCCCACAGCTGCTGTGCTTAGAGTTGCCTCCCGAGCAGCCCTTGTGGCCCTACGTGCCCTCGTCGCGCACGTGACAGAAACAACGCTGCGGGTTCTCCCAGAAATCAAGTAAGTCTGTCACGATGACGTACTCTGGACCCAGGGACTTGTATCATGGGGATGGGATCTGGGACCCACTGGGTCTGCTATAAGAGGGAGCTGAGCTCAGAGTCCATCCATCGAGTGACCTCCACACGCCAGTCCTCTGATCGGTGGATCGCAGTGACGTTTGGGCTGCCCTGGAATTCGTGTCCGTTGGGAAGACGTGTCACAGTAATCCCCCCAGAGTCTACTTATTTCCTTCTCCCCAACATAAGGCGATAGTTCCCTTCGGGAAAGACTGGGAGAAGTATTTACGGTATATTTTGCGGGGAGGTGTGAGAGTAGCGGGGTCCTTTGTCAGTGGGACCCACTGTCTCCTTCATTTGAGGGTTCCTGGGTCCGTATAACTGGCTTGAGCCTGGAAGTTGACTGCGGGGCTCTGTACTGTTATCGTGCAAGTTCCACGCCTGTTCGCTCGACCTAGAACCCTTCCACGTGTACATATCAAGTAAGAACATCGCTGCTGCCCATTTGCTTTGCTTCTGCGAACATCGTGGCCCCCAAGCACCCGGCACCGTGGGTGTCTGCGTCTTAGGTTATTGTGCAGAGCTCAGGGCGGCTTCACTCTGCCGGTGTTGACAGTGACCGCACGTGTCCGCTCTCTCAGGCTGCCATCAGGGAGTCGCCCATAATGGTGGCCGAAACACCAGGGACAGCTGTTGTCTCACAGTTCTGGGGGTCAGAATCCAGAGATCCAGACTCAGGCCTCCCTCGTTTATTGGAGGAGGTTGTCTGCCTCGGGCGGTCTTCCCTCCATGCGTGTACGTGCCTGCGTTTAAATGTCCTGCTTTCCAAGGCCACCGGATACATGGGAATAGGGGCTACCCTGATGCTGCCATTTCAACTACATGACCTCGTTCAAGGTCTTGGGTCCAAATGTGGCGGCAGCATTAGGGACCGGGTTAATGAATTTAATACTTGCACTTAGGGGAGATGTAGTGGTGGAGCCCGTAATGGCACAGCAACCTTGTCTGTGTGGCTCACGCTGCCATGTGTCCCCTGATGCTCGGGACCGGATGAATTTCAATCGTGCCGCAGTTTCCCAATTCGGTGCCGGTCCTTCCCACTGTAAACCGTGTCCTGTGGGGAAGAGGGACCGCGGGGCTCTGCCAGGGTGTCTGGGTGGCCCTCCCTAGGTCACGTCTCACAGTCACCGAAAAGGGTGTGGCTCCTGGGCCTTCCTTGGTGGGGTGAGCAGGTCTCAGAAGGTAAATGCACAGTCGCATCCTCAACGCTCCCGCTCCTTGAATCCTTTTCCCTAGAGTGTAACAGTGCCGTTCTGAAGGTTCAGCTTCCTTTCTGTCTAAGGCGCTTCGGGGTCCATGTTTCAGCCAAACACCCAGACGAACATTTTCCCCCGGGAGGGGCGACAGTGAATTCAAAATCTGCCCAGTGGACCCCTATCAAAACTTTAGTCCGGATGCTACTTTATGGTGCCCTCTTCCGGTGTCCCCCATCCTGAAGATCTGTTCACATGTGTTCGCCCCAGAATTACATGGAGAACCTCAAAAAACCATGCACTTCTCTTGGAGAGTAACCCTCCTTCCTCCCCGTGGGTCACATTTTGTACGTCACGTTTCAGAGCCTGCGGGCATGAGAGTCGAGTGACAGTGTGGAAGCTGGAAAATGACTGCTTGAAATGTATTCCTTGCTGGAAATCACCATTTGACTCTCGCCGTGGGAAAACAGGCTATCGCCCATAGGAACATAACATTCTCATAATAAGCTTTCTGCTTCTGTACCCCCACTTGCACGCCCGACCTGTGGGTTGACAGGTAGTGATTAGAAGAAAAATCGACCTTTGTGTTCAGACAGAATGAAGAACGGGGTTAAGGCCTAAAATCCCTGTTCTTCTACATTTCGCTGCTGCTTGATTTGGGGGTCTCATGCACTTCTGGCAGACCCAGGTGGCTGAATAAAGAGTGCGTTTCCTATAACTCACTGATTTCTGGTGGTCCGTGTGTCTATCGAGGGCTGGCGGCTACAACATTTGGAGACCATGGGACGCCGCCTCCAGTGCCGTGTTGTCGGGTTCTGTCTATTGTCTCTGGTCCTGTCCAGGTTGTAGGTGACGGACTTCTCTGGGTCCATATACACCCCGGTAATTGTTCTTGTCTGAGTATCTGATTGTTCTCATCTGAGCGTCTTTTTTGTGTCTTCTGCACAAGCGATGTGGGGAAGACTGAGTTCACAGAAGACACCCTGGGGGTTTCTCCTGCGACATTTCAAAGAAGGGTTTGTAGAGGGGGCTGATGAGTGGCTGTCTGTTGGCGTAAACTGGCCTCCAGAGGGTCCCTTTGACAAGGGTTTGGTGAGGAACGTTTGGAAGATTGTCACAGGAGACCTGGGACACCCCGATCAGTTTCCCTCCATTGATCAATGGTTAAACCTTGTTCAGAACGCCCCCTTCTTGGCTCCGCCAGTGTGCCCTCTCTCTAGGGGCACGAATTTAATTGTGGGTACCCCCAAACATGCAGCCACTGAATCTCCAAGACAGCCCAGGTCCTCGGTCCTCCAATCTCCACCGGAGGGCAGTGACCTTCCCCCACCCTATAATCCAGGACAACAGAGACCAAATAGCACCGCCTCACCTCGGGCCTGGGCAGGTAACCCCTATGGGCCTCCCGCTCCCTCTCCGGGTGGGGCACCAGCCGATACCACCACCCCGGCCATCCTCCCCTTGTGAGAAGCAGCGCCCCAGGGGTACCACACAGACAGGCCCTTTAGGGTTTACGTGCCTTTCTCAACTAGTGAACTGTACAACTGGAAGCCGCCTGTCTCTGAGAAACCCCAGGCATTACTGGGACTCTTAGAAAGTGTCTTTGAGACTCACCGCCCCAGTTGGGAGGGCTGTCAACAGCTTTTAGTTACCCTCTTCACCACGGAGGAACGTGGACACAGTGGGGCGGAAGCACAGAAGACAGCTGCGGGAGGGAGGACAGCTGAGGAAGCAGGGAACAGACCGAGGAGGAATCTCCCTCCACACGCCCAGACTGGGGACACAATTCTCAGGCGGGGAGAACCGCATTAGTTCGGCACCACCAAATTCTAATGGGGGAATTAGGATGGCTGCCTGCCAGCCAACTAACCTATGTAAGGTAACAGTTTATACAGGGAGGGAGCGCAGGAATCCCCTGGAGCGTTTCTTGGACGAGTTGTACCGGGTATACACCCCCATTGATCCTGAAGCCCCTGAGAACCAGCAGGCAGTTAATACAGCCTTTGCTACTCAGACAGCCCCTGGTATCCGGCATAAATTGCAAAAGAAATGAGAAGGTTTTGCAGGGACGAATCGAACCTGTCCCAACTTATTGAGATAGAGCGGTTCAACTCGGGGAGGCACCGGATGACCCCAAACATAGGCTAAAATCCAAAGCTACTGTCGTCATCCCCGCCAATCTGCTGCCAGACCCAGACCCCGAGACCCCCGTTCATGACTGCATGGGTTTCACTGACGCCGTGTGTTCCTCGCGGCCAGCCCTCAGGGGCTCCCCTCTGCCTGAGGCTGATGAAGTTCTGTTCACGGACGGGAGCGGCTTCATGGAGGTTGGAAGGACGTGTGCTGGGGCAGCGTCATAACTCTGACTGGCACCATCTGGTCACATGCTCTTCCTCATGGGACTTCTGCTCAAAAGGCAGAACTCATGGCCCTCTGAGGCACTAAGATGGGGAAAGGATAAGGCAGTCACGATATACACCAACGGCCGATAGGCCTTTGCCCCTGCACAGGTACACGGAGCCGGCCCCAGGGAAAGAGGGCCTCTGACCTCAGCTGGGAAGGACATTAAGAGCAAGGAGATCTTATCCTTACTTGAAGCCACAGAGATGCCTAAGGCTGTTGCTGTTGTTCTTTGTAAAGGACATGAAAAAGGGAATAGTCCCGAGGCTGAGGGAAACCGTCAATCCCATGCAGAGACAAGAACAGCGGCCACGAGGCCAGTGGGTCCCCCACCGCATCCACTGACTATTGTCCCTTACCCAGGGCTGCCTCCGTCTCCGACCTATGCGGCGGAAGAGGACATATGTTTTCAAGACAAAGGAGCCATTGGGAACCAGCAGGAGTGGTAGACAACCCCAGATGAAACAACTGGGCTCTCACGGCCCTTGGAAGGACTCTCCTCCCTCAGTTGAATCAGACCACACACCTAGGGTGAACTAAGATGCTCCAAGCTTTTGACCCCTACTTTCACTTGTTAGAAGGGAGAACCACAGAGGAGATTGCTTCACAATGCCCAGCTTGTGCCCAAGTTAATTTGAAGAAGAAGGAGGAGGAGGAGGAGGAGCAGGAGGAAGAGGAGGAGGAGGAGGAGGAGGAGGAGGAAGAAAGAAGAAGAAGAAGAAGAAGAAGAAGAAGAAGAAGAAGAAGAAGAAGAAGAAGAAGAAGAGGAGAAGAAGAGAAGAAGAGGAAGAAGAGGAAGAAGAAGAAGAAGAAGAAGAAGAAGAAGAAGAAGAAGAAGAAGAAGAAGAAGAAGAAGAAGAAGAAAGAAGAGGAAGAAGAGGAAGAAGAAGAAGAAAGAAGGATAAGGAGAAGAAGAAGAAGAGGAGGAGGAGGAGGAGGAGGAGGAGGAGGAGGAGGAGGAAGAAGAAGAAGAAGAAGAAGAAGAAGAAGAAGAAGAAGAAGAAAGAAGGAGAAGAAGAAGAAGAAGAAGCAAAGAAAAGAAGAAGCAGAAGCAGAAGAAGCAGAAGTAGCAAAAGAAGTAGAAGCAGAAGAAGCAGAAAAAGCTAAAGAAGCAGAATCAGAAGCAGAAGCAGAAAGAGTAGAAGAAGAAGAAGCAGCAGAAGCAGAAGAACCAGAAGAAGCAGAAGGAGAAGCAGAAGAAGCAGAAGCAGAAGCCGAAGAAGAAGAAGAAGAAGAAGAAGAAGAAGAAGAAGAAGAAGAAGAAGAAGAAGAAGAGAAGAAGAGGAAGAAGAGGAAGAAGAGGAAGAAGAAGAAGAAGAAGAAGAAGAAGAAGAAGAAGAAGAAGAAGAAGAAGAAGAAGAAGAAGAAGAAAGAAGAGGAAGAAGAGGAAGAAGAAGAAGAAAGAAGGAGAAGGAGAAGAAGAAGAAAAGGAGGAGGAGGAGGAGGAGGAGGAGGAGGAGGAGGAGGAGGAGGAGGAGGAAGAAGAAGAAGAAGAAGAAGAAGAAGAAGAAGAAGAAGAAGAAGAAGAAAAGAAGAAAGGAAGAAGAAGAAGAAGAAGAAGAAGAAGAAGAAGAAGAAGAAGAAGAAAGAAGGAGAAGAAGAAGAAGAAGAAGAAGAAGAAGAAGAAGAAGAAGAAGAAGAAGAAGAAGATGATGAAGATGAAGAAGATAGAAGAAGATGAAGAAGATAGAAGAACATGGGCATAGGGAAAGAGGAACTTATCCGGGGGACCACTGGGAAGTCGATTTCCCTGAGGTAATCCTGACTGTGGGGGGCTACAAACATTTACTTCTTTTTATAGACACCTTTTCAGGATGATAGAGGCCTTCACCACCAGGAAAGCAACTGCCTTAGTAGTTCCTAAGAAACTACTACAAGAAATATTCCCTCGATTTGGTCTCCCTGGAACTATAGGGTCGGATGACGGGCCAGCCTTCGGAGCAAAGGTATCGCAGCAATTGGCTAGCTACCTACATTGGCCGTGGAAACTCCACTGCACCTACTGGCCCCAAAAGTTCGGGCCAAGTAAAGCGAATGAATCGGACCCTAAAAGAGACATTAGTCAAGTTAGGATTAGAAACTGGTTGGACCTGGGTAGAACTTCTTTCTCCCCTTTGCTCTTCTCCGAGCCAGCTGTACTCCATATATTAACAGATTCACCCCATTTGAAGTTTCCTTTGGAAAACCCCCACTTTAGTACCTAGAATAAAAGATGTGAAAAAGGCAGAACTACATAATCTTGTCTTATGTCTTTACAGGCCCTTCAAAGTGTGCAGGAGGAGATTTGGTCCCAGGTTCGTGCTGTCCCTCAGCTCCGGAGGACGGACTTCCCCATCAGTGTCAGCCTGGGGACTCTGTGTGGATCCGGAAGTTCACTTCCAAGGGACTAGAACCCAAGTGGAAAGGACCCTTCCCTGTCTACCTGACGACGACACCCGCTGCAGTTAAAGTGCACGGCATCCCATCATGGATTCATCACTCCCACGTGAAGGTGGCTCAAGGGTGGACAGCTCAGGAAGATGGGCCCTTAACCCTAAGACTCAAGTGTACACAAGTCTAGCCCTCTGTTTCTTCCTTTTCTCCTCTTTAGCCCAGGCATTCGACCAGCCACAAACCAGAACCAGAAGGAGCAATAACAACTTTGCTGATGACAATACACAAGGTCTTAAATAAGACCACCCCAGACCTAGGACCAGATTGCGGTTTTGCCTAAACCCCAAACCCCCTTACTATGTCGGGGTAGGAACCCCCCTAAATTTAACTGAACTCTGCAGGCTGGAACTTCAAGCCAATGCACTAGCAGAAGTGATCCTCCAAAATAAGAGGTTTAAATTTATTATTGTTAGAACCAGATGGATTATTTTTTGGCTCTGGGTGAAACCTGTTGCTTCTATGCCAATAATTCTGGATTAATTAGAGAAAGTTTACTGCTGGCACAGAGAAATTTAGGTGGCAGGAAAAAACTAAGACTAAAATGAAAGAACTAGTTTCATAGGATATTCAGTTGGTCACCATGGCTAACAACCCTTCTGTCTGCTGTACCTGTAATCCTCCTCCTCCTCTTGTTAACTTTTGGCCCATCTTTTCTTAATTTCTTCTTTGCATATGTAAGGAACAGAATTAATTCTCCTAAACTTTTAGTATAACAGAATAGAGGCTATGAGCCAATTCCGCATGAAGAATCAAAGATTTGATTTTCTGCTGAGGCCAGTGGGGGATGTGGTGGCTGGAAAATGACTGCTTGAAATGTATTCCTTGCTGGAAATCACCGTTTGACTCTCGCCATGGGAAAACAGGCTATCGCCCATAGGAACATAACATTCTCATAATAAGCTTTCTGCTTCTGTACCCCCACTTGCACGCCCGACCTGTGGGTTGACAGGTAGTGATTAGAAGAAAAATCGACCTTTGTGTTCAGACAGAATGAAGAATGGGGTTAAGGCCTAAAATCCCTGTCCCTCTACATTTCGCTGCCGATTGATTTGGGGTCTGCGTACCCCTGGCAGATCCACCAGCTGGGGAATAAAGAGTGCGTTTCCTATAACTCACTGATTTCTGGTGGTCCGTGTGTCTTTCGGGGGCTGGCCCAGGGGCAACGAAGGGTTCTGCAGGTGGGGCCTGAGGAGAATCAGGGGTGTCTGTCAAGACAGCTGCCTCAGTGGAGGCCACTAGGGGTTCCTCGGGCAAAGAGGTTGATGGTCCTCAGACACGGTGGAGTGGCAAAGCCGCCTCATTAGAACCCAGTCATTGAAACAAAACCACAGAAACCCTGGTCATCGGTGCCCTCCGCCTTCATCGAGATCTCCCCCACATTACCCCTTCCAATTTCCAGGACCCCAAAACTTTGCAGTCTATAGTCTCCCTGTAACAGCGGCCACCGCCGGAGATTAGAAAGCTCAGTTTTGAGAGTTCAGCCAGCTACAGGATGAAACTCTGTGATCTGGTTTTCAGAAATCTCAGCTGTGTGGATACAAGGTATAGGGCTTGCCTTCCGACCAGACGTGGAAGACGTTCAGTACTTTAAGGGGTGCTCGATCTGGGCTTTAAAATCTTTGATCTCGTCCTCCCTCCCCGGGCCTGCCCATTTAGTCTAGTTTGATGACAAGCAGCCAGGCAATCTCATTACAGTCACTAGTATGACAAAACTGTTCTAAGGTACCAGATGCATGCTCACTGAGAACCTGGCCTCTTATACGTATTTGGTTAGAGAGATCAAATGGTGATAATTCGTGTCTCTCCACTCCGCATCGGTCACAGATATCAGCACTCTTTTACTCCTGGACATAGCCGGCCTTGCAATCTGATCATGTACAGACCCAGAGCAAGAACCCCAGACACAATACAGAAAACACAGACTTAAGATTCTCTTCCTCTAGACACGGGCTTGGTACCGAAATCTGTTTTACTGAGGGTTGTACAGAATAGCGGATATTTCCCGTTAGATCTGTTTCTGTGAAGAACCAACACACACGCAGATGTACAGATCATAAATGTATGTATGTATGTATATGTATGTATGTGTGTATGTATGTATAGAGAGAGACAGAGAGACAGAGACAGAGAGGCAGACCGACCAGAGGAGAGACAGAGTCAGAGAGAGAGGTGAAGGAATTCGCCCCTGTCGTGGGGGTTGGTAAAGCTGAAGTCTGCATGGCCCCTGGCAGGCTAGGAATTCTGGCGAGAGTTGATGTAGCAGTTTTGCATCCAAACAGTCTGGAAGCAGACCCCTTTCCTCCTCTGACGCTCTCCAACTTTTGTCTTAAAGCCTTGGATGCACCGGATGAGGTCTAGCACATCACAGAGGGGGACCCGCTTTCCTAGAGTTCTCCCGAATGAAATGTCAGTATGTGTCTAAAATCCCAGATCACAAAAGTCCTTAAACTGGGATTTGGCAGACAAGCTGGGAGGCATGGCGGAACGCTGTGCCGCGGGGAATAAACCATTCAGGTGGAGGATGTTGATGTTTGACTCAAAGTCTGAATGTATGCATTTTCCTAGTGTGTGTGTGTGTGTGTGTGTGTGTGTGTGTGTGTGTGTGTGTGTTTTAATCGTGTATTCATGGATGCCTAGCTAGGTTCTAGACATGGCTCAGAATGACAAAGCAGGAATGCTTCACCCTGGGCCCCCTTCTATCACTGAAATGCCAGAATTTCAAAATGCAGGGGAAACAGGGGACTAGTCCTCTTAAACCCTAACAGATGGTAAAACGGGTAACACTTTGTTTTCACCCCCAGTATGGAAATGGAGAATAATTTGCACAAGAGTGTCTAGTCTCTGGCCAAGATGTGGAAGGTAAACACAGATCCAACCACACTTTTGTAAGCCTGCCTCGGTTATTCATCAGCTTCACACAGCGCTTGTTTGGGCATGGATTTGTAGAGAGAGAGCACAGCCTACCGCCTGCTCATAAGGAGTTTGGGAAAGCAGCACTCCTGTCCTCTCTCCCACACACAAATATGGAAACCCGAAAATCAGTTCGTAAGCCTAGGTGTCAGAAAATTCAGCTCACAAGGCAAATCCCTTCCTGCAAAGTGGAGCGAGAGGCAAATTCAGAGAGGGGCAGCGAGCAGGAGCAGACAGTGCTTCAGGGTCACTGATTGATTGATCGGTCATTGAATCGTCGCTGGGGGTCGATCACCGATTGACTCGAGAGAGAAAAGCTCCCTGAAGCCCAGTCTCAGGGGGCTCTCCAGACTGACCCGAGTTTTCCTCCGGAAGCCCCACGGGGCTCCCAAGGTGAAGGCCATAGACACATGCCTGCATTCTCCCGGGGGGCGGGGGGGACATCCATCGGGAGACGTGCCCCCAGCACCCTGTCCTTGCCGAGCCCTGCATCCGGAAGGAAGGAACTTCCCAGAGCCTGGGCGGGTGTGGGAGAGGAAGGGCCCCCCTCGGGGCTCTGGCTGTGTGGCCTGCGAGGTGGGGGATGGTACCGGGAAACGCCAGCGCCCCCTGTCCTTCCTGTATCGCCTCCGTGGGAGAGGGAAGCTGAGAAGTAACTCGTGCGACTCGGGGACCCGGGGTGGGGGCCCCCAGAGACGGAGGCCCAAGCGTGGGACCAGGGGACACGCCTCCCCGCCTCCCCGCGCCCACCTCCCCCCACCTCAGTGGGTCTCCTGCACAGTAGCAGCGGGTCGCAGCCAGGAGGAAGGCTCAGACCCTGATTCAGAAGCAGCTTTTCGTGGAACCCGGGACAAGGGGGGCTGATCCGAGGTGAGCGGGGTTCTTTAGCCCCTGGCACCTGCGGTCACAGACGACCAGAACCCAGACTGACTCGCCCCTCGCCTGGCGAAAGCGCACGCCACGGGCCTTGAAGGTCCCGCCGATGTGCACAGACCCCGCCTCAGGAGTCGCAGCGAACGTCCCAGCCAGACTCAGCCACGGCCGCCCTTAGGTGTCCTCACACGGAGAACCCCAGGTCGCCGGCATGGATGTCGCCGAGGGCCTCCCGTGGCTCGGAAGGTGGACAATGTGCAAGGCCAGGTGGCTAAGGAGCACGGTGGAAACTCGGACACTCAAAGAGGCGGCGGAAATAAAAATAAAATAAAATATACACTAAAATAACATAACACAACAAACAAAGGCTGCATAATCGGTCCCGCAGATGTGTACCTCTCGTTGCCTCTCGGAGGCACTACCAGTTCTGAATCGTGGGCGTGACCCTCAGGCAGAGCAGGTGACGCCTTTGAGTGTTTGCTATCAGCTAAGGGATAGGCCAAAGTGGACAGAAACCTTCCCCAGGACCCCACGGCTCTTCCCTAAGCGAAGAGTAGAATTCACAGGGCTGAGGCGTTTTAACCACCGAGAGGTTTTCAGGTGCCCAGCCCTAAAGGAAGCGACGTGCCTGCCGTGTGCACCATTTGTCCTAAAGGTGGCCCCTTTCACGAGGGCTCTTTTTCCTATGTGAATGTAGGATGTGGCGTGACACGCGGGTTCCTCCTGTGTGTGAAATCGTGTGACGACCACGTCCCATGGGACGCGGTTCCCTGTCCTCGGGCAAGACCCAGGTAGGCTTAGCCAGACGCCTACGGCAAAGCCACCCCGCGGGAGGAGCGCCACCCCGCTCCGGGTGCGAACGTCAAAGGTCGGGGGACTGAGAAGGAGGGACGGGGACTGAGAAGGAGGGACAGGGACCTCGGCGACGGGGAAATTAGGCCGCATAGCTTCAGGGGACCGACGAGTGGAGGACTTTCCGTGGGGTGTCCATTTGATTGGATGACAGACACGCTGACTGCACGGAAGCAGGTGTCGGGAGGGGCACCGGTGGGGGAGGCATGGGGGTCGCCATGGCTGGGGGGAAGGTGCCCCACACCTTCCGGGTCTCACTCAGCGTCTCCTTCCCCCAGCCTCGTCGGGACTGTGAGGGGCGGGTTCTGCGGTGCACGCGCAGCGCAAAAGCCGTTCCTTTCCTCGGCCCGGCTGCCCGGATCTGCGGCTCCGAGAGCATGTGCTTGCTTTAACGGAAATGCTAAAATGGCCGTGTGGGGCGTTTGGTCTTCAATTTCCTTCTCCCCGCCCCGACCCCCACCCCACCCCCACCATGAGCCAAATGGTTGATTCTGATGATAATGCACCCTGCGGGGCTTCTGAGTTGAGCTCAGGGAGTGTCCGCGCCCCAGGAAGGGTGTGGGGGGAGGGCCTGCTCTCTTACTGTGCAAATCTCTGCCGCTACCTCCCTCCGAGGTCGCTTCCATAGAGGTGCTTGTGAGGAGGGGGAGGAGGGCCGGTCAGCGCTAGCTCCTGCACATGGCAAACCCTTCGCATCGCCTGGAAGCAACGCCAGATGTTGTCTAGAACCACTTTTAAGCACGTCCCCGTGAAGACAAAGCTGGGACTGCCATCCAGTGAGCTTCCTTCTGAAACAGCGCGGTAGAGACCCCCCAGGACTGCAGTGGGCCAGAGTCCCAGGAATCCATCGTTAAAACACCTGCGGGTTACAGGGTTGATGCTACCAAGTGTCGTAGGGTGTTCTGTTGGGACGCCCGACCCCCGAGTCGACCATGTCAATACGCTAAGTGTGTGCGGCCTGTCAGAGCCTGGTTTCCAAATCTTACCCCCGGGGATCCCTTTGGAGAGCGAATGCCTGTACCCGCGGAAAAGGATTCAGGGTTACCCTTCAGCACTTTCCCCCAACCCCGAAAACCATCCTGGGGCCCACCCGGCCCCGGGCAGACACGGAAGCAGCGACATTCATCTCCGTCTTGGGAGTGACCGCTCCTCGACCATCAGAGCGAGTCTGGAGGAAATGCTAAGGTCTCGACATGT
The DNA here is from genome assembly GCA_030015415.1 of Cynopterus sphinx. Lineage (NCBI taxonomy): Eukaryota > Metazoa > Chordata > Mammalia > Chiroptera > Pteropodidae > Cynopterus > Cynopterus sphinx. The sequence continues at coordinate 81,317,841 of CM057388.1, forward strand.
CCCCTGCAAAGTCGAAGGGAACCCGGGGCGGGGGAGAGGGCAAATCCAAGTACCCAGGCAGCGCAGACTGAGTCAATAGGCTTTATTGGTGACACGGGGCTGTGTCTCCCTCGGGGCACCCCACCTCTCCCCCGCCGTAGGTGCGATCTCGGGCCCCGAGCCCCGAACGCCGGAGCAAGTTGGGCTGTCACTGGGCGCCAGGGAGCGCGTGGGGCCGTCGGAGCTGGCGCTCTGCTGCTCACCGGGTGCCGCGGGGGTCTCTGCAGGCCGTGCTTGGCTCTCGTCCTCCGTGTCGCGGGCGTCGCGGCGGTCTCGGCGCTGGGCTTCGGGCGGCGAGGGGGGACGGCAGCGTAGGCCCCGGCAGGCGCTGGGTCCGCGGCGAAGCAGCGGGCGGCAGGGCAGGGCGCCGGCGTCGCAGCGGCTGCCCACGCCGCGCCCCGGGAGGGGGTCGCGCCCGGGACGGGCAGGTCCGCGCGGGCCGCCGGCGGGCTGGGGCGGCGGGGCTCTGCGGGCGCGGCGCGCAGCGGGGGCCGCGGCGGGCTGGCGGGTCTCGGGCCTGCTCGTCGGGCGCCGGGCGTCGGGGGCCCCGGGCCGGGCGACGCTGGCCTCGCGGGGCGGCTGCGCGGGCGCATGTCGAAGGCGTGGGGGTAGCGCCGGGTCTCCACGGCGGCGGCGGCGGCGGCGGTGGCGGTGGCGGCGGCGGCTGGGTCCTCTCCGCGGTCGCTGGGCCAGCGGGGGCCGCGCGGGGCCGCGCGGCGGCTGAGGTCGCAGATGCAGCCGAAGGCACCGGAGGGCTGCAGGGCCCGGGCCCGGCCGCGGTGTGGGGCGCCGCCGGCCACGCTCGGGGGCCCGCGGCCGCGGCCCACGGCGATGGCCCATTCGGGGCGTAGGGGCGCTCGGTGTCCGGGCGCCCTCGTGGCGCGCCGCCGCGGGGCCCCGGGCGCTGCGGGCGCAGCGGTGGGTCAGGCGGCGCGGGCCGCTGCCGCCGTGGGGCGCGCGCGGGTGGTCTGCGGCGTCTCGGGCCTCGTCGGTGTTCTCGGTGTCCCGAGGACCGGGAGCGGGCTCGTGGCGGGCAGCGTGGGCGCCCCGGTGTTCGGGCGCGCGGTCGGCGGGAGCGCGCGGGTGGTCTGCGGCGTCTCGGGCCTCGTCGGTGTTCTCGGTGCCCCGAGGACCGGGAGCGGGCTCGTGGCGGGCAGCGTGGGCGCCCCGGTGTTCGGGCGCGCGGTCGGCGGGAGCGCGCGGGTGGTCTGCGGCGTCTCGGGCCTCGTCGGTGTTCTCGGTGCCCCGAGGACCGGGCGCGGGCTCGTGGCGGGCAGCGTGGGCGCCCCGGTGTTCGGGCGCGCGGTCGGCGGGAGCGCGCGGGTGGTCTGCGGCGTCTCGGGCCTCGTCGGTGTCCTGGGCACCCCGAGGACTGGGCGCGGGCTCGGGCTCGTGGCGGGCAGCGTGGGCGCCCCGGTGTTCGGGGGCGAAGTCGGCGGGAGCGCGCGGATGGTCTGCGGCTTCCCTGTCCCCGTCCGAGTCCTGGGCGCCCCGAGGACCGGGCGCGGGCTCGTGGCGGGCACGGTGGGCGCCCCGGTGTTCGGGGGCGCGGTCGGCGGGCGCGCTCCGGTGGTCGTCCGCCTCGGGATGCTCTGGTCCCCGGGGGCCGCGCGCACGGGCGCGCCACCAGCAGGGGAACCCCGGGGCGAGGAGGGCGCGGCCGCCGTCGGCCTGCTGGTGTGGCCGGTCCGGGCCCCAGCCGCGGCTGGCGCAGGGCCGGTCGCGGGCGTAGCGGCTGCCCCGCACGGCGGCGCCCCCCGGCCCCGTCACCGCGGCTGCCTCGACGCCGCGCGGGCAGCGCACCAGGTCGAACTCCACGGGCTCGCCTTCGTCTAGGCTGGGTCGGCTCTTGCGAGGGTTGTTCCGGGAGATGGCTGTCTGATGAACGAACACCTCTCCGCGGGTATCGTTCCGGATGACGAAGCCGTAGCCCTCCTTGACGTTGAACCACTTCACGGTGCCCTTCACGCGCCTGGCAAGGATGACCTTCGCCGCCGCGCCGTCGCTGCCCGCGGCCTGCGCCGCCGTGGGGACCGCGTCCCCGTCCACTCGATGTGCGGTCTCGCCGCCGCCGCCAGTCCAGGCCCCCAAGCGCTGCCGCGCGGCCGGGGGACGGGGGGAGTCCGGAGGCGCCCCCGCGGGGGTCGCCTGGTCCGCCTCACTCATGAGGCCGCCCTCCGTCTCCCCTGGGGGAGCGTCTCGGGCCAGGTCAGCCGTCCACCGCGGTGCCAGGTGGGGGGCAAGAGGTGTCCGGCCGGGGCCCTGGGCCCCGGAGGGTGGCAGCTGGGGGACCCGCAGACTCGGAGGCCGCAGTGGTCACCGCGGGCAACGGCGCGTGCGGGACCTGACGCCGCGGTGACGTCTCAATGGCGCCCGAGCCCTGGCTGGGGGTGGGGGAAGGGGCGGGGGCGGGGCCACGGGCTCCTGGCCCCTCGCGACCACGCCCCCGCCCCCGCCCCCCCCGGAGGAGTCGCCATCCCGGGCGCGCGAGGAGGCCGGCGCCTGCGCATCTGCAAGCCCCTCCGGGTCCGGTCGACGTGAGCGCACGCCCCGCCCCGCACCCCTCTCCCTGGGCTCGGGGCGCTCCCGCCCCGCACAGGTCACTGTCCCAGCAGCCTCTCGCGAAGCACTCGGGACTTCCGACCCCGCGGGCTCGTGGCCTCCGCGTGGACGGGGCGTCCTGCGTCCCGTGGACTTGGGACGGGACGGCGACCGCCGGGAAAGGAGACTCCCACCGGGAGGCCCTCTTCCTCGGGGTGGAGGGGGGACGGGCCCGGCCTGCTGGAGCGCGAGCGGCCACGAGACGGCCCTGGACCCAGTGTGGCTTCTCAGGCTCGGGCCGTCTCCTGATGTCGGGGCTTCTCCGTGCGAGTTTGCTGTGACCGGAGGATCCGGACGCCCCTTCCGGCCGCTGGCTTCTGGCGCTCAGCATGCGAGGTGCGAGCAGAGTGACCGTGGCCTTGGAGGTGGCGCTCCTGAGGAACGCAGAATCGAACCCCCCCACCCCCCCTTTTTTTTTTCAAATAGCTTAAGACCCTTTGAGCTTCCTCCCAAATGGGGGTTTTGCTTTCATCATAGAAGCTCCCCAAGAATTCACACTTAACTGTAGCCTTGACACTGCACTCGGGGCACCGCCAGGGTTCTGAAACATAAACGTGCTCAAGTGCTAGATCCGTTCATAGATATTTGACATATGTACGTGAATAGGTACTTACTGGTCGGGAAATTCAGTTCCACGTATCAGTAAGAGACGGGAAGACGAGCTGCGTTGGCCTAGCATTTGAGACTTTCAAAGACCTTTCCCATTTCGTGTGTGATCCTCGCAATAAACCCCTGCTGTAGGATACGAGGCAGATGCGGATTTCACGTGAGTTTAGGACGTGAGGGACAAGAGTCCGGAGCAAGACATTTTCTAGTCGGACTTCCCGTGGTAATTGTGGGTGAATCCCTAAATCTGATCCCAGATAGATTCCAACCAAGAGGCAGGTCTCTTCCCTCATGCACGGTCCTGGCTTCTGTTTCGTCTGATGTCAGAAGCTAGAAACTTCTCATGGAGATATCATTGTTCGGCACATTACAGCACAGCACCAAGAACCACCTCCGTCTTGCTCGTCTCCCCTGCTCAGACTCTCCATGGGAATAAAAATTGCAGGCTCACCCCTTGATCAGCTCCCGCCCCCTCCCATTGCAGTAGACTTCCGCCTTCAGCAGACAAGAAAGCAAACCCTGTCGTGGACCCTGGAATGTTTTCCTCACCGTGCCGGTGCAGTACAAGATGGAAAAAGGGGGGTCTAGTATTTGATATTATTGTTTAGGACACATTTCTTTTCAGGCACCCTCTTTTCCAGTTCTTATAGCATGAAATAAGTTGGCCCTTATCACTATCCTCATGTGAATGTGACTAAGCCAGGGCTGTACTTAAATGATGTGATCATGGCCACCACCTAGGCCAACCAGTAAGGGCAGAAACAGAAAAGTACCTGAAGCCTCTGGTCCTCTGGGTTCCAACCCACTGTGCTTCCCGATGGCAGCCCCTAGTATGTCTTCAAACTTTCTCCCTCTTGTCCACGTAGCTCTCTTCGCTGCTTCCCATCCAGGCCGTGCTCGTCCTCATCTCTCCGCCATTGTTCACTTCTCCATCGTTTTGCCTTTATCCTCTCCTATGTCTGTGTGAAACCCACCTGCCTTTGCAGACTTACTTTTACAGCCCCCTCCTACTAGCTTTCCAAACGCTCCCGTCCATGTTGATCCCTTTTCTCTCAAAGCAAGTTTTATGATTCCTGCTCAAGGTGGCTAATTAGGTGAACACTGTGCTTGCCTCCTCCCATGACCATATCAAAATTGCAACTAAATGATAGAACAGCCATCATTGAGAATCATCTGAAGACTGTGTGACTAGAAGTCCTATAACTGAGGACATACAGAAGCCAAGTTGAGACTGCTTGTGAGGGATGGAGTTGTGGAACAGGCTGGTCCTGCAGCCATGGTGTGGTGATGAGAATAAGGAGGGAGGAGGGCTATCTCAGCTGTGGAATTCCTGGCCCCTGAGCAGCAAGGGGTCCCAGGTCTGCACCAGGGTCCCAGCCCGAGTCACCGGTGCCAAAAAGAGGAGTCCCTATAACATCTGGCTGTGAAAACCAGTGGCGATTGCATACTCAAAACAATAAGAAAAAACATGTATGAAAAATTATCCATTGCAACCTGGTTTCCAATGGCAAGGCATTGGAAATAACCTCAGTTATCATGCATAGGAGAGTGATGGTGTAAACTGTGGTACATCAGCTAAGTGCTGTACTACGTGCCTGACAAAGAAGGAGGGGGCTCTTTATGAACGAATGTGGAGTGATTTCCAGGATATATTGTTAAGCGAAAAAATGTTCAGTTAAAAAAGAATATGTTATCTATACTTTATATAAGAAAAAGGAGGAAAGAGGCCCATATGTGAGTATGTACTCACTTGTACAAAAATGTAGAAATGGTAAATTAGGATCTTGTGTGATTGATTGTCTGCATGGTTTTCAGAGGAATGAAAAGTATAGAAAGAAGGGAGGGCCCCAGTACTTTTTACAGAATTTTTACTTATTGCACCGCATTAATTTTTTACATCCTTCACGTATTTAAATACATGAGTAAAAGCAAAGAGGATGGGAGAAACTCTAAATTGGAATACAACCAGTTAGGCTAAACTGGATCGTATTTAAAATAATAGTCATCAATTGCATAACCACGACGGAAGATTGGGTGGTGGTGGTGGAGAATAACCTACATCATTGGAGCACGTTACATGGACAATATGCTCCCAGAATAAATAATTAAGAACTTTGAATAAATTGCTGGCTATGATTCTGTGGGTTCTTCTTGGAGTCGTGCTTGGCAAATCTGGAACTACATGATATGTATTTTAGGACTCAGCAAATAAATAAATATATAGTGAATAATGGGAGCCAGGTTTCTCACTGTCAGAGAAAGGAATCACAAATATGGAGGAGAAGGGAAAATAAACCCCGTGATGGTATCTGATAATTGGAGATAACAGTTGACACTCAGAATCAATACAACTGTTCCGGCCAGCTGTCTTAGAATGCAGACCCTGAGATGGAGTTTTATATGCAGGACAATCTGGGTGTCCTTTTGGGATGAACACCTCTGGGGAAATGAAGGACATGTGGTTGGTAAGAAATATGTCACTGCTTTGAGGCCGTTATAGCCAGAGTCTAGCCAAATCCACAGGGAACCCTGGACTCGGATTCTGTCATGAAGAGTGTCCAGCCTTTGTAGCATCCCTTCACCATCCACCAATATTGGCATGTAGGCTGTCCCAGGTATGAGTTTCAGCCTTGGAGGTAAGCAGACCCTGGGACCCAGGACAATCATGTTGACCTAAATACCAGGAATTTCCATCCAATTTAATACTTTGGTTGTTAAAGTATTTGAGATGTTTGACATCATCGCCTGATGTCACGCCCATCTAAATGTGATCTCAATAATTCATAAAACTGCAAAATGGCCTTGATGGTACAAAGCAGAAATAATACAGGAGGCATCTCAGCATATGGACTCCTACTCGTGGCTTTCATGAAAAGAATGTTAGATCTGTCAGTCACAGCAGTCCTGTACACTGTTGAACCCAGCTTTGAGAGAATGCATTCTTTTCAAATCTAGTTACATTAGGGTCTCAGTCATGTAGTCACTGGTTGTGGTAAAATAGCGCAGTATTTATACAAGTACGAGTAGTTTCTACTGTTTGATGTGCTTGTGAATGTCAGTATAAAAAAGACTATGAAACCTAAACTGCTTTGAAAATTGAAGTCAGCCCATGTTGAGAAGAAGCAGACTGTGGTAGGCAGATGTCTCAAGGCGGCCCACCCAAGATTCCTGTCTCCTAGTTATTCAACCAAACACTAACGGAGGTATTGCTGTGAAGAGATTTTAGATGTAATTGAAGTCTCAAATCATTTGAGTTTAAAATACAGAGATGATCCTTTGTGGAACTGATCTATTCACACGAGCCCTTTAAAAAATAAGGGAAGTCAGGTAGGGTTGGAGTGTGAGAAGGACTCAATATATCTGTGCTGGTTTGAAGATGGAAAGTCGTGAGAGAAGACAGCTTAGAGAGGCCCCTGCCTAGTACAGCGTGCCTCAGTCCTATGACCAAAAGAAACAATTTTCCCAACTAAATTCTGAATAAGTTTGGAAGAGGACTCAGAAGCCCAGGGAAGAACCAGAGTCAGCTGACATGTTTTGTGTGAGATTCCGAGTAGAAAACATAGCTAAGCCACGATATCCTCTTGACCCGCAGAACCATAAGATAATAAACTTGTACTAAGTCACTCAGTCACAATGCTGTCACTCATTCCCCCAAATCTGCTTCAGTAACTCTTGAACTTGTTTGTTAATATCACAGGGTTTTTATTTTTCTCCTGTTCCGACTAGAATTCATCAAACCAAGGGGTGGCTTTCTCACCAGGTTTCACTTTGATGTGGAACTCTGCCAGTATCTCTTCAAGCTGAGTTTGATTGCCAGTAGAATAAGCAGAAATGGCATTATGGAAAAGGATCAGCTGACTGCGCAATACTTTAACCTATGTATAAGGATAGAGAGAGAACAGTAAAACATTAACATTACAATGGACACTGAAGTGTAAGGTTATGTACTTGTAGGTTACCTCTCCAAAAGCCAAGTTCTACTATAGAGTATTTCACACACATCCGTCAGAACTGCTTGCAGGATTACTGAGTCTATGGTAACATTTTAATTCCCCACCTGATTCACAGGGAAAAATAAATTTGAGTCAGTTTAAAAAGCTAAATGTGGTACAATTTCCAAACATTAATCAATGCATTAGTTTAAAAAGATCACCAAATTCTCCTATCAAACCAACTGTATACAAGATAACGCAGAAGACATAAAATTATATGAATAAATAATGTCTATGCCATCGGTGCTTTAAAAAATTAGGACATTATTACGATCAGGCCATATGTAAAACCCATGGGCTGAATTATTTTAGATACAGAATTATTCTGTATATAGTTTATAGAGAATCAAACAAGTAGCAATGTGAATTTCTCAGAAATTTAATTTACATTCAAGCTCATATCACACACATTTTCAATCGTTTCAAACTTCTTTCATGTTAAGAGATATAACTGAACAGGGTAACAGAAGAACAGCTTCATTTTCTGTGATAGCCTTAAGCACGCTAGCGGAATAGCACAATCATTTACAGTTATGAGATTTTAGGTTTTAAAAATATTAATTATACTATGATTAAGTAGAAAGTATATAATATTTTTGTTACAATTTCCTTGTACATGTAGCTTAAAAATGAGTAATTAAATAATTCATGTATGTGATTCTCTGACAATATTAACTCAGTGTAATTTTTATTCAGCTCAAATTTGAGCAAACAAGAAAAACTTGGTTGTGCGCTAATGCAATACGAACTGAAGAAAGCAACCAGTATGACAGTCAGGTTTTAGGCTTAAAGACGTGCTTCTTTTCTGTACCCTCATGTTGAAAGGTAGTAAATACGAAGGATAAAAGTCGCTGAGCAGCATCAAAAAACAAAGATAAAGTATGCAATAATAACAAGTAGTTAAAACCCTGACCACTCACGCAAACTTTAAACCCATATTTTTAACTTCTAACTACTGGTTTCCACTTGAATATCTTCTCCTTACTTCAAACTCGATAAATGTCAAGCAGAGCAATTTTTTGTCCCTTCTCCATGCACCCCAAGTGCCACTCTTACAAAAGCTAAACCAGAGTCCTATTTTGATTGCCCAGTCCCCGTCAGTGGGAATATTGTGTTCCCAGTTAGGCATATTGGAAATAAATCGCCATCTACATCTGTCCTTTTAATTGCCATTGTAATTACCCCAGTTCTGTGTCTTAGTCATTTGATCCTACAAAAGTTATATCAGAGCCCATCAGTTCCTATCCTTAAGAAATGTTTATGGAACATCAAAACCATGTTGACAGTTGATTTGTGAATGTGTGCTTTAGAGGATAGGTGACTGTGTCCTTGCAAGTTAGACCACTTGGCCATTCCTCATTTAGCAGTAACTGGAAAGAATGCTTTACTTTTTCTCAAATCTGCATTGATCCATTGCATGAACTATAACAAGCTATAAGATTTTAAAATATTTTTAGAACAGAGTTTGGCATTATTAAAAAATTTTAAAGTAATTGCTACCTAGTCCACATTTAAATATAAGATTAAATTTTTTTTTTTTTTTTTTTTTTTTTTTTTGCTAATTGTCAGATATAAAAGTGTGGAGAGTGGAGCTGGTGAGTGGTTTTTGGACAGAAAGGAAAGCATAGTTTGTGTTTTTTTAAAGGCTCATCATTAATTGTGACTGGGATTCTTTACTGTGAATCTCATAAAGGAGAATAACAGAATCATCAGATCTTTCTATTTGGTCTCCTTGGTCATGGCGACCTCATTTTAAATTTCCCAGAAAGATCTTGGAAGGGAAACAATAAATTTACCTTGTTTTCTTCTAGAAACTTGTGTTTGATAATAACATCATCGCCAAGAGTTGCTCAGATTTGTCCTTATATGTGTGGAAGAGAAGCTTTGATTCCTGAATCTTTGGCAGACTGTGTGGGCCCAGTGGTCCACGATTCAGTTCCTCTAAATCAGTGCGATATGCATCATATTCGATCCTTAAAGGAGAAAAAGTGGAGTATCACAGAAACAGAGTACAGTATATTTAGTAGAGAGGGGAGAGACTCACACCGATTTACTCATACATGTGGTATACCAGGGATCTCTTAAGTCATCTATTTCTGTGACTACAGCAGTTATTAACATGGTAAACATCGAAGTCTATTTGTCGTATTTCATAACTACTCCTTCTCTACATAATAGTATTAAAAGACAAGTGAAAATCATAAAATTTAGTATACTGCATTAAAATAAATTACCGAAAGTGTTCAACGGACTCTAAAATTTATTTCATGTCCTCTACTTAAGAAGGAAATAAAAAGTGTGAGTATGTTTCTCTTTGAAAAAACTAGTTTTAAGAACTGGACTCGAAAATCAAATAGTAACAGTCGTGTAATCAATCCCACTTTGGTGGAATAGGTAATTTTAATGAAGGTAAACAGGTGTGAACAGCGGGCTAGCATAATGGTACTGATAAAACATCTGCTAGAAGGAAAGTCATATTTAAGATACACTGAGTGTCAAATAAATGACCCGTGTCACACATAAGTGATATGTAAAGTATAATCTATGGATTCTCATGAAATTGGCATTTACACTGGGAAAGTAACATGTGCTGTAACTGAATTAACATCTCCTCCCTGAGAGAGCTCCACTTCTATTTTCCCACCGGCAACTGAAAGAGGTATTTTCTGCAGAGGCCACCACTGCACACTCCCTCAGCACCCACTCTATCACTCTGTCTTAGCACGTGTGAAAGTGCCATATTAACTTATTTAAAAGAAAAAACTTCAAAGTAGACATTATAAATATATTTAAAAAACTAAAGAAAATCATTCATCACGTGGTTAAAAAACAAGAAGCAGAATCACCTGCAGTTGAGTAAAACCAGTTTTGCAAAGTTCATACCATAAAGATATTTGTGCCATGGTTTTTATACCCTCTTTTTTGAATCAACCATTCATTAAACAACAAAAAGAAATAACATTGTAAATGTAATTTGTGAATAAATTTATCAGTCCATTACATGAAACCAAAGACCTTCTATTTATGAGTTACAATGCTAGAAACTGAAACTATAAATGAATTCACTTCAGTGTGAACAGAAACACGGATCTGCTCCTCAGTAAAAATGGTGAAAATTATTTAACAAAACTAATAAAACAACCACCGAAAGGCTCTGAAAATTGTCCTAAAGGCATACAGCAAATAAAGAAATACTTATTCAAGAAAATCTATGAAAATGTGGTAAAAAAGTAAGAGTATGATATTTTATCAGACCACTCCCATTCTCCTCCCTCCTGATTGAATAAGTCATAGACTCCATTCAAGACTGTTATAGCCAAGAACATAGACCTTTCCTGTGGAGAGGTAGAGGACGTTCTTTCTGGGAGTAGTTATTATCTTACTCCCAAATACCTGTCACGGAAACTAAGTTCTGGGTGAGTGTGGTCAAGAGGTGAGGGTTCCCTTCTTCTTCCCAATCTCCATAATGAAATGAAGACTCTAACTTAGATGCAGGCCCAGAGAATACTGAGACCTGATTTCCTCTTCCCTGGCGCCTAAAGTTGTGCCTCTACTCCAGGAGATACAGGTCAGGAAGACCTCAGTTTATTGCCTCTACTCCACTGAGTGATGAGCCCCTAATTGGGTATGCCACTCAAAAAGAAGAATGCCATTGTCTTTACCTCCATTTCCAGAGTCCTGGTTCTGTGATTTTTCTTAAGTGGGGAAGTTGACTGTCAAAAGATAGCTCCCAGAGCTGCTATAATATATTACCTAAAATATCCAGTTTCCAACAACAACAACAACAACAACAACAACAACAACAACAACAACAAACCTTATAAAACAAACATACAGTGAAACAGGAGAGCATGTCTTACACGCTGGAATAAAAGTAGACAATAGAAACTGCCCATGTGGACAATTTAATGTTAGATTTAAGACAAAAAGACTTCTGAATACCTATTATAAATGTATTTAGATAAATAAAGAAAGCCATGAGTAAAGTAAAAGAACGAATGATGACAATGTCATATTGAATATAGAATATCATTAAAAATTATAAGAAAAAATAGGCAACTGGAAAGTCTGGATGGAAAAGTGCAAAAAATAAAATGAAATATTCACTTAGATTTGACCTAAGAGAAGAATGAGTAAACTTGAAGATAGAGATTATACAATCCAAAGAACACAGAGAAAAAGAGCAGAGAAAAATGAATGGAACATCAGAGGAAGATGGGGCAGCACTACATGATCAAAGTTTATGTAATCAGAGTAACAGAAGGGGAGCAGAGACATAAAGGAGGAGAAAAAAATTATATTTAAGCAAATAAAGGCTGTACACTTCCCAAATGTATTGACAAACACTAAACTACACATCCAATAAGCACAGCAAACTCCAAATAGATCCTCAAAGTCCAAAGAGATCCACAAACAGACACAACATAGTAAAAATGTTAAGAGTTTTAAAAGCAGCAGGAGAAAATGACTTAGCACTTAAGAAAACTCATTTTAGGAAACTCTAATACATTAGCAGCTAACTTCTAAGCAAAAACACTTGTGGACAGAAGGTCATAATGGGGCAACATATTCAAAATGCTCGAAGACAAAAAGTCTAAACCAAGAATCCTATCTATATCCAGTAAAGCTATCTTTCAAAAATGAAGGTAAAGTAAACATTTTCGGATAACACACTGAGAAAATCTGTTTCTGGCAGAACTACCGCACAAGAAATATTAAAGAACTTCAGGCTGAGAGAATGATCCCATATGAAAGTCTGAATCCACATAACAAAGAGCACCGATAAGGGTACATTTGTAATTATAGAAAATATATATTTAAATGTATGTTTCTTCTTTCTTCCGTGAAATGATTTTTAAAGTATTGTATAAAGTATCTATGTATAGGGTTTTTAGACCCATAAGATACTGAAAGGCAATATATTTGCCAACAATAGTGCAAAGGAGCTAGGTGAGAGCGAAGGTGTATTCCGCTAAGGAAATCACTACAGATGCTAAAGTAATAATTATAACAATTCATTCTTGAGTTTTTAACATGAATAGATATAATATGTATTACAATAATACCGCAAAAGAGAAAAAGGAATAGAGCTACGTAGAATTAGCATACCTATGTTGTAGTAGAATTAAACTAGTAGAAATCTGAAGCTGATTCTGATAAGTTAAGAAGTTTATGGACAGCCCCAGAGCAACTACTAAAAACCTCAATCGTAAGATTAAATGCCATATTAGAAACTTTTGAATGATGGAAAATAATGCAGTAAGGTGAGATAGAACAAAAAGATATGAGACACAAAACAAACAAAGATAAAATGGCATTTGTAAACCAACCTATGTAATGAAACATAAAATATGGATCAATAAATACAAGAGACTGTCAGACCGGATTAAAAAATCCAACTATATTTTGTTTATTGGAAATAAATTTAGATTCAAAGATATGTATATTCTGAAAGTAAAAGATTTTAAAAGATAAAACATGGAAACAACAAATATAAGAAAAGATTAGCTATGCTAATACTAGACAAGGTAGCTTTTAAAAGAAATAATTAAAGATGGTGACATTTTGTAATGATAAAATGCTATTTCTCAAAAAGAGAAATGATGCTGTATCAAAAATATGAAAATTATAAACATATATGTATCTAAAACCAGATCATAAATGCATGAAGCTAAAAGTGATAGCAATGAAGGGCGAATTAGACAACTCAAAAATAATAGCTGTTGACTCTAATACCCCTATTTCAATAACCAATAGAGCAACTAGGCAGAAGATAACAAGGAAATAGAAAGCTTGATTAATACTATAAATCAACTAGACCAAAAGATGACCATAGAACATTTCAAACAGCAATAACAGAATATACATTCTTCTGAAAGCACAGGAATATTCTACAGGGTAGACAATATGCTGTTATAAAGCACGCTCAATTAATCAAAAAAAAGAAATAACACTATTTTCTCTGATCATGGAAAAAATTGATTTAGAAAGGAGTCAATTGATTTTGACTAAAAACTATTGATTAGAAATAAAATTGTAAATCAAGAACAGGAAAAATACTGGGAAACTCACAAATGTGGAAATGAAACAACACATTCCTAAATAATCTATGGGTCAAAGAAGAAATCAAAAGAAAAATCAGAAGTTTGATGTGAAAGAAAAGAAAACAGTATAACAACATATGGAATACAGCTAAAGCAATGCATGGAAGAAAGTTATCTCTGGGCGTGCCTACGTTGAGAAGAAATATCACAAACGAATAAACTAACTTTCCATCCTAGAACACTGAAAAAATGAGAAAATTAAATTTGAAGAAATTAGAATAAAGGCATCATTTAAGATTACATCAGAGATAAACTAAATGAAAATAACAACCAATGGTAGAACAAGTTTGTTTTTTGAAAAGATGAACAAAATTGACAAGCCTTTGGTAAAACTGAACAAGAGAAAAAGAGCAGACTGAAAAATTGATCTAGGTGAGAGAGGAGACATTCCTACCAACCTTACAGAAATAAAAAGTAGTGTGAAGAAATGCTAAGTGGCCAAGGTCCCATGCCACATTCCTGCCTATTGTTCCCTAACCTAAGCAGGTCAAGCTCTTGGGATCATGTTCTTCCCAGAGCCTGCACTGACTGCAGGCATCGCAGACATGCACCTTGGTCAGCTGCATTTATATGGCTGTGAATCAACCCAACACTGAGGACCAGAATCCATGTGGAAGCTGTTCCTCCCTGCTGTCCAGCTGACGAATCATATAGACTTTTTACTGGCACTGAGTATACTGTTGAAAAGAAAAATTGTGGCATTCTAATTGCAGATAAATCAGTCTAAATCATGCTGTGTTAACTGCTAACTTTTTTGTAACCAACTTGAGTCAAACAGCTGAAATCCCTAGGTTGACAATCAGAGACACAGTCATGCACTGCTTCATGACAGCGATAAGTTTTGAGAAATGTGTTGGCAGGTGATTTTTTCATTGTGTAAACATCACAGAGTGCACTTACACAAACCCAGATGGTATAACCTACTACACTATCTATATGGTATATATAGCTTATTGCTCCTAGGAGACAACCCTGTACAGCATGAGACTGTATTGACTACTGTTGGTAGTTGTAACGCAGTGGTATTTGTGCATCTAAACATATCTAAATGTAGAAAAGGTAAGTAAAATATGTCATAAAAGATAAAACACTCCTGCATCGGGCACTGACCATGAATGGAGCTTGCAAGGCTGGAAGCGGCTCTGGGTGAGTCAGTGAGCAGGTGGTAGGTGAGTGAATGTCGAGGCCTAGGACATGACTGTGCAGTACTGTAGACCTGATAAACGCTAGACTCTTAGGCTACGCTAAATTTATTAAAAATCCTTTTTCTATCTTTTAATCATATTTAACCTTAGTTACTGTAACGTTTTTATTATATGTCTTCTTAATTTTTAACATGCAACTATTTTATAATATAGCTTAATCCATAAACACACTTTACAGCTGTACAAAAATATTTTCTTTATCTACTTATTCTATAAGTATTTCTCTAATTTTAATTTTATTATTAATTAATATTAAACTTTTTTATTTTTTTGGTGAAAACTGAGCCACACACACACAGTAGCCTTAGGAGGACACAGGTCAGGGTCATCAATAGCACTGTCCTCCACCTCCACATCTTGCCACACTGAAAGCTCTTCAGGGGCGATAATGCACATAGAACAGTCATCTCTTAGGATAAGCAATTGAAGACAAGCACACAGTATTTATAAGCATCACATGGACTGTTTTATCTATGAGATGTTTTGTGTAAGCTTTATGGTAAGCACAAAACAATAAACTCCAGATTTACACAACATAAAAATGGGAGACAGAGTATGTCAACTACCAATTTACAAAGATAGGTAGAAACAGAGGGGAAAAATAAAGATACGAAACAAGCAGCAGGCAAACAATTAGACAGGAGAACTGAGTCCTTATATTTCAATAAACAAAACAGAAACAGATTCATATATACAAAGAACAAACTAATGGTTGCCAGATGGGAGGTGGGTTGGGGGGCTGGGTGAACAAGGTGAAGGGATTAAGAAGTGCAGATAGGTAGTTATAAAATAGTCATGGGGGTGTAAAGTACAGCATAGGGAATATAGTCAATAGTGTAATAACTATGTTTAGTGCCTGGTGGGTACTAGACTTATTGGGGGGATCACTTTGTAAGTTATAGAAATGTCTAACCACTATGCTGCACATAGGAAACCGATGTTGAACGCCAACTGTAATTGAAAAACAATTAAAATGGAAGGAAAATTGAAGACCAATGTTCTTCATGAGCAAAGATACAAAAAATTGCAACAAAATACTATAAAACCAGGTTTGGTAATACAGTAAATGAATCATATACTATGACTGAGTAGGATTTATTCCGGGGTGCAAAGAGGATCCAATTTTCAAAACGCAGTCAACGTAATACACTACATTAACAACAAGAACAAAAAAGATAAAAATCATGTGATTATACAAACATATGTAGAAAAACACCTGACAAAATGCAAAATTCATTTATGATAAAAACTTTTAATGAAGCTGAATAAAGGGAACATATCTCAACATCATAAAGGTTATATATGACAAGCCTACAGGGAATATCACACTCTGCTTAAAAGCTGACAGCTTCTCCCCTAATATCAAGAACATCACAAAAATGCCTGATCTCACAGCTTTTATTAAACATAGTCTTTGACGTCTTATCCACAGATAATTTATCAGAGAGAAAAATAAGTAAAGTGCTTCCTAATTGGAAAGGAAGAAATGAAACTGTTTCTATTTACAGATACCATAATATTATATGTAGAAAACCCTAAAGACCCCACCAGCAAGCTATTAGAAATAATAAATACAGTTAGTAAAGTTGCAGGATACAAAATTAATATACAAAAAGCAGTGGCATTTCTAAACACTAATAACAAGCTATCAAAAAAAAAGGAATTAAGAAAACAATCCCATTTACCATTGTACTAAAATAAAAATAAAACTTTTAGAAATACATTTAACCAAGGAGGCAAAAACCTCTACTCTGAAAACTTTAAGACATTGATGAAAGAAATAGAAGACTCAAAACCAGAAGGATATATCGCGCTTATGGATTGGAATAAATAATATCTTTAAAATGTTCATACTACCTAAAGCAATCTACAGATTCAATGCAATCCTTATCTACATACCACTGGAAGTTTTCACAGAACTAGAACAAATTATCCTTTATATGGAACCAAAAAAAAAAAAAAAAGACACCAAATAGCCAAAACAATCTGGAGAAAGAAAAACAGAGCTGGAGGTATCACACTCCCTGACTTTAACTGTACTATGAAACTATCGTAATCAAAGCAGTGTTTCACTGGCACAAAAACACACATAGGTGAATGGAACAGAATAGTAAGCCCAGAAATAAACCCATGCATATGTGGTCAATTAATCTACGATGTAGGAGACGGGGGTTTGCAATGGAGAAAACAAAGTCTCTTCAACAAATGAGGTTGGAAAAACTGGACAGACACATGCTAAAAATTGAAGATGGACCATTTTCTTGCACCACATAGCAAAATAAAAAGGAATTATACATTTACATGAAAAACAAGAAACCATACAATTCTTAAAAAACAGGTAGTATGTATTTTGATGTTGGTATTAGCAATATATATATATATATACACACACACGCACACACACACACACACACATATTTGTATATACACACATACATACATACATATACATACATACATACACACACACACACACACACACACACACATATATATATAGGATATGGCTTTTCAGGCATGGGCAACAAAGAAAAAAATAAACACATGGAACTACATCAAGCTAAAATGCATATACACAGCAGAGAAAACCATCAGAAAATGTAAAGACAACCTACTGAAATGTAAAAGATATATGCCAATTGTATATTCAATAGGGGTTAATATCTAAAATATATGCAAGTCAACAGCAAAAAAAAATCTATTTTAAAAATGGACAGAGGTTCCGAATAGACATTTTCCCAAAAAAGACATACAAATTGCTATGGGAAATTTAAATCAAAACCACAGTGTGATTACCTCATATGCATCAGAATATCCGTCATCAATAAATCAAAGAACAACAAGTGTTGGCAAGGATGTGGAGAAAAGGGAACCCTTGTGCACACTTGGTGGGATTGAAAATTGGTACAGCCACTATGGAAAATAGTTTGGGGGTTCCTCAAAAAATTAAAACTAAGACTGCATGATGACCCAGCATTTCCACTTCTGGATATTTATCCAAAGAAACCTAAAACACTAATTCAAAAAGATATATGCACCCCTTTGTTCACTTGATCATTCTGTTTTTTAAAATCTTTTCTATGCACAAAAAGCCCCCAGAATTTTGTGCATTATAGATTTGCATCACACACAGTGTATAACAGGAAGGACTGAAAGGGCTTCCAGGTATTTGCTTTTATTAGCACTTTTTAAAATCCTGATCAAACAGATGGCTTCACCCTAAAAGTCAGTGTATTCTGCCTTTTGCAAAGAAGAAAATACAACTACTGAGAAATTTTCAATCTGGAATTTTTATATCTTGGTCAGTTAGTAAGCGACGTTTCAGTCTGGGCATTACCTTCAGTTTTGCATCAAGTCAATTCTACAGCTAGTTCATAAGCAGAAAAGGTCATCAAATCCAAAATTAGGTTATTGGAAATCGTCAAGAGCATTTTAAATGAAAATTGATTATTTATGAGACGAGATGGCAATCTGCATGTTTAAGTGAGTTTCCCTTCCACAACAGCTATGAAGAACATATAACATAAACTTGATCAATAATTTACTTCATAAGTTTTACATAAATCTATATCATATGAATTGAGAGCATTTATTCCTCATTGTACTTTACCAGACTTCTCATAATAAGATGTGAAATTATTTCTTATAAGTGGGTACAAATAAACTATCTTGTTTATCTATTTCTGATTTAAGGTCAGTTGAATAATAATAGAAATTAGGATGCGCCCACATTCTATCTTGGTTCTGAAAAGGGACTAAAATTATGCAAATCATGGAACCTCTCTCGGGCTCATTGTTTTGTTCTGTAAATTGGAAGGTTGATCTTTTGGGGCACTAACAGCTATAAAATTTCATAAATCTTAGTGTTATATACTTTGAATAATGTACATAAACAATAGTTTTCTGTTAAATCTGGCAATTTTTATAGATTTTAATTTTAAAAAGCATTCAGGGTGCGGAAGGGCTGAAGAGAAAGATATTCACTACCTGCTGTCTAAATAAAACATTTTACAATAATAGATGGCCAATTTCCAAAGGATAAATTGGGGATAGGTTCACACGACCCTTATCTGGGAGGCTCTGGCCTTCTCACCCATGAGGGAGGGGCATTTGAAAGTGTATATTTAAAATAATCGAAAAGCTTTTTAATATTCAGAAGCCATGAATATTAAATCAATTGAACACCTAGAAAAGAATAATGTTTAACATAACTAAGTAGTTAAAGGTATCTATAACGAATGTCTAGAGTTTCAGCAAAATAGAAGCAGATTTGAGAAAGACTCAAGTAGAACTTTAATAATAAAAATTAAATATAGATAAGGAAGCCTTTCAGAAATATAATGTCCATGGAGATGTATAAGCAGAGATCAGAAAACGGATTTCTGGGAGTGATATAAAATAGATTCATTTGTGGGTGGCCATTCCTGTTTCTTTTTTTCTACCCTGATATTTAAATGTACTGACTGTAAAGATTTCAAACCATAAAGGAAAATAAAACAATACTCCCAAATTGTTCAGAATTTCTCTATGCAGTTGTTTGGATCCAACTTCTTTTCCAAAAAGGATAAATTAGTAAGTATATCATAAATTAATGCTTAAATAGCTGATAATGACAGTATGGAACATAAACATCTCTTTCATGTGAAAAGATAAAAACTTAACTTTTCCAGGTATCTTTGGATTTTACTTATTTAGGAAATAAAACAAGTTGCACTACAAAAGATTCGACAAAATTAAAATTTCCACAATCACTTCTTCTATCATTATCTAGAGCAGAAA
Source organism: Cynopterus sphinx (assembly GCA_030015415.1). Lineage (NCBI taxonomy): Eukaryota > Metazoa > Chordata > Mammalia > Chiroptera > Pteropodidae > Cynopterus > Cynopterus sphinx. The sequence goes on from CM057388.1 coordinate 81,337,167, forward strand.
GTCAAGTTACATTTCCTAAATATGAAACTTTCCCTTTATACAATAGCAATTTAAAAATGAGGATTTTAGGAATTTAGAGCAGAAAGAATTCATCAGAAATCAGGGTAATTAAATGAATGAGACATCGTGAATGGAGAAGAGAAGGATCAGGTGTTAAAATTTGAGAATGTTATTTATATTGAGTGTGCTACTTTCTAGAGGCACGTAACAATTTCTCTAGGCCTCGCTTTCTCCATCTATAAAACACACATACAGTCGACATGTGTGTATATATAAATACGTAATATATAACATATATCTCATAAAACAATCATATGTACATATAACGAATTACATTAAAATACCTTGAAAATATTGTTATAGTCCTATGTTGAAATGTTACTCTGTTAAAGGTAAAACTCTAAAGGGGTTGAAAGCTGAGTATAATTTGGATTAAAAAAAGATGAGGGAATTAATGCCCACAACATAAGGAAAAACCTGGAGGCAAAATGATCTCTATATATGCAAGATAGATTAAAATAATGAATTTGGATATTGTGTAAGGGTGACATTTGCAAGCAGTGAGAAATCAGGTTGAAAGGTAGCTCAGATCAGATGGTAGAAGGTCACCTAGCATCCGACTAGTAAGACAAGGAGCACTGGTACCCTCTTGGAATGTAGCTGGGAGATATTCCATGGCCCCATGCCCTTTCAGGAAGGGCATGAGCACATGATCTGGGCTCAACTTATTAGACACTATCCCTCGGGACTATACACTTCCAAAGAATTATAAAAAGATTCAGGGGTTACTTTAGAAATCATTTCAGAAATTAGTTTCAATCGCCGTGGTAATGCTAGTGGTATCCAGCATCATGTGAATATGGCATGTCCTTGGCTCGCATTGCTGCCTGTTTTCAAAGGTTTGATTTTTAACCTTCTTTAACTCCATGAGCTATCAAAGGTAACAGCAATAACTCATCTGCCTTTATCAGTCTGAGATAGTTTCTGTTGTCTGAAAACAAAAACATTTAATTATTTCATGTCAAAAAAGAGATCATAAAGTGAACATGTGTACCTACCTGGCAGTTTCATACTGCTTCACAGTCAGTAGGGTGTCTTTAATTGTTTTGTTTACTAAAGTGTTGACATTTTCAATGAAAGAATTAATGGCCACACAAAGAGTTTCACCATTTTTAGCCATCATCTTCTGAGTATCTGCATTTTTGCCAAATTCTTTCTACAATAAAGAAAAAGTATTTACTCATTTACAATTGCATTAGCAAATGCAACTAAAAAGCCTTAAGCGTGTCACTAGCTGGAAATTATTTAACATGAAGACCTAACTTAAGATTTTGTGATCATTTTTTTTTTCAATTACACTCTTTAAACAATTGAAAATTAAAATAAATCAAGACTACCAAAATCATTGTTGGAAAAAACCAGGTAAAGCAAAATTATTTGGGGCTCAAAATTTGCTGGTTTCAAAGCGCATGTTTCTCACTGCTATAAAAATTCTGCTTAAAAGCTCATTGAATTGTACAATTTAAATATGAGCAACTGATTGCCTATCATACTTCCATAAAACTGGGGGGAAAACTGCCTTACAAAATGTCACCTATGAGATTTTTTGAACTGGAAATTTATTTACCAGAGATAAAAGGTAAGAGGAGGGGTCCTGTAAACCTACATAGTCAAATGGTATGCAGCTTTGTATATCATGATGGTAAAATGCAGGAACCCTTATGCAAGATTGTTTGGGTTCAAGTTCCAGGTATATCACTTGTTAACTATGTAACTTCTCTGTCCCTCCTTTCCACTTCTCTAAAAGGAGGATCATAATAGGACCTACCCTCTCATTTTGTTGTGAGCATTGAAGTGTAATAAATATAAATCTCTTTCACAATCACAATCAAAACACTCAGAACAGCATGCAATGTAAAACGTATGAATTACTTCTAGAATTTTTCATGTCATATTTTCAGACTGTATTAGATTGTAGGTAATGAAAACTGCACAAAAGTGAAATCACAGATATAGGGGAGCTACTTTACTGGTAATCCTAGCCAGAGCAATCAGGTAAGAAAGACAATTAAGAGGCATCCAAATTGAATATCAAAAGGTAAAACTGTGTTTTTTCGCGGATGATGTATCATTTATGAAAAATTCAGACCCTCAAGAAATTATAATTCTTATCAACAAATTAATTCAGTAGTTTCAGGATAAAAAATTTACCCAAAGAAGTGTCTTGTGTTTTTTACACTAACAACAAAATATCTGACAAAGAAATAAAAAAAGCAATCCTCTTCACAATAGCATCAAAGACAACACAACATTTTGGAAAATTCAGTTCCATGTATCATAAGAGATAGAAAGACGAGCTGAGTTGGCCTAGCATTTTAGACTTTCAAAGACCTTTCCCATTTTGTGTTTCATCCTTGCAATAAACCCCTGCTGTAGGATACGAGGCAGATGCTGATTTAACTTGAATTTAGCGTTTCTGTGGAGGAGAGTCCAGGGGCTCCCTTTTTTGCAACATCTTTTTAAAAAATCTTTAGTTCATTCTTTTCTGAGAAGAAGTTGAGAGAATAGGGAAAGCATTACCTCTCCACTGTGCAAAACATTTTCCCTGACACATTACTACAAATCATACTATTTAATGATAGCTCCAGTGCTATTACTAATACATACTAGCCGAAAGGCCTATGCTCTTAAACTGCACCATTGCCTCTTCCTTGATCTGGAGTTAGCCAACTCACCCTGAAGATTTTGTGTTTTTTGTTTTCAATTTGACCAGGCCCTGTTTAATAACTGAACAGATTACAAACATAACCATGGTAGATACCTTAGTTCATCCTTCTAATAAGCCTGTTGATCTGGTCTTCTCTGTTACCGGCATCTCCACCTTCTACAAAATGGGTGGTCTTTTTCTTCATTCCACCTCGTGGAAAAGACAACTTGAAGGGCCAGAGGAAGTTGTTTGCTTCTTTGAAGCATTTTCCAACAGTGTAGATCTCATGAATCAGATCCTCCATGCAGATGATGCCATATTTACCAAGAGAAGGAGCAATCGATATCTTATCTGTCAGGGTGATTCACCTTTTATTGATGTTGCTGTAACCACGCTTGTAGATCAATTCATTGACTGACTTCAGGTTTGGGTACCCCTAAGGGCTGTTCGCCTCCACAATCTTCAGCATGTTGATGGAAGCCTTGTTAAGCTGAAAAATCTGGCAAAGGCGTTGAAGCTGCAGCACCTTTTCAGAACTTCGGGCTTACACCATGATGCCTCTGATCCTGATGGCAAATGCCAATTTGGATTCCACAGGTACATAGAAGTTGCCAGCTTTTCCTGCCATCCTAGCCATCTGAATCTCAGCTCTGTACATCTGCCTACATTCTTTGTGACAGTGCTTAGCTTTTTTATAGATAAGTTTTCTTCTTGCCCTTATAAGCATCTTTTGGGCAGACTTCTTTCTTAGGCACTTGATCTTCAGCTCTGCGAAATTCCTTTGCTTTTTCTCAAGGGTTTCTGTCACAGAAGGAACCTTCTTTTCTGCACTCTCCATGAGTCCAGCTGGAAAGAGAGCATCCTGAAGATTTTGGATTTGTGAACCTCCATAGTCACATAAGCCAAATCCTTAAAATAAATCTCTTCCTCTATATCTTCCCATCTTATTGGTTTAGTTTCTCTGTAACACCCTGACTGATAGAATGTGTCAAGAAATGGAAACTGAGATAGAAAGTAGATTGGGATTACTAAGTCTGCAGTGCTGGCAATTGCTTAGATGTGGAAGCAGGGAGGACCTGGTAAATTCTAGCCTATTTGACTGGGAGGATGAGACTGCCCAAAATTAGAAAGTCAATATGAAGGGGTGGATATTTAGAGAGAAGAGAATTAACTCAGTTTGGGACATCTTGAGATTACATTTTAGAGGTCCATTCAATTGAAAACTGTCACAAACCTGGAATAGTTATGGACGTGAAGTTTAATAAAGGTGTCTGAGCAGATGACACAGTACAGAAGCTAGTTGAATAGAACACCTGGCACCATAGCAATGGACAATAGGCCAAGCAGCCAAATGAGAGTTTTGAAGAAAGACAGTCAAATCAAGACATATACAGCCTACTATGTGTGTTGGTGTTGGGCAAGGGAACAGCCTAGGTTAGGGGATGGATCAGGAGAGTTTAGTTGGGGTGGCATCCAGGAAGGAGAGAATTTCAAGGAGAAGAAGGGGTCAACCATAACAATCACCACAGAAAGATGAGGACAAGTAGCCTCACGAGGTTTTCACTGAGTGACAGTTATGGATGATGGTTTACACCGAGTTCATTACTGAATAGGTGGTGGACACATGAAAGATGTAAGAGTAGATCATTTCCTAAGTGGGAAGTCTAGTGGTTGGAAGTAAAAGGATAATAAGATGGAAATATGACTAAAAGGTGCTACTTCAGTTAGTGAAAGGTGGACATATTGTAAACAAGAGGCAAAGAACCAGTCCTGAATATACCCATGGAAGGAAAGGCGATATGTGCTGCACCTGAAATCGGATTATTCCAAAGAGAGGATAGTGAGATAAAGTGTGAATTTACTCTTTTTCTGATGAAAGACAACAAACCATAAAACAACCCTCTCCCCACCAACATGCAGTCCCTCTTTTGGGGGTAGTGTTCACACCTTCCACAGGCAGAAATTCTAAGTGAGGTATTTAAAAAGAAAAAAAAGGTCAGATGTCTGGTTTTGCCTTAAGATGAGAAATGCCTGATAATACTCTAGATAAATACATTGAACTAAATTAAAGTTCAAGTCCATTTTTCAGCATAAGAGTGCATTGGGTTGTTTTTAAATACAGCAATTAAGTCAATGAAAAAACAAACAAACAAACAAACAAACAAACAAAAAACACCTCGAACTTAGATAAAATCCAACTATTGAAACCTCACTGGGTTATGTGACGACAGACCCACAGGCAAAATCACAGATGGTATCCCATCTTATCCTGTTAATTTCATCACAATAATTCTGGACAAGGATCTTAGAAGATTCTCTGACAGGTGAAACATCACATTTTCCAGGGGTAGCCTTGTCTTTTTTTAATTCTTTCTTTCTCTGCTATTTAAGAAGAATGAACCTTGAGTATAAAATGTCCATGCATCATTTATGATAGGTTTTTCCTTTTTAATTGAAGTAGATACTGGTGGTGAGACGGCAGTTCAAGTGACTAAAATAATATCCTGGGGTGTAACTGTTACTATAAAGCTGCACACAAACCAAGAAGGTGAATTTCCCATACAGTGGGACACACACATGCCTTGTTAAATGCTCTTTAGGAGAAGGACTGAGTAGACACTAGACACTGAGTCATGAATTACACTCTACAGATGAGCTCTCTCTGCTGACACTCCATGGCCAGACCATGGCTTTAAAGGTGAACATCCTCAGCTGAGTGTGTGAACTTATATTAAAATAAACTACTGCCTTCCATTTTAATGGACAGAATGTCAGATAAAAACATCAAAAATGCCTTCCATTAGTCAAAACACTATCGATACCAACAGCTGACTAAATATAGGAAGTTTCCATATGGTGCCTCTTTAAATAATTCACAAGATTATAATGAAAAAATGACACGTATTTGGGAGAGAGATGGTTTAATATCTGCCAAGTAGGAGGGGCTAGAAGTTATTTGCATATATCTTTATTATTTTAAAAGTTTATTTTTTCTAATTTTCAGTGTAACAAAAAATAATTACTGTTCATGGTTCCTCATATGCATAAACTTATAGGGCAGAGATACACAGGCCTCGCTGGTCCCAAACCATTGCCTGGTTTAGCATGAGGCCTTCCAAGTTGACAGTCGGAGGCTGTGATGATGGTGACGCATTGTCCTGCACTCAACCCCATCCTCTCCATGCACACCGGGTGCTGCCTCTCCAGGTACCTGCCTCCACCCCTGGAGGAAGACAGACCTCAGAAAACCCTAGTGGCCAGAGAGCAGAGTGGAGGGTGAGAAGACTGGCTAAGATTGGAAACTACTCCAGCACAGTGACAGGGGAGCCACTGGAGTAGCAGCGGAGATGACAGAAAGGGCTGACCCCTGCCAAAGTGTGGATGGTAACAGACATCCAAGAGCTGGGCAGGCTGATGGGTGCTGCAGATGGACTATAGTAGCAAGGGCTGAAGGAGTGGTCAGAGGTTGACAGAGAGGAAGGCGATCAGTGATGCAAGGAGGTGAAGACTGATATGAAGCCGATGTCTGTATGTTGGCCTGGAAGGAGAATGACAGAGTGAAGAGGTGATAGGAAGAAAAGGAGAGGAGGGAGGGAGGGAGCGCTGGCCGGGACCAGGAGCTCAGCCTTGACAGAGTGAAGTTTTGGGATGAAAATAGCAAACCTTGAACCTAATCAGCAAAAGATGGACGTTGACCAAGAATGATGGAGTCTGCTGGATAGCAATAGAAAGGGATAGAAAACAATGAAAATGGACAGAGACAGAGATGGAAAGAGATGGAGAATGTAGGGTATCAGGTGTTGAGCTGCTGCCAGCCTAGGGTTGCTGACTGTGTGTGTGTGGCCTATGGGTTTCAAATCTCTTGGGGAGTCTTGGCTGAATCTTCACTGTCTTCCCAGATCTTCCATATATGCCTTTAGGCCCCCTAAAGCCTGAAGTTCCCACAGCAGGCCGGCCCTCTGAATGGGAGAGTGGACAACACACTTTCTGCCCGAGCAAAGCTGATGAACTCTACTCCAACCCTCTGAACAAGCCCAGCTACTACAGCTATGCAGGGGGGCAGCTGTTCCAGAAAAACTGCCCAAAGAGCCTGGTGTTCAGCTCCTGAAAATATTGTTCCTGGAGTTGAGTCACCAAGGCCCCATTCAGTTCCAGATCCCAAGCCAGAGCCTGGGTTCCCCCAACAGCCTGCATCTACAACTCTCCCTGGGGGGCTGCAGTCGCTCCTGCAGGCCTCTCGGTGGTGTTTCCATACTCAAGATTTCTGCTCTCAGACCTGGGCCCCTTTCTATCAGGTCCTCCTGAGCTGTCTCTTTACAAGCAAATAAATAAACCTTTAGTTTGCACCCACTGTCCCCATATGTGGTGACTTACAGAGGCTCTGTAAGTACAGTTAGTTCAAAAACTGCCCTGGAAAAGGTAAAGAGCCAAAAGGGGTGCTGGCATAAGGCATGCAGAGGTAAGACACAGGTAAGAAGGAAGTTGAGTCAGGGTGTGCCAAACTCTGTGCTAGGTTTCACCTTGAGGACTCTACATTCCAGTGGGAAGCTTCCAGGGCACATAGGACCACACCTGGGGTCCCGCCCAGGGGCTGACACATTCTTCATTGGTTCAGTTGGAGAGAGAATTGGCTTCATTGGGGAGAGAAGAATGTTTCCCGGTGACCTCTACTCTGGTGTTATTGCCAGGATGCACACTAGATGGCATCAGAGAAAAAGCTTCACCCGGTGACCTCCACGCAGGTGTTAGTTCGAACACGGACAATAGGTGGCAGCAGAGGCCACAGTTTCCTGATATCTTCGACTCGGGTGTTATTCCGAAGATGTACACGAGATGGCAGCAGAGGGTAGCCTCCCGCTGACCTGCACTCAGGTGTCATTCCCAAAACAGGCTGGAAGGGAGCTCAGAGCATTTCGTTGCCTTAGAGTTTCTGGCCACTTGGCACTGAAATGAGCATCTTGATCCTCGATACTAAGATCATTTGGATATAAATCCTGTTTTAGGCTCTTTGCATCTTTTATCTCACCTACTGCCCCCATTTCCTAGATATGACAGGGACAATTGTCTCCCTTTCATGGGTATGAAATCTGAAGACTTATTCGAACACAAAGTCCATAACCGAGGCCTCAATGGGCCAAGATGGGCCAGAAGAACATGTCACACAGTATCCTGGACAACTAGATTCATCTAAATAGTCCTTGCAGCGTTGGGTTGAATGGGGGTCACAGGACTTGAGGAAAATCTGCACGTGACCTAACGGTCCAGCTTGCTGTATGCTCACTCAGGCTGGTTTTGGGGGTGGGACTTGGGCAGGCAGCTGGGGATGGTGCAGGTGGGGAGGGAGGTGACCTAGCCTTTCACAGGAGTATCACCAGCCCCAGATCCCTATGACAGTGACTTCCCCACTTCTACACCTTTCCTGTCCTTGGGCCTTTTCAGTCTGTTCTTCTTTAGGTCAGAGCACCAGTCTGCTCCCACCCATGTTTCCTTCTTCTGAGGTCTCGACTGAGAAGAGCTTCCTAGCTGCTCAGAATGGAGTCTAGGGTTGCAGTTTCTTTATGGGGTGTGGGGAGTACCTGAGCCCTAGACAGGTGCAGAGCTGACTTCTAGCCCCATCACCTCCTAGCTGTGAGACCTCAGGCAGAGAAATGGAAACTCAGTCCCCTCGCCTGTCAGATGGGGGTAACCGCTCCATCAGGGGGCTGTGAGGGCGCAGTGAGATGGTGCATGTCAGCCCCTGCCCAACACGTGGTCAGCACCCACTCTCCCTCCCTCTTCCCTTCTTCTTAGCCCTTTCTTGACCTTCTATGAGCTGGATAAATCAAGACTTTAGCAAATAATCTCCTTTTAGCAGAATAAGGTCTCTTATCAGTGTCCAAATAGCCAAAGTCCCCCGAAGTGCTTACTCTGACGTCTGTGCTAGCTTTATCCTCAGGAAGTATTAACTGCAGCCTCTGTGGACTTCATACTCATGCTCCTCTCCAAACACATGGCCCCAGCCTCAGCTCAGACCACCAGTGGTGTCACCAGTCCTCCCACTGTTCCCCATGCTTCCTGTCTCTCTCTTGTCCACTCCAACCCCCATATTGTGACCAGATTGATACAACTACTCACAGGTTCCCACAGCCCAGAGAATAAAGCCTCTATCACCATCACAGCGTGGAGACTCTTTATCAGGCCCATTTCTGGCCTGGTCTCATTTTTTATCACGACATACTAAGTCGGTCACCCAGTGGCCCGGCTGTCAGCATGCCCACCTCTGTTGGATGACCGCTAAGGGATTTCACAGATGGGGGCACCAGTATTGAGACCAAGCTTGAATGCAGGAACCCGAATACAATATGCACGTCAGTGAATAATAATGCATTGATATCTGCTTGTGAATTGTGACAATTATGTAAAAAAAAAAAAAAACTAGAAAGAGAGAAGAAATGAAAAGTGAAATGAGATAGATGGTATTGCACCAAACTGGAAACCTAGAGGATATGGGTGACTGCATGGTAAAGATAAGCACTAATAAAATGGACCCTAAAATCAGGAAAATGAGAACAGATCAATGTGCCTTCCAGAGATCTCTGCCCCGGCTGGTTCTGCCCTCATTGCTGCGGGAAGAGGGAGGGACAGGGACAGATCTGTTTGGCGGGTCCCCTAAGGACGAACCCAGCATCTTCATCTCCCAGTGAGGACACTGTGCTGGAGGGAGTCTCGGGAACTATCTAAATTGGATCCTGATGTGTCAGCCAGGGCTGTTTTGATTGCAAGTATCGGGATGTACCGACCAAAGTAAAATAATTTTAATTGCTAGAAATAAATTAACATTTGCAGCAGGCAAGTTTAAGGTGGGTTTGGACCTGGCGGGTCCTCACACTCGCAGTGAGAACTGGTCTCTCTCCAGCCCACCATCCTGCTAAGTGCCATTGGGTGGCCTCATTCACGGGCACAGTGTCTCTGCCTGCGTCTGGGGTCCCCAGCAACGCCAGGCTGACACCCACAAACCACCTGTTAAACCGGGGAGGGTGTCTCCTTGCCTTGGGTTCTATGAAAAGTCACAGCATAAAATGCCTTTGGCCTGGCCTAGGTCACAGTCTCAAACTTGAGGCCATCGGAGCACCCCCAGGTTGCAACGTGGGGTTGGCGCTCTGGAGCTGTTTGGGCTGGAAGCAGGTGAGATGAGTTCTTGAGAAGGGATGCTGGGTTGGGGACAGCAGCGGACTGCATGGCACCAAGGATCCCTTACACAGATGTGGGATCCGAGGCCCAGAGAAGGAAGGGGTTCGCTTAGTGGTCAGGGCTGCAGCCACCCATCCAGTCCCCTTGCAGTCCCCCTCCCACAATGGTAAGATGGGAGGCTTCCTTCTGCCTCTGGCACTGGGTCCTCGTGAGATGGAGAGTCACAGCATATGTCGGATCTAATGTTTTTAATGAACAGCATGAATTCAAAATAATATTGCAAAATGTGCCCCAACCTAAAGGGTGTTCTAGCTGAAGTCCCCCAGTGGCCCTTATCCATAAGACAAACTAACCTAATGACTAAATCTGGGAACAACGGGGCTGTCCCGAACGGCCACCTTGGCTCTTGAATGCAGCTGGGGATTTCATAAAACCTCCTGTCCCTAGATGTTTGCAGGATTATGTTTTGCCACTGAAGCGAAGATGTGTGTCTTGGGAAGCAGAATATTGGGAATTGGAGGCCTCCAAAGGTCGGGGCATGAAGATGCCAAGGTGTCTGGCACACCCCAGCTTTTTCTGTGTCCCCCATTCCACATCCAGCTCCTCCTCCTGACTACGGCTCTGAGGACCGATTTGGGAGCAAGTTAAGTGCTTAGCATCAGGTCTGCCGAGGCCAGTGGCTTCCACAAACCTTTTCCCAGGTTGCCCTTCACACACCCACTTTGGCAAATAATTAAATAGGGCTTCTCAGGTTTCCCTACAAGTTCCAACCTGCCCACCAGTGTCAGTGCTTCAAGTGCAAATGTTTAGTAGGACTGTTCCTCTGATCCCTCCCCCACACCCCACTTCCAGGCCTGTCCCCTCCCCCATCTGTCACACACTGTGTAAGCTGGAGCCCTGCATTACACCGTTTCCATCACTTTGCTTCAGCTCTGATTTCATAGGTCAACCAGTCCACCCCACTTCTTATTCTTGAGAAGATGAAGCTGTCAGAAAGGGTCCTGCTTCTAATGCAGGACATAGCAGGGGGAGGGCCCTAGGGCCACTAGTGTTGTCGTTGCATCCATTTGCATCTAGCTGCCTGGGAAGTAGCCCCATCTCTTCATCTGTCTCAAGGCTAGCAAAGCTGGGTACCAGCAGACTGGGCAAGGGGAAAGCAGTGTCTGATGTAAATCATAGCCACTCCTCGTGAAGGAAACTTATAGATTGTGACACGATTTGACCTTGTGGCCAAGGGTCTCAGGTAAAAAATACAATCCCTGGGGTTCTTGTTTGTTGTTGTTCTGTCTCAACCACAGTCTCAGGATGACAATGCTGGAGGCTGTGTGGTCATTTCAGGATCTTTCGTTCTTGGTTCCAGTATAACCTACCTATATTTTTGAGTTCTTTTATCTGTCTTTTTGCTTTGGAGACATTTTTGATATAAACCTAAGAGAACGCGGTTGCTCTTTCCTGAAAGACTGTACATCACACTTGTTAATTAATGTATTTTCAGCCTATGTGAAATGCTATTCTTATGTCAACGATGGCAGAATGTTATCGGAAGAAAGCAGAGTCCAGGCAAAAAAATTGTAAAACAAACACCTCACTGTATTCCTCTTAAATTTTATTAATGCCTTCAGTTTGTGCGTCATTTAAAAGAAGATATGTGCTTAAAAAGCATTCTTATACATAAACAGATCAAGGGACAGATAAGTCATTTATCCCTAAGACATGCACATCATTTCTATTCAGTTGTGTATACGAAAGGGAAATCCACTTGAAGTCCTCTTCTTTGGATTAAAGACATTTGGAAATTCTTATTCAGGAATGGCAAATGTTTTCCTCGAACAAATGTGTTCTCTGATAGGAAATGCTGATGCAATTAAAAGGCATTAGTGTTGATAAAGAGAACTGGAAAAGCATTTGTGGAATGCATGGTCGCCAGGAAAAGCATTCCAGTGGGGCCTGAAATCCGTGTCCAATTAATGAACCGAAAGGTTTAGATGGAAGAACAGGTAGCATCAGCCAGGTTACATGACACATGTATATTCAAGGCACATGACTAGGCTAAACAGGTGGCTAGGTTTGACAGACTGATTTGTTCTTTCATTGGGAAAATAGTCGAAAATCACATAATTTCCATTTACTGGCACTTACTGACCAATAAATGCAGTCAGATCCAGAGTAGTAAATGTCCTTGCAGACACACACCAACAGTACATACCAGCAAAATCCAGATGTCACAGTCGCCGAAGTGAAGCATCCACTGCAGTTTTCCTACGGTGCAGGTCGATGGATGCTAAATTGTCTTGCTTTGTTTCCACACATCGTCCTGCCTACTCTGGTTTCAAAAAAGAATCCTTCAAAAGTCGGCAGACGAAAAAACTTACTAAACCACAAAGGAGGCTCAGACTATTATTACTTGACAGCAGCCTGACCCGAACCCTGGAGGTGACCATGTTCTGTTTGGGCTTTTCCCAGAAGGGAAAAAACTGCCCACGCTGCCTCCATCCATAGAAGTAAAACGTTAGCATGTCCTCTGTGGTTCTCTCCTCCTGCTTTGGTGAGTCAGAGGACTCTGCCTTCCCTCCTCTCCACTGTGTGTTCTGTTAACTATAGAATTGTTCTACAAATCAACTGAGGAAAAAGGAAAATGTGAAAAACTGTAATCTTCAGCAATATTTAAACTATCATCTTCTCAAATCAACTGCCACAGGGAGACAGAAGCTACTGAGCTCTGTGAGGTTTGCTAATGGTCAGAGCTTTCTTCCTGGAAGCGAGTACTAGCAGTCAAACATGATTCCACGTGCTTCTAAGGGGCTAGCAAAATCTGCTCCCACTGAGATAGAATGGCTCATACTTTCTCTGCTTGGGCTCCTCGAAGCAGGCAGCACCTGCCATTGAATGTCAGTTCCCCCAAATAACAGTAATTCTCCATTCATACTGTTTTCAAGAATCTAACAGTCCTCAATAACAAAAGACGTAAAGATGAGATGTTAGCAATACGTGTCTCTGGACTACTTTTCTGTGCACGTACAATGTTCAGCTACAGTTTTAGCAGGCAATTGGTAAGACTGGTGTTTTCCACCTTGGTGATGGCTTTGTGCGATCACCAACACAAACATTTCTCTAAGTACAGGACACTAGTTTACAAACTAAAGAAACAGACAAAAAAGCCTTTTTAAGGCTCCTGCTGTGATAAATAGTTCATTTTGAAGTACACTGGAATAAACTGATGGAGAGGACAAAGATCAACCTGGATGCATAGAACAAGATTAAAACCAGAAAGAGAAAGAGAGGGTTGAAGAGACTGGCAGACACCATCTGTCAGCAATGAAAGGTTTAGATCATTCGGCCTTTTAACTCCTTGTTCTTTCGTGTTGCTGGTTGATGATGACTTTGTTTTTATTTCTTCACACAGTTCGGCCATGTAAATCCACCACACAGAGGTGACATGATGATGTAGATGAACACCTGGAGGGGAGAGGAAGGCGATTTTATTTTGCTGAATCTACCGCAGCCTGCTCAGTATGACACAGAGCAAAGCCCTGCGAACACCACACGGATCAAGCATTTTCAAAGACAGAAGTTGAATGAGAATGAACCTTTCTGATACAGCTCTCAGCCATTTGAATGATTTCTCCAGCCTCCAGTGACTGTTTCTCTTTACTAGGTGGCGGTATAATTATTATTAAATATACGCTTAGGTTGTACACGTGGATTAGTTTTTCATTATCAGGATGTCCAAAAGCACTCAAAAGCACAAGCAGAGGCTGTATCACCTGTGAGAAAGATGTCGCCACCATTTCAGAGGATAACGACACAATAATTATAAATAGCAAATCAAAGGAAAGCTGAGGATAAACATGGCCCAAATGCCATTCCTCTTCTAGATGTTAACTTTTTAGAGTGTTATTATTTTAAATTATGGTATTTTTTATAGAATACACTTCTTCATATTACTGTATTACGAACTAGATTTATTTTAAACATTGAGTTCACTGCATTATATTAGTCATTTTATTTTTCTTTCAATCACAACTTTTGGAGTTAAGTGACTGATTTCGTGACTTGCACGCTTGGAAAGAAAATTTAGGAACCCTGTGCCCGTTCCAAAGTCATCCAAGTGTTGCCTTCCTCCTCTACAAATGTTGGGGGGTGGTTTATGGCAGATTCTGGTTATCAAAGAACAGGCTGATAACCAGATCAAGCTCTCACATCACACATGCTCACACATACTCCAATTTCATACAGAGACAATCTGCCGCAGCTGAAGTATTACGATTTTTAAAGCATAAGGCACCCTGTGTTAGGTGACACCAGTTGGCAATGACGGATACTGCATTTTGAGTAGAGCTCTGTGTGGAATCAGTGATCAGTGACTCTAATCAGAATGTGACAGTAATCCAGCTTCACGAGTCATTCCAAATTCCCAGGCCAAAGAAGGAGGGGGAAGAAAAACAGCTGAGGAGCCTAGAATGTGCCACCCGGGGAGACATGGAGGGCCATGGCAGCAGTTCCAGCGTGGCAGCAACAGGTCTGTGGCTGCCCCTCACTGGGAGGTGGGGCCGACTGCCTAAGGCAGATGGCCTTGAACAGGGTGCGAGTCAGAGGTATCTGCTTGGAGCTAACTCTGAGCTTCTACAAATGACAAGAGGACAGGGAAGAAAGGCTGCTGTGCCCTGTCAGCAGTTTCCCCAAAGTGAAGCATCCACGCTCCTTAGAGCAACAGCTCTCATTTTTGCTTCAGGACCACCTGACGCTCTTAAAAACGAGTGAGGCCTCCGAAGAGCTCTTGATCAAGGTCGTTGTTACTATCCTCACACACTGTATTCGAAATGAAATTTAAAATACCTACATCACTCATTGTAAACCCAAAACAATAAACCCATTACACAGGAACACAGTTAGATCTCTGTGCGGTCAGTTCTGTGTCCACTAGGCTGGGCTAGTGTGTTGCTTTATTCTGAAGATGGGATTAAAACTCATGGCAGACTTGAAGGCAGATTATCCTACATAATCTTAATAAGCCTGACTCGGTCAGTTCAAAGGCCTGAAGAGCAAAGCTGAGGTTTCCTTGATGAAGAAGAAATTCTGCCTGTGAATTACAGCTGTCTTTCTGGCCCCAAAGTTCCAGCCTGCCCTACAGTTTTGGGGCTTGCGTAGCCAGCTCTCACCAGTGTGTCAGCTATGTAGTTCCCTGTGAGGTACCTCTCCTCAAATATCCAGAGAAATGCAAGGGTAGAGTACATTCGTGAACAAGTCAGTACAAGTTCCATGAATAAAGGTTAAACTGAGAATAGTAAGAGTTCTTAGAAACATAAAACATGGCTGTGAAAAATAAATAAATAGAAGAGCTGGAGAACAGAATGCACAGAACTGAAAATAAATTCGGTGTGCTGGAAGAATGCGCTGAATGCTTCTCCCAGAATGCAATGCACAAAGGAGTTGAAGCATACTAAAAATGTGACCAGAGATGCAGGATAGTTCAAAGAGTTCCAACGTCTGGGTTCCAAGAGAACAGCACACAGAATCACATATACTTACAGACAAGAGAACTCCTAAATAAATATTAGGAAAGTAAACTCATCATGCATAGAAAAAATATTCATTCATAACTTCTTAATATTTAGCCCAGAAATGAAAGAATATTTAATTAAAAATGCACTTATTCATGTAACCCAATGCGTTAATATTAAAAGTAAATAGTCACATTATCGATTCATTGGGTGGAGAAAGATCATTTCCAAAAAAGAAGTGCCTATTCCTGATCAAAGGATTTAGCAATCTAGAAATAAAGTTCTTTAACTTGCCAAGAAAAGTCTAATAAGAATTCATAGCAAATATGTCTCTTATAAAGGAAATATTAGAAACATTTCCATTAAAACCAGGGACTAAATAATTACCAGACACCATAATTATTCAACCTTGCTAGTAAATTCAAGAAAAAACATATATATATATATATATATATATATATATATATATATATATATATATCATGAAAAATTATACATAGTACATACATATATGAATTTGAAGCTAAAATGATCACAGATGGCATTAGATAAATTCACCTATATAGTGGGGTCAGTTATCTACAGCCATGGCCTGTGAACTATGAATGGTTTTTATATTTTGAAAGGGTTGCTTAAAAAGAAGATGTGACACAGACTGTATGTGGCCCAAAATGCCTAAAATATTTATTACCTGGTACTTAGCAGAGCGTTGGCTGACTCCTGAACTATAGCATACAGAAGAATCAACTGACAAACTATAACAACTACTGAGAGTTACGTAAATCCGTTGGACACAAAATACAGCAATCAGACAACACAAAAATAAAGAAATAGAAAATGGAATCAACTAGAAAATAGAAACATAATTTGAAAATATGCAATCAGTTAGAAAATGCAATTTTAAAAGAATCTCATTGTGGCAAAACCCTTAAATACCCAGAAATATCTGGGATGCCTTGCACAACTTCTTACGCGGGATCGAAGTAGAGATAATATTCCAATGTGACTGCATAGGACAGCGACGGCCTGGTCACGTGTTTCACCCTTAACAGTTATAGGCAGCTCATGTCAGAGTGCTAATATTTAGAGTTCCAGCACCTGATTTCTGCAAGATTAAAAAATTATAAAAAGGACACTTACGATTGATATGACGATGACGATGATGGTGAGCTTGAGATTCTTCATGCACATGGCTCGGGCAAGGTTTCTGCTGGTTGTTTTGAAGGTGACAGACTAGAAGAGAAGCACGAATTGTCTGACCCCTGGCACCGACCAAATGACTGATTGGCAGCAATGCCACCTTCTACTGTCACTGATTTCCTTAAGTGCCAGTGTTTTTGATCCCTGCCCTGTGTTCACAGGAACGGGCTGGCCACTTGTCATCACGAGCTCCTGGGAGTAGGCCTCTGCCGGGTCTGCGGGACGCAGTATGACCCACAGGCCAGGCTTCCCTCCTATGCCCTCTGTGCCAGGGCCATGCCCGTGACATCGAGCCCCAGAAGTGGTTCTTCTTGTTAATAAAAAAGCCCCACCTACCTCAAGCCTCCGATGAGGAAGGCTCCTTCTAAGCCACTTGGCTGCAAACACAACTGCCTATTCTGCCCAGTCCGATCCTGAGATTTGGAGCCATAAAACCTGCTCAGTTTCCACAGAATGGTATGCATTTGCTTGTATGAGGGCCAACTCCCAACCCCAAACTTCACTCCTTTGGTTATCCATTTTGTTTTGAAACATCTGTTTCTCAGTATCTACTGAACCATTCTGATGACGACACAGTTGAAAATAAACAGACGAGCCAGCAAACACCAAAATTCCTTTAAAAAGCAGCAATTCCACTCCTAGATACACACCCAAGAGAGATCTGTGCACAATTCAGCAAAAGACATACAAAAATATTCTCAAATGCACTATTTGTCTTATCTCAAAACTAGAAATGACCCAGATGCCCGTGCACCGTACCATGTAGTGAAGAACTTAAACTTACCCTCAGCTCCGAGGAGCTAACCTTTGCTTGCCCGGGGGCCGAGGTCTAGCCCCAAAATAACAATGTGACTTAGGGTGCGCACTAGTCACTATGAAATGACCAACTCTGTGATTCAGGGGCTTTGGGTCATACCTAGGGGAGTTGGCGACTGGAGAAAAAATCAAGCAAGTGGGCAGTTGATTGTGTCTGGATAATGAACCCTCAATAAAAACCGGACACCAGGGTTTGGAAAACTTCCCTGATTGACAATACCTGTGCATGCTGTCACATGTCTATGGGAGAATAACTTGTCCTGATTCCATGAGGATGGAATGACAGAAGCTCTGGGTTTGGTACTCCCCCAAACTCCACCCTATGTGCTTCTATATTTGGCTGAGCTTAATCTGTATCCTTTGCCTGTAATAAACCATAACTGTGAGTAGAACAGCTTTCGTGGGGTTCCCTGAGTCCTAGGGAATCATCGAACCTAAGGGCAACAAATAAATTTGCAGCTGGTGTCAGAACTGATGGTGACCTTGGGGACTGCGCCCTCTAAACTTCATCGTTTGTGAACTTCTCGGCTGCCCAAATGCTTGGCAATTATTCACAAACTAAATGGCATTAAAGAAGCCAAGAAAGAAGACGATAACATGGATGAGAAAAAGTAGTGAGCAATGAAATTAATAAACCTAAATGTAGTTATGGGATTGGAGAGGTGGGGATGGAGAGTCCTCCAGGATTTTCAAGTTAGTATTTGAACACTGACAAATGACTTGTTTAAAACCAGTTCCGCTATAAAGAACAATGGTGACACTTTACCAAAGCTTCCCTTGGGGACTGGAGGGGGTGGGTGGCAGAAGAAGAGAACAAGAAGATATAAAAAGCCCTGGGAGAACGACATGGGCAAGCTGACCAGCCTGCTGGCCTCTTGACTCCATGTAGATGGTTTCATTAGCAGCTGATGATGCCCTATTAAAAAATGGGCAAAGGACTTGAATAACTTCTCCAAACAAGATATGCCAATGGTCAATAAGCCCATGAAAAGATGCTCAATGTCATTCGTCATTAGGGAAAGGCAAATCAAAACCACAATGAGCTATGAGCTACCACCGCATACCCAACAGGATGGCTATAAGAAGAAGATGGAAAACAACAAGTGTTGCTGAGGATGTGGGAAATCTGGCATGGTACCCTTGTATATTGCTGATGGGAATGCAAAATGGTGCAGCAACTGTGGAGAACGGTTTGGTGGTTCCTCAAAAGGTGAAAGACAGAATTATTACGTGACCCAGCAATTCTAACTTCCAGGTAGAGACCCAAAGAAATGACCATGGGGACCTGAAAAGACACTTCTACACCCGTGTTCACTGCAGCATCACCCACAATAGCCCAAAGATGGAAACAACCCAAAGGGCCCATCAGTGGATGAAGGGATAAAGAAAATGTGGTGTATCCATACAATGGAGTATTATTTGCTCAGGAAAAGAAATGAAGTTCTGATTCATGCTACAACATGGATGAAACTCGAAAGTATGATGCTAAGTGAAATAAGGCAGATACAGTAAGAGAAATGTTGTAGGATTCCACTTATATCAATGTACCCAGAACAGGTAAATTCAGAGAGACAGAGTACAATTAGAACAAGGGGCTGGGGGGGAGGGGAATGGGGGAGGTACTGCATTACGGTTACAGGATTCCTGTTTGGGAGGATGACAAACTTTTAGAAATAGTGGTGATGGTCGCACAACATCGTGCATGTACCTAATGTCACTGAATTATACACTTAAAATGGTTAAAATGGCTACTTTTATGTTACACATATTTTGCCACAATTTAAAAATTATATCAAAAAACCACTGAAGTGTACACTTTAAATGGGTCAATTGTATGATGTTTTAATGATTTATCAATAAAGAAATAATTCAATAAAGCTGTTAAAAAACCAAGAGGTGATAAAATGAAACAATTTTTAAAATACCTCAATAAAGAAAATAAATAAAAGATAAAGGGGAGCAAAGAGGCTGAGGCAAATATAAACCAAAGACCAACATACATTACTTAAAGCCAACTCTGTCAATGTTTACATTACATGTAAGTGGAATAAACATTTCAATTGTAAACATGCTCCATATATTCAGGAAGGTAGAAGAAGGCACGCATGTGTTAGAGAGACACATGGACGATAGAAAAAGATGCAAATCAAGCTTGTAAAGATAAAAAATACATGAGATGGACAAAGTGCAGAAGAAAAGATAAGTAAACTTGGAGACACAGCAATAGAAGCCCTCCTAAATGAAACACAGAAAGAAGAGTCTGAAAAAATGAACAGAGCATCAGTGAGCTGTGGGACAACTTCAAGTGGCTTAATGTACATGTAATTGGAGTCCTGGAAGGAGAGGAGATGGACAGAAAAATACTTGAAGAAATAACGGTTGTATATTTTCCCGATTTGATGAAAACTACAAACCTACAGCTCAGTAAACCCAAAGCTGAAGAAACATGAAGAAAACTACACCAAAGCACATTACAATCAAATCTCTTGAAATCAATGATCAAAAGTAAACCTTACAAGCACCCAGAGGGTAATATACACATTATGTATGTAAGGATGTCAGTAGAACAATGTAAAAGACAGAGATGGAACATCTTTAGATTCTTGAAAGAAAATATCTTTAAAATAAGGAAGTAAAATCAAGGCTTGCCAGACATACACATACTGAAAATAATTCATTATTAGCAGGTCTGCACTACAAGAAAAAATAAAGATATCCTATAGGCAGAAAGGAATTGATTCCAGATGGAAATCTGGGTCTAAACAAAAGAATGAAGAGGTACCAGAAATGGGTCAACAGAAAAGATGTTTTTTCTTGTTATTTAACCCTCTTTAAAATATAATCATCTCTGTAAACAAAAATAATGATGGATTGTGAGGTTTATAATATATGTGTAAATAAAAGTATTATAAAAATAGCATCAAGGCCAGAAAGGTAAAATGGAGGCAGACTATTTTAAGGTTTTTATATTGTTTGTGAAGTGAAATAATACCACTTGGAGGCAGACTATGGTAAGTTAAAGACTTATACTGTAAACCATAAAGCAAACATGAGATAACAAAGACTTATAGCTAATAAGCAGACAAAGGAGATAAAATGGAATTTAAAAAGCACTCGAATCGAACAGAAGGCAGAAAAAGAGGGAGAAGAGAACAAGAAAACAGAAGGTACAAATAGGAAACTGATATCAAAATGGTAGATTTCAAACCTTCTTACAAACAAAATTCTGGGATGAGACAGCTTCACTGGTGAATTCTGCTAAACAGCTGGGGGACAGATACACCAACAGCACCTAACCCCTGCTGGAGGGTACACAGAGAGAGGTGACACTTCCCCAGATGTTTGATGAGGCCAGTGTATCCTTAATACCAAAACCTAGAAAGGAAAACATATCACAAACCAACATCCTTTACAAACGCAGATGCAAAATTCCTGAACAAAACAACAGCAAATCTGACAAGGTCTTATATAAAAGGGAAAATATATTGTGACCTTGCAGGAATGTTGGCTTAACATTATAAAATGTTAACTGGATAAGTTACACTCAATCAGAGTAGAGGAGGAGAAAAACCATACGATCTTCTCAAGAGACGGAGAAAAACATTTGACAAAATTAGTGAATAAAATTCTCAAATGAGGAATTGAAGGAGATTTCTGCCACTGGATAAAGGACACTATAAAAAAGAAGTATGATTAACAATGCAGTTAGTGAAAATATTGAATTTTCCCCCATAAGATGTGCTACACACAAGAACTTGCAGGGCCACTATTTCTATTCACTATTGTGTAGAAGATTCTAGCCAGTGCAGTACAGCAAGGAAAAAAAATAAAAGGCAAGAATCTACAAAAAACCTTCTAGAACTAATAAATGGATTTTGCAGAGTTGCAAGCTAGAAACCAGGTCAACACAGAAACATCAATTTCATTTCTATAAATTAGCAATGAGTATTGGAAAACGAAATTTAAAAATTTACAGAATACAGAAGCATGAAATTCTCAAGGGCAAATGTCACAAAAACTACAAAACACTGTCGAGAAAAACTAAAAAAACTATGCAAACACAGGGCTGTGCCATGTGTATGGACAGGAAGACTTGCTGTCAAGATACCAGTGCTCCCTAAATCGACCTGTCGATTAAATGCAGTCACGATCAAAGATACAAGATGTTTTAAAGATGAAAAGCAATGAGCTTGTTCTGAAATATCAATGAAAATGCAAAGGACCTAAAAGAGTGAAGACAATCCTGGAGAATAGGGGTCGGAGGACTTAGGGAATTCTATAAAGCTGCAGTTATCAATACAGTGGTCCTGGCATGAAGGGAGAAAAACAGATTAATGAAATAAAATAGAGAATCCAGAATTAAAGGCCCACAGAGGAGAATGAATAAGTACATTGTGGTAGGTAGATTGATACAATGGAATCGTAGAAAACAATGAAAAAATAAATAAATTATTACTACATTCGGCAATGTGGACGACTCTCACAGGCTTAATGGTGCGTAAAAGAGGCCAGACGCCGAAGAGTATGTACCACATGATTCCATTTCTATACATTTTAAGAACAAAATATTGTGTAGGGTGATGTGAGTCAGGAAAGTGGTACCCTTGTGAGGGATTCTCAACTGGAAGGTGCATGAGCCAGCCTTCAGAGGTGCTGGGAGTGTTTCCTATCTTGATCTAGGTGGTGGTAGTTACGTGGGTACAGACGGATGTAAACAAATAAATGACCTGTACACTTATTAAAAGTCGTCTGCTGGCTGCACTCTATTGTATATATGTTACTCTTCCAGGCAGAGAGACATCTGCTGGGTAATTAGCACCTCTTACCCTGGGACATGCAGTCAACACAATGAGGAAGACTTTTACTTGGAAAGCACAGACTATCTAGGAGCATTGGTCAAACAGAGCCCACTCCGGCTAAATCACGTAATCTTTAGGGATTAGGAATAGTGAAGAGGTGGACTGGAAGTAGCAGAGAAATGGGTCTGCAGCTCTGGGATCAGATACTTCTTTGCCCATTTCGCCTCTGCCAGCAACGAGCTATGAAGTGAGCCATTAAAGACCCTGGAGTTTTGTCCTCTGTATAATGCCCTCCTCTGATTACCATGGCTCTGATGGAAACCTGTTTAGCCCTCTGAGACCTACTGTCAATAAATGTCCCTATAAAACTAACAACTAACAATAAACATCTAAATAAATTTTACTATGTAGGTGTTTGGCATGTGTTATCTGATTTAACTCTCAAAACACTATGGAGTGGGTGCACCTCCACTTTACAGATCACAACTGGGGCACAGAGAGGTTAAGCAACTCGCCTAAGTTCACACAGCCAGTAAGTGGGGGAGATGGGATTCAACACCAGGGAGCCCGACTCTGGAGCTAGTGCTCTTAACCACTACAATCTAGCTGCCAGGAAGAAGGAATGTGATCGTGCAAGGATCTGCTTCCAGGTGTTAACTTCCCATCTGTATTAACACTTGTCACTGCGTAGGCCCAAACTGTAACCGATCTCTGCCCTCCTTCCAGTCACCATATACCTATCATCTTTCCTCCAGATCTTCGCTCACTCACCACATGGAGAATGCAAAGACACACGTCACTGTGAAATAAGGAGGTCACAGGGACACAGTGATACTCCTTTTAAGGCTCAGTGGCCCTTTACAGTCCCTGCTGCTTACTTGATATAAAGAAAGCCCAAGCTGTCACAGCAAGCAAGAAAGCGAATGAACTGTCCAGCTTTCTGGCTTCACACTGGATCACAAGAGGCCTGAAAATCTTCCACGTTTTATGAAACACACAAAGGACAGACTTGCATGTGCAGCTGAGGTGCTAAATTATACAGGCATTAATCCAAATCTTTAAAAAAATTGTTTCTGTAAATGGAGTATGTTTTCTGAACCAAAGCTTCCTTAATGGCTATTAACGGGTCACGGCTTTTTCTCTATGCCTCACCGTTACCCTCATAATCACAACCTAATCACATAATGGAGGGTAGAAAAGGAAGGAAAAACTACAGTACTGAATTTTAGACATTGTCCTATTAGGTTAGCCATCAACCACAGTTTCTCTACTTTACATCCTGAAAAATAGCCCATACTTACCGAATCCACGAGATTTTCTGTTTTATCTATCAATAATTCCAATCTTTCTCCTCGCTGAGCTACCAGATCTAAAAATGTTGGAAAAACAGAAAATACCATGTTTATATTAAAAATCTGCTATTTTTGTCTTTGTTTTAAGCCAAATCTTATTTTAAGTATAGTTAGCATTCTTGATAACTCATATTTACTAGAGGAGCACTTATATCTGTAAGAAATAAAAAGTTTTACTAAAGTTTATCAATTAAAGTAGGGGCTGTCAATTTTTTTTTCTGTAATGGGTCAGATACTAAATATTTTAGGCTTTATGGGGCAAACGGTCTCAGTCACAATTGCTTAACTGTCAGGCATAGACAATATGTCAACGAACGGGCATGACTGTGTTTCAAGGAAAATTTATGTAGAAAAACAGACCAGACTGGATCCAATGGATATAGTTCGCAAATCCCTAAATTAAGGGTATAATCTGAAAGTGAAAAAAAAAAGAAACCCACAGAACAAGGGAGAGTTGGACACTTCAAGAAATGCCATATGAGGCACTTCACAGACCCTCTCTCCAACAAACCACCATAACTGGTAACACTTATAAAAACAAACAAACTAGCAGTGCAGTTTCATTCTCTTGCATATGGCTTTCCAAGTTTCCCAGCACCATTTATTGAAGAGCCCTTCTCTTCTCCATTGTATGATTTTGGTTTATTTGTCAAGATTATTTGCCCCTATATGTGAGGGTTCCTTCCTCAGCTCTCAGTTCTGTTCCATTGGTCTGTGTGTGTTTTTCTGCCAATATCATGCTGTTTTGATTATTGTCGCTTTGTACTATAATTCGAAGTCAGGCAGAATGATATTTCCTGCCTTACTGTTTTTTTTTTTCCCCTCAGGATTGCTTTGGCTATTCAGGGTCTTTCATGATTCCATACAAGTCTTTTTGTTCTATTTCTTTTTTAAAAATGCCATTGGGATATTGATGGGGATTCAAACTAAAAAGCCTTTGCACAGCAAGAAAAACCATCCATAAAACAAAGAAGTGACAAACTGAATGAAAGAATATATTTCCAAACAATGCCTCTGATATAATTTTGGATTATATATCAATATGTAAAAGAATCATACA
Source organism: Cynopterus sphinx (assembly GCA_030015415.1). NCBI lineage: Eukaryota > Metazoa > Chordata > Mammalia > Chiroptera > Pteropodidae > Cynopterus > Cynopterus sphinx. The sequence continues at coordinate 81,361,772 of CM057388.1, forward strand.
AGACAACAATTTAAAAATTTTTAAAAATGGGAAGAGGACCTGAGCAGACACTTTTCCCAAGAAAACATAAAAGTGATCAACAGATACATGAAAAGTGCTCAACTTCACTATCTATTAGGGAAATGCAAGTCAAAACTACAATGAGATACCACTTCACACCTCTGAGAATGCCTGTCATCAACAGTACAAGTGATGACAAGTGTTGGGGGGTTGTGGGGAAAAGGAACCCTCATACACTGCTGGTGGGACTGCAAATTGGTACAGCCACTCTAGAAAACAGTATGGAGTTTCCTCAAAAAACTAAGAATTGATCTACCATATGATCCACTAATCCCTCTACTGGGTATTTCCCCCAAAGACTTGAAAACCCATATCCCAAAAGACATTTTCACACCGATGCCCATAGCAGCATTATTCATAGTGGCCAAACATGGAAATAGCAGAAGTGTCCTACAATGGATGACTGGCTAAAAGAGCTGTGGTCCATATATACAATGGAATACTACTCAGCCATAAGAAGAGATGACCCGCTGCCATTTGCGATCGAGTCATGGATTATCATACTAAGTGAAGTAAGTCAGATGAAAAAATTTGAGAACCACGTGATTTTATTCATATGTGGGATATAAAAACTGAAAGCAACAAACTAACAAGACAGACGAAGAGAGACTCATGGACACGGACAACAGTTTAGTGGTCAGCAGAGGGAAGAGGGGGAGGAAGATAAGTGTAAATGGGGTCAAATATAGGTGAGAGGAGGAAACCTGACTCTGGCTGGTGAATATACAATGCAATATATATATGATGTAGTATTGAATTGTACACCTGAAACTTATAATATTTTATTAATCAATGTCACCCCCAATAAATTTTAAAAAGCCACCACCATTTAAAGTGTCTGAAAACTGTGAATGTCCTAACAATATACAACAAGTGAAGAAACATTCATACAATAAAATCAACTAATTCTCAGTAAGAATGGTGAGAATCAATGTCATTTAAGCCATGATCCGCTCCCTCCCTCACCTCAGTGTTATGGAGGCTTTATTCCTGGCAAGTAAAGCCTGGGGGTTCTCTCCTCCCCAGGTCCCCATCAAAGGCTATGCTTCCTCCCTAGGAGGGGCCAGTCATTAGCATTTCTCCTCCCAACCCAGTCCATCCCAAGCTGCATGATGCAGAAGTTCTTTTCCAGCAAGACATGGTTGATGAGGCTGGGGCTCCCTTCCCCAATGTGGCTCCAACACACAGGGCAGAAGCTCTACCTCAGGTGGCAGGCCAAGAATACTGAGCCCTGAGTGCCCCCTCCCTGACTTACTCATACAGCGGAGGTTCCACACTAGCAGAGGCAAACTGAGGAGACCTCAGCTTCCCAGCACTCCACAGGCAGAGCAAGGGTGTCACTCCAAGAGAAGCAGTCCACTGGCCCTAACCATAGCTCTAGAGCAGTGGCTGAAAGATTGTCCCCAGGGGGATTGGCAGGCCTTAGGAACAGAGAATTCACCCTAAGAGAACAGACATGATTTGAAAGAGACGATGGGGAAGTTCAAGTGGAAGGATGCTGTCGAGACAATGGAGACTTTGGAGGTAAGCGATTAAGATGCAGCTGGTAGCTCTATGAGACCCACATGTTAAACCACAGGCCAACTAGGAGCTTAACAGAGAGCACCAGGGAAAGAGATGGCTAAGAAGGACACTCTGCAGTCAGAATGAAGGCCTAACGCTGGCCACGAAGACAAGGGAGCCCAAATCTAATTAGATCAGACAGGAGCAATTTATGTCTGGGGAATTGCCGGAAAAAGGCAGAGTAATTAGCCTGCAATTAGTACATGTCATTGCAGGGTGACTGTATGTATGTCCAAGGTTGTTCCCTCCGAGAAGTGACATTAGAGGATACACTCTGTGGGAGAGATAGATGACAACAACAACAACAACAAACTAAGCTCAACCATTAAACAAACAAGCAGACAACAAACCCTGGGGGCTGAGGCTCGGTACCCAGAGTTGCTACATTATCTAAAATGTCCAGTTTTCAACAACAAAAAATTGAGATATGAAAAAAAAAAATTAAAATAAAAATAAAACAGGAAAAGTGTGATCCATACATGGGAAAAAAAGCAGAGATGAGAAACTTACTTTGGTGGGGCTCAGCTGTTAGACTTGGCCATGGAATGAAATCAGAAATCAATAACAGAAGCAAAACATGGAATGAAGTGGAAACTGTGCACAGAAGGACACTGATGGCACTAAACACTTACATTAAGGAGAATATGTTATATAGACAGAACCGTGTCCCTCACATTCATAGATTGAGGCCCTGACCCCCAATGTGATGGCACCTGGAAAGGGGGCCTTTGGGAGACCATCAGAATTAGATGAGGTCCTGAGGGCTATGATGGGATTAGCGCACTTATAAGGAGAGACACCAGACGGTGCACACACTCTGGCTCTCTCTCTCTATGAATCTAGACGTAAAAAGTCTCCAATAAAATTCTAGTGGAATGAGTCCAGCAATCTATAAAAAGGCTTGTAGACCAGGATGCAGTGGCATTTATTTTATAAATGCAAATTTTATTTAATATCCAAAAGTCACTTGTTACAATATACTGTATTAACAGAAAAGGAAAAAAACAAACATACAATCATTTCAATAGATGCAAAAAAGCACCCAAGAGAACCCAACACCTTTTCCTTATGAAACCACTGAACAAAGAAGAAACAAAAGGGACCTTCCTGAACCTAATGAAGGGCACCTATGAAAGAACCACAGCTCACATCATGTCTAATTGTGAAAGACACCCCACGATCTCCTACAATCGGGCATGACACAAGGGTGGCCACTCTTGACATTGCACTGGAGGTTCTAGAGAGAGGAAGTGGGTAGGAGAAGCAAATGAAAGGCATCCAGACTGTAAAGAAAGAATTAAATTTATCTCTACTTTCAGACGATGGTATGATCCTATATAAAGAAAATGATAAGTAACCCACAAAAAAGCCATTATATCTCATAAGTGAGTCGTACAAGGTTGCACGACACAAGATCGGTACAGAAAAATCAATTGCATTTCTACACGTGAGTGATGAACAACCCAGAAATGAAAAAGGAAAATTCCATTTACAATAGCATCGAAAATACTTGGAAACAGGGCAGAAGGATGTTGGGAGAGAGACACTATGAAAGAGAAATTATTCTGACACCCGTCACATGGTAAGGAAGGCTTCATTCGTGACTACAGCAGTAGGGGTCAAGACTGTCACCGAAAGGGGAAGAGACTGAGCTCGACTCTGAATACAACAAGGACAAGTGGGTGATGTTAGAATTATGGGAGCATGAGACAGCCCTCCTTTTTGTCCCCCATTCCCTTAAACAACTAATTAGGCATCCGTCCATGGATAAAAGTGCTACGTGGGAGTTGTGAGCTCCAGCACCATATGCCAAGGAAGCTGGGAGGAGTCTCGTCCACCTGTGCTCAGTAAGAGGCAGAAAGACCTAGCTATGGGCTGTGGAACCAGCAGGGCTGGTGACTGTGCCCCAAGCCCTCTTGGCCGTGGTCAGGTTAAACCTGAGTAGTAGTGACTTGAGCAGGCATCCAGGGACGAGAGACAGGTCGTGGAGGCCAGCTTTGCTGGAGGGAGATTCCAGCATGCTAATGGAGCAACGACCTAAAAAACACATTTGGATGCAATGGAGAGGGTAAGAGGAGCACTGCGAGTACCAGCCCCCCCACACCCGAAGGTGGCACAACACAGAACTAGAACAGTTGGTGCTGACCACTCCTGCAGGGTGATAGGAGAGGAGGGAGTGCCTGGCTACCCCAGTGGCGTCATAAGCTACTGGAGAAACCTGCTTCTCTCTGGCAGCCCCAGCACTCAGGGTTCACTTTAGAGTGCCCAGGGGGAACCTCTAGGGCCTGTGGGGCGAGGGAGGAGCTGGGAAAGAGGCAGATAAGAATATCAAAGGACATTAAAGGGACCTGGTTACTGATGATGGCTGTGCTCGGGACTTTAGCAGAATGTCCACCCCCAAGCCTCTGGGAGATCCTTACTCAGGGACGCCCCCACTTGTCCCACAGTCATTCTCAACACCCACACCTTCCCATACTCTGTAGCCAGCTTCTTATGCATGCTCCCAAGTACAGCGACAAAAGCAGGTGCCAGTGAAAAGATTGCTCTCAGAATATCAGACCAGGTCTGTGGACAAGGGCAAAAGCATCAAATCGAGGTGCAGTACCATCTTTTGAAAAATAGAGTGCTTTCTGGGAGCCAGCCTGGTGAGTTGTAAGACCAGAGAAGTCTTAAAAGCTTAAGAATTCTCTCATGAGTTGCAGCAAGAAGCATGGAGCAGGTGTATTCATACAAGGTTGAAGAAAACCCCAGATCTAAGAGGACCAGTGAACAGGATTTCCTACCTGAAAGCGGCAGGTGAGATGTGAGGTGTCTGATACTTCAAATGAGAAAGCAGAACTTAGTGATGTGAGAATGTAAGAAACTACACAATCCACTGGTAAAGGTAAATATATAGATTTGGAAAACTCGAATTCTATAATAGAATGGGGTGTTAAACACAACTGTAGACTAATGGTTAAAGGAAAAGAGTATTAAAAATAACTACGGCTCCTATAATTTATTAATGAATGCACAAATGTAAAATTAGGTAGACTGGGACATCAAAAATATAACAGGCAGGGGAGCTTTCGTGTGCAAATGAAGTTGCCATCAGCTTCAAATGGACTACTTTATCTATAAGATGTTTTGTGCAAGCCCCATGTTAACCACAAAACAAAAACCTAGACTCACACAAGATAAAGAAAGGGGAAATAGAGCACACCACCACAGAAAATCATCAGTTTTAAAGGGCAGGCAGAAATAGAGGGGAAAAGGAATGAGGAAACTACAAAGCAATCAGAAATCAATGAACAAGATGAAATTAGTAAATCCTTGCATATAAATAATTACTCTAACTGTACATGCACTGAATTCACCAATCAAAAAGCACAGAGCATCTGGATAGCTGGATGGACAAAAACACAAGACCCAAGTATATGCTGCCTACAAGAGACTCGCTTGCATTTAAGCACATTCATGGGCTCAAAAGTGAAGGGGTGGAAAAAGAAATCCATGCAAATAGAAACCAAACAAAAGTGGGGAGAGCTATACTTACATCAAATAAAATAAGCCTGCATGCCAAAAGCGGGAACTAGACACAAATAAGGTCATTATATAATAATAAAGAGGTCAATTCATCAAGGAGCTATAACAATTGTAAAGAGATACACATGCAACAGCAGAGCACCTAGCTATCTGAGGCAGATACCAACAGAGCTGAAGAAACAGACCAAAATGCAATGAAAGCAGTGGACTTCAGTGCCCCACTTTCAGCAACAGACAGATCATCCAGAGAGCAAATCAACAAGGAAATGTCGGACTTGAACCAAACATTACACTGCACAGACCAAACAGGCATACACAGAACATTCCATCCAACAGCAGCAGAACACATGGTCTTCTCAATTGCACAAGGAACACCCTCCAGGTTAGATCGGATGAGAGAGCACAAAATGAGTCTTAACAAATTCAAGACTGAAATCGTACCAAGTATTTTCCAACCAGGATGGTATGCAACTAGACATCAACAAGAGGAAAGCTGAAAAATCTACAAATGTATGGAAACTAAACGACACACTCCTGAACAACCAGGGGATCAAAGAAGAAACCAAGATGGCAATTAAAAATACCTCAAAACAAATTAAAATGAAAACACAAGAATATACGAAAACCTTGGAGCTGCTGACAAAGCAGTTCTGAGAGGGAAGTTTATAGTAATAAATGCATATATTAAAAATACAGAAATATATCCAATAAGTAACCTAACTTTACAACTCAAGGAACCAGAAAAAGAACAAGTTAAACCAAAGCTGGAAGGAAGTGTCAATAGAGTGGAAATAAGTGAAATAGAGACCAGAAAAATAATAGAAAGGTGTGAAACTAAGAGCTGGTTTTTAAAAAAAGATAAATGAAATGGACTAACCTTTAGTTAGACTAAGAAAACGAGAGAAGACTCCAATAAATAGAATCAGAAATGTGGATGATAAAGAGGAACTGATATATCTACAAAGTACTGCTCAGTCATAAAAAGGATGAAACACTGTGGTCTGCAACAACGTGATGGATCTTGACAGTATGACAAAAGTCTGATGGAAATGGACAAAATCCATATGATTTCACTCATATGAGGAATATAAAAACGTACCAAGCTAACAAAACAAACAAAAACAGAGAGAGACAACAGAATGCTGGTTACCAGAAGGGAAAGAGAGGGGAAGGGAGAAGTGGGAAAGGGAGCCAAATACATGGTTAACTAAAGGAAACTAGATTTCTGGTAGGGAACGTGCGATAGAGTATATAGGTGTCTAATTATAATGTTGTGCACCTGAAAATTATATAACATTATTAACCCATGTTACTCCGATACATTTAATAAAAATAAACAGAATCAGAAATGAAAGAGATATTATAACTGATGCTACAGAAATACATAGGATCATAAGATACTATGATAAATGATATGCCAACAAACTGGAAAACTTAGAAGAAATGGACATACAGTTTATTTACCCTTGAACAACATGGGGTTAGGGGCACTGACCACCCCATGCAGTCAAATTCACGTATAACTTCAGTTGGCCCTTTGCATCCACAGATTCCCAATTGTGGATTAAAAATACTGTTTCAATGCACAGTTAGTTGAATATATGGATGTGACACCCAGGGGTATGAAGGGCTGACTGTATATTAATTGAAAAAAAAAATCCACAAATAAGTAGACCCATGCAATTCAAATGCATGTTGTCCCAGGGCCAACTGTATTCTTAGAAACATACAACCTCCCAAGACTGAATCAGGAGGAAACAGAAACTCTGAACATTCTAATAATGAGTAGAGATTGCATCAGTAATCAAAAAATTCCCAATACAGAAAAGCCCAGGACCAAATGGCTTCACTGGTGAATTCTACCAAACAGTGAAAAAAAAAAAAAAAATGAATGCCAATCCATCTCAAACTTTTCCAAAAAACCAAAGAGGAGGAATACTTCAAAACTTATTTCACAAAGCCAACACTGCCCTGATACCACAGTTAGATAAGGACACTACAGAAAAAGAAAACTATAGACCAATAATCCTGATGAACACAGATGCAAAAATTCTCAAAAAAAAATTTAGCTAATCAAATTCAACAACATGTTAAGAAAATCATATACCATAATCAAGTGGTATTTATCCCTAGGATGCAAGAATGGTTCAAATAAACCAATCCATGTGATACATGATAACAGAATGAAAGATAAAAACTTATGATCTCAATATATGCCAAAAAATCTGACAAACTACATCACTTCATAATAAAAAATCTCAACAAACTGAGTATAGGAAGAATGTATGTTATTGTGATAAAGGCCATATTTGACAAGCCCATAACTACCATCATATTGACTGTGGAAGACTGAAAGAGTTTCCTTTAAGATCCGTAACAAGATAAAGGTGCCTACTCTCACCACTGTCATTTATTTACATAATCCTAGCTAGAGAAATCAGTTAAGACAAAGAAATAAAAGGCATGCAAATCAGAAAGCAAGAAGTATCAATTATTAAAGTAAAAGTGTCATTATTTGCAGATATCATATATACAGAAAATCCTAAAGACTCAACCAAAAACCTGTGAACTATTAAACAAATCCAGTAAAGTTGTAGGATATAAAGTCAACATACAAAAATTTGTTGCATTTCTATATACTAAAAACAAAAAATATTAAAAAGTAATAAAGAAAGCTGTCCAGATTACAATACCACCAAAAATAATAAAATACTTAGGAATAATTTTAACTAAGGAAGTAAAAGATCTGTGCAATAAAAAATACAAGACTGATGAAAGACATTGAAGAAGACACAAACAAATGGTAAGATACAGCATGTTCATAGATTGAAAGAATTAATAACATTAAAATGTCCATACACCCAAAGCCATCTACAGAGTCAATCCAAGCTCTAACAGAATTCCACTGGCATTTTTCAAAGAAATAGAAAAAAAAATCCTAAAAATTGCATGGAGCCACAAAAGACCCCGAATAGCCATAGCAATCCTGAGAAAGAACATAGCCACAGGTGACATACTTCCTGATCTCAAACTATTACAAAGCTATAATGATTAAAAACAGCATGGTATTTGTGTAAAGATAGACACGTGGACCAATGGAAAAGAACAGATAGCCCAAAAACAAACCCCAGCATGTACAGTCAACTAAGATTTGACAAGGGAGCCAAGAATCAGTGGGGAAAGGACAGTCTCTTCAACAAATGATGCTGCGAAAAATGGAAAATCAGATGCAGAAAATTGAAATTAGATCCCTATATCCAGCAGGTCCTCAAATAACATTGTTTCATTATAACAATGATGAGAAAAACAAACAAACCTGATTCCTAGCTGGGGCCACTGTGTGGAGTTTGCATATTCTCCCCATGTCTACATGGGTTTTCTTGGGGTACTCCAGTTCACCCCCACATCCCAAAGATGTGCACATTAGGTTAACTGGTGTGTCTAAATTGTCCCAGTACGAGTGGGGACAAGTGTGGGTGTGAGTGTGCCCCGCAATGGAATGGTATCTTGTCCAGGGTGGGTCCCACCTTATTCCCCGAGCTGCCAGGACAGGCTGTGGCCATCAGTGACCCTGACTACAATATAAGCAGGAAAATAATTTTACTTGTTTTTATTAACGCTTCTTAAATGTATGTATAACTCACATGTATTTCAATGTTTAATATTACAAGTGTTTCGGGGTCTTATTTAGGAGTTTGGTGATGTTTCTGTGATCAGAAATATGCCAGAGGAACTTAACTCTCATATCAGTTAGCCGAGGGTCACACTGGTTTATTCACACATCATTTCGCCTAAGGTCGCAGTTTTCAAGAACATATCAGTGACATTAAATGAGGATTTACTGTACACCACTCAAAAAAAAAAAAAACTCAAAAGGGATTAAAGACTTAAATGTAAGAACTGAAACCATAATACTCCTAGAAGAAAACATAGAAAGTCCCCGCCATTGGTCTTTGCAATGATTTTTTAGGATATGACACCAAAACACAAGCACCGAAAGCAAAAATCAAGAAGTGGGACTACATCAAACTAAAAAGCTGCACAAAGAAACAATAAACAAAGTGAAAAGGCAACCTACAGAATGGGAGAAAATATTTACAAACCATCTATGTGTAAGAGGTTAACATGCAAAACATATAAAGAATTTATAGAACTCAGTAACAAAAACAAACTGATGAAAAAATGGGCAGAGGAACCAAACACACATTTTCCCAAAGACATACAAATGGCCCACAGATACAAAAAGACATTCTACATCACTTAGCATCAGGGAAATGCAAATCAAAACCATGATAAGATACCACCTCACACCTGTTAGAATGGCCATCACCAAGATGACAAGAGAGAACAAGTGTTGACAAGCATGTGGAAAAAAGAGACTCTTTTGCTCTGTCGATAGAAATGTAAATGGGCTCAGCTCAGTTTCTCAATAAATTAAAAATACAATTACCATATGATCTAGCAATTCCATTTCTGGGTATATAGCTAAAAGAGATAAAATCAGGATTTTGAGGAGACGTCTGCACTCCCACGTTTTTTCAGCCCTATTTGCAATAGGCAAGGCATGGAAACAACCTAAATGTCCATCAATGGATGAATGAATAAAGAAGATGTGAAAACACACACACACACACACACACACACACACACACACACACACACACACTGGCATATTACTGAGCCACAAGAAAGAAGAAAATCCTGTCATTTCAACAACATGGATGGAATTTGAAGACACAATGCTTTAGTGAGATAAACCAGACAGGGAGAAACAAATAGTGTATATTACTTATATATGGAATCTAAACATGCTGAACTTGTAAAAATGGAGAGTGTACTGGAGGTTACCAAGGGAGAAACTGGGGAGGTGGTGCTAAAGGGCGCACATTTGCAACCAGAAGATGAGTGACTGGAGCTCTAATGCACGGCACACCAATGACAGTCAACAATCTTGCATTATATACTTCAAAACTGCTAAGAGACTAGATCTTAAATGTTCTCATCACAGAAAAATAATTTGTGACGTGATGAATGCTGGCTAAAGCTAGGGTGGTGACCATACAGCAACATATACATGCATCAAATCAACACGCTGTACGCCTTCCTCACAGGATGTTGTACAGAAATTATATCTCAATAATGAAGAAAAAGGACAAGTGGAGACATAGGCAATGAGCAGAGCGAGGGGGTAGTCAGTGGATGGAAAATTACGAAGAGGAGAAAACAAGGGTAGGGGAATCTTGCTCAACTTGCCTAAAAGGATCTCCCTAAAGGCAGGCCAAAGTTTTCACATCAAAGGCAGTGGATTAAGAACTTAATCAGCGAGCAAGGGTGATAAGATACCAAGGGCAGGAGATTGACTTATCAGGATTCTTTGCTAAGACAGGCTTAGGCAGGCAGAGGACAGAGTCCAAGGATGAGGGCCAAACACAGGGTTACGAGAAGCCTGTCTAATATTTGGTCAAGCTCAGAGTCTCTGTCACGTAAGACTTGTACACTGAAAACTACAAATCATTGTTGGAAAAAAAAAAAAACTTGAAGACCTAAGTAAATGAAAAGGCATCTGATGTTCGTAGGTCAAAGTTTAATATTGTTAAACTGGATTTACTCTCTTACTTAATCTACAGATTCAATAGGATCCCTATCAAAATCCCAGCTACTGTTTGCAGAAACTGACAAGCTCACCTTTAAATTCTTATGGAAATGAAAGGTACTCAGAATAGCCAAAGCAATCTCAAAAAAGAGGGACAAAGAGGGAAGACTCATACTTTCTGATTTTAAAACTAACTACAAATCCACCATAATCATGATGGTGTGGGACTGGCATAAGGAGAGACATATAGATTAAATGACACAGAACTTAGAGTCCGGATAAACCCATAGGTCTACGGATAACTGATTTTTGATAAGAATGCTAAAAGAAAAGTCTTTTTAACAAATGGTGTTGGGAAAGCTGGATATGCACATTTGAGAAAATTCAGTTGGACCCCTTCTTACTTTATACACAAATATTAACTCAAAATAGATCACAGACCAAATGTAAGAGCTAAAACTATAAAATAAAACTCTTAGAAGAAAACAGAGGACTAAATCTTTGTGGCACTGGCTTAAATATGACACCCAAAGGACAAGCAACAAAAGAAAAATAATAAATTGGGCTTGATCAAAATGAAAACTTTTGTTTCGAAGATCACTATCAAAAAAATCCCCATAAAATGAGAGAAAATATTTGCAAATCATGTCTCATAAGGGTGCAATATTCAGAGTACACAAAGAACTCTTATGGCTCGACAAAAAGACAAGCTACTTTAAAAATGACATGGATTCTGAACAGACATTTCCCCAAAGATGTGCAATGGGCCATTAGCACATGCTAGAAGTCATGAGTAATCAGGGAAATGCAAATCAAAACCACAGTAAGTACCATTTCACACGTACTCAATTGGCTATAATAAGACGGATAATACATTTTGGAAAGGATGTGAAGAAACTGGAATCCTCACACAATGCTGTTGGGAAGATACAATAGTGAGTCTGGCCTTACTCAAAACAGTAAACATGGAGTTCCCATGTGACCCAGCAATTCTACTCCTAAGTACATGCCTGAGAGAACTGGAAACATATGCTTACACAAAAACTCACACACTAAGGTTTGCAGGAGCATTATTCATAACCAAAAAGTGAAAACCATCAACATGCCCATCAACTAATAGATGGATGAATAAAAATCTATCAATACAATGGAATATTATTCAGCTGTAACAAGAAATGAAGTACTGATACATGCTACAACACGAACCTCAAAATCATTATGCTAAGTGAAAGAAGCCAAGACACAAAAGGCCACTTATGCATGATTCCATTCATAGGAAATTTCCAGAACAGGCAAATCTATAGAAGCAGAAAGGAAGCTAATTGTTACTGAGGTCTGGAGGCTGAGGGAAAAAGAAGAGTGACTGTAAGTGGGCACAGGGTGATCGAGATGTTCTAAAATTGTGGTGATTGTTGCACAACTCGTGATCATAAGAAACACCACTGGATTATATACTTTAAATGGGCGAACTATATGGTATGTGAACTGTGTCTCAATAAAGCTGTTAAAAAATCAAAGGGAGATGGTTAGAAATTTTTTTGTTACATTTTTAATTGCTGTTTCTGTCACTCTAAAAATAAGTAAGTCGTTTAAAAGGAGTTGATTTAAAAGATTCATTTTCTGAAAACATTTTGCATCTGCAATAAAAAATATTGTAGTAGTTGGCTGCTTCCACTTTCAGGCAAAATAAATGCATCTGGTGACCAAAAAAAAAAAAAGGCAAAAGAAATATTAGCAGTTTTTTTTCAGTTGGTTTGCTTGTCAGCATCTAGACGTATAACTAAACTAAAATTGATAAAAGAAAATCACTTCAAAAAGCCAAGAGACACACATATCAAGAACTTCAAAAATCTTTCGGCCTTTTGCTTATCAATCCCATGCTTGGGAATTAACCTTAAGAAAATATGAAAAACGTTAACAAGCACAAAAACATTTATAACAGAACTGTTATCATAACACAAACCTCTAAGTCAGTGCTAAGAGTGTTTGCTGCTGCTTTAACTAAGTCTCTATGAACACTGTTCAGTCCAGCTGACATTTTCATAGTAAGATGCTCTCGATGGAGCAGGGACTTGTATTTTGAAGCAAGCTCCTTATCTGGGTGTGAGACAGCACTCTGAGACCACTGCTCCAAAATAAGAATGTGATTGGTAATCTGTGATATAACTCGATGTGATACTGTATCAGCATAAAGCAGACTAAATGATCATTCTGCCCTTCCTATGTGTCAGATACCACCACACAGTGCTTCACGGACATTACCTCTTCATCCTGGTAACCTGAGATTCCATTATCTCCCTTTTGCAGATTAGGAAATAAAGCTCAGAGAGAGGTTAGAGGATTGACCAAAGGCTAAGGGCAAGTAGGAATTAAAATGAAGACTCAAATCTCAAGCATGTATGATTCCAGATCTTGATCCCTCTATTATACTTTTTCCACAAAACTGAACATAAACTATTATGACTGCCACGACGTAGCCAAGTAGATAAAAATTTAAAGAAAAAGGATATGAATCTTTAGGATGGTGAGACCTAGACTATGGTTTTAAAAATGTCTTTTCCTAACTGTACCTGTTCTAACAAATATAAAAATAATTCCAATAGGAAATCCAAGATCGTAAGTAAATGGACATTTGTGAAACCTGACAATATCTCAGTTAGCTATCTTATAAAGCAAATACATAGTCATTTTTGTTCAACTTTATAAAAGTTGTTGTCTGTGAGATCTTCACTCCCCTTAATAGAGTGGCTCTCAAATGTAAGTATGCATTGGAATCCCCCAACGGCTTGTGAAAACACAGACTGCTAGGCCCCACTCCCGGAATTTCTGATTCTGTAGGTCTGAGCTGGGGCCTGAAAATGTGCATTTCTAATAGGATGTCAGAGATGCTGTTGCTGCTGGCCCAGGAACTCCAGTGTGAGAACTAGTCCTTCTCGAAAAGCTGGCATCACTATAAATCTAAATATCACTGAACAGTCAATTAAAAAATAAACTTGATGCACTTATCTGAATTATTTTAATGTGCTAAACAGGTTTTTGAGAAAACACAGGCTGATCGAATTTATATCACAGTTCATGTTTTTGAAGACTATAATTGTTTTTTGGTCCAATTCTGTCATTCGATCAAGAGCTACAATTTTTCTAAGGAAAGAAGACAACTAGTTATATTTTAAGTGTCTACTGATAGCATCAGCTACCTTGGTATCTCCAGCCAAAACTGAGTAAATTATGTTAAATTGCTGAACTGTTGTGAGGGACTCAGAAATCAGTCTTGCTAAGCAAACGGACGAATTTAGAATAAAGAACAGTCATAAGCACTAAAAAGAAAGCATTCGCACAGTAGACAGTATCATAGATAAGTAAGTAATCTCTGGATCTCAGTTGACAGTTAGCTTCCAGTAGTAAGAATAAGAAAGTTCTGTTGCAGCTTCTCCAGGATAATCTCACCCTAGTCGAGTAACCTGTTACCATTTTTGCCCAGACACATGTGTACTATGCCATGAAACATACATACCTATGTTTCTGACCATGATTCCTTTCAGTTCATCCACTTGGGCTTGAGTCTCCATCACTTTTTCTAGGTCCTTATTCTCAGAATGATGCTTCTATAAGAAAATAAGACTAAACTTATGGTACCCAGCATTTATTTACAATGGCAAAATGAAAAGAGGAGGAATGACATTGAAGAATGCTATAAAATTATCTCTATTGGTGTAAAAAGATGTATGTCATGTCATTCAATTGTTACCAGACCTAAGGAAAATATAAGCAGCATAAAAAATGCTACCACATAAAATGTAAGTGCTACAGTATAAAAATACAAAATGGTTTTAAATTAAATAAAGCTAAATGTATTATAACATATCAAATATACATCTGAGGCTCTTGGAGCAGAAGCAGGGGATTCTATAGTCTGTACTCAGACAAGAAAGAAGGAAAGAAAGACTGGAGTCGGTGCAGAGGGAACAGGAGAGAGAAAGGGCACCCTAAATTGTTCCCCACTTCTTGGGTATGATGAGGTAGGAAATGGCCCAGCTTCTGAGCATCTGCTCCTGTATCTGTTGGGATCAGAGTCTGCATCCTATTTCCATCTGCTTTTTATAGGATCTACAAATGTAAGACACTGATGACAGTATTTATGTTGACGTTATTATTGGTAGCTAATGATTATGGAATGCTTAATACACAGTATTCCGGTCATTTCTCTGTGCCAAAGACTTCAATGTCGAAAATATTACTTAATCCCCCCCCCAAAAAAAAACTCTATAATGAAGATGCTATTATCATTATCTCCATTTACAAATAAGGAAACTGGCACAGGTTTATTCGGGGGGTCACACGCAGGACTGGAGCTAATGACGAATTGGGAAGTATAAAACAAACTGGCTGATTGAATAATAAAGATTTATAACTATTTAAAGGAACTGCATCCCCAGAGGAATGCATGTTTAGAAGCTGAATGCTCAAAAATAGTATTAAAAAGAACACTTACGGGAAGACGTGAAATGGAAAGTTGTCAATTAAAATAAGTCTTTTCTCATGCACGACACAATCATAGAACTTACGCCTTGGCGCTTTAATGGTTTCATGGATAAAAGGTAAGCATTTTTAAAGTTTTCAACACCATTAGTCATCAGGGAAACGTAAATTAAAACCACAAAGAGATATCACTACACACCCACTAGGATGACTAAAATTAAAAAGACAGACCATAACAAGCATTGACAAGGATGCAGAAACATGGGAACTGCTGGTGGGGATGTAAATGGTACGACTACTTTGGGAAAAAATTGGATGATTATAAAATTAAACAATACTCACCATATGGCCCAGCAATTCCATTCCTAGGTATTTACCAAAGATAAATAAGAATACAGGTCTGCATGAAGACTTGTACATGGAGGGTCATAACAGCTTTATTCATGATGGCTGAAAACTGGAAGCAACTCAGATATCCAGCAACTGGTGGATGGATAAACCAGTTGTGGTATGTGCACACGATACTACTAGGCACTTCATGGATAAATATCAAGCGGCTTCAGTGAGTGAAAAGACACAAAAGAGGACATCATGTATGATTCCATGTATGGGAAATTCCAGAAAAGACCAAACTCGCTTAAAGTAACAGAAAACAGAGCAGTGGGTGCCTGAGGCAGAGTGTAGGGGGACAGGACTGACTGCAAAGGGACATGAGGGAACCTTGAGGGTCACAGAGATGTCTTCTACCTTAGAACGGGTGGTATTTCACAGGTGTATATGTATATAAAATTTCACTGAGCCCAAATGGGTATCCATACAGGTAAACAGACTTTTAAATGACTATTCTGCTCAAAAATGAAATTTGCGTCATGAGACAGTTGGAGGACAGTGATGAGGTTAAGAGGCCACTGTGCACGTTTGGAGGGTAGTCTAAATAGATGATCTTCAACATCCTTCCCAACCCTGAGATACTCTGACCACTATGAAGAGTGAACATCACCAGTTATTAGCTTTCTCTTCTAAAATGGCCTCTTTAAATTTTTTTGATCAGGGAAATGTCATTATGTTGGCATACTACAGCACAATCAGAAAACTTCTACAGGTCAGGATCCCCTACATTCATGGTGCTTTAAGGTAATAAAGAAGATGTGAGTCCGAGTACTGTATACTGAGAAATATCTTACCAGCTGTGCGGCCAAGACACTTGAGAACTCACTGTTCATGGCATATGGGAGTGCTGTCTGTGCCCTTGAACCATACGTGGTCTGAAATCTCTTCTTTATTTCATTCAGAAAATTAAAGGCTCTGGAACGTTCAAAATCCTGAAGAGAGACCAACATAGAGTTTACGTGATAAAGTCAACTAAAGATGAGATGGGTGATTAACAGCAACCTTAAGAAAGCTAACATTTACTGAGAGATGATTCCAAGAGGGGGAACAGCCCTGACCTCACCTTACAGATAAGGAAACAAAGACTCTAGAAGGGTAACTGATCTGCTGAAGGTCAGGCAACTAATAAATGACAGAGCTGAGAGTCCAATCCTGATGCTTTGGATTACTGCTAACTGAAGATAACAGAATCAAGGTTAGCATCTAGAGAGCAGGAATTGGGTTTTATTTCCTCCATTTCCTTCAGGCTCTATCAGACAGCCTAGCAAAAGATGGTTCATAAATCCATAATAATAGTACTGTCTCTCATATACAATCATAACACTACTGACACAAATTTTGATTTGATTTTTTTAATAGTGGTGATACATTTGAAAAGATCAAGTGATGTATACAGTCTTGACTAAACACACACTTGCCTAAAAACACACACACAAATCACAGTTCAAGAAATATTAGACTCAATGCTGACCATTTCAAATTCAGTGACATTTATTTCTCATCTACTGCAAGTCCATTCACATTGGTGAATTCAGATACAGCTGGATTTTTACAAGCACTCTTAGAAAATAATGTGAAGCCAGGAAGAAAAATTGCTGTGATGATCACTGTGGTTGAAACTCGTCTCCACATCACACAGGATATGGAGTCTAAGTTGAGGGCTCTTAAACTGGGGCCAACGCTCTAAATTCTAGGGGCCCATGGACTGGGATGGAAAAAACAAACTACGTGGTCATTTTCAGCAGTCTTTAGCTTATATTTCAATTGGGAATGTAGGTAACAAACCATAGTAGTATTAGATGGTACCTGTGACTCTGTCACCAATAGAAATTATTTTTTCATATACCATCAGTTATAGACCTCTTGAAATACTGTTTATACTCATCACCACTTTGAAATTATTAGTTATAAGACCCATGACTAGATCTTGTCATTTAATGAATTCATAATGAAGCATATATATGACTATATTAATTTTTAAAATACTTTGAATACTGCCTGTCTTTCAATATACTTGGTTTTGTTTATAGTCATGTACACTTTACTTCATCTTTAATAACATTCTGGGAGGGGCCTGTCAGTGTCAAACAGGTCTGTGACACAATACAGGTTAAGATCTCTGACCTATGGCAATCACACCAATTCCATTCCTGTCAGTGGTCAATTTATAAACAAGTATGTAACCGAGTCTTAGTCAATAAGACATGAAAGGAAGTCCGCTTTGAAAGCAGGGGGAAGGGAGGGGAGGCTGTGCTTCTGGGGACACTTTCCTTTTTCCTACAATGAGAGACTCAAGAAGACATAGTCCCTCTTCTCTGGACATGAATGAATAAGCATGTGGCTCCTTCCGATTGCAAGGGGAATGTGTCTGGGAAGAAGCTGACACTAAGGGTAGTAGAGGGGAAAAGAACCTTGATGACACTGTTATTGAGCATTTTGAGGCTAGAACGTCCAAATACTCAAAAATCAACATACAAATGTGAACTATGGGTTTATGAAGCTTATCATAATGTACTGAGATTCTGTTTTTACAAAGTTCATTTACCTTAAAAAGTTCACTTAGGATCCCCTGGATGAATGAAATAATTTAATATTACAGGTGACTAAATTTTGACAGGACCTGATACCAAAGGGCCATAATTATGAACCCCAATTCTCACTACACAGTAGGATAAATATAGAAGGAGCAGGAGGTTAAGCTAAAACTAGTAAAACCGAGCTGGTTTGCATGTACCCAGATTATCAACTGGTCATTCGCTGCTCTGTATAATCAATGCAGTTTAGGGAAAAAAATGTCCAGCTACAAATAGTTATATCCATGCCACCTTTACCCACTGGAGATATAGATAAGAACTGACTCTATTAACAGTGCACGTGGATAGCAACGGGGTCTTCAACTTACATCATCAGTGATACAAAGGTACACGATCCTGTCTTGGCAGATGTAATGAAACAAATAGCTGCAGAATAAGAGATATAAAAGTTACTGTGGTTATAAGCAATATCTGCTTTACTTCTATCTTCCCTCTGTGTATAAGCAAATTCGGCACTGCTAATGTGACCATGTTATTTATAGCTGCTGTCTATTTCCCCTCCACCTCCCCTATACATATGTTTCTCTCGCATAAAACTGATAGGAACAAACAGGAAATTAAAAGAAGGTCTCTACCCTAGCTCACAGCATAGCAGTATCCACATTACCCACTGAAATGATAGCTGCAAAAGCATAATTGGACTCTTAAGGCCTGAACAAGAGATGACATCTTAGGAGGGACATGTAATTAAGATTAACCCCCAATGAGCCATAGGTTATTCCTTGCCTTCTCCTGAGATCTCAAAGCAAGCACTTTTTTTTCCTACCAAGTACTCGACAATAACATTTGTTTGGTATCTGTTTTGAGGCAGTTGCTGGGCTGGGTGATGAGGATACAAACAGGCAAATGACCAGTTCCTGCCTTCACTGGGACCACAGTAACAGGGCATTATGGGGCAGCCTGTAGATGTGGGGTTAAAGGCACCGCATGGTTTTTGGGGGATACGGAGGAGGTACCTAATAGACTCTGCTGAAGGATCACAGGAGAGATATCCTGGAGCAGGTAATATCTAAGCTGAGACCTGAGACCTGAGGAGACAACTAGGTGAAGAGTGAGGGATGAGGTTTGCAGAGTGAGAGACCACAAGCGTAAGGGCCTGGAACACATAATGGGTTTAGGAAAGTAAAATCCGTTCACGTGACTGGAATCGAGACTATAAGGAAAAAATAAATTGGCTGGTAAGATGAGGCTGGAGAAGTAAGCAAATACCAGGTTATAAAAGACCTCTTTATGCATTATCCTAAGAACAGCGAATGAGCATTAAAGGGATTTCACCTGGGGAATGTGCTCGGGTTGGCACTATAAAAGGATGCTTTGGCCGGAGTGTGGAGTGAGGACCAGACAGAAAACCCTCCTGCACTAGAGCACGTAAGAGGGAAATATGCTAAGGTACTGTGGGTGGGGAAGAAGAAGGGACAGAGAAAAGAACAGAGCTTGATGACTGGCTACTGGGGGCAAGGCATGGGGTAACTCGACTTTGCCTCCCACATTTCTACCTGGGGCAAATGCAGAGACAGGAGCAATGACTGTGACTATGGAGAGGCCTGGTGTGAATTACAAGTTCAGGGACCTCAGGCAGAAGGTCCTCCTCCCCTTCTCCAAAGCCATTCACATCAATGCCACCAGCGACTTCCACATTGCTACATCCAGGGGCTCTCTCTGAACCATTTCATAGTGTTGACCACTTCCTTCTGGAAAGTGCCCTCTCTCCACTGTTATCACTTGACACTGGGCTTGCCTGGTCTATGTGGCAGTCTCTCCTTCTCTGCTGATGCTGTCCAGCAGCCTTGGCCCCCTGCCTTTTTCACACACACACCCTAGAGGGTGGCATCCACGCTCGTGTTCTGTTGTTTGTTTTCAGCTACTGTGATTAGGATGGTGATTCCTAAATGCAGCCCTGACACAAGTCCTCAGCTCCAAGCCTGCACATGCTACTACCAGACAAACCACAGATCACGTAAACACAGTGTCCAAGATAGAAGCCATCCTTGTCCCTACAATTCTTGCTCCTAAAAGCTCTTGGGAGTAACCTGGTGATAAGACAACAAAAGGTAACAAGGGACATCCCAGCCATCAAGGAGCCACAGACGGCAGGGGACAGAGACAAAAAACAAAGATTGCAATCATCATACAGTGTGGTAAGTGCTATAATATGAATAAAGCCAGGATTCAATGGAGACACACAAAAAGGGGACACCTGGACCTGTTTGGAGTCAGGGGGTTCCGGAGGGAGCATTTAAGCTTAAGAAGACAAAATCATATATATATTTTTTTTTAAAAAGTAAGGCAAACATAATCGAGTCAAAGGTAACACTATTGCAAAGGTCAGGAAGAGAGAAAGAATCCAGCATGGAAATGCAAATAGCTCAGTTTGCTTTAGAACAAAACAGGGCTGAAGTTCCAGAGATAAGGCCAGAGAAATGAGTAGGGGAACATCTTGAAGAATCTTTCCAGCCTTGGGAGGGAACTTTAGCCCAAGGGCAAAGAGTACCTGCTGAAGGACTTCTGAACACTTCTGCCCTCCTAGAAGGATTAACATGATTAAGAAAGCATTTGAGATCTGTAAAATAAGTAAAAATTTACCAGGGGCCTAGGAGGGGAAGAAAATTCCAAGATGTAAAAACAAAAAAAATTTAGATACTAAAGCTTAAACTAAAGCTCCTAGGTCAGGGAATGGCAAGGAGTCCTATAGAGATAAGGAGGGAAAGGTCAGAAACAGAAACAATGTGAAGGCCACCTTTGGGCTTGATTCAAGCAAATATGGACTTTAAGCAAGAAAGGGTAATCAAAGAAATGTGAAATACAGAGTTAAGGCGGGAGCAGATAACTAGGTTAGGAGGAAGCTATTAGAAATAAGAAACAGTGAAATCTGAGCCAGTACTATGACAAGTGGGGGTAGGGGAGAGGGCCTGTATTGAAATCCCTTTTGTGGGAGAATGGCAAGGATTCAATAAAGAAGTGAAATATGATTCTGAAGTTTTTGAGGCTCAGTGAACTGCATGACTGGTGATGCTGCCGAAGAAGAAAGGAATAGCAAATGGAAGCTCTGATTTCAGGGGCTGGGGATGGGGATGATTGTTTTACAGCAAAATGGACTTTTTTCTTTTGGCGTACAGTCATAAAAGACATTTCTGATTGGCAGGATGCAACATGATTATAGGAAAGAGACCGAGGCGGATGGTTAGAAGGAACAAAACAACTCAGTGAAGGGGCCTCACTCCAGAGGACACAGGGCAGGCCTGGATCAGGATGCGGGTGGGTATCACTGCCTCTTGTCCTAGAAGCACATTTCGGCTGGGTTACATATTCTAGCTTCCCTTGGAGCCAGATATGCCTATGTGACTAGGTTCTGGCTGATAAAATGTGGGCAGAAGGTATGTGCCAGCCTCCCTGGCCTCGCCTCTAAAAGGACTACATGTGCTCCCCCTGGGCATTTTCTTGGGACCTGACTAGAAACACACAGATAGTAAGCCTCAGAACTGTTTGAAAAAACTATAAAGCTATACTCACCAGAAGCTGAGATTCTTTAACCCCCAAGGCAACCCAGAGGCCTCGAAACTCTACCGACAAGCAGCAGACTACAAAACCTGTACAATTCTCGAATGTCACATGCTCTCTAATGCCCGTTTTGAGTGTGGCCGGAGAGGATAATGGACCAGGAAGAACATCCTGGAGAACACAGCCAGGAGTCAGGGAGAAAAGACAGGGAATTCCTCTCAGAGAGCAGGAGCACTCAGCACCCCCAGCCACAACAGAGGGTCTTTGAAATCGCTGTAAAGTACTTATTTTAATACTGCCAGGCAGCTGTGACCTCTGCACGGTTCACCTTGTTCCCTTTCCTAAATGGGGGTTTGTAAGTGCCACTGTGGCGACGTTGTTCCTACTTCGCCACTGTCTGCTGGGTGGGGGTGGGGGTGGGGTGGGGGAGGGGGGACATCCAACTTGTCTTTTGGTTTCTGGTCAATGGGCCACAGGAGCCACTGCTGGGCCTGATGGAGAGGACGATGTATCACTCAGACTGTTTGAACTTGGAGCTGGACGCGGTGACCAGATGAGTCTCTGGGGCCTCTTCCTGCGGAGAAGAGGTGGGTTCCACGTTTGGGAAGAAGACACCCAGATGTGTGTGTAAGAAGAGTGGGCTGGAGGATGGCAGGTTGTCTCCTGACTTCCTATAACTCCTTCTGGAGTAATGGGGTTTTGGCTGAGCATATGGCTGCGCAGCCACAAGTCACTAACCCCAGCCTCCCTTTTTGCTGGACTAGCTGCATAAGTACATGGCAAACAACACAGTGCAAGCAGAGGCTTCTGAGTAGCAAAATGTCAGGCCACTTCTGGGCTTGGCTTTTAAAAATGCTGGACAACTACGGGGAGGCCACCAGAACTGGAGGAGCTGCCTTGGCCAGAGTTGGGGAGCACTAATTCAAAAAGGCTGAGCCACCCCACAGCCCTGAAGTGCTGGCCTCTGGGCTCCCTCAGTGAAGTTGATGCTGAAGCTGGGGGTGTCTCTCTTACAGTAGCTTAGATTAGGGCCCCAACCTCAGGAGGAGTTAGCCCTGGAAGGCGATAAGGAGTTCTGAGATAAGAAAATTAGGATGAATGAGGGAAGAAAAGTTTTTTGTTATTTTTTTTAAAGTACTGACCAGGAAGGTGGAGGCGTTTTATCTGATTACTGAGATCGCCCATCTATGCCCTTTTCAGTGCATTCTCCAAGCAGCCACCACAGTGATCCTTCTGAAGCAAAATCTGACCGTGTCGACTCCAGCTCAAACCCTTCAATGCCTTTCCCACTGCCCATGGGGCCAAGTCCACTCTCTTCTCCTGCACTAGAGGCCCAATGTGACTTCTATCCATCTCACTGGCTTTACTTTCATCATACTGGGCACCAGTCACGGAAAACCAGCTGTGGTTCCCTAAACACGCCCTTTGACCTCATGCCTCCATACTTGTCTACTAGCTGTACCTTCTACCTTGAATGACATCCCCAAAACACTACCTCCCACCCTCTACTGTAACTATCTATGGCTGTGACCATCTCCTTCATTAAACTATAACTTCTGTGAGTGCAGAGATGAGGTAATTTCTTGTTGTATCGTCAACACCAAGCGAAGTGCTTCGCAAGAATCGAGTGCTCAGTAAATATTTACTAAAAGAATGAAGAAAGGAATATTATATATCGGGTTTCACATATCCTAGAGCTCAAGTCATTTTTATAGCTAACACTTCAAGATATTTAAAGATATTTCTTTAAAATATTAATGTCACTTAAAGGATTTAAAAAAATAGAGGAAAATAATTACAAGTTAAATTTGGAATTAACAGGACTTCACATTTTCTAACATGGTAAAGGTTACGGTTCTGTCAGCTCATTCAAAAGATCTACAAAAAAGCTAGTTTTCTGGTTTTCTACTGTCCCGATTACAATAATAGCATCCACTTTCACCCACGTAGAGCGGAACTCACTTGCTGTGTGAGTACGTTAGTTTGTTATTTTCAGAAGGTATCTTAGCCAGGATCTGCTCTGTCACCTCCAGGAAGTTTCCTCCACACCAAGCGTGTTTGGCAAGGATGGTGGTTCCCCTGGCAACGACGGCAAAAAGAATGGCCATGGCTTCAATCTAGCAAGAGGAAAAAAGACAGACATGACTTAGAACACTTCTTTCAGAAGTTACTATCACTTATCAACACCGACCTGGCGACAGTATTGACCAAGGCACTGTAATATTAAATTTAAGGACTTAACAGGCTTAATGAGATCAATATTGTACAAGCTTAAGACCTAAGCCACGCTGATGTGCATTCATATATGGAGACCTGCCAAATGCGTACAATGTGTGTGTGTATGTGACATAATGCGTATGTGACACACACATACATATACGTCACAATGAATGACAGCTTACATTTATAAATTATACAGCACAAACTCATATCGCCCTTTGAAAAGCAATGACCATAGGTAGCAAAGGGACATACAGATGTCTTCGTCCTTTATTGCAAGTAATCCCATCCTGAAAATTTATCCTACAGAAATAGTTCAACAGAAGTTAGATTCTAGATTCAAAAAGATAACTAATCACAATAACAATAGCTCGCCTTCATTTACTGAGTGCTTACTAGATCAGGCACCATTTTAAACATTTTGTAATTATTAACTCATTTAATCCTCACATCGATGACATTATACACTATTATGATATGTTATTTATATTATTTTATAAATAATAAGTTATATATTTATGTTAAAATGAAGAAACTGAAGCACACATGACTTATAAGATTTGCCCAAAATTACAGAGCTAGTACATGATAAGAACTGGTATTTAAACCCAGGCAGTATGGTTCTTAAACTCAGTCTTATCCCCTGTAAGTATATTGCCTCTACTAGAAAGGCATTACCCATAATAGAAACGAAGTGAAAATAGCCCAAACCTTCCACAAGTGAGGAGTGCTTCCATAAGTTAAAACAAAACATTTCTAAAACAATGCAGCATGAGTTTGAGATTATTTTTCTCATGTTTATGAATTTGTACTATTTTTTTTCCCCATAGGACAGCCCAGTTTATCTTATCCAATGGTATAAACTTATAAAGAGAGATGAAAAAATGCCTTCCTATACTTCCACTAACTCTTTGATCTAATGTTATCTGTCAATATGTTCAGTGTCGCCTGATTAAGCCAGTGGCTCTCCAACTGCAGTGTGAATGAGTCGTCTTAGCTGGCAGAGTGAGAACCACTTGTTAAAAATTCATACTCTTGGCATCGTTCCCTGCAGTTCTGATTCTCTGGGCCTGGGAGGCAGGGGGCTGGAATACATATTTAACACAAGCCTGCCTGGATGCACGTGATTCACAAAACCACAATTAGTGAAACACAACAGATTATAATGTGCTTGAGCTCCGGGAATCCACTGGTTCCTTTTGGGAATCCTAGCACCGATGGACAGCACACAGAAAAGTGCTCACCAGCCCCGTGAACTGAACTCCTCTAGGGGTCTTGTCTTCATTCCCCTCTCTAAATGAGGGTGTTCCCCAGAGCTGTGTCCTCAGCCATCTTCCTTCTGGATTTCTCCTTGTACATATGCAGCGAGTTATCATTTCCAAATCACTTTATACATGATGTCCCTTGATCCTAAAAGCCTCATCTGACCTTGTAACATGCTCCAGGTACTGCTCCATTTCTGAAAATCATAATCTATGCACTCTTCCTGCTTCTCTACCTCCTTCTAACTCTTCAACTTACTATAATCTGGCTTTTGTCCTCAACACTCCATAAAACCACGCTTGCTAAGATCACCAACAGCCTCTGCGTTGCAAAATTCGGTGGTAACTTGTCTATTCTCACCCTATTTGACCTCTCAAAACAGTCAACCGCTGACTAATACTCTTTCTTGAAATATTCCACATCTGGCTGTTCCTTCTGTCTTCTTGCTACGTCTGCCTCCTCTAGTTTACTTCTAAATGTCGAATTTCCATAGGGTTGGTTTCACACTCTTACCCCTAGACAAGCTCATCTACAGCTGCCATCTCAAATGTGATTTACTTGCTGAAGGTGTACTGCACGCAAAACAAACACACAAAATAAAGGCACATCGAAATTGCGAGAAACCCAAAGACAAAAAGGCAAGGTAGAGCAAATAGTTGAGAGAAAGGGAGATGAACAGGCAAGGACTCATGAAGAAGGCTGAGGACGCCAATTGGGAAAGTAAGAGGAAAGCCAGAAGAGTCTGGTTGCCTGCAGGCTAAAGGGAAAGGAAGCTTCGGGAAGGAGCAAGTGTCAGCTATCCTAGCTGGGCTCACTGATGCACAGCATGGTGACCGTAAAAAAGTCACTGAAATTGTATAAGAAAGCAAAGGAAGCAGGTCATTGGTTAGGGTCAAAGAGACATGCAGTGGAGCAAAAGAAAAACACAAAGAGAAAGAGATGAAACATCAGATGGTTCCTGACACGGAGAGATGAAAAAGCAGCAGCCTCAGTCCCTTCATGGCTTCAAGAAGAAAACTGAGTTGGGCAACAATACAAAAATATCTAGTGTCTTAGAGGACCACAGGTTCATTATGAACTGACATGAGGTAATTGCTTAAAATGCTTATGTAATCTTAAATCACACTGAAAAACAGGGTATCTCGATCTCTTTAAGTACAACTGCCATTATCCTCTGTGGTGGTTAGAAAGGAAGTGGGATGCTCAGTTTAGTTCTGGGTATCGTTTTTCAAGATTGCACAAACGGGCAACGGTATGGGTGAGAGACCAGGAGATTGCATCATTGGAAGAATGGCTAGAGGAACTAGAAAACATTTAACATGAAAAAGAGAAGACTTAGAGGGAATGTGACAGCAGTCTTCCAGTTTCAGTAAAGTACAGCCACCTGGAACAGGGAGTGCATTATTCAGCATTGAACTAGGAATGATAGATATAAGTGATAGGGAACAGAGTTTTGTTCAACAAAAGCAGTCTCCAATTAAAAAAAAAAAAGCCTGACAGTTAAACATCGGGTACAGAGCAACAGGAACTTTACTTTCCTCTTAGATATCACTAACGGAAATTTCTTATTCTCTCCCATATTGCTAAAAATCCTACCTTATAATCGTCTTGCCTTCCCCAACTGTAGCTCTCTTGCAATAGAATCTGTAGTGTCTTGAGTGCTGGAATAATAGAAACAACCATGGCAGAAATAATACTGCATTTGAAGTCAGAAAACCTGGCATTGCTAATCATTAGCAGTATGTGAATGTCTAATAGACTATGAGTGCTATGTAAATATAATATTCAAGAAGAAAAAGAATGAAAGAATACACAAGAGAAAAAATAATTTTTTTTCTTTTGAGATAATGGAATATAAAGGAAAGCCCTGTTTTAACAGTGTTCTTCCCTGTTCTCTTACTAACTCCTTGCTTGGTCCAGCACCATCATCCCAATTCTACTCCATTCCTGCTAAGAATCCCATGTGAGTTTCCTGCGGCTGCCCTAAGAAAGTACCAAAAGCTGCAAGGCTTAAAACAACAGAAATTTGCTGTCTCATAGTTCTGGAGGCCAGAAACCTAAAATCGAGATGTCTGCAGGGCCCTGCTCACTCGGAAATCTGTTGAGGAGAATCCTTCCTTATCTCTTCCTAGCTTCTGGTGGTTAGCTGGCAAGCCATGGTCTTCCTCAGCTTGCAGCTGGAGCCCTTCGACCTTTACCTTCATAGTCACATGGTGTTCTCCATGTGTGTCCATCCCTTCACATGGCATTCTCTGTCTCTCTTCTTGCAAGGACACCTACTCAAGTACAACCTCATTTTAGCTCACTTCTTAATTACTGCCTCTGCAGACCCCCTTTCCAAATAAGGTCACGTCCCCAGGTCCCAGGGATTAGAAATCAACGTATCTTTCTTGAGGACACAATAAATCCCCATCTTAGAAACTAACTGTTCCTTCCAAATCACTCTCTACATACTCCCATCGCCCCAACTTGCTCCCCTCTCCATCCATACTTATTTAAGAGTCCTTACAGCAATGGGCCAGAAGGGTAACCTCCAAGAACTTGGAATTTGAAAGGCCTGTTTCCATTGCCTAGAAGTTTCCAAGGAAAGGAAATTTTTTATTCCAGGTGCTGAAATTCCAAAAAGAGATATGCCATGAGGGAATCCAAATACAAATTTTGAAGGAAGATTTTTTTTTTTTTTTTTTAATAGAGGAATTATTATAAATTGTGGTGAAGGTCTTTAAGTTTATTAAATTAAAGGTTAAGTAAGATGCTAATAGTTGGCATAACAACTGAAATGTCATAAATACCACTGTTTATAGAGGAACTGGTATCCAAAGTTTCAAAAAATAATCTGACAAAGGAACCTTGGGAATATATCCATTTATACGCAAGGGATTGCCTGTATTTTAGAAAAATGCTAAGGAAATAGCACAGTGATAATGCAAATTCCCTTCCGGTGGAGGCATTTTCAAGCGAAGGATGAAAAATTTCAGGGAACTGATTCGGGGAAAAGGCCAACTTAATGTTTCTCACACTCAAGTCTACGTGTCCTGAGATGTTTTTAAACTTTTGTATTTTTATTTTGATAAAATGTAAAAATGCATACGAATATTCTACATCATTTATGCACGTACCTTATAAATGAGTGATGGCACACAATTCAGTGCTCCATTTGCATTATGAAATTCCCTAAAATGACAATGCTTAATTTTTAATGTCTTGGAAGCATGTCTGGCTGCTCTTAGGTTGGCATACCCTAAAATCATAATGATAATTATGACTCAAGCACTCTTGTATTCCTGTTGTGTTTTTAATCAGTTACAAAGAAAAAAATTATCTTTTGCAAGAACAATCTACAAGTGAAAGGTATCTTCCTGGAAAAAATGTTTAAGAACGGAGACTTTTATCTGACATTCTGAAAATGACAGTGTTGCAGAATAACAAGAACACA
The DNA here is from genome assembly GCA_030015415.1 of Cynopterus sphinx. Classification (NCBI taxonomy): domain Eukaryota; kingdom Metazoa; phylum Chordata; class Mammalia; order Chiroptera; family Pteropodidae; genus Cynopterus; species Cynopterus sphinx. Next base: position 81,390,393 of record CM057388.1, read on the forward strand.
TGCATTATCTCAGGCTAAGGAGAATATAATCCTCAAAAATGTGTTTGTACCAAGTGGGAACCAAATGATACCATAATATAAATAATGGTTGTACAACTGTTGAAACAGAAAAAAAGAATTAACTCCTTATGTAGCACATGGTAATAATAGTCAATGCAAAATAAAAAGAAAGCATTCTGTATCACTATATTATTGCAAGGGGATGTATTATGCTAATCCTTGCAACAGTTCATTAGCTGAATGTTTCATAGAAAATATACATAGGTATTAGTTTTTTTTTCCACCCTTGAATCATGGGGTATACTATTAAATTGGCCCACTGAATTAAATTGAGTGGGGGGCAGATGCAAGGTGGTCAGGAAAGGGAACTCATTTTAGGAGGGAACTATGGAACAAGAGAAGACACAGGAGTGAGAACAAGCTAGGGAAGGTACATAAACTAACCTGGGGAAATGGAATGGTCCACATTTGGTGAATGATGAGGTTTAGAGATGTTTGATAGCCTTATATAAAGAAGGCCTTGTATAAATTAGGTAATTTGAATGGGATGAAATAGTTTTTCTATTTCATGTTTTGCTTCTAAATATACTATAAATGATAAGTAACTTTATACTCATTCGAACCTGGCAAGAAGAATATTTTGATTACCGACTATCTCCCTGAGTAAGATAGAGCAGTTGAGCTGAGAATAATCCAATCCCAAAGTCTTCTGTCTGGGCCTTAGGAGGAAGTAAGCCAACGATGGATAAACCACAAGTTCTGATGTAATAACCATGGCGGGCAGAGAAGAATGAAGAACAATGTGACAGAGGAGAAGAGGTGTTTATGAAAAGCTTTAAGTCTGCACAGATTACGCCTACTTTGTTGGTATTATAAAAATTCTTTTAGGGTGATGTTCTGAGACCCAACCCAATCTCTCTGGCTTTCTCAGGATAGGAGCTTACCCTGTCAAGCCAATCACTTGTTTTATTTTACAGTAATCACCACCATATTGTTATGATTTTGAATTTTCCTGTTTGCTCCCACACACACAAACATGTAAGCTGAGTACTGATGTCCTAATGTCTTGTTTCCAGTTACATCCCTTGCACTTAGAAGTGTCTAGCACATATTAGATGATCGATAAACATCTATTAAACATTTAAGTGGGTATGCTCTCAGCCACAGCTATTCCTAGGGAGAGAATGTAGTAAACATGACAGTATCCTTTGGGTTCATGAGTGGGACAATGAAGGTACAGGTCGTTCAGAGCAATTAATAGGACAGAAAAGGGTTTGATAATTGACTGTGAGAGTTACGGTAGAGAGAAAGAGAACAGAACATGTACTATAGACTCTATTACATGGTCAGAGTTTGTTAAATATTGGCCAATAACAATAATGACATCATACAGCCCTAACTCCGAGAAAATAGGTCTGAGAGGAGATGAGTTCCTATCCGAACCCAGGAAGAAACCTGTCAACAATGGGCGGTGGAGGAAGGGCAGGCACAGGACTAGAACCCCTGGTAGAGGCTCACAAGGAGGTGAAGCAAAACGTGCCATCACCGAAACAAGGGCGTGGAGAGTTTTCAGAAGACTCCAGAGATGTCATGAGACTCTAACGCTACAGAAAGGACTTGCAGAATGCGAGCTGAGGGAAAGTTAACATTTTTTCCCCCTTCTGTAACAACTTAAGTGACGCACTCTGATACTCTTTAACTGGAGGCCATTTCAGGGGCAGAAAAGGCACTTCGCGCAAATGGACGTGCCCGACAATTCGAACTGTTGACATCAGAGAAGCCAGTCACCCTTGCACTGCCTGCTGGTCCCACCGGTGTACGTTCCAGTAGATACCTGTGCCCTCCCTCCGCCGTCGTTTCCCCGCCTGCCGCCGAGCACGCCCCGCTCCATTTACCTGTCAGAGCGCCCTCTCAGAGCGCGCGGGCTCGAGAACGTGGGGGCGCGGGGCACCCCGGCGTCGCCCACTGCCCGCTCCCAGAGAAGGCTGGGACCGGACACCGCGGGCTTCCGGGTACAGAGCTCCGCCCGCGCGTGGCCTCCTGGGAATGTGCACGCTCCTCCAATAGGAGCGACGGAGGGGCAGGGCCTGTGCGATCTCAGCCGTCGCATTTCCTAGGGGCCGCACTGCCTTCTGGGAGTGGTAGTTCCTACTGGTCTACACCAAGACTGTTGTACGTTCAGTCAACAACCGTAAACGTTAAGCGCTGTTTTTTGGAGAAAACGAGAGGATGCAGGGCCACAGAGTCTACCGGCATTGACTCGGCAGGATAGATGAAGAGCTGATCTTGGCCCAAGATCTCCCCACTTAGTCTCAGCAGGTTATGTCACCTGTTACTTCACAGACAAAATAGAATTCATCTGATAGGACCTCCCTCTACTTCGTCACGAACATTGCTAACTTCCTTGGATCACTCAGCAGTCCTTTTTTTCCATTCTTTTGCAATAACAACAACAGCTACTACTACTCTGCTTTGATCTAAGTTCCCCGATCTGCTTTACATCACCAATCATTCCCTCTTGCCGACTCTGAGACTAGCTCCCCTGATGAACATTTCTGTCTCCAGACTCATCAATGGCTCCCCACTTATTCGATCTTCATTAACAGCATTTAAAGATTGTCAAAGTTTCTATCACCTAAAATATTCCAGAATCACCTTTCTCAACCCATATCCCCCAAATACCTCACCACATACAGACTTAGCCTTGTGGTCTTTCTCCCACCTTTCCTTTCCAGTCAAAAATCTCAACAGTGTTGCTAAAACAAATAGACACTTTCAACCATTACCATATTTCTATTCTGCAGGATTTTACATTGATTATTACCATTCCTTCTTGAAACCTTCCGTCTTTGTCTGGGCTGCTTTAACAAAATAACATGGACTGGATGGCTTAGACAACAGAAATTTATTTCTCACACTTCTGGAGACTGGGACATTCCAGACCAGGGTGCCAGCATGGTCAGCTTCTGGGGAGGACCTGCTTCCTGGCTTGCAGACTGCTGCATTCTTGCTGTATTCTTACTACGGTGGAGAAGCATCATTTCTTTCGCATCTTTTATAAGGGCACTAATCCCAGTCATGAGGGTGGAGCCCTCATGACCTAATTACCTCCCAAAGGTCCCACCTCCAAATACCATCACTTGAGCATCAGGGCTCAAAAATGAAAATTTGGGCAGGGAGCACAATTATTCACAACATAGCATCCTCTCGTCTCTTAGCTCTTTCTAAGATGTTGCACTCTACTGGTTCTCCACTTCTATGACCGATTTCCTTTGAAATGTTCACATTCCATAGGACTCTGCCCTAAACTCTCTTCTTTTATTACTCTTCATACTTTTCTTGAGCGACCTGAATGATTACCATTGCTTTGGTTGTCATCAATATGCTGATTATTTCCACATACAGGAAGCCCAGACAAGACTCAGACTGAAATAGCTAATGACAGCTGAGCATCTCTTGCAGACACCTAAAAGTTAATGTAGTACTCAGTTGGCCTACTCTTCCCTCTTCCAAAATCTGCTCCTCCTTCTGTAATCTCATTTCATTGACTGGCACAACCATGCGATCAGTTGTCCAGACTAGGAAACTAGGTATCATTTTGAATGCTTTTGCTCCCTCAATGCTCACATCCAAACAATCACCAGGCTATATTATTTCTATCTTCCAAAATATGTCACTTGTTAAGCTTCAGCTTTCTTATCTTTAAAATGAAGATAATAGAAGTACCTGTATTCAAGGATTGTTGCAATGATTGATAAGCAAGAGCATCAGCAGAGAGTAAGCACACAAAGATAAGTATTTACTGAACAAGCATTGTGTTTGTCACCAGGTCTCCTTCATTAGGTCTGACGCAATGGTAGCTAGCATTTACTTTATTTAGTTTACATTTAGAGAAAAAAGGGAAAAACAAGAAATGATGAGATATTTTGTGCAAGTTACCCCCACTCTATTCCTAGGTATTTTTCCAAGCATGACTAAACTATAGGAATGGTCATGAGGCACTATACACATGGTTCTACTCTGATACGTGCAGGATATACCATACGTTAGTTATTATCTGCTCTGGATGGGCCAAAGAGAAACTGAAGTACTTCAGAGACTCGTGACCAAAATGATCTGGGCGCTAGAAATCAGAATTAGCATCTCTGTACCCACGGTATCTCTTTTACCATCCCCACCTTGTCACTTGAGATGCTAGGTATGTAAAATAAAACCTAATCACTTCAAAATTCTACTTAAAACCTACATTGGCTCCCATAGAATCTAAGATTCGAGGCTCTCCATGAACCAACCACTCTCTACCTCTCCTGCTTTATATTCTACTTCTCTCACCAACACACCCTGTGTTCAAGCCTGCTTCTGTAGGTGGCATTCATTCATTCACCCTTCAATCCATTTATTCCTTCAACAAATGCCTACTATGAGCCAGGCCTGTTCTGAATACTGGAGATATAGTAGTGAGCAAGACAGACAATGTCTTTGCTTACATGGAGTTAGCACTTCAATACTATGTTCTTTCATGCCTCGGTGCCTTTGCACATACTGCCTCCTTGTCTAAATCCTATTTATTCTTCAAGATGGATCTAAACTATCACGTTTTAATTTTCTAGCAAAGTGTATGCTTCTTTTTCAACCTCACCCACCCTTTAGAAAGGTTTACTTTTCACATTAATATTACTTTATTTTTATTCAATACCTATTCTTTGAGAGACAGCATAGTATCATAGAAAGAGAATGTGTTTTGGAGCCTAAATTACTTCATATTCTCTCCTAAAGTAATATCCTTTAAACTGGGAACTCAGAGACAGTCTCTCTGAAGAGGTAACAATTGAGCTGAAACCAGAAGGTTGAGGAGGAATAGGCCATGAGAAGATGAGAGGGAGCAGAAATAAAGCCAGAGTGATTGATAGTGGTGGAAGTAAGGGGAGAATGGTAGAAGAGATCACACTGGCCTTCTTTCTGTTCCTCCCAAACGCCAAACTCCTCACCATCTCATGATCTTTGTACTGGCTGCCTCTGCTTGGAGTTCTGTTCCCTCTTATCTTCTTGTGGCCAGAGGGCCTTCTTGCAAGGCTGTATAAGCTAGGGGAAGGACTTTGGATTTTTTTCTAAGTGTAATGGGAAATCATTAGAGAGGTTTAAGCAGAGGAGTGATATGATTTGATGTATGAGTTTTTAAAAAATGATCTGGCTTATTTAGCATACCAATAAATTGTCTATCCTGGCAATAAATTTATATTACAGTTTCCAATATATGTTGGGTAGTTTCCCATAAAAATTCCTTTGGATGTGTACACTAAAGTACATGCAGAACAATTTAAATAGGTGGCTTTATAATTTTGTAATTTTCATATTCAGAAGTTCTGTTACCATTTCATCAAGTTGCTGAATAATGGAATCTTTTTCTTTATAATCCATGGTTTTAGATAGTTTGAATTTATGGAGTAAAGTTTCCAATTTACATTTCAATTCCTGCAGATACCAAGCCTGGAATTATAGAACTGAGGGTTTAGATAACCTAACACAGTATCTTAATTGTACATATGAGAAATGTTCTGGTCCTGGCAAAAATTACAAAGCTAAGAAAAGATGGAGCCTGGATTACAAAGCATGTACTAGATGCTCCAGAAAAGTCTGCTGGACTAAAATATTATATATGTATATATGTATATATAATGCTCTTTCATGCATATAGATATATAGATGATAGATAGATAGATAGATAGATAGATAGATAGATAGATGGATAAATAGGTGATAGATAGTGACTGTTGCTTTTGCATCAAAACCATTCACATTACTGCAGTTTATCACTGATCACCAGTGCAGTTTATGATTCTTTCTCCTGGATATTTGGACATTAGCAAATTTTCTTATTTATTCTTCAATGCTCAAAATATACCTGTTCCTTTGAAATTCATAATCAGCAGAGGGAGCTAACACATTATTAATATCTACAAAATCATTGACATTTGAGTATGGGACAGTTAGTTACTATTTGCAGCTCACTCCAGTCACAGTCATCACATGTCCTGTTCTATTCATCTAAGTCATCAGTGGTTCCAATACCAGCTTTGGCAAAGCAGTTGTGGATTATTTCTGAGGTGTCTATCCTACATAGCAATGAAATTTTTTCATCACATCAAGTACATACCATTTCTTTACATCTGCGATAGAACAATGCTCATAATGTACTAAGCACTAACAGCATCCAACTTTTGATGATCTATTATGTCAGTCCAATGGCTACACATAGGCATGGTGCTGTGGGCAAAAACAAAAACAAACAAACAAACAAACAAAAAACCAAACCAAATCAAATGAAACCAACAGACCTGTTTTTATTTAAACCTCCAGTGTCTGTGTGCAGCTATCACATTCTGGTAAGCCATTTTTCTCTCTAATTGCAGGAAGCATTTCCTAAACAACCTGCCAGATGTCGGTGCATTTTTTTTTAACTTTACATACACAAAGGAAAGTTGTATATATAAATGGAGTTTTTAAATTTCCATATAAGTGATTCTAATTTCTTGTTCCTCTTAACACTGTAAAAAAAGGAAAGTTGGAGAACCATCTCTCCATATATATTTATTTTTCTACAGGACAACATTTTTCTGTCAGAGTTTGCCTCTGGCTTGTTTGCAGATTATAGAGGTGCATAGATGTGCCCCCATGGGAGAATCTATTCAGTTTTAGCCTCTGATTTTCAAGACAATCCTCAGCAGAGTTATTGTGGACACATCACACTTTTAGGCAAAGTGACATGATATTATGATAATGCTGAAATTGTTGTTGCCAACCATTAGTCTTTTATAAAAACCAACGAACATCCAGATATAGAAATATCTGCTCCAGTCTGTCAAAATTGTTTAAAAGTTTTATTTACTAATTTGGCATATTTTGCTCCTCTCATTCTATTATAAACTTGATTTTCCTTGGCTGCTTGACTTTTATCTCTTCCCAGTTTTAAAGAACCATAAAGGAGATTCCAAATTTTATGACCATTTCATTTTTTTGACTTTCCTTTCTTATCCACTAACTTCTAGTTCTAAGGAAATTGTGAGCACATTATATTTTTTCTTTAATAGCATGACTTAGACTGAATGAAGTGTAACAGAAAAGGCCTGCTTCACAGAACATGAACATTCAAAAAAGGACAAGAGCAAGGGCAAGCCTGAGGCTTGGTTCAGGAGATGAAAGTGCAGTAGTGACAAGGCAGCTCATTTTTTTTTTTTAAGTTTCAAAATTTCTTAAGCAAAGCTGGTGTCAAATTACAAGAAGCATTCATTTGAATTATCTTAATAACTAAGTCAAAAATAAGGGATAGTAATGACTTTTGAGAGAAAGACTGCTGCTATCAGATAGCAAGTGATTAGGTTTAAGACATTAAAAATGATATGGAAAGAAAGCACTGATTTGCAAGTATCCTCCTTTAAAATTCTGATAGAATATTAAGAACACTTCCAGTTCAAAGTTCTAAGCATACAATCCAGGCATGTCTCATCTGTTGGCTGGCTTCTAATTTGATGTAAAGAATCCACATTCTAAGGGAATATCAAGCCACAAAAAACTGATATCCCTATAGAAGAGGCCTGTAACTTGGCATTTTTTTTCCACCTTGGCTCATTCACAGCCATTCAGGATTTTAACTCCTCAAGCCTTCAGCATTTAATCTATTATTTGTTGGTGGAAGGGGCTGGGCTTGTTTCTTCACACATAAACTGACCTCTTTTTTTCAGTCATTAAGGTAACATGATTCAGTTGTCCAGACTTATTGAGTTATTCATACAATTTTAGCCTGCCAAATTAGAAAGGCCAACATTCTAGGAATTTTTTAGAAGTTATCACCATCACTTTAATTTTGAGTACCTGCAATTAAACAGAGTAGTTCAGTTCAACAAACTTTTACTGAGGCATCATGTGCCAAGAAGTATGCTAAGTACTAGAGACACATGCTCTCAAGGAACTCAAATGCTATACATAATTGATTTATTTAAAAATATGCAAGTGTAAGAGTCATTGTATCCTGGATTTTGTTACAAATCTAGTTCCAATGCAATTCATATGACTTTGCCTTTCTGACTCTCATCTGTAAAATTATGAGGTTGTATCAGCTGGTTTTTAAGAAAATTTTTATGTTCTAGCTGAATGGAAATCTGGCAAAAAAAGTTTGCTTTATATGATTTCTGTTCTCTTTAAAGTTTTGTTGTATTTTATTATTTGGTACGTGATACTGAGTGAGAACACACTTATCTTTTGCTTTCTCTTGGTTGGCAGGTGCTGGCAGTTGATACAGATAGAAATTGCATCACATTTGTATTGCCCAAGGAGGACCATACCATATGAAACTCTCTTTAGTATATGATCATGCAGAAGTGAATTTAAATGTCTGTCCAATAAGAGTTTGGTGGTTTCATCCTAGAACCATTGGTCTAAAACATTGCTTCCTTAACACCAGCATATAGATGCGCTACACCAGAATCACCTGAAGTGTTAGCTCTTAACATAGATTCCTGGCCTACAAAATCTCATTTTTTTAAGGTGGAAGATTGAGGATTTGATTTTGTAGCAAGGGACCCAGGCAACGTTGATAAGCTTAGAAAATACCGGAAAAGCAGAGACTATGAAAACCTATTTCCTTAATGCCCCAATCTCAGAATAGGATCACATTTAATCCTAACTGGGATCAGATTTTTCCATTTGCAGTAATGCCTACCAGAGTTAACAACACAAACTTTCAGAATGTTATTTAGTAGATATAAACTAAATCTTTCATTCTGTAGTTTCAAGTTAACTTACTGTCCCTAGCACCTGGTACCCTATAATTCTTGGCTAAATACTCTGATCCAGTGATACCTAGGCCTAATTGTAGTCACCTGTTTGTAAAACAAATGCAAATAAAATCTGTCACTAGACAGAGACTGTAAGCCTCATTTAAAAAAAAAATTATTCAAAACCTCTTTTTACTTGATAAGTCATAAAAGTTTTGTAGATATACAAGTAATGCATGATCAGTAATAGAAAAGTCAGAAAATGCAAGTAAGAAAAATATAAAAATCTACCTTAATCTAATCATTTAGGATTTATATCTCAATACTTTATATATACATGTATAGACGTGTGTATGTATGTGTATGTGTGTGTATAGAATTACTTTAAATTTTTTTCACAGTGCTTATAATTTATGGTTTTATAGGAAAGCAAAATTCATTATACTATGGAAAAGGTCGTGAATAAATTAATCACTTATAGACTTAGTCTCAAAAATTCTCTCCCTGCTAAACAAGATCATTTATAGCCTCCATCACATCAGCAATTCATTGTTGACTATTAAATGATAACAATGCAAAAATTACAAATTGATTGCAAGATAATATTATAAGTCTTGCAAAAGATACAGGATTTTATATAGTTGAAAGTGTTATTAGATAACTGCTTCAACACACGAAAGCCACTGATGCATGAATTAGGTCAGTTACCAATTGAAGTGAAGAAAATCTACATGGATTGATAAGTGATGATATTTTGATATCAAATTAATTATGTATCTTTAGAAGAAAGTTAATTGTTCAAATGTTTTTGGCAAAAATAATCCCTTTATGCTAGGAGAATCACAAATGAGGTGTATCATGTGATACTTTTATTGGAGAACTGCCCCAAATCCCCCAAACAATTCTTGCTTCATTCTTTGTCCATTCTAAAAACTAGTGCATAGGCGCAATTAAAACCTAAAATCTTTTAAGTGTGAGATTAAACAAGCTAATTTTCATAATTGTTGTTTATTTTTCCAGGTGAAGTCCCAAAGGAACCTTTATTTTATCAATTGTAATGAATTTTATTTCTCTTTTAGGTCGATTCCCTGCAGGTAGCCTTTTAAGTACCAGTTCTCCTTGGGTAATGAGGACTTTCTGTGGATGCGTGTACATGATAATGTTTTTGGTTTTGTTTTATTTTATATTAGTTTCAGATATACAGTACAATGGCTAGATATTCATATAATTTATGAAGTATCCCTGCGATTACTCTAGCACCCATTTGCAGTTCATGCAGCCATGACAATAATATTGACTATATTCCCTATGCTATGCTCTACATCTCCATGACTGTTGTTGTTTTTTTTTTATTGAGATATAATTGACATAAAAATTATGAGTTTCAAGTGTACAACATAATGATTTAATATTTGTATATCTTGTGATATGATCATCAAAATAAGTCTAGTTAACACCCATCACCACACATTATTACAATTTTTTCTTGTGATGTGAATTTTTAAGATGGTACCCAATAAATCTCTTTGCAACTTCCAAATATACAATACAGTATTACTAACTCTAGTTATCATATTGTACATTATATTCTCATGAATTATTTATTTTATAATGAAGTTTGTACCTTTTGACCATCATCACCTTTCTGCCCCCATCCCCTGCCTCTGGCAAACACCAATCTGTTCTCTATATTTATAATTTCCTTCTTTGTTTTTTAGGTTCCACATATAAGTGAGATCATACAATATTTGTCTTTCTCTGTCTGACTTATTTCATTAACATATGTCCTCAAGGTCCATCTCTGTTATTGAAAATGGAAAGATTTTCTTCTTTTTATAGCTGAATAATATTTTATTATATATGTGTGTGTGCGTGTGTGTGTGTGTGCACCACATTTTCTTTATCCATTAATCTGTCGATGAACACAGGTTATTTCCATGTCTTGATTGTTTTAAATAATGCTACAATGAACATGGGGCACATATGTCTTTTTGAGTTAGTAATTTTGTTTCCTTTAGATAAATACCCAGAAGATGAACTATTGAATCATATAGTAGTTGTATTTTTAATTTTTTGAGGAACCTTCATAGTGTTTTCTATAGTGGCTACACCAATTTACATTCTCATTAAGAGTGCATAAGTTTTCCCTCTTTTCCACATCCTTGCCAACACTTTTTATTTCTTGTCTTTTTGATCATTGCCTTTCTAACAGGAGTGAAGTGGAGGTTTCAAAATCAGGTTTGTCTCAATTAAACATGTTCTTTGCACTCTGCAACACCTCTTTCTTTTCTAATTATATCCATTTAGAATGTGTGTTTAAAATTGAATGTGCCTTTCCATTTAACCAGATCTATCTGTGGCTTTCAACACAATTGACCCATCCCTTTTTGAGTTTTTTTTTTTTCTATAGTGGCTTCCAGTAACCTACATTTTTCTGGTATTCCCCCTACTTACATGATTACTCCCCAGTCACTTTTTCTGGATCTTTCTCCTCTACCTGGCCCTTCAATTTTGAAATACTTAGGACTCTTCCTGGCTTCTTGCTTTTCAAACTACACACTTTTTCCTAAGAACTATTATCCACTCTTATGACTTCAACTACCATCAATGTACTGACAACTCCCACATTTGTATCTCCAGCATACATCGTTTTGCTAAGATCAAGACTATATGCGACTTCACACTCTATATCTACTTATATCATAGATACCTCAAGTTTAACATGTTCAAAATTGAACTAATTATTCCCATTCCCCAAACATGCTCATCTTCTGGGGTTCTCAGACTCAATAAATGGTTGTACTATTCACTCAGTTGCTCAAACCATAAGCTTATCTTCTTCTCCTTCATCCCATATATACAGTGAATCAAGAAGTCTTTTCAATTCTACTTTCTTAAAAATCTCTCCACTTAATTAACTTTTCTACATATCCATAAACCATAACTTACTAACCACAAAACTATTAACAATGCCTATTTAACTGCTCTGATATCTTCTTATTTAGTTTCATCATAAAACCTTTTGTGTCTGCTAGCATATTTTCTCTGGATAGGAAAGACTAAAACTGTCAAGTACAAATTTGATTATTTCATTTTCTGGATCTTATTTCTCTTTGCAGCTCCCTAATTAGTAAATAAAACTTAACATGCCTAGTTCTCTCTTATCCCATATCTTACCTTCTCCTCAATTTTATTCTGGGTATATTGGCCTTCTCACATTTCCTTAAATGTGCCAAATTTTATCTTGTCTCACGCATTTGCCTGTGTTGGTCTATCAAATCAACCACCTTCATATAGCTTACTCCTGGTCATTATATAGGTATCTGAACTATCACCTTTGATTCTAGTCCCTTGAAGACTAGATTCTGTTTTTCATTATAACTCTTGTAGCACTCAGTGCTCTCACCACTAGTAACGATTTAATTAAATGTTTTTTAATTCTGCTGCCAAAATATAAATGTAATAAGGGTGAGAATAATAATTGTTGGGTCTTTACTACCTGGCATATTGTACAACTGTTGGCAAAAATAACATGTATCAATGTACTACAGTCTATTCCACTGATAAATAAAAATGTTTCAGAATATTGCTTATTAGAGATCATAAATGTCATTACTCCCAAATACTAAGATGTAAAATTAAGAGACATATGTATTTCAATCATGTCTATGACTTATACCTATACTTCAATCTCTATTGCAATTTTATTATAAAATGTGCCTGAGCCATTGACTAAAAAATTTTAATTGGTATTACATACTTCTTGAAAGTCATGCATTATTCATTCAATGTCAAAATGCCCAGAAGTACTTTTAATTCTTTCTTATTTCCTACTGTGATTTTTCAAATCCTGCTGGGTCAGGCGGTGTTGACTCATCTTGGAAAATACACTCATTTGACTTCATTATTTGACTTTCAAATAGGAATTCTTTATATTACAAAAAAGAAAGAAACATTTTCTCTTCTCTCTTAGATACAAAACCAAGATCTAACTATATGTTGTCTACTAAAGACTTACTTTATTATAAAAACACAGATAGGTTAAAAGGAAACATATAGCAAGTGGTATACAATACAGAAAACAATCTAAAGAAAGCTAGAGTGGCTATATTAATATCATATAAAATAGATTTCAGAATAAGAAATGTTATCAGGAATAAAGACAGATATTCCATAATGCTAAACAGGTGAATTCCTTAGGAAGATGTAGCAATCCTAAATGTGTTTGTGCCTAACAACATGGATTGAATAGGCATGAAGCAAAAACTGACGAACAAAAGGCAAACTAAACATGTTTATAGTTGGATATTTCGACACACCACTTTTCTCAGTAATTGATAGAAAAAGTAGACAGAACATCATAAGGATATAAAACAATTGAAGAACTTGATCAACTGACATGACTTAAATGGCACTTACAGAAAACTCCACCCAACAACAGCAAAATACATATTCTTTTCAACTGTGTATGGAACATCTACCAAAATGGCCATACTTGGGGGTCATAAAATGTCTCAATAAATTTAAAAGGAGGGAAATCATACATGTATGTTTCTGACCACAGTGGAATTAAATTAGGAATCTATATACTAACTCTGAAATTCTTAAATATTTGGAATCAAAAACATATTTATGTATAACACATGGGTTAAAGAAGAAATCATAAGTTAAATCAGAAAATATTTTTCACTGAAATATTAAAATTTGTGACATTCTAAAATTTGTGGGTTGTAGTTAAAGAAGTACTTAAGGGAAATTTATGGTATTAAGTGTTTACTATATTAAAAAAAGAAAAAAATTATTTAAATCAACAATCTAAGCATCTACCTTAATAACTAGAAATACAGAGCAAGTTCATCCTAAAGTGTGGAAGGAAGTAAATAATAAAGGGAAACTATGAAATTGGAAACAGAAAAACAATAGAGAAAATCAGTGAAACCAAGAGCTAGTTATTTGAAAAGATTCACAAGCCTTAATTAATGTGATCAAGGAGAAATGGGAGAAGAAAAATTATAAATATCAGGAATGAAAGTGGGAACATCACTACAGATCTTACATATACTAAAAGGATAATAGAACATTATGAACAATTTTATGCCAAGATATTTCTCAATGTAGATGAAATTGACAAATTTCTTGAAAAAATTATATTTTCTAAATAGACTATAAAGGGAAAATCTGATTAAGTTTATATTTTATAGAGATATTGAATTTATAACTTAAAGTACTACAGGACTAGATGGCCTTACTGATGACTTCTGTGAAACATTTAAGGAAGACATAATATCAATCTTATACAAACTCAGAAATTAGAAGAGAGAACACTTCTCAAGTAATCTTTAGGCCATCATGACTCTGATATTAAAACTGGGCTAAGATATAAGAAGAAGAGATAGCTGCAGAGCAACATCCTTTGTGAAGAAAGACTCAAAAGCACTTAACAAAACATTAGGGAGTTGGTTCCAGCAATATATATATATAAAGGATAATGCATCACAACCAAGTGGGGTTGATTCTTGGAATGCAAGGTTGTAATAACATGTGAAAATAAACATCAACAGGATAAAGGAGAAAAATCATATGATCATCTTAAGAGGTACTAAAAATGCATTTGAACAAATCAAGACTAATTCATGATCAAAAAAACGCTTAGCTAAAAGAAATTGAAGGGTACTTTCTTAACCTAATAAAGAGTGCTTACGAAAAAAATCCCCACTATTTTACTCTTAAGAGTGAGAACAAGGCAAGGATGTCCACTCTTGCCATTTCTTTTCAACAGTGTACTGTGGATCATGGCCATTGCAATAAGAAGTACAAATTTGTAGTTGAGAGATGGTCATGGCGATGAGGAGTATGGTATAGGGAAGGTACTCAACAGTAATGTAATGGCTATGTATAGAGCCAGAGGGGTGATAGAATAATCAAGGGGATTGTTTCATAAACTGTTTAAATGTCTAACCAGTGTACCATATACTTGAAACTAATAATAAATTTAAATGCTTAAAAAAATAAATAGAAGTCATAAAGATTGGAAAGGAAAAAAAAAACAGCACTACCTTTACTCACAAATGACATTTTTGTGTACATAGAAAATCTTATTGAATCTCCAAAAAAAAGTTATTACATACACAATTGAGGTCACAAAATATAAGACCAACATACAAAAGTCTATTGTATTTTTATAAACTAGATAATGAGAATTAGATATTGACAAAGAAAGCAATTACATTTAAAATGGCATCCAAAACATAAGTTAAAGTTACCTTTAAAAAAATATGTGTAAACTTGTAAATTTAAACCTTCAAATTTGTTGACAGAAATTGAAGAAAACTTAAATCGATGGAGACATATGCCATATCATAGGTTGGAAGACCCAATGCCACCAAACTGTCAATTCTCTTCATTAATTCATTGATTCAACTCAAGCTGATCAATATCACTACAGGTTTTTAAAAAGTTTTTATAAATTGACATTAAAATTTATATGGAAATACAAAAGATCTCAATGTCAAAAATAATTTTCTAAAATAACAAAGTGTGAGTTGAGTATTCACACTACCTGATTTCAAGACTTCACTGAAAAGTAGCAGAAATCAAAATAATTTGGTGTTGGCAAAAAAGATAGTCATATAGGTCAATGGAACAGAATAGAGCATCCAGAAATAGACCCACACAGTTATGGCCAAAGGATCTTTGACAAAGTTGCCAAGATAATTAAATGAAGAAAAGATAATCTTTATAGCAGGCGGTGCTAGGACAACTGGATATCCATATGCAAAAAAAAAAAAAAAAAGAAAAGAAAAGAAAAGAAAATTGACACCTCATGTCACACAAAAATTAACTTGAAATGGACAGCAGAAAAAAAACGTAAGAGAAAATCTTTTCAATATTGTGGTAAGTAAAATTTCTTAGGATGCAATCATAAAGCATGATGTATAAAAGAAAAAAAGGCACTGATAAACTGGACTCAAAATTAAAATTTTTTGTTTTTTAAAATATACTGTTAAAATAAAAGGACAGGTCACAGATTGTGTGAAATGTTTGCAAAACAGATATCTGATAAAGGACTTGTATCAAGAGTATAGAAAGTTCTCAAAACTTATTAATAATAATAAAAAAACAATCTGGAGTAAAGTGGCCCAAAACTTGAACTGACATTTTATAAAAGAAGATATGTAAATGACTAATTAGCACATAAATGATTCTGTACAAAACTAGTCATCAGAGAAATACAAATAAAATCACAACATGATACTATTGTATACTTGGTAGAATGGTAAAAATCAAAGGGTGTAACAATATTGGTAAAAGTATAGAGAAACTGAAACTCACATCTTATTGGTGAGAACATTAAATGGTATAACCACTATGGAAAACAGTTCAGTAGTTTCTTGTAAAGCTAAACCTATGATTTACATACAACTCTGTAATGCTACTTTTAGGTATTTATACAATAAAAGCAAAGATATTTCCATAAGAAGACGTGTACTTAAATATTTGTATCAACTTTATTCATAGTAGCCCTAAGCTGAGAACAACCCAAGTTTTCATCAAAAGATGAATTGGAAAACAAATTGTGCTATGTCCATAAATGAAACACACTTCCTAGTAATAAAAAAGAGTAAACTACTGACACACAAAATAACATGGTTGATTCTCAGAAACAGTCTGCTAAGTGAAAGAAGCCAGATATAAAAGGGGTACATTCTAGATGACTCTTTTTATGGAATTCAAATGCAAACTACAGAAAGCAGATGGGCCTAAGGGTTGGGAGGAGGGGCTTGAGAATACTTTTGTGGGTGATGGAAATGTTCAACATCTTGATATTGATGGTAGTTAAATGATTATATACATTTTGTCAAAACTCACCAAACTATGTGCACATCTACTGTATATAAATTAAATATATCAGTGATTAAAGGTGATTAAAAACATTTCAAGAAAGAACAAAGAAATATTTTATAAAAAAAGAGTTCAAAATCTGGGATAAAGGAAAAAGAGTACAACATCTGAGATAAAAAATACAATAGATAAAGTTAATGAATGGGTTAACAAATTATAAGCAAAACTGAAGAAATTTTTCAGTCAAAAAAATATAAAAGAAAACCTTGGAGATATGCATGATAGAAGTAGATGGGTAATGGGAGTTCCAGAAAGGAAGAAAAAATTAAAATAGAGAAGAGACAACTTTAAAGAAATAATGTAGATAAATTTTCCAGAATTAAAGATAAACAACTTCTTATTGATAATGCTCCTAAGGAGAAATAAGGAAAAGCCCACACCTAGAGATAGTGAAATTTCAGAATATCTCAAGGAGAAATTTCTAATAGCTTCTAAAGAGAATGAACAAATTGCCTAACAGTAGCACACCTAGTGTATTTATCACCTGGAGCAGATCATTTCTTAATGCTCTCTTCCTTTGTATTACAAAATTATTTTCAATGACAATTATGTAATTACATGCACAAAATCATTATTTTCTTGGTTTCTTCTTTGGTTTTAAAACAATAATTAATTTTTAAAAGATTAAATTTTAATTTTAAGCACATTATTTAAACACAGTAAAATATTTCATGTGTGAACTAAAACTTTCACTCATGAAACAAAAATATTCTCTCACAGCTCATACTCTGTTACAGTGCTTTAAATTTAAAAACAAATAAAAAACTCCAAGTGGTCAAACAGAATATAGACTTGAAGTAATTCAAGGTGTTTTTATAAATCTTTACAATCACTGTACTATGTACTATCATTATTTCAAATCCACCATTTAAATGCAGGAATATTTAATAACAGAGAGGTTGGTGACATGAACTGTACCTGCAGCAAGCCTGAATGATTAGAAATCATTATAAACTTAACTCCCCAAATGAATGTATATATTTTAGTCTACATATGTCATGGGACAATTGCATAATTGGGATTTCTCTGAATTAACTTTTATGTAGAATTAAAGAGTAAGTGATCAAAATGTGCTAATTTGAAGGCTACACATAAATTGTTAAAAGTAATTCTTACAAGTCAATAATAATAGTACCAAATGCTTAGAACTTAGATCAATAAAAGATTTTCAGTAAAAGGATGGGAAAAAGGAATATCAGACAAAGAGTGAGAAAATGGAAATTGTGTGCCTACATTAACTTCTGATAAGACAAGGCTTTTACACAAAAATGATATTAGGCATAGAGAGGATCATTATTGAATGACAAATGTTTAATTCAAATTTTAAATATATTTATAACCTCAAAAATGTGAAGCACAGAGTGATAGAATTATGGGAAGAAGTTTACAAATCTATCACATACAAGATTTCAACACATTTCTCACATTTATTGTTAAATCAAGGAGACAAAAATAATTCAGAAGAATATGAAAAATGTCAACATTTTAAGTAAAAAGTTTGACCTATTGAAACCTATTTGATTTTATTAACAATGTTATCTCAATAATTTTAATTTAAAAAGTGAATATTAAAAATGTTTTCCCTAAACTTACCAGTCCTGACCCAACAAAATATAAAAATTTTGAATTGCTCTGGAATCATGAAATAAATTAAAGCAGTATTTTAAAATATTTCTCCAAACACCTGGTCTAGATTGTTTTACAAGCAAGTCCAACTAAATTTCAAGATTATCCTAATTTCAATCAAACTCTCCCAAGCAACAGATAAAAGGAAATAGTTCTTAACTTATTCTTCGAAGGGAGCATCTTTATACTAATACCAGACAAATTATGTGAAAAGAAATGACATGTCCATTTCATTTATGAATATAAATGTTAAATCTTACATGAAATATTAGTTGAATCCAATGGTCAGTTTTATACTAGAGATGCAAGAGTGGTTTAATATTAGAAAATGTATTAAAGTGATTGACTATATTAACAGATTAAAAAAGAAAACTACATGATAGGAATTTATTATACAAAAAAACCTTTGATAAAATTTTGACTGTGGGAAACAATGCAGTCTATTTTCTGCTAGATAGGCACAAAGAATAATGTAGTCCTGATGTGTGCCAGCAGCCAGTCTATGACTTTAAAGGAAGCCAGCCTTAGGTTGAAACTAATACCATGGATGGCAGAATTCAAGGGAAAGATTTAAACAGGAGATATACTTTTTTTTATTATTATTTCAGCATATATATGGTATCTAACACTACAAGACTGTTTGAAGGAAGTAAGTGTAGACAGAGATTCAAGGATGGAGACCCAATATTTGGAAGTTATTTAGTCTTATGGGAATCAGCTGACACCTTAAAGAGACAAAGAAACAAAATAGCTCTGAATTTATTGACCCTAATAATAAAAGAGCAAATTCTGGGTTATTTAAAAATCAGAACTTGATAACCAAAGGATCTATAAGGGCCTGAAGATACAGGCTCTGATATGCTGGTGTGACCTCCCTTGGATTTGTCCTATTTCTGAGAGAGAGTAGTCGAAGATTCCCACCCCCCCCCCCACCCACCGGTTGAAGAAAATATCTGTCATTTGGCTTCAGAGGGGAAATTTGGGCAGATATGAGGATGGAGTGAACTTAGACCATGTCATTTTAAGGTTGAATCTTCAGTGTTGCCTACATAGGGTAAGGGATGGCAGAATAAACTGGTATAAGAAAATTATCACTGAGTATAACCAGAAGGACTGATTGAAGGTACATTAAGGAAAAAAACTGAACTGCAAGTTTCTATCATATGTGTTTCCAAAATTAACTGCCCTATGGTTATCTTATGTAAAATAGTAGCCAGAGGACAAAGATGAATTAGAACAGTTCCACAGGGAAACATAGGGGCCTTAATATGTGTTTATTTTTAATTAGACACCACAAGGGTTAATTATATGAGGTCATTAGAGGAACAATTGCTCCAGATTATCTTTCTGATATATGCAAAAGTGGCAAGTTGCTATAGTAGATGTTCTTTCCCAGCAACAAAAATACTAAGCCCTGCTCTTTAAGTAGAACACCACTGTATTGGAATTGGTCCGAAGGATAAGGTGGGTGGATAGGAAATCAAATTAGTGCAGGAATTTTTATCCTGAAAAAGCAATGATTC
The DNA here is from genome assembly GCA_030015415.1 of Cynopterus sphinx. Lineage (NCBI taxonomy): Eukaryota > Metazoa > Chordata > Mammalia > Chiroptera > Pteropodidae > Cynopterus > Cynopterus sphinx. The sequence continues at coordinate 81,410,215 of CM057388.1, forward strand.
CAGAGAGGCAGTATCCTGTCTATAAATATTCAAAAAGTTGCAAAAGGTGAAAAAAGTGAAAGAAAATTGATTTGTGTAGCTCTAATCAGAAAAGGAGAAAGTTATTAAAGTTGCAAAGTTGCTGATTTAGGATCAATGTAAGGTACAGTTATAGCTGTTCAACAATTAAACAGTCTGCTTCATGAAGTAAAGAGTCCTCTGTTCAAAACAATGTTTAAGAGATAGAATGATTTTTATTTGGGATACTGGTGAGAGTATTATAGTATTCAGTGGCTGTTGAATAACAGAAACTTAAAGATGTAATTTAAGATTATTTTACTTTATGAAAAAAATACTTTCATCTTATTGGATTCAACCCTGCATGTTTATCAGTGGAACTGGTATTCCCTTAAAGATTTGTGTCATCTGCATTTTTTTTTCCTTTCTTTATTCTCAAGTCTTTGACAAAACCATTGGATAGCAACACACTTTGGCTTGTCAGGCAGATAGCAATCTATGAATGAAAACACTTTGGACACAATTGCATATAAAAGGTATGCAAAATATTTAATGAATGAATCTGCTATGAATATCCAACAATACTATTCAGTCCACATTTCATCATCTTATTCACGAAAATAGTATCCAGACACCATTAATTATTCTAAACCAGAAGCCGATTATTAAGAAATGGAAATAATAACAACTATAATAAAAGTGGCTGAAATTGATTGATCACTTACTATGTACTCAGCATTCTTTTAAAACTCTTGCATATATTATTTTATACAACCTCTGAGGTAGGTACTATTGTTATCTCCATTTTAGAAATGAAGAAACCTAGGCTCTTAGCCAATCTTGTTTCATCTATACTTTCAACCCACTGCCTTCCATTTTGATACAAGACCAAGATGAATCATTTCATCCATAAATATTTCAGTATGTCTCTAAAAGATAAGGACTAATTTTTAAGTATAATTATAATACCACTTCTAAAGATAACAACTATTCTTTTGTTGCATGTATAGCTATTATTGCATCCAAAGATAATGAATATTTGTTAATATCTTCATATATCCATTCAGTGTCCAGATGTCCCTGGTTGTCTCCTACATTTTTTATAATTGATTTGTTTGAATCAGGATCCAAGCAATGCATATTTGTTGGAGTTGATTGATATGTCTCTTTAATATCTTTTAATCTATACGTTCTATTTCTCATCTTCCTTTAACTAAATTTGTAGAAGATATCAGTTTTGTCTTGTAAAATTTCTCACATTCTGGATTTTGCTATATGCTCCTTACTCATGGTATTATTTAACCTCTTGCAAGCTTCCCTAACTCATTAACTGGGACCAACACTCATCAGTTCCTCTGACCCCTGTATTTTCTGTAGGTAGGTATAGAGGTTTATCAGATTGATTAAAATTTTAGTAATAATAAATTATAAATGGTGAATTTTTTTTGTACTTTCTATTGCTTCACATCAGGAAACACATAATATCTTGTTGTCTCTCTTTAGTGTGATGTTAACAGTGATTAGTTTGTTCATGTGTCGTCAACTTTATATATCCATTATAAATGTATTCAATACTTGTCACCTAAACATTTTGGTAATTATTGATGATCTTTGCCTATAACTGTCATTTATCATAGGTTTCAAGATGATGATATCTTACCATTTTTCTTGCATTTATAAGCTAAGATTCCTCTATATTCTTTATTTCCAATTAGTGTTGACATTCGTTATTATTTTATATTAGTTTCAGGAGTACAGCATAGTAGTTGGACATTTATATGATTTATGAAGTGATCTCTCTGATTAGTCTTATACCCATTAGTATTGTGAGACCAAACCAGAAGTTATCAAGGGCAGTTTCTTCTCATGGCAAATGACAAAAGTGCAAGTACAAGTCAACACATGAGCACATTTAATGCTTCCATTCATATCATGTTAAATCGAAATCATTCCAATAGCCAAAGTTACACAGTTAAGCTAAATATACCAATGCTCTATTGTCAACTTTGTTGAGCCAGAAACTACATTTCCCAGAATTCCTTTATTTGAATAGGTCCATGTTAGAGGAATCTGTGCCAGATTTGAGAGGTGAAAGTGAAGCAATGGCTATAATACTTGGATGGTCTTCAAGATCAGGTTCTGTTCTGATTATCCATTGTTATATAACAAGTCATCACAAGAATTAGTGGCTGAAAAAATGTATTATTCTCTTTATGGCTTTGTGAGTTGACTGGGTTCAGTTGATCGGTTCTCACTTGAGATCTCCCAGCTTCAGTCATATGATATCCAGGGCTGAATTTATCTAAAAAATCAACTGGACTGGACAATCAAGATGGTTTAATTCACGTGGTTGGCTGTTGGCTGGGAGCTCAGCTGGGGCTGTGTACTAGAGCACTTTCATAATCCTCACTATATGGCTTGGATTTCAAGAGCATGGAAGCTGGATTTTCAAGAGGCAAGAATCAGATGTTTTTATGCCAGGTAACAACTGTGCCCTGAACTGGCATAGTTTCATTTGCACTATATTCTGTTAGTGAAAGTAGTCACAAGTAGTGCACAGATTCAATGAAATAGACTGCACCTCTTGATGGGGGGATGGCAAGGTCATACTGCAGATGAGCATATAAGATGGAAGACATTGTTGCAGCCATCTCTGAAAAATACAAATCAGCTGCAGATATGGTGATAGATGCAGAGATGCCTGATAGATTCCAGTTTGTCACTGCTTTCCTCTGCTCAGTTATCTGCCTCTGTTTTCCTACTGCTGACACTGCTGACCAACAGCAGACCCAAATTTATTGTCAGATGCTAGGTCCCAAAGAAGTGATAGCTTACACAAAGGCAAAAGATTCTGATAGAACTCTACATGAGCTTCTACTTTATAGTCCTACTTTAGTGGCAGGATGTCATGGGATTCTCAGGTTACCTTTGAAAGCTCCAACTTATTCATTTGCTCTAGTGTTTCAGAGGACTGTTCATTGACTCTTTCTCTGATCCTTAGTCCCACAGTTGCAAGGAATGTAATTCTCCAATAACCAATGAACTTGGAAGGGGAATCAAAACCTCAGATAAGATCTTGACTTCAGCCAACCTGGTGAGAACCTGAACAGAGGATTCAGCTAACTTGTGCCTTGACTCCTGATTCACATAAGTTATGAGATAATAAATTTATGTTGTTTTAAGTCCCTAAATGTGTGGTAATTTCTTCCACAATAGAAAACTAACAGCATCTTAAAAATATTGACTGTTCCAATACATGACCATGGTATGTTTCTCCATTTATTTATATCTTCTATTTATCTCAACAATAGTTTGTACATTTAGGTATACAGATCTTACACATATTTAATTTAATTTATTCATTCCTGTTTAATATTTTATATACTTCATTAAATGACATTTTAAAATTTCAATGTCCAATTGTTTATTGCTTAGCATATAGAAATATAATTAATGTATATTGACATGTCTTATGGTCTTATTAGTGGAAATATAATTTTATGTAGATTCTTTAAGATCTAATCAGTTATGAATAAAGAGTTTTACTTCTACCTTTGTAATTAGTATCCTTATTATTACTTTTTTCCCCTTAGGCACTGACTAGCTTTTCTAGTACTATATTGCATAGAAATTCTGAGAGTTGTCAACTTTTCCCAATTCATGATCTTAGGGGGAAAGTACCCTGATACCAAAACTAGAAAAAATGTAATTACAAGAAACAACACTCTGACATCCCTTAGGAACATAGAGGCAAAAATCAACACAAAGTATTAGAAAATTGAACTCACTGATATATATAAATATAATCTACAAAAAACCCATAAAACTAATAAGTGAGTTTAGCAATATAAAAGGCTATAAAGTCATTGCACAAAATTAATCATATTTCTATAAATTATCAATGTACAATTGGAAATCAAAATTGAAAAATACTATCATTTATGATACCCACTCAAAAATGAAATAATTAAATGTAAATATAACAAAATGTGTACGAGCTATGTGCTCAAAATTCTAAAATACTCATGAAAGAAATCAAAAAAGACCTACATAAATGGAGAGACATACCATGTTAATGAATTGGTAGGTTCAACATAGCAAAGATATCAATTCTATTCAAATTTATCTACATAAATTTAATGCAATTCTTATTAAATCCCCAGAAAAAGTTTTCTATAGATATACACAAGCTTATTCTAAATTTTATAAGGGAAAAAATGAACTAGAGTAGCTAAAATAACTTTTAAAAAGAATAATGAAGTTGGAGCAATCATACTACCTTATTTTAAGAATTACTGTAAAGGTGCAATAATCAAAAGAGCACGACATTGGCAAAGGGATAGAAATATAGATCAATGGCAAAAAATAAAGAACCCAAAAGTATGCCCACATAAATATGGCCAATTGATTTTTGGCCAAAGTGCAAAAGCAATTCAATGGGGTAAAGATAGTTTTTTTCAACAAATGGTGTTGCGACAATTGGCCATCAATATGCAAACAAAATAAAACAAACAAGAAAAATCCCCTCAACATTAACCCTGCACCTATACAAAAATTAACTCAAAATGGATTGTAGATGTAGATGTACAATAGACATTTATGTATGGAACCATTTTTTCTTATAATACCATAAATTTAAAAAGTAGAAAAAGGATAGTTGTACATGTCCATACATACTCATAAATAAGTTAAATATTTCTGAAAAGATACACTTGAAACCATTAACAGTTTTCTCATGGATAGGGGGAATTTTAATTTACATTTTTAATCTTTCTGATATATTTCTTCTTTTAAAACACATGCATCTTTTACTTTTATAGAAAGAAATAAATTTTAAAAGATATTGACATTACCAAGTGCTGACAAGGATGTGGGCAAATCAGACCCTTATACATTACTAAAAGGAATGAAAAATGTTACAGCTACTCTGTAAAATGCTTTGGCAGTTCCTGTAAAGTTAAACATAGACTTATCATACAACCCATCAATCTCATTCTTGAGTTTCTACCCCAGAAAAACAAAAACTTACATCTGAATACCAATGTTTATATCAGTTCTATTCAGAATTGCGCCAAATTGGAAACAATTCTAATGTGCTTCAATGCATGAATGCATGAACAAACTGTAATATGGACATACAGTAGAATACTACTCAGAATAAAATAACAAACTATTGATATACACAACAACTTGGATGATTCTTAAAGGCATGATGCTGAATGAAAGAAGCCATTCTCAAAAGGGCTACATGTTGCATTATTTCATTTATATTACATTCAGAAAAGGCAAGACTATCAGGACTGAGAATAGATTGTCAGGGTTTATGGTTAGAGGAGGGGATGACTATGAAGTGGTAGAATAAGGGAGTTTTTGGGGGTGTTGAAACTGCTCTGTGTCCAGATTGTGGTGGTGATTACATGTGTCTATACATATGTTAAAATTCATAGAACTGTACATTAAAATAGAAAAATGTCCTTTTCCTATATGATAATTTTAAAATAACATTTAAAATATTTTGTTAGGTTAAAATTTGTTTTAAATGTTAAATGTGAGGAAGCCCACTGCTTTTCTTGCTACCCTAGAAATTGAAAATGCAAATGTTTTCAGAGGCCAAACAGGCAAAAACAATTTATAAAGTTGAAGTTGAAATTGTTCATGTATAAGAAAATAGGGAATGATGAGGGCTGTGTTTGAATTATAGAGTGTGTACCCCAACCAAAGACATTCAAATCCAATTAAAAGCAAAAACACTGCATATCCAATACACCCCCAACCTCTCTGTGGCCCCTTGTTCTATAGGTTGTTTTTAGGAGACTTCATGTAATTCTGTAACTGCAATAATCATCTGAATAAAATTTATTTTAATGCCTGCTACATTGATCTTACTCTGAGCTCAAAATCTCTATCTTCACATTCCTTCTGGATATCTTCAATTGTGCTTCCCACTGATCCTTCAAAACCTAACATGTTCAAAAAATGAAACCACCATTTTGTTTTTCACTCAAAACCTTGTCATCATTTTGAATTCACTATCATGTCTCTCTGGCATAGTTTAACATAACTCTCTGTACTTTTCTTTCTTAATATTTATTATAGTTTAGGACTACATTTATTTATTTTGTTTACATTCTGTTTCCTCTGGCAGATTGTAACATACAATACATGTGGACAAGAACTGTGCCCATTTAGCTCATCATCCAGTTTTCAGAACCTGATACATAGTGGGCATCAATAAATTTTTGGTGAGTGAATAAACGGTACTTTTATCTATAGAATCATCTAAGCCAACAACATGAGTCACCCTCCCTCACTGCCATGTTTTCACTTGGTGGTGAGTCATCAACTCAGATTTTACTTCCTCAACAATTCTCATATGTGCCTCTAATGCTGCTGCCTTAATCTGACATAATTTCTTAAAATATACAATAATATCCTTTTAAAGGCCTATTGTCACCACATAAAAGTATACTCTCAGTTATTTCTACTCTTATGGCAACTTAGTTTGTAGTATATTTTCACGTGGAATTTTGTTCCCATTCATTACCTTTACAGCTTATACCATACAGTTTCCTACTTTACTCATTTTGTGTGTGCATTTTAAAGGCTACCATTACCAAATACCTACTATGTGACAAGGAACGATATTATGAGGTAAGCATTTATTGTTATCATTATCATTATTTTACAATGGAAAACTGAGGCTCATAGAGGTTAAGTAGCTCCCCCAAATCTACATAGCTAGTAAGTGAAAATAGTTTAGAAACCAGGTTTTTCTGACTATCAAAGTATACTTTTTTACTACACCATTTTTACCTTCAGTCATTAGTGACTGTATTGTCATTGACTGCATATGACTAGCTCTTTATAATTTCTGAAGGACTCTCACATATTATCTCATTGAATCCTATTTCAGCAGTCTGGGAATCTGAATCTCAGAGAGAACTCCCTTGACCAAAGTCACAGAGTAGACTGGTGGACTCCAAAGCTCTGGTTCTCAGTCTATAGCTCTTTTTATTATATAATTCTGTCTTTGTAAGTACTCTCATGCAGAAATCTCAATTCTTTCTTGTGTTCCCCACAGCACAGAGTTGAGCACAAAGTAACTGCTTAACATATTTCTTGGTTTTATAACTTGTCAACAAAATTCTAAGGTTTTTACAAGTACAGCTCTATGACAACTTGGGTGATAATAATTATTCTTTTAGTTTCTCAGAAAACAGAAAATTTTCTAAATAATCTCACTAGGTACATGGCCAAACTTTAATTCTTCTTGATTTCAGATCTTCAATAACTCATCACTTTCTAGTCTTCTAGGATAAAATCATCTTACTTTTTGACACCTTTTTTTCTAAGCAACCTCTCTATTTTTATCCTAGTCTCCAACACGAATACTAGTTCAGAGAAATAGTGAAGGACTTTTTTTACATACCTAAGAACTATCACTATTGTCCTCCTTTATGATATTCTTATGTTCAAATACACAGTAAATTGAAGTTGGTTGTTGTTTCAATTATTAACATTTTGTTTGGGAATTTTCTTTTAGTTTGTGGACACTAACATAACCATTTTGCTACAGATGAAGTGGTACTGTGCAGTTTTTTTGCAGGGGGAGGTGGAATTATTATTGGGTGAAAAGGTATAGTGACAATGAGTCAGGAGCTTGAAAATGACCCACCCTGCTGCCAGCATTGCTACAGAATCTCTTGGTGGATAGCCCAGATCCCTTCCAGTAAGCTGCTCAAAATGTTTGATTCCAGTTTTTATTTGGTTGCCAATTTATTAAGTGGTTAACCTTGGACTGCATCTATCCAGCCTTTAATTAATTAAGGCCAGTTTGAAGTACCTTTAGAAACCTTAATAATTTCAATATACCAAGCTGGCACAATTATAAGCATCCAGCAACTGCTGAAATACTAAATCATCTTCACTAAGATGCAGTAGTTGCCAACAGAGCATTAATCAACTCAAGAGCTAATTGTTAAGCGGAAAGAGTAAAAGCAATCCAGCACTCTTCTCCTCCCCATAGTTTGGAAGGAGTAAAGTGATGAGAATTACAGGTTCATAGAATTTCAGAGTTTGAAAGGCCCTCAGATACTATTTAATTTATTGTCCTTATTGTAAAATAAGGAAAGTGAGGCACAGAACAGTGAGTTAGTAGCAAAGTCAGGATTAGATCCCATGGCTCTAATAAAGCATTCCTCATTTCCAAAATATTTTTTATTATGGAAAATGATTCTAACTCACTACTCACTATTCCAACTCACTCTATACTGGGAGGAGACTGTGATGATGCTAAACAGCCTTTGTGCATCTCAGAAAATTGCTGACCCACATTGTTGTTTTACTCTATATCATATATTAGTGTAGAAACCCAGGGCATAGTTTTGAAAATCTAATTCAAAAGTCATTGCTTTCTTCTAAAATAAGAAGTAAATATTCTCCTCAGTGCCTTTAGTTACCTATTATAGGTGTATCTTTGCCATGTGGAGTATTAGGTCACACTGATACCTATAGTTATTGAGTTAGAAACAGTGGTTTAGACAAAAAAAATCATTTATGTTTGGCATTGAACTTCAGGACATGGGTTTGTGGCAGCATTAAACCTCATTAATATTATGCCCAGTAAAACAGAATGATAATTTCCATTCTCTGAGTAGATACCAGCTGAATGTATGGCTCTGCTTATAAAATCAGGAGAAAAATAAAAGTTGACTATCTGTGGATGCTGAGAAACCAATTCCCCCACAGCACATCAACAGCCTGTGAGAGAGAAAGGGAGAAAGAAGTCCAGATGCAAAGTAACCATTGGTCAGGAGACAATAATAAAAATGTCAGTGGTGCTCAAATTGTAGTGTGCATAATAAAAACCACCTGAGAAAAATTGTTAAGAAATGTACAGAAGTGGCAGTGGTTCTCAAACATGGCTATGTGTATGGTGATTACACAGTTGTATACAATTACCAAAATTAATTTGACCATACATTTAAAATGTATGAATTTTATTGTATATAAATAATATCTTTAACATTTTTGTAATGTTATTTTGTAGAGGGGAAATGTTCTTGTCCCCAAATCTATGTAGCCTCTATAGTAAAATGAATGAAATCTTATTACAAAAAGCAAACAGTAGAGATGCTAATATTGGCCTGAAGAAATGCTAGAGACAAATATATTTAAAAGAGAAGAATATGCACCTCTCAAAATGAAATCACCTTATTCTTTAGAAAGTCAATTGGAACCACAATGGGTTATAATTTTATTTCTATAGCTATGAAAATTGAGGCTAAAACTTAATAAATTGGTCAATCTACACAGACCACATGGAGAAGGAGTGGTAACAGAAGCCTAGATACATTCATTAACATAAAGTTAAGTACTAAATAGCAGATTCAATGTACATGATACAGGAAAGTTTATTCAGATAGTTATACAAAGCCTGACATCTGGAGAGTGTTAAGCTATAAAAATTGGTATATGGTCAATTTGGGCAGGGGGAGTTTGGCAGCAGATAGAGTGAAGGGAGGAAGGTGACAAGAATATAGTTGAAGTTTAAGGTTATCACACTATTACTATAGAGGAGAATATATGAATATTAAGAAGGTTTTTAATATGAGTACAAGTATAGGTTTGAAGCAAGACAGGGATTGTCAAGTAATGTGCAATTAAGGTTGGTAGCTTGGTCATGTAAGAAGCTGAAATAGAGAAATGTTAAGAGGGTCTATATCAAGATGATATTTTAATAGGAAGTCCCAGGAATATATGAATCTTGACTTATCCAAAAAATCCTCTTTTCTATGAAGTCCCTGAGGTAGATAAAGCGACAAAGACAAAACAAGCAAAAAATGCTTATTGTTAACTAAAAACTTGGACCCTAATCTTAAAAGAAACTAGTAGGTTGGTCTGAGTCACATAAAAAACATTTATTTATTCATTTGTTTGTTTGTTTGTTTACATCTAAAGTCTCTTAAGTGGTTTCCTTCTAAGCTCAAATGTAAACTTCCGATATTACCTTCTAGTAACATTAAAGGCCACATCTTCCAATGCCAGATAAGTGGGTCAAAGAAGAATATTTTTAAGTACCTAGATCTAAGTTGATCTAGATGATTTCCCTAGGCCAAGATATCATGTATGAAAGAAGATAGGAAAGAAATAAAGAGCTAGGGTTTCTCCTAAGAGTTTGCAGGCTCTCAGCCATCTTACCATTTAAACCACTTATATACCACTTTAACCGTCTGCAAGCTAAGGCCACTTCCACTAAAGACTTTTTTAAAGCTACATTCAGTAATCATGTCCAATCCTCATCTCATTTGCCCTCTCCATGCAACATTTATTTAATGAAACACACTCTCTTCTTCTGCCTTCCATGACATCACACTCTTTTGGCTTACTTTCCTACCTTTCTGGATTCCCCCTCTCAATATTATTTGTACATTCCCCGCCCCCACCCCTCGCAGACCTCACTCTAAATGTTGAAAGCTCCTTGAAGATTGGGCTTGAACTCTTTCATTTTATCATGCTATATTTTAACCCCAGATGATCTCATTTGGTTCTTTGCCTGCAATGACCAACTATATACTGAGGACTCCCAATTTTATACATACCTTCAGATCAGACCTTTCTTTAGAGCTTCATATCTTACATACACAGTTTTTTGAGACATCACTTAGTTAATTCCTCATAAGCACTTCAAACTTATACATGCAAAACTAAAATATTGGTATCCTCTCCCTTCCTAAACTGTTCCTCTTCCAGTCTTCCCCATTTTGGTAAATGACATTTATCAAGCTGCTTAGGTCATATACCTGAGAATTATCTCTGACTTTTTTCTCCTTTACCTCCTACATATGCTTTCACTAGGTATTATTATTGCGAAAGTATCTCTGAAATCCATGTAGTTCTAGCTCCTAGTTTAGGATCATTGCTCACCTTGGAGTTGTTAGTGGAAGGAAAGTGAACAGTAGGTTTCCCTGCTTTCACTTTTATCCCCTTGTAATCTTTTCCTCATATAACAGCTAGAATGATCTTTAAAAACACAAAAACAGATCATGCTCCTCCCCTACCTAAAATATCCCAGTGGTTTCCCAATTATCTTAAAATAAAATAAAAATTCTTGTCATCATTCATAGAGGTCCTACATAATCTGGTCCTTCCTAAATTTTCCATCTTAATCTCACATATTTCTTTCTTGCTCACACAGCTTTAGTTATACCAACTTCATTCCTGTTGTGAATAAAAACATCAATTTTTTTTCTGCCTTAAGGTTTCCACTCATAGTGTTTCCTTTGACTGAAGTACAAACTATAAATCCTTTCCTCCAATATCTGTACCTAGAACAGTGTCTAGGAGAAAGTATCCGCAAAACAATTATTTGTTGAGTGAATATATCTCATGTCTTTATATTAATTATATTTAATCCATTTATAAAATATTATTTTCAGTTTCATAGTTATTAATTCTGCAGGAATATGGTTTGCTCTTTGATTTAATTCCTGAATTCTGTAGTCTGCCTTTTCATATTATCCTTTTGTTTTATAATTTGTCTTTTTAGTCCTTGTTTTATTGAATTCACATGGTGTATTCATTAGGGTATATGTTAAACTGCTATAACAAAGAGACCCCAAAATATAGTAGCTTAAACAAGATAGAAATTTATTCTATTTCAAATTACAGTTCAGAGGTAAGGTAATGTGGGCCTGGTAGGACAAATTGTTTAGCTTCTATATCTGTATCTAAACTGGCATCTCCAGTTACCACTATCATGTTGATAGGCAGTGAGAAAGAAGAAATAGTAAGGGGAGTCCACTCATTCCTTTCAAAAGGAGAATCTGAAAATGAAGCATATCATTTTTGAGCACTTCCCATTGGCCAGAACTTAATTTTATGGCCAATTTTATAGTTTCGGCAAAGGCTGAGAAATGTAGTTTTCTAATTGTACAACTACATGTCTGAGTGAAAAACAGGATTTTTATTATTCATGGAAGATGAAGAAATGACTTTCAGTGTAACATATTTTTTTCCAGATTTACTTCTTCTTCTGACTACTTTTCCTCTACAGTGTGTTTGAATATTTGCTGTGCTATTTCTTTTTATCTTGCTGTTGTCTTACCATGGACAATTCTACCTATTCTAGACCTTCTTTTTGTACTAATATAATGTTGGCAACTTAAAGATCTTTCCACCTGTATGTTATCTTCTAAATTAGTGATTCTCAAACTTAAACTTAAATAGTAAGAGTCACCTGGAGGGCCTGTTGAAATACAAATTCCTGGGCCTCATCCCAAGATTCTAATTCAATAGTTCTGAGGCCCATGACTTTTTATTTCTAGGTTTGGGGGGAGGTGGAAAGCAAGTAGAAAGCTCAGTTGAGATTTGTGCACTGCCTTAGTTGGACTGCCTGGGTTCTTTCTTCCAAGATTTGTCAAATATTGGTATGAGAGTTTACTCTACCTAGTCAAGAGTATAATTTAATCTCGATTAGATTTATCTAAGCCTCAAATTGTTCTTGAAATTTGATGTGAATTTCTGCAAAATAGTATGCCTTGTTTGTTTTTCCTACCTTTGTGTAGTGGTAGACAAGGGTTTTTATTATCAAGAGTTTTCCCTCGATTTTCCCCCAGGCTTCCTTCTCACACTCTAAGTCTCCTCTTCAAGATCTTTTTGACTCACATTCTTATCCCAGTACTCACCATAAACATTCCACAGTCTTCTTATGTCGTTTATAGCTATATGTAATCACCTATAGATTCTTTCTTCAAAATAGAATGTAAAAGTCATCAAGATAGGGACCATATCTGTCTTAGTCAATTAGAATAATGCTTGGTATGAAGTACTAAATATTTTTGAATAAATGAATAGATAAATGAACAAAGAAAGATATATAAACTAACGAAGCCTCTTCTAAAAATCCTCAAACCACGCTTCATTTTTTTCAGGGTCTTTGGGGAAAAAGTCTATAAAAGAAGTAGCAGGGGAGAAGGCTAGAGGTTATGAGTACACCAAGATAATAGTAGTTTTACAATTACAAACAAATATTAGAAAGAAATAGGAAAAGAGAAGAAAAATATGTTGCCCCTCCACACTTTTAGAAGAAAACATTGCTTCCTCAAATGAACTGCCATTTAAATGCTTGGCAGCCCCACCCTAAAGAGATGGATATCTGAACAAGGCTCATTTTCCCTCCACTAACAGCTTTAAACTAGTTGTCTCATCTGGGTCACATGGTACCTGCAGCCTGGGTGCTTTTGATACTGTGATAATTATAATGAAAAGAATTGGTGCTGCAGTTTTCACTGTGTGGTGGGCAAATGCCTAGGGACTAATGTCTAAGAGCTCTATAGTATGGCTCTTCACTGATATATAGATGAAGGCCAAATATATAAATAATTTCAGCTCTAGAAGGAGAAAGTAAAGCATATGGAAAATAACCAAATTAATCAAACAATAGTAGAACAATCCCTGAACTGAAAAAAAAAATAAAACAAGTCTGCATGTGAAACACAGTAGTTAAATGTAAGTGTGTAATAATAGACTGTCTGGGAATGGTAACATAATTGTTAAATAAACTCTTGAAATTGAAGACCCATATTTATAGGGAAACTCTAATGTCTAGTACTAAAAGCACTACATCATCTATGAAAAATCAGAGTTATGGATAGCAAAGGAGTAAGAACAGAGAAGCAAAAATATTCTAAAGGTCTTATCTAAGAAGGCACAAATTTAGAAGAGGGAGAAAAGTTAAAGTATTCTAAATAAATAAGACAATATTCTAAATAAAAAATATTGGAAGAACAGTGAATCTTAATGGGGAAAATTATGTTTTCAAATGACAGTGGAGGCATACATGTCTGAAAGTTGAGGTAACTATTAATGAAAAAATGGTAAAACATAAGCATTCACAAATTAACAAAAGGAAAAAATGAATCAATTGCATGATCAAACAATAAAACTTGGGGAAAAGAAAATAGGGAAAAACAATGTAAAATAGATAATGTTTATTAAATAATGTGTATTAAATAATATGTAAAAATTAAATCAAGTGTATCAAACATTATACAAAATATGGACAACCTCAATTGTCTCTTTAAAAGACAGAAGCTATAAAATTGGTTTAAAAATAATCTAGGCATATGATGTTTGCAAGAAAGAATGAAAATAAGTAGAAAATAGAAGGCTGTACATATTCATTCAACAAATAATTTATGGAATGCTTGCTATGGGCCAGGCACTATTCTAATTACTGGGGACACAGTATCAAATAAACAAAAGTTCTTCTCTCATTGAGCTTGCATTCTTATAATAGATATAGGTAATAAGCAAATATATAACATATTGGTGGTAAGTGCTAAGAAGAAAACTAGAGCAGGGTTAAGAGAAGGAATGACAGAATAAGAGTATAAAGGAAAAACTCATTGATAAGGTGACCTTATCATAGAAATCTGAATGAAGAGTGTAAGCAAAACTTCCAGGTACTGGGGGTGGGGGAAGTATTCAAAGCAATGGGTAAATCAAATTCAAAGGACCCAATGCCAAAGTATTCTTGGTAATTATGAAGAATATTAAGGAGGTTAATGTAGTTAGAGTACAGGGCCAGGACAGGGTTAGGCACTCACACAACCCTGAGAGTGAATTCTCCCTTAAATTTTACACCCTAGATGACTCTTCTGCTTCAGTCTAGTTCTGGCCTTGCTAAGATGGAATGAATAGAAAAGAGAATGATCTGGTAAGCCATGGAAATTTTTAAGAAGAGATATGACATTATCTGACTTATAGTTTAACGGGATCACTGGCCTCTCTGAGGAGATGAATGTAGGGAGTACAATGATAGAAGCAAGAAGACCTGTTAAGAGGCTATTGTGGTAATATCAGTAAGAGATAATGTGAGCTTCATCAGGCTAGAAGTGGTAGAAGGCAGTTGGATTCTATATATAATTTGAGTGGTATTGCCAAAAGAAATTTCTGATGGATTAAATGTGAGATGTTAGAGAAAAAAAAGAATCAAGGATCGACTGAACAACTAGAAAAATAGAGTTGTCACTTACCTAAATGGAGAACAGTGGAGTATGAGACTGTTTGCAGGGAAGAGATAGAGGAATGAAGACTAGTATTAAATATGTGAAGCTTCAGACATCCAGTAAACATTCAAATAAATATGGTAGTGGACTTTGTACAACTGGAGTTGACCAGAGAGGTCAAGGATGGGGAAATACATTTTGGAGATGTCAAGATATAAATATTATTTAAATCAATGGGACTGGATAAGATCACCTAGGGTGTGAATATAGAAAAAAGAAAATTTCTGAGGTCCAAACTCTAAACATAATATTTTAAACTGTATTCCCACCATAAACAACTAAAAATATAGATAATGGCAGTTTTCAGACACTGGGAAACTGGAGCAAAGGATTGTGATCTCTGAGAGTAGGAAAACAAGTGAGGTGAACCCTATGACTGTTTTGTGCTTAGAAACACCTTCTGGACAATGGAGCTGAGAAGACAGAGAATTGAGTTACAGGATTCTTGAAATGCTAGAATTTGAGGGTTGGGGAAATGAAGATGGGAGAACTAGTCAGAAAAAAGATTTCCAGAAGTATGCATAGGGGTCTTCTTGAGTCTTGAGATCAATATTAATCCACACATGTATAGAATGAAACTCCATTAGGCAAATCCAGTAACAACTACCTAGAGCTCACATAGAGCTGAGAGCTATTTGAGTTATTTGAGTGATCATTATATGATTTTACACATTTGTCAAAACTCAAAGAATTGTACATCAAAAAGTGTAAATATTATTTGTGTTTATTAAAATACATTTTAAAATATAATTTACTATTTGAAATAATAACAATGTCTTTTGGAATTACAACCTATGAAAACAATAACACATAGGATCAGAGATGGAAAATGAACCTGCAAATTTAATGTATTTGGAGGCAGAGTTTGATAAGTCAAAGATGCATATTGTCAACCTGAGGACAAATGGTAAAAAATAATAATAAATTAAGAGGAAAAGCTAATAAGCCAAAAAGGAAACAAATTGCAATATTAAAATGATAATCCTCCACATAAAGGAAGGTAAGAAAAAGAAAAAAGCCAAAAAATTGATGGAAAAAATTGAAAAAAAAAAGCAGCAAGAAAGTAGAATTACGTCAACCACATTAATTACTATGTTAAATGTAAATGGTCTAAAAATTACAATGAAAAGAAATTGTCAGCTAGAATGAAAAACTATTAAAATGCCTATTTAAGAAATTATGTATGCATACACCAAAACAACCTTAAGTGTAAAGACATAGGTTAAAACTAAAAGGATGGAGAAAGATATACTATGTAAATCTGTCCAAAAGAAAGATTGACTAGTTATACTAATATCAGATGAAGTAGACTTCCTAACAAGGTGTATTATCAGAGCTAAAAGGATATTATATAATGATAAAGGAGTAAATTTTCTAAGAAGACGTAATGATCCTAAATGTGTATGCAGCTAAAAACAGAGATTTAATGTACATAAAGCAAAATCTGATTTAAATGAAAGGACAAATAGATGAATTACAATTAGAGTTGGAAATGCCAACATACTTCTTTTAATCATTGACAGAACGAGCAGACAGAAAATCATTAAAGACATGGAAGACCTGAATAATACAAACCACCAGTTTGCTCCAATTAACATGTATAGAACACTTCATCTCAAAAACAGCAAAGTACACATTATTTTCAACTACATATGAAAAATTCACCATGAAGAACTGTATGGTGGACCATGATATGTTTCAATAAATTAAAAGAGATTGAAAACACATAGAGATTGTTCTCTGAAAGAACAACATTACATTACAAAACTGTAATTAAATAGTTATAAAATGCTCAAATAGTTAGATATGAATCAACACACATAAATGCCCTATAAATCAAAGAAAAAATTAGAAAATATTTAGAACTGATTGACAATCAAAGTGCAATATACCTAAATCTGTATGTCTATAGCTATGGAAATACATAAAAATTTATAGCTTCGAATGATTATGTTCAAAAAGAAAGGTAAAAATCAATGATCAAGGGCAGGGCTTCAGTAAATTCCAAGTGAAGACCTCGGCAAATCCTTACACAAGAAAACAAAAATAAAACTGGACAAAACTTTCAAAACCTACCATTACAGAACTCTGTAAATTAGCCAAGGGCATAAAACAAACTGAAAAGAATCTATTCAAGACAAACTGCTAAACCTCAGAAGAATGTTGCGAGTCTGTGGTATTTTAGCCTGGGGTTCTAGCATATCTACCTCCAGCTCCCTGCCATAGTTTGTCTCCAGAGATGCAGCAGGTCATAAGGAGCAGCAGCTTAACTGCTGGAGAAAGTGGTCCTAATTTAAAGTTGAGAGTGGAAAATGCCAGACTGGTATCACTGTTGAAAACAAGAGCAATCTTAATGACAAACTATAAGGGAAGGCTGACATAAAAGCTAGGTTGAGATCTTGATACTGGTTGCAGCAAGCAAGAGATAAGTGAACCAAATAGAAATTATACACACACAGAGGCAACAAGGGAAAAATAAACAAGTAGGATTGCATTAAACTAAAAAGCTTCTATATAGCAAAGGAAAAAATCAACAGAGTGAAAAGATGACCTACAGAGTAGGAGAAGGTATTTACAAACTATACATCTGATAAGGGGTTAAAACCCAAAATACATAAGGAACTTACTACTCAGTTGCAATAAATCCCCAAATAGCCTGATTAAAAACTGAGCAGAGGACTTAAATAGACATTTCTCCAAAGACATACAAATGGCAAAAAGGTATATTAAAAGTTATTTAACATCACTAATCATCAGAGAAATGTAAATTGAAACTATAGTGAGGCAACATCCCACACCTGTTAGAAATTAATATCAAATAATATATTATTAAATAATATATTATCAAAAATCTATTATCGAAATCACAAAAGATAATAAGTATTGGTGAGGGTATGGAGAAAAGGTAATCCTTTAAGCTGCTGGTGGGAATGTAAATCGGTTCAGCCACTAAGGAAAGCAGTATTATATTTCTTCAAAAAAATTAAAAATAGAACTACCATATGATTCAGCAAGCCCACTTCTGGGTACATATCCAAAGGAAATGAAATCAGTATATTGAAGGGATATTCTCACTCCCATGTTCATTGCAGCATTATTCATAATAGCCAAGATATGGAAACAATGTGTCTATTGAAAAATTAGTGAAAGAAAATTCATGTATACACACACACATACACACATACACACGTACACAACACATACACATAAAGTCGACTTTAAAAAAGGAAATCCTGCCATTTGCAACAACATTAATGAATGCTAAGTGAAATAAGCCAGACACAGAAAGACAAATACTGTCTGATCTCACTTATATGTGAAATCAAAAAAAGTCAAATTTATATAAACAGGGAATGGAATTGTTGATTACTAGGGACTGGTAAGTGGGAGAAATGTGGGTATGTTGTTCAAAGGGTATAAAGTTTTAGTTATGTGGTATGAATAAGTTCTGAAGATGTAATGTACAACAGTGTAATTACCTTCATACTGTACTGTGTACTTGAAATTGCTAAGAGTGAATCTCAAGTGCTCTCAACACATACACAAAAATGATAGCTATGTGAGGTTATGGACATGTTATTAGCTTAATCATGGTAGTCATTTCACACTATATGCATATATGAAAACAATAAGTTGTATACTTTAAATTTCATAATTTTTATTTACCAATTATACCTTAATAAAGCTGGAAAAAATCCTTTCTCTTTCAATCATTAATATTATTGCCTTATACAAATCACTTAACATTTCAAAGCCTCAGTTTACATATCTATTGTCAATATCGATAAAAATCTATATCATAAAGTTGTCATGAGAATTCAATTTTATACCTGCAACATAATAGGAACTCAATAACTGGTATCTATTATCCCTATGCTGTAGGAATAATACTCCTCTAGAAGTACTTTTATAGTAAAGAGGCCCAGTGAAACTGCCCTTGTTAATGATTGAAACTCTTGCCAGCAGAAATCATTTTTTCTCTAATGTTGATAGGCATCACTTTAAAGGAGTCTCCTAGTGTTCTACATTTCCTTAGTTTATACCTTCTACCGGAAAGAGATTATATACTTCCAATTTCAACCAAGAATTTTTATGAGAATAATACTCAAATCTTCATCTCCCTGGAGTCCAGGCTGCATTGGGAATGAAGTGAAGTCATATACAAGAGAATGAACAGCCTCTACTAGAAAATGCTGAAGGGAAGCAGTGTAATTTCAGGGTTTTAATTAATTCCAGAAGTGGAGAAATAAAATAGAGTTTACAGGGGGCAGGAAAGAGTTTTGGGAGGGAGCACAGTATAGCAGTATATACAGCAATGTCTGGCACATAGAAGACATTCAATCAATATTTGTTGACTTCAATAAAGATTGCTCCATTTTAAACCGCAATAAATATCCATTTGTTTATTAATTCACAGTAAAATATAATCAGGTAGTAAGAAATCCTAAGGGGAAAAATAAAGCAAAACAGGAGGATAGAACGGTGAGCAATACTACTTTAGAATGGTCAGAGCAAGCATCCTTGAGGAAGTGACATCTGAGTTGACTCTTGAATTAAGTGAGTAGACATGTAAGATATCAGGAGAAGAGACTGTAGGGCTTTATATCCATGATGAAAATATCATGAATCTGATTCTAAGTTAATTGAAAGTTCATTGGAGGATTTTATGCAGAAGAAGAATAAGATCTTGTCTTCATTTTTAGAACAATCGTGTTTTTCTGTTGAGATTAGACTTTGGGAGAGGGGTCAAGAGTAGAAACAAAAGCTACTGAAGGAGGGGATGATGGTGGATCAGTCCAGGTAACAGTGATAATATAGAGAAGTGGTCAAATTCTGGATTTATTTTTAGAGTAGAGCCAACCAGATTTGTTGATCTATTGATATGAGAAAAAAATAGAAGTCAAAGATACCTCCAAATGATTAGCTTGAGTCATTGGAAGAATGGAGTAATGATTTACTGAGGCAGGGAAAAACTGAGGGAAGAGCAGTTTCCCAGGGTATAGAAAACAAGATTTTTCTTTTAAATGTTAATTTTTAAATTATTATTAAAAATTTTACTGGAGATTTAAAATTGGCATTCTGGAATTCAGGAAAGGGGTTGGTTAAATTCAGGAGATTAGATGAGATCATCAAGAGAGTGAGTGTAGAGAAGAGGACTAAAAACCAAAACTTCTAATATTCAGAATTCAGGGTGATGAAGAAGAATGATTAAAGAACTTGCAGAAGCAGAGATCAATGAGGTAAGAGAACTAGGAGAGTATGGCATGTTGGATGCCAAATAAAGAATGTGTTTTGAGACTCATGGACATGCACAATAGACTACTGGTTACCAGAGGGTAGCAGGAAGGGGAGAGTGGGGAGGTAGATGGGGTAAAAGGGGTCAAATATGTGGTGAGATTAGAGAATTTTAAATATATATATATTTCAAGGAGGAGAGTGTATCAAACATCTTTTATACTTCATTTCATGTGTTCCTGGAGCAACTTGTTGTTCAGGACATTGCAGCAGCAACTGTACACAAGTGTTGTTTGATGCTACCTCATTCAGCTATATCTCATACTATCATTTCCTACTCTGGGGCTTCTCTGCTACCATCAGGTGAGACACCTGCAGCAGCCTGCTCAATGATTCTATATCATAAAAAATCCTGCAAATGCCAGTGATTTAACACCCTCTAGGATTACCCTTGATCAAGGGAGGTAAATCTAATGGAATAAAACTCTTCTGTTTGGTGGAAAATTATGAGGCATGTTCCCACAGCTCCAAAGACCGTCCTCAGTGGGAATAATCCATGGTTGCCTACAGTAGTAAACAGATTAATAACTATCCTTTTCTGTTTGTTCTTCTCAGTTCCCTTCTCCTGTTTCCTGAATCACTTCCCCAAATAAACTAATTGCATGCAGATCTTTGTCTCAGGCTCTTCTTGGCTTTTTGAGGGAAGCTACTAAATTAAAATAGAGGGCATGATCAACTGGGACAAATGTGGCTGATAAATTGAGTAAGATCAAGACTGAGAATTGACTATTGGATTAAGCAAGGTAGACTCACTGATGACATTGACAAGAGCTTTTTCAGCAGAGAGTTGGTTCAAAATACTGGCTGGAGTGAATTCAAGCAAGAATGCTTCTATTTTCTTAATGATATGTGGAAAAGTCATAGGCTGGGAGTAAAGGTTTAGAGAAGGTGTAGGTATTGGAGGTGTGTTGAAAGACAAGAGTGAAATAGCCTTTCTGAAGAATTGGAAAATAAACTGGAGAAATAAATGCCTGGTGGTACTGAGAGCCTGCTTGAAATTTGTGGTTGTATATATGTCTCCAGCCATGTTCATCTCTATAGATGAAAACGTGGAACAGGTATTTAACTAAAGTTCAGATATTGTTAGGAAAATGTGCTAGAGGGATAAAAGATCAAGAGTGCTGTGAAATACCAGGGAATGTAAGCTGGGTTAAGAAGGGCTTGAGGGGGTGATCTCAATTTCAAGAATGGAAAGGGGCATCAATTTGGGGTAGAGTTTGAGGATAATAAAACTGAAGGGCCTATTAAATTATCCGTTGAAATTATTCAGATCTTTTTTTATGCAATGATTTTATCGAAGTTAGCCAATTAACATTCCTCTAAAAGGGCCTGCACATGGATTTACTTGCTGATAAACTCACTCACTCTGAGCTCCAGTGCTTGGGTAGCAGCTCAAAAGGTGCCATGGATTTATAGGTAGGAACTATATTGTATGGCTTCAGGGCGAGAGCTGGAGGGGCATCTTTCTCCCAGACAGAAGTGCTGGTAGAAACCATTCTTCCTTTGTTGAGCCCTCCCACCACCTAGCCTGCACACCCAGGTGGACGCCATATTTGTCTCTATCAACCTAGCTAACACCATTTGCCCTGCTCTGCTGATTCCCTGACATCCTGCCCCACCCAACTTATGGGCCCACTCAAGCTGCTTCCAGTGGCTTTTCCATACAAACAATCTGTATTGGCTTATGCTTCAGACTTTCCTAAAATTTCAAAAAGGTTCACAAACACCAAACAAGCAGCATCTGGCCTTGGTATGCCCCATACCTCTTGCTAAGCTATTCTGAACCTGGCACTAGTGGCAGCCAGCCTTAGTTCAAAACTTATCCTCTCTCAGGCACTTCTAAGATCAGAACAAGTGGCAATCATCTGCAGATCACTTTGTAGCTCTGTGCAGGGCAAAGGCAGTGGCTGAATTTGGCCTGAAACAGAGACTCTACCAAGAGGCCCCCAAAACAATGTACCCAGTGACGAGCTTCAAACAACACCTGAGAACTACCTAACCACCTCCACAAATGACACATGCAAAGGGCAGCCTGGGCAGGTACCAGAGCTCTGCTAAAGCAAATCCTGGTTCGTACGTTCAGCCTATGTACAACAGCTCCTCCATTATAGTTATGGCCAGTCATAACAACCAATTGGCTAGGTCAATCCCTCCCATTGACATGCAAACAGCAACCAAGGATCAGCTACAACAAGAGGGCATAAATAGACCACACAGGGGACATGCCTGGAGCACCCAGCTCAGATGACCAGGGAGACTGTACTATTGGGCCTCACAAAACACCTACCATGTAAGGCCACACTACTAAGACTGGGAGATATCAGCCCTACCCAATACATAGAAACAAACACAGGGAGGCAGCCAAAATGGGAGACAAAGAAACATGTCCCAAGCGGAAGAAGAGAACAAAACTACAGAAAAAGAACTAAATCAAAGGAAAACAAGCAATCTACTAGATGCACAGTTCAAAACACTGGTTATAAGCATGCTCAATAAACTTAGGGGAAGAGTACGTGAACTAAGTGAGAACTTTATCAAAGAGATAGAAAACCTAAAAAATAACCAGTTAGAAATTAGGAATACAATAACTGAAATAAAGAATACATTATAGGGAATCAACAGTAGATTAGATGAAGCAGAAGATCAAACCAGCGATTTAGAAAGTAATTTAGCAGGAAACACCCAACCAGAACAGCAAAAAGAAAAAAGATTCAAAAAAATAAGAGCAGCTTAAGGGGCTTTTTGGACAACATCAAGTATAAAAACATTTGCATCATAGAGTAATCAGAAGGAGAAGAAAGAGAGCAGGGAATAAAAACCTGTTTGAAGAAATAATGACGGGAAATTTCCCTAACCTGATGGAGGAAATAGACATACAAACCCAGGAAGTGCACAGAGTCTCAAACAAGATGAACCCATAGAGGTCCACACCAAGGCACATCATAATTTTAATATGCAAAAGGTTAAAGACAGAGAATCGCAAAAACAGCAAGAGAAAAGCAATTGGTTACCCACAAGTGAGTTCCCACAAGACTATCAGCTGATTTCTCAATAGAAACTTAGCAGGCCTGAAAGGATTGACACAAAACATTAGAAGTGATAAAAAGCAAGGACCCGAAACCAAGATTATTCTACCTAGCAAAGCTATCATTTAGAATTGAAGGACAGATAGATTTCCAAGACAAGAAAAAGCTAGAGATGATCATCAACACCAACAGTATTACAAGAAATGTTAGAGGAACTTCTTTAAGAAAAAAAAAAGAAAAAAAAAAGAAAATGGCAATAACTACATATCTAGCAACAATTACTGTATTTTTTAATTAAAATTATTGGGGTGACATTGGTTAATAAAATCAAATAAGTTTCAGGTTTGCAATTTAATGATACATCATATTTATATTGCATTGTGTGTTCACAGCCCAAAGTTAAAATATCCTTCCCTCCTACCTCCCCTCTTCCTTCTGGTATCCACAAATTCACTGTAATTGTCCATGAGTGTCTGATTGTTTGTCGAGTTTGTTACTTTTAGTTTTATATCACACACATGAGTAAAATTACATGGTTCTCAACTTTTTCTGTTTGACTTATTTTGCTTAGCATGATAATCTCAAAATCCACATCTTTTTATCCAATCATCTGTTTCCATGTCTTGGCCACTGTGAACAATGCTGCTATGAACATTAGAGTGCATATATCTTTGCAAATAAATGTTTTCAATTTTTTTTGGATAAACACCCACAAGAGGGGTTTCTGTGTCATACGATAATTGTATTCTTAGTTTTTGTGAGGAACCTCCATACTTTTTTTCCATAGTAGCTGTACCAATTTACATTCTGAACAGTTGTGTATGAGGGTTCCTTTTCCCCCCACAACCTGTCCAGCACTGCAACAATTACTTTCAATGTAAATGAATTAAACGATCCAATCAAAAGACATGTCTGGGTAGATAAAAAAAAAATCAAGACCTTACATATGTTGCCTTCAAGAGACTCACTGCCGATCAAAAGACATATACAGACTGAAAGTAACAGGATGGGAAAAAGGTAGTTCATGAAAATGGAAATGGAAAATTGAGCTGGGGTAGCAATACTGATACCAGACAAAATAGACTTTAAAACAAAGGCTATAACAGGAGACAACAAAGGACTCAGTAATCCCATTTCTTGGCATTTATCTGAAGAAACCCAAAACATTAGTTCAAATGGATGTGTATATCCATTTGTTTATTGCAGCATTATTTACTATAGCTAAGATATGGAGACAATTTGGGTGTTCATCAATGGATGAATAAAGAGGAGCTGATACACACACACACACACACACAGACACACACACGCACGCATGCACACACATGCTGGAGTATTACTCAGCTACAAAAATAATGAAATCTTGCCATCTGCAACAACATGAATGGACCTAGAGGGAGTAAGTCAGACAGAGGACAAATGTCATATAATTTTACTCATATGTGAAATCTAGAAAACAAAATTAATAAACAAAGAAGACAGAAGGTAACTCATAGACAAAACATTTTTATGGTTGCCAGATGGGAGGTGGGTTGGGGAGATGGATAAAAAAGGGGAAGGGATTAAGAAGTCCAAATGGTAGTTACAAATAGTCTTGGGGATGTAAAGTATAGCATAAGAAATATAGTTAACAATATTGTAATAACTATGGTGTCAGATGGGTACTAGGTTATTGAGTTTGTAAGTTTATAAATGTCTAATCACTATGGTATACACCTGAATCTAATATAATATTGTGTGTCAACTGTAATTGAAAAAGAAAAAAGAAAAAAAAGTTAGCCAATTAAACATAATATATATTATATACAAGTCATGTCATGATAATTTCTCAGAATGTAAGAGGGCACTTCTAAATATTCTCAGATTAACTGACACTGTCTTGGGCAAATTGGGACATATTATGATTCTACTCATACAGCCGTTTTTATACTGAAATGAAGCAGATTGTAGCAGTTAAGAGGATAAAACTTTTAGAGTCATTGTTCCTGGGTTCAAAACCAGACACAAAAATCCTAATTAAATTATCAAAGCATATTGTGGAGCCAACTATAATCATTTGGATGAAACTCATCAAGTCTGGCTCATCCTATTTCATACTTCCTTGTGTGTTATTATGTTTATTTTATGATGTAAATTTAATGTTGCTTCTGGACTTTAGATTATGTTTTAGCCTTTTACTCATTATTGCCCTTTATTCTCTTTCTCAAGTCCAATCTTCACTCTGTTTATTTGAAGGTCTCTTGAAATAGATTTCAATGCCCCTATTATTAATGACTATGGCTGATACCACAACTAAATTTGACTCTTCTTTTAGAACTGCAGACTGATTTCTCATTGTGTCCACATGCTATTTTATGCAGCTCATTCTAGGTTCCTGTGTTAAACTTGTTGGGCAAAGCACAAGCACTCCATTGACAGTGTAGCTATTAGCAAGAAGCTTTTGGGGTTATATTTTCTAGGAAATCATAGACTCCTGAAACATGGCCTCTAACAACCCAATTTTCCTGAGCATAGGTCATTGCCTCTTAATTATTACCTGAAAGGTAACCTCTGCCTAAGGAAGATCTGGATTATAAGCATCATTATACCTTTAGGCCTCTTGATTGCCACAAATTCCTTGTTTCTGTACTTTCTCCCTTACAAAGGAAGCATTTCAAGATGAAAAGAGGATATATTTACTAAATAGGCTTTTTAAACTAGCTTATAATGTGACATATAGAAATACCTAGCTTAATCAAGGCTTGATCTTAATTTATTAACATGGCTCAGATAAGAGGATAAAGGAGTGCTTTGTTAAATAAATATGTTTTTGTATTTAAAAATAACTTTCAAATAAATACTTAACAATTGTTGACAAAAATGAATGATGAATTAGGAATGTGTATTATACTTTCAAAATAAGGAAGACACAAAAGGTCCATTTTATAAATGGTACAGGATTGCATTTTTACCAAATAAACAAGTAGCCAGATGTATGACTCTTAGGGGAATAGAAGTGGCCCCCTCTGGAAATTCCTAATATCTGGGATGGATAAGACAGGAATGGGTCTGAATACTCTAGGGCTCTAGAATTCAGGAAATGTGTTTCTTTTGGTTGCAGATCATTCTGTGGATATTAGATCCCCAAACAATATACTTCCTCAGACTGAGTCAGAAAGCCCCTTCCCTTCTTTCTGGCTTCTATTGCAGTAACTCCTACAAATGGGCAGCCCTCCCCCTGGCTTCCTGTGCATACTGCCTTTCAGAAGAGACATCCTTTTTAGACACCCTCCCTCTAATCCCTGACAGGCCTCAGGAATAGGATCTAAAAGTCCCTTAAAAAACCCTGGACTAGTTCAGTCCTAAAGCCATGTTGTAATTGACTGAGTATATGAAGTCTAGATATACCATTGCTTTTATGTATCATTTAAGCCCTATCCCTAAGAGGGAAAGAGAAAAAAGAATGACCTCTGTCCTCAACTCCTAATTTCATGGATTGTCAACAAGGCCAAGTTCAGTTTAAAGATATATAAACTCACACAAGTGTTAAATCTTAATGCATTTTAACAGATAGATACAACAACCAAGTCATAACTTATTAAAATAAAAAACAACTTTCATTATGCTGTTTCAGAGATTCAGCCGCACATATGTATTGTACATTAATTTCCTCAAATATAACATTCCTTTGCATTTGTGCAGAACCTTGTACATTAAAAAATGCTTCTGCTTTAATGACTCTTACAGATCTCTAGCCTTTATTATCTTATTTTTACATATGAAGAAGACAAAAGTCCAGGGAAGGCACAAGGTAGAGAGAGAAGCAGCATAGTATAAAGTCGAGAACTCTGGCCTAGGAGTTAGTAGACATGGATTCTCATACTCCTAACTTTGTCCCTAACTCACTGTGTGCTTATAAGTAAGTTACTCTCCCTCTCTGAGCTTCAGTATCTATATTTATAGAATGAGGTGATTGGCTTTGTCAACCTTGTTTGCATATTGCAATCACCTGAGAGCTTTAAAAGAATTCATTCCTGAGCTCCACCTCCAAAGATTTTGATTTAATTGGTCTTAGGGTACTGCGATTTTCACAACACCATATTCACTCAGAAGAAGCCAATCCAGGAAAAGCCACAAATCCAGTCTGGTATTTCTCTCTGAAGGAGAGAAACCTTGTCATTTGGTATAAAATCCAAATACTATGGGGCATGTCCTAAAAGGGAGTTTGAAAGGCTGAGACTGTTAGTAGACATACTCTAGCTCAAGAGTTACATCCACACCTCTCTCTCTCTCTCTCTCTCTCTCTCTCTCTCTCTCTCACACACACACACACACACACACACACACACACACACACACACACACACAGACAAATACAGAATCATTTCAGTGGAAGTGCTGTAGGAGTTTAGAGAAAAAGGAGTGCTGATATAAGTCAAGGACAAAATGGAGTTCAAGGATACAGCTCAGCCAAGAGTTTAGTGAAATGGAGTTTTAGGTGAGAAAAACAAACTGATTATAGAGCTTTTTTCTTTCACATGGCTCATTTTCTTAACCTTTGTTTCTCTTTCTGGACCCACATTTAGTATTACTTCACACTACTTTCTTTCTCTTTTTCTTTCAATATAGCTTATATATTAAGACGGGCCTGAATCCTTCATTTTCTTGGGAGTTCGTCACCCTCTTGGAATGGGATCTTTTAGAAAGAAAGTCACAGTAAAATTGTTTAAGCCAACTAAACTCAGGTATTATAAAAAATTGTATTCTTTTCCATGTATTTCCTTTTTAGTGTTTCTTTTTGGCATCAGAGTGGCAAAACTTTGAAGGCTAAGATTAAAGTGTGGGCCTAGAACAAAAGGGCCAAGGGAATCATTCAGTCCCCATTTAGCTTAGGCCTGAGCTCAAAGACTTCAAAACAAGCCTTCAGGATGCATGTATGGTTCATCTCATCTTATCACAATAGAACATACAGGTGACTTGAGTTAAAGCCCTACATTAATAAGACTAGAATATTTGCCTGAGTGACCCTACCTGTTTTTTGATCTTAGAAACCTGTAACAACAGTGTTATCAATTCTTCAAGGACTTGGTGGCTTCCAAATCCTTGTTCTCTGTGTCTTTTACCATTAGAGATATGGACATTATCTGATCCAGTCAAAAGGATTGCCTGAATAGTTGAAGAATGATAAACTATGGACTAGGAATATCACCTTATTTTCCAGGGGGGCTGGTCAGCAAATACACTTGGGAGCAACATATATAACTTTGATTATAATGACAGCAAAATCTCTAAATAATGAGCAGCATCATTCCCAAGATGTCTTTCCTTGAGGGGCTATGTGTCTTGTCATCCTGGCCTTGAAAAGTGCAACACTGATAGTGTTGTGATGATAAATTTGAGGGTAACAAAAGGATATGGGCCTAGATTAGGATAAAAGGACAAAGGATTTCAATCTTATCAAACCTTAGGCCAGCAGTTCAAAGGGGGTACTAATGACCACATGTGGTCCAGCCTAAAATATCAGAGTAGAGGAGAAATATAGAATTTGGAGGTTGAGGTTTTTGTATACATTCTCAACTAATAAAAAGTCTACTAGATTACTACAAAGTTTTTTATCTGAGTAGCCAGAAGTTTGGAGTTGGCATTAAAGGAGATAAGAAAGGCTGCATAAGTCAGGTTTGAGGAGAGAAAGATCAAAAGGTTGGTCTGAACATGGTATGTTTGAAATCATTATTAAATATCAGAGTAAGGGTGTGAAATAGCACTTGGATATGTGAATAGGAAGTTCAAGGGAGCAGTCCAAGCTAGAAATATAATTTTGAGAGTCATTGTATAAATGGTATCTAAGGAGCAGATACTAAGGACCAATCCCAGGGATACTTGAATATGAAGAGATGAGGGAGATGAGGGGATACAGCAAAGAATATAGAGAAGGAGCAGACAATGAAGCAGGAGGAAAACCAGCAGAAGTGTTTTATTCTGGAAGCCAAGTGGTAAAAGTGTTTTTAGGAGGACAGAGTGAGCAACTGTGTCAACTGCTGCATATGGGTCAGGTACAATGAGAACTGAGAAGTTATCAGTAGACATGCTAAAGTGGAAGTCACTGAAGAACAGTTTTGGTAGACTGTTCGGAGTTATAGCATGATTTCATTACTCACTGAAAATTTTTCAGAATTCCCTTATGCTCATCTTTTTTTATATGAAAAAGGAAAAATTAAATCAGTGGAATGCATTCAATGCTTTTATGACATTGCCTATAGATATGAAATCATATCAATTGGATGTTTTTAACAATTCAATGCTTTGAATTTATGTAATAATGGTCTGTAGGGCACAGGGAATTATTATGTATGAGAAGGTAGTAGATATGAATATGTTTATGTGATGTCAACATAATTAGTGGCTGAAATAGAAAAAACTCCAGTCAACCAACAGAATTTTTTATTTTCATGTTGCAAAATAATTTTTTAGCCAATTTTTCTCAAATTTATTAACTTGCCCAGTTTTCCTGCTATTACGCTGATGGAGCCTAAATGAACATATGTGCGTTCATGTACATGCATTGGCTTCGACATGCTTTTCAAAGAGCTCAGTAAGATAAAGTTTCTTTTTATTCTAAGATGGATATTTGAACATTTTTTTATTCCTTCAGTTGAACCAAGACTTCATTTCCTTGTAGAGAAAAGCCCATCAAATCACATCAGAGAATACATAGATTCAGGAAGGCAAATTTAGTACATTTCTAATTACCACAATAAAGCCTTGTGTACTTTAAAGATGGTAGGTTACTTCTAACTCACTTTGAATGAATGTGATTAAAGATGTAAAGAAAAACAACATCTTGGTGTGCCACTTTAAGTTCATATGTCTCCCTATATCCATACAGTTGCCTTTCTGTCTGTAGTGGAGCAAAAATGCTACACCATTGCTGCTGAGGCAGAGGATGTCAAGATACATGCTTGAGAACCTGCACATGCACTACCCAGAAGCACAGGGAAAATAAAATCCCACAGGAAAGGTATTTGACTAATGAGATGGGAGATAGGAGATAAATTCTTTTTCTTTCCTTCCCCAGATGGGCTGTACGGAGATGCAATAAGTCCTGTCATAAGAGATCAAGAAATTAGCTTGCCATGAAACAGATTGTGGCCGACACAGTGATATACTCCTTTATGTTTGCTCCCCTGCCTCCTCTACTTCACTCCTGTTTCTCCTTACTCCTACTTCCCTAAGACTGAACATAAACTTTTGCTTCAAGCTTTATTTTCAATGAAACTCAGACAAAGACATCTGGAAATTATGAAGTCTGGAATTAAGTTATAATTCCACCCAAACTCAGAACTGTGTGATTTTGGACAGGTTATATTCTCCTTCTGTGCATATTTTTCTCCAACTATAAAATGCTGAT
The DNA here is from genome assembly GCA_030015415.1 of Cynopterus sphinx. Classification (NCBI taxonomy): domain Eukaryota; kingdom Metazoa; phylum Chordata; class Mammalia; order Chiroptera; family Pteropodidae; genus Cynopterus; species Cynopterus sphinx. The sequence continues at coordinate 81,440,991 of CM057388.1, forward strand.
GTTAGACTATATGTTCTTTAAGGGTATTTTTGGCTCTGAAATAATGTCAGGGTAAAAGGTTATCAGTGTGAAAGAGGCAATGGGAAAAGGTAAGGTATTATACTGACTAATGGTCATCAGTGGATTTGCTTACATTAGAATCAGAAGAATGCACTTGATATAATGAGTAAACTTGAATGTTAACAGCTCCAAGCAATCTCACGTTCCAAAAATAGTTTTAGTTCTACTTTCTGCAGAAAAAATAGAATTAGGTTTCTTGGATCTACGAAGAGAAGGCCAAATAAACCTTACCCTCTCTGGCACAAGTAAAAATACTTCTCCACTGGCTCTACAACATAAGCTGTCTTAGAAATGACAACTGGCTGCAAACATACTTTCAAAGAGAGTAGTGGAGAAGTTTGTAATGTCACCATCTCAGGAACCAAGACAACTAATACATGATGTTTGTTACTATTGCTTCATTCCTAATATAGGAGCACATTTGTTTTAACTCTTAGGCTACAGGTGGACTGTGATTAGAGATAGGACTATTCATCATTTGAAGCTGTTATACCAGAAGGGTATATGTACATTATGCTCCAGACTTCTATCCTGACTCTGGAGCATGGACTCAGGAGTCAGATAGTATAGGTTTGAATCTTAGCCCCATCACGTACAAGCTTTGTTACTTTTGGCAAGTTACTCAGCCTCTCTGTGCTCCAGTTTTCTCATCTGTAAAATAGCAATCATAATAATACCTACATCATAGAATTACTGTGAAAATTAAATTGCTAATATAGGTAAATGTGCTTTAAATCATGCTTAGCACATAGTAAGCACTATATGTGTTCATTATATTTATTATGGCTATTGTAGTGAGGGAAGATGGGCTGGAAGCAAAAGAAAACTCTCGGCTAAAGCCATATGAAATGTATCAAGGGACCAATATGTAGAAAGCAGTAGAGTTAGGGGGTAACAGATGACTTAACTGCAAAAAAATTCTAAGCAGGAAACACCCTCTAAATATTCTTGTTTATACAGTACATGACACAAAGTAGAAAAATAATGAAAACAGAGCCTCTCTGCAGGATTTAGAGTTCTTTCGTATATATTTTAAATATACATGTGCAATACATTAAAATATATAGAGATGTGTGAATATATATATTTACAAATATATATATATATCACAGAAGGGATACATATGCACACTCACTCAGGTCTGTGTGCATACCCCAACAGGACCCATCTATACGTAAACCAGATGCAGTCCATATCAGGCCAACTTGGACACAAGTGAAAGCCCTGACTCAGCAGCAGATTGCAGATTGCAACTACATTTGAGTAACCCTTCAGTTTCTTCTACCAAGTGTAAGGCCATTTAGAAATACACTGAGAAGAGCTCATCGGGTATGGCAGAGCCCCTCTGGCAGTGTACAATTTGCCTGAGTAAGGACTGCAGGATTAGGTTATCAAGGAGGAGGGACTTGTGTTATTTCGGGCCCTGAAACTAATAAGCAAATATCCATAGAATAACTTTAGCTCCAGGTACAATGCACTAGTGTCATAGAATCCTTATATATCTCGACTCTAAACAAATTTCAGGCAGAAGCGGGAAGAAGTGTGTGTTGCTACTCATCACCATCCAGCATGACCCAGAGAACTGGGCACAGCTTTTAAGGGTATATAAATTCAAAGTTCAATCAGACAGAATTATAAGATTTTTAAAAAATTACTTAAAATTAAGGATCTGAAAGCAACATAAGAGGTTACAGGTATTGGTTTGGGTTTATAAATGTTCCAAGAAGCCAAACCTTATATATGGCACCATTTGCAGCAATATCATTAACATTATTAATAATCATCATAACATATTTATATATACAAAAATAGAGCAAAGCAATTCTAGAAGAGGAGGTGAAAGCGAAGGTATGGGGCTGTGTACAGCCCAAATGTCAGTACACTTCAGGAAGATCCAGAACCAATGAAGACTGAGTGGCACATATCCAACAAAGGGACATGGATATTCCCTTCTTTTCTTCCCCCGTGTACGACTATACATTTCTCCCCACCTCTCTACTCTGCAATACATATCCATGCACACTTTAAAAGAGATGATATATAGAGAGTCTGGAAGTCTTAAACTAAATTGGAGCACCTTGATTTCAAGCAAGTGCCCTCAATCTCTGAAATCTGTAGTGAACTTTGGATTCACTTACAGAGGGAAACCATATCTTATTCCTGTGTCCTTTAGTAGCAGTCTTTAGGAGCCTGTCATCACCACTGTAGCCTTTTCCCATTGAAGGGTATTCACAACACAGGCTCTCAGTATTTTTAAAAACAGAAGTCAGTTCTCAGCATTATATATCTGTCATCTCAGTTTTCCACTGTTGCTGAAATTTAGGTTCGCGGGCAACTGCCATTGCAGACAAAGCCAGGAGCGAGCACAGTATGTGTAGCAAAAGGTAGGTGCAATGGCGAAGATACAGCTTGGTTAGCGCGTCCTTAAGCTTTTCCTTTCCACACGAGCTTCTACAAGGTGACAGACAAAGGTGATGTCCACTTAGGGCAGGTTTGACACCTGATAGTTAATTAGCTACCCACCAAGCACTGCATAAAGACCACAACACTAACTTGGCATGGTTCTTGAAAATTGAATGGAATTGGCTTTCTGTCTTTGTTAATAGAACCCGAGGAGAAAAGTCCCATGACTTAATGTGGTGCAGGGTAGAAAACATTGAATTATGAGTCAATCAAAAGTCCTGTATTCCAGTTTCAACTCTGCTATTAACTCAGTGTGTGGCCTTTAGCAAACCCCTTCCTATCTCCAGGTCTCAGTTTTCCCATCTGTAAAATAAGGGCATTGAACTAGATTAACAGTTAAGATTCCTTCCAACTCTAAAGTTTTATGACTTTTTATGTCCATTACTAAGGCCTGAGCCACGCAGTCTCAGGGCAGTTAGCCTCTAAGAGAGAACAGACCTCTGTAATATCCTTTGCTCTGTTCGTTTAGCTATAAAGCACGTCTGCCTTTGGCACTTGGGTCAGACATACAAAGTTATGAGCATCCTGATTTACTACCCTATTCAGCATGCTAGTGGAATCTGTCAGGACTATAAGTTGGTTATTGGGAAAGGGAGTAAAACTCCAACTAATTAAACCTGGAAATGTAAGATAAGTTTGCCTCATATGCTCACAAAGGTAAGTGTGGTTATGAGTGCACACACACATCAGGATATAGACTATTGCTAGTGATCAGTTCATTACAGTAATCCATTTCCCTTAATAAAAATTAGTAAATACTATAGCATAGCAAAGTTTGGCGTCAAAAGAAACACCTACAGAAAAACAGCACTTTTGGACACATTAGAGAAAGAAAGAGGAACAGGTAGAGAGAGACAAAGATAGATCAAACAAGATAGAAATACAGGCAGAGAAAGACTTAGTCTGAGAGAGGGGGAGGGAAGGAGCAAAAAGAAAGGAAGAGAGAAAGAAAAGAGAGAAAAAGTAAAAGAGGAGAAAATGAGAATGAAGGGCGAAGGAGTACAGAACAGAGTAATGAAAGAGGAGGAGAGAAGGAGTAAGAAAGAAGATGAAAGAAGAGTAGGGTAACAAACAAGGAGAAGGGGTCAGATTCCCTGGAATATTAAATGCTGTTCCACATGGACCTGTGAAAACCATCTTAGAAGAAAGCTCCCAAAGGCACCGTGGAAAGCAGAGTGACGCCCAGAGCCTGCATCGAGAGGCATTACATTGGGGAGCCCCTAAACCTCCTCGTTGCTGGCTCTGTTAGTCCTCAGTGTTCAAATCTTATGCCTATATATCACCTGAATTTGCCATGACAGCCATAAGGGCTGAGATGGCGGGGTGTTAAAAGGTTGAAGAGGACTAGGGCAGATACTATGAGAAAGAACAAGGCATCCTGCACCAGGATGTGCTTGGCCACTCCCCTGACACTGCAGGAACAAAATTGGTAAAGCCCTAACTTTGGCTACTTTACTCCTCCTTCCCCTCTTCAAAGATGAGGCCTATGCTTTACTGACGAGGGCTAGAAGGAGAAAGCTCTGGATCCATTTTGTGAGAAGGTCATACAGACTTTTCCTGGGCCTTGGGGAAAGGCGCACTACCAGAAGAGATTTTTCTGCACACAGTGTTGGTGTGCCTCTTACAGCGGCAGCCTGGTCGTCTGAGGTTGTCATAGCCCTGCTGGCACAGATGGAGGCATCCACGGGTAGGCAGGTAGCAGCAGAGGCAGGGTAAAAAGAGGGAGATGAGGCTCATGGTTGCCCAGCGGACAAAGCAGGAGCTAGGCCCACAGGAACAGGGCTCATCAGCGCAGTTGTCTTCATCATCAGTGGAGCAGTGGTAGAAGAGGCCCTTAACACAGCAGAGACAAGAGCCATAATCGAGGAGGCTCTCAGCAGAGCAAAGGCAACGCTGGTTGCACAGCCAGCAGGAGGGGAGAGGGCGAGCTGCTGTGCAGAGGACACATTTGCAGCGCCCACACTCCTCGCAGATGAAGAGGTGCTCACTGGGGTGCAGCGCAGATTGCTCAGATTCTCCCTTCAGAGCACCATCAGCCTTTGGGTGGGCCCCTGCTCCAGGCTGGGTTCGGATGATGGACTGGCCTGAAGGTGAGGGCGTAAAGCTGGCCAAGAGCCTTTGATCAGAGGCAGTGGTGCTATGAGACATTGAGCTGGCAATGCTAGATTGGCTCAGATGCTGAGGCAGGGGCTGCAATTGATGGCACTGGCTGACACTGCGAGGAAGCGCAGTAGACATGGTAGCCAGGGACCAATCAGATTTGTGGGTTTGCATGATAAGCGAAGGGCTGGAGAGGGCCTGTTTACAGGGGGCTGGAGGCCGGTCCACATAGTCATTGGTAGCATGAGTAGAGCGCAGCTGTTCAATAGGCAGAATTTGTTGGAAATCATCTGTCATTGCAGCATCCATTTTGCCTTGATTCTTGAGTTCTGAGTGGCTTTGCGTCAGGGTGGCACTTACGGTGATAAAGAGTCCTTGTAGTTAGATAGACCTTAGGACACATCAGAAAATCCTAGGAGAGAAGGAATAGAAACAATTAATGAGAATACATAGGTATGAGTACTTCGCAGGAACAAGCAAAGCTCAGGCTCTATCACCATTGCTACCTTCAATCACTTTACATTAGTCTTCATGTTACACTTTATTCTGTAATTGACCTCATTTACCTTTTTATAGGCAAGTCTGGTTATCCCATCCAGACTACAAAGCACTTTGGGAGCAAAAATCAGATCATTGATTCCTTTCGTATTCCATCATATGACTAGGGTCACAGGAGCAGCTAGCTCATTCACATGTTTGCCAACAGAGAAATCTAGGCCTTAAGTATCATAATTCTAATAAAAATGGGCACCAATTTCAAATGTAAAGGCTACTTCCTGAAGCAATGTTGATGTAAACAAAAGAAAGCTTCAAAAGTCTTCCATGACAAGCTTCACATGAATGTGTGTGTGCATGCACGCACACATGTGCTGCTTTTGGTAAAATTTGTGACAAGTGTGAATAAAAAGGTGAGAAAGGACATTGCTTGATTCAATGAACATAGGCAAACAAGCAAGATGTAATAATGGCAGAGATATGGCAGTGACACAGAAGGCAGAAATTAGGTTGTCTATAGAATAATAGGAATAAAGACTTCTCAAGAGTATAGGGAAGCCAAGACTAATCATCCTGCAGTTGTCCTCTTCTTATAGATGATGTCACATATTGCAGAAGTGATTCTTTCTAAATGGCCCCTAGCTCCAGAATCAAACTTTTGCATATGTGAAAGTAACACTGGAGATGGGGGAACCATATAGTATGAACCGCAAATTACTTCAAATATCACCTATAATTGTACCTGTTACAATCCTAAATCAAGTTTTTATTGATGGGATTTACTAGACAGAATCTGTGTGGAGTGCTTTTTTCTATCTTTACTTTACACAATAGAATAAACTAGCTTTCTTAAAAAGCAGTGATGTTCTTATACCAGATTTAAGCTAAGTTGAATATCTAGAAAGCCCATGCTCGTGTCTCCATTGTACCATAATCAAGAAGAATTGGTGGTTATTCCCTAAAGAATTTGATGGGTCTAGTACTGATGATGGTGACCATGACTAAAATAATGTACATACAGTAGATTACTGTATTGCACCACTTGGAAGATTGAACAGCCAAAAAGTTGTACGTAGGGAAACCTAAACACAAATCTAAGAGTCATCCTGGAGGCATTAGGACCTACGAAACACCATCATGAATAAAGTACATATTTGAAATCCATCAGATTCCAGGCCATCTCAAAATAGATTGATTACTCACACTACTGTATGGGATGGAAAGCTTGAATGAGTAATAGAAATGAACAAGTGAGAGAGGGTAGTTGTTGATTAGTGAAGAAACATGACACTAAAATGTGCTCAAAGTCCAACAACAAGGAAAAATAAGGATGCAGCTCATAAAGGACTCAATAGCTAATTATATGACCAGACTCATTGCTTTTTGAGGCTATATCCCCATGCAAACCCGTTTGATTGAATTAATATCTGTTCTTTTTTTTTTAAAAAAGAAGATTTAATTTGGCTAAAAATAACTTTTCTGGCACATCGCATCATAGAACAAGTCTAACTATAATTTCACTTTTTAGCTGGTTGTTTTGGTGTTATTTAATGCAGTACAGAGGATGCAGATAAACACTATGGGAGTCTAACACTCGAACATCTATATAACATTTGTCCAATCACTCACATTGTTTGGGGTGTAGTTCTACTATCTATGTGATTTTGAAGGACTGTGGCCCATTATAATCTATAATTCTATAACTACATAATTTGACCAAAGAATTTTCTTCATCTACACCTTCTACATCTTCAATCCTTGAGGGTAAACTGGGCAACATGCCCTTGTTTACTTATTTGGGCATTCAAAACCAAAATGTTTCTTTTATTTACTTGGACTCACAGGCCCCTGAAGCCTCCCACCTCTACCTTTGCTGTATCTTTATTAAGATTCATAGTCTCAGGACTGGAAAAGAACAGGTAGTTTTCATTTTAATACCCAATAAACAAGGGGACATTGTTAGCTGACTTGCAGGGTATGTAGATGCAGGAGCTTTGGGTTAGGAAGTTTTTTGAGAAATTTATAAGAAATGTATTATTCATTGATCAGGTAAAGAAAAAGTGTGGGGCCCTTAAAGTGCTTTACACTGTAAGAACAACAACATACATGCTGACTACATTAGACTCATTGATTTCTCAAAGGAAACTGGATTCAAAACATATTGGAAATTCCAAGAATCAATCACTCAAAGGAAGGTGTACAAGGTCTCAAAGCTACAGGAAATAATCATATGGGATTCCAGGGATGTCACTAGGTATGTCAGGGTCATGCTCAGAAGGTTGAAAGCTAAACTTGGAGGAATCTGGGTTATAATAGTAATGACTCAGATCCATGTTCAAAGGGGATCCTGTCTTGGCAGATGAAGGGCATGTGGTGTTTAGATCAAGAAAGTATGTTTCGATATTGATTAGATGGCTACAAGAAAGGAATTGAGGTGCTTGGTTGGATGATTAAAGGAAGCTTTGGGCATTGGTCTGAGATGATGAAGTAGTACTCTCTTGACTACAGGTAAGGGAATGGACAGGATGAGCTCAGAAGGTGTCTTCTCGCCCTGTAAAATGGACTTTAATTACAATGGACTGTGGAAGATCTGCAGTACAGTAGGTAGTAGGACCTAGGTAAAATCAGGGTGTAGAGTAGGATAAAATAGGAATGGATGACAACAAATTGTTTGCCATTCTGGAAGTGCTGAATGTGATCTGTCCAACAGGATAAACTGAAATAGATACTGTAGGGAAAGGTAAGAAGAGGGGGAAAAGTTCAGAAATAAGCAAGAGATTGCTATGGTACATAGATTAGATGTAAAAATACTATTCCATGCATGTTTATGATTTAGAAATCCACCCATTAAAGGGCCATTTACTAGGACCAGCAACAGTTAAGAAACTGTACTGTTGGTTAATTCCATATTCTATTAAATGAGAGAAAGAATATACATATCACATAGTATTAAATAGGAGCCAAGGTGATTACAAGTCTTGGCTGCACATTGATGGGATCTAGTGATTTCTGTCACGTAGTGCCTCTGCAGTAATGAATGATGCATTGTAAACCCACTCCCATCTCAGTCCCTCTGGCCAGGTGCTCATAGCTTTCTTAACAGTTTCTCTGTAGCCCTAAAATTTGCTATGTCCAACCTAAACAGAAATGTCTTTTCTTATGCCAATTTAGGGACTAGAACGCTAAATCTATTCAAGAAATGCTGTTTGTTAATGAAAGAAAAATGTATTTTCTCCCTGGAACCTAAAATCTGCCATGTTGAGACTAAAGTTGAAAACTTTCCTATCTAAAGCCCTTCTATGCTAACACCTTAAGACAGTTCTGATTTCTATGATAAATCCTTTCTGATATAATATGACTCAATCTCAATTTCAAAGAAGAGGAGGGAAGAGAAGGAGAGCCTGGCTCCTGTTTTCTTCTACTCCCATGGGTTCAATGCTGTTTTGTGCCTTTACTGTGTAATGGCTCTGGGGTGTGTTGCTTTTTTCTGTGCTCTGCTGTTATATACACTCCTTCTCAGAATAACTGAAAGCAAACATAGGGGGAATTTCTGTCATGGCTTTATATGTTTTCTTAGTTCTACTGTTCCAAAGTCTGCTCTCTAAAAATCCCTCTCTGTGCAAAAGCATTTGCATCTCTATCACAGCACTCCCCCCTTACAAATACCAAGTTGTATATAGTTTACATTACTAACCTCTCAGCCACTGACTGGGCCTCCCTCCTACCGCATACATCTTGCTGAAGCTGCCAGGTTCTCACCACATTTAACTCTTAACTTGTCACTTTGCTACCCTAGTCCTATTCATTACTTTAATAGTTTCATTAAGAATCATAGCAATTTATTTCAAACCAAGGAGTCTTGTGGTTATAAGACATTGCATTTTTAAAGATCTAGGTGTTTTAGTGATGAGCAATTTAGGGGGAAATTGTAATATCAAATAAATTCACACACTTCTGATCCTGAAGAAAATGATAGTTGTTCACTTCAGAAGTAGGAATCTTTCTTTGAACCCCAAATCCTTTCATAGGAAACAAGAAAGTTAAGTTCTAGTCCTAAGTCTAGCTTGACTTTGCTGTGTGACTATGGGCAAGTGACTTCTGTTCCAAGCCTCAGTTTCTTCATCTGCAAAATGAAGGGGTAAGAAAGGAGAGTTTAAAAGCCACTTCTTGTCCTGATGCTCTAAATTTTTTATGCTGGTTTTGTTGGTTGCATTCTCTGTCTCAAAAGTCTTTTATGAAGAATGAGTCTCCTTTCCTTTAGGTTCTTTACTTTCTCACTAATAAACTCCTCAACTTGGAATAAAATATCTCCAAATCCAAGTCACTTGGATCACTATCTAGGTTGTTTCATAGCTAGAGAGACCTGAAAATGAATCACACTGAAAAACGAAATGTATAGAATGTTAACAATACAGTCTTAGTAAATATTTATTTAGAGGTACAGGGGAAAAGAATAATACTTATAGATAAACTGCCAGCTGCTGCCTCATTTGTATGTATGTGTGCTGCTGATTGTTGGAGACATGATTTAACCCCTGGAATATCCAAATTCATGTGATAGCCCATTATGTTACAGTGAAGTTTTAATGGACCCAGAAAAGCAACAATAGTTTGCATTTCAAAATAGATTTTCTGTTTAGGAGTTCAAGGTCTGTTTTCTGTTCATTCAGCTTGGTTTGCAGCATGCAGAGGTGAGCGATAATTATAACTAGACAAATGGCAAAACATGTAAACCACTGCCCTAGGTCCTATCAAATGCCTATGGGTTAATTAGGCACGCTCACAGGTTCTCACTTTGGACAAAATTTCCATATGCCACACAGAGACATGTGCACACACACCCAGGCATGGATCCAGAGATTTCTAAATCATTGCTCTGACTCAATGTAAGTAGGGGGTTATGCCGTGTCAGCTTGCGCCATTTCTACCCAGGGCAAGGTGATGTGATGAAATCTGAACGATGCACAGCCCAGACTTGTGAGCCAATAGCCGACTAGCCCTACGCTGACAGGATGCCCGCTGGGCAGCCAGACTGGCCTCAGCACGGGCTCTCCCTACGTCCTCAGTCTGCGTGGTTAAGCTGTGCTATAAGGGGCTCAGGCAAGCCCCAAAATGCATTGAAAGGTCAACAGGCTAGAAATTAAATTGACATTTGGCCACAAAAGGGTTATTCTGAAGTTCCATTTTGATTTATAAATACCCAATAAGGATCGTTTTCTGCAAGAGCTGATTCATTAAAAGCTCATTTAAATGGTTTTCATTTTATTTTACCCACGCGCTGGCATTTGTGCGCGTGCACAGGCGTGTGTGTGTGTGTGTGTGTGTGTGTGCGCGCGCGCGCGTGCACACACACACACACACATTCATACACAGACGATGGCTGGAATGAATGGCAATCTGTGCACAGAAAGAATTCTGGGGTCCTTAAGAGCTGATCTGTATGGCTTACCTTGAGGGAAGGATCTATCCATGCTGAGAAATGCAGAAGAACTAATGCCTCCTATGGCTCAAAGGACCTCTTCTCCTGAGTCTTTAGGTTTCTCCACCTCTCTTCAGAAAGTCTTGAATGAAAACTCCTTCACCGGCAGTGGAACCAGAAACAGAGATAGTTCTGTCTCGGTCTTTCTGACACAGCAGAGAAAACGGAAAGGAAAATAAAAAACGGTGGTGGGGGGAGGAGAGGCAGTCTTGTAGTGGCAGATACTTTGTATAGATTTTCCTTGCAGATCTAAATCTTGATGCACGTATTCCCCAAAGAAAGCTCAGCAGGGTAAGTTATTCACCTCCTCCTCCTCCTCCTCCTCCTCCTCCTCCTCCTCCTCCTCCTCCTCCTCCTCCTTTTCTTTCTCCTCCTCCTTCTCTTATTTCTCCTCCCCCTCCTCCTCCGCCTCTTTCTCCTCCCCCTTCTCCTCTTCCTCCTCCTCTTTCTTGTCCCCCTCCTCCTCCAGCGTTTTCCTTCCCCTCCTCTTCCCCTCCCCCTTCCCCCACCCCTTCCTCCTCCTTTACCTCCTCCCCCTCCTCTTTTTGCCTCCACCTCCACCTCCGCCTCTGTCTCCTCCAATCTGACAGATGAACTGAAGCAGCAGAAACTGCAGTTGTAGACACAGGGAATCTCAACAGAGCAATAGATACTGATAGTGTGTGATTATTTACATAGCCCCGGGTATGTTGGTATATAATCTCGGGGGGGGGGGGGAGGGAATAGCAGTGTGTTTAGCTTAGCTAGCTCGCTGTTTTGTGAATGTAGATGATTTCTGGAGGTCTTGTGAATGGATTACATGGGGAGGATGGGAGGGAAGGGATTTATTGCTCCTTGTTATAATTTCTTTCCCTCTCTCTGTCGTTTGTTTTCCCGGAGCTGTAGCTCTTAATGCTTGGCTAAGTGGCGTCATCCAGTTGAAATTGAATCGACCCATTAGAACTCCCCATAGGAATCTCTGTATCCGGTCCCAGGGTAATGACTGAAACAGAATATAAAGGGGAATGGGGGTGGAGTGGAGAGTAACAATTTTAAGGAGGCCTCATTTAAATATCTCTGCCAATCACAGTCCTACCAAGCCACTCAGCCCTTGCTGAGTGATTTCAGCTTCAATCAGATGGAGACAGAGCTTCTCCTTTGTTTAAGGGTTTCTCCCACCTCTTTTCTACATTCATTCCCACTAATAATGATTATCCATCCATCATTCATTGGGAAACCATTAACCAATCTACTTTCCCTTTCTGTATTTAGTATGTCATATATTCAACAAATATTTTTTTGAGTGCCTTCCTTTGTGCTAGGTGTTGTGGATTCAATAAGGAAGACAGAATCCCTGCTTCCAGAGAGCCTCCTGGGAACTGCTAGGCTTCTGAAAATAAAGCAGCTTTCTTTTAATTTTCTCTTAAAGCAAAGGACAAAGCTTTCTGTAAATTATCCTCAGTTCATTATTTACTTCAATAAGAAGGGGTCTACCTTCTGGGCATCCAGACAGAAGCACTTGGATGAAAACAAGCCTCATATTTAAAATCAAAGAGATATGATTTCAAGTCCTGCTTCAATGGACAAGTAGCAGGAGCTTGACCATCAACATTCTTAGGATGCTTTGGTTACCCCATCGATAAAATTGAGATGGTAAATGGTGACATTTCAGAGTAAAACAAACCTGTGACTCAGGAAACTAAGATTCTTAATCTTACTCTAACTCCTTGTGCGACCTTTGCAATTTACTTTTCCTCTAGTGTCTCAATTTCTACGTTTACATGAGGTGATCTGATTAGGTAATTGTTAAGTTACCTTCTAGCTCTTAACGTTCTATTGACACTCTCTCAGGAGGGCTAAGAAAACAAAAGAAAACATGAGAATAAAAACATGTATGTCTGTGTGGGTCTGCATGTGCATGTGTGTTTGAGTATATCAAAGGTGTTTCAAACTCTTCCATTGATGTGTATGTATGTGTGTGTGTGTATTCCAGAAAAGTTCAAACCTCTTCCCAATCAGAATTTCCAGAACCGAAACTTTTTCCTCTGTAAATTCTTCTCTTTAGTGGCTCAAACCTCGTCCTTACTCTTATCATTGACTTGAGCTTATCAAGATCATGAAAACCATTAAAGCTAACCTGTAAATTCATCCACAGAAAAGGGTAGATTTACTGATATATTCATTAACCTATTTATTCAACAGGTATTTATTACACAACAACTATATGCCAAGCTCTGTACTTACTAAATTCAAGTTAAACAGATCAGGGTTAAAATTTTTATTTCTCATTTTATGAGTTGACTTTGGGCAACTCAATTCATCTCTCTGAGCCTGTTTCTTCATCTTTAAAATGGAGGTACCTACATCATAAGATTGTGCTATTTCCTGTAAATTGAATAAAGCCCTGCATGTAAAAGGTATATCATGTTTCTAGAATGTATTAAGTGTTAAATCAACAGTAGATATGAATACTAAGAACAATTTCTCACCCTAATATAGGAGCAGCAATAGATTATTTCAATTCGAAATCCTTTTATTTTTTAAAGTCCAGGGGTTTTTTATTTTATTTTTTTCTCTTCTTTTTTATTTTTTATTTTTAAATTACAGTTGACACTCAATATTATTTTATATTAGTTTCAGATGTACAGCACAGTGGTTAGATAATTATATAACTTATAAAGTGATCTCTCCAGTTAGTCTAGTACCCACCTGGCAATGTTTAAATTCAAACAGATATATGACAACTATATCTTCCTCAAATGTGGTTTATTTTCACTTTATTCCTTTGTTCAAACTAATTTTTAGAGCATTAAGTCTAAATTACTCTGACTGTCAATCAAGTTATTCTCCAATTCTGTACCTTCCACTTCTCTCCACTTAACATAAAACAGGTTGAACGTTTCAATAAACAACTGTACTGTTTTCGATCCATGGTTGGGCATCTGTGAATGTGGAGGGCTGACTATATACATTGTTCTATGCCATTTTATATAGGGGACTTCAGAATCCACAGATGGGGTTCCTGGAACCAACCCTCTATAGACACTGAGGGACAACTTAAGTTTTGGGAGAGTCAAAAGTTACATGTAGATTTTTGACTGCACAGGTGGTTGGTGTCCCTAACCCTTGAATTGTTTAAGGATCAACTGTATGATAATTATATATTATTTATCAATATATAACTAATAAACAAATCTCTGCTATCAAGGGGATTCTAATTTAGTAGGGAAATAGCAAATAGACAAATGTAATAAAAGATAAGTGCCATGGAAGGGAGCAGAGAGGAAACATACCTAATCCAGTATTGAGGGGGTTATGGGGTGCTTCCTAGAAAAGGTGATATTGAAATATATATTTGAAGGATGAGAAGGATATTACGGACAGAGAGAATAGCATGTGCAAAAGCCAAGATTTAACAGAAAGGATGACAGGATAAACTGCAAAAAGAACCGTCACCAAATCTTCTAAACTCAGCATAATGACTAGCACAGAGTCGATGCTCAGAAAATATTTGATAAATAAAAGAATGAATAAAAACAATTGGAAGGAGAGGTAGCAGAATGAACAAAGATACAAATATGTAAAAACAACATGTTTTATAAACCATTCTAAGAGGGTCCCCTATATTCACAGCCTGAATAAGTTAGGAGCAGAAATTTTCTCTAGACGGCACCACCCACATGTTTTATTCATATTCTTAGAATGTACTAAGCTTATTTAGGTGTTCCTAAATTGTAGCAAGTGGAAATAGATCATACGTGAAAAAGAAACTTTGTATAATGGTCCAATACAGTGTCTAAAATAATCATTATCAGAATCTTCATCCGCAAACCAAATCAAACACCAAATTCTCTCAGCCTATAATTATAACCCATTTTCTCTTATTTTGTCTGCATAAAACATATATTCTGCATAAATTCTGAAAATATTTCTTCATTCCTTTTTTTCCCCATAATACAACCCAATCCATTTGAGAGCCTGTAAGCTCCTATATGAGGCCAGCTCTGTCCATACTCTACTGAAGTCAAGAGGAGCTCATTAGATGTGCCAGATGAAAAGCTGACCTATGGTCATCCTGATTCAGCAGTGATGATGCCAGGAGAAGTAAGCATTGCCAAGGAAATATAGATTCTTAACCAAGAAGCCTATAGGGATGGTGATAATTATTTTCTTTTCCACAGAAGCTGACAAAAAAGTAAATGAGCAATATCACCAATAATGAGAGAATAATATAGGAAAGTCAGAAAGAAAAAAAAAACCTGGGAGAACATAGAAGGGTAGGGGGGAGGGACAATATGTTCCTGCGGAAAGAAAGCTGGACTAAGAGTAAGGAAATGTAAATTCCAGTATCCTGACCTGCTGTGTAGGTATGGCAGTTAATTTCTCTTCTCTGGGCCCTATTTTTCTCATCTATAACATAGCAAGTTTCAATGTAATTAAAAAAAATAAAATTATTCTGAGTACCTACTTAATCTCAAGCAATATACTTTATGTGAAAGATACAGAGATAAATGTGACACAATACGCCACATATTAGGCCCTCAAAGCATATGGGTTGAATGAATAAATGACCATTCTTATCTTCTCACTATTCACAGACTAGTAGAATAAATATACTTGTAAATACATAAACTGTAATAGAATCTGTCACTAAATCAGATGAGAAGTAATAGTAGCCTGAATCAAGATTGGGACAGCTTGGATGGAGAAAAGTGGATGATCTGTAGAATAGAATAAATAAGACTTAGTGACTTATTAGACGTGGGATGTTAATCATGTCCTTTGCTGAGATATGGAAGGAACATTTAAAAAGTAAGCTTTGAGTGCTTTGAGTTTGAGGTGCCCATGTAATATCTACATGGTAATCTAGGCAATATTATACACAGGCTTTGAGCTTAAAAGAGAATATGGATCAAGAATAGAAATATAGGTACCAGTAATGCACAAATTTAAGTCATGTGAATGGAATGAGCCTAGACAAAGAGATTATGTGTTAGAAAGACAGAAAGGTAGGAGTCAAAACCCTGGAGAACACAGATATTTAAGGGATTGGAAGGAAAAGAGGCCATAAAATAAACTGAGAAGGGACGACTAGAACAGAGGCAAAAGTGTCATGACTGTGTGGTGCCTGGCAGCCAAAAAAGTATAACGTTTGAAGTTGAATGAACAACTATCAATTCCAACAGAGTGGTCAAGTGAGTTATATAGGTATATAGAGTATCTATTGGTTTGGCAATTTGGAAATTATTAGTAAATCTCGTGGAGGTGCATGTATCTTTCAAGCAGTGATTCCCAACAAGGGCTGCACATCAGCATCATATTTTGAACTTTATCAATCTACATATTCCTAGTCCTAACCTCTAGAGATTATCCTTCAGGAGATATTGGATGAGATCCAGAGAATCTGCATTTTCAAAAATCCCACATGTTCCTTGAACGTACCGTGCTTTTTCTTACCTCTAGACCATTACAAACACTATTTTCCTTGCATTATTTTATGTAATGGAAACTCCATAATTATATCTCTGGTCCAGACTTCCTACATGAACTGCAGACCCAAATATCCAACAACTGACCAGACATTTCCACCCATCATCTTCATTTAACCATCAATGGTGATGTAGGGTAAAGGGAACTGCTATTTTATGTATGGTGGTTATGGAAAGTTTCTCTTATTAGGCGATATTTGAGATTAGTCACAAATAAAGTGAGAGAGCAAGTCATTTGGCTATGTGGGGACAGAAACTTCCACATGGAGGGAACAGTATATGTAAATCCTTGGGGCCTAAATGTGCTAAGCATGTTCCAGGAAGAGCAAGGAGATCAGCATGCTCCGAGTGGGTGGAGTGAGGGGATACTGGTAGCAAATGAAACCAGAGAGGTAGCAGAGGACTGGATCATATGAAGTCTTGAGGACCATGCAAAAAGTGTGCATTTTGAGAAGATATTGAAGGTTTTTGTCCAGAGTAGTGATATAATATAACTTGAAATTTTAAAGAGATCACTCTGGTTGCCCTGTGGAATATGTATTTGGGAGAGAGACTTAGGGTAGAAGCAGGGAGGACAATTAGGAGGCTACTGCAACAGTTCATATGAGGAGTAACAGTGGAAGTGATGAGAAGATAGAATTGGAAGTCAAAATTCTGAAACTCTGGTTATATTTTCTTTCATCAAAATACCTGAGGTTTTTCTCCTTTTTTTTTCATTTCAGTAAAAGTCATCACCTATATTTTCCCAACACAATGTGTATGTATTTAAATATACCTTAAGTCTCTGTCTTTTCCTAATGTATTTTAAGTTTGGCCTGTCCGCATGTCCTATGTGAGCTCCCTAATTTGTACAGCCCTGTCATTCTTCACAGGACTTACCTTTATACCACTTACAGTATGATTTAAGTATGTCTTTTTATATGGCCTGTCCACTTCTTGCTGGGCCCCTGTATCCACATTCATGTTCCATAAGTGTACCACGGAGGGGGTGAATATTGTATCAAGTATCTGGCCACATGGTGTTTAGATTCTGGCATTTACTTAGCAGGACACTTCCCTGCTTCACGTATATACCAGCATACACTTGACTATCTTCAGCTATGTAACTTTTCCTCCACATTAATAAGAAGTTTTAAAACTTAGCAATGAGTTAAAAAGGCAAACGGGGCAGGACCTTGGGAACATCAAGAGCTTTCGAGGTAGCTGATGTGTCCATGTTTTGCACTCTCCTACAAGGGAGGACAGTCTGCTACAGGTGACAACAGCACAGGATTACATTCTTCTGGGAGCAGTTTATTTTCAGAACTGACATCCTACCCAGTGCTAAATATAGCCAGTCTCTTCCTTTCAAAGGAGGGTTTCTTTTCTGTTAAACTTCAATAAAGCTCTTAGCTCTGTATTACAAAGTCAGTCTCCCTCCCTCCCACCTTCCTCCACCCCCCACTACCTTTATGAAACTTATTATTGTTATACTCCCTCTCCCCAACCACCTACTTTTCTCTCCCTGGCCTCCCTGGTTTCTTCTCCTTTTAACTTTCTTCTTTTTCCTATTTCTCTCCTCTGCTTTCTTGGTGTCCTTCACTATCTCTTCTAGGCACTTTTCTCTTGATGTTCCCAATTTTTGAAAAGAGAATCTCTTAGGAACCCCCTCCTCCAATATGTCAAGAGAATATAGATATCTTAAGAGTAAAATATTTTGTTTGTTTACTTTTAAATCTTCCCAAGCTAGGGATAGGTATGCCTGTCTCCTTATATGCTGACTGACTGATATGTAATAATAATGACATGCTGGCATTTATTGAGCATTAACACAGTATTGTTCTAAGAACTGTATGCATATAATTTTAATAAAAATACTCCAGGTAAGGAACTAAAATCATCCCATTTTATGTTGGGGCAACTGGGGCCAAGAGAAGTAAAGGCCATTTACCTTAGGCCAAACAGAAAATATATACCATAAATAGAATTTGAACTTAGGCAGTCTGACTCCAGAGTTCACACCCTTAACTCTCCCATACCATACTACTTCTCTATAATAGGATTAATGGCTATTTTATGCCTACTAAACAGTGAGCAGTTACAGAGGAAGAATGGAAAGGGTAACAGCATCTAAAATAGCTTTCAGCCGACTGAGAAGCTTGTACTCTTGTTAACTTTTGCTTTTACTAAAGCAAAATGTGAAGGAATTCAGAGAAACAGGTAAAACATAAAGGGATTGAAAAGGGTTTTGCTTTAACTTTTTACTGCATGTTTTAAATTATAATTCTGAGTTTAAGACACTAATATTCTCTTTTTTTATAAGTATACAATTCAATGGCTCCAGATAAGACATATAAATGGCCAATAAGCACATGAAAAGATGCTCAACATCATTAGTCACCAAGTAAGAGCAAATCAAAACTTGTACTTTGATGAGGTATCACTTCATAATGAGGTATCATTCCATACCCCCTAGGATGACTGATAACCAGTTTATTCTCCAGTTAAACTATGTGAATTCTTTAAGACCCAAACCATTTCTACAGATATTTTGCAAATTCTGCACCCATTACAGGGGATGAGTGGTGGAATGATTATATTTAAACAAAGGATTACTACTTAACAATGCAAATGAATTATTCTACTACTCTTACCCAACAGCTCATGATTATTATTTAGCAAACTTCCTGAGCAACTTCTCTATCTAAAATACACACATACAGACAGCAAAGTATAAGGCCAATATACAAAAATAAATTGTATTTCTATACACTAGCTACTATGTACTATCTGAAAATGAAATCATGAAGACTGTTTCATTTGGATTGCATCATAAAACATAAAATACTTAGGATTAAATTTAACAAAAGAAGTGTAAGACTTGTAGACTGTAAAGTATAAAAATTTGAAAGAAATCAAAGATCTAAGTAAATGGAAAGACATTTATATTCATGGATCAGAAGAGGGTCAGGACAGTTTAATGAGAAAAAGAATAGTCTTTCAAACAATTGGTGCTGGGACACCTGGTGCTGGGACACCTGGATAGCAACATGCAACAGGGCAGGGTCTTGGGTTTCCTGTACTTCAAACCATATACACAAATTAACTTAAAATGGATCATAGTCCCAATGTATGAGCTAAAACTACAAAATTCTTGAAAGAAAGGATAGGAGTAAATCTTTGTGCCCCTGGATTAGGCAGTGCTTTCTTAGTTATAATAACACATGCACATGTGAACAAATTTTAAAATAAATTGTGCTGCTTCAAAATCAAAACCTTTCTTTGTTGCCAAACATATAATCAAGAAAGTGAAAATATAAGCAGCAGAATGAGAGAGAATGTTCACATATCATATATCTGATAAGAAACTTGTATCCACACTAGATAATCTTTCAACTCAACAACAAAAACAAATAATTGAAAAAGTGAGCAAAGGATTAGAACAGACATTTCTCCAAATAAGACATACAAATGGCTAATGTGTGCTCCACATCATTAGTTGTTAGGAAAAATGCAAAGAAAAGCACAATTAGATACTACTTCATACCCACAGAGATAGATAAAATCAAAACAACAGATAATAACAAGTGTTAACAAGGATATAGAGAAACTGGAAGCCTCATATACTGCCGGCAAGATTGTAAAATGGTACAGTTACTTTGGAAAACAGTTTGAAAGTTCCTCAAAATGTTAAACACGAAGTTATATTATTTGGCAATTCCACTCCAAAGTATATATCCAAAAGAAGTGAAAACACATGTCACACAAAAACCTGTACTTAAATATTCATAACACCATTATTCAGAATAGCCAAAAGTTAGAAACAATGCAAATGTCCACCATGCTGATGACTGGGTAAATAAAATGTTGTCTGTCTGCACAGTGGACTATCACTCAGCCACGAAAATAGTCAGACACAAAAGTCCACATATTGTATGATTCCACTTATATGAAAGGTCCAGAATAGAGAAATCCATAAAGATAGAAAGATTAGAGAATCTAGGGGATGAAAGAAAGGGAAATGGGGAGCGACTACTAGTGAGAATGTAGTTTTTTTTCAGATTGATGAAAGTGTCCTGGTATTAGATAGTTCTGATGGTTGCACAACTCTGAATTGACTAAAAACTACTAAATTGTTCACTTTAAGTAGATGGGTTTTATTATGAGTAAATTGCACCTTGAAAAACCTATGTTTTGGGGAGGCTCTTCAGTCCTTCTGAAAATATATTCTTTAAAAATTCTTTTATTGAGATATAATTCACACATAGTAAAGATTTTTTACTTATATTTTTGGATATTTGTGCTCGCCTAGCTGTAGGATGAATTTCTAAAGTGAAAATGCTGGAAGAAAGAATACATGTGTTTTAATTTTGCTTAATATTATCAAATGGTTCTCAAAAAAACTTACACCAATTTACACTACCAGCAAGATTTTAGGAGACTATTCATTTTCTCACATTCTTGATAAGTATGTTATTAAATTTCTTGACCTTTTTCCATCTGAAAAGTAGAAGATTATATCTTGGGTTTTTAAAAATATGAGTGATTCAACTTTTTTCATATAAATATTGGCTATTTATATGCCTCATTTTGAGAACCAAATTTTTATGTTTTTTGTATTGAGTTGTGTTTCATTATGGACCTGTAAGAACTTAAGATATACATTTAAATATCAATATTAATATATAAGCATTAAGGCAATTATCTTCTGGCATAAATATTATTTTTTATCACTTTTCCATTGGTCTTTTAACTTTATTTATAATACTCCATGCTTTGCAAATGTTTTGAATTTTTATATATTCAAACTGATCAATCTTTTCCATCTAGCTTTTGTGCCATATTTCCCTATGTTTTCTTTGAGCACATTTTATATTTCAATGATTTCATTTTTTGATAAGTCTTTGATCCATTTGAGTTTATTTTGGCATAGGCATGAGTCAGTAATTCAGCGGAACTATGCCATAGGGACATGTACATTCTGCGCTGCACAAAGATGCCTTGAAGATGATATTTTCTAACTTTAAAGGTTAATTTTTTTTACTAAGATCTGTCTAGGCACATGTCATTCTTCCCATTATTCCTGTTTGAGACTTAGAAGGCTCTTTAAATTTGAAATTTTAGTTCAATATTTCTTTGATTTCTTCCTCTCATCTCATCCCTCCCTCACATTCTTTCTTTTTTTCTTCTTCTTTCTGTCTCTCTGTCTCTGTTTTTCTTCTTTTCTCCTTCTTCCTTTCCTTTAAGGAACTCTCATTAAACAGATTGGGTTTCTCATAAAGGCTAGTTGTTTCTTAATTTTCTTATTTTTTTCTTTGGTTTTTAAGTTACATTATGGGAGAATCTCTGTATTCCATCTTCAATTAAGTGATTCTGGTTTTAGCATACTGCTAGTCACCTTTTTAGTAGTGGGTAAATTGGAAATTAGGTTTTTAACTTCTAAAACTTCTAAAGTAGACATTTGTCACATTTGTTTCTGACCCACATATCACGAATAGCCTTTCTATATTTGGGAAAGTCTTACATTATAACTTTTACTTCTCAAATGTAGAAGTCAAAACTCAAACTTCTAATCTGTGCTGAAATTAAGATGTAATAGTATGACTTAGGTCTACCAATCAGATGCTCCAACATGACACTTTGATTTGGAATTGAAGACATGCATAAAGTAGTACTGTGTGGCTTTCATTTTGCTGGAATAGGTAGTAGTGAAGGAACTTGGCTTTGAAGGATGGCAGAGATTGCAAGGTCAAGTTCTTAATAAAGTAGTGGCATCAGTGCTGGCAGCAGTAGCTATTGCAGTAAAGTCAATTTCTTGGCAACTAGTGCGGGAGCAACAGTTTTTCTTATCAAGCAAGTTCTGTGGCATTGGTCCAAGGCAACTGTTTCTGGAAACTGAGCCTCAAGATTGGTTTTCCAGCCTTTTCGTAATAAATAACTGTATATGATCTTAATTTCAGCATCCCATTCTCAAACTGTTTCTTCCAATCTTTTCTGCTCACTGCTTCTAATACCAGAATCCCAACATTTTCCTGACTCTACTGGGACCTTTAATACATTGACCCTGCTACTTTTCACTGCTACTTTTCTTCTTACTTGACTTTATATTTTATGGTCCATCATCATAATGACTCCCACACCTATACCATTAACTCCTCTGTCTCTCTTTCCATTTTAACATGCCTGGAAAAAACAAACAAACAAACAAACTTGTCTAAATCCAACTCTCCATTTATTCTGTTTTCATGTTAACTGGTTTGATCCATTTAATTTTTAGTCTTCAAATTCATGATCTCAGAGGGCCTTTAGTACTGCCTAGCAATGCTATGATGTTTTTATACCCATTCTCTAGATGACTATTTTATACCATCTACTCTTCCCTCAGTCCTCCAATATTGTATACTCCATTCTCACTCTTAACTGATGACCCTGTTTAATAAGCTACCCTTTTTAAAGTTACCAATGGCCTCCATATTGCTAATTTCAAGGTTAACTATCAGTCTTCATCTTACTTGACTTGTCAGTGTTATTCGCATAGCCAATTACTCTCTCCTTAAAACACATCTTTTACTTGGCTTTCAGGATACCTTTTTATATGCCTCCACCTATCTAACTGGTTATTTTTTTTTCAGTACTCTCTGCTGATATTTTAGGATTCAGTTGCAAAATGTTGAAGTAATGTAAGACTCAATCCTTGGTCCTCTTCTCTTCAGTATCTACAGTCATTTCTTCACAGTTCTCATCCAGTTTCATGACTTTAAATGCCTCTTACACACACACACACACACACACACACACACACACACACACACACACACACACTTTTAAATTAATATCTATAGCCTAAGATTCCTCCTCTGAACTCCAGAATAATATAGCCCATTGCTTACTCAACATCTCCACTTAGATGTTTAATGGACATCTCCTATTTAGCATGTCAAAATCCTTGCCTCTTCACTCTCCAACAAAAATAAACTGGTTCTCCTGCAATTTTCTTCATTACAATAAACAGCTTCTTAGTTATTCTAGTTCCTCAGGCAAAAAATCTTGGCTTCTCTCTCATGCCCCAAATTCAATCCATCAGCAAATCCTGTCCACAGTTCCTTTTATATATATCAAGTCTGACCATACATCCTTATTCCCACTTCTAACACTTTGCTGCAAGCCAGTCATCTCATTCCTGTATCACTGTAAGAGCCTGCCAACTAGTCTCCCCACTTTTACCCTTGCTCAGTCTAACCTATTGTCTACACAGTCACCAGAGTGAAACTGTTAAAATGTAAATTAGATTATGTCAGTCTTCTGCTCATAACCTACAATGGTTTTCCATATATCTTAGTGAAAACCAAAATACAGAGGTCTACAAGATCCCATATAATTTAGCTTATTCTGATTGCCTTCATTTCAACTTTACCACTCTTTGTCACTCACTCCATTGAAGCCATAATGGTCTCCTTACTATTAAACAAACAGACTTATAGATACAGACAACAGAATGGTGGTTACCAGAAGGGAAGAGGGTGGGGGGAGGATGAAAAGAGTTAAGGCAGTCAAATACATGGTGACAGGAGGAGACTACATACATTTTGGGTGATGAGCACACAATAGAGTATACAGATATCATATTATAAAATTGTATACAATAAATTAAATACACACACACACACACACACCTTTTGCTTGAACCGTTTTCCTCTATCCTCTTGGCTCACCTCATCACTTCCTTTAATCCCTAGCTCAAATGTTACCTTATAGAGGCCTTCTCTGACTACACCATCTACAATAGCACACGTGCATGCACACACACAGTCACACATACACACACCCCTGTTATTTGCTGTCTCCTTTACTCTGCTTGATATCAGTACCCGAATCACAATTTATTTGTTGTCTCTAGCCTCCCACTAAAATATAAGCTCCTTAAGGACATGGACATTGTTTTACTTGCTGCTGTATCCCCAAAGTGTAAAAGAGTAGCTGGCACATAGTAGCCAGTCAATAAATATTTGTTCATGTTTAGATTAATCTGCATGGATTACACTATTTACCAATAATAACCTTGATTTCCTTTTTTGAATAGGAGCTTATTTTTATTTTATGAATATAAGATATTAACGATATGGGTATGGTATGTTAAGTCTTTCTTTGAATACTACTTATCCATATTTACAGATTTTTTTCTGTTTTCTCCATGTACTGTTTCCTTAGACTTATTGTGTTAATTGAATGTGGTGACTTCCTTTAATGATTCTACTTTTCACTAAATATTGAGTGATTCTTGGTTGCCTGTTTATATTTACACATAAAGACCTGGATTAAAAGGTATTTTTGGCTGGAATTCATATCCTCTGTAGATGTGAAAATATCCTTGTTCTCTTAGCATTTAATGTAGAATGTGACTGGTATATCTCTAGTTTATTGTGCATGGGAGCATGGGAAATCCAGGAAGTTCCCCTTTCATGGTAAATGGTATGATTCTAACCATTCTTCTGAGTGCATGTACCAGCCAGATATTCCCTAATGCCCAATCTGATATCCTTCAATGTTAGGATTTTTCATTTAAAGTATTCATCCTTGGGAAAACACCAGAGATAGAGGTGGGGGAAGTCAAGTAAGTACTCCTCAGTCTTTTAAATTAAATCTACCATTTGTTATCCTATGATCCATTCCCTTTCTCTTCTTGCTACCTCTGACCTAGGGTTATGCCAGGGTTCTACTAGCAAAATTATTTTTGGAGGTCTCTCTTGGCTGTGTGGCTGTGTTACTACCTAAACTCTATTTCTGGTAATTACTTAAATATAAAAAAAAATATTTGATACGACCTACAAATATGTGGCAAAAATATTTTCCCATATGTATATCATTAGCCAAGATTTCATCATTAAAACATGATTTCTAAGTAGCAATTAGTTTCATTGATCTGCTCTACATAACAAAGTGTTTGCTATCTCCTTAAGCATGGCTGCCAATTTGTATTTAATATACATACACATCTGATGCTTACCAGCAGCAAGGATTCTTGAACTAGCATGTCACTTGAACTATACTAAAAGTATTAGGTGGCCAAATGTAATTATACTTATTCAGCATGTGTTCCACAGACCAATACCAGTTCCAAGACTATTTGTTACCAGTCCCTGATGAGATACATATGATAAATATATGAATCATACAAGTATAATTATACTGAACATGTAGATGGTAAGTATTTAGACATTTTTAGAGCATTTTGACATTGCTGTTATATCCAAGTGCATGATTCCCTATTTTACAAAAGGCTATAGCAGATTGGATTTTGAAACAAAAAAAAAGGTCCTTCACCATAGAGAGTTGAGAAGCCCTGTTTTAGAATGTCTCAATAATGCTTTTGGTCAGGTGGCATAGTTTCCCTTCTTATATTACCTTTGTCTTCCTCAGGGTTGGCCTTTAAGCCAAAGGACCTGGCTGCCTTCCAAGCAGTCATTTCCGCATAGTATAATAGCTATAGCCAGTGAACTGAAAGTGCATTTCCTGCCACCATACTGTAAAATTATTATTAATGTAATAGGAGAATGCATTTCTGGTTTTGGCACTGATGTTTGGGATGCTGCATCAGGGCTGGTAGCTTGAAAGAGTGGACAATATTTTGGGCTATGGATTAACAGAGATAAAACCACTAAGCATACTTCCTGTTAAAATATGCTACATTTGATCCATTTAGAGATAATTTAGTAGGAAAATATTTAAATGAAAGTAGAGGAATCTCTTCTTATATGGGACCATGAATCTTTGCTCAAAGATAACTTTGAGGTGGGTCTTAGCTCATTTTAAGAAATACTTTTCTTTCACATAATGCAGCTGTTTTCCTTATCAGGTAAGTACTCAATCAGAGACTGATTTACAAACTATCATTGATTCTGTAGTAATGAATCCTGCAATAAGTTGAAAATTAGATTAAGCTCTAGGGCCCTTTGCAAAGCCAGATTCTGTAATTATGAGTTGAGGTAATTTAAGCATCTAAGAAGGGAAAATTAACTTTAAATCAGGAGGCATTAAGTATGAGACCCTGTGATTCCCCTTTAATTTAGAGAAAAAATCAGTTATGCTTCAGAAAGGATGTGATACTGAGAGCAATTGACAGCTGGATGTTTACTTGGAAATATATAAGGTCCTAGATCTATAGTTTGGAGCCAAGAGGAGATAATGTGGACTCAAAAAAAGGGGTAAATGGAAATATAGGCAGAAGTACATAAAAATAGTACCTGGAAACCTTGTGTGAAGAATCAATTCTTCCAGTAGTCTTCTTACATAGAACAATCCTGACCATTAAATTATTTATCCTTCAGAAACTATTTATTCCTATGCTTCTAGTCTAGACTAGTTACAGATTCTGTGGGAGTTCATTTACTAGGGTTGTACAGCTGTCTACAGTAGTTCAGCCAGGTTAGTCTTTCCAGAATTTGAGGGCACCCTAGTGAAGAAAGACTCATGTATATATGCAGTTATTTGTTAATGTTAGAGACTATGACTCCAAACACGATCAGGATAAAGCAAAGACTGAAAAGTAATTGGTCACTATTAGAACCATCTTAAGACTTGACAAACATATAAATAAAAATGTTTTGTTTCCCTTTACAATTATAAATTGAGGATTTTTACCCAAGTTACTGTTGGAGATATGAAATTCTGGAGAACTAAAAGGTTTATTGATTGTGAAAAGATTTTCCAATTGTTTATAAGGTCTTTATATTGTCTTTTGCTTATTAAAATTAAAAATGTAATAACAATATTAGAAAGTTAATATGTTGCTAATGAGGCTTTCATCTACTGAAAGTATTTCTTAAAATCAAAGCAATAGGAAGAATTTAATGTCAAACTACCTACAGTGTCTGAATCAGTTTTTTAAATTATTTTTGACCCAATGTCCCAGAAACAAATCAATGTAAAAGATTATTAATATTTATTTGCTTACAGGTATAAAAGAAAGTAATGTGAAATGCTTTTTTAAGAGAAGAATTTTGTTATGAGCCAATTCATACTGCTGCAAATATCTTGGATCCAAGACTGAAAGGCAGAAATGTAAATAATGATAGCACTGCTGCTGCTGCCCTAGATTAAATTACAAAACAAGCAGCACATTTAGAAATTTATGCTGGAAAAATCTTTCAAATGTGTCTGAATACAGAACAGTTACAGTGTTTGTGCAGTCATGCAGTTTGGACTTGTGCCAAGTGTAACGCTCTTATTCCTGGTCCCACCCTCCTGATGAGGAATCTGAAGGCCAGGTTACAATTCAAGGTCTCTATGGCTGGCTCAAGTTCCCCACCAGTGTTTGAGAGCCTTCAGCTCTACTAAATTTGCTAGTGAAATAATGATATTAATAACCATTGGTGTTTACTATGTACCAAGCTTTAAGCAAGGTTAATTACATATTTTATCTCAATTAAATTTCACAACAAACCTATGCGGTAAGTACCCTTATGTTTAGATGAGGGAAATTGGTGCTAAGTGAGGTTAAGAGAAATTGATCAAGGTCTCATTTAGAGGTGTATTGAAGTATCAGTAGTCTCTCTTGATGTCAAGAACGATTTTGTTCTAACAATACCTTAGAACAACAGTAGGGTCTCCCAAGCCTGAGCATTTAGCTGCTGCCCTCACAGATGACTCCCATTAACAGAAGGTTTTGTCTGCTATTCCTGCTGGTTGCTTTCAGCCGTACCTCTAAAAAGTTGACAGTGGCTCTCAGTAGCTGAGCTTTGTGATTGTCCCTATACCAGCTCCCAGTCTTATGGGCTCTTCAGTAGTGATGTAACATTACTACAGGGTTTCCAAATCACCCTTAGTGACAGAAACAGTTAAGCAATAAAGTAAAAGATCTTTATTTCTGCTTCAAGGAAACCATTCTATAAAACACCAACTAGCTTATCCATTCTAATTGCCTATTTAAGCAAAATTTAGGAATTAAAATTGGTGTGAGATGAGGTCAGAAAAACCCACTGAGGCTCAATCCAATGAATTGAAAGAGATTGAAAATCTAAGCATCACCCAGAGAGGCTGCTGCAAAATAATCCACAGATAGAGCAATTTTAGGCCAAGCCAAAGGAGTCCACTACTAAGAGTGGTGTGGCAGGTTTTCTATGGAAGACTTTGTTTCCCTCTAGTAATGCTCTATACAGTGTGAGCAATGGCTGCGTGAGACTGTGGTTCTGTCTCTCTGATTTTAATGTCCTGGGTCTGTGTTCACATTGTCCTTTTTTTTGTGGCTAATTTTCTCTGTGGGATTAGTATTTTTCTATACAACGTGACACGGAGAGTAGCATTTTTAGCTGTGTTTGCCAGGAAAATGTCCTTCTTGGAGTCCAAAGGGAAATCAACACCACACTTTGCAGAGATATAGATGGTAGGATTCTTGCAGGGAAATGTCACCCCAATTGCCCCAGGAAGCAAGAGCCCTGTTTTTGCTACTTAACCACTTCTTGCCCATTACTGTTGCAAGTTGGCTCCTTTCACACAAATTAACTCAGGAGATCTTTCAGACGGGTCTGCCCTTGCAAAAGTATATATTATGATAGGCTATCACCTGTTTATGTTATACTTGTCTCTCTAAGACTCTTGCTTATTTTTACCATTTGGTTGGAATTTCCACTATAGGATTACCATGGAACACACACACACTCACACAGAGTTTCAGAGTTGCTCTGAATTAAACTTCTTGAACATTTAGACTTAATTTTCTCCAACCTCCACCTGGTTTTCAGGTGAGCTTGCCTCCAAATTTCCACAGTGGCAACATGCTTTGAGTCCTAGATTCTCTTCCCTCTTCCTTTTCCCCTCTGTACCCTCTCTTTCCAAAGTTACCAGGCTACACTAAATATCATGCTTTGCTGTGTTGCATGCTTCCTGAGCAGTCTAGCTCCCAAGAAGAGAAAATAAAGTTGGGCTATATAAACACACTTTTTCTTAATATAATGTAAATATATAAAACATATAATATAAATGGAATCATACAATATTTGTCCTTTTGTGTCTGGCTTATTTCACTTACCATAATACCTTTAAGATTTACCCATATTGTCTACGGCTGTGCTTCCCTGAACAAGCCCGATCCCATCTGATCTCGGAAACTAAGCAGAGTCAGGCCTGGTTAGTACTTGGATGGGAGACCACCTAGGAAGACTAGGTCCTGTAGGTGTAAAAAATAAAAAAATAGAAAATAAGATATTGTAAGCTGACAAGGTCCTTGCAATCTGTAAGGTCAACGAAGGGTTACCTCACCTAAAAAAAAATTACCCATATTGTAGCATGTGTTAAAATTATATTCCTTTCTAAAGCTGAATAATATGCCACTGTACAGATAGCCCAAATTTTGTTTATCCCCCTCGTTTGGCTACTGTGAATAGGAATCTTATAAACTTTCATGTACAAGTTTTTGCTTGAAAACCTGTTTTAACTTCTTTTGTATATATAGATAGGAGTACAAATTGTTGTATCATATGGTAACTCTATGTTTAACATTTTGTGGAATCATCAAAATGTTCTCCACAGTGGTTGCAGTGTTTTACATTCCCACCAGCAATATGCAAGGGTTCCAATTTCTCCACAGCCTTGCTAACACTTTTCTATTTAAAAAAATTTAAGTAAACTTATGTGATGGTCTCATAGTAAAAAAAAAAATTAATTATGGCCATCCTAGTGGGTGTGAAGTGGCATCTCTTGTGTTTTTGATTTACATTTCCTCGATGGAGGAGTGAGTGAGGATCATGAAAAAGATAGATAAATTTTTGTTTTCTCCTCACATACGATATATCAGGAACAGAAAAAACTGTTTCTCTCAGAAAAGATCTATGAGATAGGTACTATTATTACTTTTGTAAATGAGGAAAATGAGATTCAGAGAGCTAAAATGACTTATCCAAAGTCATGCAAATATGTGGTGAAGTCATGTAACCTGTGCAGTTTGACCTTGGAGTCTGCACTCTTCACCACAATACCACAATGACGCCCTGAAACTAAACTAAAAGGTCCCAAAGAGCAGACATGATATCTACTGCATCTTCTATGCTTGCTCTACTTCTCTCACAAACTGGAGAATATTAAACTTTACACACAGGAAGAACTCTAGAAATATCTACTAACCAACCATGGAAATATTAAAAAATCTGCTTGAAGGCCTCAGAATTATTAAAGCAGAAACTGTATGAGTAAAAGAATCATAAGTAGAAAGGGTTTTATTAATACTGCTTTTTGCAGCTGTTCTGATCTGAGCACTTCTTATCTGTTTTCACCCTGGAAGCTGTTTTCTTTTCTTCAGTATCTACATTCTTCTGTGTACTGTGTACATAAGAGAGGAATTTTAAAACTCCTCTTGTGGGAAGACATTCTTCCTGCTTAAAGTTCAAACTTCAGACTAATCTTGCATTATGCACAAGCACGTATGATAGGAAAAAGAATTACAAGAAGTATTTACAACCTCTACTCCTCACACATCCACTAAAGAGAATTCTGTCCTTGCACACTCTGTTCCTGGACTTTGTTCCAAAGATTAGGATAATGGTTAAGAGATAGAAATGAAACAAGCCAGGATTTGTTTGATTTACACTAGAAAGGTTAGACATTACTAAAAGTAGAAAAAATTAACTTAGGCTAGATAGGAGTGTTTTAGGTAATTTTGAGAGAGATAGAAAGAGATTGGAGTGTCTGCTATGCCATAATAAGTGGGAATGTTGGGAAGTAAATGTATGAAATTTTTTAAAAGATAGTTTGTTGTGTGTTGTAAAAGGCATATTAAGAGAAAAAAATAAAATGTAATTATTTTACATTTATTTTTGGATTTTAGACAAATATTTACTTGGACATTGACACCATGCTGATACTGCCATGAGGTAGATTGATTTTATATAGGTTATATTTGGAAGATAAGCTCTAATTTTAACAAGGGCCTAGGAGTCTAAGTTGGTACAGCTACTCTGGGGTATAATCTGGCAGTTGTAGTAAAATTGAAAATGCTACCCTATAATGCACAAATTCCATTTCTTCCCTAGAGAAAAACACATGTGTGTATTAGGAGACATATATAAGAATATTTTCTACAGCAATACAAAAATTTGAAAACAGCTATTCTGATGTCAGCATCACGATGGGGAGAGACGACCCCTTAAATTTATAACAAATTGGAAAACTATAATTCAACTATAATTCAACAAAGTTTCCTCTGCTCAACACACAAACATGCCTGAGAGATCCATGCATCAGTACACCTGAATGTGGGCATTATGGAATGCATAGGGAAGGTAGAATGGGGAAAGGACAAAGACAGTATCCACAGACACAGTTTGATGTTGCTGCAACCCCAGTCAACATGATAGCAATGGAAGGGTCAGGGTGCAACCCCCGCATTACTGTCCAGTGAAGGGTAACAGGGGCAAAAGCAGTCTTGGTGCCCGAGAAGCTGGTTCCCACCATTGTGGCAGAACCCAGCAGAGGCAGCAGAGATGCCTCTAACACAGTGGTGCCTACAGCCATTACTAAAAAGGAGGCACTGCCGCTGGTTTGCAAACTCAGCTCTTCTCCACCCACCACTCCACCCCACATCATGGTGGTGGTGTTCCAAGGCTGAGGCAACCCAGACACAGTGGGGACACTCAGCACCCTGGTCACCTAGGAGTCAATTTCCATGACGATCATGACACCCCTGCACCATGACCCCAGAGGCACAAGCAGCGCAGGTAGGAGAAAACAAAAACTTGTGCTATAGCACCATCTACTGGAAAACAAAAGAAAGACCTGCTTAATTGTTAAGATCAAAATAGTACCTAAAAAAGAAAAGAGCCCAGTAGTTCAAATGCCCTGGCAGAGGCATAATATATCCAGTAACATGAACCAAGATAACATGGTAACACAAAAAGATAATTACAAGTCTCCAGAAACTAAAATTCCAAGTCATGGAAGTTGTGATTTAAATGACAGAGCATTCAAGAGAGCAGTTATGAGGAAACTCAACAAGATATGAGAAAACTCAGAAAGACAGTTCAATGAACTCAGGAATAAAATTAATGAACAAAAGGAGTACTTTCCCAAAGAGATTGAAACTACAAAAAAAGAAACAAACAGAAATTCTGGAGCTGAAGAACTCAATAAATGAGGTGATGAATGCAATAGAAAGTATTGGAAATAGGGTAGAACATATGGAAGAGAGAATTAGCAAACTTGAAGACAGAAATATAGAAATGGTTCATGTGGAAGAAGAGAGAGAGAGAACTAACATTTTTTAAAAAAAAATGAAAGAACTCTATGAGATCTGACTTCATTAGAAAGAACAACAGAAGGACAATAGATATCCCATGAAGAGACGAGAAGGAGAAGGGAACAGAGAGCTTATTGAAAGAAATAACTAATGAGAACTTCCCAAACCTAGGGAAGAAACTGGTCATTCACATTCAAGAAGCTAACAGTACACCTAATTATTTCAAAGCCAAAGGACTTTTACCAAGACACATTATATTAAAACCATCTTAAGTTAATTATAAAGAAATTCTCAAGGCATCCAGTAAAAAGACAGTAATCTACAAAGTAAACCCCATCAGATTATCATAAGTTTTCTTAGTAGAAACTCTGCAGTCCAGAAGAGAGGGGAATCACATATTCAAAATATTGAAAGAGAGGAAACACCAAGCAAGAATAATACATATAGCAAAGTTATCATAGATATAAAGGAGAAATGAACACTTTCCAAAACAAAAGCTGGAGGAATTTACCAGCACAAGCCTTGCATTATAAGAAATGTTGAAAAGAGCTCTTCTACCTGAAACAAAAAGACAAAGGTATACAAAACTCTGAGTAAGGTGACAAAAAGACAGAAGCAAGAAACTACAACTCTATTTCAGAATAGTGTCAAACAATTATAACATAAAGCCTGAAGGGGAAAAAAAGCATTACAATAACTATTGGGTGTGGTAATGAATGCATAACATAAAAAGAAATAATTTGTGACAACAAACATAAAAGGGGAGGAGGAAAAGAACTGACATTTATAAGCAAATGAAGATAAGATTCTATTAGAAGGAAAAGGACAATTTTATCTATCAGACATCTTATCAAAACTCATGGTAACCACACACAAAAAAAATCCAGAACTGAGACAGAAACCATAAAAAAAGGAAATGGAGAAAAACATAATAAAACTAATGAACTCAAATAATAGACAGAAGCACAAGGGAAAAGAAAGAATGAAAATATGAACCAGAAAAAAAGATAAAATAGCTGAAGTAACACCTCAGATATCAATAATCACCCTAAATGTAAATAAACTGAACTCACCCATCAAAAGGCACAGAGAAGCTGGATAGATTAAAAAACAAGAGCCAATTATATGCTGCCTTCAGAAGACCCATCTCAGCTCCAAAGACAAACATGGGCTCAATGTGAAGGGGTAGAAGATGATATTCCAAGGAAATGGTATCCAAAGGGGAGAGAAAAGCTGGTGTAGCAATACTTACAACAGGTAAAGCAGATTTCAAGACAAAAAAAGGTGACAAGAGACAACAATAGGTACTTTATAATGGAAAAGGGGACACTCCATCAAGAAAACATAACAGTTATTAACAGATTGCAGCCAAACTAGGAGCACCATAATATATAAAGCAATTATTAAAAGACTTAAAAGAAGAAATTGACAGCAATATAATAATAGTAAAGGACTTTAGTACTCAACCAACACCAATGGATAGCTCATCCAGAACAAAAGTCAACAAGAAAACATTGACCTTAAATGACACATTAGACCACATATACTTAATTGATATTTATAGAAATTTCCATCCCAAAATGACAGAATACACATTCTTCTCAAGTGCATATGGAACATTCTCAAGGAGAGATCATATGTTGGGATTCAAAATAAGTCCCAATAAATTTTAAGAAAATTGAAATCATTCTAAGCATCCCCTTCAACCACAATGGTATGAAACTAGAAATGAACTATGAGAAGAAAGCTGGAAAGTCGAAATATGTGAAGATTAGACAACATGTTACTGAAAAACTATTGGGTCAATGAAGAAATAAAAGAAGAAATCAAAAGATATGTAAAGACAAATAAATATTAATATATGACATACCAAAAACTTTGGGATGCTGCAAAAGAGATATTCAGGGAGGAAAGTTTATAGCAATACAGGCCTACTTCCAGAAAGAGGAAAAATCTCAGAAAAAATCTAATATTGCACTTTAAGGAACTAGAAAAAAATGAAGCCCAAAGTCAGTAGAAGGAAGGAAATAATAAAAATCAGAGCAGAAATAAATGAAATAGAGAATAAAAAGACAACAGGAAACTAATGAAACCAAGAACTGGTTCTTTGAAAAGATAAAACAAAATTGACAAGCCGTTAGCTAAATTCACTAAGGAAAAGGGAGAGAAGACTCAAATAAAATCAGAAATGAAAGAGAAGTTACGATGGATGCCACAGAAATACAAAGGATTATGCAAGAATACTATGAAAGGCTATATGCCACCAAATGGGAAACCTAGAAAAAATGGACAAATTCTTAGAAGTCTACAATCTTTCTAGATTAAATCATGAAGATTTCTAAATCCTGACTAGAGCTGTGGATACCAAGAGGAAAGATCTATTTAATGTGAATCCCAAGAAGAAATTCATTTGCTGAGATGGGTGCCCCATGGCCAAATGAGGGCTCAAATTTTATAAATAATAAAGGCCTAGTGGTCAACTGCTCACAGGGGCTCTTCATGTACTTTGTATACCTCAGACTAAATGCTCAGCTTCCTGAACTATGCCCCATTTGTGGTCTGAGTCAACCACTGCAGAGAAACACTGGTTTTATCTTTCTACTACAGACCTAAGACCTGTCCCATCCAATCAAAACTGCACAATTTGGATACCTCGTTCATATAAAATGGACCTAACTGATAACCTGGGTGGGAACTTTGTCTCAGGGGAACATCACTTGGGTTACTCCCTGAATCTGTGTTTCCCAGGCTGCAGCTCCTTTTGCTCAAATAAATGCTTTTCATTCTTTATTACAGTCTAAAATTAATTTTGGTTTATAGAACAATCACTCGTAAAAAAATTGAAACAGTAATAAAAATTTTTCCAAAAACAAAAGTCCAGGACTAGGTAGCTTCACTGGTAAATTCTACCAAACATTCAAAGATTTAATGCTCATCCTTCTCAAATTCTTCCAAAAAGGTGCAGACGCAGAAATACTTCCTATTTCATCTTATGAGGCCAACATTACCCTGATACCAAAACCATGGAAGGACATCACAGAAAAAAAGGAAATTACAGGCAAATGTCTCTAATGAACATAGATGCAAAAATCCTCAACAAAATACAAGTAAACTGAATGCAACAATATATTAAGAAGATTATATATCACATTCAAGTAGGATTCATTCCAGGGATGCAAGGAAGGTTCAACATCCTCAAATCAATCAATATGATACACTATTTTAACAAAATGAAAGATATAAATCACACAGTCATCTCAATAGATATATAAAAACATTTGGCAAGATATGACATCCATTTATGATAAAAACTATCAACAAAATGGATATAGAAGGAAAGTACCTCAACATAATAAAAGCCATATATGACAAACCCACTACGAAAATCATAATGGTGAGAAACTGATAGCTTTTCCTCTAAGATCAAGAACAAGATAATAATCCCCATTCTTGCCACTGTTATTCAACATAGTACTGTAAGTCATAACCAGAGCATCCAAATTGGAAACAAAGAAGTAAAACTATCACTATTTGTGGATGACATAATTTTATATGTAGAAAAGCCTAAAGACTCTACCAAAAAAAACCAAAAACGATTAGGAATAAGAAACAAATACAGTAAAGTTGAAGGATACAAAATCAATATACAAATACCTGTTGTGCCTCTATATACTAACAACAAAATACCAGAAAGAGAAATGAAGAAAAGAATCACATTTATAATTAAAAAATAAATAATAAAATACCTAGGAATAAACTAAACAAAGGAGGTGAAAGATCTGTATGCTGAAAACTACATTGTTGAAAGAAATTGAAGATGACACAAAGAAATGGAAAGATATTCTGTTTTCACAGATTGGAAAAACTAACATTTTTGCAATGTCCATATTACCTAAAGCAATCTTCAGATTCAATGCAATCCCTATCAAAATTCCAGTGGCATTTATCACAGAAATAGAACAAAAAATCCTAAAATTTGTATGGAACCACAAAAGAACCCAAATAGCCAAGGCATCCTGAGGAGGAGAAAAAAAAAAAAAACAACAAAACAGAGCTGGCAGTATCACACTCCCTAATTTCAAACTATACTCAAAGTTAACATAATCAAAACAGTGTGGTATTAGAAGAAAAACAGACACACAAACAAATGGAACAGAAGAGAGAGCTCAGAAAAAAAAATACCTACAGATTTATGGGCAACTAATTTATGACAATAGAGCCAAGAATATACAATGAAGGAAAAAAACTTCAACCAATGGTGTTGAGAAAGCTGGATGACCATATAAAAAAGAATAAAACGAGACCACTATATCACACTATACACACACACAAAAATAACTCAAAATAAATTAAAGACTTGAATATAAGACCTGAAACCATAAAATACATATAAGAGAACATAGGCACAAAGCTTCTGGACATTGACCTTAGAGGCATTTTGTGAATTTGATTGTAAAGACCATGGAAACAAAAGCAAAAATAAACAAGTGGGACTACATCAAGGTAAAAATTTTGCACAGCAAAAGAAACCATCAATGAAACAAAAAGGCAACCAAGCAAATGGGAGAAGATAGTGGCAAATAATACCTCTGATAAGGTGCTAATATTCAAAATATAAGAAGAAATTATATAACTTGACGACGACAACAACAACAACAAAATAAACTGACTTAAAAAATGGCATAGAATCTGAATAGACATTTTTCCAAGGAAGACATGAAGATGGACAGCAGGCTTATAAAATGATGTTCAACATCACTGGTTATTAGAGAAATGCAAATCAAAACCATAATGAGATATCACATTATACCTGTCAGAATGGCTATTATAAAGTATATTATAGGGAATACAGTCAATAATATTGTAATAAAGATGTCAACTGTAATCGAAAATAACAAAAAGATGAGAGAGAGAGAGAAAAAATACACAAAAACTAAGTGAAGAAGATGTGGAGAAAAGGGATCTCTTGTACACTGTTGGTGAGAATGTAAGTTGGTACAGCCATTGTAGAAAACAGTATGAAGGTACTTCAAAAGATTAAGAATAGAACTATCATATGATCCAACAATTCTTTTCTGAGTATTTATCTGAAAAATCTGAAAACATTAATTTATAAACACATATGTATCCCTGTGTTCATTATAGCATTATTTACGATAGCCAAAATATGGAGAAAACCTGAGTGTCTGTCAGTGGATGAATGAATAAGGAAGGTGTGAGATAGATATATAATGAAATACTACTCAGCCATAAAAGAGATGAAATACTGCAACTGGTGACACTATAGATGGATCTTGAGGGTATCATGCCAAGTGAACTAAGTCACATGGCAAATAACAAAAAAAAATGATTTTACTAATGTGTAGATTATAAAACAAAAAAGTAACAAACTAAGGAAACAAACTCATATATAATGACAACAGAATAATGGTTGCCAGAGGAGAAGGGGGAGGGGGTAGGATACATTGGTAAAGGGGGTCAAATAAAAGGAGGCCAGACTTCTGGTAGTAGGCATTCACTAGAGTACACAGATTTTGAATTACAATGTTATACACCTGAAATTTATGTTATTAACCTCAAGTTAACTCAAGGTGAAGGGCTAAAGAAGTACAAATTAGTAGTTGATAGATGGTCACAGGGATGGGGAGCACAGCATAGGAAATGCAGTCAACAGTAATGTAATGGCCAGGTGGAGAGCCAGAGGTGAGAAAGAGCAATTAGGGGGATCATTTCGTAAACTATACAAATGTCTAACCAATATACTGTATACTTGAAACTAATAAAACAACATTTATAAAAAAATAAAAAAAGAAAGTGGTATATTCAATGGAATACAATAGAGCAGTCACAATAAATTGAAGCTATACTTATCAATATCAATATAACCTCAGAACATAACATTGAATGAAGAAAGGGAGTTATAGAATGACACAAACCATATAACACTTATATTAAAAGCACACAAAATAATACTATATATTTACATATTGTTATGAGTATGCATATGTGTGCATAAAGTATAAAACAATTATAGGAGAGGAGGAGGTGGCCCTGGGAGAATGAGCAAGAAGCTGAAAGGAGGAGCTTGAGGGAAGGAGCCCAGCCACCTGCTCTCCATAAGCAGAAGCCCAGGCCAGGGGCGGCACACTGCTCCAGGCCCTCCTAGGAGGAGGCAGCTGAACTGAGTGATTGCCCATGTGTATGGCATGAGCGGAAGCTACTATCTGCCCACTTTACCTTCCCTTATCTCTTCGTCTCCACCCTGCGGTTTCCACCCCAGAGTAGCACCATATCAGTACTGGGAGCCAAAGTAAGTAAAAACAACAACAACAACAACAACAACAACAACAACAACAACAACAAAACAACAACAACAAAAAAACATAAACAAAACTCAACTCAAACCACGAGGGGACAAACAAGACCTCAGAAAAAGAACAAGAAGCAATTAAACATATTGATGCAGTACAAAATGAAACAGACTTAATAAATAGGAGATTTTGAAAGTAGAAATATAATGAACTCCACCAACTATTTTTTTTTTCATAATTGATCGCCAAAATCCCAATTTTTTTGGTAAGGACACTTGTCAACCATCAACAAGAGTCTGCACTGCTGGGAAAAGATGATTAAGAGGGGCTGCATTATTTGGCAGGAATTGAAGTGACAGAATTTGAAGATATTAAGTCAAGTTACAGAATAGATTTTTATTTTGATGACAATAAAGTCCTCTCCAGAGGTTTTCATCTGAATGAGAGTGGTGATCCATCTTTACAGTCCACTGAAACCAAATGGAAATCTGGAAAGGATTTGATGAAACTTTCAAATCAAATGCAAAATGAAGCCAGCAGAAAGAAACAGTACGAGGAACCAGAGATATCTTCTTTACCTGGTTTACTGACCATTCTGCTGCAGGTGCAGATTAATCAGGAGAAGTCATCAAAGATGATATTTGTCCAAATCTATTCAGTGCCACTTGGTTCCTGACATGGATGATGAAGAAGCGGGGGAGAGGAGGAGGAGGAGGAGGAAGAGAAAGAAGAAGAAGAAGAAGAAGAAGAAGAAGAAGAAGAAGAAGAAGAAGAAGAAGAAGAAGAAGAAGAGAAAGAAGAGGAAGAGAAAGAAGAGGAAGAGGAGGGAGAATAAGAAGAGGAAAAGGAAGAAGAAGAGGAAGAAGGAGGAGAAGGAAGAGGAGGGGGAGGGGAGGGGGAGGAGGAGGAGGAGAGTTGGAAGATATTGATGAAGAAATGGATAAGGATGAAGGTGAAAAAGATGACAATGATAGAACTAAATAGAACCATTCCATCAATAGGCAAAGTATAATGAAAACCTACTCAGATGAATAGTATGAAAAATTTTCACAGGTCTCTATTTAGTAAATACATCATTGTATACTGGTCAGGTACCTTGGTCCAATAAAGAAACATAAAGATTGAAGAAAAACGATTAAGAAAGGATATGTACTAAACTCATAGCAGTAGTTACTTCTGGGGTGTAGGAGAAGTGAATGAAATCAGGGATAGTGACTAAAGGAGATTTTAAGCTTATTTGTAATGTCTTAATTCTTTTTTAAAAAACTTTTTTATTTTAAAATAAATAGTTCATATATGTTAGGCAGAGGTAAAAACCCATGAACCCTTCCCCAATGGTGATATCTTATATTGTGTAGTACAATGTCAATACCAGGAATTTCACATTGGTAAATTTACCTTAACTACACCACAGACTGTTCAGTTTTTATCCTTCTTAATAGTGTGCATGCGTGCATATGTTTATGTGTTTTGGTTCTATGCAATTTTATCCCGTGTATAATTTTATGTACTCATCACCACAGTGAAGATACAGAGCTGTTCTATCACCATAAAAGAACATCTTTGTGCTGCCTCTTTGTGTTCTCATTCATTCCTATTGTACCCCACTTCCATCCTTGTCCTAATCACTAATTGGTTCTTCATTTCTATAGTTTTGTCATTTTGTGAATGATATATAAATGGAATTATACAGCATATAACTTTCTGGAATTGGCTTTTTTCCCCCTTTAAGTCCACTTAAGTTGTAGTATATTTCAGTAGTCATTTCCTTTTCATTGCTAAATAGTATTCTATGGCATGGATATAACAATTTGTTCAACCATTCCCCTATAGAACAGCATTTGACTTGTTGCAAATATTTTTATATTATTAATAAGGCTGCTACTAATATCCATGTACAGAATTTTTATATGAACATAAGTTGCTATTTCTGTGAATAAATGTCCAGGAGTGTAAATACTTGGTTATGGTAATTGCGTGTTTAGTTTTATAAGAAACTACAACAATGCTTTTAATAGTGGCTTTACCATTTGGCATTACCACCATTTAAACATCTGAGTTTTGTATATTCTCATTATTTTTTATTTGAATGTTCTGTTAGGTCTGTGATGATATTGCATTGTGGTTTTAATAATGGCTAATAATGTTGAACCTATTTTCATGTGCTTATTTGCCATCTGTACATTATTCATCCTCTTTTTTTATTAAGTTTATTGAGGTAACATTGATTAATACAATTATATAATTTTCAGGTGTACATTATAATTTGACTTTTGTATATTCTATTGTGTGTTTACCATCCAAAGACCAGTTTCCTTCAGCTACTATATATTTGATCCCCTTTAACCACTTCACCTTCCCCTACCCCCTATATTTGAACCCCCTGACCCCATCTACCTTCCTCCTCTTCCCCACCCCCTATGCACTGGTAACCACTAGTCTATAGTCCATGTCCATGAGTCTGTTCGTCCTATTCCTTTGTTGCTCTTAGGTGTATATGCCAAGTATGAGTGATATCATGTGATTTTCAACTTTTTCTGTCTGGCTTATTTCGCTTACCATGACTATCTCAAGGTCCATCCATGTTGTCACAAATGGTAGTGTTTCATCTCTTCTTATGACTGAGTAATATTCCATTGTACGTATGTACCACAGCTTCTTTATCCAATCATCTATCATAGGACAATTTGGTTGCTTCCATGACCTGGCCACTGTGAATAGTGCTGCTGTGAATATCGGTGTGGAAATATCTTTTCGGATACGAGTTTTGAGTTTTTGTGGAGAAATGCCCAGTAGAGGGATTTCTGGATCATATAGTAGTTCCATTCTTAGTTTTTGAGGAACCTCTATACTGTTTTCCATAGTGGCTGTGTCAATTTGCAGTCCCACCAGTAGTGTATGAGGGTTCCTTTTTTTGCATCCTCTCCAACATTTGTTATTACTTGTCCTGTTAATTATAGCTATTTTAACAGGTATAAGATGGTATCTCATTGTGGTTTTGATTTGCATTTCCCTAATAGCTAGCGATGTTGAGCATCTTTCCATGTGTTTGTTGGTAATTTGTGTGTCCTTAGGGAAAAGTGTCTGTTCAGGTCCATTTTTTGATTTGATCATTTGTTTTTATCTTGTTATTGAGTTGTATGAGTTCTTTGTGTATTTTGGATATTAGGCCCTTATTGGAGGTGTTGTTCACAAATATATTTTCCCATTTGGATAGTTGTCTCATTACCTTGTTGACAATTTCTTTTGCTGAGCAGAAGCTTTTTAGTTTGATGTAGACCCATTCATTTATTTTAACTTTTAATTCCCTTGCTTTTGAGATCAAATTCATAAAATTCTCTTTAAGTCTAAGGTCCTTGAGTTTAACTCCTATGTTTTCTTTTATGCATTTTATCGTTTCAGGTCTTATATTCAGGTCCTTAATCCATTTTGAGTTAATTTTGGTGTGTGGTGATAGACAAAAGACTACTTTCCATTCTTCTGCAGGTGGCTTTCCAGTTTTCCCTGCACCATTTACTGAAGAGGCTTTCCTTTCTCCACTGCATGTTTTTGACTATTTTTTCCAAAAATTATTTGCCCATATAAATATGGGTTTACTTCTGAACTTTTGATTCTGTTTCCACTGGTCCGTGTGTCTGTTTTGCTGCAACACCATGCCATTATGATTACTGTCACTTAGTAGTTTAATTTGAAGTTGGGTTAGAGTGATGCCTCCCGCCTCATTCTTTTTTTCAGGATGGCTTTGGCAAATCAGGGTCTTTTGTGCTTTCATACAAACCTAATAATTTTTTGTTTTATTTCTTTAAAAAATGCCGATGAGATTTTGATGGAGATTGCATTGAATCTTTATAGTGCTTTAGGTAATATGTCATTTTAACTATGTT
Source organism: Cynopterus sphinx (assembly GCA_030015415.1). NCBI lineage: Eukaryota > Metazoa > Chordata > Mammalia > Chiroptera > Pteropodidae > Cynopterus > Cynopterus sphinx. Next base: position 81,483,452 of record CM057388.1, read on the forward strand.
GATTCTTCCAATCCAAGAACATGGAATATCTTTCCATTTCTTTGTATCTTCTTCGATTTCTTTTAATAAGGTCTTGTAGTCTTCAATATATAGCTCCTTCACTTGTTTCATTAAATTAGGTATTTTATTCTTTTTGTTGCAATCACAAAAGGAATTACTTTTTCCACTTCTTTTTCTGATGCTTTATTATTAGAGTATAGGAGCGCTATGGATTTTTTGAATGTTGATTTTGTATCCAGAGGTTTCACTGTATTTGCTTATTGTTTCTAGTAGTGTTCTTCTGGAGTCTTTAGGGTTTTCTATATAGAGAATCATGTCATCTTCAAATAGTGACAATTTGACTTCTTCATTTCCTATTATGATGCCTTTTATAGCTTTCTCTTGCCTGATTGCACTTGCTAGGACCTCCAATGTTATTTTGAATAACAGTGGCGATATGGACAACTTTGCCTTGTTCCTGATCTTAGAGGGAAGGTTTTCAGTTTTTCATCATTAAGTATACTGTTGGCTGAGGGTTTGTCATAGATGGCCTTTATGATGTTGAGGTACTTTCCTTCTATACTGATTTTGTGAAGTGTTTTGCTCTTAAATGGATGCTGTATCTTGTCAAAGGTTTTTTCTGCATCTATTGATATGATCATATGATTCTTATTTTTTAATTTGTTTATGTGGTGTAGCACATGAATTGATCTGCATATGTTGAACCATCCCTGTGCTCCTGGGATGAAGCCAACTTGATCATGGTGTATAATCTTTTTAATATGTTGCTGTATTTGGTTCATTAATATCTTATGATTTTTGCATCTGTGTTCATGAGAGATATTGGTCTGTAGTTTTTGTTTTTTGTGTGTCATCTTTTCTAGGTTTTGGTATCAGAGTAATATTGGCCTCATAAAATGTGTTGAGAAGTATTGCCTCCTCTTCGATTTTTTGAAAGAGTTTGAGGAGAATAGGTATTACATCTTTGAATGTTTGGTAGAATTTACTGGTGAAGTCATCTGGTCCTGGACTTTTACTTTTTGGTAGGTTTTTGATGATTGTTTCAATTTCTATACTGCTCATCTATTTACATTTTCTAGTTCTTCTTGATTTAGTCTAGGGAGGTTGTATTTTTCTAAGTACTGGTCCATTTCTTTTAGGTCAATAAATTTGGTGTTATATACTTTTTCATAGTATTCTTGTATGATCCTTTGTATTTCTGTAATGTCAGTTGTCTTTCATCCCTGATTTCCTTTAATTGTGTTCTTTCTCTTTTTTCTTTAGTGAGTCTAGCCAGGGGTTTGTCAATTTTATTAACCATTTCAAAGAAACAGCTCTTTGTTGTATTTATTTTTTCTATTGTTTTTTTTTTTTGTCAATTTCATTTATTTCTGCTCTAATTTTGAGTCTTTCCTTTTGCTTACTTTGGGCTTCATTTGTTCTTCTTTTTAATTATTTTTAAGAAGAAGCGTTAGGTTGTTTATTTGGGTTTGTTCTTGTTTTGGGAGGTAGGCCTGTAATGATACGAACTTTCTTCTCATGACCACTTTTGCCATGTCCCAAAGGTTTTGATATGTTGTGCTATCATTATCATTCATTTATATGTATCGCTTGATCTCTTTTTATTTTTTCTCTGACCTAGTCATTCTTCAGTAGCATGTTGTTTAATCTCCATGTATTTGTGGTTCTTCCTGATTTCTTTTTGCAGTTCATCTCTAGTTTCAGAGCATTACGATCAAAGAATATGGTTGGTATGATTTCAACCCTCTTATATTTGTTGAGGCTATCTCTTTGTTCCAGTATATGGTCCATTTTTCAGAATGTTCCATGTGCACTAGAGAAGAATGTATAAGCAGTTGTTTTGGAATGGAAGGCTCTGTAACTGTCAATTATGTCCAGTTGGTTTAATGTGTCATTTAAGGATGTTATTTTCCTATTGATTTTCTGTTTGGATGACGTGTCCACATGTGACAGTGGGGTATTTAGGTCCCCTACTATGATAGTGTTTTGGTCTATTTCTCCCTTTAGTTCTTTTAGTAATTGCTTTACATATTTTGGGGTTCCCTGATTCGGAGCATAGATATTAAGTGTTATGTCTTGGTGCATAATTCCTTTTACCCTTATGAAGTGTCTCTCAGTATCTTTCTTTAAATTATTTATTTCGAAGTCTATTTTATCTGATATTAATACCACTGCTCTTGCTTTTCTCTGAATACCATTTGCTTGAAATATCATTTTCCACCCCTTTCCTTTGATTATGTATATTTATCTGGAGCTGAGATGTGTCTCCTGGAAGCAGCATATGGTCAGGTTTTGTTTTTCGATTCATTCTGCAACTCTGTGCCTTTTTATTGGTGAGTTCAGTTCTTTTACATTTAGGGCAATTATAGAAATATGAAGTTTTCTTATAGCCATTTTATCTTTTGCTTTCTCATAGCTCGGTGTTTCCATTGCTTCTTTGTCTTGATGTTTCTTGATGTTTCTTTTTTTTTTTTTTTTTTTTTGGTTGGTTTTTGTGGGTTCCCCTTTGTTTTATGTTATATACTTTGGTTCTAAATCTTTGGCTTGTTCTTACCATTATGAAATGAAAACGATAATTTATATACACAGTTGTCTCATTTCTTCTGTGTATGCCTTACCTCCATTCCCCTTTGCAAATTTGGATCTTCAAATCCTCACCTTTTCAGTCATTGTTATCTCAATTTATTCTTGTGTATGTTGAACATTCATTATATCTTGTTATAACAATTCTCTTATTGTTTAAGTTTAAAATGCCCTGTTCTTAGTAAGGGTTGCACTCCTCTCTTTCTATTTGCCTGATAGTCACTTTACTCTTAATTATGTATTTTTTTTGGCATTTTGTTTTAGGTGAGCTGACCCCTTTCAGTATTTCTTGTAGCATAGGCCTTGCAGTGGAGAATTCCCTCAACTTTTGTATGTATGGAAAGGTCTTAATAGCTTCTTCATATCTACAGAAATGCTTAGCTGGATACATTATTCTAAGCTGGTAGTTCCTTTCACTTAACAGTTTAAATATTTAATTCCATTCCTTTCTGGCCTGTAAGGTTTTTGCTGAGAAGTCCGAGAATAATCTAGTGGGTTTTTATTTATAAGTTACTGTTTTCTTCTCCCTTGCTGCCTTGAGAATTCTGTCTTTGTCACTTATTTTTGATAATTTTAATACAATATGTCTCAGTGGAGGCCTTTTTGAGTTGAGATATTTGGGTGTTCTCTTGTCTTCCTCAATTCCAAGCTCCAGTTCAGTCCTTAGATTTAGGAAATTCTCATCTACTATTTGTCTGAAAATGCTTTCTAGTTTCTGCTCATTTCCTTACCTTCAATAATGCCCATTATTCTTATGTTTCCTCTCCTGATGGTATCAGCTAGTTCTTGAATTTCTGTTTCATTATTTTTTATTCTTCAGTTTCTCTTCTTCCTTCTGATTTATTTATAGATTTCTGTCTTTGATATCATTGATCCTTTCCTCCATTTGGTCAAGTATTTCCCAAAATTGCTATTTCATTTTTCAATCTTAGCAGTGTGTTCTTCAACCCCAGAAGTTCTATTTGGTCCTTTTTGAGGGTTTCAATCTCCTTGCTCTGCTCATCTAGATGTTTTGTTGTTTTTTTTTTCAATTCCTGAAATTATTGATATGACTTGTTTCAGAATTCACTGAGTTTTTTCAGCTGTACCATCTTGAATTCTCTGTCATTTAAGTTGCATATTTCCATGACAGGCCACATTCTAGGCCATCAAATGCATCTTAACAAATTTTTAAAAAGACAAATCATACAATGTATGCTCTTAGATCACAATAGAATTATACAGAAAGCTAACTAGAAACCCCCAAAATATCTGGAGATAAAACAGAACACTTCTAAATAACACATGGGTGTAAGAAATGAAAAATTTGTTTTGTTTTGAACCAAATGAAAATGAAAACACAACTTATTAAAATTTGTGGAATATGGCAAAAGTAGTATTAAATGGAAATTTAAAGCATTGAATGCATATATTACTAATTAAGAAGAAAGGAAATAAAGAAAGTCAGCCAGAAATCAATAACATTTAAAACAGGAAATTAAAGGAGAAAACCAATGAAACCAAAGTTGATTCTTTGAAAAATCATTAAAAATAGACTAAACTATACCCAGGCTAACCAAGAAAAAAAAAGAGAAGACAGAAATTACTAATATCAGAAATGAAAGATGAGCCATCAAAACTTATCCTATGAACTTTAAAAGTATAATAAAGTGATGTTATGAATAACACTAACCCACAAATTTCATAACTTAGATGAAATAGATTTCTTCCTTGAAAGACACAATCTACTAAAACACACGTGAGAAAAAGGTCGTCTGAATAGGCTTCTATCTAATTAAAGAAACTGAATCAACAGTTAATAACCTTCCAAAACAGCACCAGGCTGAGATGATTTCACTGGCAAATTCTACCAAGCATTTAAAGAGGAAATGATAACAATTTTCTACAATGTCTTCCAAAAATAGAAGCTGAGGTAACATTTTCTAACTTGTTCTATAAGGCCAGCATTATTAATACTAAAATCAGACAAAGACTCTAGGAAAGAAAATTACAAACTAATACCTCTCAAGAACATAGATGCAAAAATCCTCAATGAAATATTAGCAAATTAAATCCAAAATGTATACAATGTAATTAGCAAATTAAATCTAACAATGCATACAAGGAATTATACACTATGACCAAGTGTAACTTATTCTGGGTATGTGAAACTGGTTTAACTTCAAAAATGAATTAATGGAAGAAAATAATAAAATATCAGGCAAAATTTTTCCAAATCTGAGTAAAACATTTACCAAGCTCAGCAAAACCCACGCAGGACAAAAATAAAGAAAACCTCATTGAGGTATATCATAATAAAATTGCTGAAGGAAAACAAAGATACATTTTCTCAAAAAAATGAATTAATGTTATTAATCATCATGCTAAAGAAGACAAATCACATGATCATATCAGTAAATACAGAAAAAGCATTTGACAAAGTCCACCACCTATTCATGATAAATGCTCTCAGCAGACTAGAAATAGGTGGGAACTTTCATAAATTCATAAAAGCATCTTCACAATACTACAGTTAACATCATCCTTAATGGTGAAGAACTATATGCTTTAATTCTAAGGTAAGAAATAAGATAAGGATGCTCACCTTCACCACTACTATTCAACATTGTCCTGGAAATTCTAGCTAAATTCAGAAATATGAATAAGGAAAATGAAATAAAAAGTATAAATATTGGGAAAAATAAAACTGTCACTGTAAATGTTATGCCTGTCTATGTAGAAAAAAATGACCCCCCCCCCAAAAAAAAAACAAAACTTCCTGGAACTAACAAGTGATTGTGAAAAGTTGCAGGACACAAAGTTAATATGCAAGTCAATTGCTTTCCTATATACCAGAAATAAACACTTGGAATTTGACATTTAAAACACAACATCAGAGTCAGGGCAAGATGATAGAGTAAGCAAATGTTACACTTGCCTCCTCCTATGACCACATTAAATTTACAACTAAATTATAGTACAATATGGAGAACCATCTGAAGACTAGCTGAACAGAAGTCTTATATCTAAAGATATAAAAAAAATACCTTGAGACTGATAGGATGGGCAGAGATGTGAAATGGGCTGTTGCCACACCCATGTGTGATGATTGAGAATCAGGAGGAATCTCAGCTGTGGAAGTCTCGCCTGAAGAGTGAGCGGTCGTGGCCCCACACCTGGCTCCCAGTCCTGGAGTAAAAAGGCCAGGAAGAGGAGCCCCCACAGCATGTGGCTGCAAAAATCATCAGGGATTCCAACCATCCTGGTGAGATTAAAGGCAGCTGGAAAAACAGGTGTCCTCTTAAGGAGCCTGCACACATACTCACTCACTTTCAGGCACTCACTCTGAGCTCCAGTGGAGGGACTGCAGTTGGGAGGTGAAGGAGACATACAGAAAGAGACTGAATTCTGTGACTTCAGAGCAAAGGCTGGAGAGACAGCCATCATTGTCCCTGTGTTGAGCCTCCTTCCATGCAGCCTATGGGAGGGCACCATAGTTCCTGTGTTAAGCCCTCCCCCAAACAGCCAAATCTGAATCTGCATTGATCTGGTGAGATTTGCTTACCCTACCCTGGGGACTCCCTGAGACTCTGCCTCACTGAACTGACATATTGCATGAGGCTCTTTCAGTAGTTGAGCCTTACGGACAGCCAGTAGGCAGTGGCAGGTATTGGGGTGTCATGGCTTTTTGCTGAGCTGCCCAGGAGTGGTACTACTGGTGGCAGCCAGCCTCGGTTCACAGTGTGGACTCCCCCACATGCACTCAGTCCATCTAAGTATCGCTTTATAGCTTCTACCATGTAGCTCTGGGCCAGTTACAGGCAGTGGCTGATCTTGGCTTGCATGGGAGCCCTTCCCAAAAGGGTCCCGAATCAAACCAATTTATGCTCAGCTAAAGATCACAACAGAACACCAACTGATTAGTGCCACAAGCAGCAAACCCAAAAGGTGGTCTCAGCAGGCACCAGAGACTGCTTGGGTAAATCACACTCAGTAGGATCAGCCACCTGCACAGCAGGTCATAGAGTTGTGGGCAGGGTAATTCCTCATAGCCAGTCAGCCTGTAGGTCAGTCCCACCCACTGACATTCCAATAGAAATCCAGGCTAAACTACAACAGGAGGGCATGCACCACCCACACAAGGGACACTCTTGGAGCACCTGGCACAGGTGATCATGGAGATTGTGCCACTGGGCCCAAAGGGCAACTACTACATAAGGCCACTTGGCCAATATTGGGAAATGAAGCATATCTCTACCTAATATATAGAAACAAAAAGAGGCATCCAAAATGAGGAAACAAAGAAACATGTCCCAATGAAAGAATAGGAGAATACTCAAGAAAAAGAACTGAATGAAATGGATGCAAGCAATTGACCAGATACAGAGTTCAAATCACTGGTTATAAAGATGCTCAAGGAATTTAGTGAGAACTTCAACAAAGAGATAGTAAGCATAAAAATGACAGCAACACCATAAAAAAGAACCAGTCTTAAATGAAGAATATAAAAACTGAAATGAATACATGAGAAGAAATCAACAGCAGATTAAATGAAGCAGAGGATTAAATAAATGATTTGGAAGACAAGAGGGTAGAAAACACTCAAATGGCACAGCCAAAAGAAAAAATAATTAAAAGAAAATAAGGATAGTTTAAGGGACCTCTGGGACAACATCAAACAACATTTGCATCATAGGGGTAACAGAAGAAGAGAGAGAACAAGGAACTGAGAACCTATTTGAAGAAATAATGACTGAAAATTTCCCTAACCAGGTGCATGAAATAGACAAGAGTCCCAAATAAGATAAACCCAAAGAGGCCCATACCAAGACATATCACAATTAAAATGCCAAAGGTTAAAAGCAAAGAGAGAATCCTAGAGACATCAGTTACTTATAAGGACGTTAGTTACTTACAAGGGAGCTCCCATTACAAAGTCAGCTAATTTTCCAACAGAAACTTCCAGGTCAAAAGAGATTGGCATAAAATATTCAAAGTGATAAAAAGCAAGAAACTACAACCCATGTAAATGTATTTGTCCTGTCAATATTTACTCATGAAAATTATTGCTTACTTGGATAAGTTCAGCTGGGGTTGGGAGCTACCACTATTACAACCAAATAATGTAGACTCTGAAAAAACCTTATCACACTGTACCTATGTTTTTGGAGGTTCCATTCTGGAACAAATTTCAGTACTGAATTAAACAAACAAACAAACATAACTCCAAGGAAAAGTTCTGGACTGGATGGCTTCACAAGTGAATTTTACAAAACATTCAAAGAATAATTAACCCTTCTTAAACTATTCCAGAAAATTCAAGAGGAGGGATGCCTCCCAAGTTCATTTTAAGAGGCCACCATTACTCTGGTTTCAAAACTAGACAAAGACATAGCAAAAGAAAGAGAGAGAGAGAGAGAGAGAGAGAGAGAGAGAGAGAGAGAGAGAGAGAGAGAGGAAATGATAGGCCAATACCCCAGATAAACATAGATGTAAAAATCCTAAACAAAACATTAGCAAAGCACATTAAGTAATACATTAAAAAGATCATACACCATAATCAAGTGGGATTTATTCCTGGGATGCAAGGTTGGTTCAATATCCACAAATTAATTAATGTGATACACCACATAAACAAAATGAAGAATAAAAGTCATATGGTCACATCAACAGGTGCAGAAAAAGTGTTTGACAAAATCCAGCATCCATTTATGATAAAAATCCACAGCAACATGGGAATGGAGGGAACATACCTCAACATAATAAAGACCATATATGACAAACTCATAGCTAGCATCATATTCAATGGGGAAAAACTAAAAATGTTTTCCTTAAGATCAGGAACAAGACAAGGATGTCCGCTTTTACCACTTTTATTCACCATGGTATTGGAAATCCTAACCACAGCAATCAGACAAGAAAGAAAGAAAAGGCAATCAAATTGGAAAAGAAGAAGTAAAATTGTCATTAGTGTATAATAATTTTAAAAATAAAATTTTAAAAAGACAATCAATAACAATATGTAGACCTTATTTGGAAACTGATTTAAAAAAACTATAAAATGATTTTTACATTCATGAGACAATTGGAAATTTGAACACTCACTGTATATTTAATAATACTAAGTATATCAGTTATTTTTAGATGTTATAATTTTTGTCTTTTATAAAGACAAACATGTCTTTCATAAATGCATATAAGTTAATACTAAAATTTTTATTCATAAAATTTTTAAAAAGTACTTAGGTGAAGCACCACTATTAACAAGGTATAGAGTCTTGGCTGAACTTGGCACATTCCTGCTCAAGTCTAAATGATGTTCAGATGCAAAGCTCCCTGCTCCAGGAAAAGGGTAAGTTGGAAGTATAAAAAGTACTCAGGTGACCGTCACCAGGACCAAGGTGTAGAGTCCCCTCCCCAGTGGAAAGCATGTAGAGAGCTCCCAGGCCAATGACCCCAATATTTAGCAGAAGTCCCCCCTGCCCCTCCCTTGGGCCCCCCGACTCCCCTGTGTGGTAGGGGGAAGGCTGTGCTGGGTGTCAGGATACAGACTGAGGGCACTAGAGGTGGCCTGCCAGTAAGGACAGAAAACCCAGGCCCCTGTCCCCGCCCTTAGCCTCAGCCTGCAGGCGCAAGTGGCCACCCCGGTGGCCTCTGTAGCAGGGCGAGGAAGAGTCTCACACTCACTGGTGAAGAGTTGCTGGATGCGAGGAAAGCGGCTGCCAGGCCCACCCAGGAGGATGCTCAGTGCGATCCAGGTGACGCCCACAGTGACAACCAGGGCCACGATTCGGAGGGGGCCTGGAGGCAGGACAGACGAGGCGAGGTCACCTCAGATGCCAGTGAGCTCCCAAATGTCCCTAGGGCCTCCCACAGCCAGATCTCCCCATCCCCTAGGGAAGAAGTGACCAGCGGACAGGAAGGTGGGGACCTGTCACCATCCACCAGGCCAGAAAAGGGGACTCGAGCGCCTGGCAGGTGGAAGGAGGAAACTGAGTCCCAAGGGCAAGGCTCCTGCTCGATTCTCCCTGGCAGGTGTGGAAAACACAGAATCACATGCTGTCCAGACACTGAGCCCTCTACCCGAATAACTTCCTCCTCCCGTCACCTCCCCAAAGTCATCTACACAGGCTCTTTCCATGGTCTCCCCTCTCGCTCTCAACCTACTCCAACCTGGCCTTGCTTCCATCACCCCACCCGAACAGCTTGTTGTCAAGGCCACCTATGACCTTTTAGGTGTCAACTCCCTAGGTCATCTGTCAGCCCTGATCTCGCCCTCTCAGGTGGGTGCCCAGGCTCTACTGCTGAAAACACTTCTCTGCTGGCCTCCAGGACAGCACAGTGACTCTATCTGGATACCCCTTGTCCTCCTTGCTCAGATTGTCCTCTTCTATCCTCCCTGAAAAGCTATACATTCCCAGGCTTCCTTATCATCTCCCTCTATATATTCTCCAAGGATCATATCATCTACTCTCATTGGCAAAGTTACAGTCTATATGCTAATGACTTCTAAATGTACATCTCTAGCCCAGTTCTCTCTCTTGAGCCAGTTCTATATATCCAACTGCTACTTTACTATCTATCTCTATTTGGATATTCCACAGGTGTCTCAAACTAAATGTTCAAATAGAAGTCACCTCTCTTCTGCCAAAAATAAATAATAAAATCACTATTCCAGTGTTTTGTATCTCAGCAAATGATTCTGCCATCCATCCAGTCAACCTATTCAAAATAATTATGGGGAATCCCCCATATCCTACATCTAATCTCATATCAAGTTCAGTTTTATTTTAGTTCCTAGAAGTCTCTCACATCTGACCCTTTAGTCCCCATCTCCACAATTTCCCATTTCCACTCCAACCCAAGTCACCATCATTCTCATATGGTGATTTTGGTAGTACCCGGACTGGTCTTCCAATTCTCTTTCTTAGGCCTTTTATATTCTAGTCTCCATACTAGGGGTAGAATAGTCTCTGTATATAACACAAATTTGACTTTTCCTCTCCAGACTACACACAACATACACACAACAGGACTCTTAAACCTTTCAGTGACTCTCCATTGCCTTTAAAGTCCAGTGTCCAAAATTTTTAACATGGTTTATAAATCTTGCAAGATATATCCCACATCTCCCATTCTGATCTTACTTTTTGACTCTTCCTTGCTTTTTACTTTTTAGCTACATTGCTTTTCTTTGGATTATGCTACAAATTCAGAAACTATAACTCTGGTACTCTTCATATGCTGTTCTCATTGCCTTGAATGTCTTCATGCTCCCTCTCTTAATCTACCAATTTTTTTACCTCACATTTATTTATCATTTTTCTTTCAGTTTAAACAATCCATTCACAGGTAAATTTTTGCTGATTGTTCAACTCAAACACATTCAGGTATATATGCTCCCACAGTTCTCTGTACTTTTTCTTTATAAATACGAACTGCTGTTTGGTGATTATTTAATAACTATCTCTTCTCACTATACTTGAAACCTCTTTAAGGATAGGCACTATATCTGTTGTTTGCTCATAATGAAAAATATAATGCCTTATATATGCCTGACATAGAGTAGATACTCGAAAATATTTGTGGCATGAATCTATCCTCTCTCAGTATTGATTTGAGTGTGAAAGAACTCATTATACTCTGATTTCAGTTTTTAAAAACTTACAACTTTTCAAAATTAAACTTTTCTGAGAAAATAAGGGAAAATAAAACACACAGTAGTAAGTAGGATTATAGGTTACAAATCTCTCACCCACAGTTTAAGAAAATCTAGCCTAGACTGACTTGGCTTGCACAGTTTTCAAGGCAATGCAATTTCCTATTTCTTTCTTTTACTTCAATGAAGCATTTTTTTTAAAAGCACCATCCAAAAGTCACTCTTTCCAGTTCTTTAACAGTATAGTTATTTCTTCTCTTTCACTTTTAGTCCCTTTTTTGCTTCAAGGGAAAGGGCTGATTTGGGATCTCTGGCAAAGGGACATAGGCTGTTAATTTGCTAAGTATTTGCTAAGGGGTTTCTCCAGCCAGAAAAAGAGGACATTAAAATTGGATACTTTATAGATTAACATAACAGAATCACAAGTACTCGGCATGGTTTTTCATGTCCCTTCTGAAGGGTACTGGAGTCATTCTACTATAGTTATCAAAGTTTTTTTCTCTCTTGAAATAAGATTATAAGAGCTTTATCCTAATTGCATTAGGAAGTTAGGGATATAATGGCTTTCTCCCAAATTCAGAGTGAAGACAATAAAAGTAAGGACAAGAATTTCTGTTATACCACAAGGCCCCTTTGACAACAAGGCCATTCAGTCTACAAGAAATAGTTTATTAGAGTCTGTAACTGTCCTCACATTTCAACCTAGGCCATCTAATTCAATATGAGTGCTGATATAATCTTCAAGATATCTTTGCCTTAAAGATATCCACATAAGCCTACAATCTTATGTGGAAGGCACCAGTATAGCCAAGAACAAGTCTAAAGTTTTTCATAAGAACCAGATATTGTGTGTTGTCTTTCTAGTGTGAGTTTTCTAATATTGTTGGAGTACCAAATAGTCACTTAGTAAGCATTTCAATCTATTAATGGGAGTAATAAGAGAGTATTCCATGGAGAGATCCACAAAGTCTTGGCTAGGAAAATAGACAACCTTTCTGCTCAGATAAAACATTTCTTGGAATGAGTCCCCAAATACATAATGGAGCATGACTGAAGTCCACAGATGTTTCACATGTTGTCTATGTTTGTAGGAGTTCTACATTCAGATATAAGTGTTTTAAGGGGTCACCATATAATTCCCCCATTCTTTGCCTGAGTTTGGGACCAACTAAAAGTTAGAGAAGTTATACATATGAAGATCAAAGCATCAACTTTATTACTGATAAAACTAATTTGGAGAATGTGGCTTTCTTAATATTATACCAAGTAATTAGACTTACACGTCTATTCATAGGCAATACTATACAACCACAGGTATGATTATGTAAAAGTATGTCCCTGAAAAACTTATGAAACAAGATGACAAGATGATATGGGGTTTGGAGGAATGATTAAAAAAGGGGAAGGGGATTAAGACATACAAATTGGTAGTAGATTGGAACATAAAATGGTACAGTAGCTATGGAAAACATATGATGGTTCCTTAAAAATTAAAAATAGAACTACTAGATGATCTAGCAATCCTACTCCAGCTATATATCCAAAATAAGTGAAATCCAGATCTTAAAATTTATCTACACTTGCATCTTCGTTGAAGATGCAATATCCAAGACATAAAAACAACTTAAATGTCAACTGACAGATAAATGGACAACTTAAATGTGGTATATACATACATCAGAATATTATTCAGCCTTAAGAGAAGGAACCCCTGCCATATGCAACAACATGGATAAATCTGGAGGACATCATGCTAAGTGAAATAAGCCAGTTACAGAAGGACAAATATTGCATGAGTCCACTTTTAATGAGAAATCTAAAATAGTCAAATTCATAAAAGCAGAGTAGAATGGCGGTTGCTAGGGACTAAGGAGAGGAAGCAATGGCAGTTGTCATTTAATGGGCATAAAGTTTCAATTATGCAGAATGAATAAGTTCTAGAAACCTGCTGCATAACATAGTGCCTATAGTGAGAAATACTGTATTGTACACTTAAAATTTTGTTGCAAGGGTAGATTTCTTGTTATGGTTCTTACAACATTTTTTTAAATGGGCAAAATATCTGAACAGATACCTGAGCAAAGAAGATATATAGATAGCAAATAAGCATATGAACAGATGCTCAATATCATATGTCATTAGGAAATGCATATAAAAAAAAAGAGATACCACTACACACCAATTGGAATCATGAAAATTCAACCAAGATGTGGAACAACAGGAACTCTTGTTGCTGGTGTGGATGCAAAAAGGGTGCAGACATTTTGGATGACAACTTGGCAGTTTTTAAAAAGCTAAACATACTACTACCATACAATCCAGCAATAACACTCCTTGGTATTGACCCAGATGAGGTGAAATTTTATATCCACATGAAAACTGAAACATGAATGCTTATAACAGTTATTTATCATTTCCAAAACTCAGAAGCAACCAAGATGTCCTTCAGTAGGTGAATGGATAAATAAACTGTGGTACATCCAGGCAATGAAATATTATTCAGAACTAAAAAGAAATGAGCTATCAAGTCATGAAGACAGGAAGGAACCTCAAATGCATATTACTTAATGAAAGAAGCCAATCTTAAAAGGCTACTTACTGTATGATTCCAACTCTATGAATTTCTAGAAAAGGCAAAATGATAGAGGCAATTAAAAGGTCATTAGTTGCCAGGGGCTGGAAGAGGGAGGGATGAATCGGTGGAGCACAGAATACTTTTAGGGCAGTGAAACTATTCTGTATGTTGCTATAGAATACAGTAGGGGAGGCTATGCATATGCAGGGGCAGGAAGTATATATTAAATCTCTGTACTTTCTGTTCAATTTTGCTATGAATATAAAACTGCTGTAAAATATTAAGGCTATTAAAATTAGAGGCTGAAAAATATAGTCCTTAGTCTAAAAAAAAATAAAGGGAAATTTAAGAATTTATAAAATGTGATCTTAACATAAAGTTTAGTCAGGGTTTTAGAACTGATTACCAAAAAAGAATTATTGATGAGAAGGAAAGAAGTGGTGATCACCAGGAGCTAATATGTATGACCAACATTTTTGCTAGAATACTCTAATTTCCTACTGAAAACTCCATGCTGATTTTTGATAGAACAAAAAGGTCCAAATTAAGTTATTATACATACCTACTTTAATATATGGTACAGCTAGAAATATCTGATGTAGTGAGGCAAGCAGCTTTCTTTTCCACTAAGCATGTTTTGTATATTTTACACCCTTGGCACAATGTTACCTTAAGAAGCTCAATTAACAGAAAACAATATATAACAACATTGTTAGTAGCTGGCAGATGTTTCTGGGCAGCCACACCTTTGACACACTGCCTAATTCGTAGTCTTTTGGATGTCTTTTTTCTCACTCATAATGACCAAAGGTATAGAAAATATTCTTGTTTTGAAACTACCATCTTTTCTGTGTGTCTTCTAACACCTAAAATATTGTCTCTCCCACCCTTGTAGTCCTCAACTAATTCGTTTTTCTTTCAGAGTTGCTGGCATGTTTTTAAGCTATGTGCTGTTCACTCTCAATTACTCTACTACATCTCTCTTCTCATACCATGACTCCCCAAATTTTTCTCTCCTTTTTCCATGCAGAGACACATATCTGGTTTCCTCCAGAGCCTTTCTCCTCAAGCAAGCCAAGAACGCATCCACATAAGTTCTTCCTGTGTACTTAGTGGCAAGTGACAGCTAAGCTTCTAACTTACAATGTCATGCCTATTTACAGACATATTGCCTTTCTTTCCTAGGGTTACTAGGTTAGAAGATAAGGCAAATACTATACATATAGTGTATCTGGATTAAATAATGTGGGCATTTGACAAAGTTTCATATGACATGCTTATGAAAACAACAGAAAGGTGACAGGACAATTAGATGGGCTCACATCTAATTGAAAAATTAAACCAAAACAGCTCTGCTTACTAATCATAAGCTCCATGAGAAGAAAAACTGCAGGTGTTTTGTTCTTCATGCAAAAGGTGCTCAAGAGATGTTAAGTGGAGGGATAAAAGGTATCAAACATAGGGAGATCTGTAGTCCTTGGCCTGTTCAATATTTTTCCTGATGACTTGGATAGGGATGAAGAAAGATGAAACAAACAATATTTAAAAAATGAAATGTGATAACGATCGATCAAAATATCCTTCAAATACACAGGAAGAAGCAGACTTGGCATAACAGCTCCATATCTAAAGAAAGACTTAAGGGACTTAGTTGACAGTAAACCTATGAGTAAACAATGTATAGTTACTAAAAAGGCAGTAAAATCTCAGTCATCATTAATAAAAGCATAGTACACAGGGAAAGGAAGGTGTAAAATTTCTACATAAATTTACTCTGACCAAATCCCACCTGAAGGAATGTGCTCTGTTTTAAGAGGCAAATTTTAGTTTGTCAACAAGTAGAACTGTATAACCATTAGATTTAGCCAAGAATGGAACAGACTTCCTTCCCTGAGAGGCATTGAGTTTTTCAACACTGGATATTTTCAAATAGGGAATGGAAATCTACTTGAAAAGACTTTTAAAATTAAATTTATTGGGGTGGCATTGGTTAATAAAATCAAATAGGTTTCAGTGTACAATTCAATAATATGTCATGTGTATATTGCATTGTGTGTTCACCACCCAAAGTCAAATCTCCTTCCGTCACTATATCTTTGACCCCCTTTACCCTTAACTACAGCATTTCTTCCCACTTTCTGTCTGGTAACCACTAAACTGTTTCCTGTGTCTGTGAGCCTTTGTTTGTTTGTCTTGTTCATTTGTTGCTTTCTATTTTATACTCTACATATAAGTGAACTCATATAGACTTTGTACAAGAAAATTATCTTAAATATGAGAAGATGGTGGGAATAAAAGGAAATCTTGGAACCTACCAATTAGTGTGTTGTCTTTACACCCTGGTTCTCCACAAATGAACTATAAATAAGCAATAAGATATTTATTCCTTCAGCCTTCATGGTGACCAGACAGAGCTTTGAGCGGCTAGAATTTCTAGGCCAGTTGCCTCTGGCTGTAAGCAGCCTCACCTGTTGGTTTCAGTGAGACATACAAATACTACTTCCTATTTGTTTCATGATGGGAAACATATTGAGAACCACTGTCCAAAAGGAATTCTGGTTTACTTTCAACTATGATGACTAAATTGTCCAAGTTAGTATTAGAGACATCACTAAAAATTAGTCCAGAGTTCTTTCTAAATTATGGCACCAAAAATAGAAAATGAAAATCTATAGAATCTGGAATTAAGGCAAAATAAATTTCCTGCTGTGAAATCTGACTTACATAAAGATGGTAAAGAAGACAAGTGGGATAAGCTACAACCCTACTGGTCTGATAAAAGAAGAAATCCTATCCTTGGGGCATTGATAGTGGAACAGACCAGAGGCAAATGGGGCTGCCCTCTATTTAAGTGTATCCTGAATCAGTGCCTATTTTTTATGGGGTTAGGATCTCCAAGTCCATAACCTTCTGAAAAGAGTATAGATATATTTTACCCAGCAAAAGACTAAATAGAAAAACTTCAAGCATGAACTGCTCAAGTAAGGAGAATCTTGATGAGATGAAACAAAAGGAGGGCTTGGAAAGCTCGGGGACAGTTTGAAGGCATTAAAGATTTGAGAGCGAGTAGTCAGGGAGGTTGGAAGGGCACCAAAGAAACCTTGGCTGATTTCACACTTTGGCAGCATTTCTAACAAACTTCGGCCAGGAATCTGTCCCACTGCAATGTCCCCTTTTGAGAATACCAGGAAAGATTTACTAAAATCAACAAATGCTTTTCACAGGAGCAATAACAACATCTTTTTAAATATACTTCATATGTAGTGAAAAAAAGATGAAAAAAGTTATATACTATAATAGTATTAAAGCCTATCATGCTCACAGTAATATGCTATGCTTATGACACGAGATCCTTAAAGGCAGAAACTGTTTTGAGCTTTTGTATTTGTATTCTGGTGCCTAACAGCATGTCATAGGTTAATAGACTAGATATATAGATAGATGATAGATTAGACAGATAAGTAGATTAGATAGATAGATGATAGATGATAGACTATGAATAAGTGCTCAAAACAAATGTTTGAATGAAACAGTTGGATAGTCGTTAAGACTTGGAATGGCATCCATAAGATGGAGAATGATTTGTCCTAGCCCTTGGCACGCCCTTCCTGCTTCCTCACCAAGCCCAAATACCAACCCTCAAGATATTCCCATCCCCCAGATATTAGAAGAAGCAATAACCTTCCTGCAGAAGAAAACTGGCTCCTTGCCTTAGGGATCAGAATGACTCAGGGGAGAGAGAGAGAGTGATTAACAAAAATGTTATCAGGCTAAAAGATTACTGTTTAAATCATGAGCAGTCTAGAGGAAAAAACAGTTTAAAATAAGTAATTGTTTTCCTCTTTTCAGACCATCATTCCCCTGTGTCTCCAAGTTCTATATCCTCAAGACCCCAGCTTCCTCATTATCTCGAAAATAAAGTATCACACTCTAGCAGATTATCTCAGCACCTTTCCATCTCAGAAAGTGGAAGTACAATGGTTCAAATGGAAACAACTTGACCAAAAGTCTGTCACAGAATTTTGAGACCCATTAAAACAAAGTTTAATGAGGAAAAAAAGGTAAATGGCACAGAATGTGCTAAGTATGTTATATGAAAGTAAAAGATTACCACAAGTTCACATCTAAGGACAAGGAAAGATCATGAATTAGTGATTGGTATGACTTTCAACAGAGAACGCTATTGGAGGATGATTGGAAGTTCTGGCCTCTAAAATGCTTTAAAAGGCCAGTATGGTAGTATGGAGAGAACACAGCAATAGAAAGGTCCTAGCTCTGGTTCTTACCTGTGTGACCTTGAACACATCCTTTTATCAATCTGGGCTTAATTTATAAAATAGAAAAAATTATACCTAATTTGTATAACTCACTGGTTGCTATGAGGTCAGACATGATAAAAAAAATTAAAACTATGAAACAAAATACAAATAAAAGGAAATTTCTACTCTAAGCTCTTCATTTTACAGAACAGGTAATTCTAAGCCAAGGGATATTATAGTATTTGCTCAAAAAATACCTAAGTACTCAGTAACAGGGTTAAAACAAGAACTCATTGTCTTGACTCCTAGTCAAGTGCTTTCTCCACTACACTATTTTACCTTCTACATTAATTTGGGATATGTGAGAACTCATTTGTCTGAGCATGCAAACTTGAGGTGTCTAATTCATTTAGAATAACAATCTACACATTTGCATTCACACTGCAATAAAACTTAGTGAGGACTATCTAGGTATTTTCATTGTACATTTAGGTGTTTTCTGTGGATTTTAATTTAGGAAAATTTTGTAATGATAAATATATCTATCCATTAATTGAAACAGTACTATGCTTTGTGTTGTGATTAGCAAATAATGTATCAGCATAGGGATTATAAACATCCTTATGATTCATTCTTCTGGAAGATGTGAGGTTTTCAGTTTAAGGTCAGTTTCTTAGAGATACAGGTAATAATGTGGGAGATTAACTTCACTTATAAATATTGTATACCTTAAATAGTTCAGTGTTTAGAACAGGGGATATGAGAGGTCCAATGATAAATTTTAAAAAGCTTTGTGGAAGATAAATGAGGAATACAGTAGTATAAGTATTTCAAATGGATAGCATGATGTAAAGGAATAAGAATATAAGAATAGGGGAAGGATGAAAAAGAGTGCAAAGGAAAATTAGCTTAAAGGTGACTATAAAACCCATTGATGATTATTTAGAGATACATTAGAAATTATTCAGTGGGTACTTAAAGCCAAGAAAGAATCCCTTTATTACTTGTCTGATCTAGGTTGTTTATCTCCAAAAGCAAATTATTGGAGTGGGGCCAGTATTGCATTAGGGTTACTAATGGCTCACTGTCTATGATGGCCTACTTTTTTTTGAAAGACACTTAAAGAACAAAACTCCCATAAGTACTCGTGAGCCCTTGGACCTTTATAACATGGACAGTCCTAAATAATGGAACAGAGAAGAGGGCAGAAATGAGTATCCTAGAACTGACTGTGATGGCTTCAAACATAGTGACTGGAATATTCTATAAGATTAGCTTAAGCAGAAGAGAAAGGAGAAAGAGGACTACTGATAGAACAGAGAAGGCACAGAGACAATACTGGCCTCAAGGAGAAATAGTTACTCTGGAAACCCCAGAAAAGTGTGGAGTTTTATGGTTTAAAAAAGAGGTTTAAAACAAAAGAGTGAGGAGAGATGTAATATAAGAATTACCTCAGGAGCTTAAAAAATTTTATTAACATATACCATGCATAAAATGCATAAAGAACAATAATCTTAAGTGTACAGCTAAATAAAATTGCACATATGTATATATGCCTGTGCAACCTCTATTGATATAAAGGTATGGAACACATCTAGCACCTGAGAAATTTCCTTCTGGTCCTTTCTGATTCTATATTCCACCTGTCCTTTCCCAAAAGGTAACCCCTATTCTGACATTTTATTTTCATAGATTGGATTTACCTTTTCTAAAAATTGGTATAAATGGGACAACACAGTAAGCACTCTTTTGTGTCTGGCTATTTTGCTCAGCAAACTGTTTTTGAGCTTCATTAATATTGTTATATGTGTCAGTTTGTAATGGTATTCAAATAAAAGTTTTATTCACTTTACTATTAATGGACTTTTTGGTTGTTTCCAGTTTAGGGCTATTACAAATATCAGTGATATACATGTCTTTGAGTTAACATGCACATTTGTTTTTGTTGGATATAAGCTAGATCTTAAGGTAGTACTACTTTCAGCTTTAGTATATACTGTCAATTTTTTAAAATAGGTTTTTCAGTTTATACTCCCACTAACAATGTGTGAGATTTCAACTTTTCAACAAACTTGGCAACATTTGGTATTGTCTGCTGTTTAATTTAAGCCATTCAGGTGGATGGCTTAAAACACTGTGAGTTTAATGTGCATTTTCTGGGGGTTTATTATGATAAGCATCTTTTCATATGCTTATATTAGTCATTTAGATATCCTCTTTTCTGATGTTTCTTGTCAAATCTTTTGCTCATTTTTAATTGGGGTGTGGTTTTTATGATTATTTATGAGTTCTTCATATATTCTGAACATGAGCCCTTCATCATACATATGTATTGTAATTATCTCCTATTTTGTGTCTATCCTTTCCCCTCTACCAATGGTATCTTTTGATGAACAGAACTAATATACACACCACCACCACCATCATCACCACCATCAACCCCCCAGTAGAAAAACTTACTTTCTACTTTACAGGAATAACAAAAGGCACCAGGTTGAAGTTCCTTCATTTTCTTGCCACCAACACTACACTTCTGCCCCCATTCTATCTCTTTTTCAACCTTCTATAATACAAGAGTTCTTCCTCTAACTAAGGCCAATCTCTTTCTCTATGCTTTGAATCCCATCCATCTTACCATTGCAGGAACCAGACATTGTCAATTGCTCCCTATTCATCCTGTACCTTCATACTCTAACTTGAATTGGTTCCTTCTCATCAGTATTTAAGCATTTTCATTCTCTCCCTTTTGAAGAAATCAACAAATAGACATCCCTCTATTTCTTGTCCATATCGGTACACATAGATCCAGTTCATTCACTTTATTTTTTATTAAGTTTATTGGAGTGACACTGGTTAATAAAATTATATAGATTTCAAGTGTACAATTCAATAATATGTTATATGTATATTGCATTGTGTGTTTATTTTAACCACTTCAAAGTATTCTTTGAATAAGTAAACTGTGGTTTATTTATCCTTTTCTCTAATGAGAGATAGTTAAGCACATTCCAACATTTTCCTATACAAATACTTTGCAATGAACTTCCTTCACCATATCTCCTTATGCATATGCACAATTTTCTATAGGGTATATGTCTCTAGGACGATCTGTACATCTTCAACATTTACTAGATATTGCCATATTCTTTCCAAAATAGTTATACCAATTTACAATTACTAGCAATTTAAAAGTTCCTAATTTTCCTCATTCTCATTAATATTTGGTGTTATCAGACTAAATTTTGCCAGTCTGGTGAATATGAAATAATAGCTCATTGTGATGCATTTCTTTGTATATTGGTGGGGTAGATTTTATTTTAATATGTTTACTGTTCATTCAGGATTCTTCCTCTCATAGTTGCTAGCTCATATTGTGCCCATATTTTTGGTTTGATTGGTTGTCCTTCTTTTTGTTTGTAGAAATTCTTTACATATTCATAAGTTTAAAACTTTGTCAGATATGAGGCTGTAAATATTTTCTGGCTGTCTGTAACTTGCTTTTATCTTTGTCTATACTCAGATACTTAATTTTTAATTTAATTTTTTCTTTTTTTAGGGGGTATAATGTTAATTTTTTTAGCACTGTATTTTCAAGTATACAATAGTTCCAAGTTTACAATACAATGGTTATATATTTATATAGTTTATGAAACAATCCCCCTAATTACCTTATCACCTCTTTAGCTCTACACATAGCCACTACACATAACTGACTACCTTCCCTATGCCATATTCCCCATCCCCATGACCATCTCTCAACTACTAACTTGTCAGAGTTGACATTCAATATTATTTTACATTAGTTTCAGGTGTACAACATAGTGGTTAGACATGTATATAATTTACAAAGTGATCCCCCAAGTAGTCTAGTACCCTCTTTGCACTATACATTAATATATTTAAATTTATCTATCTTTCCCTTTATGGTTTATAATCTTGCCTCTTATGTCATATGGTTTATTTTTATGTCCTATTAAATAATTCCTCACCTACCTAGATATCATATTCTGCTGTTCTCTTTTTCCTTACTGTGTATTTGGGTATATAATTAATATATAATGTATATATAACTTTGTATAAGTAATTTCATATTATACATATCTTTTGAACCTTACTTTTTTCACTCAACATTGTTTTTAAGATTTATCTACATAGTTGCACATAGATCTAGTTCCTTCGCTTTAACTATATATATTTGACCTTTGAACAAGACTTTCAACTGCTTTGGTCCACTTTAATATGGATTTCTTTCCAATAAATATACAGTCAGCCCTCTGTATCTCTGGGTTTGGCATCCACAGATTCAACCTACTGAGGGTGAAAAACTGTATTTTCCATCTGTGGTTGAGAATCCTTGGATGTCGAGGCCAGACTATATGTATTGTTCTATGCCAGTTTATATAGGAGCCTTGAGCATCATAGATTTTAGTATTCACAGGGGTCCTAGAATTGATCCGTAGTGTATACTGAAAAACTGTAGTTGAGTGGAAAGTCAAAAGTTATGCAGTTAGTATTAATATGATGGCTAGGTGGAGGGCCAGGGGAGGAAGGGAGCATTTGGGAGGATCGTTTTATGAACTACATAGATGTCTAACCAATGTACTGTATACTTGAAACTAATTTAAATAAATAATTTTTTAAAGATTACTAAAGTAAAAATAAAAAGTTATGCACAGATTTTCAATGTGCTGGGTCAGGGCCCTTAACCCTTGCATTGTTCAGGGATCAACTGTATATATGCTATCCTCTTTTTTCTTACCTAGGGTTTAACTCACCAGGAATTATTAATGTTTGTGACTAGTGAGGTACTGATCTAAATTTATCTGTTTCTATAAGGATAGCCAATTATCCCAACACCATTTTTTAAAAAATCAATCATTTTACTCTTTGATTTACTATTCTCTATGTGTTATATATTAAGATTACATTTAGACATGTTTTATTTTTAAGCTCGTTATTTTTGTCCATTATTTGTTTATTCATGCCAAAATGCTATACTGTTTTGATTGTAGTTTTGTAGTAAATTTTGCTGTTTAGTAGTACAAGTTCTTTATATGTATTCTTCAAAATTGTCATGACTATTCTTATCTATTTTCTCTTCTATATAAATTGTAATATAAATTTTAGTATTAGCATATCAATTTCTGTAAAAATAAAATCCTGTGATATCTTAGTTATATTTTCATTTAATGAATAATTTGAAGAGACTAATCAATCATGTTTATGATAATGAATCTTTCCCTTATGAACATAGAATAACAGTACATTCATTTAGGCCTTTTAAAAATACTTTAATTAAAGTTTATAATATTATTCTTTAAAGTATTACATCCTTCATAAAAATTTATTTTAATGTGTCTTGTAATTTTTTTTGTTATTATAAATAGTGCCTTTGGGAAGGGGTCCTCAGTTTTTGCATGCGTATACGTGTGTGTATATATATTTTACACACATAAAATAATTTTAGTATGTGACTCATTTGCATTGTTCTTTACTTTGTGGTACATCTTTCACTATTTAGAAAGGTTCTTTTTTGTTCTGATGATATCTTTATTCTAGTGATTTTCAAACTTTAGCATATAGCAGAATTCCCTGGAGTGCTGTTACAACACAGATGGCTGAGCTTCAACTCCTGAGTTTCTGATTCAACAAATCTGGGGTAGGACATGAGAATTTGCATTTATAACAACTTCCTAAGTGATATAGATCTTCTGGTCTAATACTACACTTGAAGAACCAATATTTCATACTAATATCTTCACATAATAATTTTATCCCCCCTTTAAAGATACTGTCTATTGATTCCCTTCATAAGTCATAATGAAACTTGCTAGTAAACTTTTAGCCTCTCTCTTCCTTCTGATCCAGTCTCTAAGTTAAACTTATAACTTCTTATTCCTAGTTAATGTCTATAAAGCTATCCTCCCTTTACACCTTTTGTTATTTTTATTATATCTTTATATTCAGAGTATTTAATATTTTCTCTATTCTGTCATTCCATCTCCATCATTTATTCTTAGTTTTAAAGATAAGTATAGTTACTGCTCACCATCAAACATATGCTAAACTTCCATGATTTCTTGGTTATCTAGAGCTTTTTTCTATTCAATCCCTTAGAAAGTGTCATAAGAATATTTTCTGAGTTCTAGCATTTTCCTTTAGCTCGTATTTGTACCTGAAAGTTGACTTATTTGGATATAAAATCCTTGGCCTGAATCTTCCTGTTGTTTAGTCATCTCGTTCATAACAAGTAGTTTCCCGGCATCACAACTTTTGTAGATTTATCTGAAAAGGTTTCTTCTGGAACCCTCTTCTGAAAGAACTCTAAGACTACATTTAAATACATATGTATGTGTATACTCAGGAATCTGGTGCATTGGGTGAGCACACTCTTGGTAGAAGACATACAGCACTGGCCAGTTCTTCCCAGAGTCTTTCAGAACTGGTGATTCCATGGGGGACTCAGTGAGGCCATCACAGTGCATTCCAGGCTTCATTTCTTCTACTTTTTCACTTTCCACCTTTCCACTTCCACTTCCAGTTTTGGTCTCTCTTACAGACATTGGAACCCACATCCTAATTAAGGCCCACCTATAGCCCAGGCCAATGTGTCATGATTCTATTGGTGAGGTTTTCCCCTAAATTATGATTTCACAAAGTATACAAATCTCTGAGTTTCTCCATTCCAATTCTATGCCTTGCAAAGACCCAAGGCCTTATTTCCAGTTTCCTGCAAGCATAAACACTGAAGTCCAGGACTTCTGCTTATGGTTAGGTTGAAGAAAGTTACAAAAGATTACTGTACGTATCCCTAAGGGTGAGAATTATCCAGGTGAGCTACAAGATCATAGTTCTGGCTTCTGATGAAAGATCTTTGAGATAGAATGATCATGAAGCTTTGGCTCCCTAACAAATGTTAATGATACCTTAGGTTACATTGAGATGAGAAAATTAAATTGAGGAAAAACTTGCTTATGTGATCATTTTTGGCTTAAAAACAAGACATTAAAAACATGCCTACAATGCAAAAGAATGAAGTTGGACCCCTACATCATATGACATACAAAAATTAACTCAAGATGGTTAAAAGATCTAAATGTAAGAGATAAAACTATCAAATCCTTAGAAGAAAACATAGGTGTAAATCTTCATGACTTTGGGTGAGGCAATAGTTTCTTAGATATGAAAACAAAAGCATAAGCACCAACAAAAAATAAACTGGACATCATCAAAATTAAAAAATTTTGTGCTTCAAAGGACACCATCAAGACAGCAAAAAGATTACTCACAGAATAGGAAAACAAATCATATATCTATTAAGGTCTTATATCCATAATATGTAAAGCATTCTTACAAGTTAATAATAAAATGACAAATAACTCAATTTTAAAATGGGCAAGGGATATGGATAGAAATTTCTCCAAAGAAGATATACAAATGGCCAAAAATTACATAAAAAATGTCAAATTATTAGTCCTTAGGGAAAAGCAAATCTAAATCACAATGTGATGCCACTTCACCCCCACTAGGATAGCCATAATATTTTTTTAAATGACAAGTATTGGCAAGGATGTGAAGAAATTGGAACCCTCATACATTGCTAGTGAGAATGTAAAATGATGCAGCTGCCGTAGAAAGCAGTCTGGCAGTTCCTCAAATGGTTAAACAGTGTTTTCATATGACTCAGAAATTCCACTATTAGAGAAATGAGAACATATCTCCACATAAAAACTTGTACCCACATGTTCACAGAAGCATTATTCACAAAGGCCAAAAAGTAGAAACAACATAAATGTCCATCGACTGACAAATGTATAAACAAAATGTGGTGTAGTCATACAATAGAATATTATTTAGTCATATAAATAAATGGAGTATTGAAACATGCTACAACATGAATTGACCTTAAAAACATTAGGCTTAAGTGAAATAATCCAGTCACAAAGGACCATATATTGTAAGATTTCATTTATATGAAATGATCGGTATAGGCAAATCCATGGTGACAGAAAGTGGATTAGTGGTTGCCAGTAGCAGGGTTGGGGGTTGGGATATCATGTTTAAGGGGTGTAAGGTTTCTTTCTAGGGTAATAAAAATGTTCTAAACTCAATTGTGATGATCAATGCACAACTCTGAATATACTGAAATTCATTGAATTGTACACAGTAAATGTGTGGACTGTATGATATGTGAATTATATCTTAATAAATCTGTTTTAAAGCATGCCCACAAATAATCAGCAAAATTGAGAGTGGAAAGACAGAGATAAACAATCCTTCAATAAACAAATGGTAAGAAAAATGTAAAACAGAAGAGCAAGAATGCAAGAGCAAGAGCAAAAGGGAGAGTAAGAGAGAAAATTTACACTCAAAGAAATTTAAAAGACAAAATGGAGATTTTAGGAGTCAGATTAAACAAACTGAAAAAAGAAAACATTCATTACATGTATGAGACAATTGGAAATTCGGGTACTGACTGAATGTTTGATGATATTAAGGATATATTGTGTGATAATGGTATTGTGGTTGTGTCAAATAAAAAGTTCGTATATTTTATAGCTACATACTGAAAAATTTACAGATGAAATGATAAAGTATAAGAGACTTGCTTCAAAATATTTAGATGAAACAAAATTTGCCATGAATTAAATAGTTCAATCTGGGTGAAAGGTATATGGGGATCATTATACCATTCTTTCTACTTTGGTGTAGATTCAAAACTTTCCATTAATAAAACTTTTTTAAGAAGAAAAATTCCTCAAAACTGGGTGTGGTTCCCCTAAACCACAGAGAGGCTGACTTTATAGTGGGACCACCCATCTGCATCTATGGAAAAAGTAGGGAAAGTACGGGGGTCTCTTGCACTGCCCTGTTGGAGAAATTCCTCTCTCAGATATATAGATATCATGGGATAAGATGAGGTATAAACAAAGAGTACCCTGAATGTTTTGGCTGTTCTGGAATTCCAGAGACCCTGAGTCTGTTGCCCCAGAAGACAGTCATATTAAAGAAGTTGGGTCCAACACTGCTGGTAATACCCTAGGAAGCTCAAATAAATAATTGACCATACTGGAAGGAGGAGTCCTTGGCTGACACCAATCTGACACTCTGAGTAGACAGGAACTTGGCCTCCAGACACTTGAAGACATAATTTTTCCTGTGGTGACAGTTCAAATCATTTAATGAGAAACAGTCAAAGCAATAGGATATGTTTAATTTAGGGAAGACTCGTGGAAGTCGGGGAGTGATAAAACAAAGGAAAATTCAAGAAGAGTTAGGGTGGGAAATGCAAGAGGACTAGGATAAACGCCTGGGTTTGTCAGGCTCCAGAGTCTTTGCCTCACCAATAGTAAGATTGAAAAGAATGTAATGGGAAATAAAAGAAAAAATTAATATGATTTGGTGGCTAAAATACACTTTTTCATTGTTTTATGTATTTCTTGACTCAACGTCAAAATGGATGTAAAGCCATTTATAATACAGGACACATGTGGAATAAATCTTGCAAAATAAAGGTTAAAAACTATTTAGAATCACATAAGGAGAATAATGAATAATGAATAATGAATAATGACAGAGTTCAATCACAAAATTTAGTTGTTCATACATGTTCTTACATTCATGCTCTCTCTGTGAGCTGCCATAATACTTGCCAGATTGAGTTTCCAGCATAGAAGTGGCAGCCATAAACATTACTGACTACAGTAAAGTTTTTGTTGCAGTAGCAGCAGTGGTATGAATAGTGGTATCTAGTGTTCTGTGATATCAAGAGTTTCATCACCACACCAGTGAATTTTTGGTTGTTAAACCTGAAAATTTAGTCCCATGCCTGGTTCTCCTTGCCTCATGATGATGCTTTTAGCTACCAAATATTCCTTCTTTCAACTTGTTATGAAGTATATTTTACATACAGTTAAATGTACAAATCTGAACTGTACATGTCAACAAGTTTATACATATGTACATATGTACATATACATATACATTGTGTGTGTGTGTGTATACTGTGTAGCCAACGTCATGACCAAGACATAGAATACTGTCATCATTCCAAAGGCTACTGAGTTTGTGCTGAATCATATTTCTGTCGGGAGTCAGAAATGTTCACATCCTGTTCATATCCTCAGCACAAATTAATACACTTTCAGCTTTTAACGAATTTTGTCCATTGGCAGATGAGGAAAATTTTGCATGGCCTAGATGATTTCTTTAAAATTTTAACATTTATTTGTTTCTGTGTAGAGTGTGTAGTAAAATTGTTGTAGACCGAAGTCTCTGCCCTTTCAACATTGCACTGTTTCCATAATATTTATTTTCTATCTAAAGTTCACTTTTAATAATATAATCAAAGTTAATTTTATCACAAATCTTCATTTTTTCCCTTCATTTTAAAAGCCTTTTCAAAGATTGCTAGAATTGATTCTTTTAAGGATCATTTTGACAAATCACAATTCAAAATTACAATACAGTTTTAATCACTTTTCAACAACTCTTCAGGTTATGAACAGAATAAGAGAGCATGAAATCTTCATTAACATGCTGATAAAACCAAGATATAGATGTTAGCCAAAGATATTGGCTCTCACATATCATTTATATACAATAGTTTATGAAGGAGATGGTGGTAATTTATTCTAGAGCAGGGGTTGTCAAATTATAAGCTCACAGGCTAAATTTTGCCTTTTTCCTCTTTTTGTAAATAGTTTTATTAGAACATATCCACGCTCATTATTTCAGTATTGTCTGGCTGCTTTTGCTCAATGAAGGTATAATTGAGTAGTGGCAGACAAAGACTGTATGTGCCCCCACAAATTTGAAATCTTTACTATCCAATCCTTTACAGAAAAACAATTGTCAACTCTTGGTCTCTAATATTATCAGGGAAGGCGAAGACAAATAGATGAGCAGATTATAGTATTGGAAACAGAGCAGGAAGAATTCGAGTGTGTTCTAGGAACACAGGAAGGCCATAAATGGACCCAAATTCTATTACTTTTTATTTCTTACTTTGTAGCACATTTGTACCTATGCTTTTTATTTGGACATTAATTTACTCATTCAATGAATATTTTTTAAGTTTCCACTCTGTGCCAGACACTGTTAGTTGCTTCAAACACACAAAAATCATAATAATGAAAAACAAGTAAACAATTACAACACAGAATAGTAAGTGCTAACTAAAAATGAGGTGGGAAAGGATGTAATTGAGGCAAAGAGGAGGCAATAAACTTTTGTTTCACAACCCATTCAATATTTATCTGATATTTCATGTAACCCTCCACAAATTGTGCCTGAACCACATCTTCCTTGGTTGGTCATGTCTCCCCTACTTTGATCGCTAAGATCCATCATTATAATAGTAATAATCAGCATCAAAGCAGCTCATTGAGCATTTACCGTGTGTTAGATACAGCCAGGTACTTTTCAAACAATGTCTCATTTAATCATCACAACATTGTGATATAGATTCTATTATTATACCCATTTGTGAAATAGAAAATTGAGGATCAGATAAGTGAAGGCCTTTGCCAAAGGTCTCATATGTGCTCCACGAAGTAGCACTCAGGGCATTTACTATTTTCTTCCTCCACTGCTCTGGCTTGGTGTCAATGTCTAATGTTATCATTGCTGCTTGATAGCATCACCTACTGAAGGCACCAATACCAACCAATGTCTATGCCAAAGTCTTATGTCCAGAAAATTAGCTTTCAAGTCCAGGGTATTGGTTCTTGAAGCTTTCAGAATTGTTTCTCATAGATGCTAAATATCTGGGGAAAATTAATATATTTCGTAAAAGGGTTCTTTGTAGTTTTTACTTCTGCTTATATTAGAGTTACTGTGCTTGGGTTTGGTACTGAATTATCTAAGTTTGATTTTCAGCCCTGAAACTTAAGTGCTGTGTGATCCTGGCAAAATTGCCTAAGTTAGAGCAGGGATAATAGTATGTAATTTAAGTGTTTGTTATAAAGCAGCCCAGCATTTGGTTCGTAGTGCAGGTTTAATAATGTTAGTATGACTAAGAAAACTGGCTTCTTTTTCTGACTATCAAACAGGCTTTATCTATCAACCTCTTGCCTCTTTAGGGGTACTTTCTATCTGTTTATTTCAGCTTACCTTTATTGATCTTATTCACTCTAATTGCTACCGTCATGCTCCTTTCCATTACAGACATTTTGATCATGCTGTCTGGAAAGTTTCTTTTCCTCTTTGTCTAGCCAATTCCCATTTGTTCTTTAAACTCCATAAGGGCAAGGACTCTATCTGGATTTTGTTTACCATTTTACACCTAGAGCTTATATGGCAGTTGATGTACAGTAGACACTCACTAATGTTTGTTGCATGAATACCAACCTGAGTCTAGAATTTCACTTTATTCACTTATTCCTCAGTACAGTAATTCATGCCCTGAGGATAGTCTTTTTTTTTTCTGTCTAGTCACTGGTTCCAAACATTTTTTTTTTTTTTGACAAATGCTCACCAAATAAATACTATATGTTAGGTTCTGTGCTAGAGTCTCAGAAAATAACTTTGAAAAATACAAACTTTCTTCTGTTAAGAAGCTTTTTGGTCATTGGAAGACAGAGGCATTCTAAGAGAGAAATTATAATGCGGAATGATGTAGTATACTTGAGGCCTATTATTAATTCATTGGCACCATGGACCCATGGAAATTGAGAATATAAATTTATTTTGGAAAGAACAGGAAGAATTCACAGATGAAGTAATACGTAAACTGAGTCAAAAATAGTAGCATTTTTCCAAATAGACAAGTAGGGGTAAAGCGTCTGGTGGAAAGAATTCCACGACAAAAGTATGAAAGCTTTTTCTTCTTTTGTTGATCATTATGTTTACAAACCATTTTCTTTATTACCCTTTTGACATTAGATTAACATTTCATCTCTAATAGCTACAATACTGGTCTGTTTACCATTTTACAGTGTCTATACATTACATATGTCATTTGTTATTGTTCTAAATTTTTTCCCCCTGCCCTGGATTTCCATTGCATATACTGACTCAGTTCACTTTTTGGTTCATCTTTGCAATGTGTATTTTTCTTTAATTTTTATGTGGATGAGGTATACATTCTTAATGGTGACTTCCCTTCTAGTGCTCACTGTATTTAACACTGTACCTGGACCCTGGATTCGAGATGCTCAACTGAATTGGTGGGAGTCCAGCATTGAGTGGTATGTGATGTAAGTTCAAGAAAGTGGTGGAAGGATATTAGAAGAATTTTAGTTCCGGCAAATCTTGATAAGCCACCACAAATAGAAGCATAGTGGGGAGACTCGGCAGGACCATTGAAAAGGCAAGCATAGCGACTAGGTAGTTTTGTGGGTCCGCCTATTTTCTCTGCGCCTGTGGCTCCAAATCTGTTAAATAAAGCCAAACGACTAGAGCGCCCCATTCTGATCCTTCTGAATCAGAGGCTGTTGTATGCTCCCACAGCAGGCTAAGTCCCAGGTGAGCGAGAAGCCCACCCTGAAAGGCCGGAAGGAGAGGGGCGGGGCCTTCAGGCTTGCTGCTGGGCCCGAAAGGGCTGGGGGAAGGGAGAGTGGGACTGACAGTTTCTGGGGAAAAGCAAAGGGCGGGCGCAAGGCTGCCTCCTAAGGCTCTCCTTACTTGAAATTCCTTCCGCTTTGCTGAGCTGGGAGTGGCGACCTCCAGCACAGGTGGGTTCCACCCCATGGATCGGGGAAAGGGTGTCCTGGGTGGGTGCGATGGATGGGGTTTGCCCAGGCGCTTGCTTTCAGGCCTGGCGCAGTGGGGGTAGAGGTTCCCACCCCGGCAGCTCGGCCCCTAGGCGGTGGTACTCACCTTAACCCTGGCACAGGAAAAGACCACTCGTGCCTTGCTGCAGGGTTGTCGTCATGATTTGTGCCAGCTGCGCGACAGAGTCTGCCGCGAGATCACCGCGGGGCCAGATGGGCCTAGCGCTTAAAAAGAGCTGGAAGACCTGGAGCAAGCTCCCGTTGGGACTGACACCCAGTATACATTGTTTTAATCTTGGTCGGACTTCCCAGTCCTGGGTCTGTCACTGACTTGGTGTCTAGCTTTCAACGAGTCCCGTACCCTCTCATATTTCACTTTGCTTGGCGGTGAAATGGACGGTGGAACTCGGCTTGGCTGTCTGCAAGACCTTGCAGCATTTACTTTCTTTCACTCTAATATCCACTAATCTTCTCTGCCCAGCTTTACCCTTTGTCTGCCCCTTTGTCTGAGCAAGGATGCCTAGCAAGAATCGGGAGTGGCAGGGCAGGGCATTGCGGAAGCTATGGGAGGAAATTCTTTGTTCTGAAAAGAACTCTTAAAAAGTCTTTTTAATACTATGGATTGCCCCCAAAGTTGGAAAGCAGAATCATTCACTGCTTACTTAAATGCCAACTCTGAAGAATGCTCTTGTGGATGCTTTACTTTTATCATTCTAACCAGATGATTGCTTGACCAAAATGTTTAATGTTAAATGAACGTAATAAACTGCTTAGCAAGTCTCATCATAAAAGACTTCAGTGATTTAACTGTATATACCCAAATGCAGAAAGAAAACGCTTGACCTCTCATTCTTAGGATCATTTCCATAATCCATTACTATACACCAGTTTGCAGAGTTGCTTCTTAGCTTGGTATATCCCTTTTAGTTTATTTTCCTTAAACTTAACTATAAAGGCAAAGATTTATAAACACTATGGACCAATACTGTGGTGTCATTCTGATTTCTCCACATTAAGGAACTAATGATAATGATAATGACAACCATATATTGTACAGAACACTGTAATCTTCACAAGATGAAAGGTGAATATATTTACTTATCATTATACCTCAAGAAGTAATACTTTATGATGAACGGAATGGTCCCTCAGTTGGCTGAGTCCGGAGGCATTTCTCAGGTGCCCCGCCTCATTCTTTATTTATGGGAAGTGTGGACAGGAATGGATCGCTTCCTTGTTTTGGCATCTGTAGTAGGAACCACAAGCAGTTGTGTATATCTGCTTGTCAACCCTAGGGACAGCAGCAAAATATCCAAACCGATCGCTCTGTGGCTTAGTGTTTCTGGCAGCTGTGTTTTCTGCCTGCAGGAAGAGACAGGGGGGCCCTGGATTAATAAACCTCTTTGGTAAAAAAGATTCTCCTGCCTGGAGCCAAAGTGAACATACATGCACCAGCTGGTCACCTTTGTGACCCTCTTTCGACCACGCCGAATGCCCCCCGTGCTCACACGGGCTGTACACGCACCTGCCATTGACCTCACGTCAAGAATGTACACAGTAAGAGGCTCTTGGTTGGCAAAACCCCGTCTGTGCCACACCCGCAGGGTCTAGGCCAGGCGCCGCTGAGATGAAGGTGGGTGCTCTTCAGGGCATGGAAGCTGATGATTTCCCAAAGGGCTGATAAAGTGAGGGCGACATTGTAACAGACGTCTGCTGAGCCAGCCCTGAGGGTGAGTTTAGGACTGGCTGTCTGGCGGGACCTGCTGAATGCTTTGGTCATATTTTCACTCTGTTCATTCATTCTTTCACTCCAGACACAATCAATGAACGCTTACTCCGTGCCAGGATGCTGATCTACTCACTGACAGTAGCAGCGCAGGGGGACAGTAAGTTTGGGAGGACAACAGGAATCTGACTTTAAGCATGCCAAGTCTGAGGCATCCTCCCTCTTCCCTGTTCCCCGTATCTAATCAGTCCACAGTCGCATCGCTTCTGCATCCCGAATAGTTTCCAAACCCACCCACTTCTGTTTGCCCCCCTCCCACTGCTACTCCAAATTTCAGGCCCGAAATTCTTTTCTAATAGATGTTGTACGTCTTTATATAAAAGGCCCGAACCATTGCTTGACCCTCGGCCCTCATGGGAAAACCACCGCTCCCACCATCACCACAGCAGCAGCAGCAACAGCACACAGCAGCCTAACGAGCTCTGTGTGATCCTAATAAACTGTCCAGAGATGAGTGTTTTCCTCTGCTTTCCAGGGCGTTTTTAAAATTTTGTATGGAGACATAACTTACATGCCATAAAACTGACTCATTGTAAGTGTACGCTTCAAGGATTTTTAGTAAATTTATTGAGTGGTGCAACCATCACTACAATTCAGTTTTATAATTTCAGATTTCCATCACCTCAATGACATCTCTCTCTTACCCATTGGCAGTTAATCCCTGTCACCAACCCTGGCTCCTGACTACAACTAATCTGCTTTCTGTGCCTATGGATTTGCCCATTCTGGACATTTCCTAAAAATGGAATCATACACTATGTGGTCTTTTGTGACTTGCTTCTTTTACTTATCATGATGTTTTCAAGGTTCCTCCATGTCGTAGTATGTATCAGGACCTCTTACTTTTGACATGTGAATAATGTTCCACTGTATGTATATACTACCACATTTTGTTTATTCATTCATCAGTTGATGGTTATGTGTTTTCCATCTTTTGGCTACTGTGATTAGTAGTGCTATGAACACTGGTAGGCAAGTTTTTGTTTGCATACCTATTTTCATTTCTTTTGATTATATACCCAGGAGTTGAATTGCTGGGTCATATTGTAACTATATGTTTAATCTTTTCTGAAATTGTTTTCCAAAGGGGCTGTACAGTTTTAAACTTATATTTACATGTACCAACAGAAATATCTGAAAGTTCTTATTTCTCCACATCCTCACCAAACCTTGTTATTTTTCCTTTTATAAAAAAATTATACCTATCCTTGTGAATGTGAAGTAATATCTCATTATGGTTTGAATTTGCATTTCTCTAATTATTATATTGAACATGTCTTCATCAGCTTGTTGGGCATTTGTATATGTTTATTAGATGTGTATTAAACATTTTGCTGATTTTTTAATTAGATTGTTTTGCTTTTTATAATTAAAATGTAAGAGTTCTTTATATACTTTGGATATAAGTCTTTTATCAGGTATATGATTTTAAAATACTGTTCCCAGTCTGTGGCTTGTCTTTTAATTATTTTTTTATTGAAATAATATTGTTTTTTAATATTATTTAAGTTTCAGGTGTATAATATTGTAATTCAATATCTGTATACACTATAGCATGCTCACCTCCAAAGTCTAGTTTGTATCTGTCACCATACATTTTACCCCCTATACACATTTTGCCTTCCCACCACTTTCCTTCCCCAGTGGTAACCACCATTCTGTTATCTGTATTGGTGAGTTTGTTGTTTTGTTTTTTTTTTTCTTTTTGTTTTATATTCCACACATTTGACTTTTAGCCTTCATCTTGTTAATGTGATGTATTGCGTTGATTGATTTATGGGTGTTGAAACTT
The DNA here is from genome assembly GCA_030015415.1 of Cynopterus sphinx. NCBI lineage: Eukaryota > Metazoa > Chordata > Mammalia > Chiroptera > Pteropodidae > Cynopterus > Cynopterus sphinx. The sequence goes on from CM057388.1 coordinate 81,518,800, forward strand.
CCTTGCAGCTCTGAAATAACTTCCATTTGATTATGGTGTATGATCCTTTTAATGTGTTGTTGTATTGGTTTGCTAATATTTTGTTGAAGATTTTTGTATCTATGTTCAGCAGAGATATTGTCCTGTAATTTTTTTTACATGTTGTCCTTGTTTGATTTTGGTGTTGTAATTATATTGGCCTCATAAAATGAGTTAGGTAGTGTTTCCTCCTCTTCAATTTTTAAAGAAGAGTTTGAGAATAGATATGAGGTCATCTTTGAATGTTTGGTAGAATTCATCAGTGGAAACATCTGGTCATTGACTTTTGTTTTTTGGGAGGTTTTTTATTACTGTTTCAGTGTCCTTACTAGTGTTCAGTCTATTCAGGTTTTCTATTTCTTCATTATTCAGTCTAAGATATTTGAATAGTTCTAAGAATTTATCCATTTCTTCTATGTTGTCCAATTTGTTGGCATATAGCCTTTCATAGTATTCACTTATGATTTTCTTTATTTCTGTGGTATGTGTTATAACTTGTCTTTCTTTTCTGATTTTATTTGACTCTTCTCTTTTTTCTTAGTGAGTCTAGCTTATCAATTTCATTTATTTTTCTCACAAAACAAGCTCTTAATTTCATTAATCTTTTTATTGTCATTTTAGTCTCTATTTTATTTATTTATGCTTTGATTTTTATTATTTACTTCCTTACATTTACTTTGGTAAATGAAGTTTGGTGTTTTTTTTAGTTTCTTAAAATGTAAGGTTACATTGTTTATTGGAGATTTTTCTTCTTTCTTGGGATAAGTCTGTATTGCTATAAACTTCCATCTTAGTACTGCTTTTACTGCGTTCCATAGATTTTGGTATATCATATTTTCATTTGTCTACATGGATTTTTTTTCTTTCTCATTTGATTTATTCATTGATTTGATTACTGTTCAGTAGCATATCATTTTGTCTCCACATAGTTGTCATTTTTTCAGATTTTTTGTAATTTATTTCTAGTTTCATACTGTTGTAGTCAGAAAAGTTGTTTGATATGGTTTCAATCTTGTTACATTTATTGAGACTTGTTTTGTTTCCTAATATATGGTCTATCCTCAAGAATGTTACTCCTGCTTTTGGATGGAACATTCTATTAGTTCTAATAGTGTGTGTGTGTGTGTGTGTGTGTGTGTGTATGTGTGTGTGTGTGTGACTTAGGATTTTCTTATGATGGATTTTGTCAAAGACCACTTTTTTTTTTCCCAATCAGATACCATTTTCATCTTTTTTTTTTTGCCTAATTCCTGTTTAAAATCTCTAGTACAGCGTTGAGTAGAAGTGGCGAGAGTAAACATACTTGTGTTGTTCTTGATTTAGAGGAAAGCAGTCAGTCTTTTACCATTAAGTTTGGTGTTAGCTGTGTCTTTTTTGTACATGTTCTTTAGATCAGGATGAGGAACTTCCTTTTTTGCTAGTTGGTGGAGGGTTTTTTTAAACCATGAATGGGTGTTGGATTTTGTCAGATGCTTTTTCTGCATCTATTGAAGTGATCCTGTGTTTTTTGTCTTTTATTCTACACCATGTATTATTAACTAAGGTAATACAGTATATTACATTAATTGATTTTTGGTTGCTTAAAACAACCTTGCATACCTAGGACAAACTCCTCTTGGTCATGGTGTATAATCTTTTTATATATATATATATATTTGAGAGTTCAGTTTGCTAACATTTTGTTGAGGATTTTTGCATCTATATTCATTAGGGACATTGGACTGTAGTGCAATTTCTTTTCTTATGATGTATTTGTCCGGTTTGATTTAAAATACTAGTCTCATAGAATGAGTTGGGAAGTTTTTGTTGTTGTCATTGTTGTTGTTGGATGTGTATATGTTCATAATTGTTATGTCTTTCTGATGAATTTACCCTTCCATCATTATAAAATGTCCTTTTTCTCTTGTAACATTTTCTTCTTAAAGTCTGTTTTGTCTGATGTTATATATAAATCTAGCCATTCAAACTCTTTTATGTTTGCTGTTTGTATTTTCCAGTTTTTTTATCATCTTTTATTTTTTTAACTTATAAATCTTTACATGTAAAGTGTATCTAATATAGAAGATATGCTTGGAGTCTGTTGTTTTATCCATTCTCACAGTCTTTGTCTTTTGACTGGACTGTTTAATCTATTTATATTTATTGTAATTTAAATTACTGTGATTTAATTTATTGATTGGACTTTATTTTTTTTGCTATAATTTTGGAGTTATTTTTATTGTTTTCAGAATTACAATATGTATGTCAACTTAATATTATTTGCTTTAGATTAATAATAATTTAATTCCAGTAACACAGGGAAGCTTTGCTCTCCCATCCTTTGTCCTATTAATGTAACGTGTTTTGCATTTTAATATATTAGAAGCCCAAAATATAGTTTTTAAATTATTGTTTTATGTACATTTCTTTAAAGGAAAATAAGAAAAATATGTGTACTCTTTTTTATTTTTACCTGTGTAAATACCTTTACTGGTGCTTTTTATTTTTTCATGTGGATTAAAGTCACCATCTGGTATCATTTCTTTTTAGCCAAAAGACTTCTTTTAGTATTTTTGGTAAGGTATATCTGATAGCAATGAATTCTTTGTCTTGGCATTTTGCAGAATTTCTTATATTTTTCCTTTATTTTAAATGATAGTTTTGCAGGATGTGTAATTCTTAGCTGACAGATTTTTTTCTTTTAGCATATTGCATGTGCCATTTCACTGCCTTCTGTCTTCCCCTGCAGTATGTGACCTCTGATGCCTCTACTTAAGTTTTTTGTTGTTATTTTTACTTTAAAGACTAACTTTCTTGGGTTCATTGCTAGGTGCTCCGATATATCTTAGTGGTCAGCCAAAAATTATTCATATGTTGTATTTAAACATCTCTGTGTGAGTGAAGGTATCCACATGTGGGTTGAGGAATATTCAAGCTTCAGGCAGCTTTCACTTTGGCAGCTTTCACTTTCTACCTGCACATGACCTCATGTTTAGTCAAAGACTAGAAAGTTTCTCCTGAGCATAAGCACAGCCTCGCAGACTCCCAGGAATATGTTGGACCTTACCAAAGCCCATATGACTATCTTATTCCCTAACTCTCCCTATTAAATTTTTGCAATCTCTGGGAGCTGCAATGTTGGTCTTCTCTAGTTGTTTGCCTCCAACAATGTGACTGTTTTTGACAGTGCCCTGCACATGTTTTTCTTTTCCCATCCTCAGAGCTCTGAATCAGGTCAGTCCCCTCTGTGGTCACTCCTCATAGCTACCATGGCATGGAGCTGGGGTAGGAAAAAGTAGTGTGAGAGTGGCCCCATATTAAAATGCCACAGGCAACACTATTCTTACTGAAGTTCAATAGTTTTTCTAAACTAAGCACTTCTCATTTTTTTTTTTGTACACCGTGGTCAATGTCCAGGGAATGAAGTGATTGTTTTTAATATTTTTTCTAGTTTTATTTTGTTTTGGGAGAGAATATTTCCAAAGATCCTCACTCCACCATTCTGAAAGTCCCTTTATAGCACCAATACCTCCTGCCTGCTCATCTGAAATAGCCATTTAATTTCTTCCATTCATGCCCCCATTTTTAAGGACCTCAAGGCAAGTTATTCAAGGCTTTGAATTTTATGGTCCCTACCTACCTCTCCAACTGTATTTAGTTTATCTTCTACACTCACTCTGTGACCCACCCATTTAAAATACTTACATATCCTTCAAACTGATCTGCTTCATTATGTCTCATGCTAGTTCTTTAGCCCCATATGCTCTTTTCTTTCTCTTCTTCCATTTATTTTCAGATCAGATTTTATCTCCTCTGAGAAGTCTCAAAACCCCTAGAACTCCCTCAGCCTGTGCTCTCATAACATCCATCATTGAGGCAGTGGGGCAGGATACATGGGGCCAATTATGTAAAGCCCCGAGTGCCATTGTAAATAAATGACTCAATCTTTTTGTCTGTCCTCAAGAAGCTCTCACAAACCGGATGATAAAAATAAACAGGCAATTATTATACGTGTTGTAAGTGCACTAATAAGAGTATGCACAACAACTGTGAAAACCCTGAGTAGACAGCTAACTAACTCTTCCTAGGGGAGTTAGAAAGATTTTACAAAGAAGGTGACATTAGAGCTAGGTCTCAAGCAGGAGAGTGACATGATGAAAGTGTGTTAAGAAGATTAATCTGGCAATAGTATGGAAAGCGGATTGGAATATGGATGGACTGGAGGCAAAGAAATCATCTAGTCTATGGCAGTAGTCCAGGTATGAGGTGATGAAGGCATCTATAGGAATAGAAAGAGGACAAATCTGAGAGACATTTGGAAGGAAAAATTGACAGGAGCTTAATGGACTCTTGGCTTTAAGCCTTTCAAGAGGTAATGCTTCTTCCATGAAAAGATTCAGATTGACCTATTATGTAATTGCCTACTCTGACTAGAATTTCTAGCTATGGCTGGTCTCCAAAATTTGTTATTGTGCTTGATACTTGTTGGACCTTAATTTACATTAACATGGCTTTAGACTCTTAAGGTTGGGAAGCTCTCAAAAACATAATTTTGACTATGAAACAGCAAATTATTCTATTAAAGGAAAATGAGGGAAACCATGGGGCAGCATAGGAAGGTTTACAATGATCTCATAGTTCCTTTTTTAAAAGGATACTATATGAAAGATGGAAAGGATGGATATACCAGGTGGCATGTGCCTGAAGAATTAGTACTGAGAAAAATAAGGCCCAGAATTATCTCAGGCTTATAGAAATACATATTTAAAAAGACAGCAAGAACAATATTTTAACTATGTTCTCAGTAATAAAAGTACATGTGTCCATGCATGGATAAGTTATAGCTCAGATAATATTTTTAAACTACTCTCAATGATCGAAGGAATTAAAAAGATGAAGTACTGCCATTTATGACAACAGGGATGGATTTTGAGGGTATTATGATAAGTGAAATAAGTCAGACAGAAAAGGACAAAAATCATGATTTCACTCATATATGGAATACACAATAAACAAAAAAGAAACAAACAAAATAAAATAAAGACAAATTCATAATCTGATATGGACAACAGATTGTGGTTACCAGATGGGAAGAGGGGTGTAAGAGGGTGAAATGGATAAAGGGAGTCAAACATATGGTGATGGATGGAACCTAGACTTTTATATAGTGTACATGAATGTCAAATTATAAAGTTTTACACCTGAAACATTTAATGTTATAAACCAATGGTGCCTCAATAATTTTTTTTAAAAAAAGAAAAAAAAAGAAATGTCTTTAGGTTAGCCTTACCTTGATTGGTAGTTTCTCTTGATGTAAAAATTCTTAGTTACCAATAAAGTATAGAAATTTTAAAGCAAAAAAAAAAAAAAAAAGACTGGACTCATGTAAATATATTACCGCTTCTAACAAAAAAAAGAAGTTTTCAATTAAGTGAGAACTTAGAAAATTACAAAGTTATCAATAAAGACATTCCACACAAATCTAATTTTTATTTCTGACAAGATCAATAGAGGTAGTTTATGGAAATATGGGATAGATAACACATATGTTGAATGACTGAATGAATGAAATTTCAGTGAGATTTTTTTTAAGTTTCTTAGGGTAATGTTGGTTAATACAATTATATAATTTTCAGGTGTATTATAATTTGACATCTATATATTCTATTGTGTGATTACCGCCCAGAATCCAGTTTCCTTCAGCTACCATATATTTGGTCCCCTTTACCCACTTCATCCTTCCCCAACCCCGTATATTTGACCCCCTTTACCATGTCTACTTCTTCCCTCCTTCCCTATCCTCTACCCTCTGGTAACCACTAGTCTATAGTCCGTGTCCATGAGTCTCTGTTTCTCCTGTTCATTTGGTGCTTTTAGGTTTATATCCCACATATAAGTGATATCATGTGATTTTCAACTTTTCCTGTCTGGCTTATTTCGCTTAGCATGATTATCTTGAGGTCCATCCAGGTTGTTGCAATGGCAGTATTTCATTTCTCAAAGGAATTATTTTTGAAGGCTTGTTTCAAACTCTACTGTTGGCTTGACCCAGTCAATGTTTTTGTTACCTACGTAAAGATTTAGAGCAGACATTTTACCAGATTTAAAGAAGCTATTAAGCTAGAACAAAAGTAATTCAATCCAATTCCCACAAACATCTATGGAATTCTACTATGTACTAGTAACCCTGCTAGATATTAGGGTACAAAAATGAATGAGACACAGGTCTTCCTATTGAGGAGGATCCAAGCATCACTAGGGGGAAAGACATAAAAACATATAATTTCAGCAAAATGTATTAAGAAAGAAGACAGAGACATAAACAGAGTATTATGAGAGAACAAAAGAAAGCTCTTAGTTCTTTCTTAGAGTTTAGGGAAGAATTCTTACATGAGATGATATCTCCACTGATTTTTATTATTATTATTATTATTATTATTATTATTATTAAGTTTATTGGGGTAAATTGGTTAATACAATTATATAATTTCTGGTACACACTATAATTCTACATCTATATGTTCTATTGTGTGTTTACCACTCAAAGGCCAGTTTCCTTCAGCTACCATATATTTGATCCCCTTTACTCTGTCTACCTCCCCGCTCCTCTCACACTCCCTACCCCACTAGTAACCACTAGACTGTAGTCCATGTCCATGAGTCTCTGTTTGTTTGTCCTGCTTATTTGTTGCTTTTAGGTTTATATTCCACATATAAGTGATATGTGATTTTCAACTTTTTCTGTCTGGCTTATTTCACTTAGCATGATTCTCTCGAGGTCAATGCACATTGTCACAAATGGTAGTGTTTCATCTCTTCTTAAGGCTGAGTAATATGTCATTGTATATATGCACCACAGCTTCTTTATCCAATCATCTATCATAGGACAATTCGGTTGCTTCCATGTCCTGGCCGCTGTGAATAATGCTTCTGTGAACATCGGTGTGCAAATATCTTTTCAGATATGGGTTTTCAAGTCCAAAGCAACTTGTGCTTAGTTTTTCAGAATTTTTTTGTTTAATTCTCTGTAGTTGATATAATTAAATCTTTTCTTTTACATAGTTTTTCTTTCTGTAATATTTCATTAGCCTTATAAAAGTTTTTTTACATTGATGTTAACTCTCTCTTCTTATTGTTGAATTTTCTAGGATGTGGTGCCACAGGTTGTCCTACCTACAAAGCAGGATCTGGGACCTGCTGAGGGGAAGAGTCATAGATTGGGCTCTTCAACAGCCCAACTTCAAAAGCTTATTTCCTTTAACTATCCATTGGAACCATAAGGATAAAGACAAAAGGAACTACACATAAACACTATACTCTAGGTGGTAAAGTTGTTTGCTACACAAATACAGATTTACAGTTCTGAAACTGCAAAATGTATGTACTTGGATTGAAGACATAGAGCATGGCAAATGGTAGGAGTCAGATTTCTCACCATTAGAGAGTATGGTTACAGACAAGCATAGGATGAAAGACAACAGTGAATTGTGATACTTGATTAGAGTTGGAAATATCAGTATAAACTCATATTTAGCTCAACATAGATGTTTTTACATAAACACTAGTATATTTCCTAGCTCTGTCCACTGAAAGGGACTAGAAGCAATGACACCCCAGTAGCATTGAACATCCCCAAATCTTTGTTTCTAAAACTATACTATTCTTCAATAAAAGGAACCAATGGCTCCTTGGAGAAATGGCTTATTCTAGGGCTAGGATAGAAAAAAATATAAGATGAATCTGGAGAATCTTAAAGTGCCAAAAAAGTAAGGAAATGCTTAAGAAAAAAGATGAGGCACACAGGAGCACAGGAGGGACACAGGAGCTAACTAAAAGAGTAATCGATCACCAAAGCCAGAACAATCTGAGCAAGAAAACAAATAATGTATTAGATTATAATCCAAAGTATAAAATAAATATCCTGAATCCATGCTTATATGAATAAATGATAGAATGAATGAATAAAAGGGGAGAATAAAATTCTCCCACGTAGAAGAATTCCAAATGATTTATACAGATATTCTCCTTCCCCCACTATAGAGGTGAATCTTAATTCTCCAGACCTAGAATATAGGCTTCACTAAGTGATTTGATGCCAAAGAACAAAATAGGAAACAACTGGGGGTAAATTTAAGTAGAGAAACTTAGCAAACACTATGTTGACCAGGTGTTCAAGGTTAACATTATCAGTGATAAGTCATATTGATAGCATCTACCATTGATATGATGTGGTGAATAGGACACCTCACTTCTGTGGCCATCTTCCCCAGAATCTATAACCCCACTTTATTCATAAGAAAAGCATAAGACAAACCCAAATTTGGGGGACAGTCTAACAAAATGCCTGACCAGTACCTCTTCAAAACTATCAAGATCATCAAAACAAGGAAAGTCATAGCCCAGAGGAGTCTAAGGAAACATGATGAGTAAATGTAATATGAGTCCTACATGGGATCCTGGAATAGAAAAAAAAGACATTAGGAGAAAACTAATAAAATTCAAATAAAGTATGGGATTTAGTTAATAATATATCAATGTTCATTCATTAATTGGTGACATACATACCATACTAATGTAAGATATTAATAATAGGGGAAACTGGGTGAGGTCTATATGGGAACTTTGTGTCTGCAACTTTTCTGTAAATCTAAACTCATTCTAAAATTTCAAACAAGTTTATTAAGAGAGAGGGAATTGGCTTCTGGTCAAGATGGCAAAGTGGGAAAACACTGTGTTTGCCTCCTCCCACAACCACAACGAAGTTACAACTAAACTACAGAACAGCCATCACTGAGAATCTTCTGAAGTCTAGCTGAACAGAAGTCCTACTACTGAAGACATACAGAAGAGGCCACCTCGAGACTAACGGGCGGAGCTGCAGAAAAGTCTGTTCACACACTGGCATGTGGTAGTTAAAAATTTAGAGAGATATCTCAGCAGTGGAGGCTACCCCAGAGAAGCAAGGGCTTCCAGTCCCACACTAGGCTCCCCAGGGAGGAAACCTGGGTGTCCATCAGTGAATGGTTGTATAGAGAATAGGTGACACATATATACAATGGAATATTACTCAGCCATAAAAAAAATGAATAAAATCTTACCATCTGCAACAACATGGATGGACCTGGAGGGTATTGTGCTGAGTGGAGTAAGTCAGACAGAGAATGACAAATGCCATATAATTTCATTTACATGTGGAAGCTAAAGAACAAAATAAGAAGACAAAACTAATTCATAGATAGAACATTTTGATGGTTGCCCAATGGGCAGGGGATTGGGAGGGTTAAAAGGGGGACAGGATTAAGAAATACAAATTGATAGGTACAAAAAAGCTATGGGGATATAAAGTACAGCATAAGGAATACAGTCAACAGTATTGTAATAAATCTGTGTGGTGTTAGATGGGTACTAGATATATCAGGGTGATCACTTTGTGAGTTATATAGATGTCTAATCATTATGTTGTACACCTGAAACTAATATATGCCAACTATAATTAAAAATAAATTATTAAAAACTGGAAAATCTAAAAAGAAAAATAAAAAAGGGGGAGTGAAGGGGGATAGGAGATTGAAATTTCCAGGTATAAAATAAGTCATGGGGATATGGTGTACAAAAAAAGGAGAGGGAATTGGAGAAGGATGCAGAAACAAAGCCATAAGTTTCAATATGAAAGGGAATATAAATGAGGAGTGTGGTAGTGGGAGGGGTTTATAGAGTTAAGGAGAATATTGTTTTAAGATGGAAGATGTTATAACATGTTTACTGATGAGAAGAGTCCAGTAGGAAGGAAAAATTTGATGATGCAAAAAGATAGAACGAATTCAGAATTGTAGTACCTGAGTAAGAGAGAAGAGAGGAAGTCTAACTCAGAAATGGAAGCATTGGCCTTGGTTAAATACACAGATATTTCAACCACAGTAAGAGGAAGGAAGGCAGATATATGAGCATAGATGCAGGTAAGAGGGTGGGTGTGGAGCATGAGTTTGTAGAGATTCTTTTCTAATTGTTTCCGTATTCTTTTTGAAGGAATGACCAAAGTCATCAGATGAAAGTGGGAAGGAAGGGGTGGTGTTGGCAGCGTGAAATAGTCTTCTTGGAGAGTGAGTGAATGATTTTACTAGGAAATTATGCAAGGAATGTTTGGCAGTGTTGAATTCTCATTTGCAGTTTTTGGTGATAATTTTAAAATGAGAGTGGCCAATGTAGTTTCATTTTTTTTCTCTAGTAATGTCCAACTGCTTGGCTGCAGGTACAGAAGAGGTGGGGACTTGAGTTTATCAGGGTTGCGGCATTGTCAGGGAAGTATGACAGAGAGACAGAGAGGGATGAGGGAGTTAAGGATGTTGATTACTTTAATCAGTTCCGTTTAATCAGTTGCAAGGAATTGATTAAAATGATGGACCATGGAAGCTGGACTCTATAAGGAGGGAAGTAAAGACATTGAAGAAGATAATATGATGGGTAATTAAAGGAGTTTATGACCAATAGATTGAAGTTTCTGTGGAACCGAATGATTATTGTAGTGAAGAGTGCCCAAATAAATGAGCTGGAAAGGAACAAGAGATATAGAGTGTTTAAATGAAAATGATGAAGGTATTGGAATTAGTGGTAATAAAGTTGTCAAAAATGATGACAGGAGAAGGGATCACAGGGGTGACAGTGGCAGACAGTACACTGAACTGATCTTCACTTATTCAACAATAGAATTCAGAAAATATTTGATTAGCATAATTAAGAGGGGTAGAGTTATACAGGACAGCATGAGCTCCAAAGGAGGCAACTATTCTACCAGGATTACTATAGCTTTGTCTTTATCTCCAATGATCCAGAAACTAGAGCACTCTTTCTAAAGTACAATCTGATTTTACTACTCTGATTTTCAAAATCTCTTTATAGAGGCCTACTGTTAGAGATGGTAATTGTCTGAATATGGTAGAATTGAAATGGAGAGGTCATATGGATTTCAGAGATATTTAGAGGTAGAATTAACAAACATTGGTGATTGATTAAATGTAGGTTATGAGAAGGATGGGTCGAGTCCCATGTTTCTCTTTTATATCAACATTTTGATAAGACCTAATGAATAAACATTTGGTTACTGTTAATTTTATACAAAGCTGAGAACTTATAGAAAATCAAAAATGGAAGACTCTGCCTTAGTGTAAGATACAGTATCCATGAAACATAAAATGAATAACAAGCATAAATAGCTTATGCCATTTGCAAATGCAAATAAGTTGATACCCACCAAATACTTAATTTCAAAGAAAGTGTAGGGTTATTCAAGGAAGCTTCCTTGAATAAAAGAATTTTTTGCTAGATTTTGAAAGAAAAGATGGTCATTTAATTAGAAGAGCCTGTAATTTCAAGGATAAAAATGGCAAATCTATGTTGCATGGTATTGTTTTAGAACACTTATAAAATGTAAAAACCATTTTTATTTTGCAAGGTATGGAAACACAGGGCATGGGCTATATATGGCTCACAGGCCATAGTTTGTCCAAGCCTGGAGTATCTCAGTGTAATCACTTTTGTCACTCCAAGGGCATGGTTCTCAATAGTTTTAAGTTATGGACCCCATGGAAATTCTGTTGCAAGCTCTGGATACTTTTCGTATAAAAATGGAGGACTGCACGCACGCACACATGCACGCACATACACACTCAAAATTTTACATATCAAGCCATGGATCCTAGGTCATAAACTTTAATTTTAAGTCACCACCATGTCAGTACTTGTTATATCACTCTTTCAATTAATTTCAGTGTCTGAATTTGAAAGCATTCAATTGGGACATGCCCTGAAAGCTTTTATTGAGTGTCATCATAAAGTGACTCAAAGAAGACTAGCCCATGACATGTAACTAGAAGATGATATAGGTACATGGAGGTGATACCCCACAGTTCACTCTTTCTTTCCTGTATAGCCCAACACTGTTAGAAGGGACAGGCATTTTCTGTAGGTCATAGGTTACCATGTAGCTCCTTTCCTGGCTGAGTAGAATTTCATATAATACTCTTCTTAGCAAGTTTATGTGCATATGTCACATTATTCTGTTTCAATACATGTCTCATAGTATTTTTTTGTTGTTGAAAACCTGGGCATTTTAGATAATGTCTTATAGAAACTGACTTCTGACCTGCCCAGGGGTACTGCTGCTATGGTTTTAGGTTTGTTTGTTTGTTTGTTTGTTTGTTTGTTTTTACTGTCTTGCCTGGAGTAATTTTGTGGAATCTGTCTGCCCTGCAGTGTGTAGTCACTGATGTCTCTGCTTGGGTTTTATTTTTACTTTTTTAAAAAAAAATTAACTGTAGCTTCCTAAGTATCACATTGGGGTCAGCATAGTCAGTGTTTTCAACTGGAAACAATTTTGACCTCCCAGGGGGCACTTGGCAATGTCTAGAGACTTTCAGTTGTCCATAGTGTCAAGGTTGAGACTAACCCTGGTAGAGCTTAGTGGCCAACCAACAAACGGTAAGAGGTTATGCTTAAAAACTTTAAGCCTTGCCTCCGGATCTGTGTGTGGTTTGGGGCACACTTTCAAAGTTTAAGCTGTTTATAAGTTTGCCCTGATGTCTCCTCTCTGCTGTTCTTCATTTGTCTCCTTTGTACCTGCACAAGGCATCACATTCTTCCAGGTACATGTATATAACTAGGGCCCTTTCCAATATCTCTCTTGAGTGTGCACACAGCCCCATACATGTGCACAGCCTTACTGAATACGAGGGGGTATGAGGGGGCTTTCCAAGTCTCACTATAGTTGCTTCATTCCCTTGATACCCTTGTTAGATTTTTAGCTGCTCTGCTGGTCTGTGGCTTACTCCAACAAGCATGCCTTTCCTGAATGTTTTCAACACTCAGGAGCATGGAGTTTTTATGTGCTCTGTTCCAAATCAAGTTAGTCCCTTTCAGCAGCAAAGCTGCTGGTTTTCTTGGCTTGCCCCTATACTAATGGAGCTGGTTGGGGAAGTGTAGGGAATAGGAACACCCCAAAGTAAAATGTACAGATTCCCACTGTTCTTACACAAGGATTAGTAGTGTTTGTTTGTTTGTTTGTTTAATAAATTCTTCTTAATTTGCCATATGCCTCTGGTCAATTTCTAGAGTCCTAAAATGGCTGTTTTTTATTTTATCCAGTTTTATCATTGTTATTAAGGGAGAAGATTTGCCAAGCTCCTTACTCTGCCTTTGCAGAAACCTCATTTTCAGTGATCCCCAAGGCTACAATTTGAGAAACACAAGTGTAGTGGGCTTTGGTTGGACAACTTGAGTTCATGTCTTATGTCCACCACCTAATGATTATGTGATCTTATAAAGTTATTCAACATCTCTGAGCTTTAGTTTCCTTGTTCTTAAAGTGAGAATGATAATAACATACAAAGTCGATTTGAGGAGTACATGTACACTTCATTTTTTAAAACTATTGCTTAGTCTTGCAATGTAGATATACCACAGTTTAATCAGCTAGCCTTCTACTGCCCCCACTGAAAGATGTTTAGTCTTATTTTCCAATTTGTTTTGCTATTATACAGTATTATGACTATCCTTCACATGTGTGACAGTTTCTATAAACACTAAGAGATGAATTTTTGAGTCAAGCAATAAATATACATATTTTTGTCATTTTCATAGAAACTTCCAGATGGCTATTCAGTGTGGCTTCACCAGTTTATACTCCTACTACCATTTCCTCGCATCTTTTGAAAATACTTGTTTTAATCAAGCTTTAACTTTTTTCACTCTGATGGATTAAAAAAAAAAAGGTGTCTTAATACCCATTTCTCTGATTACCACTAAGACTGGGGAAGTTCATGTGTTTACTGGTCACTTTTGGTGACTTTTCTATTGATGCTCCTCACTCATTTTTCTATTGAGTTTTATCTTCATAATCACAGGGATTTATCCTATATGCTGTGTATTAATTCTTTTATGTTAAAAATATTTTACCTGTTACTTGTCTTTTAACTTTGTTTTTTATGTTGTTTGCAAAACAGAAGGTTTTTATTTTCATATGTCCAAATTTATCTTTTATGCTTTTTGTGTTGTAGTAAAACCCCCTTTCCTATCTTAAGGTTGTCAACATATAATAGCTTTATTTTGTTATATTTTAATCTATCCATAATTTACTATTTTGAATGATATAAACCAGAATCAATTTTTTTCTGATATTCTTTTATCCAAAACTAGTTAATGAGTAATCCATCTTTTCTCCAAGGTTATGAGATGCCACCTTTAACATGTAGCATATCTCCAGGTATATTTGGGTCTCTTTTGGAGCTCTAATCTATTCTCTTGATCTGTTCATCTAATCTGCATACTTTTAAAATACCATACTTTTAAATACCATACTTTTAAATAACCATACTTTTAAAATAACTATAGCTTTATGTTTTATATCTAGTAAGACAGTCACCCCCATGCCTTTCTTCTTGTTCAAAATTGTTACTTTATTAATTCTGAATATGAATTTTGGAATTAGTCAGTCCAGTATATAAAAATTTCACTGGGATTTGGATCAGAATTATGTGGGATTTTGTGTCTTAATTTGTGGGAGAATTTGTATCTCCTGATTATTGAATCTGCCCATCTGCGAGCATATTTATCCACTCAGGTTTCCTTCAAGTCATTCAGGACAGTTTTATAGATTTTTCTATATAGCAGTCTCCTACATTTTTGTTTATTCCTGGATACTTAATCATTTTTGTTCTTCTTATATATTTGATTTCAGCTTTATTTACCTTTTCTAAATGAGTAACCTGGTGTATAGGAAAGTAATATTTTGGTAACTTTTAATTTTGTTAGAACTTCAAACTAACAGAAAAGTTGCAAGAATAGTACAAGGACCTCCTTGATATCTTCTTTCCACCTGGTAGAACTGCTGATGGAGCTGGTGGTTACTTAAGTATTTAAGATACTTAAATACTTAAGTATGACAATATGAAAAAATACATATATGGAATATGGAGCCAATTTTATTTTTTTTTCCAATGGCTATCTAGTTGTGCCAACACCATTTATTTAAAAGTTCATATTTTCCCCAGTGATAAGTACCAGTTCATTACATACCAAATTTCTATATTCAATCAGGTATATTTTTGGACTATACCAAGTTTTCTGGCTAATGATTTTTTCAAGTTTTCCTTAAAATGTTTTTAAGTTTTTATAAAATATATAATATGAACTAATAAATTAAAAAAAAAGAATCTGAATTTTCCCTAGAACTGTGATATGATAGCACCGTGATGTGTTTTGATTATGTCTGGCTTTGAAACCACTGCTGTTCATCATCTTGCTACAACTCTAAGACTCATCAGCACGGCGCAGGCACTGCCAGTGTAGATTTATGAATCAAGCCAAAGACCATAATGTCTGGATGAGACCACAATCTTTTTCATTTGTGAGTGGACAGAAGACTTGGTCTTCTTTGGGGTACTCTTCCAAAGAACAATTATTCAGCAAAAAAAAAAAAAAAAATGGTTTGCCCCTCTCCAAAATAGGGTATTCTTTTGATTACTTCTCCCTCTTTCCTTTCTTTGGAAACATTTATTTTTTTAACTTTTTTGAAAATTCTACTTTAGTTTTCAAGTTCATTAATCATCACCTTTCATTTCTCTGTTAATATTTGCAGACAAATATGTATGACCCATCTACTTCAATATACCTTAATATCGAAGTTTTTCATCAACCCCTCAAACCCCTTTATTATCATCCAATTACACATCTGCCTACATTCTCTGTCTTGGCAAATGACATCACCATCTATCAAGTTACCTAAATTAAAAACCGAGTCATTCCAGATTTTTGCCTGTTCTTTATCCTCCACATCTAATCAGTTCTAAAATCTTGCCATTTCTACCTCTGTAGTCTCTCTTAGATGTGTCCTCTTTTCTATAACACCCTTCTCAGAGCTTAGGCCCTCAATATTTTCCTCTACTATTTCAGTTATCCAAGTTGTTTTCCACATTTCTTCTTGAATATACCTTTTTGTTTGACAATGGTATTTTTGGTCATACTTTTTTTCTGCCTGGAATGCCTTCTCCTCGCCTCAATCACATTCTGGTCAAACTCCTGATCATTTTTTAAGACTAAGCAAAATCATTTAAATTCACCTCCAAAGCATTTCTTTATACGATACCCCACTAGAATAATTTTCTTTATTTACAGCTCCACTATATCTTGTATACAACTTTATTATAATACCTATCACATTATTTCCTTCATGTCTTCTTACTAGGTTCTGAGCTTCTTTATAACAGAGACTATAACTTATTCACACCTGTATTCACAGGGCCTGATACATATTGGCTTTAATACATGTTGAAAATGTTTAGAAGAAACGTGTAGTGACATTAATATTTCAAAGCACAAAAAGTACAACTGGCTATTAGGGAAAACAATTAGAACATGAGATTTATTTCCTCATGAAAATAAAAGGGCATAAGTAGATTCAGTAATTGTTTCATATATAATTTACTAACATTTTGATATGTTCTCACTTCTCTGCCGACCAAAAGAATTTAACTTTTTTCCTCTTTAGCATTCAAGTGTTTCACTGTCTTAAGTATGAAGAAACAGGTGGCAGGACACTGCTAGTAAATGGATTCTATGCAGCAGAACAGGTATTTCAAAAGGCACCTGAGGAATGTGAACTCCTCAGCAATGTGCCATTGAACTATGAATATGTTGAAAATGTTGGAGAATGTTGCAACCACATGACTGGTGTTGGGCCAATGTTAAATATCTATCCATGTAATAAAAAAGCTCTATTTGATCAGGTGAGTACCAAAGAACTAACCCAGTGTAATATATTTACCAAATATTAGCCATCTCATGTAATGAAAATTCCTAAGATCCTTATGTCTGCCACATTTTATTTTATTTTATTTTAATTAAGTTTATTGGGGTAACATTGGTTAATATAATCATATAATTTTCAGGTGTACATTATCATTTGACATCCATATATTCTATTATGTGTTCAGCACACAAAGTCCAGTTTCCTTCAGCTACCATATATTTGATCTCCTTTACCCACTTCACCCTCTCCCTACACCCCTATATTTGACCCCATTTTGCCACATTTTAATCTTGCTATTCTATAATTTTTTTTGTTAGTACAATTTCTATTCTTATTATAATTCTCATGGAATAATAAATAGCCCAAAAAGCAAGGAATACTAGATTTGGGGGGGGGAGATATTTAAGAGAGAATTTAAAAATAAAAACATAATTAAATTCAAAACCAGTTATTAACTCATGCTCAGTTACCAAATAGCTAAGGTACCCAAAAGCATGACCACATTAGTATGTATCTCACATTTATGCAAATATCTTGACCTGTATATTTAATCGTCTATTAGATATTACCACTTAGATATCTTGTAGGACTATAAAGCACATCATATTTAAAACCAAACTCATTATCTCCAGTCATTTCAAGTTATCTCTTCAAAACACAGTTATTGTGAAGATAAAAATACATTGTTGTCCAAAGAGACAACCATCTAAATAGGAAAATATATTTGCAAGCAATGCCTCTGGTAAGGGCCTAATGTTCAAAATATACAAAGAACTCATACAATTCAATAACAACAAAAAAACGATCCAATCAAAAAAGGTCAGAGGACTTGAACAGATACTTCTTCCTAGAAGACATACAAATGACCAACAAATATATGAAAAGATGCTCAACATTGCTAGTTATTAGGGAAATGAAAATCAAGACCAGAATGAGATACCATCTCACACTTATTAGAATAGCTATAATCAACAGGACAAGTAATAACAAATGCTGGAGAGGATGTGGAGAAAAAGGAATTCTCATACACTGCTGGTGGGACTGCAAATTGGTACAGCCACTATGGAAAACAGTATAGAAGTTCCTCAAAAAACTAAGAATTGATCTACCATATGATCCAGCAATCCCTCTATTGGGTATTTATCCCAAAGACTTGAAAACCTATATCTAAAAAGATATTTGCACACCGATGTTCATAGCAGAATTATTCACAGTGGCCAGGACATGGAAACAACCAAAGTTTTTTTTTCTATAGATGATTGGCTGAAGAAGCTGTTGTACATATATACAATGAAATATTACTCAGCTTTAAGAAGAGATGAAGTAATGCCATTTGCAACAACATGGATGGATCTTGAGATAATCATGATAAGCAAAATAAGCCAGACAGAAAAAAATGAAAACCATATGATATCACTTCTATGTGGGATATAAACCTAAAAGCAACAAATGAACAGGACAAACAAATAGAGAGTTATGGACATGGACAGTGGACTAGTGGTTACCACACAGTAGGAGAGGGGAGAAGGTGGTAGATGGGGTAAAAGTGGTCAAATATGTGGTGACAGAAAGTAATTTAACTATGGGTAGTAAAAATACAATGCTATACACACACACACACACACACACACATGTGTATATGTATATATGTATGTACGTGTGTATGTGCACGTGTGTGTGTATACTGTTGAATTTTACACTTGAAACTTATTGAATTTCATTAACAAGTGTCACCATAATAAATAAAAAAAGAAATAAAGTTTATAAATTAGACAATAGTACAGGCATACTATAGAGATATTGTAGGTTCAGTTTTAGTGCCCTGTTATAAAGTGAGTATAGCAATAAAGCAAATTGTAATATTTTTGCTGGTCGAGGGTCTTGCCTCCAATTTGGAAAAAATGCAACGTCTGTGAAGCTCAACAAAGTGAAATGCAATAAAATGAGATATGCCTGTACCATAAAAAAATGCATTGTCCCTGCCTTGGCCCCTGGATTGTAGTAGGAATTACATAAACACTAATTCACTTCTCTTGGATGTGCTCCTCTGGAAAACTCTCTCTCAGTCCTCTCTTGTATCCCCATTGCCTAGAAAATGAAAGTGTTCAATGTGTTTTGTCCAACATTTTATTATGAAAATTTTAAGATATATAGAAAAGTTTAAAGCATTTACAGCAAAAACCCATAAATCTACCAGCTAAATTCTACCATTAAGATATTACTGGACCAGTCAAGATGACACAGAAGGTAGATGCTGCACATGATTCTTCTCATAACCACACTAAAATTATAACAAAACAACAGAGCAATCCACACACAGAGTCGCCTGCGGTCTGGCTGAACAGAAGCCCTACAACTATGGACAAAAATAATAGGTCAACTCACACTGGGGGAGACACAGAAAGGCCTGGTCCCACAACTACACATGGCAATTGAGAATTAGGAGGGGTATCTTGGTTTCAGAGTCCCCTCCCATACCTAAAAGAGCAAAGGGTCCTGGCTCCACACTGGGCTTCCCACACATGGTTCCAGCACTGGGAAGAGAAATCCCCACAAACTCTATGAAAACCAGCGGAGGTTGAAGCTGAGAGAAAGAGGACTGCAGAAGTCACAGACATTTTTCTTAAAGGCTCATGCCTGGCCTTACTCACTGATGGACTCTCACGCTCTGAGCTCCAGCACTGGGGCAGCTGCATGAGGGGTGCCAAGGACACATGTGGAGGAACTGAGTTGTCGGCTTCAGAGCAAGGACTGGAGGGGCAACTCTCTCCCAGACAGAAGTGCAGGCAGAAATCATTGTTCCTTTCTTGAACCCTCACCTCTCCCAGCCTGCAGGTACAGGTGGGCCATATCTAGGTCTCCATCAAACTGGTTAACACAGGCAGCTCCACTTAAATTATTCCCTGAGACCCCGCCCCTCCCAATTTGTGGGCCCACACAATCCACTTCTAATGGTTTATTCCATACAAATGGGCTGTCTTGACTCCTGCTGTGGACCTTCCTAAAATCTCTCAAAGGCTCACCTAACCCAAAGAAACAACATCTGGCTTCGGTGCAATCCATACCACTTGCTGAACAGCCCCAAGCATGGCACTAGTAGCAACTGACCTCGGTTTCTGGCTTGGCCTCTTGAGGCACCTATAAGCCCAGCATGGGTGGCAGCCATCTGTAGATTGCTAAGTAACTCTTACTAGGTGGCCCTGGAGGGACATAGGCTGTGGCTGAACTTGTCCTACAGCTGAATCCCTCCCAGGACTGTGCCACTGGGTCCCACAGGACACCTACTACATAAACCCACTCTATTAAGATCAGGAGACTTAGGAGCCCTACCTAATACATAGAAACAAACACAAAGAAGCAGCCAAAATGTGGAAACAAAGAAACACATCCCAAATGAAAGAACAGAACAAAGCTCCAGAAAAAGAACCAACAAAATGGAGACAAGCAATCTATTAGATGCAGAATTCAGAATGCTTGTTCTAAAGATGCTCAATGAACTTAAGGGAAGAGTAGATGAACCTGATGAGAACTTTAAAATAGAGATAGAAAACATAAAAATAGAGATAGGAGACAAATAAAAAGAACCAGTTAGAGATGAAGAATACCATAAATGAAATGAAAAATACATTGGAAGGAATCAAAAGTTTAGATGAAGCAAAGGTTCAAATCAGCAATTGAGAAGATAAGGTAGCAGAAAATGCCCAATCAGTACAGCAACAAGAAAAAAAGAATTTTTAAAAATTGAGGATAGTTTAGGGACCACTGGGATAACATCAAGCATACCAACATTCTCATCATAGGGATATCAAAAGAAGAAGACAGCAAGAAATTGAAAACCTATTTGAAGAAATAATGATGGATAACTTCCCTAACCTGGGGAAGGAAATAGGCATACAACCCCAGGAAGCTCTGAGAGTCTCAAACAAGAGGAACCCAAAGAGGCCCACACCAAGACACATCATAATTAAAAGGTTAAATACAAAGAGAATATTAAAAGCCAGAGGTTAAAGACAAAAAGAGAACCTTAAAAGCAGCAAGAGAAAAGCAATTAGTTACCTACAAGGGTGCTCCAGTAAAACTGTCAGCTGATTTCTCAAAATAAACTTTGCAGGCCAGAGGGACTGGCATGAAATATTCAAAATGATGAAAAGCAAAACTTTTAACCAAGACTACTCTCCCCATCAGGGCTAACGTTTTGAATTAGGAGAGGTAAAGAGCTTTTCAGACAAGAACAAGCTCAACAGAATTACAATAAATGTCAAAAATTTATTAATAAAGAATAGCAATAACTATATATGTATCCACAAGTCTTCAAATGAAAAATAATTCAATGCTCCAATCAAAAGATAGGGTGGCTGAATGGATAAGAAAACAAGACCCTTACATATGATGCCTGCAAGAGACTCACTTCAGATTAAAAGACACAGACGGGAAGTAAAAGAATAGAAAAAAATATTTTTTATGGATCTAGAAGGTATTGTGCTGAGTGGAGTAAGTCAGATAAAGACAAATGCCATATAATTTCATGTATATGTGGAATTTAAAGAACAAAATAAACAACAACAAAAAGAAAAACAAAAACAAACTCACATTTTGAGGGTTACCAGATGGGAGGGGGATTGGGGGTTGGTGAAAAAAGGGGAAAGATTAAGAAGTACAAATTGGTAGTTATAAAATAACCATGGAGATATAAAGTATAGCATAAAGAATATAGTCAATAATATTGTAAGAACTATATATGGTGTCAGAGGGGCACTAGATTTATTGGGGTGATCACTTTGTGCATTATATAGATGTCTAATCACTGTGTTGTACACCTGAAACTAATATAATAATGTATGCCAACTATAACTGAAAAATAAAAAAATATTATTAAAAAAAGATATCACTATACTTGCTTTATTACTTATCCATTCATCTATTTGTCCCTCTATCCATCTATTCATTAATCTTCATTTTGGTATATTTTAAAGTACATTGTACATATAAGTACATATCCTCCTAAAATACTTTAACATTTATATGCAAGTAGAGTTTATTATTTGTTTACAGATTTTGTAGGTTAAATTTACATACAAAGATGTTAAAAATATTAAATATACACTCGCTGAATTTATTATTAAATTTATGCATATGCCTACGTAACCAAAACCCCTATCAAGATGGAATACTACTGTCATTGCAGAAAGTACTCTCACACCCCTTCCCAGTTCGGTCCTGCATACATACCCCAGAGGAAAACAGTGTTTTGATTTTTTAACACCATAGATTAGTTTTTCCTCTTCTAGAAATTCAAACCATAGTATAAATTTGTTCTTTTGTGAATAAACACCTGGGCTGTTTCCAATTTGAGGTTATTATGAATAAAGCTGCCATGTAGAGATGGGTTTTTCTTTCACTCAGGGAAATACTTAAGAGTGGAACTGCTGGTTCGTAGAGTAAGTAAGAGTTTAGTTTGGTAAGTAAGTACCAGTACTTTTACTAAAGTAATTGTTCCATTTTACAGTCATTAGCAATGTATGAGAGTTATAGCTGCTCTACCTCCTTGCCAATAACTGATGTTGTCTGTCTTATTAATTTTAACCATTATAGTGGATATCTCATAGATTTTAATTTACATATTTTGAAGACTGATGATGCTGAACATTTTTCCATATGCTTATTAGCCATTTGTATCTTATGCTCGCTTCAGTAGCATATATACTAAAATTGGAATGATACAGGGAAGATTAGCATGTATCTTTTCTTGTGAAGCATCTGGTTAAATCTTTTGCCCACTTTTTTTATTGGCTTGTCTTTTCATTACTGAGTTGTAGTTCTTTATATATCCTGATCACCAGTTCTTATTTGATACATGTTTTAGGAATATTACCTTCTAGTCTATGGTTTACATATTTAGTTTTTTAATAGTGCATCTTGATGAGCAGAAAATTTTAACTTTAATGAATTATAATTGATCAGTTTTTTCTTTAATGATTATTGTTTATATGCATATGAAATCTTTGACTACCCCCATGACATGATGATATTCTCCTATGTGTTCTAAAGGTGTTATCATTTTACTTTTTGTGATATATCTCAAATTTTCTTCTTTTATGTTGTGAGGTAGGGGTGTTAAGTTCACATTTTTCACTTGTGGATATCCAGGTGTTATAGCACTGTTTGTTGAAAAAACCTCCTTTTCCTCTATTGGATTGCCTTTGCAACTCTGCTAAAAATCAAATAACCATATAGATGTGAGTTTGTTTCTGGGCTCTCTATTATGATCCATCATCTATTTGTGGATCTTTATGACAGTTCCACACTCTTGGTTACTGCCAGTTTACAGTAATTCTTGAAGTCAGGTAAATATGTTTGTCAATTTTACCTTTTTTCAAGATTATTTTGGATATTCTAGATCAGGGGTCTACAAACTTTTCTGTAAAGGGCCAGATAGTAAATATTTTAGGCTTTGTGGGCCAGACAGTGTCTATGTCAACTACTTGGTACTATTGTGGAACACAGCAGCAGCCACAGATAATATATAAATGAATAGGTGTGACTGTGTTCCAATAAAACATTATTCACAAGGACAGGCAATGAGCTGGATTTGGCCTACAGACCATAGTTTTCCAACCCCTGTTCTAGAGTTTTTTATATTTCCATGTAAATTTTAAAATCAGATTGTCAATTTTTAGGAAAACAGCAGTTAGGATTATGATTGGGATTGCTTTGGATTGATCTATAGATCATTTTGGTAAGAAATGACAAACTAACAGTTTTAAGTCTTTCAATCCATGAACCTGACCTATATTTTTTATTTATTTAGGTCTTCTTTAATTTCTCTCAGTAGTGTTTTATAGAACTGAAGACACAGCTCTTGTATATCTTTTGTTAATTTTACTCCTAAATATTTTCATGTTTTGATAGTATTGTAAAATAAAATTTTAATATTATTTTCCAATAGTTCACTTTTTATATAATAGCTATTATATAAAAAGAACTGATTTATTTTTAAATTAGCATTTTGTTCTACAGCCTTAGTAAAGTCATTCATTAGTTCTAAGAAGTTTTGAGATTTTTTTGTTTTTTAGGTTTCCTGGGATTTTCTAGAGAGACAAGCATATTGTAGGGTTCGGTTTTATTTCTTCCGTTCCAATTTATATGCTGCTTATTTATTTTTTTTCTTGCTTTATTGTAGTGGTTAGCACCTCCAGTATTATGTTAAATAAGATTAGCAAGAGTAGACATCTTTAGAATGAAAGTGTTCAGTATTTTTGACATATATGATGTTACCTGTAAGGGTTTCAGTGATGTATTCTATTAAATTGGGGAATATCCCTCTCATGTTGACTGGGAATTATTTTTTTATCATGACTATTTTTATCATAAATGAATATCATAAATGATTTATCTTCATTTGTCAATTAAAATAATCACGTGATTTTCCTTCTCTATTCTGTATAGTAAATTACACTGACTTCTTTTCAAATATTAAAGCAACCTTGTTCTCCTAGAATAAACTATACTTGGTCATGATTTATTACTATACACATACACATATCTGTATGTATGTATACATGTGTAAATTAATAGTGTGGGTCCAATCAAGAGACAGATACCACACAATAGGTTGTACAGGGAAAATTTAATATAAAGAATTATTAATTATGATAAAAGAGTAATTCTAAGGTACAAGAAAATTCATTATAGCACCGTAGAGCTGAGGCAGAGTATCCAAGGAAGAATAAAAACCTGGAAAGGGTTAAGACCTGAAGAAAGTCAGCAATCTTATATCAGAGAGGTTTGCTGGTGTGGCCAGGCAAGAGCTGGTCTAGAGTGGCTGAACAAACAATAGGCCACCCTCCCAGAGTGCAGGAGGGGAGCCGGCAATCATCAACTGCTGGTGTGAGGGTGCAAAGGAAGTCTGAGTATCAGTGAAAAGTCTTAAGAGCACATAGATTGCATGAGATGGGAGTAAAGGATGGGAGTTTGCAGAATGACTGTTCGGTGTGTGACCCTAGAGAACACAAAAGGCTGCACATAGGTCTTCCAGGGGCTTGTCCAAGGAATCTAGACAGACAGCTGTATCAAGGCCATGTGGGGACTCCAATTTACTGTGTTGAGAGGGTTGTGGAAAGGTCATCACCAGGCCGAGGCTGCAAGGTCACATAGGACCAGTGCTGGGCCCCATGGGCTATCCGATGTCCTCACACCTAAACAGTAGAGCCCTGGCCAGAGGCTGAAGTAGCAAGAGAACCAGTTTCTCCTTCAATGACCCTCCAGCGCCCTCTTCTGAAAAACTTTAATATTGTCCTAATTATAAAGGAGAAATGCTTAAAGGAATTCTTACACAGAGAGCATGTATGTGAGGATGCATTCGGAACTGAGAAGCAATAAATTGGTAACTGACACATATACATAACTAGTTTCAGCTTAATAATGCCATGTTAAGAAATTTTGCACCTAGGGTCAAGCAGGATATTGGCCCACAATTGTTTTTTTTTGGGGGGGGGGTAATTACTTTATTACATTTTGATATTATGCTGACTTGTAAAACTGGTTACCAAAGAGTTTGTGGAATATTACTGTCATCCCCAGCTTAAATATTTGCTATAATTTACTGGGGAAACTGTCTGGAGATGGAATTTATTTTATGGGAGGGTTTTGAATATTAAATTTATTATTTTCTGAAGATATAGAACTAATAAGATTGTTTCCTCTTTAGATTGTTTCCTCTTTAGTGGTCCTTTCTAGAAATTTTTACATTTTGTCTAAGTTGTCAAATTTTTGGTCATTAAGTCATTCATAATATTCTGTTATAATTTTCATACTTTCTACAAGCTCTATGGTGATATCACATTCTTGGTATAGGTCATTTTAGCTCCTTTTTTCTTGTTTAATCTATCAATTTTGTTGTTCATTTCAAAGAGCCACTTTATTGCTTTGTTAATTCTCTCCATTATTTGTTTTTATTTTATTGGTTTATGTGCTTATCTTTATTATTCCCTTATTTTTACATACTTTTGTTTTAATTTATTCTCATTTTTCTTGTTCCCTAAGGTAGCACCCTAGGTCATTTTATACATTGTCTCTTCTAATATAACCAATTAAGGCTATATTTTTGTCTCTACGCCTTTTTAGCTGCATCCCATAAATATTCATGTATTTTATTTTCATGGTTATTAAGTATATTTTTTAGTTTCCCCAATGTTTTTTTTCTTTAAGCATGTATTAATTAGAAATACGTTCTTTAATTTCTAAATACTTGAGATTTTTCTAGGCACCTTATTATCTATTTCTAATTCTATTTATTGTCATCAGAAAACATTCTATAGATTTGAAGTTTTAAATTTTTACTGTAACTTAGGTTGTTGCCCAACAAATGGTTTATCTTGGCAAACACACCACATGTACTTCAAAATCACGTACATGTGTTCTGCAATTCTTGGGTGTACTATTTTATAAATATCATCTAGGTCCAGGTGTTTGATAGTGTGTCCTTTCTGGTTTCTTTGCCTAATTATTCTTTCAAATTGAGATAACATTAAAGTGTCCAAATAATACTGTGACTTTATCTATTTCTCCCTTTAATTCCACTAGTTCTTGCTTCATGTATTTTGGAATATCTGTTATTAAACACATACCCATTTATGATATTTATGTCTTCCTGATGAAATGACCTTTTGTCACCATGAAATGTACCTCTTTACCTTGGTTTTGAAGTCTATTTCATCTTAATATTAATGTTAATTAATACTAATATAGCCACTTCAACCTTCTTATGCTTACTCTTTGCATGCTATTTAATTTCCCATTTTCTTTTTTCTAACTTACCTATATTTTTTGGTTTTATAAACAACATATACTTCAGACATGCTTTTTTATCCAGTCTGACAATCTCTTTTAATTGGGATATTTAGCACATTAACATTTTTAAAGCTTTAAAACATCTTAAAAGTTCCTATTTGTATATATATAATTAATCTGTTTTAAATGTACAATTCAATGATTATTCATATATTTACAAAGTCATGTAACCATCATCACAATCCAGTTTTTGGACATTAATATCACCCACAAAAGTCCCCTCATTCCCATTAAGCAGTCACTCGCCACTTCTCCCTCAACCCCTTCTAAACCTGTAATCTTCTTCTTGTCTCCATGGATTTGCCTATTCTGGACATTTTATACAAATGAAATCATACAACATGTAGTCTTTTATGTCAGCTTTATTTCATTTAGCATAATATTTCCAAAGTTCATCCATGTTGTAATATGTATCAGTTTAATTGATGAATAGTATTCACATATATTATTCATTTACATTAATTTGTTCATAATAATTGTTCATATATATTATTCACAATAGTATTCATATATAGTATATCATGTTTATACATTCAGCAATAATGAACCACATGGGGTTATTAGATAATGGGTCAATAAAATTGTGTATATGAAAACACTAATAAATTACAAATCTCTATTTGAAGTCAACAGATGACAATTATTATCTGTAAAAAGTTAATGTTTTGAACTAGCATACACAGGAATTAGATCACTGTTCTGCTCTCTTATACAAACAATAAGTTAAGTATTAGGGAGACCTGACTTCAAAACCACTCCACTAGTTATAAACTCTGTGGCAGGTTATCTCTCTAAGTTTCAGTTATCTTACATGTGAAAGGAGGCTAATATCACCTTCTCTACTGGAGTAATGAGAGAATTAAATGAAATATTTGTGTAAGTGCCTAACACAGCACTGAGTGTTTCTGTAAGTAAAAATTGGCCATCGACACTCTGGAGAAGACTGTGCTTCCTCACCACATTTTCCATATAAGCATGGCTCCTTGAAAACTGGGACAAAGAATTATTATATGCATTCTTTCATTTGATTCTCACAATCAATGTGAGATCAGCCAAGGAGATGTTATTGTGTTTATTTTATATGAGAAAATTGAGAATATTGGCTCTCATTGTTCCATGTACTATCTAACACTAATACTGTTTGATGTTCAAAAAGGGTACCATTAAAAGTTCATTGCTTTTGAAAAAATAACTTTGGTACCATTTATTAAAGCTGAGCATACATATGCCTTATGAGTAAGAAATTCCAGTTTTAACTTTATATCAAACAAGTGAATATATATGCTCACAAAAAGAAAAATAATAGAATTTTCCTAGCAACACTATTTGTATTTTGTTTTTGTTTGTTTATTTTATTGAGATATAACTGAAATTAACATTATATTAAATTAAGACATGCAACATAATGATGTGAAATATGTATTATGAAATGATTACCACAAGTTTATTTAACATCCATTACCACAGTTACAAATTTTTATTCCTTGTGGTGATAACTTTTAAGATCTACTCTATTAGCAGCTTTCAAATATGCAAAACAGTATTATTAACTATAGTCACCATGTGGTACATTACATGCCCAGAACTTATTTGTCTTATAACTGGAACTTTGTACCTTTTGACCACCTTCATCCCTTTCCCACACCCCCATTCCACCAATATGTTCTTAGTTCCTGTGTGTTCACATTTTTTTAGATTTTACATATTTGTGAAATCATAAAATATTTGTCTTTGTCTTTCTAATTTACTTCACTTAGCATAATGCCCTCAAGTCCATCTGTATTGTCACAAATGGCAAAATTTCTTCTTTGTTTCTTTCATCTTTCTTTGTTATGACTAAATAATGTTCCATTATTTTCTTCATCCATTCATCCATTAATGGACACATAGGTTCTTTCCATGTCTTGGCTACCATTAATAATGCTGCAATGAAGATGAGGGTGTAGATAATGCTTCAAGATAGTGGTTATATTTTCTTTAGCTAAATGACCAAAAGCAGAATTGCTGGACCATATGGTGGTTCTATTTCTAATTTTTTGAGGAACTCCATACTGTTTTTCATAGTGGCTGCACCAATTTTCAGTTCCACTAACAGTACACAAGGCTTCCCTTTTCCCACATCCTTGCAACACTTGTTTTCTCATCTTTTTGATGACAGACATTCTAACAAGTGTTAAGTGATTATCTCATTGTGATTTTGATTTGCAGTTCTCTCATGATTAGTGATGTTGAACATCATTGTGCACCTGTCGGTTATTTGTATGTCATCTTTAGAAAAAATGTTTAGTTCTTCTGCTCATTTTAAAATCAGATCGTTTTTGTTTTTACTATTGAGTTGTATGAGTTCTTTATATGTATTAGATATTAACCACTTATCAGATATTTGACTTGAAAATATTTTCTCCCATTCTATAGGTTGCCTTTTCATTTTGTTGATGGTTTCCTTGGCTGTGCAGACACCTTTTTATTTATTTTTGTTTTTGTTGCCTTTGCTTTACTTGTCAAATCCAAAAAATCATTGTCAAGACCAATAAGAAGGAGACTATCTCCTATGTTTTCTTCTAGGAGTTTTATGGTTTAGGGTCTTACATTCAAGTCTTTAATCCATTTCAAATTGATATTTATGTATAGCGTAAGATATGGGTCCAGTTCTAACATTTTGCATGTGGCTGTCCAGTTTTCCCAACATCATTTTTTGAAGAGGCTATTTTTTCACCATTAAGAATTCTTGGCTCCCTTGTCAAATATTAGTTGACCATATATGTATGGGCTGATTAATGGGCTCTTAATTCCATTCCATTGGTCTACTGTTATTATGCCAGTATCATACTGTTTGGTTATGATAGTTTGTCTTTGTAATATAGTTGCAAATCAGGAAGTGTGATGCCTCCAGATTTGTTGTTCTTTCTCAAGACAGCTTATGGCCATTCAGAGTTTTTTCTTTGTGACTCCATACAAATTTTAGAATTTTTTCCTATTTCTGTGGAAAATGTGATTTTTGAATCAGAATTGCACTGGATCTATAGATTGCTTTGGGTAGTATAGATATTTAACAATATTAATTTTTCCATTTCATAAGCACAGAGATCTTTCCATTGATTTGTGTCAATGGATCTTCAATTTCATCAATGTCTTAAAGGTTTCAGTGTACAGATTTTTCACCTCCTTATTTATATTTACTCATAGATATTTTTGATATAATTGTACCTGGGATTGTTTTCTTCATTTTTCTTTCTGATAGTGTATTGTTAGGGTATAGAAAAAAAGTGATATTTGCATATTATTTTGTATCCTACAACTTTATAAATTCATTTATTAGTTTTAAGTTTTATGGTGGTATCTTTAGGATTTTCTATATATATTAGTATGTCATCTGCAAATAGAGATAGATTTACTTCTTCCTTTTCTATCTGGACATTTCTTATTTCTTTTTATTGCCTAATTGCCCTGGCTAGGACTTCTGGTACTATGTTAAATAAAACTGGTAAGAGTGGGCAACTTTGTCTTATTCCTGATCTTAGAGGAAAAGCTTTTACCTTTTCACCACTAAATTGAATGTTAGCTGTGAGCTTGTCATATATAGCCTTCATTGTGTTGAGGTATGTTGCCTTTTGTATGTACCCACTTTGTTGAATTTTTTAATCATAAATTGATGTTAAGGAACATCAGAAACATGGCAGAATGAGAGATGTCCCCGGATCTCTCCCCTTGAAACAACAATAAGCCGAATTTCTAAAACTCAACAGAAAACACCCAAACTGCACATGTGCATGTCTGAGTGTGGGATCTGTGCATAAGAGTTACCACAGGTCAGAACCCCGGGTTTCGGGCAGTGGACTGGGAGAAACAAAGAAGCTGCCTCTTGCAGCTGCTGGAGCTCCCTGCACGAGGAGGGGAAAAGGAGAAGGAGCAGCAAGTTCCCTGAACAGCCCTACCTGGAAGTTCAGTGAGCACCACGCAGCCAGTGGCAGTGACCAGTCATCAGGGCAAAAGTCAAAGAAACGGGGACAGCAGAAAAGTGGGGACAGCAAAAAAACAACAGTTGATTTTTACCTGCTGCAGTTACAAAACTGAGGCTGAGCCGCAGTCCCCATCCTCCAACCCAGAGGGCCCCTCCTCCCATACCCTCTGAGACCAAACACCGCAGAGTCTCAGGGGAAACTGAGCAAACACTGCTGAAACTGTCGCTGACACTGACAGAAAATGAAACTGAGGGTAGCAAGCATGATTAAATATCTATAAGAAAAGATATTGTTAAGACTTTATATAAAGCAGAGCTCCAAAAGGCTTAGATGCCACATACTGGAAACAAAAAAAGAAAAACACTTTCTTTGCAACAGGCTAGGGACCATTATATAATAAATCTTCCTTCTGGAAATAAAAATCAAAATACACTTTCATTCATGCCCAGTGGAGAAATAGTCTATTAAACACCATGAACAACCAAGGTGACAAGGCATCTCAAAAAGAAAGAGAAAATTCTCCAGAAAATAAGCTTACAGGCATAGAAATATGTGACTTAAATGACAAAGAATTCAGAATGGTACTTCTGAAAAAACTCAATGAGATCCAAAACAAATCATATCAGGAATTAAAAAAAACAAGTTGATGAGCAGAATGAGTTCGTAACTTATACCATCAAAAGAAACATAAGAATAATGAGCATTCTTGATGGGGAGGAAAAGGAGCATGGATTAGAAAGCATTTTCAGACAGAGTTGATGAGAATTTTCCAAATCTAAGGAATGAGCTGGAGCTTGGAATTCAAGAAGTCATAAGAACACCCAATTATCTCAACCCAAAAAGGCCTTCACCAAGACACATTGTGTTGAAATTATCAGAAATTAATGACAAAGAATTCTCAGGGCAGCCAGGGGGAAAAAAAGACTGTAACCTATAAAGGAAAACCTGTTAGGTTATCCTTAGACTTCTCAGCAAAAACTTTACAAGCCAGAAAGGAGTGGAATCAAATATTCAAACTATTAAATGAAAGGAACTACCAGCCAAGAATAATGTATGCGGCTATCTCTCCTTTAGATATGAAAGAGAAATAAAGACCTTTCCAGACATACAAAAATTGAGGAAATTCTCCACTATGAGACCTTCACTACAGGAAACAATGAAAGGGGTTAGCTCACCTAAAACAAAATGAAAAAAAAATACATAATTAAAAGGAAAGTGACTAGCAGGCTGACAGAAGCAGAGGAGTGCAATCTTTACTAGGAACAGGGCATTATAAGCTTAAATAATAAGAACAGATTTTCTATAGCAAGATAGTAATGAATGTTCAGCACACATACAAACTGAGACAACAATGACTGAAAAGGGGAGGATTCAAAGATCTAAATTTGCAAAGGGGAAGGAGATAAGGCATGCACAGAAGAAAAGGGATGACTCTGTGTGTGTGTGTGTGTGTGTGTGTGTGTGTGTGTGTGTGTGTGTGTAACTATACTTTACATATTTGTAATGGTAACCACATGCCATGGATTCAGAACTGAAGTATATAACGTAAAACAAGAAGTACCAGAGGGAAAACCCACAAAAGCCAACCAAAATAAAGAAAACAGAAACACAAGGAAAAGGAAGAAATGGAAGCACCAAGCTACCATAAAGCAAAAGATAAAATGGCTATAGGAAGATCTCATATTTTAATAATCACCCTAAATATAAATGGACTGAACTCACCAATAAAAAGGTACAGAGTTGAAGATTAGGTCAAAAAACAAAACCCAATGATATGCTGCCTCCAGGAGACACATCTCAGCTCCAAAGACAAACATAGATTTGAAATGATATTTCAAGCAAATGGCATTCAGAGAAAAGCGGGAGTAGCAATACTAATATCAGAAAAAATAGACTTCAAAATAAAAAAAACGTAAAGAAAGATACTGAGGGACATGTCATAATGATAAAGGGAATCATACCAAGAAGACATAATACTTATTTTCTATGTTCCCAAACAAAGAGCCCTGAAATATGTAAAGCAATTACCATCAGAACTAAAGGGAGAAACAGACTAAAACACTATTGTAGTAGGGGACCTAAATATCCCACTGTTGGATATGGACAGATCCTCCAAACAGAAAATCAATAAGAAAATAACATCCTTAAATGACACGTTAGACCAACTTGACATAATTGACACTTATAAAGCCTTCCATTCCAAAGCAGCTGTTTGTACATTCTCCTCTAGTGCACATGTAAAATTCTCAAGAATCGACCACATACTGGGACACAGAGATAGCCTCAATGAATATAAGAGGGTTGAAATCATACCAACCATATTCTTTGATCATAATGCTCTGGAACTAGAGATCAACTGCGAAAAGAAATCAGAAAGAACCACAAATACATGGAGATTAAACAACATGCTACTGAAGAATGACTGGGTCAGAGAAAAAATAAAAAGATCAATAAACACATAGAAACAAATAATAATGATACTCCAACATATCAAAACTTTTGGGACATGGCAAAAGCGGTCATGAGAGAAAAGTTCATATCATTGCAGGCCTACCTCCAAAAACAAGAACGAGTCCAAATAAACAACCCAATGCTTCATCTTAAAATGCTAGAAAAGGAAGAAAAAATGAAGCCTAAAGTCAGCAGAAGGAAAGAATCACAATTAGAGCAGAATTAAATGAAATTGAAAACAAACAAACAGACAAAATAATAGAAAAGATAATTGAAAAAATAAGCTGGTTCTTTGAGAAGATTAATAAAATTGACAAACCCCTGGCTAGATTCACTAAAGAAAAAAGAGAAAGGACACAAATAAACAAAATTAGGGATGCAAGAGGGGAGATTATGACTGACATTACAGAAACATACAGGATCATACCAGGACAAGTTGGCTTTACCAGCGAATTCTACCAACACTTCCAAAAAAAAATCAAAGAGGAGGCAATAATTCCAAACTCATTTTATAAGGCCAATATTATTCTGATACCAAAACCTGGTAAAGATAATACAAAAAGAGAAAACTACAGACCAGTATCTCTCATGCAAAAATCCTAAATAAAACACTTGTGAACCGAATACAGCAACATATTAAAAAGATTATACACCACAATCAAGTGGGCTTCATCCCAGAGGCACAGAGATTGTTCAACATATGCAAAATAATTAATGTGATGCACCACGTAAAAAAATTAAAAATAAGAATCATATGATCATATCAATAGATGCAGAAAAAGCCTTCAACAAGATACAGCATGCATTTATGATCAAAACACTTCATAAAATTGGTGTAGAAAGAAAATACCTTAATATAATAAAGGCCATCCATGACAAACTCTCAGCCAACACTATGCTTAATGATTAAAAACTAAAAACCTTCCCTCTAAGATCAGGAACAAAGCAAGGCTGTCCATTATCACCAGTTATTCAACATAATATTGGAGGTCCTAGGAAGTGCAATCAGACAAAAGAAAGATAAAATTCATCCAAATAGAAAACAAGAAAGTCAAACTGTCACTATTTTTGAATGACATAATTCTCTATAAAGAAAAGCCTAAAGACTCTAGAAGAACACTACTAGAAACAATAAGCAAATACAGTAAAATCTCTGGATATGAATTTAATGTTCAAAAATCCACAGCATTCCTATACTCTAATAATAAAGCGTCAGAAAAAAGAAGTGGAAAAAAAAACCCAATTCCTTTTGCAACTGCAACAAAAAGAATAAAATACCTAGGAATAAATTTAATGAAACAAGTGAAGGACCTATATATTGAAAACTACAAGACCTTATTAAAAGAAATAAAAGAAGATACAAAGAAATGGAAAGATATTCCATGTTCTTCCGTTGGAAGAATCAACATAGTTAAAATGACATATTACCTAAAGCACTAAAAAGATTCAATGCAATCTCCATCAAAATCTCATTGACATTTTTTAAAGAAATAAGACAAAAAATTATTAGGTTTGTATGGAAGCACAAAAGACCCTGAATTGCCAAAGCCATCCTGAAAAAAAAAAAAAAAAAAGGATGAGGCTGGAGGCTTCACTCTGCCAGACTTCAAATTATACTACAAAGTGACAGTAATCAAAACGGCATGGTATTGGCAGAAAAAAAAAGACATATGGACCAGTAGAACAGAATGGAGAGTCCAGAAGTAAACCCATATTTATATAGGCAAATAATTTTTGGCGAAAAAAGCCAAAAACATACAGTGGAGAAAGGAAAGCCTCTTCAGGGACACTGGAAAGCCACCTGTATGAGAATGAAACTAGATTGTTGTCTATCACCACACACCAAAATTAACTCAAAATGGATTAAGAACCTGAATATAAGACTGGAAACAATAAAATGCACAGAAGAAAACATAGGAACTAAACTCAAGGACCTTGGACTTAGAGAAGTTTTTATGAATTTGACCTCACAAGCAAGGGAAGTAAAACCTAAAATAAATTATTAGGACTACATCAAACTAAAAAACTTTTGCTCAGCAAAAGAAACGATCAACGAGGTAAAGAGACAACCATCCAAATGGGAAAATATATTTGCAAGCAACACTTCCAATAAGGGCCTAATATCCAAAATGTACAAAGAACTCATACAACTCAATAACAGCAAAAAAGCAAATGATCCAGTCAAAAAATGGGCAGAGGACCTGGACAGACTCTTCTCCCTAAAAGACATACAAAAGGTCAACAAATATTTGAAAAGATGCTCAATTTCACTAGCTATTAGGGAAATGCAAATCAAAACCACAGTGAGATCCCATCTCACACCTGTTAGAAGAGCTATCATCAACAGGACAAGTAATAACAAATGTTGGAGAGAATGTGGAGAACAAGGAACCCTCATACACTGCTGATGGGATTGCAAATTGGTAAAGCCACTATGGAAAACTGAATGTTGGTTCCTCAAAAAAAAAAAAAAAAAACAACTAAGAATTGATCTACCATATAATCCAGCAATCCCTTTACTGGGTATTTACCCCCAAAGGCTTGAAAACCCATATCCATAAAGATATTTGCACACCAATGTTCGTAGCAGAATTATTCACAGTGGCCAGGACATGGAAGCAACCGAAGTGTCCTACAATAGATGATTGGCTAAGGAAGCTGTGGTACATATATACAATGGAATATTACTCAGCCATAAGAAGAGATGAAATACTGCCATTTGCAACAACATGGATGGACCTCAAGATAATCATGCTAAGTGAAATAAGCCAGACAGAAAAAGTTGAAAATCACGTGATATCACTTATTGTGGGATATAAACCTAAAAGCAACAAAAGAACAGGACAAACAAACAGAGACTCATGGACATGGCCAATGGACTAGTGGTTACCAGAGGGGAGGGGAGAGTGGGGAGGGAGGAGGTAGTTGGTGGAAAAAATTTAAATAATTTCTTTAATTAAAAATAATAAATTTAAAAAATTGATTTTGAATGTTGTCAAATGCTTTTCTGCATCTATTGAGATGATTATGATTTTTATCCTTCATTTTGTAAATGTGGTGCAGTGCATTGATTGATTTGCAGATGTTGAACCATTCTTGCATCTAAGGAATAAATCTCATTTGATCATGGTGTATGATCCTTTTACTGTATTGTTGAATCTGATCTTCAGTTTTCTCTTCTTCAGTTTAAAATGGAAGCCTTGGACTAGGCAGCATCTAAAGGGTCTGCTAATTGTTTGACCTCTCATGGCTTAAGTTTTCTCACATGAGTATAGTAAAGAAAATACCTGCCTCACAGAATTTTCTAACAAATTTGTGACTATTAAACAATATCTTTGCCTCACATAATCATGACCAATAATAATAACTAACTTTTACATAGACTATACCCTTGCATAGGTGGAATATAACATATGATATTTACCAAGGTTTTAAAAGAAAAACTAAATTGAAATCAATATCTGGCCCTTAAACTATAGCTATGAGATAACAAATGAATTTACTCACATGATGTTAGAGCAAATAGAAGGTCTAGATAGTGCTTCCTATAATTGAAATAAAAAATAATAGTTTGGCAACTGCAATAACAATCTACAGGGAGAGCTACGGAGAGGAAAAATGAAATGAAGGGGGAGAAAAAGGGAAGAGGAGGGAGAGAGAAAGGAACAAAAGAGTGCCACGCAAGAAAACAAACTAAGAACCCAAGGAGCCACATAGGAGATCAAATAAATAAACTATAAAGAGCAAGGCACAGATGAGATATGCTTAAAATTGAAATAGGAACACAGAAGAAGGAATTTAGATGATTAAACTAATATTGATCTGGCATTAAGATAATTTACATGCCTTAAGTAGACAGCCTAATAAGTAGAATAGTAAAATATCCACAGATACAATATAAGAAAGTTCCAGGAAAAACAGATACAGGACAATCAATACTGAAATATATTCTAGTTGTTTTATGGTACTTTAAAAAATAATTCTTCAGAAACCTAGGAACAAAAAAGCAATCGCTTATAAAGGAATAAACTGATTCCATTTAAATATAAAAGTAAAATGTAAACTCTCCAGAATGGTTCTGGTTTGGGTAAGATGGAGCAAGGATGGTCTGCTGAATGCAGTTATAAAATGTGAACACAATACATGAAGCTGTTATTTGAGGACTCTGAAATGCAAACACAAGCAGGCAGACTGTGTAACAAGGCAACAGTCTAAAGTCCTGCCCCTTAAAAGAAGTTGTCCTTGGTCCCTTTGTATGTTCTCTCTATGCACAATCCCTGCATGATTTTGCTACATCCTAGTCCAACACATTCAGGACATGGAACGGCTCCATGAAACCCAGGAAAGCACCTACCTGTTCTGGTACTGCTGTCCATTTTGAGATGTAATTTTTGTTAAATAGATTGAGGATGGGGCTGGAACAATCAGGGTTGATGCAAAATCGTAATCACTGCAAGTGGGATCATGAATTCGATTTTGGTCATGTTTCGTTAGAGATTTTAGGAGCTGCCCTTAGCATCCTGGGTAACAAGCTGTCACCTAGCAACGGTGGGCACAAGGCCAGCTTGGCCCCAGGATCCAAATTTTGCAGAGGCAGACCAGGACCAGGCCAGGCCGGGTCCCGGGAGCCAGGTACTTTGCATATCCGCAAGGGAACGGCGGGGCGCGGAGACGCTCCGCGGGCGCGGCCCGGCGGCCGGCACGAGCGCCGGGACGCGGGGCAGAGCGCGGCCCGCCGCGGGCGTCCGCACGTCCATCAGCGCGCGTGCGCGCGTCCCTGCGTGCGCGCGTGCGCGCCCGGAAGCGCCCGTCCGCGCCGCGAACATGGCGGCGGCGTCCGCGAGTGGCCCGGGCGGCGGCGCGGGCCCGGGGCCCGAGGCCGGGGACTTCCTGGCCCGCTACCGGCAGGTGTCGAACAAGCTGAAGAAGCGGTTCCTGCGCAAGCCGAACGTGGCGGAGGCGGGCGAGCAGTTCGGGCAGCTGGGGCGCGAGCTGCGCGCGCAGGAGTGCCTGCCCTACGCGGCCTGGTGCCAGCTGGCGGTGGCGCGCTGCCAGCAGGCGCTGTTCCACGGGCCCGGCGAGGCGCTGGCGCTCACGGAGGCCGCGCGCCTCTTCCTGCGGCAGGAGCGCGACGCGCGCCGCCGCCTCGCCTGCCCGGCCGCGGGCGGGGAGCCGCTGCAGGCCGCGGCCAGCGCCCTGCGCGCCGCCGTGCGCCTGCACCTGGAGCTGGGCCAGCCGGCCGCCGCCGCCGCGCTCTGCCTGGAGCTGGCGGCCGCGCGGCGCGACCTGGGCCAGCCGGCCGCCGCCGCGGGCCACTTCCAGCGCGCCGCGCAGCTGCAGCTGCCGCTCATGCCGCTGGCCGCGCTGCAGGCGCTGGGCCACGCCGCGTCCTGCCAGCTGCTGGCGCGCGACTACAGCGGCGCCCTGGCCGTCTTCACGCGCATGCAGCGCCTGGCGGGGGAGCACGGCAGCCACGCGCCGCCGCCGCCGCCCCCGCTCCCGCTGCAGCCGCCGCCGCCGCCGCCAGGGCCCCGGCACGGGCCCGGCGCGGGCCCGGCGCCCCCCGCCGCGCCGCCGCCCGCCAACGCCGGCCCCGCGGCCGCGGCCGCGCCCGCTCGCGCCGCGCTGGGCGCCTTCGCCGACGTGCTGGTGCGCTGCGAGGTGTCCCGGGTGCTGCTGCTGCTGCTGCTGCAGCCGCCGCCCGCCAAGCTCCTGCCGGAGCACGCCCGCACCCTGGAGAAGTACTCCTGGGAGGCGTTCGACGGCCACGGGCAGGACGGCAGCGCCCAGCTCCCCGAGGACCTCTTCCTGCTGCTGCAGTCCCTGGTCATGGCCACGCACGAGAAGGACACGGAAGCCGTCAAGTCGCTGCAGGTGGAGATGTGGCCGCTGCTGAGCGCCGAGCAGAACCACCTCCTGCACCTCGTTCTGCAGGAGACCGTCTGCCCCTCGGGCGAGGGCGTCTGACGAAGCCCACGGACGCAGCGACGCCCTGCGCGTTCCCAGGCCGCGCCGCGCCGCCTTTGCTTTCGGAAGGACACCGAAGACGTGGATCTCAGCGCTTCCGCCTGTTTGCTGGCTCATTTGCCTTGCCGCCTCTGCAGTTCAGTTGACTGACACTTACTCGCCTCCCAAAGACGCATCTCCGTCACAGTAGGGGAACAAACCCCACGGGCCGGGCCGGGACTCTCCCCCAGAACTGCGACCTAAGACTGACCATCACCTTTTCCCCTTCCTTCCACCCAACACACCCCCTGCCGTGCCCCTCCCCCGTCTTTGTTTCATGGTCGGGGTTTTCTTTTGCACAGCTCTGTCTAATACTTAAACTATGTTTCTGTTTGTTTGTTTGTTTTTCAAATCGCGGCTCATTTCGAGGCATCACGCAGTTTCTCCTTTGTGAGATTCCCGTGGGAATCCTTCGATTCCATCATTGTCGTCAGAGCCCCGAGCCCGTGATAAAGCCCTGACCATCCTAACGTGTGCTTTCGATTTCCTTCATCTGTGAAATGGGAATAACTCGTCTACTTTTCAGGAGGCAGAAAGCAGAAACGGATTGTTCTCTTTCAGTTCCGAGCCGTGTTCATTCGTTTGAAGTTGACGCTATGCGTGGTTTGCGGCCCGCCGGACGCTGGTCATCTGCGATGTGTTCCTTATTCGAATAGCAGCATTGCAAACGTGTCCGGTGCAAAGTCGGGTCTCGGGGAGGGCGGCGGGGTGACCCACGCAAGTGAGTCGGTGTGCATTGGAATTCGCATTTCCCATGCGATGCTGAGAGGCACCCATAATCCACCTGACCACTTCTATGTGTAGTAGGGATCTTTCTGCAGCTCTTACTTAACTCAAATATGTAAAATCTGCATGGCTTTTTGGTGGTGTGTGATCACGTATATGCAAGACGGCGTCGCTCCCCAAAAGCAGGGTGGTGTTCCATTTTAAAACAGCAAATTTCCAGTGTTTTTGGATCCATGTGTTACGTGCAAACTGACTTAGCTGTTCTTAAAATTCAGTTGTTTTTTACCGTTTTGAGTGTGATAACAAGAACTCTTCAGTGTAGAATCTCGTTCTCAGTCATTCAGCTTTGGAAAAATGCATCCTTTAGGCTGAAGTGGTATCCTGTCGTAACATTTGGGGGTGAGAATTCTGTTTTGCACTTTTTTTTGGGGGGGGGCGGGGTGTGGATGGTTTTCACTATGAGTTTAGTGCCTCAAAGTGGGTGGGACTTTTAAAGTCTTCTTTTCTACCATTTCAACAGTGTGGAGGCCATAGTTAAGGAACTACAGGATACGCCCATCTGAGACAGATTGAGCCACTGTTCCTGTGCTCTCACTTGGCACCTAGGAAGGGTCGGTCCTAAAAGCTAGTTCACTTTATTGCATAAGTGGTAAGTGTGCATGCTCCTTTGTGCTTTTGCTTTTTCGGATACACTACTTTCAAACAGCTATAGGCCTGGCTGGTGGCCTGTGTCCTGACACGAATGCTTAGGAGTTGTGTGACTGGTGATAGTATTTGGATTTGGACTTTAAAAAATCCTTCTTATGCCTCTGGTCTAAACTCATTGCATTGATGAGGTGGGGACAGGGTGTACCAGAGAGCCTAGTATTGGTTATAAAAGCAGTGTTAATCTCTCTTTGCCTCCATCTCTCTCTATAGAGAGATATGTAGTTAGATAGATGATAAATAGAGAGATGGATAGAGATAGACATGTATATAGATACAGAGATATACAGAGATTGATATGTAGACACACATATCTATATATACAGTAGAGAGAGAGAGAGAGAGAGACAGAGAGAGAGAGAGAGAGAGAGAGAGAGAGAGAGAGAGAGAGAGAATTTTAAGGAAATAGCTCATGTGATTAGAAGCTTTGAAATTCCACCATCTGCAGGATAGGCCAACAGGTTAGAGACCCAGAAAAGAGGTGAAGTTGGAATCTAGAAGCATATTCAGGCCACATTCCCTCTTCTAAGGTGGTCAGTCTTTTTCTATTAAGCCTTTTAATTGATTTGATGAGGCCCACCAACATTTGGAGGGTAATCTGCTTTATTCAAAGCCCACTGATTTATATGTTAATCTCAACTAAAAAGTACTCTCACAGAAACATCTAGAATAATGTTTGACCAAATATCTGAGTACTATGGCCTAGCCAAGGTGACACATAAAAGTGAGCATGAGAAGTACACCCTTTATGAATTTGAGACCCAGACACATCTCCGTAAAAACATACTTAAACTCCTGAAAAAGAAAATAGCAAGGTCATATTTCTGCTTAACATGATACTACTATCCTGTGTATAACCAGAAATGCAATAACTCTTTCCCCAGTAGAGGATGCAAAATCCATGGGTAATGTTTACTGTTCTTTTTGCTATCTGGAAACTTAAATACTATGATATAAAGTCAATTTATTTTGTTATGTGATAGGATAAGAGAGGGGAGAAAATATATTTTATGCAAACAAACACACAGTGATAACAAAATAAAGAAGAAATATTCATGAAAACTACATTTCTTATTTCTGTAACTGGTCACATTATAATAGCTGGTATTCACAATTACCTTCTTTTACTATCTGTTCTGTATTTCATTTGACCTCAACTGGTTGTAGTTCTTTAGCTTGTGGGTGACCTAAACTTCATTTCTTAAGGGTATGAGACATCCATAGTCCTACCTAAATTGAGTTATTGGAGTTTTCCATTGGCTTTAACCACAGAATAATAACCCTAAGTAATAATAACCCTAAGGGATTTTCTATACTCCAGACATAGTAGTCCTTACATCCATTGCCTACTAAGAGTAACAGTCCAACTTACCCTTCGTGGTTAAGATCAGTCACGTCAGCCAGCACAATAACTCCCTTTACTGATTGATTCACAGGCTTGGGGAGCCCAAAGTGTCCAAGTGGCAGTCTTCAATTCCACTTCAATGGAATCATTGTGTCTCCTGGTAGAAGCATTCCTCCCTATGGGACTAAGATTTTAGGCCAGCAGAGCATAAAGTTGCAGGGACAGGAAGCAAAACTTTGCTAGAGGGTTACTAAAGGTAATAATAGTGATTGGTGCTACTCCTGTTTCCACCCTGCAATTCCTGGACTCATGAACCCTGGCTGTTGGAGAAACACCCTTCCGGAGAACCTTGCCCCAGCCTTAGAATGTATTGCCACCTAGCTAGTCCTATAACTGAGTCTTCAGAAAACCATTCCAGTGTTCTAACAAGCCAGCTGTGTCAGGATGATGGGAAACATGGTAAGACCAGTGCATTCCATGAGCATGGACCCATTGCACTTGCTATGATGTGAGTTCCTTCATCAGAAGCAGTGTTGTAAAACAGCATGATGGTGGATAAAGCATTCTGTTAAGTCCATGGATGGTATTTTTGACCGAAGCATTGTGTGCAGGGAAGGGAAATTCATATCCTGAATAAGTGTCTATTCCAGTAATGACAAAGCACTGCCCCTGTTAGAAGTGTTGCAATGTAATCAACTTGTCTCCAGGTAGCTGGCTATTCTAGTAATGCCAGAGAATCTGGCACAAGGGAGAGGATAAAGCAGCCACATCAGTACTATAGAGCACTATTAAGTGAAAACTCCTAGAATTCTATTTAAGGTAAAATATTGTGAATATCAAAGGGAGAGTACACTAAAATACAAGTAGATATAGACACAGAATTAAAGGTAGTTAACTCTAACTAAAGACAATCTGGAGAAATCTCAATATTTCTAAAAAAGCAAAGAGAAAAAACTAATGTGAAGCTTAAGTAAAAGATATAATGAAAACAAGTGAATGGAAAAATGGCGTGTTAACTCAAAAATTGGGGACTATTTTTAAAATAATCTAAAAAATACAGAATAAATGTCTGAGGTTGTTTTGAAAAAGACCTGTTTGCAACAGTACTAGGATTTCATAAGGGGAGAACACAGGTGAAAAGGAGATGCATGAATAAGTTTGGTATAATCACTTTAGGGATGAAAAAAAATGAGTTAAATAATTTAACAATAATGTACTTTTGTATAAAATCAAATTGTTAATGAAGATGGACTAGAAAATATTTGACGTTGATCAAAATATGTTGATATTGGATGTTCCTCAGGAATAGCCTACCATTAAACAAACAGAAGGAATAATCAAATTTAAAGGTGGAAATAAAAGGTTAATGAGCCGATGAAAGACATGTGCATAAGAATGCACAAATTAAAAATGACCAAATTAGTAGTTAAACTAAGAAAAAAATGGATTAGAGAAGGAAAAAATAAGACTATTACAAATTAAACCATCATAAGCAAAAAAAAAGTCATCATAGAAAATTATAAATTATGAAGAGGGCTAGCATAACAAATGCTTCTAGAGTACAGAGAATCAACAAAAGGGTGAAAGTGATCAGAGAGAAATAAATGTTATTTAGCTAGGTCTGAAATCTAGTCATATTTAACTTGAAAGTCTACACTGACGTACTGTCCTTGGATTTATGCATGACTACTCATCTTTAACTTTTATTGGTACATTTAACTTATTTTAATTCCATGTTACACTCTACACCAGTGTATTCAAATGAGCAGAACATATACTGATCCTTATCAGAGTATATAATGGAGGGATCTTAGAAATCACTTGCTGTTAAAGCCAGTTCTTTTTTTTTTTTTTAATTATTACTATTTTTCCATTAGAGTTGACATTCAGTATTATGTTATATTAGTTCCTGGCAATGTATGATCTAATAGGAAAGGTTTTAGCCTATGACCTAACAAAATCTCCAGATTATAATGTAGCCTTCACTGAGAAAATCTGGGAGAGAATTCATCAATGACCTGCCCAGTGGGTAAAGCCTGAGGGGAGAAGGTGGTGTCCAGTGCAGCCTGGAAGTTAACAATCCTATACTTGTAAAATATAAACATCTCCCTAGTCAGAAGAGACAACAGGCCTCAGGTACTCATATCCTCTGTCCTGAACTGTTAAACTCCATCCTTTGTGCTTTCTGCCTCCCGATCTATTTATTTCTAAACTTCTTAGGTGAAGACCCCTCAACTCATCTGTTATTTACTACACCCTGATTTCCCCTCCTCACATCTGCTACTTGGTACTAGACCTCAAGCATTGATCTCCACCTTACTTCCTCCCTCAATTACTTAACCCCTCTGTGTCTGAAGTCCTTCTATAAAAAGGGAATAATAATCATGTGCATTTGGCTGTGGACCCTAGTGGTTTTGGGTATGATCATATTTTCTAGAGTTGGAACAAGAACCTTGTGAAACTTTCAACAACAAAAATATCATATTCAAAAATGAAACAAAACAGAGTAATAGCATTAATTTTGGCATTTAAACTATTGACTCAACTAACAGGAACTATAAGTTTCCAACATTAATTCTTGCTTCAGAATGAACTGAAAAACAGTTAATAGTTCAGTGGTCTCATAATCTCTAGTGATGCTGTGGATAATCCAAATTATCTTACTGTTCAAAAGAGTGAATTTGGCTTTTCCACTTACTTGTTACCACAGTCAAGTACCTGCCACCTTTCATTCAACCATAGTTTTCCTATCTATACAGTAAAGAAAATACATTTTCCTGACACCCAGGCCGGGGATGTTCACCAGTGTCATTTTATGTAATGTCCCCAAGAGGCCTCTGGAGGGAAGCAGAGGGAAGGACTGTTAAGAGCTGTGGCTATATAAACCAACTGGAAAGATAGATTTGTTAATATAGGCATATAATCCCCTACGTCAGATAAAGTCTGCCAGTTTGTCCTCCACCGAGAAGACATTTGGACATGTCTTCCAGTTTGTCCTGCCAGTTT
The DNA here is from genome assembly GCA_030015415.1 of Cynopterus sphinx. Lineage (NCBI taxonomy): Eukaryota > Metazoa > Chordata > Mammalia > Chiroptera > Pteropodidae > Cynopterus > Cynopterus sphinx. Next base: position 81,563,645 of record CM057388.1, read on the forward strand.
GTCCTCCACCGAGAAGACATTAAGGTAACTGTGTTGAAGATGTACTTGGCTCTGCTGGTGAAAACTCCATCTTTCTGTTCTCCAGGAAAATGTTTGGTCATGAACCCATTAATTTCTCTGAAATATTTTTTCTGTGACCTGGGCTCTGGGGATGTTTTCAGTATCAATAGGAAGATACCTGCCCCCAAACATTTATAAAAACCAAACAATACTTTAACCCCTGGGGAAAAAGATTATTTGATATCTCTCTCAGAAGACCTCATAGGCTCTTTATTCGTGACTTCTTTTTCTTGCTTTACCAGTTCTCGAATACCATACACCTTCCTCTTACAAATGAACATAAGACTCTTGTGTCCCCAGAATAACAAGAAATGCTTAGGAAAAATTTGGTGTATTTTTTTCAAGTGAACCTCTTGGGTTTATAATAAGAAGATATGTCTCCTCTCCTAACCTCTTCTCATATGAATTTTCTTATTCTCCCTTACCTTTCACTCCAAATTTAGTTCCATTGTCTGTGCTCTAAGAATACTTTGGCTCAGTGCAGCCCCCTTCCTCTTCAGTAGTGCTCATCAGATGATGTTAAGATATATCAAGTCACAGATGTTTTCTATGATAGTTCCACAATATTAATAAATAACACCTAAATAAATGTAATATCTAATAACAGTAATAACTAAGTGAACTAAATGTGTAATGGGTAGGGATGGAGCCTGTCCTAGTGTCAAAAGAAAAGAGAGCATCGTAAATTATCAACTCACCTGAAAATTCTAAGGCATAACTGCCAGACACAAGCAAATCAGCACTAATAGAATATGCAAGCCTGTGTAGCTCAGAAATTGTCCCAGAATTGATTTGGTGCTGTGCTTCCTCACTTGCCTGCATCCAGCTCACAATGACACTGGATTTCAGAATTACTAGCCTCAAACTCACTAAAGACTTTCATTGTTCATAGAGGAATAGGAGAGAAGGTGGGGAGGGAGGGAGAGAGAGACAGAGAGATATCCATACCTAGAGGAAAAGAACAAAGATAAGAAAACATTTCTCTAGGCACGGGGATGTAAAGTACAGCATAGGAAATATAGTCAATGATACTGTAATAACTATGTATGATGCCAGATATGTAGTATCAGGATGATCACTTTGTAAGTTATACAAATGTTTAATCACTATATAGTATACCTGAAACTAATAATGTTTTATGTCAACTGAAATTGAAAACTAAAAAAAAATTTTAAATACTATTTCTCAGTTTTTCAAAGTGAATCATTTCAACTGATCATCTGAAGGAACAACAAAGCCTGAGTTGGTGTCATTCACAACTAATTTGTGGTATTGGCTATTACTAGAGAAATGAGGTCAGTTAGGAATTAACATTATAGTGAAAAAAAAGAATGATATGCTTCTCTGCTTGCTATAATCTCATCTACATAATATACCATGAGATAGTCTTACAATATAATCCAAAATTCTTGTCTATAGCCTAATTTTGTAGCATTGCAGCTAATGAAGGCAAACCAGTATCTGTAGAAGGAACATAGATGCAGAGAATATCCAAGAACTCACCTCCAGTTCAAGGGTTCCATACAATTATTATTTGAGTTTGAATTGTTGTATTTGAAAATCTTTTTTTTATAAAATAAAAACTAAGAAATTGTTTGTATATGTATATATTATTAGTTCCACATTATAACATGACTAAGATTATGACAGAGATGAGTGTTAACTAAAAATGTTAAGTATAATCTAGGGACTGCCTGTAACATTAAATTGAGTATGATCTGTGAAGGTTGGGGGCAAAGAGAAGAGAGAGAAACTTTGGTTGTATTATATAATTATATAACTTTACACTTGAAACACATAATTTTGTTAACCAATGTCACCCCAATACATTTAATGAAAAAAGAAAAAAATACATATTAGATAAAAGATTATTTAATGTCCTGGTTACTTATATGGCTGTTAAAATACAACATGCAAACCAAAAAAAAAAAAAAAAAGAAAGAGAAAAAGATAAGAAAATCTAAGATGTGCACATATACCCTACTCAGTGAATATTCAGCAGAGAAATTGATAGGTCAAGCTTCCATTTATAACTATATCAATCTGATGGTCTAAAAACCTTTAGAAAGTTGCTATAAGAGGAAGAAAAGCCTTGGACTTCTTAAAGAACTCTCACGTTACCTTTGGATCTTGAATCCTAGGTAGGCCTGGAAAAATACTGTTAATTAAAAAAAAAATCTCAGGATCTTAATTAGGATTTTTAAGTTCCATAAATTATTATATAAGTGTATATATATTGTATGTATGTCTATGTATGTGTGTGTTTGCATGTGTGTGTGTATAAATAACTAGATGTAATGGGTAACTAGATGTCGAGCTCCCAAGTCCTAGTACATGAGTTTGTGGAAACCTTGCATATACCAAGACTTGGGGAAAGGGAGGCAAAGGGTATTTTGAGCTTGAATTCCAACTAAAACTTGATTCTAAAATCTTTAAAATATTGATAGGACTTATTTTCTGCTCCGGCACCAGAGCAGACTAATCTGATAATCACACTGTATACAAAAGCAAGACTCAGCTATATGCTGTCCATAAAAGGTGCTCTTTAACAATGCAGGTGAACATGGAGGATATTATCCTTAGTGAAATAAGCCAGCCACAGAAAGACAACTACTACATATTCTCACTTATATATCTAAAATAGTCAAGTTCAGAGACTCAAAGAGTAAGTACAATGGTAGTTGCCAAGGCCAAAGGGAAGGGGGAGTTACTAATCAATGGGCATAATGTTTCAGACAAGCAAGATGAATAAGTTCTAGAGATGGTATGACACTGTTCCTATAGTCAACAATATGTACATTAAAAAATTTTATTAAGAGGATAGATGTAATTTTAAGTATTATCACAATAAAATACAATTTACAGTATAGATGTTCTTAAAATATAAAGACACAGTAAGCTTGAAAATAAGAGGATGTATAAAATATAGACATAAAAAGCATAGAAAGCTGAAATAGTTGTTTACATATTATGAAAATTACAATCATGGTAGAGATTTTAATCACTTTACTTGTAAATCAAAAATGTGCTCAACATCTTTAGTCATTAAGTAATTGCAAATTAAAGCCATAATAAGATATCACTAATTAGGAGTTGATAGATAATCACAGGGATGGGGAACATGGCATAGAGAATGCAGTTAGCAGTAAAGTGATGGCTAGGTGGAGAGCCAAGGAGGGAAAGAGCAATCAGGGAGATTGTTTCATAAACTATATAAATGTCTATCTAATGTACTGCATACCTAAAACTAATAGTAAAATAAAATTTTAAAAATAACAACTCAAAAGGCACAGCAGTAAGAGAACAGGGACTTTCCTAGGTTTCATGGAGTGGTTCCATGTCTGGGATATGTTAGTAGATACTTATGTCTATACATGTCTTGAACTCAGAGTGGGGTCTGAAAAGAAACCGTGGTCCCATGTAAGCTTCAGTCTGACTCTGCGTCTTTCTTGATTGTCCCTGACCCCATCAGTCCTCAACCTTCCGGTCAAATCTGCAGCCCCCCATTTTAGTCTATGCCAGCTGCTCTGTCCACCCCTCCACCCCGCGGGGCCCCGGTTGTCGTTGCACGTTCACCCTATGTCGATGCTGCAGTCACAGACTTTCCTCTACCCCAATGAGCACCATCCTTTTGGGGACTTTGCCAGGCTATGAACTGCTCAGAGGCAATGGGGGCATCTCCCGGGAACCCAGGCTCACCCCCACCCCTGCCAGCCTCTCTCACCCAGGGCCACCCCTTGCACTATCACCATGAGAGACTGTTCCTCTCATCCTCGACTCCAACCTCCACCCCACCCCCCATCTCGGCACACAGCCGCGCCACCCCCTTCCCTCGGCGAGTTACGTCCCATGACTGCCTCCCTCCCACAGTCACTGAAACACACACATGGCTTGCTTTAAACACTTGGTCAAACTTTAATGACTCTGTCAAAGGCATCAGACAGGTGTTGGCTGCCCGGGTTGGGAGCGGGCTTGGGGTCCTTGGGCCGAGGCCCGGGGACACAGGGCATGTTGGACAGCTACTCCCAGGGGGGCGCCACCTGGGAGATGGTTATGGTGCGGAAGAAGTCGCAGAGCAGCGAGTTGTTGTGGACCGCCATGTCGAGGTGGCCGGGGGTGATGCACCTGCTGCGGGTCTTCCGGGCCTCTTCGCCTGCCATCTCCAGGACCTTCGCCGTCATGTACTGGATGACTGCTGCCATGTAAACCGGTGCGGACCAGTTCACACGCTGGGCATAGCGGCCTTCCTGCAGGAGACGCTCCATGTGGCTCACAGAGAACGACACCCCGGCTCTGGCGCTGCGGGAGCGGGTCCGGCGGCGGCGACGACGGCGATGGCGACGGGACAACGCTCCCTCGCTCATTTGTTCCGGCATTCTGGACTCTGGGTGCGGTTTCTCCGACTGGTCCAGTTGCGTGCTGCGGTGCGGTGCGGTGCGGTGCGGTGCGGTGCGGTGCGGTACGATTCGGTGTGGTGCTGTCTGAAGCGGGGCTGTCCGATGCCGTCTGTGGCGGTGCGATGTGGTGCAGTGTGGTGCGACACGTCTGCTGGTCCCCAACGTCTGTGGCGGCTGGAGTTCGCTCCCCGACTCTATATCCCAGCGACCACAGACCGGCCCCTCATTGGTCGAGGCACACACCATGCGACGCATGGCCTGTGCTGTTTGGTTAAGTCACTGCTTTCCCCCGCAGCACGCCCCCATCCTCTGGTGTGCCCCGATCCCTCGCCACCCCACCCCACCCCCATCCCCGCCCCCACAGCCTGGGCCTGCAAAGAAACGGCTCCCACAGCAGCCTGCTCACCCGTCTCTGTCTTGAAGGGGACCCTCGCTGTGCGTTAGATGGGTACGAATGGGAAACGCCATGACCGTGTCTGATCCAGTGGCACCAGTCCTACACTACTGGTTTTGGAGGGCCGCCACAGCTATCTCGTTCCACAGTGTGGGCGCCACCACCAAAAGAGAAGTCCCGGTACTAGCAGGAGGTCGCTGTCCCCTCCTCTTCCACCCATGCTCCCTCCCCGCCCCCACCCGGACACCCTGGGCCGCCGCTACCCTGCTTGCGGTCCACAGAGGTTTGACTCTTCGTAAAGATAAAATCATGCCAAAGATGGGTGGCTTTTCGCGTCTGCGTGCTTTCACTTTGCATAATGTTTTTACAAGAGTGTGTCTCTGGGTTACCCGGAATCAGCACTTCATTCCTTTTCCTGGATAAATAATATTCTATTGTGTGACTAGACATGTTGTGCTTCCTTTCCTCGGTTGCTGGGTGTTTGCATAATTAATTTCTGCCTTTTGGCTGTTGTAAATAACGTCGCAGTGAATATCCCTGTGAAGTGTTCTGTTTCAGCGTCTGTTTTCAGTTCTCTCAGTTGTGTATCTTGGAGTGGCATTGCCAGGTCAACCGATTTCCACAGTAGCGGGTACCATTTTGCATTCTCAACAGCAGTGTACGGGAATCCCAGTTTCTCCACACCCTCACCCAAACTTGTTCTTTTCCATTTGTTTTCGTTTGCTTATAATAGCTATCCCACTGGGAGTGAATTGGTATCTCACAATGATTTAGATTTACATTTCCTCAATGGCTAATGACTTGAGTGAGCATCCTTTCACATGCCTCTTGGCCATTTGAACATCTGTTTTGGAGTCATGTCCATTCAAGCCCTTTGCCCTTCTTTTTGTAAAACTGGGTTGCTTGTCTTTCTGTCATTGAGTTGTAACAGTTCTTTATGCATTCTGGAAAATACACCATTGTCAGATTTATGTATATGTGGTTTGCAGATGTTTCTCCATCTTGATGCACAAAAGTTGTTTTTTGTTTTTGTTTGTTTGTTTGTTTGTTTTTTGAGGGCATAGTTATTTTTCTCCTTTGCCTTTTCTGGCTGTGCTTTTGCTCTCATATTTTGTAACTGTTGCCTACACCAAGGTTGTGGGGATTTGCACCTAAGTTTTATTCCAAGAGTTTTATAGTTTTGGCCCTTAATATTCCAGTCTGCGATCTGTGTTACAGTCAATATTTGTACATGGTGTGAGATTGGAGTCCATATTCATTTTTCTGTCTGTGGATATCCAGTTGTCCTAGCACCATTTGTTAAAGAGGTTGTTTGTTCATGCATCCATGGCTGCTGTCGGCACCCTGCTTGAAAATCAGCTCTTTATAAATATATTGGTTAATTTCTAACTCTAAATTTTAAAACAGTGGCCTGTGTGTCTATCATTATACCAGTACCACATGTTTTAAGATTGCTGTGGCTTTGCAGTTAAGTTTTGCAATTGGGAAATGTCAGTCCCAATTCTTCTTTTCAAAATTGTTTTGCTTATCTGCACCCCTTACATTTCCATGTGAATTTTAGGATCAGCTTGTCGATTCTTACAAAGAAGCCAGGTTGGATTGTAACAGGCATGGCATCGAAGCTGTATGTAGCCAGAGTATCATGGCCACCATAAAAATAGTAAATGTTCAACCCACTAACACAAGGTGCCTTTCTGTTTTGTTATGTCCTCTGTAATTTCCTTCAGCAATGTTTTGCAGTATTTAGAGTACAGGTCTTGCACATCTTTTGTTAAATTTATCCCTCAGTATTTTATTCTTTTCAATGATCCTGAAAAAGGAATTATTTTCTCCTCATCCTTGAGTTGCTCATTGGTAGTGTATAAAAATATAACCAATTGCTGCACCTTGATCTGGGATCCTGTGACTTTGCTGAGCTCATTTATTGCATGTTCAAGTCAGTTGTTGTAGAATTGTTTCTTTTGGGGGGGGATGTTCTTCAGTGATATAGATAGAAAATATAGGTATAGATATATTTATAGATCTAGGTATAGTTCGATGTAGATATATGGAGATCATCTATAAATAGAGATAGTTTCACTTATTCCTTTTTAATCAGGATGCCATTTATTTATTTACCCTAACTAGATGTTTGAGTGTAGCATTGCACAGGAGTGTCAAGGACAGATATCCTTGTGCTAGGGGGAGAACACGCAGTGTTTCACCATTATGAATGATGTTATCTGTGGGTTTTTCATAGATGCTCCTTATCTGATTGAGGAAGACCCCTTCCATTCCTATTCTGTTGAATTTATTTCCATAAAAGTGTGTTGGCTTTTTTCAAATGCTTCCCTTCCCTCTCTACATCTATGAGATGATCGTGAACATTATGTTCATGTGGTATATTACATGAATTGATTTTCATATGTTAAATCAACCTTACATTCATCAGGCTTTCTGCTTGAGGACAAGGGTGTGTGTGTGTGTGTGTGTGTGTGCGTGTGCGTGTGCGTGCATGCATGGGAACGTGCATGTTAAGGGATGTATAGCATGATTAGAGGCTAAGAAATTTGCAGGACCCTGGAATGAGTTCATTATGGGTGTCTGTAGAGTAGGGTGCCAATGTGGGAGTGGTGGTTGATGTTGCTGGGGAAGAGGAAGGCATCAGCCAGCATGCAAAAGATCTGGTATACTATGCTCAGGTTTTGGAATGCCTTGTAGGCTGCTCTTTGATTTATTGATGATAACTGACAGGTGTGGGGTGATAATTCATTGTGGTTTTAATTTCATTTCTCTGATGATTAGCAAGCCCAATGTGGTCGTTAGGCTCAGGGGTGAAATGACCTGATTGGTTTCCAGAAAGATCATTTGGAAGCTCTGTAGAGAACAGAATAGAGAGGATTGAGAGTGGAGTTAGAAAGCTGCTGAAGTATTCCATTCAAGAAATGATGCTATGTCAAACTTTGTGAGTAACTATCAAACTGATAGTTACCTACTCTGAGGGTTTTGGCTTATTCTCCCAACTCTCCCTACATATCTTTTTCTTAATTTTATTTTATTATCATTTTCAAGTATACAATACATAGGTTAAACATTTATATAGTTTATAAAACAATATCTCTGATTACTCTTTCTCTCCTGTGGCTCTCCTCCTAGCCATTATATTATATTACTGCTGACTGCATTCCCTTTGCCGTGCTACCCATCCCCGTGGCCATCTATCAACTGCTAATTTGTACTTCTTTAACCATTCACCCCATTCTCCCAGCCCCCCAACGCCCCCTTCCCTCTGTCAGTCACCAGATTGTTCTTTATATTTGTGAGTCTGTGTTTGACTGGTTTGTTCTTTTCATTCTTTAGATTCCACATATAAGTGAAATCATAGGGTATTTATCTTTCTCTGATTTATTTCACTCAGCATCATAACCTCTAGATCCATACATGTCATTGTAAATGGTAAGATTTCAATTTTTTAATGCCTGAGTAATAGTCCATTGTGTGTATGAACCGTAACTTCTTTATCCAATCATCTGTTGATGGGTGTTTAGGCTGCTTCCATATCTTTGCTATCTAAATTGTGCTACAATGAACATAGGGGTGCATAGATCTTTACAAATTATTGGTTTCATTTTCTTTGGATAAATACCCAGAAGTGCAATTTATGATCAAAATGTATATCCATTTTAAATTTTTTAGAAATATTCAGACCGTTTTCCATAGCAGCTGTACCAATTTCCAACCCCACCAATAGTGTATGAGAGTTTCCTTTTCTCCACATCCTCGCCAACACTTGTTCTTTGATTTACTGATGGACATTCTGACAAGTGTAAGGTGATATCTCATTGTGGTGTTAAGTTGCATTTCTCTGATGATTAGTGACCTTGAGCATCTTTTCATATGTCTATTGGCCATCTGTATTTCCTCTTTGGAAAGATCTGTTCAGGTCTTCTGCCCATTTTTTATTGGATTGTTTGTTTGTTTTTCTGTCATTGAGTTGTATGAGTTCTTTATGTATTTTGGATATTAACCCCTTATCAGATGTATCATAAGTGACATATACTTTTGATGGAACTGCCAATGAATTAGTAAACATGGCCAGAAGACATGAGTTTTCTGGTATCTCCTGAGAACTCTTTTTTTTTTTTTTTTTTTGGTCATTGGTTATTTTCACCTGTTTTCTTCAGCAAGTTCCTTTTTTTTTTTTTTTTTTTTGATTGGGGAGATTCACTTTCCATTTTCTCTCCACCTAGACTTGTTGAAAGTGTAGGAGCCAATGTTTTCCAACACTCCCAACTCCAGATATGTATGCAAGTGTGCATGCCACACACACACACGTGCCACGTGTGCAGATAGATACACATACACACTCCTGACATCTTGAGGAACTTTCAAAAGGAACTTAAAAGTCGAAGATCTTTACTGTTATTATTATTTTATATATGAAATAAAAATATTTTGGACATATAGAGGTGCTCTAACCACAACATTTCTATCACTAGAAAGGAGTAGGCAGTCTAGGGTTGGCAGGGACCCACAAAATCGCTTATCTTCTGCCATTTGCATTAGGCCAAACATATTTACAAAATAAGTCTATTTCCTCATCTCAAAAATGGGGCAGTAATATTGCTTCATATTAATATGACCTCTGCTACAAAAGGCTGGTTTAGGTACCCTAGTTCTGAGCTCCTGCAGACTGCTTATACTCCCCTGGTATTACAATTGTCTATTGAAGTCTATCTCCCATGGTTGACGGCAGTAGCTTTGAGGGCAGAAATTGTAGTTGTCTCACCATTACTGTGTACTGCAGAGTAGTCAATGAATGGAGAACATAGGAGACTTAGTTTTGTCTGTCCTCTTAAGCAGTTACATTTCTAAAAGAATAATTCCTGTTTTACAATTATCAGTAGGCTGCCAGGACAGTACAAATCTATTTTTATTGTATATAAATTTGATGTATAGAAATTATAAATTGATAGGAGCTTGTTCATTCATTCCCCTGTTACCTAACAACTAGTTTTAGAAACCTGTTAGATTCTCATAGCAGAGTATTTCAGTCAAATTTTCTCCCCTGCTTATCCACTTCATGCTGTGTTCCTGGGACATGAATTTCCTCAATAACAAGCCTTTACCTGTGTGCACCACTGCTTTAAAGACTTGTTAAAAGATGTCTTCATGTGCACAGACTCATATACTTCTCACAGAAACCCCATGAGATAGGCAGAGAAGGTATCATTACTACCAGTTGACAGATGAAGAAACCAATGTTCAAAGACATTAACTGAGTCACCACATATCATACCAAAAGCAAGCTGGTGTCAGAGCTGGGCCTAAAATGAAACCAAGTTTTCATTTCCCAGTCTGGTGTTTTTTACACAATCCATTAGTTTAGCACAGTTGCATTTTGTGATGGTGCCTCAATTATAGTTTTGCATCTAATCCTATTTCTGTTTTTCAGCTGCTCTTCCCACTACTGACCTTGGCATACTCTGTATTTAACCAGGACCTACCTACCTCTCTCTCTCTCTCTCTCTCTCTCTCTCTCTCTCTCCTCCCCCCCTCCCTCCCTCCCTCCCTCCCTCCCTCCCTCCCTCTGTTTTTCCCCTGAACATGTTGTCTTGCAATTTCCTGCCTTTGGATCTTTGCATTTGTTTACACCTCTTGGTGGGCACTCATAACCCCCACCCCCAACACCACACGTCAAAGCCATTGCAGATCAGCCCTGCTGGATGAGATCTCTCTGCCCTTGAAACCATAGAGCAGTCTATGAATTGTTTTATAGGCATTTTCATACCAGCTTAATTTCCTTTACTCTTAATTCCTTTGTTCTGTGCTCCCATAACCCCTTGTGCTCAGTTGTTTGTTTTACTATAGAGAATTGTTGATTTATTTAATGTAATTGCTACTACTGGTTATGCCATTATATGCAGGAAGTGGGCATTGGTTTGTGATGGTAACCTATATTTTTGACCTACAGAACTAATCTATGGATAAAACACTAACTCTAAGAAATACAGTCCAATTTTATAGATTTCTAGGCATCCCTAGACAAGTGTATCGCAATGCAGAAATATGGTTATCACTACTACATTTTATATAAAAATGAAGTATTAATAAATTTTAGAAAGTAGTAAATTCACCTGTCCCTCAAAGTATAAGTATTCAATTGTTATAAAGCCATAGTAAATGGCTTGTAAAATATAATTTTATTTTATATTTCTATGCTGTTAAATAGGTTATAAAATTTTCACAAAGCTTTTTTGGGACTACAGTCAATGATAAACAATAAACAATAGTGGTCATACTCTCTAAATAACAATCACTATACAAAGTAGACAACCTCTTAAAAGTGCACAAATGTACCTGCCGACATTTTTGCTTTGCTAGTTCTTGTCTTAGATATTTATACACTTGTGAAAAGAGGTTTTCTTCAGATTTTACTCCATCTACATAAATAATTTCCCATATGATGTCCTCCACTTCTCCTCTGTGTTTTAGATACATGGACCATACATGGCCATCAAAGTAGTCTAGGAGATCTGAGGGCTTGCAGACCCTTGTACTCCTCCTCCTCCTCCTCTTAGATTCTTCATATAAAATGGTCAGAAAGTAGTTTCTATTCCATGTAGTATCAAGGGGCTTATAATTTTAAAAAAAGGAAACCTTGGATGATTAATATGGGAATTTCCTCAGTATTTCCTCAGTCTGTTGATATCAGAGAGTGTCTTGGGCTTTCTATCCAGCAAGAAATGTTGGACATCATTATTTTTCATGGTAATGCTTCAAGTACCTCATACTGCATAAATCCATTTTTATCTGTCTCTATCTCAGACTCCAGTTTAAAGAAATCATCCTGAGATATGACACTGCAGTTTGGGAGGTGTTTCTGCAAATTTTTAGTCAGTGTTTTCTTCCCACCATTTGTCACATCACTGATTCCAATGACAAACGATTTCATAATTAGCTTTGAAAAATCACGACTTCCTAAAATGTCCTGTGTCCAGGCTTTTCCTGGGGTGTGTGTGGAGGGGAGGGTTTCGGGTGGAAGAGCCTAGTAGAGAGGGGACTGTTTCTTGGCATCTTCTCAGTTTATCCAGAATATTCCAAATTTAGTGCAATTAAGGTTTGGTTCCACTTTCACTAACAAACCGGGAGCCAGTTTAAGCACTCCCAAGCAAAGATGCTGATCCATAGCCAAGTGCTCTCCTGTTACTAACCCACTGAAATGCTACAGCTTGATACCACTAACCTAACCAAAACACCCACAGCCCCTTCCCCAGCACCCCTGCTGGGTCAGAGGTGGCCCTGGTAGAAGTCGCCAAATCAGTTCCACCCAGGCCAGATGCTGTGCCCAGTTCAAGGTGCCCTTGGGAGGGACAGGGCTGGACTCTGGTAAGCAGGCCCCAAGCTCTTCTGCAGGATCTGGCCCTTTTTGTGGAGGGGGAGAGGCACACAGCCAGGAGGACTGCACAGAAGCTGGAGGTGTCCTGGCTTAGTTCTGGGTGGTTTTGCCTCCACTGTGCTCAGTTTTCACAGCCCTTATTGTCTTCTGTTGTTGTAGATCAGCTTTCACCCCATGATTGTGAGCTCCTGGGGGACCAGGATATTGTTCAATTCATCTTCTTGTGTTCAATGGCATGGAATACAGTCATTGATGGATGAGTGAATGCTAACTAACAGAATGCCTTGGATATACCAGTTGCCAAACTATAATGAATTGAATTGTCTTCACCCAAATCTCATTTCTTCTCATCCTATTCCAGTGGGGGCTAGAGGTGTTCTTCATTCTGCCTCAAGCTATTATTCCCACTCATGCTCTAGATTCCATCCCATCCTGCTTCCCCAGGGGCCTAATTCTATCAATTACCTCCTCTCTCCAGAATCTCTAGTTGCCCCTCTTCTTTGACTGGGCCCTTTCCCTGCAATAACAAATATGCTCAGTTCTCCTTTCCCATTCTAAAAATAAACTTCTTCAACTGGATGTGTCTCCTCCTATTCCTTTTCCTCCATCTTATAATATAAAGGTATGAGCTTCACTGTAGAGTTATCCAGCTGGACCATTTTGAGGGACCCTTCATTGTTGATACCTTAGATATTTTTCTCTTGGGTTGGACAATGGCTCACAAAAGACTCTTGCAGCTGCCAGAATTTTAGGGCCAGGTAGAGTCAGAGAAGCCTGGGGGTTTATAGCTTTCAAGATACATACGTTCACTTAACCCCTCTGTTTTCAATATGATACTCCAGCCTTCTGCTGGGTTTGGGAACTCCCAGTCTAGAGACCCTCTGCTTTACCCTCTCCAGGGAATAATTCTCCAGATCTATCAGGTCAGGAAAAGGCCAGCCCCTCAGTATAGTCAAACATCAGCTGCAGGAGGGGATTTGAAAATGAATCTACTTCTTAAACAGTTTTTAAATAACCTTCATTATTTTGGCACCCATCCCCTTCACCTCCACTTCCAGAATTACCTTTATCAGACTTTGAAGATTCTTCTGGGGGCGGGGGGTAGCAGGACAGTGGTAAATCAAAATGGTTTTTCTTTTTTCCTGCTTAGGGCCTAGGATTCCTAGTTTGTGGACTTTTGGGTCTGCTAAGTCAATTACTATTCATGCATCTGCTTTTCAGTATTCAAAATTTACTTGTTGCCCCCTTTCCTTATTTTTCAATCTTTCTAAATATCATTTTATAATAATTTCAGCAGGATTTTGGGAGGTAGTAAAATTAGATGTGGAAATATGTGTTCCACCTTAACTAAACATCATAGCAGGAATGGGGGTTTGCCTGCTTGCCTCATTTACCTTTGTTACCTTGGCACCTTTGTTACCAAGACACTCTTCCTAAAATACTCCAGATACAAGTAAAATACTCCAGACTGAGATTGTCTTATCATTCTCTGATCCATTCTGTGACCATTCTGCCCTTTCGGCTCTCAGCCTCCCAATTGTAAACTCCAAACCAATTTCCCATTCATAAACCCTCAGGCCATGCTTGAAGTTCAGATACCTTGCCAGTACGTCATTTGAAATTGACAGTGTATGTAGTTATGCAGCACACCAGACAGTGAGTCAGTCTATAGGAATCATCTGGGATGTACTCTTTACTCAGATAGCAGCATTGCAAATATGTTTAGTGCAAGGTCGTGTTACAGGAAGGGGAACGGGGTGACCAATGCAAATGTGTCAAGTGTGCATTGGAATTCACATTTCCTGTTCTATTCTGAGATACCCATAATTCATGTGACCACTTTTACTTGTAGTAGGTAGGGATCTTTCTGCAACTCTTACTTACGTCAAATATGTAAAATCATCTGGTTCTTTTGCAGTGTGTGATCACGTATATGCAAAACAGTGTCATTCCCCAAAAGCAGGGTAGCATTCCATTTCAAAACACTAAACTTCCAAGTCTCTTTCATCCAACTGTTAAATGCAAACCAACTTAGCTCTTTTTATAATTCAATTTTATTTATTTATTTTTACAATTTCAAGAGTGATAACAAGAACCCTTCAGAGTAAAATCTCATTCTCAATCATTCAGCTTTGGGAAAATGCATACTTTAGGCTGAAGCTGTATACTGTACTAATATTTGAGGATGAGATTTAAGGACACAGTTTGGGGGTAGATTTATGTTTTGCATTTTTTGGGGGATATGCAGATGTTTATTACTATGACTTAAGTGTCTCAAATTGGGTAGAATTTAGGGATATTATTTTCCACTTCTATTTCAACAGTGTGGAAGCAATAGGTAAGGAACTGCAGCATAATACACCCACTGTTCCTGTGCTCTCACTTGGCTGCCAGGAAGGTCCTTTGGTGCCCTAAAAGCCTAGTCCAATGTATTGTAAAGTAGTAAGGATGCATGCTCCTTTGTGATCTAAATGATAGAGAATTCAAAATAGCAGTCATGAAAAAATTCAGTGAGATATTGTTTGTTTCAATGAGCTCAAGAATAAAAATAATGGACAGAAAGAGTATGTTACCAGAGAGATTGAAACTATAAAAAAGGTCTATAGCCATGCCACCCTGAACAAGCCCGATCCCATCTGATCGCAGAAGCTAAGCAGGGTCGGGCCTGGTTAGTACTTGGATGGGAGACCACCTAGGAAGACCAGGTGCTGGAGGCATAAAAATAAAAATATAAGGGATTGTAAACTGACAAGGTCCTTGCCATCTGTGAGGTCAACCAAGGGTCATCTCGCCTAAAATAAATAAATAAATAAATAAATAAATAAATAAATAAATAAATAAATAAATAAAAAGTTTACAAAAGAAAGAAACTATAAAAAAAGATCCAAACAGAAATCTTGGAGCTGAAGAACTCAATAAATAAGAATGCATTACAAAGAACTGGAAATAGAGCAGACCGTATGAAAGAATCAACAAGCTCAAAGATAGAGGTCTAAAACTGATTCAGGTGCAAGAGGAAAGAGAACTAATTTTTTAAATTAAAGAACTCTATAACTATCTCACTCCTCTAGAAAAGGCAACATAAGGACAATTGGTATCCCACAAGAAGAGAAGGAGAAGAAGAGAACAGAGAGTCTATTCTAAGAAATAGTTGATGAGAACTTCTCAAATCTAGGGAAGGTACTGGACATTCAAGTACAGGAAGCTAACAAAACACCTAATTATCTCAACACAGAAGACCTTCTCCCAGTTAAAATTTAATGATAAATAAAGAATTCTCAAGGCAACAAGAGAAAAAAGTAACATATAAATAAAATCAGATTGTCATCAGATTTCTCAGCAGAAACCTGATGGGCAAGAAGAGAGTGGAACGATATATTTAAAATATTAAAAGAAAGAAAACACTGACCAAGAATAACATGTACAGCAAAGTTATCCTTTAGATATGAAGTATAAAGGCTTTTTCAGATAAACAAAAGCTGAAAGAATTTACTACCACAAGACCTGCATTAAAAAGAAATGTTGAAAGGAGTTCTTCTACCAGAAACAAAAGGACAAAGTACACAAAACTTTGAGTAAGATGACAGACAGGCAGAAGCAGAAAATCACAAATCTCTTTTAGAACAGCATGTGAAGCATTTAATTATAACATAATGAAATTTTAAAAACAATAAGTCAAGGAAAAACTTTAAATATTTTTAACGATGCAAAAATGAAAATAAAACATCAAAATTTGGAATTTCAGGGAGACAAATTTTAATTAGAGTAGAAATCAATAAAACTGAAAACAGGAAAGCAATAGAGAAAATCAATGAAAGTAAAATATGATTATTGGAATAGATCAATAAAATAGAAAAAAACTCTAGCCAGGCTTAGTAAGAAAATAAGACAAAAGAGAGGAGACACAGGTACCAACATGAGGACTAAAATGATATCATTACTGGCCTCACAGACATTAAAACAATAATATATGGAATGCTACAATCCATGTCCATACATTTGGTAATTTAGATGACATGAACCAATTCCTTAAATGCTAAAAAAAAAAAAATTAATTAATTAATTAAAAATAAAATAAAACCTAACTTAGGGAAAAATAGATATCCTGAATAGTCCAACATCTAAAGAAGAAATTTAATTTGTAGTTAAAAACTTTTCAAAAAAGAAAACTCCAGGCCAGATGGTTTCACTCAGGAATTCTACCAAACATTTAAGTAATTGAAAACAATCTCTTTCAGAAAATAGAAGACAGAATATTATCCTACTAATTTTATGAAGCCAGCATTATCCTAATACAAAACCAGACAAAGATGTCCCCCATCCAACAATAAAAACAAAAAACAAACAACAAACAAAAAAAACCTACAGGCCAGTCTCTCATGAACATAGATGCAAACATTCTTAAAATTAAAAACATCTGCTCTGCAAGAGATAAGCTAAATTCAGATAATGAAAAGAAAGCCACAGACTAGGAGAAAATATTTGTAAAAGACACATCTGAGAAAAGACTATTAAGCAAAATATACAAAGAACTCTTAAAACTTAACAATAAGAAAACAAACAACCTGACTAAAAGATGGACTGGACTTAGTGACTTGCTTCCAAAGAATAGAGCATGTATGGAAAGAGGGGTAACTTTACATAAACTGAGAAAACACTATCTTAGCCAGATGATGGTTAACCTCACCACTAATAAGTTATGTTGATAGCATATAACACTAATATGAAGTGATGAGAAGGGCACTCCAGTCTAATAATAATAAAAATATCAGACAAACCCAAATAAAAGAGCATTCTACAAAATATCTGGCCTATTCTTCAAAACTGCTAATGTCATGAGAAACAAGGAAAGAATGAGAACTGTCACAGATGAGAGGACACTATAGATAAATGGTGACTAAATGTGATGTCATTTTTTGAAAGGGATCCTGAAAGAGAAAGGGGACACTGGTGAGGAAAACATGGTGACCTCCAAGTCTGGAATTTAGCTGATACTAATGTAATAATGTGGATTTCTTATTTTTTCAAATGTACCATGGTAATGTAAGATGTTAATGGTAAGAAAAACTGGGTGAGGAGAATGTGAGACTCTCTATACTATCTTTGCAACCTTTCTGAAAATCTGAAGTTGTTCCAAAATAGAAATTTATTTTTAAAAATCAATTATATTTCTATATATCAGTATGACCATTTCAAAAATAAAATTAAAATATTTTTATTCATATTAGCATTAAAAAATAAAATGCCTAGGAATAAATGTATCAAAAGGAATATAATAATTCCTCAATATTGCTGAGAAAGACAAAGAAGATCTAAATAAATAGATAGGCATTTCATATTCATGGATTTTAAACACATTTCTTATTATAATTCCAGCAGGGTTTTTTGACAGAAATTTACAAGTTAATCATAAAATTTATCTGAAAATGCAAAGATTCAGAATAGCCAAAACAGTATTTAAAAAATAAGAGGTGGAAGAAAGTTCACTTCCTGATTTCAAAACCTATTATAAAGCAATTATTAAATATAGTACCAGCATAAGGATACACATATAGATCAATGAAACAGAATATAGAATCCAGAAGTAAACCCTTATGTTGATGGTCAATTTAGACTGCATAAACATTCAAAACCTTTGCCCTTCAAAAGATACTATTAAGAAAATTAAAAGACAAGCCATAGAGTGGGAGAAAATAATTGCAAAGCATATACTGATAAGAGTCTAGTATCCAGAAGAAATCTTACAACTTAAAAACAAAAAGATAAACAAGTCACTTTGAAATGAGCAAAGGACATCAGTAGATATTTCTCCAAATCAGATATACAAATGGCTAAAAGCACATGAAAATATACTCAACTTCATTAGTCATTAAAGAGATGCAAATCAAAACCAGAATGAGATATCACTTCAGACCCACTAGGATAGCTGTAATTATTTTTAAATAAAACGAAAACAGAAAATAACAAGTATTGGCAAAGATGTGGAGAATTTTGAATTGTCATATATTGCTGGTGGGAATGTAAAATGGTATAACCATTATAGAAAACAGTTTAGCAGTTACTCAAAAAGCTCAACGTAGAATTATTATATGACCCAGCAATTCAACTCCTGGGTATATAATCAAAAGAAATGAAAATAGGTATGCAAACAAAAACTTGCCTACCAGTGTTCATAGCACTACTAATCACAGTAGCCAAAAGATGGAAAACACATAACCATCAACTGATGAATGAATAAACAAAATGTGGTAGTATATACATACAGTGGAACATTATTCACATGTCAAAAGTAAGAGGTCCTGATACATACTACGACATGGAGGAACCTTGAAAACATCATGATAAGTAAAAGAAGCAAGTCACAAAAGACCACATAGTGTATGATTCCATTTTTAGGAAATGTCCAGAATGGGCAAATCCATAGGCACAGAAAGCAGATTAGTTGTAGTCAGGAGCCAGGGTTGGTGACAGGGATTAACTGCCAATGGGTAAGAGAGAGATGTCATTGAGGTGATGGAAATCTGAAATTATAAAACTGAATTGTAGTGATGGTTGCACCACTCAATAAATTTACTAAAAATCCTTGAAGCGTACACTTACAATGAGTCAGTTTTATGGCATGTAAGTTATGTCTCCATACAAAATTTTAAAAACGCCCTGGAAAGCAGAGGAAAACACTCATCTCTGGACAGTTTATTAGGATCACACAGAGCTCGTTAGGCTGCTGTGTGCTGTTGCTGCTGCTGCTGTGGTGATGGTGGGAGCGGTGGTTTTCCCATGAGGGCCGAGGGTCAAGCAATGGTTCGGGCCTTTTATATAAAGACGTACAACATCTATTAGAAAAGAATTTCGGGCCTGAAATTTGGAGTAGCAGTGGGAGGGGGGCAAACAGAAGTGGGTGGGTTTGGAAACTATTCGGGATGCAGAAGCGATGCGACTGTGGACTGATTAGATACGGGGAACAGGGAAGAGGGAGGATGCCTCAGACTTGGCATGCTTAAAGTCAGATTCCTGTTGTCCTCCCAAACTTACTGTCCCCCTGCGCTGCTACTGTCAGTGAGTAGATCAGCATCCTGGCACGGAGTAAGCGTTCATTGATTGTGTCTGGAGTGAAAGAATGAATGAACAGAGTGAAAATATGACCAAAGCATTCAGCAGGTCCCGCCAGACAGCCAGTCCTAAACTCACCCTCAGGGCTGGCTCAGCAGACGTCTGTTACAATGTCGCCCTCACTTTATCAGCCCTTTGGGAAATCATCAGCTTCCATGCCCTGAAGAGCACCCACCTTCATCTCAGCGGCGCCTGGCCTAGACCCTGCGGGTGTGGCACAGACGGGGTTTTGCCAACCAAGAGCCTCTTACTGTGTACATTCTTGACGTGAGGTCAATGGCAGGTGCGTGTACAGCCCGTGTGAGCACGGGGGGCATTCGGCGTGGTCGAAAGAGGGTCACAAAGGTGACCAGCTGGTGCATGTATGTTCACTTTGGCTCCAGGCAGGAGAATCTTTTTTACCAAAGAGGTTTATTAATCCAGGGCCCCCCTGTCTCTTCCTGCAGGCAGAAAACACAGCTGCCAGAAACACTAAGCCACAGAGCGATCGGTTTGGATATTTTGCTGCTGTCCCTAGGGTTGACAAGCAGATATACACAACTGCTTGTGGTTCCTACTACAGATGCCAAAACAAGGAAGCGATCCATTCCTGTCCACACTTCCCATAAATAAAGAATGAGGCGGGGCTCGGGAGAGACATCCCCAGACTCAACCAACCCAATGAACATTCCCTGGTTAGGAAGAGAAGTGAAATTTGCAACCCAGAAGGGAAATTTCACTACATAAGCAGTAGAATTAGGGGTGGAGACATTTGATCAACTATACTTTTTTAAACTTCGTTTTAGTCAGTATCATTAGGAAAACATCCTTTTCAATGATAAAACCTGTCATTTCTGGCCCTTTTCCTGGAAGAGCTTTTTGCTGCTGTCAGCTTACAGGAACAGCAATAAGAGGCCATATTCTGGGCACAGAGCCCAGGACTCAAAGGGAGGCTCTAGAGAACATCTGGTGTGCTTGATATATAGAAGCCAGCACTGCATGTGTGTGTTTGTATGTGTGGGTTTCTCCTATGCTGACTCGTGGTATTAAAACCTTTGTGGAAACACCCTCACCCTTCTAGCCAGCCAGTTTACACACACCCCTTTGGCTCCTCCTTGATTCAAATGATAGGTCAAGAGGAAGAAGGAAAACAAACTTAAAAGTTCTTCTCAAGCATCTAGAATTCTCTGCATCCCAGCTCTTGAGCAGAAAAATAGGCCCCAGCTGTGACTCAGTCCTACAAACTGGACTATCTTCTTAAAGCACCAACTTTATCTCAGCCTTTGGATAAAACTGGAAAGAAAAGAGTAAAGATTGTGGACTGTGCAGGAGGCAGAGAGTTGAAAACTGGCAGTGAAAACAGAAAGATGGCAGGCCCGAGACCCAGCACTCAAGCAGACCCTGAAATTGAGCTTTTCGTGAAGGTAAGTTTTTTTAGCTATAATAGGGGCCTCAGCCCATTGACACTGGGCCTCAGCTTCTTAAAAAAAAAAAGTCAAAATTTGGGCTGGAAATAGGAAATAACGTGGTAATTATATTCCTATTCTGAATCCTAGAAAGATACCTGGGTGTTTGGTTGCTCTTAGACATCTCATCTGGAAAAGGCAAGGATATATGGTAGAAGAACACTAGACGGGTCAGTAGTCAGAGAAACAAAATTGTGTTCTTAGTGGCTTCCTTTGTAACCTTGGGCAAATCCTCTCTCCCTCTAGACCTTTGTTTCTCCATCTATACAGTGAAGGAGCCTGACAAAATGATCTTTAAGGACTTTCCAGCTTTTGCAATCACTGTTTTATGAGATAGATTTTGGAAGGCCTAAATTGTGGGAGGAGATGACCAATATATCATGAGCACCCCATTCCCACATGTAGTACAGATAGAGCTTTCAAAAATTCTCCCACAATGGACAAACATCACAGCAGAGTCACATGGACACTATGGGAGAAAAAAGTGAGAAGTCTGTGTGCTCATTATGTGAGAAGCAGGCATTTTAGAATGCTGTGCTTCCTCTTTATGACCTGCCTTGGTGGTTTCTTTTTTGTTTTAACTTTTCAGAAAAGTCCTTTGAAAAACCCCTAAAGCAGGAGAAAGGAAGACATGTTTCTAAATTAGCTCATCAAGAAAAATAAATAATTGTGCATCGGTTATTCTGAGTAGGAATTAGATAGTTTCGTAAATCCTTGCTTATATTAACTACTTTCTCTTTATAATTTATTGACTATTAAAAGTATTGAGGATAATAATAATAATAACAAACTCTTATATCATGCCTCATATTTTTCTAAACAATTTACATATATTATCTCATTTGAACCTAACAACAACTTAGGAGATATGATGATAGCAGTGGTGCTGGTAGTGCTAGCAGGTAGTATCAGTAGTCATAGTGGTAGTAGTACTCATCATTGTAGCAATATTGTCCTGATCAATTCTAGATAGGTAAGCTAAGGCAATGAAGTTTAAGTAACTTGCCTCTAAAACTATATAGTCTCTTGGTGGCATACAAAGACATGAAATAATGTATGCTTACCAAATGTTAGCTTGAACATTGATTAACCAAAGAATTATTTTTACAATCATTTTTAAACATCTAACTACTAGTTATACACACACACACACACACACACACACACACACATACACACACCAAGGACATAATCAACCTGCCTTTTCAAAATTATATGAGAAAGACCCTTGAATTCCTGCATAACAAAGTAGTATAAATGTTTGCTGGACTATGGGGCATAAGAGCTACTTTTCCTATCTCTGGAATCTAGCAAAACATGTACTGCACTGCTCACACATGATATAACTAAGCCTTATTTTCCTAACTGACCTTTTATATCTATCAATGCCAAACCAGAGGTGATGTCTTCATAGGATAACTAAAGTGTTACTTTTGTCTAAACTATTCATTCAATCCAATCGCATTCCTCTAACCATTAGTTCACACTGATCTGTGTGTTTACCTTCATAGACTTCCCACATTTGGGTGGTAATCTGGACCATAGCAGTTAGAAAATCACACGTCAGATGAGCAAGTGTTGAATTAAGTTATAACTTTCAGGTTAAAATAATTAATCATTTATTGAGTATTTACTATATGGCATGGAATGTGCTAAGTAGTTTATTATTAACCATATTTTATGGGTACAGAAACTAAAGCAGAGTAGCTAAGTTACTTTGTCCGAGGTCACATGATGAATGACAGGGTTGAGTCCAGTCCTTTAAAATAGCTAGGCTTAATCTTATTCAATTGTTTTCAATTTTGCAAACTTCTCAATAAAATTTTCCAGAATTTCATCAGATGCAATCTTTTAAATGTAAGCTTATCTGAGGACATTGGTATAAAGTAATGATTTTCTGAAAGTATCTTAAATATAATCTGGTCCAAGTTTTTATTTTGCTTTGCTTTAGGATGTATTCTACCGATCTCTAGAAATGTAATAGAAGTTAGTGGGAGGGGCACAGGAATTGAGAGGGATGAAAAATGTTAATGAGTAACTTTTAAAAGCACTGCTCTTTACCAATGGTATCTCAATTATAGATAATGTGGTATCTTTCTAAAGATTAAATGAGCCTGTGATTTCCCCAGCTACCTCTGGCTGTGGCTTAAAAACCTTACCACAACTTCTTCCCCATACCACTGATGGGATTCCTATAAGAGATTAAGCACTTTCCTGTCATAATTAAGAATTTATATCACACCATATATCTGTTCTATATAGTCAGTGAAAATATTACCTTTCAGTTCTGGGCAAGATTTATATCCAGGAACTAAGAACAAAGAATTGTCTAACATACATTTTATTTTATGTAAATGAAGTTTCTTATTTGTTTGTTGTTCATTGTTAAATGGAGTTTTTGTGTTCTTTACCACTCTAAAATTTCATTTCAGTAGATTTGTACATAACTTTATAGCATCTAGCATTTGGGCCAAACTTCTGAATGTAAAATTTTGTCAAACACATTTTGTCTATATGGGAAAGGAAAAAGAAATGATACTCTTTGAATGTTCAGACCATTTTCAAACTCTTTTAGAACCATCAAAAAGACTATCATAAAGACTAATTAATAAAAAATACAACCAAATTATTAGGTGGGAGAAAGCAGTGTTTAAGTGTGGGTTCTAGAACAGAAAATTCTGGATTGCTGTGTGAAAAAGAGTATATATGTCATCAACTCTTATCTAGCTGACTGTACTTGAGCAAGTCAGCTTCTTTGAGCTTCAGTTTCCTGATCCGTAAAACAATGCCAGACATTGTGGCTCTTGTTATTTTTCATGTTTAGAGACTTATGTCACAAACAGAAAGAAATATGTTGTTTTGCTGAATGTGTCATACTGTCTTTGCCAGCTAAAGACACTTAACAGGTAGGTAATTTATGAATCAGGCTAGGAAATTTACATGTTAAATTTTATGTGATAGTACTTTAAATCAGCCTATTATAAACAGAAAAAAAAAACTACAGTTTTCCTGTAAAACTTTACTGCATTTCCCCCACACCTCACTGTTTTGTCTTTCCTTTTGCCAAAGGCGACCCACCCTTCCTGCTATATCTATTATCAGAGTCCATTTTTTTTTCCTGCTTCCCACCCCAATCATGTTTGTACTCACTAACCCCAGTTCTGACTGCATCCTTAGTCTGATTTCTGTTACAAAAGGAATACAGCTGCTGAATTTGGTTGCTTCTTCTCATACCTCTTCAATCCCTGATACCATAAAATAGCAACAATAAACATTATTTTATCTGTCACACCCACTGCCAGGGAAAGGAAATTTTACCTAAAAATTAACAAGTATGCCCATGGCTTCTGGGACCTTAATATTACTAGAAATGACAGATCAGTCCAGCCATAATATGAATTGCCCTTTATTTCCTTCTACAGACTCAGGCAAAATAGAAAAAAAAAATTAGACTCGAGATGAGAAGTGCTGATGGCTTGGACTTGGAAAGGTAACACTTAACAGAGTTGGATGGATAGTAAGCATCAAATAAACATAAAATAAATTAATGGTGTAATAGTCATGGAAAATGGGAGAATTGAACTTATTTCGGGATATTTATAGGTAAAGCTGACAAGAATTAGTAGTTAGATTCAATATTGGGAGTGAGGCGGAGTATCATTCCCAAGTTTCTACTTCAGTTAAGTGGATGAATGATGTCTTATGTGCTTGAGATGCCATAACAAAATAGCATAGACTGTGTAGCTTAAACATTAGACATTTATTTCCCACAGTTCTAGAAGCTAAATGTCCACCATCAAGATGCCAACACTATCAGTTCCTGATGAAAATTCTCCTGACTTAATGGCTGCCTTAATGGCTGCCTTCTCACTGTGTCTTTAAATGGCAGAGGGGTGAGGTGGGGAGGAGGAAGGAAGGGAGGGAGAAGAGAAAGAGAGGAGAGAGAGAGAGAGAGAGAGAGAGAGAGAGAGAGAGAGAGAGAGAGAGAGAAGAAGAAGAAGAAGAAGAAGAAGAAGAAGAAGAAGAAGAAGAAGAAGAAGAAGAAGAAGAAGAGGAGGAGGAGGAGGAGGAGGAGGAGGAGGAGGAGGAGGAGGAGGAGGAGGAGGAGGAGGAGGAGGAGGAGGAGGAGGAGGAGGAGGAGGAGGAGGAGGAGGAGGAGGAGGAGGAGGAGTGAGGGAGAGAATGCACTCTTTGGTGTCTCTTATAAGGCACTAATCCCATCATGAGACCCCCACCCTCATGACCTCATCTAAACCTAATTATTTCCCAAGGGCCCCACCTCCAAGTATCATCACATCGAGTGTTAGGTTTTCCAAATATGAATTTGGGAGGGGGAACAATTTAGTTCATACCAACTGGCAGTGACATTCACAGGATTAGGAGCCCTAGAGAAAAAAAAGTATGCAATGTGTGGAATAAAGAAAAGAACAGAAAAGGAATTTAATTTGGGACATGTTTAGATTGAGGTGTCTAAAACCTGAATCTCCCACAAGGACACTACGTCAGCCATAACTCTCTCAAGAAATGGCTGTCTTTTCTTCCTCATTCATCTTACCACTGTGCCTGGAGATGGGGTAGGTGTCCTTTAGGTATCCTTGTTCCTCATTTCTGTTTCCATACCATTCTACCACTGCAATCCAGAGAAATAACTACGTTGAGTGTCATAATATCAGACTAAACCACCTACTACTCCTCCTTGCTATAGTGATCTTCTAAGCCCCAGTTTGCTCTCCCTTATTTCTTGAGGATTTTAGCTCTTGGATCATTTTCACTCTCCAACACTAATCCTACCATAATTTTTGATGATTTTAATATCTACGCAGATGACCCTTCTAATACTCTGGCATCTCAGATCCTTGACTTCCTCTCCTCCAGTGATCTTGTTCTTCACCATCTCTCTCAGGTATCCCCTTTCATGTTCATATTCTTACCTTTGTCATTGCAATATCTGAAATCCTTCATAATATCATTTATTTGAAGGATTTTTTCTGCCTTTTGAACTTTTCTATTTTAATACATTTTATTGAAGTATAATTTGCATAAAATAAGGTGCACACATTTTAAGTGCATCCAATGACTTTTGACAAGTATATACACACATGTAACTACCACCTTAATCAAGATATAGAATATTTCCATCATCTCATAAAGTTCTCTTGTGTCTCTTTGCAGTCAATCAATAGTCAATCTTCCCTACTCTGTCCCACTACTCCCCTGCTAGGCAATCACTGATCTGCTTTCTGTCAGTATAGATTTTTTCATATTTTCTAAAATTTTCTATAGGTTGAATCTTAAAGTAGGTACTCTTTTTTGTCTGGCTTCTTTCATTCAGCATAATTATTTTGAGATTTACCCATATTTGTGCATCAATAATAGCTCATTCTTTTTTATTGCTGAAGTATTCCCCTGGATGAATGTATCATATTTGTTTATCCATTCACTCACTGATGGACATTTGGATATTTTCTAATTTGGGGTTATTATGAATAAGATTGTTCATGCACAAGTCTTTCTGGAGCCATATGCTTTCATTTCTCTTGGGTAAATACCTAGGATTAGAATATATGCTTTCATTTCTCTTGGGTGAATATCTAGCATTAAAATTGCTGGATCATATGGTAGATAACATTTTTAACTTTGACAAATGCTTCATAAAGCAGTTGTACTATTTTACATTCCCAACAACAGTCTATCGGTCCCATTTGCTCCACAGTCCTGCCAATACTTGATATGGTCAGTCTTTTAATTCCCATTATTATAATGTGTGTAATGGTAATGCATTCTGGTTTTAATTTGCATTTTTCTCATGACTAATGGTGTTGAGCATCTTTCCATGTTCTTATTTACCATCTGCATATCTTTTGTAAAGTATTTAAATCTCTTTCTCATTTTATAAGTTGGTAGTTCGTTATTGAGTTGTGAGAGATTTTTATTCATATAATTTATATACAAGATTTTTTCTCCATTTTAAGAGTTCCTTTGAAAAGCAGATTTGTGCTCTGATGTAGCACAATATATTGATTTTTCCTCTTCTCTTCCTCACTCTCTGAATCCCAGCCACATTGACCTTCTTTCAGGTCAATGCCACACACAAATTTATTGCAAAACCTTTTAATATGTGATTTCCTCTGTTTAG
Organism: Cynopterus sphinx; assembly: GCA_030015415.1. Taxonomy (NCBI): domain Eukaryota; kingdom Metazoa; phylum Chordata; class Mammalia; order Chiroptera; family Pteropodidae; genus Cynopterus; species Cynopterus sphinx. Next base: position 81,590,565 of record CM057388.1, read on the forward strand.
CATGCCCTCTTCATGCCCATTCAACTAGTTAACTCCTACTTATCCTCTGAACTCAGTTCAAATACCCAACATAAACTGCATTTCTTTCCTCTAAAGAATTTATCTTGATTTAAAACTGAAAGTTAATTTTGGGGACTATTTTATATTTTAATATCTGTTTTTTACATATATACTGTCTGGTCTATTTAAAACACATATAAAATTTCAAAGCTAAAAAGTATGTTGTTTTCAATCAATGGAAGAAGAATGGATTTTTAAATGACAACCTTTAACTATTTATAAAAAATATTTAAAAATATTAAAGCTGGAGTCCTCTACCAAAATAAATTCCAAAAGATGAAACAAATGTAAAAATTAAACCATAAAGATACTAGAATAAAACACTACAGAACATCTTTATAGAAAAACAAAATAACAAAGTATTTTTTATAATATTGATATATATAAAATGGCTGTGTAAGCAGATCAAAAAAACAGATTGCATAAAGGAAAAGAATGATAGATTTTACATAAAATTTAAATTTTACATGACATGTTTTTAAAATTATATGTAACATATATCAAAAAGAGTTAATATCTTTGATATATACAAATAATTTTTTTAAATTGATAAGGAAAAAGTCATCATCTTAATAGAAAAATGTAAAATTGTCATGAACAAACACTTCATAAAATAAGAAAATCAAATAGCTAATGAATATATGGAAAATGCATTTCAGGAAGAAATTTGGCAGAATCAGTCAAAATGTAAAATGAACATAGATTTTACTCAGTATTCTCATCTTAAAGATTAACTCTAAAGATATAATCTCAGAGGTAGAAAAAGTTATATGTCAAAAATATTTGTTGCTGAAGTAGCAAAACTTTGGAATGTCTAAAATGTCCATCAATATGCAATGGTTATATAAATTCTGGTAATATATAATTTATGATGATAATGTCATCACACTTGTAATTTTACGTACAATGAGATTATTTGATTCATTTTCTCCCTCTGAACACAAATGGTAGAATCCATGAGGTTAAACTTTTAACTTTGTCTCTAGAAAATAATTCATTTTCCAGTGGGTATTTCAATACATACTTGTTGAGCAAATGAATGAATGTAGCCTTCCTTTATTTTAATAGGCTGGAAGTGATGGGGAGAGTATTGGAAACTGTCCTTTTTGCCAACGCCTTTTCATGATCCTCTGGCTTAAGGGAGTTAAATTCAATGTAACTACTGTTGACATGACCAGGTAAGAGAAATCAGGACAGGTATTATTCTATGGATTGACATTTGTAGATATCAATACAATGTTGGTGTTTGTATATTGTGTACCTTATCTAGAGGCCTAACTCTGCTTACTTTCAATAATTATAGGAAGCCGGAAGAGCTGAAGGACTTAGCTCCAGGTACCAATCCTCCCTTTCTGGTGTATAACAAGGAATTGAAAACAGACTTCATTAAAATTGAGGAGTTTCTAGAACAGACACTGGCTCCTCCAAGGTACAGGAATTTATTGTTCTTGAGATAACATATTTTATTGGCCTGTTTATTGCAGATTGAGGATTCTTACTTAGGCAACTAACTCTTTTCTAATATCAGACCTCTCCTTTATTATCTTTCTAGAAAATTGCAAAGATCCCCCTTGATCACTCCTTATATGATTAGAAAACTTTACTAAAGAACTATTTATTTAATATATGTAATACTATTATACTTTATGAGATAAAGGTAGTATATCAGGAAAGGGCAAAGGACAGACTTGGAAACCTGGGAAAGACAAGTAAATTCAGGCCATATTTAATTTCAGCCACATTATCTGATCCATAATGAAGTTTGGGGAAATTAATGCTTATAAAAATCAGACTTATTTTATTATAGAGCTCTCAGAAAATTTTTAACTTTAAAACAGCCTTTAATTATTCAATCTGAAATCTTAGCTCTGCAGGTTGAGAAATATTGTCTATTTTGCAAGAACTACCCTTTTCAACTACCATAATACAAAGACAATAGATATATTTCAAATTATTTTTTGAATGTGTAGCATACTTAAAATAAGAAAGTAAATTATCTTTGGTCTAGAAATAGAGAAATAACACATGATGGGAGGTAGGAGTAAGGGCATGGGATAATAACACCATATAGCACATGAGGACTGATCATGATTAGGCCTTCACATTACTGATGGCATGAGGGCAGAACATACCTACTATAAGGGCTAGAGACCAGGAAACAGGACTACTCACATAGTTAGCCAGATGCCAGAATTTCACTATCTACACTTGAATGACAGTGTAGACAGGGCAGATATGTATCTGCCCACCCAGGATGGAATCTAGAAACAGAAAGGCTGCTACATTCGTTTTTTTATTGTTGCACCAAAAATTACCACAAACTCTGTCTTGAAATGGCATTTCTTTATTACCTAATAGTTTCCATTGATCAGGAGTCTAGCTGTGAACTTAAAATTACTCTAAAAATTGAAGTCCTAATCATATGTGTGTGTATTTAACAAAAGGTTCTATAAATCCATAATTCTTCTTACCTAAGAAACTAGGGATGCTATTGTAGATTCTCTTCTGCATGATTGTGCTGTCTTTCATTCATTATTGAGGGCTTCTTAAATTTTAAGCACCTGCTCCAAGTTTGTCCTGTAAGTATTAAGTCTTATTTTGTTTTCCCGTCCTGCATTTTCCTCTACTACTTTCCCTCACATTAGCTGCTCCCTAACATTTTCTTGATCCCAAAGGTAATTAGTGAAAAAATTCTATTGCGTATATTTCCATGCCTTTTTCTACGTTCAAATAAGCATAGTGATAATAAGCATAATTTACTTTATAAATATTGCATTTTTCTTATCTCACTCCAAAGAACATTGCAACATCCTTCAACTCTACTGGCATACAAATATTTAACTCATTTTAATATCTGCATAATAGACCATGTCACAGATGTACAACAAGTTGCTAAACTATTCCTCTACTGGTTAGCATTCCCTTTCCTTCCAGTTCTTTACTACAAACAGTGCTATAAATAACATCCTTGTTCATGTAGCCTTACATACTGGTGTTTTTATTCCTATGGAATAGATTCCCAGGAGCAAATTTCAAATGGTATGTGTCTTTTAAAATTTTTACCCCTTTACTCATCAATGTACAAGAGTGTATTTTTCCCACATATCTATAACGCTGTGTGTTATCACTCTTTTAAAATTCGTGCCAGTCTGATGGGTATAGTTATATCTCATTGATACTTTAATTTGCCATGTCCCTGAATAATAGGTGAGTTTGAGCATGTTTACACATGTTGGTCGATCATTTGGCTTTGTTCTGTGAATATTCTTATCAAATCCTTCTGATTTTCTATTGGCTTACATATCAGTTAAAGATTGATAACTAAAGACCCAAAAAATAAAGACTTAAATAAATATGGGTTTTATTTTTCCCACATAATAAGAAGCAAAGAATGAGGCATTGTAGGGCTGGACTGACAGCTCTATAATTTCAGTGGAGAACTAGGCTGTTTCTAATCTTTCTTCTCTGCCATCCTTCAAATGAGTCTTTCAGTCTCAAAGTTAATTCATGGTGACAATATGTCTGCTGGAATTCCAGGCAACAGATATAACTCCCACACAGGAAGAAGGAGAAGGGCAAAGGACAAAAGATGCAAGTCAGCTTTAAAGAGCTTTCAGAGAAGTCACACTCAATAATTTTCATTACATCTCATTATCTAGGAATAATTCATAGGGTCAAATCTAAATACAAAGAGAAGCTAGGGAACATAGTTTTATCTAGGTATATTGCCAACCCTAACGGAGCAAGATTCAGTCAAAGGGAAGGAAGGAAGGAAGGAAGGAAGGAAGGAAGGAAGGAAGGAAGGAAGGAAGGAAGGAAGGAAGGAAGGAAGGAAGGAAGGAAGGAAAGAAGGGAGGGAGGGAGGAAGGGAAAAGAAAAGAAAAGAAAGAGAGAGAGAGAGAGAGAGAGAGAGAGAGAGAGAGAGAGAGAGAGAGAGAGAAGTAGGAAGGAAGGAAGGAATGAAGGAAGGAAGGAAGGAAGGAAGGAAGGAAGGAAGGAAGGAAGGAAGGAAGGAAGGGAGGGAGGGAGGGAGGGAGGGAGGGAGGGAAGGAAGGAAGACAGAGGACATGAAATGGAGCTTATTCTCCATTAACTAGTTTGGCTTTTCTAGATTCCACATATGAGTGAGATCATACATTTGTCTTTCTCTGTCTTATTTTGCTTAGCATAATGTCCTCAAGGTCTAACCATGTTGGCACAAATGACAGGATTTACTTCTTTCTCATGGCTGAATGATATTCTATTTTATATCTATACCACATGTTTATCCTTTCGTCTGCTGATGGACACCTTACAATGTGATCGCCCCTGCTAATCTTAGTAATCATCTGTCACCTTACAAACTTATCACAATATTATTGATGACATTTCCTTTCTCCTTTTCACCCATCCCCCCATTCCCTCCCTTCTGGTAACCATCCCTTTGGTTTCTGTTTCTATGAGTCTGGCTTTGATTTGTTTTATTTTATTTGTTTCTTTGTTTAGATTTCACATATAAGTGAAACTATACAGCATTTGTCTTTCTCTACCTGACATTTCACTTAGCATAATACCCTCTAGATTCATCCATGTTGTTGCAGAAGGCAAAATACTAATTTGAAAGGATATATGCACCCCTGTGCTCACTGCATTATTTACAATAGCCAAGATGTGAAAACATGTGTCCATCAGTAGATAACTAGACAAAGATGTGGCATACATATGCACACACAATGGAATATTACACAGCAATGAAAATGAATGACATATTGCCATTTGTGACCACTTGAATGGATTACCTTTTCTTAAAATATTCACTCTTTTTTAGTGAGATAACATTGACTAATATCATTATATAAGTTTTAGATGTACAATGTTGTAATTCAATATCTACAGACACTATAGCATGCTTACCACTAAAAGTTTAGTTTCCATCTATTACCATTTATTTGACCTCCTTTACCCATTTGTCCTACCCCCTCTCTCTTTCCCTTCTGATAACCACTAATCTGTTGTCTGTATTTATGAATTTGTTTTTGTTTTGTTTGCTCACTTTTTTTTGGTTTTATATTCCACATGAGTGAAATCATGTGATGTTTATCCTTTTCCTTCTGACATTTCACTTAGCATCATACCCTCAAGGTCCATCCTTGTTGTTGCAAATGACACTATTTCATCTTTTTATGGCTGAGTAATAGTCCATTGTATATATGTACCACCTCTTCTTTATTCATGGGCACTTAGGTTGCTTCCATATCTTGGCAATTATAAATAATACTGCAATGAACATATATATACACACACACACACACATATGCATATATCTTTACAAATGTGTTTTCTAATTTAGGGGGTAGATACCCAGAAGAGTGATTGCTGCATGTTATGGTAGTTCTATATTTAATTTTTTCAAGAACCTCCATACTGTTTTCCATAGTGGCTGTACCAATTTGCAGTCCCACCAACAATGTATGAGGGTTCCCTTTTCTCCACATCCTCGCCAATACTTCTTATAACTTATCTTATTGATAATATCCATTCTCATTGTGGTTTTGATCTGCATTTTCCTAAAACATTTTACCATTTAATCTGATGCTTTCTGAAAGTTTTTGATGGATATTTTTTATCAAGTTAATGAAATCAATGAATTAATTTAATCTTTAATCGTTCAGCAAATATTTACTGAATACTTACTATTCAAGGCACTTGAGACATACTAGTGAATAAAATGGGCAAAAACTTTCTGGCTTAGTAGTCCTTAAATTCTAATTGGGGAAGACAGTAAAAAAGCAAGATAAAAAGCAAAATATAAACTAATTTAGATGATGATAAATACTAAAAATAAAGGAAGAAAGGGAAGTAGTGAGTGTTAGGAACAGGGGAGAGGTTGCAATGTTAGACAGAGTGGCCACAGAAAGGCCTCACATAAGAAAATCTATCAGAAAAAAAGATCTGAAAGAAGAGAGAAAACAGGTTATGTGCATAAAAAAGGGAAGGTAGTCCATTTAAGGGCAGACCAAGTGAAAAGGCGCTAGGGTTGGAGCTTGTTAGGCCTACTTGAAGAACAGCAAAGAGGCTAGTGTCTAGTGAAGTGTGTGAAGAAGAAAGTAGGAAGAGAGGAGAACAGAGGAGTAAGGTGGGGTCAGATCACATTCGTCCTTGTAGACCTCTGTGCGGCCTTGGGCTCTGAGTTTGAATAAGACGAGAACATTGCAGGATATTGATTAGGGAGAGACATGACATGACTTACATTTTAACATGACTGCTCTGGCAGCTGGTGAAGAATAGTCTGGTAATGTGAGAGATGAGTATAAGAATGGGGAGAATAATCATGAAGCTGTTGCAATAATATAGACTTTGGACTAGGAAGAAGGCAGTGGAGGCAGTGAGAAATGGAGAGATTCTGCATACATTTTGAAAGGCAAACTGGCTAGAATTGCTAATAGATCAAATGTGAGGGTGGAAAGAAAGAGAGGAATCAAGTAGGATGACTGTTTTGCCTGACCATTTCAAGTTTCTGGTGAGGTTTTTATGATTAGAAATTGAATTTCACTGAATACTTCTGCATTTATCTATGATTACATGGTTTTCCTTATCTAATTTGTTAATGTGGTGAATTACATTATTACATTATTTTATTTTTAATATTAAATGAACTTTGTATTACTAAGAAGAGGACATCTTGGCTATTTTTTCCCATCCTTTCTATGTTTCTTTATTCCTTCATTTGTTTTGTAAGTTACAATATTTGGAACCATATTTTTTCCTACTGTTTATCCCTGAAAATGTATTACCACCATATCTTATGTAAATTTACTTTTAGGAGCAAGTATGTGGACCTAACTACCATTTGGAACATTGTTTCTACAGGTAAACGAGCTTTGAATTCCAGACAGCTGGCTTCCCAGTGAACTTCAGAAACTAAAGTATTCTGAGATTGGGGGAAAATACATATTTTCAATGAGAGATTTCCCAGGACCTTCAGTTTCCAGCACAATTTTCTAAAACCTTCATTCTCAATAGAATGCAAGCCAGGACATCTGGTCTCTGTCTTCTTATGTATAAATAATAATGCAGTGATATTTCTTTTTAAGGTACCCTCACTTGAGCCCCAAGAACAAGGAGTCCTTTGATGTGGGCTGTAACCTCTTTGCCAAGTTTTCTGCATACATAAAGAATACACAAAAGGAGGCAAATAAGAGTAAGAGACCTTTCTTTAAATCTCTGTTTTTCTCAGTTGTTCACTCATATTTTCACTCAGTTAAAATAGGATTTTCCTCAATATATAATATGTGTTGGGGAATGTTCTTCCTCTCATTCCCTACTCTCTGAAATTCCCTTGCATGGAATTTGAGCATGCCAGGAGGTATAAACTAACTGTAGGACTGAATTTCTTAGCTGCCCCCTCTCAACTTTCCCAATCCTGTATATCTTTAAGGTTTCTGAAACCATAGCACATACCATCTCTCACAGACATTCTTGAAGTTTACTATACTCTGAGTCATGAGAGCCCTTAGTCTCTGATTTCACTTTCTGACTCTTCTGTGTTGAGTGATAACATATATCACTTTTTTTCTCTTTGACCATCCTCCCAATGCACCTCCAGAAAAGTCCAAAAATATTTCCACTCGCCATTTGATTAAACATCTGACTCTGTCTTATAAGTGCATAGTTGAGCATTCTAGAAAACTATTTAGATTTTTAAGACAAAGTGTAAGCAATGAGTTTAGAGATATCTAAATGTGTGAAAAGCATATTGAGAATGTATTTAGTCATAAAGACAATATATTTATAAGTAACCCTATAACTTTATTGCCTCAGATTTTGAAAAATCTCTACTCAGAGAATTTAAGCGTCTGGATGACTACTTAAATACCCCACTTCTGGATGAAATTGATCCAAATAGTGCTGAGGAACTCACAGTTTCCAGAAGATTGTTCTTGGATGGGGATCAGCTGACACTGGCTGACTGCAGCTTGCTACCCAAGCTGAACATTATTAAAGTAAGTCTATACAGGGTAGACTCCAGTGGTTTTAGAGGGGTTTTGGAGTTCCCAGCATGAAGCACAGTGACCTCTCCTTAGAGGAAAATTCCATGATCTCCTCTGGGAAGCATAAAAACTTGTTTCTTTTTTCCTATATCAGGTATTTCCCACTGTATTCTCTGTAAAACAATAATAATACTACCCATTTCACAGAATTGTTGAGAAAGTTAAATAAATTAGGACATGTAAAATGCTTATAACAGTGTCTGAATCATAACAAGTGGTAAATAATGTGGGAGGTTAATATTATTATAATATAATCACTAACAAATTTTTATCAAACTGTACTTATCCTATTGCAGTTCCTATGCCAGATACAGAGAATACATGAAGAAATAAAACAGTCGAGACCCTAAACAAACTCTCAATTTAGTGGGAAGATGTTAACTTTTTCCCATGCTTTCTTCTTATAAACATTCATTATTACATACTACATAAATATAAATATGATTGCAAGCATATAGCTTTGTCCCTATTTGTACACAAACATTGAAGTAGTATATCCAAGATTCTTTAAGCTTATTTTGTAGTATTTTCATGGACATAATATGTCCACAGTGATCTTGACTTTTAAGATATGTTTCTACACACTAGGCATGTTACTACCTACTGCTTTTTACTACCAACTGCCTTTTCCTCTTTTTTTCCTGCAAACTCTAGGTTGCTGCCAAGAAATACCGTGACTTTGACATTCCAGCAGAATTCTCAGGAGTCTGGCGCTATCTCCACAATGCCTATGCCCGTGAAGAGTTTACCCACACATGTCCTGATGACAAAGAAATTGAAAATACCTATGCAAGTGTAGCTAAACAGTAGTTAAGACAGCTTTTCTAGTAGGAAAAAAAAAAAGCTCTTTTCACTTGTTATTAGGTTAGAAAGGTTTTTAGAAATAAGAATATGAAAAATACTGTTTTCTCTATCTAACTCTCTCATGAAAAAAAAAAAAAAGCTGTATTTTCTGTAACCAGTTAGTCCAAACTATCTAGCCACTGTGTATTTTAAAGGCCTTCATATTTTTGCTTCATTTTCTTTATTCCCTTGGCATAACCACTGCAGTTATAACCACTGAAATCTTACATGACATGGAAAATATCAAGGTCTTTTGCTATGTGATTGAATTCCTAGAATGCATTATGTGTAAGCTCAACAGATGGCTGAAGTTACAAATGACATAAGTAGAGCCATAATCTCAAACTGCTGCTTAGAAACAATTCCATCCAAGTCATTAAAACAGTTTTACATTTTTGTTAGTTTAATATATTCAGTAGTTCATTTCTGATACAAAATCAAAGAGTGAGCATATCAGAGATGCAAATCCTGAAAGAATGACTTTTTAAAATCAGCTGGTCTTAGAATGGCATTCAACAACTGGAAATATGGCTGCCTTATAGTCAGAGATAAGAATATGTCCTTTCTATGTTACATTGTTGTTAAAGGAATAAGCTTTCATTAGAAAAGCATAATAATTTTTGTAATTGAAAGCAAATATATAGCGAAGTTGAAAATAAATCTGATCTTTTATTCAATATAAATAAAAAAGGAACTAACAAATTTGACTGACCATGAGGTCTTGTTGCTGTTTTTAAAAGAACAAGGCACGCTGTCCTTAGAGGATAATCACAAAGTTTCCTGCAGAATTTTACATGTTCCATTACTATATGCATTCAAATTTAAATGTTAAAATACAATCAACGCACTCAAGTCTGAAAACAAAAATCTGAACTTAACTATTGGTCCTTCAAAGGAGAAACAAAGTTCAGCCTCTAAAATGGGAAACGGTTTTATTGTAGGCTTTGGGAGAAGGTTGGGGTTTCAATAAAATTTGAATGAAGCAGTGTTTAAATACATTCAAAGAAAAGTAAGGCAATGATGAAAGGGTTTACAGTCTTGTGCATAGGAAGGGCTCCTGTCATTGGAAACCACAGAGTTAAGATAAATGCCTAATGAGGTACCTACTCTTTTCTAGAAGACCCTTGATCTGAGAAATTTCACCTAGACTGTATGGTGGCTTCTCTGAATAGCTCATATCCTCCTGTTCTCATAGGTATGATTTCAAAGACAAAGTTTTTTTTTAAGATTTATGTTTTAAAGAACAAAGCTGCTCAGTACCATGCCCTGACACTCATTCATAGAAGCAGTTTTACAGATTATACCATATTTAAAGTGTGTTCACACCATCACAAAGTTACAGCATATTGCAAGATGGGCACATGTGATAAGTAAGTGTTATCCAACTCCACAGATCTGATATAGTTCAGAATTATCCTTTTAGACAAAATTATTATCTTCTTAGATACATCAGTATAATTCAATTCGGTAACTACTTAGCTACTTACTCTGTTATTATTATTAAATTATTTAATCCTCACAACAACCCCGTGAAGTATGCAAAAACATAATTCTGCCTCATGCCAAAGGAGCAATCCCTGTTCTCACAATACACCTAGTTTGGTAATGGAGACAGGGTATGTAATTACAATACATATGTTTTATGAAAAGAATAAGCACAAGATTATATAACAGAAGTACATCCTATATGTTCACCAGCCTGATGTCAAACAAGTTTCATTTGGTCATATAGCCTTTGTATAGCATAATGTCTAAAAATTCTGAGAGATGTTTTTTATGAGCAGGAAAATACAGGCCTTACACACATTTTTTCCCAACTTGGGCAGACACATGACTCCAAGGTGAGCTCCTAGCACCAGCAACCTCTTTCTCTACTGTTGTAAATTACCCAATATGGGAAAGGGAATTTTTACCTATTAGAGACAGAGTTTTTTTTTTTTTAAGATTTTTTTTTCTTATTTGGAAAGCATTACATGTTGATGTAAAAACAGATAGTGGAATAGAGATTCCAAATAGAGAAATGTATGAAAATTTACTATCTGATAAGGTGGCATTTACGATCAGTGGTGGAACATAACGCAACCAAGTTCTTTGCCACTTTATAACAGGAGTGGCCTTTCCTTCAATTTCCAATAACATGTTTCTCATTTCCATCTGAGATCTCACCAGATACCCTTTAACATTTACATTTCTAACAACACTGAGTTCATGATTATTTCTGAACTCAATAGCTCTCCTCTTTTCTCTCTGAGCCTTTGCTAAAATTGCCTCTCACAGCCATATTTCTAGCATGTACTTCAAAACTATTTTAGTCTCTACCCATTACCCACTTGTGAAGTCTCTTCCACATGTTTAGGTATTTGTTATGGCAGCACCCCACTCCTCAGTACCAAAATCTGTCTTGTTGTGCTTAGGCTACCATAGCAAAATCCTATAAACTGAAAGGTATCAGAGTATAAATGCTTCTATGTCCAGACTTTTAAAAAAATATCTTAATTTAAGGTCAATAGGTCAATTAAGGTTTAAACAACATATATTTAATTCTCATAGTTCTAGAGGCCAGGAGTCTCAGATCAGAATGCCAGCTTGGTAAGGTTCTGACAAGAGCTCTTTTTTAGGCTTACAGACAACTGCCTTCTTGCTGTGTCTTCACATGGTCGAGAGAGAGAGAGAGAGAGAGAGAGAGAGAGAGAGAGAGAGAGAGAGAGAGAGAAAGAGAGAGCGCCCTCTTGTCTCTTCTTATAAGGAAGGGCACTAATCCCATTATATACACTCCACCCTCATGATCTCATCTAACCTTAATTACCTTCCGAAGGCCCCATGTCCAGAAACATTAACATTGGTGATTAGGGTTTAAACATATGAATTTGAGGTTAGGGGGACGCAATTCAGTCCACAGCAGTAAGACATCAGGGTGTCCTACAAAGTACACATGTTCCAGATTTTATAGATCATCTCTACTATTCCTGAGGCTCATTTACTCCAAATTCTACTAACCATAGCAAATTGTGGTGGGAAGTAAATACTCCACAGAATCAGAATTTATAAAACAAGACTACTAATTATAACAAAGAGGTATGTGTATACCAGTTAGCATCTGGAGATAGGTTTTAAATTGTAACTTAAGAGCACCTCCAAGATCTGCTTTGTGATCAACAGGGGTATAAGGAACTTGAGAAATTCATGTAAAGGAAATGATACCTTGTGAACTCAGCAGAGTAAGGCATAGTGAATCTGGTGTTCATAAGTTAGGGAATTTCAAAAAGACTATTTAACAAGACTTCCCAATCACCAAAGACAGTGGTAGCTGCTGTGTTTCCCAATATTTCCTCCAAAAACAATACAGAAAAACAAGAAAAAAATTAAAAAGCACTAAAACCTAACTTGAAGACAGAAAAATCCTAACCTCAGTATCACTCTTAAGTTTAAAAGAAAAAAATCTCAACAAGTAGTCTCTCACATTTATGCTGCACCACAAACTTTTGTAGTGAGCGAGGGCAAGCTGAAAAAAAAACTGTAGGGAATAATGGAGCTGGTCATGGGCCCAAGGTTGTTCTAAAGTCATTGAAAAAATAACTCCACCCCAAGTATGAAAATATTTTTAAATGCCCTGGTATATCAAAGCACAGAGTACAGGGAAGTAACTGAAAAGTATGCACAATTTGAGGTTGTGATCTTCAAAAGACACAGCTTCTATGGACTATATAAAAGACAAAAAAATAAGTAAGAAACAAATTTTGATAACTTGTATTAAAGGGAAAAAAAGGAAACAAAAGGAGAACATTTAGGGTCCTATAAGAAAAAAGAATCAAAAAGAATTCCTTCACCAAAAATTGACAAAGACTGGGCTTTGAAATACTGGCAGAAGATGATGTACCTTTAAACTAGAAATATTATAAACCATCACAAATCCACAAAAAGACTAGAAGACCCTTCAGTAAAGCTATGCAATTATCAAAAAATCAGAAAACAAGATTCAACACACCTCAATGATAAAACATTCCATTTCAAAAAATAACAATGAAGCACAAGAAAACTACAAGACAACATTCCAAACTAAAATATATGCAATGAATATGTGGGGGTATGAAAAAAATCACATTGATTCAGGCTTTCAAAAAAATCAAGAAAAAAAAAGAAGAAAAAAAATGTAGAAAAAGACATGATTATCTCAGAAGATAAAAGAATCCCAAGGGAAAGTAGATGCAAAAAAAATTTAATAATGTGCATTTAAAAAGGCAGAAAAATAGCTGAGAAAATAAATAAAGAAGGGGGTAAAAAGAAAAATTGGTGAATTGAAAGAGAAGCAAAGAAAGATTAGCAGTTATATAATTGGAATCACTAGGGAAGAAAAACAAAATAGAACATAAATGATATTTAAAACTTTTCAACTGGAATCCAAAAACAAAATTCTAAAATTAAAGACTCCAATCTACACATTAAATGGTTCCACTGGGTTTCTAAGAAAATGAACCAAAATTATCAACTCCAAGAGATAGCCTAGTAAAACTATTAGACATGAAAGACAACAAAAATATATTCTCAAGGCTTATAGGCAAAAAGATTAAATAATTTATGAAGGCTGACGAATTAATCTGGCATCAGGCTTTCCAAAGGACAGCATAACAAACAAGGCAATAGTGAAACAGCATTTTCAAGAAACTAAAAGAAAGAGTATGAACCAAGGATTTTTTTACCCATTGAAGCTATCTTCAAATACCAAGATAATAGAAAATGAAAAGTTCTATTCAAAACAGAACTTAGAAAAATCTGTTCCCATGGGCCCATAAAGAATTTTAAAAAGGTATAAGTGCAAAAGTTATGCAAACATTATGGTTGGAGGAAGATGTGTAATGGGTAAAATGGACCTCTTTGTACTATTTTTGAAACTTCTTTCAAAGATAACCACTAGAAAAAAATACAAACCTTTCTGAATACTACAATAGATAGATAGATAGATGATAGATAGATAGATAGATAGATAGATAGATAGATAGATAGATAGATAGATAAAATTTAAAAAGCAAGTACTCACAGAAAGCACATTGTGTAGACAAGGAAACATATAAGATATTATATAAGTTGAGGTTAATATGTCAGATCAGTAAAGGTGAATGGACATAATTTGTTGAAAGTAGATTTTCAATCACATGTTACACAAGAGACTATAGAAAACAAAATGATTTAGCGAAGCCATAAATAAAAAAAAATTTAAAAAGAGAGAGATGGGCCCAGAGATGCTCCTGGAAGTAACATCATGATGGCTACTTAAGGAGAACCCCAACTTCAGTTCAAACTTGTATTGGTTGGTGATAGTGAGACTGGAAAATCTACATTTGTAAAATATCATCTGATTTATCTGACTAGTGAATCTGAGAAGTATATAGCTCCCTTGGGTGTTGAGGTCCATCTCCTTCTATTCCATACTAACAGAGAACCTAATAAGTTCAATGTTTGGGATACAGCTGGTCAGGAGGAATTTGGTGAACTGCGAGTTGGCTATTATATTCAAGCTAAAAGTACAGCATTTCCAAAACAAACAGGAATAATGGAAACACATCAGAATCTACGGGATTCATTTAGAGCCATGATCAGAGGAAATATTACAGCACAAACATTATCAGTAAAAAGGAAAGATTGAAAATAAGTTAGCAAATATCAAATTCAAAAAATTTAAAAAATATTACACAGTAATGTGAGTACACTTAACATCACTGAGCTGTACACTTAAAAGTGGTTAAGATGGTAAGTTTCATGTTGTTTTTATTACAAATTTTTAAAAGAAACAGAAAATATCTGAGTGAAGCCTTCCCCCCAAAATAGCAAAATTACAACAAAGTAAATTAAAGAGAACACAAGACTAAAATAATGAAAATAAAAATAAAAATTAATTAAATTGAAAAGAGAAAAATAATGGATCTAATTTTTGAATCAAAAATTTATTTTTAAAAGATGAACAGTATAAACAAACAACTAGCTATATTGATCAAAACAAAATAGATAAAGCAAAAATATACAAAATAAATAATGGGGAAATAACTATTAAACAGAATAAATTTAAGACATAGTAAGAGATTACAGACTTCTATGAAAGTAAATTTCAAAATCTAGATGTGTAATGGGTAAAATGGACCTCTTTGTAAAAATGATAGGGATAATTCCCTAGGAAAGTAAAGATTACCAAAAACAATTCCATTAGAGATAGAAAAATTAAAGGGACCATTTTCACAGAAGTAAAAACAATTATTAAGGAACTACCCACAAAAAAAGTACCAACTCCAGATGGTTTCACAGAGCAATTCCACCACACTTTCAAAGACCACATAGTCTCATGTTTCATAAAATGCCCTGGTACACTGAAAATGGAAGAAAATGTCCTCATTCTTTTTATTAAATAAGTATGGTACATCATTGCTAACTAAACCTGATAAAGATAGTACAAAACTAAAAACTATAGACCAATATCACCTTTGTATATTAATATGAAAGTACTAAATAAAACCTTACGTCTAACAAAATATGTAAAAGACCTGTATAATGAAAACTATAAGACCCTATTAAAAGAAATCGAAGAAGATACAAAGAAATGAAAAGATATTCCATGTTCCTGGGTTGGAAGAATCAACATAGTTAAAATGACCTTATTACCTAAAGCATTAACAGATTTAATGCAGTTCTCATCAAAATCTTGTCAGCATTTTTTTAAAGAAATAGAACAAAAAATCATCAGATGTGTATGGAAGCACGAAAGACCCCGAAATGCCAAAGCCATCCTGAGAAAAAAGAATGAGGTTGGAGGCATCGGGTCTGTCCAACTTCAAATTATACTACAAAGCAACAGTAATCAAAATGGCATAGTATTGGCAGCAAAACAGACATACTGACCAGTGGAAGAGAATCAAGAGTCCAGAAGTAAACCCATATTTATATGAGCAAATAAATTTTGACAAGAAAGCCAAAAACATACAATGGAGAGAGGAAAGCTTCCTCAATAAATGGTGCTGGGAAAATTAGAAAGCCACCTGCAAAAGAATGAAACTAGACTGTTGTCTGTCATCACATACCAAAATTAAGTCAAAATGGATTAAGGTCCTGAATATAAGACCTGAAACAATAAAATACATAGAAGAAAACATAGGGACTAAACTCAAGGACCTGGGACTTAAGAAGGATTTTATGAATTTGACCTCAAAGGCAAGGGAATTAATAGGTAAAATAAATCAATGAGACTACAGCAAACTAAAAAGCTTCTGCTCAGCAAAAGAAATCAACAAGTTAAACAGACAACCATCTGAATGGGAAAATATATTTGCAAACCATGCCTTCAATAAGGGCCTAATATCCAAAATATACAAAGAACTCATACAACTCAATACCAACAAATAAACAAACAATCTGGTAAAAAAATGGGCAGAGGATCTGAACAGATACTTCTCTTGAGAGGGCATACAAATGGCCAAAAAATATTTTAAAAGATGATCGACATTACTAGCTATTAGGGAAATGCTAATCAAAACCACAATGAGATATCATCTCACACCTGTTAGAATAGCTGTCATCAACAGGACAAGTAATAGCAAGTGTGGGAGAGGATGTAGAGAAACAGGAACCCTCATACACTGCTGGTGGCACTGCAAATTGGTACAGCCACTATGGAAAACAGTATGGAGGTTCCTCAAAAAAACTAAGAATTGATCTACCATATGATCCACAAATTCCACTAGTGGGTATTTACGTCAAGGCCTTGAAAACCCATATCTGAAAAGATATTGCACACCGATGTTCACAGAAGCATTATTCACAGCGGCCAGGACATGGAAGAAACCGAAGTGTCCTATAATACATGATTGGATAAAGAAGCTGTGGTACACATATACAATGGAATATCACTCAGCCATAAGAAGAGATGAAATATTGTCATTTGTGAAAAAATGGATGGACCTTGAGATAATCATGCTAAGCAAAATAAGCCAGACAGAAAAGGTTGAAAGTCACATGATATCACTTATATATGGGATATAAACCTAAAAGCAACAAATGAACAGGATGAACATAGACTCATACACATAGACTATAGATGAGTAGTTAGCAGAGGGTGGGGGGGTGATGAGGGGGGAGGTAGAAGGGGTAAAGGGGGTCAAATATGTGGTGACAGAAGAAAATCTAATTATAGGAGGTAAACACGGTGATATATATATATGTATACACACACACATACATATATGTATCTTACTGCTAAAAGTGTATAGATGAAACTTATTTTTGTTAACCAATGTCACCATAAAATAAATTAATAAATTTAAAATATATATATATATATATATATATTCATATATGATAAGGGACTAACCCCCTAAAGTAAATAAATAAATAAATAAAACATTACAAGTATTCAATCACATTAAGAAAATAACACATTATAACCAAGTAGGATTTTTTCCAAGAATACAAGGTTATTTCAATATTAGCAAAAATAATATATTACAAATAATAGTAATATATATATATATTACTTAATCAATTAACACAATATATTACATTGATATACATGGTTATCATAATAAATCCTAAAAAGCCTTAAACAAAACACAGTACCTGATAAAAACACTCAAGAAAATAGGAATTGGCCACACTCCCCATGCCTCATTTTGCTTTTCTTGCCTAGCTTGCCACTGGTGCTTACAATGGCCACCATTCAGCAGGTGGTAGGAAGATGGTGCTTAGTGGAGAGAGCAAAGGTTTTTGAGAAGTACAAGAAGGAATTAGGAGTAGGGATAGCTCTGTGAAAAACAGAGCCAAACCAGATTGTGTCTTCACTTCTGACAGCAAAAACCCCACCATAAAAATTGATGGCATGTTGAAAACAGCAGTTTTCATGTAACCTGGGAGATAAATTTGAAGAAACTACAGCTAATGGCAGAAAAACTCACATTGTCTGCAATTTTATAAATGGTGCATTGGTTCAACACCGGGAATAGGATGAGAAGGAAAGCACAAGAAAAGTGGAAGATGGGAAATTAGTGATGAAATGCATCATGTACAATGTCACCTATACTTGGAGTCTATAAAAAAAGTAAAGTAAAAATTCCATCATCCTTCTGGATAGGAATTAACTGTGAAGATAAACAGATTCAGTTCAGTGAGTGAATATCTCTATGCTTTTTTTACATTACTGTGTTTAATTATCTTTATCACCAACATTTTGCATTCAACTATTTCTGAGTGTTGATGTAATTAGGATCATCCCTTCGTTAAGTAAATAAATGTATTTATATTTTTAAAAAGTAATAATCAATGGTTATATTATTATCATAATAAATTTTATATATCAGTTCTAAAACCAAAACCTAACCTAATGGGAAATCACTGCAAATGTTTCCACTAAAATGAGTAACAGGCAACAGTGTCCTCTATCAACTTCAGCTACCATTAAGGTTTGTACTACATGTATTAGTCAATGAAATTATACAAGAAAAATAAATTAGAGGCACAAAAATTAGAAAAAAAGTAAAACTTTATCTATTTACAGATTATATGATAGCATACCTTTCAAACATTAGAGCAGAAGACAGCAAACTAGGGCCCACAGGTACAATACAGCACACTGCCTAATTGTGCATTTTTAAATGGTTGAAAAAAAATTGAAAGAAAATATTTTGTGAAATGTGAAAATTATACAAAATTGAATTTATATAATTGTACAAAAATTTAAGTGCCCATAAATAAAGTTTTATTGGAACATAGCCACACCGATCTACTTACATTCGCTTATGTTTGCTTTCATGTTACAATGGCAGAGTTGAATAGTTGTAACAGAGACCACATGTGGTACTCTCATCACTTGGAACTGCTGCTCAGTGCCCTACAAATCACAGTGACATTGTTATAACTCTACAGCTCTTCAAGTGCCAAACATATTTCTGTGTCACAACATTTTATTTTTTATTACCAGTGCATACTTATCATGTCAAAATCAAAACAAACAAAGTGAAGTTCAAACATCATACTTTTAAGATACAGTGGAATGTGGGTTGTTTTGTTATTAAATTAGATGGCAACATATCATGTTTATTATGTAATGGACTATGGTTCTACTATAAGAATCAAACATACACTGACATTACCAGACTAAGCACTCATTTAATATTTCTAACTCATAGGAAAATAGCAGCTAGAAAAAAATAGAAAATTTAAATATGAATATCTCATCACACATATTATTTTCACAAAAATAAAAAACAAAGAGGCTGCAATCAAAATAAGATATTGAGTAGCTTATTTGTTAGCCAAATAAGAAGGTTGAGAGAGGGAAGGAATTGGTAAAAGTAACGTTGGAAAATAGTGTTTTAACTAAAAAACATAAAACTAAAGAGACAAAATAAACTATATATATATATACACACACACACACACACACACACACACACACACACACACTAGGATTGAAAGGTAAGTAAATAGATGGTAAATGGAAGAAAGTAGGTTTTTCACTGTTCAAAAGAAGTTACACATAAGCAACGGGGAAGGTTACTATGAACCATGTGGTACTGGATTAGATTAGAGAGATCAGTATGTATTTCTGTTTAGCTTAATATAGAGATGAACAGATACAAAAATAATTATAGATATGTGTAAATACATGGGTCAGTGTACTCATGTAGATTTCTTAGCACTTATGGCTTAGAGAGTCCAAAAGCAACAGTACCCCAGTAGTAACATGCAAACCAAGTGCCAAGATATTGGTTTCATACCATTCTTCAATGAAAGGAACCAGGACCCACTGGAGAAATAGCTTATTCCAGTACTAGAGCAAGGAAAATATATGATAAGCCCAAAGCATTTTATAGCACCAGAAAGTGAGGAAGTGCTAAAAAAAACAAAATCATGAGAGCATGGAAAGGGACAGAGGAGCCAACCTGAAAGAGCTCCCAATGAGCAAAGGTACAACAATTTGATCAATGAAAATAAATACTATGTATTTGATTGTAACCCAAAGTAGAAAATAAATATTCATGAGCCCATGTGGATATAAATGAATGATTAGATAAATAGGCAAATCTCTCATACAGAATAATTCCAAATAATTTATGTAGATAGCCCCCCTCCCCCAAGAAAGTGGATCTTAACTCTTCAGCCCTAAAGTGTGGGCTGTGTTTAGTGACTTGCTTCCAAAGAGTATGAATAGGGGAGGGATATGAGTAACTTTACAGTAAAGAAACCTAACAAACAATACAATACCTCAAGTATATTTGTCAGGGTTCTCCAGAGAAACGGATGAGATGAGATGAGATGAGATGAGATGAGATGAGATGAGATGAGATGAGATGAGATGAGTTGAGAGAGAGAGAGAGAGAGAGAGAGAGAGAGAGAGAGAGAGAGAGAAGAAGAGAAGAGAAGAGAAGAGAAGAGAAGAGAAGAGAAGAGAAGAGAAGAGAAGAGGTTTATTCCAGGAATTGGTTCACACAGGTATGGAGGCCAGGAGCTTCCACAATCTGCCATCTGCAAGCTGGAGGCCAAGAGGCCAAGGAAAGCTGGTGGTAGAATTCAATCTGACTCTAAAGGCATGAGAACTGGGGTGGGGTGGGGGCACTGGTATAAGTCTCAGAATCTGAAAGCTCAACAACCAGGAGCTCCAATGACTGAAGAAAGGAATAGATAGATGTCTCCAGCTCAAGCAGAGAGAGAAAATTGGCACTTCTTTTTGCATTTTTATTCTACTTGTGCCCTCAACAGATTTGATGATGCCCACCCACATTGGTGAAATTGGATCTTTTTTAACCCAGTCTACCAACTCAAACACTAATCTCTTCTGGAGATAACCTTGCAGATACAATCAGAAGTAATGTTTAACAGCTCTTCTGGCATCCCTTAGCCTCTCAATTTGACACATAAAATTAACCATCACAAGTTCACCCATTGTCATTTAGCATTTATACAGATCTCCTTACATTATACTTAATCTCCAGATAAAGGCAATAATGAGGTTGTAATTCCATCTAACATTATACAACTATCCTTCATACAACCTAAAACATACTAACCCCTTCTCCAGAAAGAGGTATAGTCCTTGAGTAATGCTTACTCTTCCCCCAATAGCTTGTACCTTTAATACTATGATGTAAAATTAACAATACATAAACTATAAAGTCAATACCATATATTACATGATGAAAAAATAAGAGAAATGAAAACAAATATATTCACTTAATATATGTATGCAGAGAAACATATTCATAACAAAATAAGGAAGAAATACTCATGATTACAATTAGTCTTCATTTCTGTAATTGGTCACATGGTCATAGCTGGTCATTTATAATTACTTTCTTCCATTACTCATTCTATATTCCCTTTGCCCTCGGCAAGCACCTCAGCTGGTTATGGTTTTTTACATGGTAGAGTGACCCAAACCTTCATTCCTGAAAGGTTTGGACCTTTAGTAGTCCTTCTTATATTGATTTGGTGTGATTGTCCATTGACCTTTAGTACAGGATATGATAATATTAAAACATACCATAAGGGATCCAAAAGGGATCTCCTGTACTCCAGACACTCTTCCATAACTCCAGTGTGGAGCATTAATCCAATTTTCCCTATAGAGTCAGGATCAATCACCTCAGCCAATACCATAACTTCCTTCTTTGTCACTAATTCACAGGCACGAGGAGCCCAAAATGGCTCTGAACTTCCAGTTCAATGAAATCATTGTCGTGACTACTGGTAGAAGGATTCATCCCTCTGGGACTAAGACCTCCAGGCCAGCAGAGCATAAAGTTATAGGAAAAGAAAACAAAAATTTTGCTAGTGGGTCAGTTGGGGTAATAATGACTGGTCCACTCCCATTTTCTCTCCTTGAATCCTGGACCCACGAATCTTGCCTATGGCAGAGACAGGACCAGATATATTCAGAGTGTACACACCCTTCTGGAGAACCTGGCCTCAGCCCTGCAAAGTACTGCCACCTAGCTGGTCCTGTAACTGAGTCTTCAGAAGGCCATTCCACCGTTCTATCAAGCCAGCTGCTTCAGGATGGTGGGGAACGCAGCAAGGCCAATCAATTCTATGAGTGCGGGTCCATTGCCTCACTTCTTTTCCTGTGAAGTGAGTTCTTTGGTCAGAGCAATGCTGTGTGGAATACCATGATGGTGGGTAAGGCATTCTGTAAGTCCACAGATGCTAGTTTTGGTAGAAGCGCTGTGTGCAGGAAAGGAAAGCCCATATCCTAAGTAAGTGCCTGTTCCAGTAAGAGCAAATCACTGCTCTTTCCACAATAGAAGTGGTAACCAATGTAATCGACCTGCCACCACAAAGCTGGCTGATCACTCTGGGGATTGGTGCCATTTTAGGGGTCTGGTGTTGTTCTCTGTTGCTGGCAGATTGAGTACTCAGTGGTGGCCATGACCAGGCCAGCCTTAGTGAGTGGAAGTCCATGTGGCTAAGTCTCTGCATCAGTTCCATCCTTGCCACCATGGACACCTTGTTCAAGAGTCCACTGGGTATGACAGGAGTGTCTGGGGGAAAGGCTGACAGGAATCCACAATACCGTTCATGCTATCCACTTGATTATGAAAATCCTCCTCTACTTTAGTGAGCATTCACATGGGATACGGATATCTTCATTTTTCTGCCGATTCAGAGAGGTCTCTCCATAGGCCTTTTCCCAAAATTTCTTTGTTACCAACTTTCCGATTGAGCTCCTTCGAAGCCCCTGACCATCCAGCCAGACCATCAGCCAGAGTCCATGGACTGGTAGGTAATCACACATCTGGCATTTCCCCTTTCATGCAGAGTGAAAAGACAGGTGGGCTGCTTGAAGTTCTGCCCAGTGGGAGGGTGTCCCTGCACCACTGTCCTTCGGGGATGTCCCCAACTGGGGCAGCAGCGCCCCATGTCAGCCGTGTCAAGAACGACGGCTCAGGTCCCCTCAATCAGATAAAGAATCACAATCAGCTGAAATGTGAACCAAGGACAAACCCTAGATGGGTTGCATAATAGAGGAAGGAAATGGAAAATACCAACAATGGGGTATCACAAATCTAAAACCTCATCTTCCCTGCTGCATCCAAGACCCACAAGCACCATGTACATACCTCGTGGAGGCAACCAGGTGTGGCAGTGATACAGGTCTGTCTCTGCCACTAGTTTCCCTTTCTACCCTCGCCTTCCCTTACCTTTCTGGTAACGTCCAAACACAACAACTAAAGGCCCTTGCACCTCCCCTTGCTGTGCTTGCCTCACATCGTGGTTCCCCTCTGCTCCCCACTGGCTTGGCGGAGCCCACTGCCCAGGCGCTCCCCTCCGTCTTGACACGCAGTGAGTGCACGGACTCTGTCTCTCTAGAAAGCGGGTGGAACCAAGTTTCCCTTTGCCCGGGCCTCTCCTCAGCCCCCGCTGTGGCCTGACCTGACCCACCATCAAGGAGGAGAACGCCCAGCGCCCGCCACACGGGTGGTCCCAGCAGCGACGGCGGCGGAAGGTCGTGCCTGCTCCACGCCGTCGTTACCTGGCGCACAGCCTCACCTGTGCCGGCCGATACCCCCTGCCCCACAAAGCAGCTAGAGGGTTCTGCGAAACAGTGTTTCGGAAACACGCCACAAATGCCTTCGTTCCTCTTGGACGAAGTGCTTTTCCTCGCAGATGCCTGGCCTTTCACCACGCCCCTGGACGGCCTGGCGGGCCTGACGTGAGTCCCTGACACACTAGTGTGACGTCGACGGCCCGGGCGGCACTGAGCCAGGGCCGTGTGACTCTGACGTCACGACGGCACCAGGTGGCTTCCCCCCTGCGTTACCGGTGACGATGCGGTGTCGAGGCACCCGGCCCTTCTGTGGCCCGTGCGCGACGTGTTCGTCGGGCCGGCGCTGAGCCCTGCGGAGCACGAAGCGCACAGGACCCGCCGAGCTCCACCCTGCCCGGTGCGCGGGGCCCCTCAAGGAGACTGTCGGCACAGGCCGGCGACGACACGTGTCCACGATGACGACAAAGCTCTGAGCGAACCTCCTGCGGGCGGAGCCCGTCGCGACCGAAGCGCGGAGACGCGGAGGAGCTACTCCCCGGTTCGCTCCAGCCCAGGCTCGGCCACTGCGTGCCGAGGCCGGGCACGCGTGTCCCCACGTGCCCCGCCCTGCTTCGCGGGGACAAGGCGGGGACCGTGGCACCCCCGGCCGACGACAGCGGCCCAGGCGGCGGGCTCCGCGCACACGGAGGGAATGCGGTCGGCGGGGGGGGCGGGGGGAGGAGACCCCCCTGCATCTCCCCCCAAACGGGCGGCGGCCACAGAGCCCGCAGCAGCCGCGGAGGGGCGTCTGCCCGGCGCGAGGCGCAGGCGCACGTGTGAGGTCCCCGCACGGCTGCACCTGCTGCGCCTGCTGCACCTGCTGCACCTGGGGGGGAAGGGGGTGCTGGGCCCGGCGCTGGGGGCGGACGGGAGGGACGCGGACAGGGGCGCCCACGGGGCGCCCGACGGTGGTGGCGGACCCGGGCGGCGGCCGAGACACGTGATGGGGCTCCGCGGCGCCGGCGGCCACGTTGGCCGCCAGAGGGGGCAGCGCTGAGGACGTGGGGACCAGCCTCCCGGGTGTCCGCCACCCTGGGGCAGAGCCCCGCGGAGATGCGGAGAGGCGGGGGCCCGGGGGTGCGGAGATGGGGAGATGAGGACATGCGGAGATGCGCGCAGCAGCGCCGAGGGGAGGGGGGGCATTAGTAACGCGAGGCAGTGCATCTCATGAACCGGTTCTCCACCCTGCACCTGCTCAGGCCCAATCCCATATATTCCACTTCCAATTAATGATGGACTGCACTGCTGTGCATACCCAGCTTCATGGGGGGAAAAAAAGAGGTTCGGTGTGTCAAATAAAACCCAATTCATGATGGTCAGCTCTGGTTGTCTGATGACTTGGTGGCCCTTAGTCAAGTGTTCATTCAGTCTCCAGTGAGGCCCAGTAGCAGGCCAAGAACTGTTTCTCTAAATGAGAGTAGTTATCCATGGAGGACGGCAGGGCCTTACTCTAAAATTCTAAGGGCCCGGGCTGCGATTCACCTATAGGATCTGACAAAGGCTTCAGCATGCATCCTTTTAAGCCACTGACAAATGAGGCACCATAGGATCTGCTGGATCATATGATCCGAGTAGCAGAGAATTTTGCATAGTAGCCTGGACCTGTTGCAAAGAATGCTCTTGTCCTGGGCCCCACTCTAAACCCTTGGAAATGGACCAGATTAACCACCCAAATGAGGAATATGTTGCCTCCAAAATCCAAAGAGGCCCACTGGCACTGTGCCTCTTTTTTTTTTTTTCTTTTTTGGTTATAGGAGAGGCTGGATGTAACAACTTATTCTTCACATTAGAAGGGATATCTCAACATACCCAACAATATTGGGCTCCTAGAAATTTCACTGATGTAGAAAGCCCCTGATAAAGGTCAGCTTCAAAAGAGACAGGCCATATTGATAGCAGGTATCCTTAATAGGATATAATAAAAAGAGCACTTTACCTCTGTGATATTCCTATCAAAAACCCATAGTCCAATGCAGTTCTAACCAGTTGTAAGCATGAGAATAACACCAAACATCTCAATTGGAAAACATTCTACAAAATCCGTTATCATTACTCCTCAAAACTCTCTATGTCATCAACAACAAGGAAACTTTGGGAAACTGTCACAAGCCAGAGGAAGCTAAGGAGACATGATGACTAAATGTAATGTGGCCTCCGAAATGGGATACTGAAAAGAAAGGGAAATTAGGAAAAATTTGTGAAATTTGAATGAAGTATGAAGTGTCGTTATTAGTAATGTACCAATGTTGTTTCTTTAATTTTTACAAATGTACCAGTGTTATGTAAGATGTTAACAAACAAACAAAAAACTGGATTAGGGGATACAGAACTCTTTGCACTGCCTTTGCAACTTTTCCATGAATCTAAAATTCTTCCACAATAAACAGTTTAAATATATATATGTGTGTGTGTGTGTGTGTGTGTGTGTGTGTGTGTGTGTGTGTGTGTGTATATATATATATACATACATATATCTCCATCCAAAGATTGATGTCAATATTTGACAGTACCTACTGTTTAAAAACATATATTCAAAACTAAATATATAAAATCTCGTTAAAAATAAGCATTAACAGGTGAACATCTTAATCAATTTTGATGGTAAGAAACACTAACTTTGAACCTTACTTAAGCAAAATATTATCCCAAAAAAGAATTGTAGTCTACAAATTAGTATCTGTGTTACAAAAAAAAAAATTGTATTTAATTATATTTTGAATTTCATCAATATAAATTTTGTGGAGTTTTTTAATTCTCTGAATATATAGATATCTTTATAATATTCTCAATTTTACCTCTTGGCCCATCGAGTTTAAAATACTCTCTAGTCCTTTGCAAAAGATTGCCAGCCTCTGCAGAATTGACAGCCTCTAGAGAAATAATAATAAAACTACCTAAAAATTAGAGTTCAGTAAAGAAGCAGTAACAGAGAAATCAATAGCTTTCATATATATATAAACAATAACTTGTTAGAAGACATGATGGTAGAGAAACCCCTTTTATAATAGCAGCAAAGAAGATGAAATATTTAGGAACAGTCAACAAGAAATGTTCAAACTCATACTAGAAGAAGCTTAAACATGCCTGAAAGGCACAAATGAAAAACCATAAAGATATCAGTTAAAGTAGTTTATAAACATATTGCAACTCCAATAAAAGTGCCAACAAAAGTTCCGGTCAAGATGGCAAGGTAAGGAAACACTGTCTTGCCTCAATCACTAATACATATCTATTATAACTAACCTATAGATCAATCATCATTGTGAATCACCTGAAATCTAGCTGAGCAGAAGTCCTACAACTGGGGACACACAGAAGAGGCCAACTCAAGATTGGTAAGAGGAGCAGAAACATGAAACAGATTGATTCTAAACTCACTCCTGGCTGTTGAGAATAGGGAGCACTATCTTCGCTACAGAGTCCCCACTGGTGGAGCAATGGGTCCCAGCCCCACATCACACTCCCCAGGCCAGGCTCCAGTGCCGAGAAGAGAATTGCTCACAACTTCTGGCTGTGAAAACCAGCAGAGACTGTGGCTGAGTGAAACGGGGGGCTGCCGGAGTTTCAGACTTTCTTCTTAAGGGCCGCTCATGAACTTACTCACTTTGGGCTCCAGTGCCATGGAAGCCACTCGAAAGGTGCCAAGGACATACAGGGAGGAAGTGAGATGTCTGGCTTCAGGGCGAGGGCTAGAGGGGTGGCTTCCTCGCAGACAGAAGCGCTGGCAGAAGCCATAGTTCCTTTGTTGAGCCCTGCCCTCTCTCGGCGTGCAGATACAGGCAGCCGCCATATTTGAGTCTTCACCAACCTGGTTAACATGGTTGCCCCACCCAGGTGATTCTCTGATATCCCATCTCTCCCAGCTTCTGGGCCCACACAACCCGCTTCCAGTGGATTTTCCATATAAGATAGTTGTTTTGGCTTATGCTGCAGACTTTCCTAAAATTTCTCAAAGGCTCACCAAACCCAAAGAAGCAGCATCTAGCCTCAGCATGCCCCTTACCTCTTGCTGAGCAGCCCCAAGCCTGGCACTAATGAAGCCAGCCAGTTTGTGGCTTGGCCTTTTGAGGCACATTCAAGCCCAGCGATGGTGTTGGCCATCTGCAGGTTGTTTGGTGGTTTATGCCAGCTGGCTCCAGTCAGGACATAGGCTGTGGCCTCATTTGGCCTGCAGTGGGGCCTCTCCTAAGAAGCTCAGGTCAGCATGCCAATAGGTCTAAGCTGGAGTATCACCAGGACCACATGAGAGGATGACACACCCAAAGGGCAGAATAGACAGGCCCCAGAATCCTGTTAAAGCAAATCCTACCCCATAGGGTCAGCCCCTGCACAGCAGCTCCTCCACTGTCATCACTGGCCAGTCCTCAGGACCAATCAGTCCAAGGGTCAATCCCACCCACTGGCATGTAAACAGAGGCAAGGCTCAACTACAACAGGATGGCACACACAACCCATACAAAGGACATACCTGGAGCATCTGGCTCAGGTGATGAGGTAGACTGTGCCACTGGGCCGCAGCATGCCTACTACATAAGGCCACTCCACTAAGACCAGGAGACATAGCAGTCCTACCTAATACATAGAAACAGACATGGAGGGTGTCAGCCAAAACGGGGAGACAAAGAAACATATCCCAAGTGAAAGAGAAGACCAAAGCTCCAGAAAAAGAACTCAACAAAATGGAGACAAGCAATCTACCAGATGCAGAGTTCAAAACACTGGTTGTAAGGATGCTCAATGAACTTAGGGGGAGAGTAGATGGACTCAGTGAGAACTTCAACAAAAATATAGAAAACATAAAAATGGAGATAGAAAATATAAAAGAACCAGTCAGAAATGAAGAATATAGCAACTGAAATGAAAAATACCTAAGGAGGAATCAACAGTAGATTAGATGAAGCACAGGATTATATCAGTGATTTAGAAGATAAGGTAAAAGAAACACCCAATCAGAACAGCAACAAGAAAAGAGAATCCAAAAAAAATGAGGATAGTTTATGGGGCCCCTGAAACATCAAGTGTACCAACATTTGCATCATAGGGGAAACAGAAAGAGAAGAGAGAGTGAGCAAAGGATTGAGAACTTATTGGAAGAAATAATGACAGAAAACTTCCCTAACCTGGTAAAGGAAAGACCTACAACCCCAGGAAGTACAGAGAGTCCCAAACAAGATAAACCCAAAGAGGCCCACACCAAGACACATCATAATTAAAATGTCAAAGGTTAAAGACAAAGAAAAAATCTTAAAAGCAGCAAGACAAAGGCAGCTATTTACCTACAAAGGAGCTCCCATATGATTGTCAGCTGATTTCCCAACAGAAACTTTGCAGGCCAGAAAGGACTGACAGGAAATATTCAAAGTGACGAAAAGCAAGGAACTACAACCAAGATGACTCTACCTAGTAAGGACAGATAAAGAGCTTTGACACAAGAAAAAGCTAAATATTTCCAGTATTACAGGAAATATTGAAGGAGCTTCTTTTAAAAAAAGAACAAAGAAAAAAAAGGATAAAAAATATGAATAATAAAATGGCAATAACTATATATCTATCAACATTTACTTTAAATATAAATGGATTAATGCTCCAATTAAATGAAAATGTGGCTGAATAGATAAGAAAACAAGATCCTTACATATGCTGCCTACAAGAGACTCACTTCAGATCAAAAGACACACATAGAGAGAAAGTAAAGGGATGAAAAAAGGTATTTCATAAAAAATGGAAACAAACAAAAAAGACGGTGGTTTCCAAAGAAACCCTAACATCACTTCAAAGGGACATGTGCATTCATATGTTCATTGCAGCATTGTTTACAATAGCCAAGATATGGGGGATACCTGGGTGTCCATCAATGAATGAATGCATAAAGAAGAGGTGGTACATATATACTAGAGAATATTACTCAGCCATAAAAAAGAAAAAAGAATGAAATGTTGCCATCTGCAGCAATATGGATGGACTTAGAGGGTATTGTGCTGAGTGGAGTAAGTCAGACAGAGAAAGACAAATGCCATATGATTTCTCTTACATGTGGAATATAAAGAGCAAAATAATCAAACTAAACAAACTCATAGATACAGGGAACATTTTGATTATTGCCAGATGGGAAGTGGGTAAGGAGTAAGTGAAAAGGTGAAAGAATTAAGGAGTACAAATTGGTAGTTACAATATAGTTATGGGGATATAAAGTACAGCATAAAGATTATAGTCAATAATATTATAATAACTATGTGTCAGATGGGTACCAGATTTATCAGGGTGATCACTTTGTGAGTTATATAGAAGTCTAATCACTATGTTGTACACCTGAAACTAATATAATATTATACATCAACTCAATTAAAAATTTAAAAAATTAAAAAATATTAAAAAGTGGTAACAAGGTTTTTTTTATGGAACTAGATGTATCGATACTAAGTTTGCATGGTAAAACAGACATGAAAACAGGAAAACATTATAAAAGAAAAACTAGGGAATGTAGACTTACCAGATATTAAAACATACAATAAAGTGTCTTTAAGTAAAACCATGTGGTGCATGAATAGACAAGCAGACCTGGTATGTGAATAGAATGACGAAAAATAGACTCAAATGCATATAAAAATTTAGTATAAGATAAAAATGCCATTTCAAATCTCTAGAGAAAAGATGGACATTTTAATAAATAGTGTTGGGATAACTGGAAAGCTATTTAGAAAAAGATATCTCATATCATGTACAAAAATAAACTCCAAATATTTAATGGTTCAAATATTTTTAAAAATGTAACTATACAAATATTAGGAAGAAACTGTGAAAATATTTCTCCTTAGGCTTAGTGCAGAAAAAGAGTTTCTAATTTTGACTTTAAACCAGATAGAATAAAAGAAAATTTGTAAATTTGAATTTGTATTTTTTTTTAATTAAAAACCTTTTACATGGTAAAATAAACTTACCATAAAGTAAAAAGACAATTAAACTGAGAGAGAATATTTACAACATACATTGTACATTAATGGCCAATATCACTAATGTATAACTTATAAACATATTTATGTCTTTTACATATTTTTCCATTTGGGATTTTGATCCTTTCTCCCTCAATTTTGACATAGATAGATAGCGATAGATGACAGAGAGAGAGAGAGAGAGAGAGAGAGAGAGAGAGACATAGATATAGATATATAGTACAGATATAGATATATGTGTATCTATATACATATATATCTTATAATTAGAGAAATATTATGGAAATAAAAATTGAAACATCTCTGAGATACCATTTCTCATCATCTCTCATGTTGCTGATGGTAATAAAAATAGGTACAACATTTTTGGAGGGTAATTTGGCATTATCTTTATATAATGTACTTACATTTTGACTCAGTGATCCCATTTTTTGAATTTACCTCAAGATATACTTCTAACACTATGAAAGCACATATACATATGATTACTAATTGCAGCATTGTTTGTAATTGTGAAATATTAGAAACAAATGCCAATACATGGGAGAGTTGTTGAGCAAACTATGGTATATCCACACAGTGGAATACTAGACAGTTGTGAAAATTAATGAGGAAAAGCTCATAAACTAAAATGTAATTTCTAGAATATATTTAACATTAAGTTAAAAAAAGAAGGTTTAATATTACTCTAATTTTATGTAAGAAATGAAGGGAAATAAAAGAACATGCTTATCTGCTTATTTCTACAAATAAACACAGAAAAATAAACCAGAAACAAATGAAATTGGCTACCTACAGAGGGTGAAAAGGGTGGGGAAAGGAGGAAGATTTATCATTCCTGTGTATTTACTTTTGTACAGTATTGACTTTTTATAATCATGCTAATGTTCTACATATTAAAAAAGATAAAATCAACAAGGAGAGGAGAATAATAATCCTAAAACCAAATAAAATGAAACAAATGAATCAAACTACAGTCTTCTCCCTTTATCCATAGAGGATATGTCGATGACCTCCAATGGATGCCTGAAATCACAGATAGTTCTGAATCCTATATATAGAATGTTTTTCCTATATATATATACATACTTATTATAAAGCTTTATTTATAGATTAGGTACAGTAAAAGAGTAACAACAATAACTAATAATAAAATAGAACAATCACACAGCTTCTCTTTGGCACATCTGAATTGCCACCTTCATTAGTCTTGCACTTTGGGGCCATTATTAATTACAATTAGGATGACTTGAGCACAAGCACTGTGATACGACGACAGTAAATCTGACAACCAAGACTAAAGGGTGGGTAGTGGATACAGTGTGTGTACACTGGATAAAGGAATGATTCACAGAGTGGGATGGTGCAAGATTTCATCACACTACTCAGAATGGTGCACAATGTAAAACTTACAATTATTTATTTTTGGAATTTACTATTTAATATTTTCAGATCACAGTTGACCCCAGAACCTGAAATCAGAGACAGTAAAACTTTGGATAAAGGAGAACCATTGTATACTTCAAATAACTAACAACTACACTAAAGGAAGAAAAAAAATTCCCAGTATTTTTAGCACAGTTTTTTGGTAATAGATTCTCAACCTAAAAAAAAAAAAAAAAAAAAGAACATTAATAATAGCTTGAACTCTTCTTAGTAGACCTAGTTTTTTTTTTTTTTGAAGAGATGTGGAAACAGTAATTATGAAATTATTTTGTGTCATTTTTAATTGTGAAAAGAAAAAGCTATTTGTAGTGATGAACATATTTGAAATTAGCCACGGTAGCTGCCAAGAGAAAAAAAAATAAAAATCTATAAACAAGTCACAGTATACTTTTTAAGGGTGTAATACATTAAAATGTTCTTAGATATTTTTAACATTTAGAATATGTAGCATGAAGATCTACTGCAAATGGCAAATGAAAGAACAACTACCAAGAAAATCTACAAAAATTATATAAGGCAAGAGTCTGTAGTATTTGAACCAAGTTCACTCCCTCCATTTTCCCTCCCCACTTAGCAAGGTATAGACTCCACTCCAGATTTCTGCAGCTCCCTCTCCTCTCAACTCCCAGTCAGAGGGCTTTCTTCCTGAGGAAAGCAGTATGTCAACATTTCTCATTCTTCCTCCAGCTATGTGTTGCTGAGGCTGAGTCCCAGGAAAATACAGTTTAGAAGTAAATGTTACCTGTTTTCACCCAGCCCCACTTGTGAGACAGAAGCTCTACCTTAGGTACAATGTACTGATCACCATGCCCTTTCCCTGGCTCATGAGGTAGTGATTCCATTTCAGGTTGATATTCCCCACTGAGTGTTAAACTCTCAGATCAGAGGTGTCACTTAGAAATAAGCTTGCCATTGTCTCTAACCCCAGCTCCAGAGTCTTGGCTCAGATATTTTGCCTAGAGGAAGAAGCAGATCATGAAACAAATAGTTCCTAATATCTTTCAAAGGAAATGATTTTATTTACAACAGAGCATGGAGAAGCTCAAACCTAAGGACACTTTCAAAAACAATGGAGCTTATAGTGAAAGGTCCTAGTTAAGGGACTCACGAATTTAATGAAAGTACAGACTATAGGCCAGATAGCTGGAAAGAGAGAACCAGGAGTATGATAGTTTTGAGGATTCTTTCTGGGGTCAGAACAAATATCAAGCATAAACCTCAGAAACTATTTTTCAAAAGATTAAAAATGAGTTTAGCGGGTTGGAAAATATAAATCAATAAAAAAATCAATTGTATTTTATACACTTGCAATGAATAATCCAAAAAAATGAAATTAAAAAAAAAAAACAATTCCATTCACAATAGCATCAAAAAGAATAAAATACTTCGGAATAACTTAGCCAAAGAAGTGTTAAGATTTGTAAACTGAAAACTACAAAACATTGTTGAAAGAAATTCCAAAGATCTAAATATATGGAAAGATAGCCTATGTTCAAGGATTGAAAGGATTAATTTTATTAAGATGGTAATAGTCCCCAAATTGATCTCCAAATTCAGTAAAATCCCAATCAATATCCCAGCTGCCTTATTTGCACCAAGACAGGCTGATTTTAAAATTCATATGAAATTGAAAGGGGCCTCACATAACCAAAACAATCTTGGAAAAGAACACAGCAGAAGGACTCACACTTCCTGATTTCAAAACTTACTACAAAGCTACAACAATCAAGACAATGTGGTACTGGCATAAAACTAGACATATAGACCAATGAAATACAATTGAGAGTCCAGAAATAAACTCATAGTCTATGGTAAACAGATTTTCAAGGAAGGTGCCAAAATCATTCAATGAGGAAAGAATAATCTCTCCAACAAATGGTGCTTGGACAACTAGATATCCACATGCAAAAGAATGAAGTTGGAACCCTACCTCACAGCATATATAAAAATTAACTAAAAATAGATCATAGGCCAAAATGTATAAGCTAAAACTACAAAACCCATAGAAGAAAACATAGCGTAAATGGTCATGACTTTGGATTTGGCAAAGTAATCTTAGACATGACACCAGAAGCACAAGCAACAAAAGAGAAAAAATAAATAATTTCCACTACATCAAAATTTGCAACTTTGTGCTTCAAAGAACACCCTCAAGAAAATGCAAAAAAAATATGGAATGGGAGTAAATATTTACAAATCATATATCTGATAAGGGACATATACCTAGAGTATATAAAGAACTCTTAAAACTCTGTAATAAAAAGACAAATAATACAGTTTCAAAATGAGCAAAGGGTCTGAGACTACATTTCCCCAAAGAAGGTATACAAATGAACAATAAGAATGTGAAACTATTCACATTGTCATCAGTGATCAGGAAAATTCAAATCAAAACCACAATGAAATACCACTTTATACCCAGTAGGGTTTCTAGAATCAAAAAGTCAGAAAATAACAAGTGTTGGAGAAAATATTTTAAAACTGGAACCCTCAAACACTGCTGACAGGGATGTTACATGTTGCAGCCAATTGTGAAAAGCAGTGGAGCATTTCCTCTAAAGTTAGCATAGAGTTACCATAAGATCCAGGATTTCCATTCCTAGATTTAAACCCAAGAGTTCAAAGCACATGTCCAAACAAAAACTCGCATACATACATTCATAACAGCATTATTCAGAATAGACAAAAGTTAGAAACAACCCAAATGTCCACCATCCTGATGATTAGATAAATAAAATGTTGTCTATCCACACAGTGGACTATTACTCAACCATGAAAAGGAAGAAAGTACTGATTCATGTTACAGCATGGATGAACATTGAAAACATCGTGGTAAGTGGAAGAAGCCAGACACAAAAGTCCACATATTGTATGATTCCATTTATATCAACTGTCCAGAGTAGGGAAACATAAAGACAGAAAGTAGATTAGTGCTTGCCTGGATCTAGGAGACAAGGGGGACAGTAATGTTGGCTAAAAGGAAGTAGCTTATTTTCGAGGTGGTGAAAACATTAGGCTGCACAACTCTAAGACTACACTAAAAATGGTACACTTCAAGTGAGTGAATTATGTGGTATGTGAATTACACATCAATAAAGCTACTTAAAAAACAAAAATGGGTAAAGCAATTATAAAAGATTACATATAAAAAATATAAAGGATTTAATTTTCCCAGAAGAGGAAATGCAAATGGCCAATGCACAATACATGGAGCTGGCCTAATTAGTAGTCAGGAACATGTAAAATAAAGCAGAGATGCCTTTTTACTTAACCACATCAGATTGGCAAGAATTACAAAAGAACATAATATACAATGCTTGAGCTTTTCACAAATTGCTGACTAGAACTCAAATTGGTAAATATTTTTGCAAATTGCATGTAATACCTATGTCCATTACATTTAAAATGCTCATCCTCT
Organism: Cynopterus sphinx; assembly: GCA_030015415.1. Taxonomy (NCBI): domain Eukaryota; kingdom Metazoa; phylum Chordata; class Mammalia; order Chiroptera; family Pteropodidae; genus Cynopterus; species Cynopterus sphinx. Next base: position 81,625,869 of record CM057388.1, read on the forward strand.
AAGTTCCTAAGATGTCTTCTAAGAACTTATCTCATGTAAATAATGCATGTGTGACTACACTTTAAAAGAAAGGTTTATTGCAGCATTGTCGTGGCAAAGGAAGAATGTGGAAATGGAGAGGTGTTTATGATTCTCTGTGACATGCAAAAAGTGAGTGTCGGAGTAATGGTCCAATTTAATCCAATTTTTGTAAAACCAAAAGGCAATAAATGTATATATGTATGCATATATGTTTTATTATGCATGTGTATATGTATAGGTGTATATTCATATATGTATACAAATATACATATACATATATATTTTCATGGAAATCCACGTGGAAGAATATATAGCAAGATGTCATGTTAATATCTTGGGGAGGGAGGGGGACAGATAATTATGGGCTTTCTTTTTGGTGTACATTTTTGTGTTGTTTCCCTAGCAAATGAAAAGGTATTTCTTTTGCAATTTAAAAGATAGATAACATTTTTTAATTAAGGAGAGGTGGTGGGCGCAGGAATTAGGAAGGGAAGGAGAGGTTTTCAGCCGTTTCTGTGTGCGCTCCTCTTACAGACAGTACGGCAGCTCCCGGCGTCGCGTCTACGCGGGGGATTACAGTAACCCGGTTGTCAGTGATGAGTCAGAGTGCGTGGTGCTGATGCTGCTGCCATTTCATCACCTCTGTGGGCGCAGCATCCATCCCTCAGCTCTCCCTGCGCCTGGGCCTACCTCCCCTCGGGCTCCCAGGCAAGCGATGCCCTCGCGACGGATCTAGATCCGGACTGAGCCACGCTCCGCGAGACCTCGGCGGGACGCCCACTCTCGCCGCACACGGCTTGAGCCAAGGAGACCTGTCAAGCCCTGGCCATGGAAGCCATCTGGCTGTACCAGTTCCGGCTCATTGTCATCGGGGATTCCACAGTGGGCAAGTCCTGTCTGATCCGCCGCTTCACCGAGGGCCGCTTTGCCCAGGTTTCGGACCCCACCGTGGGGGTGGATTTTTTCTCCCGTCTGGTGGAGATCGAGCCAGGAAAACGCATCAAGCTCCAGATCTGGGATACGGCGGGGCAAGAGAGGTTCAGGTAGGAGGGCAGTCTGGGCCCGTGAGCAGTGGGAGGGTCTTTGGAGGTTGTAAACCCCCTGGGAAAAGAGGACTTCCTGGTCCTGGTCGCATCCCGTAAGGATGCTACCGAATGTCTGCTTAAGCCCACCTTCAGCTAGTCGGGAGTTCTGTGCAGGGAAAGAAGCGCCCTGGCAGGGAAGGCCGGTCAATAATACGGACTGCTTGCACCACAACTCCACCAACCTGCCCCTTGGTGCCCAACGAACCAGCTGGAATTGATCACTGTAATTCATCAGTGTCAGTCCCTATGCTTTTAAAAATATTCCCAGATCATCCCAACATAAGTGTCAGATATAGATAGACAGATGATATGTAGATAGAAATAGAGAGACATAGGTACAGATATAGATATATTATGTCATATGAATATACACACATACATATGAAACAGCCAGATACTGATGATTGATACCTTCTTGAGACTGGCACACGTCCAGTGAGCATCCACTACATGCCAGACATGGGGCTTGTTCCTGAGGAAATTCACACAAGGGGATGCCATGTAAACAAAACAGACACAGGCCCTTCCCTCTTAGAACTTCTGTGCTAAAATAGTAGGAGAAATAGATAACTGGCAGTTACACAAAAGAGTGCCTTGTTTATATTTGTATGCCCACTGTCTACTATAACTCTTAGCACATAGTGAATAATCAATGAACAGGTTTAACGTTCTCTTACAGCCATTTCCTTTTCATTTGTAATTAGATAGATAGATAGATAGATAGATAGATAGATAGATAGATAGATATAGATGATATAGAGATAGAGATAGACATAGACATAGATATATAGATTAGATATATAGATATAGATAGATGATATAGATATAGATAGATAGATAGATGATAGATAGATAGATAGATAGATATAGATATAGATGATATAGATAGATAGATGATATAGATAGATGATATAGAAATACACACACATACACACAATCACACACACACACACACCACACACACACACACACACACACACAAGGGAAGGCTACCTGGAAATGAGGCCTGATGAGTATGGCAAGAAAAGCCCAGGGAGAGGAAACCAAATGTATAAAGACAGAAGTGTGACAGAGCAATGTACACAGAAAACTTTGAGAGAGCAATTTGAGCTAGTCACATAGAGCATCAGAAAGTAGATCAAGAGGACTCAATAGCCCATGCTTATGATCATTTATTTACTTATCTATTGAACACTAATTGAGCATAGGAGATACTGGTTAGGGAGTTGAAGAGGGGTAGAGAAAAAACTACAAACTTAAGTTGTCTCCAACTCCCCACTGCCACAAACAATACTGTGGCAAATATCCTAGTATAGGTTCACTTTGAACCTGTGAATGCAATACTCATACGTGAAGAAAGGTGTCTTTTATGTTTTTTGGAATATCTATATGAACAACAGCCTTTTTCATATTCACTGCTTATTATTATTGGGTGATATCGATTTATAAGGGTTTTTTTTTACATTAGGAATATTAATATTTTTCTGTCATGTATGTTCTAAAATATTTTCCCAGTTTGTCATTTGTCTTTGAACTTAGTCTAAGAAAATATTTTGACAAAAGGTTCTAATTTTTATGTAACCTTATATTGTGCTTAGGAAGGGCTTTGTCACATTCTAAATCCTAATATAACAGTGTATTTTAGAGTTTCAAAAGGGATCTACAGCTTGCTTATTGATGTCCTCAGCCAAGCTGTTCACAAATTAAAAGTTTTGTTTGATCATGTCAAATTTTCTGATACACTTACTATTATCCATGAATCTTCAAACATAAGGGAATTAGAAACCCCTTCATTCCCCAGGGCTGATTTGCCTAGTTCTGAAGATTTGAACTCTTTCCTAAGTTTTGCTCTTACTATCATCTAATTTGGACTTTGATCCCCCAGACAATGTTAGTTCTGTTATCATTAGGCCATTTACCCCTAAACCTTTTCATTTGTAATTATATGTAGAATATATACAGAAGAGGGAAGGCTATCTGGAGAAGATGAGGCAAATGAGCATTGCAAGAAAAGCCCAGGGAGAGGAAACAGAATGTATAAAGACAGAAGTGCAGAAGTCCCTCATTCTTTCTCTTCTTCATCCAAGAAAACAGAAAACCTAAAAATCTACATAGATCAAAAAAACGCAGTAGTCTAAAGCAAGTGATTGTGGAAGCAAATAGTTCTACACCCTCTAATAAGCCCTAAAATGCTCTAAGCAAAGTAACATAATGCATATTGATAATGAAGCTCCTCAAACTAAGAAGTAGATGAGGTTTCTTCTATTTAAGAAGTACAGCAAATGTATAATAGGTTTTAGATAGATTCTAATTACAATGCTTTAAATAAATCATGTCGTTTTAAGAAGAAGCTTTGGCGATTTAGGCAGGTTTCCCAGCTGGTGGCTCCTTATTCAGCCTTTCTAAAAAGTGTGTCAGGAAGTATGTCTGATAGACACTTTGCTCAAGTCTTTTGCAGACCATCTCTCTTTTTCTTATTCCCAATGGCCTAGAAAATAAAAAACAAAATTGTGTTTCTCTTCAGAAGGGATTAAGGATACCTTTTAGATTAAAATTAATAATAATAATAATAATAATAATAATAATGTAATAGAAAGACAAACATGGTAATGATAAATGAAAAAAAGGAGTGTATTGCAATATACCCATATATTTATGAGCATCTGTCAATTATCATAAATTCATTTTTTTAAATTTTTATTTCAACTACTAGAATCTGTAATGAGCTCTCCAGGCCACAGAAAATTTTAACATACATTATTTCATTTTGCCTTATGATAACTGCCTTAGGTATCTCCTTTTGCAGAACAAGAAGTCTCATTCAGTTATTCAGATATGGGGGTGGGAGAGTTGACTGTATTTATGCCTGAATTGAGGGAAAATGCCTGAGTCTGTGGTGAGCATTCATTTCTAGAAGATGCTATCTCAAAATTTTGCCCAATTGAAAATGTACATATCATCATTGTTATGGATTGGCATGTATTCTGTTATTTAAAAAAAAAAAGAAAAGAATTTTTACTAAAGAACTGTGTCAGTAGCCAGAAACACTAGAGTAAACTGAATTCATTGAAGTACAGCAGTTTGGGCATGGCCTTTATTTTTTATTTTTTTCTTCTCTTTTAGATCCATCACTCGCGCCTACTACAGGAACTCAGTAGGTGGTCTTCTCTTATTTGACATCACCAACCGCAGGTCCTTCCAGAATGTCCATGAGTGGTTAGAAGAAACCAAAGTACATGTTCAGCCCTATCAAATTGTATTTGTTCTGGTAGGTCACAAGTGTGACCTGGATACACAGAGGCAAGTGACTCGCCACGAGGCAGAGAAACTGGCTGCTGCGTATGGCATGAAGTACATTGAAACATCAGCCCGTGATGCCATTAATGTGGAGAAAGCCTTCACAGACCTGACAAGAGACATATATGAGCTGGTTAAAAGGGGTGATATTACAATCCAGGAGGGCTGGGAAGGGGTGAAGAGTGGATTTGTACCAAATGTGGTTCACTCCTCAGAAGAGGTTGTCAAATCAGAGAGGAGATGTTTGTGCTAGTCAGCCTTTTTAATTTCCAAAACGTGCTCTCTCACCTGAACTTAAAAGTGATGGAAATGAATAAGATCATTGTGTGACTGAAGAGAACTCAACCTCCATTTTGGATACCAAGTGAGCCTCCTTCCTGAATGGCACTCTCATAGGTTGTAGGCAGGTGGATGGGGGAGTGCTGTGACCGAGGGACTGAATTACTGACATGGGCCAGACACTGTTTTGTGGCCCATGCTGGGCAGTGCCTGCTCCATGTGCCATTTGTGGACCATATGTCAAGGGCTTGAGGTTTGGGGAGCCAGCCTACCCCAAATATACCCACAGACAAGACAGCTATTTCTTGGTATTTCAGCTCATTCATAGGTTGCAAACATAAAAGACATATGTAAGGGGGGGAAAGTACCACATTGGGAGCAATTAGCAAAACTAAGAAAACACTGAGATCAACTTGATCAGTGAGAATATCATACATGAAGTGTGTGTTCTGGGTTTGGTTAAAAAGTACCAATTAGCTTCTAATCAGCTCATCTATCAAATGAGGGGCATGGACCAGCTATTTACTAAGACCCTTTCAAGGCCTGGTGTTCTAGAAAAAATGGTGTGACTATGAAAAGGGAAGCTATTTACACACTATTATTATCACATTGGGGAAAATGTATACCCTTATGATAGAATAACCAGCTGTGTGAAAGAAATTGTCCCATGTGAAATATCCTGTAAGTAGGAGAGAGAAACAGTAACCCAAACACCATACCCCCTTTTCCCTCTGACCATGCCTGGGGTTTCACTGCATTGGCAACTGCAATCTAGAAGTAAACAATGTGCCTGTGTCTTCAGATCATGGTAGCAAAACAGGGTTTGCCGAGGCAAACACTTGCTCATCAAGCCTGTATCGAGTACCTGCTCAACAGGAGGCGCTATAACCCTTGTGAACACGTTGCAGTCATTTGAATTACTTATTTGATGATCATAACAGGCCTGTGAGGTTTTCTCCCCCATTTTATAAAAGTAAACTAAGAGGCAGGAGACTCACTTGGCCAAAGTGAAGGACTGTGACTCCTAGTTCTTGTTTCACTGCATTACCCTGCTGTCATATGAATGAACTGTTATTAATTTGTTCACTTTGGAAGAAATATGACTGTAAATAAATGTTCTCTACATGTTAGGATATGTTTCCTTATTGATTACAACTCAACTATAATCTTGAGGGAACCTAGGGGTGAATCAAAGGTAAAGCCCATTCAGGTATTATTGACAAGAGGGCTTTAAACAAGTGAATAATTGCACAACTGAAAACACATTAGAACTGTGTGGGCTGGAAGTGTTCTTATCACTGAAACACAATGAGCATATTATTGAAAGGAACCTAACACAGCAATGGGAAGTGGGATGGGGATAAAATATTCACCTCATAATGACCTTGGCCACCGGTTTGCCATATATCTACACTAGTTTCCTGTCTACCCTAGAGAGTCAGCTCTTAATTCTCAGGTGAACAGACAGACAACTGCATCAGAAAATTGGAAGGGTTGGCTTAAGGTTCCATTATCTTCTTGAAGAGAGGTGATGCTTTAAATTATTTTTTGGATTGTAGCCAGTTCAGCTAGGCAAAAGCCATACTTTTCACAGTAAGAAAACGATTCTGATTAGTCAGGTTTTTCATATTCATTGTGATAGGAAAGCCTGAGAATGGCAAATTGCTTTGAGGTATAGTGTTAAACTTCAGTGTGAATGTGACTGAATTTGAAAGTTTGGGAATTTACTGCAGCCAGAATAAAGAAGCCAAATAGTGAAAAATTGTGGAAACAAACACCTTGGACCAACCTGCAGCATCAACTACAAGTGAACCAATCATAATCTCTGTATTCGTTTAACATGACCAGGCTTGGGTGGAGTAATTAAGTTGACAGTTTTGTGATTGTAGAAGGCATATAAAAGATGGTAAATTGGGTTAACACAAAGTTTATCAACTACTGTACTTAATTATGTTTAAAAGATTCTGGAAGTAAGATTATCCAGTGGATAAATGAAAGTTAACTGGACTCTGTCAGTTCAAAAAAAAAAATTCTCTTACAGTTTTCTTAACTAAAATACATTAAATCTATACTTTTCCCATTTCTTGCATTTTTTAGGCAGGTTTAAAAATACTCAGCATAGATCCAGCAGAGGTGGCTGAGCTTAATTGCTTAAACAAGTCCTAGAAACTTTAAAAATCATTTTTGTAGAATTCAGTGCTGTTGTCACTGCAATAAGTGGGTTTTAGAAAATAAGTGTGAAAAAAAATCAGGTGTTAATACAATACTAAGGATAAAGCTTTAGAAGCTATTTTACTACATAGGTAAAGAAAAGATAAATTAACTTGTAACAAAGACCACAACTGCATGTTGGATTAGATTGTCTCATATTCCAGAATAAAATGTACTGTATACTTTTCCTCACTTTGTTGTGCACTGTAATGAAATGTGAAAAAAAATGTTTTCTTTAACTGTATGTGAATGAAAATATGCTTGTATTTAGTAAAATGGTTGATCATGTGACTGTGAGATTCCAAGTGTGTGTTGTAGCTATTTCCAGAATCTGTCACTACATTGTAGTAACCACTACCATGGGTATCAATTAGATATAACATATACTATGCACCAGTATTCACCAGTATATCAAAGTCAGAGAGAGAATATGGTTTTTTAAAGTTGTATAATCATCATGTTGAAACTCACAACTATCTGGGAATCTCATGCCACTTTTGGAAAAGCTGGTTCTCTCAAGCCTAAATCTGAGTCATTGCAATTTTTAGTCAAGGATTTTAATTCTGAGGCCAGGTAGCTGATTACAAATATAGTCTTCCCTGGAAGGTCTTCTTTTCTCCAGGCTAACTTGCCTCAGCCTCTTAAAGTCCTACTATGGTATGCTTTTTGTGTTAGGATCACTTGCAGTGTGGGGTCCAGATTGGAACACAATAGTTTGGAACATTGCCTAGGATTTATGGTACATATTAATGGAACAGTAAAAGGAGAAAAGATATCTGATTCTGAGTCTGGGCATGAGTTGGCTGAGCTCTGCACAGCTTTATCATGTTTATAGTCATGAGTTAATGAGGGAGGATGGAAGGAAAGAAGGAAAGACCAACGATGCAACAGCATTTTAATATAGTTTATCACTCCATTGTTCTTAAAACACTCTCCGAAGCTTGATCATCTTAAATTATATTAATTCCCTTGGCAACCTCATTCAGTCCCATGGCTGCAAATACCACCTATGAGCCAAAGGGACCTAAATTTTATCTCTGACTTGTCTCTTTGGACTCCAGACCTTTATAACCAACTTCTCTACCTGACATTTCCATTTGAATGTCTATCAGACATTTTAAATTTAACGTCCCAAACCAAGCTCCTAACCCTCCCTAAATTTGTTCCTGCTATAGCCTTCCCCTCCTTAGTAAGTGGCAACTTTGTCTTTCCATGTACTCTTGTGAAAAACCTTGGAATCATCCTAGACTCCTCTCTTTCACAGTTCACATTTGTCTATCTGGAAGTGATGCTGGCTCTAAGTTAAAGTAATAACCAGAATCTGACAGCTTTTCCTGGCCGCTATCATTTGTTGCCTGAGTTATTGTGATGGCTGGTCTCCCTGCTTCTATTCTTGTCCCTCACAATCTATTCTCCACACAACAGCCAAAGGAAGCTTGATAAAACAGTTATAAGCAATAACCTAATTCTCCAGTGGTTATCCATTTTACTCACCTTAAAACCCAAAGTCCTTCCAATGACCTGCAGAAGAGCCCTTATAAATGAATTCCATCCCCATCTCATAATATCTGTAATCTCATTTCTTACTGCTGTCCCTTTGATCATCCTCCTACACGCGTTTCTTTCCCATTTCTCAACCACACCAAGCACATTCACACCTCAGGGCCTTTGTATTCACTCTTCCCTCTATGTGGAATTCTCCGCCATCTCCATCAAGTTCTGGAGCCAACAGCTACCCAAGTCTACAAGTCAGCTTCCTGATCCTAGAGAAGATGTGGCTGCAGAAGTTCTTCCTAACAGCTCAACATAAGTTTAACTCTTTAGTCTCCCATGTGGAACCACAAAGTTTTGGGTATACAAAAAAGAGAAAGGAAATTTATAGGAGAGAATGGGAAACCTGGAGACTACAGTTTCACTGGGAGTAGACAATAGTATCACAATGCAATACCGGGTTCAGAATGATAAGAACTAAAATATATCCATAGGATTCGAGGGGGCAGGAAGTCATGAGTGACCTTTGCCAGCACAGTGTTGATAGAATGATTTCTTCCTACACAAACCTCTCAGGAGTCAGTGTTGTCAGTTCTGTTGGAGGCCCAATTCTTTTCTTGCTTGTCATCCTCTCCTCCCCCTAGACAATCTTACATACCGTTATGATTTGTTACTGTCTTTGCATTGATGACTCCAAAATGAAGGACTCTAGGCCACTCTTCTGAGCATTATACTGATACAGCCAACTTGCCTACTAAGCACATCCACAAACTCCTCAAATTCAACATATCTAACATGAAATCAACATTTATGAAAATGCGATCCTTCTACTCCAGTCTTTCTCACCTCTATAAATGACACCACCATCCACCCCTTTGTTCAATGCAAAAACTTAAGAGTTATCCTAAATTCCTCCCTTTAACCTCCCATAACAAATCCATCATCAAGCACTGTCAGCTCTATCTTCACAATATATCTAAGTCTGCCATTTTTCTTCATCTCCATTGCTATTGCCTTTATCCAAACCACTATCCTGAACTATTTCAATATCTTGCTAACCGGTCTTCATACTTCTACTCTTACTCCCATGATACATTCTCAAGAACCAGAATAATCTTTTCAAAACAGATATAAAATCAAGTCCTTCCCCAGCTTAAAATCCACCAATGGTTTCTCATCACATTTAGAACAAAATCTAAATAAACCTTATATTTCTTAACATGACTACAAGGCCTTGCATAATCTGGTCTCTGGCTATTTCTCCAACTGTAAGTTCCATGAAAATAATAATTGTATTCATCTTGTTCACCAGTATTTCTGCAACTTGTAGTACAGATATATTCTTGAATAATCAATAAATATTTAAATAAATGGTTGTTTTCTTGCCCTACTTTAATCCAGTGACCTTGACTGGTAATAAGAGAATTTAACTCACAGGTTTGTTGTGAGAATGAACTCAGTTAACCCATATAAAGCAATTAGCCCTGGCCCTGGACCTTGGTGAATGGCATACAATAAACATACTCGGAAACTGTTTAGGTATTGTAATATGTTTACACCTAAATGAATCTTTTTTCATAAATGGTATTATATAACACATACAAATAGCATAGACTGTGCTATTACCTTTTTCACATAAACTATATTTTCTGTAAACACATGAGGGCAGGAGCTGTCTATTTTGCTCATTATTGTATCTCTGCCCTCAATCAGTGCCTGGTACATATTTGTTGAATGTGATCAGGAGAGTTGATATACTAAAGATGACAAAGCAGACATAGAGGAAAGCTGGCTCCTTGATGATCCCATTGAACTGAAGATTTAACTACCCTGGAGCCGCTATATAGTAAGGCTCCTTACTACATGAAATAATAAATCCCTTTTTAGTTTATGCCTTTTTTCCCACTTATAGCTGAAAGTCTCCTAATACAATAGCATTCTACTATGTGATAAGTTGTAATAAGTTGTTTAATCAATTCTCACTGGTAGACATTAGGTTATGTACAATGTTTTGCTATTAAAAAGCAACTCTGCAATGCATATATATCCTTGCGGTTTTGACCAGTTATGTCCAGTCAAAATCATAAAAGTAGAATTTATAAATCAAAGAATATACACATTTAAAATTTTGATAAATTAATCAGATTGCTCTCTACAGAGGTTTTACTGAATGCCCATGAATAGTGCATGCTAATGCCTATACTGAGTATTATTGTTAATCTTTTAACTCTGCAAATCTGAGAGGTGAATAATATATAAATAATTTAAAGTTTCCATATCTTTAGTTATTGGTTTTCTGTTGCTTGTAGCTGAAAATAGTCCTAACTAATAAAAAGGTGTTGGCTTTTTTTCTTATTAATTAGTAAGATCTCCTTACATGTGGATATTAATTCTTTATCCATCACAGATAATACAATATTTTTTCATGTTTTCCTGACTTTAAACTTCATGTATGATGTTTGATAATATAGATGTCTTAGTTAATAACAAATAATGTATTATTATTAAATAATTTAATAACTAAATATTATTTGATATTACAAATAATAATTACATATTATTATTTGATAATTATTTAATATCTTGTCTACAAGAAACTGGAAACAGCTGTCTCAGAGTTGGGGAACTGGGTGGCTGGAGAACAAGATGTGAAGGAAACTTCTATTGGATAACATTTTGTACCTTTTGCTTTTTGTACCTTGTTATTTTATTTATATAGCCTGTTGTCTTAATGTTTGGGGGCCAATAGTGTTAGTTTTAGATAGGCCTTCTCTACCCAAATACTAAAAAAATGTTCCCTATGATGTCCTGTAATGCAGGGGTTCCCAACACTGTGATCCCAAACAGGGCCACACAGCAGAAGGTGAACGGCGGACAAACTAGAGAAGCTATATTTGTTATTTGCAGCCACTCCCCAGTGCCAGCATCACCACCTCAGCTCCACCTCAGATCATCAGGCATTAGATTCTCATAGGAGTACTGGTCCCTGGTGCCAAAAAGGTCAGAGACCGCTGCTCTAATGGATTTAGGGTTCCCTTAGGAACTGACATATACAAGATGTAAAGGTAAGGAAAAGAGCTGTTTTCTCCAAATGGCTAGCTATCTACACCATACTATCCATATAATACTCCATTCTTTGTTTAATTATTTGAAATTTTACTCTTTTCAAATATTATTATATACACATGGGTCTGTTTTTGGAATCCAATTTTATAGTTCATTAATCAGTTTTTCTTCTCTTGCCCTAATACTACATTGTTTTAGTTAAGGTAATTCCATAGTATGTTTTTATTATCTTTTTCCTCTTCAAAGTTTTCTTTTGTACTCTCATGCATTATATTAGAACTTTAGAATAAATGTGTCAATTTCTTTATCCATCCATTCATTTGAAAAAGCCAGGCACAGAAAGAAAACAACTGCATGATCTCACTTATACATGGAATCTAAAAAACTCATTTATATAGAACAGAGGGTAGAATGGTGGTTTCCAGGGGTGGGAAGGTGGGAGAAATGGGGAGGTATTGGTCAAAGGTTATAAAGTTGCAGTTACGCATAATGACCAGGTTCTGAAATCTAGTGTACAAAATTACTATAGTTACTAATAGTGTATTGAACACTGGAAATTTGGTAAATGACTAGATTTCAGGTGCTCTCACCACACTCACAAAAAAATGGTAACTGTCAGGAGATGGATATGTTAATTAGCTTGACTGTAGCAAATATATATATATATATATATATATATATGTGTGTGTGTGTGTGTGTGTGTGTGTGTGTGTGTGTGTGTGTATAGACATACACACACACATATATATACACACACGCACGCATATATATAAATCGCATTGTATATTTCAAATGTATATAATTTTTATTTAAAAAATAAAATAAGAATGTGTTGTTTCCCATCAGATAGAGTTAGGATTTTGATTGCCTTAATTTACTGACACTGATGGAATATAGCATTCCATTAATTTAATACTTCATTCGTGTCCAGTAGATTCTTATAGTTCATTTGTAAAATTTAGCTATTCTGTTTATCCTCAGATATTTTATAATATTTACATATCATAAATATTATATTTATTTTTTATTTGAATGAATTTTCTCATTATATGTTCTGATTGGTCACTCCTAGTGTGTAGGAAATCTGTGGATTTGTGTGTATGTTTACATCTTACAAACAGACACCTTACTAAACTCCCTTATTACTTCGAAAAATGTTTCTGCTAATCTCTTCTGCTTTCTAGGTAGACATTATAGCCCACAAATAATATGATCTCTCTTCCTTTCTAATATTTATATTTCATTTCTTTTTGTCTTTTTACATTTGCTAGAACCTGGAGTAAAATGATGAATAACAGTGACGGTGGCTGTCTTTGTCTTGTGGCTGCTATTATATGTCTCTAGCATTTTAACCTTAAATTATTCTTATTAGATTATTAAACTTTCACTGCTCTACTCTTTTACTAAGCTTTTTTAAAGAATGTATGTCGAGTTTTTCAAATGTCTTTCTTGAACCCAGTGAGATAATCAAATGGTTTTCTTACCCTAACCTATCAATTATATTGGTAAATCTGTTTGTTTAACCATATTTCTTTACATTCTTAGAATAACCTCTTGTTCATGATATATGTTTAAAACACTGCTTGATTTAATTTACTAATAATATATTCATATTTGAGATTGGTTCATAACAGTTATTTCAAAAGATATCCCACAGGGATTAAGAGGAATGGCGGGGGGGAATGTTGACAGTCAAATAAATTTGGAAAATTACAGATTAAGCAAAGCAAATAGTATTCTATAGGACTAAACTATCATATATTGGGGCTCTCCAATGAGAGATAATTTTAGATGGTATCTCCTCAATTTATATGACAACAAACTTGTATTTTTTGAAGCATTTTAAAGGACTACTGTTCAGTGAGAAACATTGGAAAATGTTGATCTTTTGTGCTTTCTGTCAGGTTGTGGCATCGTAGTTATTCTGGCTTTAAGAAATCATAAAATAATTATAAATCTGTCTTATTTTTTATAGCTTAGAATAGTTTAAATAACATGGGATAAAATTTACTATAAAAGCTGTTCGGTCCAGCATTTCTTTTTCTTTTTCCTTCCACCCTCCTTTCTTTCCTTCCTGCCTTCCTCTTTCCTTCCTTCCTTCCTTTTCTCCTTTTCTTCCTCCACCTCCTCTTCCTCCTCCCCCAACTCTCTCTTTTTCCAGAAAAGGGTGTAAATCCTTAACAATCCTTTCAATTTATTTCATGGTTATGGTTTGATTCAGTTTTAAACCATAAGACCAACATTTTTGGTGTACATATATTTATTGCCCTTCTCTGGAATAGTGTATGTAAGCTCGGCCATGTGACTGTCAATGTCCTAGCTAGAGGCTTCCCCATCAGCCTGGATTCCAGAATGAAGAGAATATGGAGTAGAGCCACCCTGACATGCAGTGGACATGCGGCCATCGGATTGGGAATGACTACCACAGAATCACATAGCCTATGTAGATTAACACATATATCCTCATGAGTAAATCTTAGTAATTTATATTTTCCTTGAAAGTTATCCATTCCATCTAGATTTTTAAATGCATTGGCATAGTTTTACTTAGTATAATTTTAAAATCTCTGTATTAGTGGATAGAAATCTCTCATTTGTAATGTTATGTGTTTATTTTTTTCCTCTTTATTATTAAGAGCTGTTAGAGAGTTGTCTATTTTTATCAGTATTTTCAAAGAACCAGTTCTCGGTTTTATCCATTTTACTCTTTCTGTACCTTAATTTATTAATTTTCATGTTATCATCTACAGAAATTTATACTTGGTCATTTTTCATGTGAGTGAATATTCCTCTGGTTCATATGCCAAGTAATTTTAATTGTACTCTGAACACTTTGAATATGATGTGACCCTGGGTTTTATTTAAATTATATGGAGAATGTTGATATTTTTGTTTTAGCTCACAATTTGTCTGAGTTCAGGTCATGAGTTCCAATTTGGCCTCTGCGGGCTGCCTTCATGCCAGTTCAGTTTTCCAAGTGTTTGCTGAGTGGATCAGATCTTTCCTGTGTTTGTGCACCACCCAGTGGCCAACAGGGAGACTGGGCTGTGGTCTATCCTTTTGTTCAGTTCTTCAGTATGCTGATTAGGAACACATAATCAACAATATTAGGTGGCTCTCTATGTGTCTCACCCCAGTACATTCCAGCTCCCTGGGGCTTCCTCTGTCTGTGCTTCAGCCAGAAAGCCCAACCAAGCTGGGACACTATTAAAGGTAAAAGGGGGCACTAAAGATAATAGGTGTTAACTGCTTTACAACAGGTATGAATCAGGGCTGTCCACGGAAATCATGGCATACAACTAGAGTTAACTCCTAAAGGATAAATAAAGCAAAGAAGAGGGATAGGCTATGCATTTTGGGGGGGGGAGGGTTAGTCATTGGAAATGTATATATGGTAGCCATAAGAAGCTTATTTATGATGTTATATTTGAGTGGAGACCTGAAAGAGTTGAAGAGTGAACCATGTAGCCACCTATAGATTCTTGGGGAAGCACTTTCCAGAAAAAAAAAAGAGAACAGCAAATGGAGAAGAACTGAGGGAGAAGCATACCATGTTAATTTCAGGAACAGCAAAGGCAGGTGCCCTAGAGCAGAATGCACAAGGGGAAGAATGGTAGGGGGGTAAATAAAGTGAGAGAGTAGAAGCTGTCTCATGTAAATGAATTTAGAGAGGGATTGGGGAAACCAGAGCATTGAAAGGACTCTGGCTTTACTCTGAGTTAGATGGGAGGCACTGGAAAGTTTGGAGCAAAAGAGACACTTGGTCTGACTTACATGGTACCAGAATCCCTCTCTTCTGGCTTCTTTAGAGATAGAATGAAGAGGGTCAACGGTAGAAGTGGAGAGCCCAGTCAAGAGGTTGTTCCAGTGACCCAGGTGAGAGACGTTGTTGACTTGGACCTGGGTCATAGTTGAAGAGGTGGTGAGAGACAGTCAAATTTTGGATATATGATGAAGTCAGAGTAAGGATTTCCTAATAGAGACAAATGAATATGAAATCAGAACATGTGTCACACTGTGGATACACCTGGGTGGGGAAGGGAAGGGAAGGAGGAATTAAGTTTTCAACACACAAGTTTGAGATGTGTATTAAGCTTTGTAGATGAAAATGTCAACTAAGAAATTGGATATGAGAGCCTGAACTTCTGAGGTCTAAAGGTCCATGTTGGACATAAAAATCTGGTCATCATCAGTGCAGAGATGGTATTTTCCAACATGAAATTGAATGAGCTCCTCAAATACATGGAAAAGGGGTCTAAGGAGTAAACTCTGGAGGACAGCAGAACTTAGAGGTGAAGATGATGAAGGAAGTAGCAAACGAAACTGGGAAGCAGGTAGGGAGGTGGGAAGAAAACTAGGCATGTACAATAAATCAAGTAAAATGAGGACAAAGACTGATCACTTAACAATGTTCAGGTCCAAAGACCTTGACACAGCAGTTTCTGTGGAGGACAGCACAGAAAACCTGGTTTGGAGAGAACAGGAGGGAAAAATGAAGATCCCAAGTCCAGACAATCCTTTCAAGGAATTTTCTTTTAGGGGAAAAAGGAGAAATTAGGATGACAGCTTACGGGAAGTCAGGTCAAGTAAGAATTAAGACTCAGTTGAGAAAGACTGAGGATACAGGACAAAGAGGAATTGTTGAGGAGAATCTTCTCTTAAAAATGCAGGTACAGTTCATAGGAACAGGAGGGGAAGTAGAGTACAGGTTGTTCTGCTACATACTATGATGCAATGCATGCACTCATAAAAATTTTAACATTCGGCAAAATTTCACAACTCTTAGGGGTTGCATTTGTTCCCCCAAAGGACATGTTGATTTCTCAACCCTCAATACCTGTGAATGTGACATTGCTTGGAAATAGAGTCTTTGCAGACGTAATTGGTTAAGATAAGGTCATCCTGGAGTTGGGCGGGCCCCTAATCCAACACGACTCGTGTCCTTAAAAAAAGAAGGGACATTTGGACACAGACACACACAAAGGGAGAACAAGATGTGAAAACTGGAGTGATGCTGCTACAAGCTAAGGAATTATCAGGTGCTAGGGGAGAGGCCTGGGGCAGATCCCTTCCCAGCACCTTCAGAGGGAGTGTGGACCTGCCAACACCTTGATCTCAGACTTCTGCCTCCAGAGCTGGAAGACATTTCTGTAGTTTAAGCCACTCAGTTTTTGGTAATTTGTTATAGCAGGAAAACAAAGGTGTGGGGCCCATCACGAATGCAGTCATCATTACCTGGGAGATAACTGTGCACTGCCCAAGCCAGACATTGGCTGACTGGAGGTTGCCCCAAGCACGTTAAAAAATGATCCACAGGCTGCCCAGAGATTCTTATAATGCTTCTAATGTTTCAATTAAAGCAGCATTAAAGGCTGAGATGAGAAGGGAGCTAAATTATTGGGACAACAATGGAGGTAGGCGCAGGAGGTAGAGCAACCTACCAACAGCAAGTGCCATAGGCTGGGGGCTGTACTCAAGAAAGGGGGATCTCATACAAAAACTTTTTTAAAGTTTTTTTTTTCTAGTTTTCCTAAAATGCAGCCCAGTGGGTTCCTGCTCCCAGAAAAGCAATCGACCTGAGGGCATTAGTTATAATTCATCTCCTGCTATTCTAACTCTTTTTGCCTAGAAAAAGTACCAAAAAAGCCCTCCCCTCACTCGGGTTGCAAAACAGGAGGTGAGCGGTGGGCAAGCGAGTGAAGCTCCATCTGTATCTGCAGCTGCTCCCCAGCGCTGTCATCACCACTTCAACTCCACCTCAGATCATCAGGCATTAGAATCTCAAGGGAGTGCCAGTCCCTGTGCCAAAAAGGTTGGGAACCACTGCCCAAAGAGACAGATCATCCTTGACCTTTACTGACGGAGGCAGCAAATGTTACTATGTTGGACACTTGATTTATTTCTATTTTGTGTTTAACATCAATGGTTCATATTTTCATCTGAATCCTGTTCTTAAGCTTATTAGTGTTCTCATTGCATTAAGTTCCAAATGATCTGTCATTCTAGTTTTGACCTTTTGACCTAAGTTGTTTAATTTTGAAATGTTTCTGATGTTTCTCATTTGAACTATTATTAATTCCTAATTTATCTGCGTTATGGTCAGGAAATGTGGCTCAGATAATTTGTCTGTGACTAAGAAGAATGTATGAAGACCGCCACTAAGGACTCTGTCCATTTTCCTTGAATTTCTAACATTATATATTTTGACAATGTTATTCATCAGATATATATATTCACAAAAGTTTCATATTTGTCACAAATGGTAGCCTTTATCAATGCAACAGACTGTTGTTTTAAATATAGGAAAGTAGAAAGAAAAATTAAGAAAACAGCAACTTGAACTCCTACTGCAAACTCCCTGGTAACCTGGTGCTTTGGGCATAAGATGGAAACGTTAAGCACCAGAATGGAAAATGTCAACAAGGGAGTTTATACCATAAGGCCCCAAAATTAATTCTCCAAAACATCCCACTGCCATATCATTTGAAGTGTTCAAAACATTTTTTTAAAGTACGTTACTCTAAAATATTTTGCTTATATTAATTACAATTCCATAGAAATATTGTCTAAGGTGGGGAGAAGATAGCAGAATGAGGCAGGTAAAAAAACTCATATAGTTTTTTTTCTCATGATATATGCAGAGTCACACATGAAAACTTTGAGCAATACAAAGGCATGACGACCTATCCCTTCCCTTTGAAAAATGCTTCCAAGCTACATTCTTACTATCTGCTTCTAAAATGTCCCTTTCCTCCATCATTACTGTGGGTGAGCAGTTGTCCCTAGAGTAACCAGTTATCGGGATTTCTCCGAGAACCAGTCTGGGCCCCATCTACTTTCAGAAGTTCTTGGTATAACCAACTTTTACTTATGAGACAGGTAGAGGGTCAAGGGAGTGAGGTGCAATAGGGAGCAGGGAGGAAGGGAAGGGGTGCCACATTTAGTTCCCAGCTTGCCCGCCTCCATCTAGGCCCAGAGCCAAATTCCCTTGCTCCTCCTGCCTTTCATCTTCCAACTTTATTGTCTTAAAACCCGACTCCTCCTTCCCTAGGATAAAATTTATTTTCTCAGGATTTTCTTTCCTCATCATCTGACCTGTACAAACTGTAGCCAGGAAGCCAAGGTCAGTGCTAGACCCTGGTCATCTCTCAGGTAGGTGAGGACCAAGTGGAGAAGATGGCCCACTTTTTAACTAAACACTGGTGTCAGTGTTTCAGTGTGAGACCAAATAGATACTGAGAAGTTAGCACTGTCACTGCTCCGCTATTACAACCAACAGTTATAGTAGAACTGAAAATTAAGTATCTTGGGTCAATTCAAATTCAACTCTTAAGCTGCCTCTGGATGATTTGACTGAAAAATTATTGCCCAATCCAGTCCAGACATGGACTAAAGTAGCCAAGGATGTGAATATTAAGGAAAAAAGATTAAGATCTATTGATCTTTTGCTTTTTAATATTTATATTTTTTTATTCTCTAGAATCCACAGATTTGGTCTAGAGAAAATAAGCTGATTCAATCTAAAATGGCTTTACTTGGCTATAAGAAATTTCCTATTTGGCCATAGCCTACCTCCAAATAAAGTATCCCCCAAAAGGCAAATAGAGTTGTCACACAATTGACTAAAATGTAAAATCATTTGAAAATCATGGCCAAGAAGCCTGATCCTTTATAAACAAACTGCTCAAATATGATGTACACACCAGGTCCAGGCTTTTTGTTTAATGTGGCTATGACAAGATCTGCCATCAGACGAGAGAGGGGCACAGACAAAAGCAAGTTCTCGAATTGAACTTTGAGGCACAATCCACACCTGAGTTTTCATGTGCAGACGGAACCCAGGGCCATCTTTTACTAACGACTTAAACAAGAAAGGCAGCTCTGTGTGCTTAACCAATCTCTCCGGCCTCAAACACTTTCAGCCTCAAATTGATTCCCTCTCACAACTGGTCATATAGAGAAGCAGTACTCCCTGGGGTCAGAAGAGTATTTGTATATGGAAAAGATGGTTAATTAGTAGGCTCATCTCTTTTATGACATTGGAGTTATATCAAAATTAAAAGTATAAAAATGAGAAATTTTATCAACTAATTTTGGCCAGGAGACAAAGTCACTCTGCAATCACTTCATAGTCTCGCTGAAGTTATGGCATCACTTGGTTTTGAGCCAAGAAGAAGCACTCTAATCCATTGCATGATTATGAAAATTTGGAGTCTAATTGCTTGGACTTCCCAGCGAACACCTTACCTTCATCTCACCCATACAAAAATGCTTCCATATGGCTAAAATACATGAACCATTACTATTGTTTTGTTTTGTTTTTGTGTTTGTTCCAGAGGCAGTTAATAGTTAAGGGGCCTTACATAAAGGGAACTAGAAAAGTGAGCTTTCATCAAAAACTGGGCCATAGTTATGCAAGATTCAACAGACTGTGAGGTGTTCAAAACCCCTTTCTCCTTTCAAGGTGAGGAACTGACCTTGAATTACCTTTCTAGCTCAGTTGCCCTGGAAACCTGAAGGTGGACCATCGACTAGCTAGCAAGCCTGCCTCTGGTAGAATACCCTGGGTGGCATTGTGTCCAAGCATGGAGGGCTGTGAGTTGCAGTAAATACCCATTAGGAGTCACAGCTCAGGCCCCCCAAGTGTAATGTGCCCCTTATTCCTGGGGCCCGTCCCTGCTCAGGATCTGGGGATGCTAGGCACAGGAGACTATTAAAAGGGGGGACTCCTGCACCCACCTGTGTCATCTGTGGGGACTGCTGCGAGAATTCCCACAGAATTGTGCCTAAAGCCACCCCCTGGCATGGCCTTGCCTGCCCCATGTCCCTCAGAGTAAACCGTCGTCAGGCATGGCCTAGCCAGGTCTTGGGAGTTTAAAAGTGTAGTTGAAGCCAATGTCAGCCGTGATGGGTGTCACACAGACACTCCGCAGCGTCTGCAGAGGCAACACAATCCCACACTAGCACTGAATGGGCACAGACATGGCTATCACAAGGGTACAGGATGAGAACCAACCAAAATAAACCTTTAAGAAATGGTTTAACACCCTTAAAGGTATCACTGAGGGTTAGGGCAGAGAATTGCAAACATATGAAGGAGAGTAATCATCCACTAAAGGACTGACCTTAACATTTTTGCCAAACTTAGTTATTAGCCATCTTTAAAATACAAGAAAAAGCCTTATATAAAAAAAGTAAGTTATTTGTTACTTATAATAGAGAAAAAACTTAAAGCCACCCAAATGTCCAACTCAGTTTACTATAGGTTCACCCATTATACTACCATAAAACTAATAAAAATGATGTAATAGTGCTATATAAGCAAATTCCATATTGTGAAGAAGGATAAGAATTTTAAAGATGAAATTATTTCCATTATGTTCTTAAAAACCCCTATGCGTTGAAAAGAAATGGAAGACAGAACTATTAAGGGAGACTATGAGTGGAATTTAAAGTCTTTCCCCCTGCTACTTTATAAATTTTCTCAAATGAACATGTTTCATAATGGAAAAACAGCTAAATTTCAATTGCATTTCCAAGATATTCATTACCCAGTATCTACCCCACATCAGGTTTTGTAGTCAGTGTTTTGCCCATATTCCCTCTAGGTATACTCTACTAAGATTGAGCTTGAAAATACCATGTCAAATCAGGATGGTTATGTTATTCTGAAAATGTAAATCATTACAAGAGAAATAATCTGGCTGAAGCAAGATTTAAATATCGATTTTATTTAACAGAGCACGGTAACTATTCCTGAAACATACTGAGTATGTGTGTGTGTATTTGTTGAATAATTAACTTAATTTTTGCTCTTTAATTCTCATCTCTAAAGAGCTGTGTCTCTTCACATTACCTGGAATACCTAAAAATTCATATTTAGATCTTCATGGACTTAATAAAATAAAAATCTGAGCAAATCATTCCTGTCCTATTACCAAGGACATTTTGTACTAACATATTCACCATAGTAAAGTTTGGGGGAAAATAGCACTTACAATATCTCAAGATGTTTATAAACCTCAAATTCTAAAATATGTGAATTTAAAATTACAAAAGAAAAACTGACTCAAGGAACTTTAGTATCTTTCAGATTTAACTTCTCAATTGCTTTCTTATCTGCATTTCTTCCAAAAGGAGTTTGTTTTTTCTACAAACATAAGAAGTTTTTGGGACATGCTAGTTATACGCACAAGTAAATAAACTTTATAAATATGTGAAAAGACACATGCTGAATTCGGAAAGAGTAATGTGAAAAAAGGTGCCACACAAGTTTTAACTTCACTGTTTTAATATCATGAAATACAACTACAAAACGTTATACAAGTAAACTCTTAACTACATGGAAATGGAATAATATTTGCGTTTTTACCAGAATCTGCAGCACCCACGAGCAGCCACTACACCAATGGCTTTTCATGTAGACTTTCTACTATTCCTGTGAGGTTTCATAACATAAATAAAAAAGCTTGTGGGCCTTTTCAACCATTGCAGATTTGTATTAACTTAATATTCTTATTCAGCTGCTTTGGAGAACTGTTAAGAAAGTCATAATCACTTTAAGCCAACAGTTTTGAGGGAGTCATTTTGTTATTCCATGTTGGCTCAACTCTCCCTTATGTTGGCATTGCAAGGACACTGTGCGCTTAAACAGGGTAAGAAAAAGTGTTGTTGCAATAGCCCTCTCACTGTTTAGGAAGGGAAATTAGCATTTCCTGAAAAGTACAGAATATTGTAATAGATACTTATTGGCTAAGCAGTAATTCATGACACTCCACTTACATAAGACAAATAACAGCAGCAGACGGCCATACAGCCCCACATGTACTAAAGAAAAACAAATTTGCAAATATTTGAACTGACTTTTTCCTACCTCTAAACTTGCTCAACCACATAAAGTGAGAGTAACATCAGCTAATGAAAAGAAAAATTCATCTGTGCTAAAGTGTGCAGAATTCAGTTTCACAGCACATACCTGGGTTTTAAGCCATTTCAGCTAAGACTTTTCTTACAAAAAACAAAAAAATTACAAAAGCAGCCTTTGCTTTGCTGGAAAGGTGAAAAAAAATAAAAATACTGCTAATTTCATAAAATATTTGCAACTACTTTTGTTTTTATAAATAAATAAAATGGTGTTTACCTATTTTAAAGACTTAATTATCATTCTTACTCTTAAAAATCATTCAAAATTATGTCAACTTTAAAGGATAAACTTTGGGGCATTTAAAATAATGTATGGAAAACTGAACCACATTTTTAATTGCCAGCATTATGCTTCATTCTTGGCAGACTCTTCTTTGTTTCTTCTTTTTACATCCCAATTATAAACCCTGGCCATATCTGCAAGAATTGTCAAAGAAAATGCAAATGAAATTCTAAAAATAACAGATACAATGACTGAGTATTCACTCACACACTGAATCAAAGACAGAAATCACACACACGAAGTAAGTACTGGTGACAAGAAGTGCTGTGAGCCATCCTGCCATGCTATCACTTGCTAAGAAAATAATGGAACTAAATTCCACCAAAACCAATCGAGGCCTCGGATCATCAACTGTTTAGCAAATCTACTCAAGTACGAATATATTTAATGAATATGTGCCTGACATTGTCAACAGTTTTAAAGGGAGTCCCTCATCCATAAAATTTCAAAGAACGTTCAAACTCTATCCTGATATGTAGTTAAATCAGTACAATTTGATTAATAATTCTCTCTTGCCTTCCCTTTGGTTTAACAGGACATTTGCTCGATTTATTAAGCATCTATAGATTTTCCTTTCTACAAGCAACGCCCTGCATAGGCTCTTGCATGTCAATTCTTTGTTTCATGGACCATGCCTTTGGTGTTTTATCTAAAAAGTCATCATCATACTTAAGGTCACCTAGGTTTTCTCCTATGTTACCTTCTAGGAACTGTGCGGGTTGTTCCCCTCCAGCCAAAGCTGTCACATTACCCGTCACATGCCACTCCCTGCTCTAGGCCTCAGACAGGCCTGCCCTCCCTGCCACACACTCAATGCCTGCTCTGTGGTACCTGCTGTGGCGAAGACAGACAAAGGACAGCTCCTACACAGGAAGGGCTCTGGGCCCAGTGTGGAAGGCACATGATGCACAATGTGCTAAGTGAGAGCAGAGGGACAAGACACCCTGAGACGTTTAGGACGTGTTCAGAAATATTCTGATGCTTAAGCTGAAATGTGAATGATCAAAGGAGCCACCCAGTAAACAGGTAGGAAACACAGTGGGGAAATGTGAAGGTTGTGGCCCATTTTGTGGGGTGAGAATGACAGACTGGGGTGACGAGGAACCTGGGGTGCACTCAGGGAGGGCAGGAGCAGAATGGAGCCAATGGCACGAGGGAAGAATGATGGGTCAAAGAATAAGGACATTCTTCCCATGAAAGCGAAGCAAGTAAGAATGTTAAAAATAAAAACATCTTTCTCCTTTCCTCACCATTTCTTTTCAAAGAAAGGATACTGACTTCGGTGGTAGTAAATTGATCTCGAAGAAAGTCAAGGTCTTCCTCCAGAGAATCAAGGTTCTTCGTTGCAGTCAATAAATTCTTTTCCAACAAGGCCTGAGCTTCGTCGATATCATACTCAAGCATTACATTAGCCTGAAGGGAGAGAGCCATGACAATTACCAAGGTCCGCGTGGCACTTACTATGTGGCCCATGGGCCAAAGCCAGCTGCTGCCGTCTGCCTTAGGTTTTGGTGGAAGCCAGCCATTCCCCACTCGGGGTTTCATGCCACAGTGGCAGAGCTGAGCAGCTGTGACACAGACCAAGTGGTCTGCAAATCCGAAATATTCGCTTTCTGGCTTTTTACGGAAGGTTACTGACCTGGGGTTATGGAAAATACTGACGTACATTATGTCATTTAGTCCTTATAGCCACCCTTGGGATTACAAGATTAAGAAAATGTGTCCTGAGAGGTCAGGCTACCCATGCTCATGTGGCCAATGAGTAAATGGGGGAGTTTGGGTGAGAAGCAACATGTTTGGGTACAAATCCTATCGTTCTTCTAACTCCATCATGACACTAAATGGCACTGCATTCGAATTCATTTAAGTGGTTGCTGTTGAGCTCAATGTACAATAATGTCAAAGTTTTCAAAGACATATAAATTAGCTACATTGGATCTGATGAGAAAAATAGCTGGCTCTACTGTCCCCTTCCTACCTGCAACAGCCGCTAGGGGCACAGGAAGGGGACTGTGTCTGCAGTTCGGAAGATGTGGTGTCACGGCCCACACGTGGGGCCGCACGCTCTGTGGTGGTGCTGAACCAAACCTTCCCCGGCTCCGAACTCCTCCTATCACCTGACTTACCATCGGGCACTTCCCGAGCCGCTTTCCTCAGCTGACCGATGGAATCTAAAAATTACTCAAATGATTGTTAAGGATTAAACGGGACAACGTAAAAGTGTTTTTGGCACAAAGCAGGTGCTGCGTAAATGATGACGGAATAACCCGAGCCATGATCATTACTGTATCAAACTTCAGATAGGACCAAAGAATTTCCATGGAAAGTGTATGTCTCTCCAATCTCAGACCCCCCAATCTCATTCCTGAGTCAACTGCTGTTGTTTCTTACATTTTTTCCAGAAATGTATGCAGTTTGCTTACTTTTAACAAGAAAAAATAGAATGCATTTGAAAACATGTCATTTATGTCAAAACACATGGACTATTCACTCACGAAGTAGCCTGTGCCAAGTACTTCTCCTTAGTTGGGTCGCCTGTCACACACAGACACATGATGGTCTCATAGGCATCTCAAGACTGACAAGCCCCAAGAGTAAGTCCAAGTTGCCCCACAAACCTGTAAGTCCTTGGCTGCAATGTGAGTTCTCAATGTTTTTCCTACTCATTGTCTTTTAACTTTGCTTATGATTTCTGACTTTTGTAGCCTAAAACCACCATCCTTATTCCAGTTACAAAACGAGCCATCTCTGACTTGGCCTAAATTTTGATGGTGTGAGTATGTGACTTATCTGGAATTCATCCTGGTGAGATGTGAGTGGGCTCTAGCGACCATGTCACCAGAGGGCATCCTGCTGTCCCAGTGCAATGAAACGGATCACCCTATCCCCAACTGCTGATAGGGTGTGGGTGGAGGAAAAAAGAAACCAAGGAGAATGACCATGACCCCTAGGATTAGAGCCACTGGGTGAGCGGCTGTTCTGTTTATAGAACTAAACTCAACAAGGATGGGAATTATGGTTGTAGAATTAAATGTACGACCGCTGAAAATATTACAATGAACAAAAATCGGGAGGAGGAATTATGGGACAGAGAAGCGAGTCTCCATGTGCTGCTCTGTCCCTGTTTTGTGGCAGTGACACGCCTCTCAGGGGCGAGTCTACAGGACAGCAGCCAGGGGGGTCCCTCCCAGTGGGGGCAGCTGGGAACTGGTGTGCCACTCTGTACGGCAACTTCCCTGAGTCAAAGAGACCTGTGGGCAGCCAGCTAGTCACTCAAGAATGGCTTGGCTGGTTGGTCAGGGGACTGAGAGGAGTTAAGACAGGAGAAATCAGAGATCAAGTCAACGACATCATCTACAATGGAAGTATATTGTCTAAAGGGTGGGCTCCAACCTCAAAGTCTTTGTAATAGTCTTTTCCCTCTCCAGTTTGGAGAGATCTTTCTAGAACTTACGAGCTCCTACTGGGAAGAAACCCTTGTCTGGGTGCTTCGGTCCCTTCCATTTTCCTTCTATTGTTCTTCCTCCTGTGACACTTAAGAGGCAAAGCATCCACAAGAAGGAAGGCAGGCTCTGGGTCAGTCTCATTTAGACTGGGAGCGACCTGGCGTGTTTTTGTGGCAAACCTGCCCCGCTCCGAATCTCAGCCCTTTTCTAAGATGCACTTGAACTCCACCCCTTCACTCCTTCCACCATCGAAGGGAGCGATGCACTTTACGTAGCTCAGAAAATACTGCTGTTCTGGGAAAACACATGGCTTTGTGAAGGCCGCAGCTGTCACGCGTACTTACCCCCAGCCACAGACACACTTTATCAGTAGGAGGAACTGAAGCTCTGCAATACAGGTTATCTGCCAGTAAGAATCTGGTCTCCAGTGAGCTAGTGGACTCCTTCAAAAAAAATGACAGTGCTGTGAGCAGGCACGAGTATGACACCAAGATTACAAAGGAGAAGAGCTCGCAGCTGAACCTAAGCCACTGAAAGCAGCAGCATCATGCGGACGAAGCACAGTGACAAAACACACGAATGCCTGGATCCAGACGGCTGGGCAAGGACACTGTGGACTCTGGCTCAACTCCCTGCCACCTGTGTGCATCGGGCATATGACTTGACCCATCTGTATCTCAGGCTCCTCATGTGTAAAATAAGGATCATGGTCCCTACACCTCTAAA
Source organism: Cynopterus sphinx (assembly GCA_030015415.1). NCBI lineage: Eukaryota > Metazoa > Chordata > Mammalia > Chiroptera > Pteropodidae > Cynopterus > Cynopterus sphinx. Next base: position 81,652,697 of record CM057388.1, read on the forward strand.
GGCCGCCGCAAGCGGAGGTCAGACACACAGAGACACACACACGATACAGGAGTTAGCTATTATTATCACTTCATCAGTGTGTCTTGCTTAAGATCACCACATAAAATAATGCACTGGACATACAGTTAATTATACCAGTCAAGTAATACATCACACACACACACACACACACACACACACACACACACACAGAATCTTTTAAATACAATATCCTCTTGAAATTTCATCTTTCCAGCCTGCTACTGTTGAACAAACAGTGGACTAACACTCAGAAGACGTTCGAATCCAGCTCTGCCAGTGACCAGCAATGTAATTCCCTGTGACTGTGAAATGAGACCCTGAAACTTAACTTCTAAATTCTCTCCCACTCTGTAAGTCCTGGACTCACTCCTTGCTCATAGGGCGAACAGCACCAACAACAACCCTTAGATGCTACTACTTCGAAATAACACATCTTCTTCTTGTGCCTAAAAGAAGTTCAAACTTCAATGAAGTTTTGCAAATACTACATATAAATAAATTAATCCCAGACGTGTGGGCCCTAGTGTTATACCTGATTTGCAGGAGTTGGGGGGACCACAAAGCCACATTTGTCATGGAAGTGCACTGTCTGTAATATCACCACGTGTGCCTGAGAAGGCGGAATGGACCTTCCAGCACAGATCCAACACCAGTGACAAACAGTCAAGGAGGACGCACCTCAGCTGAAGTATCCTGGTTCGCTCATATTTACAAACAAAAATACACTTACTTTTTTCTTCTGCATGTATTTTAGAATCTCTAAAGTCTGCTTAATTTCAGGAATCTGACCTTTTAGCCTGTGAATAAGAGAAAGGTTAACTCAGTATTCTGCAGCAACAATAAACACCTGGACCCGGTCTTACACACCGCATTTTCTACTGATATGTTCTTGAGGACAATTTGCAAAGAGAAAACATTTAAGAAACTTTATATTTAAGGTATTTAATAAAATTGTATTAAAATAGCTAAGATAGTTCAGATATAAATATTTACTAAAATATGTAGACAGAACAGCAAATATGCATGGAATGCCTATTGTGTACAAAGCCCTGTTCTCTATGTCAAACACCCTATCACTGGTTAACATTTCCACAGCAAACTGCATTCCATGGATGTGATTCAGAGGTGCTATAATTGATTAGAACTGCATTTTAAATAAATTATTACTTTTTAATAACATGCACTCAAGTATTATATTCTAAATTCGAAACCACTGGTAACCACCAACCCCCTATACAGTGCTGCATGTTGCTGCTCCCAGAGGGTGCACCCAGGGCAGAGACAGGAACATGGCAGTCGGCTAAACGCCAGCAAAATTCAACAACAGCTTCTCAGTGCTTGCGCCTTCCACACTGTGAGAAACAGGCACTGTCACCTGAATGCCACATCGTGTGATAGTATACACTTGTGATTCTTTTAAGTTTGGGTAATTTTTGTTTAACTTTTATGTTGGTAGATGCAATTTTATTTTCCAGTTAGGTAATGACTGCTCTTCAAATTATAAAGGCATCAATGGTTTGAATATGAGATGTTTAAGAAAATGGTGAAGGGCATGATGGGACTGATCAGGCTCAACAAGTAAGTTACATCATAGCTACTCACAAGACTGCCGGCCTGGAACAACTGGACATCCACACACAAAAATGGATCTAGACACAGACCTTGTACACGTCACACAAATTAAGTCAAAATGAATCACACACCTACAAGTAAAAATGCAGAACTATAAAGCTCCTAGAAGGTGACATAGGAGAAAATCTAGATGACCTTGAGTGTGGTGATGACATTTTAGATAAACACCAAAGACACGATCCATGAAAGAAATCTTTGATATGATGGACTTCATTAAATTTAAAAACGTCTGCTGTGCAAAAAAAAAAAAAAAAAAAAAAAAAAAGTCAAAAGAATGAAAAGACAAGCTACAGACTAGAAGAAAATCTCTGTAAAACACATAGCTGGTAAAAGATTGTTATCCAAAATATACAAAGAACTCTTAAGACGCAATAATAAAAAAAAAAACAACTTGATTAAAAAATGGGTCAAAGACCTTAAAAGATACATCGCCAAAGAGGATATGCAGATGGTAACTAAGCATAAAAACAGAGGCTCCACTGCATGTCATCAAGGAAATGCACAGTGAAACAACACGGAGACACCAGCACACACCTATCAGACGACCAGAATGGCTGAAATTCAGAACACTGATACCGCCATGTGCTGGCAAGGATGTGGAGCCACAGACTCTCATTCACTGCTGGTGGGAATGCAAAATGGTACAGCTGCTTTACAAGACAGTTTGGCAGTTTCTTCTAAAACTAAACATACTCTCACCACATGACCCAGCAGTCATGTGCCCTGGTATCTACCCAAAGGAGCTGAACGCATATGGCCACATGAACCTACACACAGATGTTCACAGCAGCTTTATTCCTATTGACAAAACTCAGAAGCAGCTGAGATGTCCCTCAGTAGGTGATGGATAATATAAACAAACTGTGGCACATCCAACAATGGAATATTAACAGCACTGAAAAGGAATGAATACCCAAGCCATGAAAAGACACAGGAAGCTTAAATGCATATTACTAAGTGAAAGAAGGCAATCTGAAAAGACTATACAGTACATGCTTCTAACTACATCACATGCCAGAAAAGACAAAACTGGAGAGGGTAAAAGGATCAGTGGTTGCCAGAGGTTATTAGGAGGAAGGGATGACCAGGCAGAGCACCAAGAACTCTTAGGACAGTGAACCTACTCCGTGTGACATTATAATGAGGGATACACGACATCATGCATTTGTCAAAACCTAAAGTACAATACAAGAGTGAACCCTAATGTCAACTAGGGACTTCAGTTAGTAATAACACATCAATACGGGCTTATCAATGATAACAAAGGCACCACTCTGGTGGAGGCTGTCAATGATTAGGGGCAGGGGTGTATGGGAAATGTCTGTACCTTCTGCTCAATTTTACAACTATTTTAAAAAATAAAGTCTATTATAAAACAATTGTTTAAAAAACTACTAGGAACTGATTCCCAAATGAAATCAACTCCACTAACAAGAAAATAAGAGATAAAAATATGCTGAAAACACTCAAAGTCACCCAGAGAGGAAAGAATAAAATGTTTTTTTGTTTTCGTTTTGTTTTTTTGGTCACTGAAGTTTAGTTCTTTTTCTGATTAGAAGCTGCCAATGCTTTAATATGTTCTGCATGGAAAAATTTGCAAAAGAGTTCTCAGGTCCCTGTCAAATCTATGTAATTTCTAACAAAACAAACCAAAGACACAAAAACAAAGCTGTGGTTCTTTCAGAATACATTTAACCAAATATTAGTAGAGATCAGTATGCAAATAAAATTTAAATAATAAATATGAACTTATTACATCATATAAAGGAGTCATAGAATGTGTGAAGGAGGTCAGCAGAGCAAACTTTATTACTAACCTGACAACAAATGTGTTAGATGAGCCTGCTGCTTAAAAAACAGGATCACTATGTGGTCATCCGGTGCAGTGAATAATCTGGAAACACATACTTAGCATTCATTTTTTTGCCTTATTTTTGAGGCTCATGTTCTGTGAACTCTTTTATACAAATTATGAAGCATGTTAATGGACCAAGCAGCTGCAACCCCAGCCAGCTCAGGAACCAAGTTGCCAAGGCCACTGTGCATGTCTCAGCACTACACCCATATCTACTTTTCTCCATCCCAAGAAATGACAGCTCTCCTCAACTGTGCGTTCACAGTCCCCTTTTCCCTCTTCAAATAGTTTCATCACATTTATGTCTATCCCTAAACAATATATTCTTTACTGGTTTCTCAGCTTAGTACATGAACCTACACACAGATGTTTGCAGCAGCTTTATTCTTATTGCCAAAACTCAGAAGCAGCCGAGATGTCCCGCAGTAGGTGATGAATCGGCACATCCAACAATGGAAATATTAATAGCACTGAAAAGGAATGAATAACCAAGCCACGAAAAGACACAGAGGAACCTTAAATGCATATTATTAAGTGAAAAAAGCCAATCTCAAAAGGCTACGCAGTACATGATTCTAACTATATCACATGCTGGAAAAGACAAAACTGGAGACGGTAAAAGGATCGGTGGTTACCAGAGGTTATTAGGAGGGAGGGATGACCATACTTTGGGGATTTGCTTTTTAAACCCAATTAGTTTCCTCAGATTTGTTCATTCATGTTCACTGTTGTGTGATATTCAATTATGAATATAACATAACTTAGCTACTCTCCCTGTTAATGGACAATGAAAACCTCTAGATCCTGAGACTGGGTAGAGGAGCAAGAAGAGAGATGGTAGCTTAGAAGAGAAGCAGAACAAATCTTCAAAAGGGGAGTACTGCTACAGAACTTTCTAAATGTTTTCACTCCCTCTGAGTTGCTCTGGGTGAATAAATACCTACCCCATCACTGCTACAGGGGAGAAAAACAGAATTGGACAGAGATGGAGAGGTTAGGCTGAGACTCAGAGAAGTACTGGCCCTCAGCAGTCCCCACCCTACACTCCTACACCCAGGAGTGATGACAGTGAAGACAGTCAAGGGCAGAGGAACAGAAAGAAGCCCCCACAGGCTGAGTTGGGGAGAAGGAACATTTGTCCAATGGCCATGCCCAAGACTTTAACACCGGAGGCATTCTTTCTACCCTCCAAACTAGGAAGGACTTAAGCTACTCTCACCTCCACATATGCTACTGGCCAAAGTCACTTAAGAGCCCTGAAGGAGAAAGAGCTGACAGGAAAAAGAAATTATAATCTGATAAACTCAACTCCAAAACTCAATTACAATAAACTTAACAACCTCTATCAAATGAAACAAAATCAAATACTGAAAGATAAGATTAAACAGTAAGCATTTAAACTACCTCAAAGAGAAATGACCGGATATTGATAATGTGAGGAAACAAGTAGATATAAGAAGAACCAACCAAAACTACTAAGTACAAAAAATGTAATGGTTGAAATAAATAACTCATAGATAGCCTTCTAATTGCCAAAAGACAAATTACCAAAGCCAGCAGAAGATAGGAAATAATAAAAGAAATATAAGACGGATTTGGAAATGTCAGCATCCATATCAACAGGAATCTCAGGAGAGAGAGAAAAAAAATTTACCAGGTGACAGAAAAAAGAGAAAAAACAACAATCACAAAATTTCCAGTTAAAGAACAATAAAAGGCATATAGTTCATGTAATAAAGATGAGATCGCCACAAGAGAATTATGAAATACTAAAGAACTTTTACACAGCTGAAGGTAAAGTTAAAGATAGAAGACACACTACAAGAAAAGGTTTACAACACATGTAAAGAAAAAGGTTAGTATCCAAACTATATAGAACCATGTACTGGCAAAATTACTCAATCATGCACGAAAACAGTTCTTGTTGCACAGCTGATATCACAGAGGGAGGGAAATTCCAGATAAAATAAAAGAGAAAAAAGCAGAAAGGCTTTGAGTTGAGCAGTGAGAGGACTAGAGAAAAATAAGCATCATGAGGCACATGCCAACACCAGCTACAGACCCAGGCCTAGGCCCCTGACTTGCTCAGGGCGGTGGGGCTGGGGCATTCACACACTAAGCTGAAGAACTTGGAACAGGGCTCAAGTGTTCAAGGCTGGTAGAGAGTCACAGCTCTCAACAAAAGCAAAACCCTCTATGGATGCAGGAAAACCACACAGGTACATAGCTATAGGAAGCTGCCATATACAGCTGACCCTTGAATAATATAGTTTTGAAATGCATAGGTCCACTGATAAGTGGAATTTTTTTCAATACATACTGTATATATATTTTTTCTCTTGCTTATAATTTTAACATTTCTTTTCTCTAGCTTACTTTGTTGTAAGAGCACAGTACATGACACATAAAACATACAAAACATGTGTTAATCAACTATGTGTTATCAGCAAGGCCTCTGGTCAAAAGTAGGCCATTAGTTAAGTTTTTGGGGGCTCCAAAGTTATAAAGAGATTTTCAACTGCATGGTGGGGGAAGAAGGTTTGAAGCCCCTAACATCCATGTTGTTCAAGAGTCAAATGTAGTTAGTTAAGAAGGGAGTTAAGAAAGATATCCCCACAGACAAATAATGACGTGGACAAAAAGAGAGGATCTTGAAAGTATCTAAAAACAAAAATTAGTTTATCTAAAAAGATAGGCCTCTTCAACAAATGATGCCAGAAAAACTGGAAAGCCACCTCTAAAAGAATGAAACTAGAGACTGTTGTCTATCACCGCACACCAAAATTAACTCAAAATGGATTAAGGACCGAAATATAAGACCTGAAACAATAAAATACATAGAAGAAAACATAGGAACTAAACTCAAGGACCTTGGACTTAAAGAGGTTTTTATAAATTTGACCTCAAAGGCAAGGGAAGTAAAAGCTAAAATAGATGGATGGGACTACATCAAACTAAAAAGCTTCTGCTCAGCAAAAGAAATTGTCGACAAGGTAATGAGACAACTATCCAAATGGGAAAATATATTTGTGAACAACACCTCCAATAAGGGCCTAATATCCAAAATATACAGAGAACTCATACAACTCAAAAAAAAAAAAATCCATTCAAAAAATGGGCAGAGGACCTGAATAGACACTTCTCCCTAGAGGACACATAAATGTCCAACAAATATTTGAACAGATGCTCAACATCGTTAGCTATTAGGGAAATGTAAATCAAAACCACAATAAGATACCAGCACATACCTATTAGAATAGCTATAATCAACAGGACAAGTAATAACAAATGTTGAAGAGGATGCAGAGAAAAAGGAACCCTCATACACTGCTGGTGGGAATGCAAATTGGCAGAGCCACTATGGAAAACAGTATGGAAGTTCCTCAAAAAACTAAAAATTGATCTACCATATGATCCAGCAATCCCTCTACCAGGTATTTACCCCTAAGACTTGAAAGCCCATATCCAAAAAGATGTTTTCACACCGATGTCCATAGCATCATTATTCACAGTGGCTAGGACATGGAAGCAACCGAAGTGTCCTACGATAGATGATTGGCTAAAGAAGCTGTGGTACATACGTACAATGGAATATTACTCAGCCTTAAGAAGAGATGAAATACTGCTATTTGTGACAACATGGATGGACCTTGAGATAATCCTGCTAAGAGAAATAAGCCAGACAGAAAAGGTTGAAAATGACATGATATCACATATGTGGGATATAAACCTAAAAGCAACAAATGAATAGGATGAACAGGGACTCATGCACATGGACTATAGATGAGTAGTTAGCAGAGGGTAAGGGGGGATGAGAAGGGGAGAGGTAGATGGGGTAAAAGGGGTCAAATTTAGGGGGTTAGCGGGAGGGTGAAGTAAGGTAAAAGGGATCAAATACATGCTAGCTGAAGGAAACTGGACTTTGGGTGGTAAACACACAATAGAATATACAGATGTGAAATTACAATGTACACCTGAAAATTATGTAATTGTATTAACCAATGTTACCCCAATAAACTTAATAAAAAATAAATAAAAATAAAAATGTAGGCTGGATATAAAAACAATAATTGTATGTTGTTTACATGGAATACCTATAAATATAAATAATAAACAGGTTGAAAAGTAAAGGGATTAGAAAATACACACATAGAAAATGTTAGCCAAAAGAAAGCTGGAGTAAGCTATAAATATTCAACAAAACAGACTAAAACAGATAACATTATCTTATATTGGGTTAAATTCACCAAGAAGACATAATAATTCTCAGGTTGCATGCACCTAATAAAATAGACTCAAAAGTTTTTTAAAAGGATAGAAATTGTTTCAGGTTAAAATGGCAGCACCTCTAACTGCTCAAATAGCCAGAGAAAATACATCTCCTTTGCTGGAAGGCAGCAATGAGCTGCTGAGGTGACAGGAACTATGGGACTGCAACTCCTGCAAGGGAAGAAACTGAGAGGTGACCAAACAGTCAACATCTTATGTCACTGTATGCAAATTACGTCTCAATTTTTTTAAAAGCTTAAACCATACAAGATTAACTTTTTAAAAAACACTTTGGAAATTTCTACACTTACCTCCTTTTCTTTTGACCAAGGTTGAGTTCCATAAACTTGTACTTCTGGTACTGCTCATCCAGCTTCTTTAGTACGATATCAGCAGTCTCATTCCCAGGCTGCTTCATGAAGGAATCTACATCTTCCTTTAGTATCAAAAATAACACATTTCAAACTTTAAAATTCATACCTCTAATCAGATTTTTGACTACTTTAGCTTTATTTATAAAAGAAGAAAAAGCCTTGTTTCTTCTTCTCCAAAGGCTTGTCTTAAATAAAAACATAGTTTTAAAAAGTTAGAGACCATTTCAGTCAGTGCACATACATTTCGTAGCCAATTTAGTCTTCCTCCACCACCTCCTTTTTGATCTTATTTATGTATAGAGAAAGAAACATGGCATTGCCTGCTTTATGCATCGCCCATGGAGCATTAGCACTAAACAGGAAAATTACAACAATTAAATATTGCCCAGTCATGTGTCCTGGCCACAATAGTATTCAACAGGTTGTATGCCAACACTGATTTGGTTAAATTTTTAACTCAACAAGTTCTGCCATAGAAATATGCTAAATATGACCATTAGGTTCCCCCAGGCAAGTCACAAATATCTCAAGTATCAGATGGTTGAAATAAACCTAAGAAGCCAACAGAACAATCATTTGCAACAGGAACAATTAAGCAAAAGAATCAGTAAAATGAAACAGCATTTTTAAAATGTATACTACATGATGGTCCTTGAAGAAAAGCTACTTAAGTGGATAAGGATCAGGAACTAGATGAAAACAGATGGCAACTTTAAAAAGAGTCTATCAAAGACGTCTAGTGTTTTGAAGAACTTTAGTTCTTCATGGTTAAGTTCACTTCTATCATCTTACGGTTTCTGACACCTATACATCATTATTCTTATCCATGCTTACTAACTATGCAGGAATATTTTAGCCAAAACAAAGCAAGAAGAAAAAAATGCAGGGTGATAAGGCAATATAGTTAAAAACCAAAAGGCTGAGAAAATTCCATTAAGGTTTTATAGTAGCTCAGCCAGAACCGAGTGGGAAAAGAGATAATACTGGCCTGGAACACCAGTCAAGTTTTCTCTCACTATTCAAATAGTTTACATATACTATTTCTAGAACACCCTGATGGAAGGACAAGGTTGAAAACATTCTTCGTATTTCCCTGTTTGGACATGGATTGGTCTCCCTGTTCTGCAAAGCCTCCGAACTGCATTCCCTGCCTTCCCTCTGAACTCCACGATTCATTCTGTACTAAGTTGTTAGAATACTGTACACAAAACCAGAAATGATCATACCGTGGCTTTACTTAGACACCTTCTAAAGACAGCACGTTGCCTATTGGATAAAGTCTCAATTCCTTAGCGATAAAGGACTTCACATTCTCACCCTATCCCACTTGCCCATCACCTCTCCTCCCATTCCTCCAAAGGCAGAAGACCACAGCACTCCTTCAGCAGACTAGATCTCATTTCCCATGTTCACACCTTAGCACTAACTGCTCTACTACTCACTACATCCTAAGTCACCATTTATCTGCAGGTCTCTCCAGCATCTCGGTTGAGTCTCAAGCTTCTCAATGTCATTCCTCTTCCTGGAAGCAAGGGATGAAACGCTCCGAATGCCCCGCTCCCGAGTCCTCCCACCCCAGACCCCGTTCTCTTCTCGAGCCTGTCAGACCGCGCTTCCCGCCGGCGAGTCCCGGTACGGAAGGCGAGAGGGTACGGAGCGCTCTCTCCCACGTCCTTTAGCTCAACTCCATCCACCCAAAATCGAGGCCGGTGCGAGGGCTGGGAAGGAAGGGGTTGCAGACTAGCATCAAGATGCCCAGGATCAGCGTGTCTCTCACCACAAACACAGCCTCAGGAATACCCAGATGGAGCCGCCGTCCGTTCCCTGCAGCCATTTCTCCGGAACCACCATCATCCTTAGCGGCCGCCATCTTGGGAGAGCGGGAGCGCAATTAACCACCTCGAGCCGCCAGCCCTCAGCCGCCGCCAGCCCGTGATTGGCTCGTTTACCCTGCGGGCCCGCCCCTTCCTTGTGAGTCTGCGCATTCAGGGGCAAACAGGAAGTATCCGCCCGTTCTCCAGCTTCTGAGTCCTGATTGGCTGTACACTGGTGAGTGACAAGTGTAGGAGGGCCGCGGAGGAGAAGCTGACAGTGCGGGAAACGCCAATATACTCCTCGGGAAAGGGGGTCGCGCGTGGGTTTTGTGGGTTGACGGGGCTGTAGGACCCTGGCAATCAGGAACCAAGTGGAACCCCAGTCCCAACGCAGAATAGGCAGAGCCCTCCAGAATGGCCTTCAAAGTGGCCTGATCCCCTCTCAGATACAAGCAAGCCCGGGACCGGGATGCCACCACAGGGCTTCGGCCTCGGTGCTTTTCTTGCCCCACCATACCAGCAAGCCGGAGCTTGTGCTCGTTTGGAGTGGATCTGTTTACCCAATTCTGGAAGTTCCCGGCTTGGGGTGTTCTATTAAAAAACTAGACGTAGCTAGCCTTAGGTAGTCTTATTTACTTGGAGCAAGTAAAGGAGACAGGAGATTCACATCCAAAGCTGTCTCCCTAAAATGAGGCTTAGCCATTACTTATATACACAATTTGGTTAATTACACGTTGATTTCTTCTTTGCAATGGGCTGCACTTATTAGGTTGAGTTCCTGCTAAGCCATCCTATTAACTGCTGCATCTGTAAAATACTGTGCTACATGTCAACATTTAGCAAAAATAGCTTTTAGTAACAGCTGCTCAGATCTTGATACCCTTGTCCTACCTAATAATTTCTCCCTGAGATTTTTCACTCCTCATTCTTGAGGGAATGGGGACGATGGCTTCTAGTTCTATAAGTGTTTCCTGCCGATTCTGGATGGAGTACTCTGAGAGTGAAATAATCTGGCTGTCTGACTTAGGAAAGTCTTGGGATCTCTTAGGTTCTGGGATTCCTGAGAGCTAGAATAATGCATAGAGCACTACTCCAGGAAATATGCACCATAAGAGGAGAGGCAGAAGCAGGGGGGAAATATAAAAAACATGAAACACTTGGTAGCGTCAACTGAACTGATTAATAATATCCACTAGGTGTCTCATCACCCAAAACAATTTATTCAGGAAAAGGAAAGGGTTGCAACCCAGTGCATGCAGACATGGCAAGCCACCTGCACACTCTGGCCTTCATGCCAAGATGGAGAGGTATTTATAGAAGGGAAAGGGGGAGTTAGAACCACGGAACTTTATTATAAACATAGAGTTCTTCCTGTGAGGGTCTCGTAATTATCTAGAGTGAGAACTCCCAGAAGCCCTAGTTCTTCCCATAGATCCTCCCAACAGATTATGTTCCCTTGAAGTTCCAGTCAGTCTTTATCAGTAATTATATAATGAAATATGCTGGTTACCAGTAAAACCTCCAAGGCAGTGAAGAGAAATTAAAGAACGCCTCAATAAATAAATGGTTATGCTATGTTCGTGATTTGGAAACACTGACAATGTTAAGGTATTGCTATGTCTATTTTCTCCAAATTTGACTATAGGTTCAAAGTAGTCCCCCCATTCAGCATTCTAGAGGGCTTTCTTTTTTTCTGTAAAAATTGGTCAGCCGATTGTAATATTTTCATGGAATTCAAAGAAAACCTGAGTACCCGAAACAATCTTGAAAAATATGAACATGGAAGACTAATACTACCTGATTTTGAGACCTACAGAACACTGTGGTAATCAAGACAGTTTGTTATTAGACTAAGGATAGAGGTCTGGATCAATGGAACAAAACAGTAAAAATAGACCCATTGATATGCTGTTGATGTGTGTGTGTATATGTGCGTGTATCTGGGGGGAAACATCTTTTATTAAAATTTTAACTTGTGAATTAATGCCATATGTGGGGATTCTGATTTAGTAAGATCAAAGTCATGCATATGATAATGACATGATTCCTCACAAGGAAGACCCTATGCCCACACATAGTTATTTTCTTTATTATTTTGGCAGTGGCTTTAAAATATCCTCATTATTTATATTCATTTTATTTTTATCTCCACATGCAATCTTTATTATTCAGCTGTTCCAGACTGATGTCTTTTTGAAAATTTATTTTTAACTATAGTTAACACAATATTATATTAGTTTCAGGTATACAACAGTGATTTGACATTTATATACCTTATAAAGTCACCATAGTAAGTCTGGTAATCATCTGTCACTGTACATAGTTATTACAATATTATTGACTATATTCTCTAGGCTGTACATTACATCCCCATGCTGTCAACTGATTTTCGAGAAATGTACCAAGGCAACCCAAGGGAAAGAAATTTATTTTTCACAAACATTACAGGAACAATAGATAACTTTATGGAAAACCAAACATTAAAATGTATTTTAGGTGGATCATAGATCTAAACGTAAAAGCTGAAACTACACAGCTTCTAGATGAGAAGTGTAGGATAATCAAATATTTCTGAAGACACAAAAAGTACTAATCATGAAAGAAAAACTTGATAAATTACACTTCAAAATGAGAAAACACCTGCTCATCAAATGATACCATTAAGAACATAAAAAGGCAAACCACAGACTGGCAGAAATTATTTGCATAATATATCTAACAGATTTATTATATTATATATATATATATATATTTGGAATATACCAAGAACTATAAAACTATAATCAAAGGAAAAAAACATTAAAGTGGACAAAATAGTTGGACACTTCACACGCACAAAAGGATACTGAAGTGGCCACTAAATAGCTTTGTCATCAGGGAAATGTAAATTAAACTGCATCTTATATGACTACAAAGTCACTAGAATGGCCAAATAATAATATTGATGGCAGTTAACTGTTGGCCAGAATTTTAAGCACCTAGAGTTCTCATACACTGGCAGTGGGATAAAGTGGTACAGTCATTTTTGGAAAACTTTTGGCAGTTTTAATTTTAGAAAAACACGTACTGTATGACCCAGCCTTTCTACTCCTAGGTATCTACCCAAGAGATATATCTACAATTGTCCACAAAAAGACTTGTACAAGAATGTTTATAGAGCTCATATGTGTACATCAATTTAAAATTTAGTTTATAAATAATGAGTATAAATATATTTTCAGATAAACAAAAACTGAGTTTATCACCAGCATAACTGTACTAAATGAACTTCTAAAAGATGTACTTCAGGAGGACAAGTTATTCCAATGCAAGAAGGGATGGTAAACAAAAAAAATCTAAACACTTAGCTAAATCTAAACAGAAACTGTTTATATAAGTACTAATACTTTTAACAAAATGTGACAGGACTAAAATATTGGACCACCATAGTATACAAGTTGGATATGAATGTGCTTGCAATGTAAAAGTATTCTACGGTCCTTGTGTTATTGGGAAGGGAAATTAAGATGTTACCTTTAGTTTTTAATAATTTTGAAGGATAACTATTAAAGAAAGAGAAATAGAGTGCATCACCACCAAAACATAAAAATGAAGAATGTCAGGAGTATTGAATGTCCAATTGAATGTTTATTTTACTTGGTGGATGATTCAGTTCAGGCTATGGCGAGATCTTTGATTTTTTTTTTCACCTCTTAATTTGAATCATTTCACTTTGGTACTTCTACAAGGATTATGTCTGTATGGAAGAAAGACATATAAAATATTTTATCATTTCTCCATATTTTTCTTTGTGGTTACAAAATAAATTACGAATATTATTATATACAAAACTCTGGTCAGTTTTCTCATTAGGAGGTCAGGCCTCCTAAAACAAACATTCAGGAACCAGGGAGCTCAATACATTGGCTGAAGACTTAAAGAAGAAACCTCATAAAGACTTCTAGAAAAAATACTCTGAGGCAATGAACACCTGGAACATGATACTCATATATTTTAGCTATACTTGCCCACATTACCACTGCCTGCTTCTACTTCTATGCTCGAGCTGTTTTCTCTGCCTGTAATGTCAAACTGCTATCGTCTAGACATCTACTATTTGAAATTCTCATCAATGGAGACACAGTGCGCTGAAATCTCCCATCCCTAAATTAATCATTCCCTCCTTTGACCTCCCATGGTGCTTTGTGCTTTTTTATCTGTTTATATGTCTGTTTAAGGGAATGTCCTTCCCTTACTCCATTGACTGGCTATCTATTTCGAAATCTTGGCATTCAACTTTGGTATTACTTCTCTAGGACGTTGTTCCTGAAACCTCCAGGCTGAGTTTCCCACCTTTCTGGCACTGATCACAGTCGGGTTTGTTAAATGAATGAATAAAAGGATCGCTGAATAGCCATCAGAACCCAGTTGAGGTTTAACAATACAAGTTTGTAGAGGACCAGAGTTGCTGTGTCTTTCTACAATGATGAAAATGTTAGTTTTTCTTCTATGAGAGACCAAGAGTACACAAAAGACATATACATTGTAAAACTCAGTTCTAATACTGGTCCTACCTACCTCTAGTGACTGCACATCTCTACTGAGGCCCTAAGGAACTACACTTGAACATACTTTAATTCTTGTGGATGAATTGGAGGGATTGCTGGTCCTTAAGCTTGGTTGGATATAAATTATGGATTGAGGTTACATCAGGGAAGGAAGTCGCTTTGGAGTCGAAACCTATGAATTTAAATAGAAAAAGAAAACAAAAAATGAAAGTATCTAACCACTCTCCTAATACAATAGTACTAAAAGGACAAGTTGCCCCTCTAGAATACATATTATATTTAATGAATATCAATAGAAAGGAATATTACATGCCAGATACAAAAAAGAGGGAAAAAATAGACCTGTGAAGTAGTTACTAATGATCAAGTGTAAAATGAGAAGACCTAAAGAATGGTTTATGAGAAAGAGAAGGGAGTCTGCAGGTAGACATGGAACAGAGTAAATACACAATGATATGTACGTATCTTTGATGAAATATTTTAGTACGAATATATGAGTTGATGTGACTATTTAAAAGTTAAATGTGAAAGATGTATAGGAATCTTCCTGGTGAAAGGAGTGAGGGCAGGGGAGGTATACCAGGTCAAGGGGGTGGGTGAAGCTTTATTGAGGTACAACTGACAAATAAAATTGTATATATTTAAAATGTACATTGTGATGATTTGATATATGTATACCAATCCTAAAATATATGCAAAAGATAAAAGGACATTTAGTAAAGGACAAATATAAGGAGGTTGCACAGACCCATTAATATAAGACTCTATCTCCTTCCCCCATTTAAAACTCTTAAATAGATCCTCACTGACTGTAGATAGTGTGTAAACCAATATCTAATCAATCCTAGTGCTTTTCTATCTTTATCTATTGTGCTTCTCTCTGAGAAGTTGAAGAAATATGGGAGGTGCTCAAGGAAAACTGGGTAAATTAGAAACAATTCAAATGACTTATATCTGAAGGCTAATGATTAATGTATTGACCTGCTAAGAGGTTCCTGGTGATGTGTCCTTGGTCCTCCAAGTTATCTTGATCCAAACTATGAATGAAAATGTAGAGGATGTGGTCATTGAGCATATGAATAGCATATATCGTAAGGGATAATTAATATATTAAATAGTATCGTAAACCTTAATGTTCTTGACAGGCTAGAGGTAGGGTCCCAATTGAAAAGATGAAGTTTACAAAGATAACTATTAGGCTTTGCACTTGGAACTTAAAAAAATACCATCACAGGTGTTTTGTACCCCCAGGGGGAAGTAGTGAATAAGACAAATAGTATTTTAGTTGATAGTAAGGTTAAGTTTTAAGGTTAAGTTTTCCTGTCCTTCCTCCTGTCTTAACCTCATGCCAGAAATTTAGAAGCAGCTCTCTGCTACCTTCACTGCACAGGGCTGCCACCTGTGCAGGACTAAATAAAGGGCCTGAGTAAGGTACCAAGACTTTTTGCCTTACAAACCAGTGTTGCTTAGAAGTTGATACAATTGCTGTTGCTGAAGAATAGAGATCTTGGTCCACTTCCATGATGCTATCAGATGTTAAACCCTGGAATAGCCCTGTGCGGTGACTAGATGGAGCACCTTTTCGTTTTAGGGAACCTAGGTGTGTATGCCTCCTTCATCCACCTGGGTCTATACTTATCACACCTGAGGACTGGGAGCTCCATTCTATAGTCCGGTCAATGCTGAGGCCTACTCTTATCCGGTTCCTGGCAGCTCTGCCCCCTAGGAAACGGACT
Organism: Cynopterus sphinx; assembly: GCA_030015415.1. Lineage (NCBI taxonomy): Eukaryota > Metazoa > Chordata > Mammalia > Chiroptera > Pteropodidae > Cynopterus > Cynopterus sphinx. Next base: position 81,668,945 of record CM057388.1, read on the forward strand.
CTATTCTGTTCACTTGCTTGGGAAGATTCCATGATATAACCTGGCTTTTCATGAGGCCCTCCAGTTTTTGTTCTGTAATGCACACATTTCACCTCCAGCTCTGTTATATTGACAATAGATGCCCTTTGATTACTGATGACTAACCTGAAATCTCCCACACTCCTTTGGAGCCTTAGGTTGTGACTGCCCATCCTTTCCTATGGAGCATCTCGGTTCTACCTCTGGTCGCTGCTATTCCTTTAAAGTCTGCTTTCTCCAGGCTTGGGTCCACACTCACTTCTATCATATGGGCACACCTAGCACCATATAATACTTTAACCCTCTTTGGGGAATTAACTGGCGAATATATTAATTATTACAAAAGTTACACAGAGAAGTCCAAAAAGAAGACTGAGAGGAGGTGTGAGGTAGGAGGAAAACTAAGAATATGGGATTTCTAAATCTAAGAGGAGAGAGTGCTTCAAGAGGCATTCTTCTTCCCTCACTGGCCATTCTATTTCTACCTGTTTTTCAAGTTTCTCCTCATCTCCATGCCCATTAATGACAGATCATCCCAGGACTCACTTCTTGGACTTGTGCTCCAGCCCATACTTACCCCTAAATGATCTCATCTACTCTCTCATCACACTCTTTGGGGCTTTTGCACTGACCATTCCCTCTACATGGAATGATCTTCCACATAACCTCTTCTCTCTGCTCTTGAGTTTTCTGCTCAAGATTGAGTCACCTGCTCAATAAAGTTCACTGACCAGCCTATTTAAGCTGGAAACCTACCCCATTACTCTTAATGGTTCTTCCTTGCTTTAATTTTCCTTGCACCTTATTTATTTTGTTTATTGTTTATGTCCCCCACAATTAGAATGCCCCACAAGTACATGAATTTTTTTGTTTCTTTTGATTATTTCTATACTCCCAGCTCCTAAAACAGTACCAGAAACATAGTAGATACTTAATGAACATGTGCAAGCTGAGCGATAGAAGAGTCGAGTAAGAAAACAACAGAAAACTACTAGATTCTGTCATATGAAGTAGGTTGAAAAGTGAACTAGGGAAACAACCTAAATTTCTATTAATAGAGGCATAGAGGCATGGTTTATTCCTGTCTTCTTCCAAGAAATATTTACAAAACAACCTCTATATCCTAGGTACTGTTCTAGGTATTCTGTATGCAGCAGTGAACAAGATAAAGTCGCTGCACTCAAGGAGCTGACATTTAGTCAGAGAAAACAGACAATAAATAAACACACACAAATACATAGCATGTGTTCGTAAGTCCTGTGGAGATAACCAATTCTGGGTAAGGGAAATAGGAAGTGCCTGGGTAATACTGGGTTGCTATTTATATAGGGTAGTCAAGAAAGTTCTCATTTGGCCAGATCCATGAAGGAAGTATGGTAGTGAGCAAAATGGGTATCTGGAAATAGAGTACTCCAAGCACAGGGCACAGTAAGTGCAAGGGCCCCCAACTAGGAGGGTGCCTGTTATGCTCAAAGAACAGCAAGGAAGCCCTATGCTTAAAATGAATTAAGGAAGGCAAGAATGCCAGAAGGTAAAGGCAGAGAGGTAGCATACAGAACCTGAGCTTTTATGCTGAGAGAAATAGGTGTGGGGGGGGGAGTAGGAGCAGAATGGCTGGATCTAACATATTGACTGCAATATGGAAAAGACTGTAGGAACAAAAGCAGAAGCAGGGGGACCAGGTAGGTTATTGCAATGATCCAGGTGAGAGATGATGGGGACTTAGAAAAACTGAAGATGCATTCTGAAAATAAAGCCCATAGCATCTGCTCATGAGTAGGATACAGAACTCAAGAAATAGGGGCATCAATGAGGACTCCAAGATGTCGGGCCTAAGCAACTGGAAAGACATTGCCCTCAGCTGTGACTGGGAAGGCTGTAGGTATGACAACTTTGGGGAAATCAAGAGTTGAGTTTTGGACAATGTAGCAATCTAGATAGATCTCAAAAACTTAAGTACATAATGATAGCCATTATAATCAGCTTTGAAAAGTCATGTAGAATAGTACTACATATTTTTCCAGAGTAAAAGTATGGAAATTTCATCATAGTCATTATCTCTGGAGAGGTGGAGGGTGACTGGGACTAGGGGTCTGCCAAAAAGACTGGTTTTATTTGTAAAATAACAAATGATCTGAAAAAAATATGATAAAAAGTTAACATTTAGTAATTCAGGACATTGAGGCATGGATGTTTTTCTCTCCTGTACTTTTCTGTATTTTTTATATTTTTCCAAATTGACACCAACAGCAAAAACACGAATTGAGTGGACTGGTGGTGAGGGCTGTGGACTGGATGACTTCAGAGTTTCTATTACCTGTATTACATGATGTGAAATTTATGCAATGCACCAAAGCTATAAAAAGGATAACTGGTGATTGCAAAAAAGAATTAATTAAGTAAAAACTTAAATCATGAAATAATTTCCAAACAGGCAGGACAGAAATAACAGACTAAAATAAGTTAGTAAAAGGTTGGCTAAAAAAGCCTGAAATCTGAAAAATTCCAGATATTCTACCTGTATTAATAATTCATCCCACTGGAAGTCTTACATAGAAAGAAAAAATTCAGCCTTATTAAATTCCATTTATTTTTTTACCTGCTTAATACAGAATAGAAATGACCTCAAACAGCAAAATGGTAAATAAAGCAAAAACAAAATTGAACAATAAAAAGCCTGCAAAAAGAGAAGAAAGCCAGCAGCAGTCACTCATAATTCTCAGTACAAACCAAGAATGTAAACTAAGTTATACCTGAATCTCTATTATGTGCATATTGATTATTCCTATTTTGGATTATCTGTTAATCCTGGTGATTATTTCTCATAACGATCCCATATTTCCTTGCATCTCTTCTCCTCCCCATTTCTAGAGTTCCTTTCTCTATTCCCTTTGCTGTGTTATTTCTCAGAGGGCTGCTATTTCTTTTAACAGTGCAAGGAAAGGATGTGGATGAATTACTTTCCATTTTAAATGATCTATTACATTAGTGCAAACCATGGAGCATTTTAACTATATCTTCCACTCTTGATATCTTAAAAAGATTATTTCTTACCATTCGATACACAGGCATTTGCCGTGAAGTCACTGCACAGGCCTCGGGAGGTGTTACCTTGAAGCAAAATGTCAGTTACTACATCGTACATTTTCTACTTATATTTGATAAGAAGTATTATAAGGTACTGAGAATGTTCTGCTATCTATTTAATATTGAGAACAAATATAGTGAACTTTGGAGGTTTAAGGACTTCTAATTATGGGTATATTTTGGAAGTCATAGCAGAGTTCACAGGAGCTTAACTTCCCCAAGGAATAGGACTTGGTTTGGGCAACATTGCACACCCAAGAGAAATAGGAGCTTTTAGCCAAGAAAGGAAGAGTTATGACTCTTCTTTATTATACTGCATAAATAAAATAATAACATGAATTAAAAAATGAAAGAAAAAAATTTTAAACGACAATCTTATTACCTCCAACAAATAAAACTTTCACAAATTTTTAATGTTCCCTTCCAGGCTTTGGTTATGGCATCTTTTGGATAAATGAGAAAATGTGAAAAATGAAGATAATTTGGCTTTCATCATAACAGATGAAAAGCAGAGTGCTATCTGCAGAACGTCAGATTATGCCTGGCTTTCAACTCTGATTAAATCTCCTTGCCAATGCCAGTCACAACTTTAATCCTTGTCTTATTCTCTTTGTCTACTGCTAGGTGATATAATGTCTTTGACCTTAGACATACCCCAGAGTGCTAGTGACTTGCCAGAAAGGCTTGAACAAAGAGGCAGAAATACATCTTTAATATCAATCTTTCTGGTCTTTCCCAAAGTATTCTCATACACTGGCTCCTATTTCTGCTATAAATTTTTCTTCATTCTTGGTATATATCATTTGAGCCAAAACTGGTAACTGTCTCATGAATAATTTCTGTTCTTGCTGCTTGTGCCCTATTACCAGGCACTTACCATGAAGCCTTGCTATTTAAAGTCTCATCCATAGACCAAAAGCATCAACATCAGCTGGGAGCTTGACAGAAATGCAGAATCTCAATCCCCATCCCAGACCTGCTGCATTTTAACAAGACCCCCAGATGAGTCATATGCACATTAAAGCTTGAGAATAAGAAAGTGTAGCAAGGGCCAAAAAAGTTGGTTACAAACTTAAAGAAAAACTTGTTTTCCAGAGCTTTTTGAATTTTAGAATTGCAGATAATTTATCAGAGACCCATATTTCAAGTTTCAAACTGTTAGCAATTCCTGTCAATTCTATCTGCATATCTATCTCTTGAATCTTGTTCTTTCAATCTACTGCCACCATTCTAGCATCCCTGAAAAGATTTCTAACTAACTTGCCCAATCCATGTCTTACTTCCCTACTATCCATCTTTCACACTGTTCCTGGGCTAATCTTTCAAAAATGTGAAAGTGATCATGTTATAGCTTTGGCTCCCCACTGCTTCTAATTATCCAAACTCCTATACAAGTACCTATGGGATCTGGTCTGTTAAATGCTCCAGCTTCATCTCTTGCTGCACCCTTCACACGTTATGTTATAACCATGTTAAACTACTTACAGCCCTCTGAATAGCCCATGAAGTTTCCTGCCTTTGCTCACACTGTTTCCTTTGGTTAGGATGTCCCATTTGCCAGTAGGTGACTGTCAATTAACCTCATCTCCTTTTGTCTCATGTCCAGCTCCTTTATGAAATAAACCAACACACCCTCTAAGGTATTCCACCTTAGCACATATACTCTCCAGTGTCTCTATTTGATGACATGTCTATCTGCCCTACAGCTCCTGTATCTTCATCTCTCAGCACAGTCTCTGATATCTAATAGGTGCTCAATAAATGGGGAACAAAATAGTAAAAGTGAAGATTCTGTGATGGAGAAAGAACTATAGACCTTGTAGAAGTCTAAATTTGAATTTTCACATTTTCATTTGTGGAAGAATTAGCTAAATATGTCTACAACAAATCTTAGCACAATACATTTAAATTGTTTAAAAAGAAAACATTTCTTGCTCTGCCTACTTTCATACAAATTTCTAAGCTACATTATATGTATATGTATATGTATATGTATATGTATATGTATATGTATATGTATATGTACATGTATATGTATATGTATGTATACACACACACACACACACACCCATACACACATATAATCAAAAAAGACAAGAGGAAAAAAAGTAAGGTAATAATACATCACAAACGTTACCGTGTAGGGAATAGGAGAAATAGAAATGGAACTCCAGATGGTTGATGTGCAGGTGCAAGTGCTCAACTCCCAGTTCATATTATCTGTTATTTCCATCTCTGAAGGCTGATGCCACTTGGTATCAAGTCTAAAGAGCGATTTATAAGTCAATCCATTTGGAAAAGTGACAAATCTATCATTTAAACATCTAGTTGGGGTATATGGACTTTGAAACAATGTTATGCTTACTGACAGGTGAGAGGAACTACAGAGGAATCTCAAAACAAAGCCAAAAAGGAAGACCACTGGCTATATTCTTTATGAAATTAAGTTATCATTAAAAAACTAAATGTTTTGGCTTAATTTTGGTAGATAATGCCAAATTTAAATTTCCCAATAACGAAGTTTGAGAGTTCACAGAAAGAATTCAACAGTAGCAGTTTCCCATAAATAAAGTGACTTGGACGAATACATTTTATTCAAAACTATTTTAATACTTTTAGAAAAAAAAACTAGTATTCTGCATGGGGGTGAGTCAAAGGGCACTAGAGACAGAAGCACTGAATTTTAAGACTCACCAGGCTATTTGCTAGCTTTATAACCTCGATTCGGTAACTTAACCTCTTTCTTTATTTTTAAAATGGGGATAAACAGTGCTTCATAGATTTAGAGTTATTAGGAAACAAATAATGCCACATAGGAAATATTTTGTATAAATATGAGAAAAATATAAAAGGAAACAAACTCTTATTGGACATCTATTCTTACTAGGCTCTGTTAGGTGTTTTCACAAGCTTAAATATAATTTAATTTTCACAAAGCCCATATAAAGTATTATAGATTCTCATTTTATGGATGAGGAATCTGTCTCAGAGAGGGCAAATCTCTTGCTTAAGGGCCTACAGTTAACAGCGGGACTAGGAGCCTATACACAATACCAGTGGTTAAGATTATTATTCTCATCTTCTGCATCTATTTCATCTTCTCTACCAAACCATGCAATACTCTATTCTGCATTCACATTAGTGTTAACTCTAAGATATGGTTCTTTTCTCTGAAAGCTCATTTTTATTCCATTTTAGTCATTTGACTTATCTAAATTTAACTTTTGTCTATTCGATAGTTTTAAAAGTCAAATAGTGTTAAAAGATCTAAAACCAAAATATCAGTCACCACTTTCTTCCCAAAGTAGCCACTGTTTTCCTTATGATATTTAATTCCATAATGGAATATTTAGCACACTGACACCATAGTCTTCTTCCTACTTCCTCTCATCTTTGAAAGTAGATATATAATGTATACATGTGTATATATGTATATGTATGTTTATGTTTGTTTGTTTGTTTGTTTGTTCATTTATTCACTCATTTATATGAAATAGAGGTTAATAGCCCTGACTGTAGAGCAAGAGTGCTTGGGTTCAAATCCCACGTCAGCCATTTAATTACTATATAAGATCGGGCAAGTTACAGAATATCTGTATCTCAGTTTTCTCATATGTGAAATGTACATTGTGGATTCATTGCATTCATTTGACAAATATCCATTGAATATCTATGAGGTACCACACACTGTTCTTGGTGCTCGGAATATATAAAACAGACAAAAAATTTCTGTTTTCATGGAGCTTATGATCTAGTGGAAATAATAACTATCTCCAGTAGAAAGATTAAATGAGTTACATATACTTAGAATGAACAGTATCTGGCTGAGTAAACAGTAAACATTAGCACCAAATAATCTGTCATTTCCATTTTTTTCCTAAAGATACCTTTCCTGGAGCTCTACATCCTTCTGTTCCCATCTAAACTGGCTGTACAAATGTCACCCTGAGACTTCCATTTTTGTTATTTTGGGAATTCCTTCTAATTCTCACTTAAGTAGGGCTCTCCATTTTCCTGAATCCCATGTGTTCCTCTTTCTTAGTTTACTTCTCTATTTTGCTGGAGGACAACTGGTAGGAGCTTCTGAAGCAAAGGTGCACAATAGGTAATTTTTTTAGATTCTGAGTGTCTGAAAATGTCTGTTTATCTCTTGCATTTGTTTGAGAACTTGTCTGAGTACAGAATTCTATATTGAAAATAAATTTCACTAAGAATTATTTTTAACAGGTTTAAGTATTGTCTTCTATCTTCCAGTGTTATTGTTTAAAAGTCTAATGCTATACTTATTCCTAATCCATTGTTTTTGCTTTGTTTTCCTCAATTCTTGATACCATCTCTATTCTGGACCTACCATTATCCTCTTTATTCTCTACCAAGATGAGTTAATCTAGTCTCATGGCTTTAACTACCACATTTATGATGCAAAAAAAATTATCTCCAGCTCTAATATCCAGACTCATATGTTTACCTGCCTCTTGGATGTCTAATGCATACCTCAAACATAACATGTCAAAACAGAACTCTTGATTCAACTTACCTACTTAAACTATTTCTCTTTCAATCTTCCCCATCACAATGTGACACTGTCAACCATTTAGTAGCTCAAGCCAAAAACGTTAAGCATCATTCCTTACTCTCACTTTTCACTTCACCTCTTATACCAAGTGCTATCAACTCTACCTCCAAAACATGTTCCAGATGTATTCACTTTTCATTATACCACCTCTTCTATTACCATAACAGACAAAATGTTTCACACAGTGCTCCAAGTGTAAAAAGGCAGTCTGTACAGGTAGTGGAATTTTACAATACAGTCCTGGATTTTATTTGTGAATATTTTCTTTAGAATTCTCACATCTATAATGAATAAGTGTGATTGCTCAGCAGCTTCCTATCTTTACTGGGCTTTGATAGTAAAGTCATGTCATTTCATACACTGAATTGTAGATCTTCCCTTTTTTCTATAGCCTGGAATTGAAATTTTCTATTCTTTTTAAGGGCTAGATAAAGCTCAACCACAAATTCATGATTCATCAACAGATCTTCAATTCTTTTTTCAAAAACTTATGGGTTCATTGTTCTATGTATGTTTCTTCTGCTTCTTCTCAGATGAATTTGTTATTTATATTTTGCTTGGAAATAATCACTTTCCTCTAGATTTTCAAATCTGCTGTTGTCAAACAGCTGCACAAAGTATTCACTTATAATTATTTTAATCCCTTCTACATCTGAGGTTCTGTCAGCTCTCTTACTCCTTATGCTGTTTACTTTTCATTCTCTTTTCTGTTTAATCAAAGAGCTTATTTTATTGGACCTTACAATGAAATAAGTTTTGGATTTATTTGTTTTGTTTGCAATTTTATTAATGTAAGCTTTTATCTTTATAAATTTTACCCTCCTATTCTTGTTATTTTATATCTATTTTCTTAAGATTAAAAACTAAATTACTGTTAATTTCTCTTTTTAAAAAATGATCAAATTTTCCTTTGAGCTGAGCTTTCACAGGGCTCCATTAGATATGGTATGCAGTTCTCTTCTTCCTTTCCTCTAGGCAAGTTGATAACTTGCCTTTGGTTTCCTCTTTTGTAAAAGGATTATATTTTTAAATTTATAAGTATTTAAGATTTTCAAAGTCAACTATTTATTATTTCTAATAATATTGGATTATGAGAGAATGTAGCCTGTAAAATTCTTTAGTTTTGTTATAGTTTCCTTTGTGATTTCTTTGAAGAAAATGACTGTGTGTGTGCGTGTGCATGTGCACAGAGATTTATTATTTTTTTATTATTCATTATTCGAGTTCCTCTGCATACTTACTTGCATTTTGTCTTTTAGAGCTGTCCAATAACTAAAGAGGTGGTTTGAAACTGTCTATTACAATTGCACTTTTCTCAAGTTCTCCATGTATTTCTAATAATTTTTTTTTGCTTTGTGTATTTAGCTTTGTGCATACACTATTAAGGCTGTTCTATCTCTATAAAAAGTGTCTTTAATTATTATATGATATCAGTCTTTATTCTGTTTAGTGCTTTGAACCTTACATTCCACAATATTAATATTGTTATTATCACTTCTGCCTTCTAGTTTTCATTTGTCACCAAAGTAACATTATTATTGTATGATGCTCATTTGTGGGTTTTACTGTCTTGTTTAATAAAAGTACTACTCATTCAACACACTATATCATAAAGTAAGAAAAGAATCAAGAATACGAAGAGCTATGAGGAATACCAATATTTAAGATTCACTCAGAAAAAGAAAAGACCCTTCAGATAAATCATAAAGGGATTGTCAGAAGAGCAGGAGGAGAACCATGTAATATGGTAGATTTTAACCAAGAACTTTACCTATGAAAATTGGCTTAGTATATAACAAATAAATTTCCTACTTTAACTAAATAAAAAGTTCACATATTGTAGAGTTTTTATACAAAGAATTCCCATATCTAATTTTAAAATAATAGTTTTCTAGTTGTTACTCTCATGAGTCCCTTCCTCTAATATATATTTACTGGCTATCATCTTTAAATAATAAAACCTTACTTGTTGACTGGGACTTGTCCAAAGTTAAGATCTGTTTAATAAAACAAATACAAATTCTACATTATTTTTGTATAAATAATTTTCTTAAAAATGCATATTAAATATTTAAATATAAATACATATTAATATATAAATGTATTTAAATATATATGTATATTAAAAATGGATGCTTACTTCCTATAAGGCTACTAAATGAGCTGTCCGGGTTGTCTGCTATGGTTGTTTTACTTTGCCATCTGGCTCCAACAGCTGCATGGGCTTATGACGGTATCATTTGTTATAATATATCATGTAGAGAAAATAATCTGAAAATAAGAGACAGAATTAAATGAAAACCTAAGCCAAATTTATGTCAATATAGTAATGACTTATGTGTACCTTGCCATTACAAACTAATAGGTTAATTATTATGCTAATGAGTATAAATGGAGTCATGTTAAATTATTCATTAAATAAATTTTAATAGAGCACCTGTTATATGCCACATATTATATTAGGTGCTAAAGATACAGCAGCGAATAAAAATAGATAAAAATTCCTGCCTTTATGTAGTTTACATTCTGATGAAGAAAATAACCAAGTATATGATAAAGTATATAATATATAATACCATGGAAAGTGCTAAAGAAAAAATGCCAGGGAAAGGGGTATGATATGCTGGAGAATGGGGATATTTTGATTTTAAATAGGAAAAGTTCGCTGAGCAGAGGACTTTTAAGTAAAGAGCTGAAAGATGTGAGAGTGTGAACTATGAGATCCAGTAGAAGGGACAGCATGAACAAAGGCCCTGAGAAAGGAATGCATTTGATGTGTCTGAAGACCAGTGAGGAGGCCAGTGTATCTAGAGTCAGAGTGATCAACAGAGTCAGGAAGACAATGGAGTGCCTTGTAAAGAATTATAAGGACTTTTGGATTTTACTTGGAGACCACCATCTCAGATTAACTTCTCTGAGATGTGGAAGCCATTGGAGGGATCTGAACACAGGAGAGACACGATCTATCTGACTTGTATTTTAATGAGATCACTTTGACTGTTATGTAAAGAACAGACTGTAGGGGGGCAAAGGCAGAAGCATGGAGGTGGTTAGAAGGCTCTTGTAGTCATCCAGGTAAGAGATAATGGTAACTTGAACTAGGGCAGTAGCACTGGAGGTAGTGAGAAGTGGTTGAATTCTAGATACATTTTGAAGACAGAGTCGACAGGGTTTTTTATAGATTGAATGTCAGGAGTCAAGGATAATTCTAAAGCTTTGGCCTGAGAAACTAGAAGAAATGCATTGCTATTTGCCATAAACTGAGATGGGGAAAAATCATGGAAAAGGGAGGTTTGGGTGGAGCAGTCAGGAGCTTAGTTTGGGACATATTGAGGTTTGAAACTCTAGTAGATATTCAAGTGAAACCACTTAATAGGCACTTGCATATACAATTCTGGAGGAATGTTTGGGAGGAATGGCTGTAGCCGGAGATACTAATTTGGGAGTCCTTATCATGTAAATGGTATTTAAGGCCATGAGCCTGGATGAGATCATCTAGAAAATGAGTAATATAGATGAAGAAATGAGGATGAATCGGTGCAAAAAGTCTAGAAAGAAAGCACCAAGATTTAGAGAAGAAGAAAATCAAGAGGCAAACTAATGAAAGTATCAAAGAAGAGGGATGGATGGACTATGTGCAATGCTGTTGAGGTGCCCCAGTAGAATGAGGACTAAGGAATTACCATGAGATTTTGCGACATGGAGGTCACTGATGACTTCAACAAGAGCCACTTTAGTGGTGTGGTGGGTACAAAAACCTGATTTGTGTCACATAACTACTTAAAGTACTTAAAGCAGTTTAAGAGGAAATAGGGGAAATATTAACACATCTTTCTTAGTAACTTTTTTAGTAAGAACAAGCAAACAAAATAATCCATGAAGATATAGAGGATTTGAACAATACAATTAACGACTTTGACCTAATTGACACTGTACCCAACAATGACAGGATACAGTTTTCAAGTGCACATGAAATTTCTACCAAAACAAAAAAGATTATATGCTGGGCCATGAAGCAGGTATCAGCAAATTCCAAAGGACTGAAATTATACAGAGAAGGTTCTCTGATATAGTATAAGTAAGTTAGGATTCAACAACAAAAAATATAATTAGGCGATTCCTTTATACATGAAATTTAAAAATTCACTTCTTAGTAACACAAGGGTCAGGCCCTATTCTAAGCATTCTAAATTTATTCTGATAGCAATCTTATGAAGATAAAGAAGCTGAAGCAAAGAGAGGTTAAGTAATCTGCCCGAAATCACAAAGTTCATGAATAGTAGAGTAAATTTTGAACCCAAGCACACTGGTCCTATGGCCAATATTTTTAAAACACAGTGGTTTAAGAGAAAAAGTGATTTCACTGTCCACTTTTCAACAGAATTGGTTCAAGCAATGAGGGTTAGGCAGCGCGGGCCAAGCATTTGGGGTAGCATGTGTGGAGATCACCAGTATTTAGTTTGGGTCTGCTAGTGATCAGGCCTACACACCTTCATAACGGCATAGTAGTAGTTCCCTGACCCCCCTCTACACTTGACCTGAATCCACAGCTTGTCAACCACTACATTTAACTGTCTTGTAACATCTGTTGTAAGCACTAATGGTTCCCAAACCACAGCGACTCAGAAAAGTAGTCATTCTTTTGGAACTGAAGCAAATGTCCAATTTTCACTACATATGTGATTTACTAAAAGGACCAAACTTCACCATACTTTTGGTTTAACTCACCCATTCACATTGCGGAAGGTGTGTCCATTGAGAATACATGCAGAAAGAAAAATAAAAACAGCTTTTAAAATATATACAAGTTTGTTTAAGTCTTTGAGTTAAACTAAGAACAAATGAATTCAGATACATATAAATCCTATGATAATATAGCTCATTATTACCTGGATTTGTGTCTACAAAATCAGGTAACGTAGTAGAAACACAATCACCCAGAATATGGCTCACTATGAGCAGTTATGTGCCAGTAAATGTATAATGACCAGCTCTCCAGAAAAAAAACAGAATGCCTGTTTTGTAGTGTTTGTCCATTCCTGTAGTGTAAAGGCTTCCATCATAACCAATTTCAAGTTACCAATGTGCTATCAAGCACCATGTAAAATTCCTGAAAATTTAGCTATGGGCTCTTGTAAGCTGGTATAAGCCATATCTAGTAAACTACTGAAGTATGAAGCAAAGTAACCTTAAGAAATTACAAAGGACTTACATGTTAAGCATTACAAGTTATATCCTTTATGTATATAAATATTTTTTGTGTTTCTTTGTAAAATTTATCTTTTAATTCATAATCATTTATATGTACAAAATTCAAAAGTTACAGAATGGTATAAAGTGAAGACTGTCCCACCCACCTCTTTCCATGAGCCACCAAGTTCATCTTGGAGGAAATGTATTTTATTCATTTTTTCTATAGCCTTACAGAGGTATTCTTTAAGAAATAATACACACATATATATTCTCTCTTTATTCTGTTTCTTTAAAGATGGCAGCATACTACTATGCTTTGTTTTACATCATGCTCATTTTTCCATTTAACAATACATCTTAGAGGTCATTCCTTTTCAATACACAAAAACATGCCCCTTATTGTCATTTTGCTAGTACAATATTGCAAAGAATATCCTTGTTCATATATCATTTCACAACTGTGAATATATATTAGCTATTAAGATATAAATTATATGTGTGTGTATGTGTATACATATATTTGATAAATTCTTAGAAGTGAAATTTCTAGGTCAAAGACTGCTTCAGGAAGAAGCAGCAGACATAATAGGTGGTTAATCAGTGGTTGAATTAAAGATTCTAAACCCCCTATACTCAATTATTAATTATATCAAAGAGTTATATTACCTCCAAACAAATCTGTTTCTGGTGAAGCATTCACAACTGGTCCATTTGAGATGGAAGGAATCCATGCACGCTGGACCCTTAAGAGTTCACAAGGAGGAGGAGGCACACTGGAGAATAAATAGAATCACATATGTACTGCCCACCTGAGCTACATTTATTTAATTCATCCTTCTATCTATTCATCCATCCACCCATCCAACTATATACTAACTACACATCTATCTGTGATAAAGAGATATTGAAGAAATAGTCAATGGACTTGCCTGATAGAAGGTGATAATATAATTACAATCAACATAACCAAAAAGTGGAATGAATGAATAATACACGACATTTACAGAAATTTTGAATATTGAAAGGACAAAATAGAAAATTGAAATCAACCATAATTTCCCACTCAGAAATAGATAATATGAACATTTTCAAGTGATATACCTCAAAATTTCTATTACTCACAATTTGTATGTATATACATATAAAGAGGAGTACACATACACACATACCTTATTATTATTTATTATGCACACTGTTTTGTGGATAAACATTTTGCCATGTCATTAAATAATCATCTACAACAGGTATTCTCACTAGGGGAGCCCCTAAAAGAGGAAATCAAATACTTCAAAAGACGAGGTTATTCCAGTCCCAACCTCTGACTCAAGAATCACTCAGTGTGATAAAAGATTTCCTTTGGGAAGCAATTACCCTTGTGAAAAGTATGGAATCCCACAAAAGACTGAAAAACTCTATTCTGTGTTATCATTTAAAATCACTACATAGTATTCCATCAGATTCAAAGTCCATAATTTATTTAGTCACTCTCGTGTTGTCAAAATGAAGAAAATTATTTAGAGGGAAGCAAAATTACCCTATACTCAGACATTTGTTAACTTACCCATTAGATAGTAAAATGTTATTTTTTCCTTCCAACGAAACTAAGTGCTGTTTTAGTGCTTCAAGGAAACCATGGGGTACCTGAAATTAAAGTTATTATGACAGAGTTATTTCTGATAGTTCTTAGTAAATTCATACTCTCATATCACAAAAAAGTTTTGAACAAAAATTAAGACACCTGTACACAACATTCATTAAAGCTAAATAATTACTACAAGTAAATTCATTAAAAGTAGCATCTTGGAACCAAATGGGATTTTTAAACTATGGTTTTTACTACATTCTTTTTAAAACAACCACCAAAAAGCCTCTTACAATGAGCAAAGAACTGGTAAAATATCTATCCCCTCTGAAGAAGACATGGGGCTTGAAATCATTTGTTATTTGTGCTTCCTTCATGAGTTCCTAGATCATAAAATAAATCTAAGTAAAACATGAAGCCTCATGGAGAAGAGGATGCAAGGGAGAGAAGGATACAGACAGAGAAAGAAAAAAAGAGACAAGACTCTCACTCATATAGCAAATCCAATCATGGTTTCAAGTCTCTGGTGAAATGTCACCTCCCTAATGGGGATTTCCTTGACAACTCCACATAAAACAGTACATACCAACAGTCTCTTTACCCTCACTGTGTTTTATTTTTATTCACAGCACTTATCTTTACTGAAATTATAGGTTTCTTTCTTTGTATGCCTATTGTCTCTTCTAACAATAGAATATGGACCTACTCGAAGATAAGATTTTTAAATATTTTGTTCACTGATCAATCTTAAGTGCTTGGAACACAGTAAGTACTTGATATCTGCTGACGAATATGGATACATCTTTTCATCTTCCAGTCCCAGTAAAAACGGAAAAGTGTGCATCTCACATAAGGTCAATTCCCTGTAAGGATCATATATATCCCACCATCTCTCCTGATCCAATGACTCTTTGGGGAAAGTTTATCAAGAAACTACCATATACAAGTAACTGGGGATGCAGTCACGTGCAAAAACAACTTGTCCTCATGCTTTATGACCTAGGAAGCTTGTCTACCAGTCTGGGGGTGGAGAGATATCAAATAATCACCTGGATAAATGTAAAACCAAAGTTGTGAAAAGTACTATGAGAAAGAGGTGCAAGATCCTCAGCATTTAAGTAGGAGAATCTGACCAAGTCAGGGAGATCAATGAAGCAAGCCCTCCTGAAGTAGCCGTTAAGCTGAGATCTGAAGGATATCTAGGAGATGAGGAGGATAGTAGGAGAGGAATGAGCACTGTAAACAGGAGTACAACATGTGCAAAGGCCCTGGGAAGGGCATATGGTACAGGCCAAAAATAAAGATGAACCACATTGCTAGAGCAGAGAGAGCATAGCAGGGTGCAAGTGAGATGGATCAAGAGAGTAGGTAGGAATTAGGCAATGTAGGCTCTTAAATGAAAGACAACGTTGGGGAGTTTGGATTTTATCTTAAGATAAAGTCCAGGTGACCCCTGGAGGGCTTTGATGATCAGATCTGTTTTTCAAAAGTGATCCAATCAGCATTATGGTTGCATTGTGTAAAACAAGTAGCAGGGGGCAAAATATATTGTGAAGACTGGGAAGTGAGAGATGATGGAAGTGGAAGCTAGGATGATGGTGTCGTGGCAAAGATGGGCATAGATGACCACTGAATTGGCAGCTGGAGGAGGGCTGAATGAAGGGATTGTTTACAGAGCCGTGGGCAGGGTAAGGGACAATTGAGAGAGGAAAAAAAGTGTTATAAATGATTATAATGGCACAACAGGTATAAATAAGGGCAACAAACACATGGGCCTAAAAACAGAGGAGTCTGGGTCCTGCGCAGTGTGGGGGAGATGGTAGAATCAGGCGGCCAAGCAGAATCCATTCGGAGGGCTTCTCTTGTTAGGCCACATGTGGGGACCAGAGGAAGACTTCTCCCAGGAATGCATCTGAAGAACTTGGGCACCCCGAGCACAGAACATTTCGAGAAACTGTCCATTGACAGAACCTCCCCCCCCCGCAAATGATCAGGACACTGCCAGTGTCACCAGGGCAAACACACGTTTGGCACAGGGACAGAGTATTTCTGCTTCATTCAATCAGTCATTCGCTAAATATATAGCAAAATAACTAACAAAAAATAGAATAAAGGTTGTCAGCCCTTGAACGATGTTGGCGGGAAACGTGCTTCCGCGCTTGGCGGCGCCGTCAGTCGCCTCCCTGACAGCCAGCAAAGCGAGCAGAGCGGAGCTGCGCGCGGCCAGCAGGGAGCCGCTCGGAACGGCTGGGGACGGGGCGGGCCCAGGGCCTTCCCAGCGACAGGGGCGCCCTGGGGCCGAGACGCCGTTCCGTTCGGGGACGCGCGGGGACCCTCCGCGCGGGGTGCGGTGGGCGCGTGCCTCCGGGTGCTCGTCGGCGCGGGGCCGGCGGGTCCCCGAGTTTGCGCCCCCGGAGCTGGGACCGTGGGGGGGGGGCGCGGCCCAGAGGCGTTGGCTGGGACCGTTCGGGGGACGCCCGCCCGCCCCACCCCCCGCGCGCACACGCGACGCCGCCAGGTCGCGAGGAGGGGGACGGCCGGGGGGAGGGCGGGCGCCGCGGCGCGGCGCGCAGAGGCGGCTCCCTGGCCCGGGCGCGGGCAGAAGGCGGGATCGGGCCGCGGACGGAACGCGCGGGGCCCGCGGGGGCACAAGGGCCGTCCTGTGCAGGCCACGCCCGGCCCGCAACGGCTGCTGCAGGCGCCGGGCACGCCCCAGCCCCTCCCCTTGCCACCCCCTCCCCGCGGGACGTGGCGCGGGCCGGGCCGGCCCGCCTGGCTCCCTGACGCCGCCGCGCGTCGTTACCGGGGCGCGCGCGTCCTCCCCACCCGCCCAGCTGCGTTACCCAACGTTCCAGGGGTCCCGGGCCACCCCGGCAGGCACGTAGCGGGAGCCCCGCCAGCGCGAGGCCGTGACCGACGTCCGTCCGCCCCGGCCCAGGGCCCGAGGCCACGGCGCTGACGAGAAAGCCCTGCCAGGGGAAGGACCGCACTCCCGGAGGGGGGTCTCCATGAAAGTTTACCAACAAACACCTGCAATACTGAATCTATGAACCCTAACTTCTTTATCCTGTCGTCTGTTGATGGGCATTTAGATTACTTCCATCTCTTGCCTGTCGTGAATTGCACTGCCTTGAAACTACTTTGTTTTGGATCCAGGGGTCCTGGAGACCAGAGATGGCCTAAGGAGGAGAGATGGTGGCCCAAAGGGAAATGTGAACCCCCATGGTGAGGCTCCTCCAGTCAGATGTCCCCCTAGAGCTCCACCTATAGGCGCTGAGCACAGAAGGAAGCCAGAGCCAAGATGCCAAGCCCAAGTCACTTAATGCTTGCCTGTGCCCCATGATGCCTGAGCAGTGATTATCAGAAAAGGACTCCTTTTCACCTCTGTCAAGGAAGTGAGGTCAATGTGGAGAAAAATGAGAGAAATTGCATTTTCAGAGACAGATACCTAGTCATGCTTTTGTAGTCTTTGTTCTAGATTTTTCAGAAACTAAGCAGCTGGGACTCTGTCTCATCACAGCAGCTTCCTCCTGGTAGGCATCAAGCATGTGTTTGTGAATGAATGTGGAATGAAATCCACTGGTTATGGCCGCTTTGGGTGATGAAATCCTATCTTGTGCCCTACTGACCCAGGTGTTCTCATTTTCTCTCTCGGTCTGCTTATCTGACTTTTCATTCAGGAAGCTATGCATTATTTCACTCAACAGTGGTTCCCATTGGTTAAATGTCTATGCACAAACCTCCCATCTGTAGGAATGCTCGTATTGTGCATATCACAGAGGACATAGTTCTTTAAAGATTTATGAGAAGCCATCAGACAGAAACTCCCTCCTTCTAACCGATGAAGCCTGACATTTATTTGCACCTGCATCCGTCCTCTTCTTCTTCCCTCCTCTATTCTCTTATTTAAGGCCACTGCTTCCACTTTTCTGGATTCAATATCTTTTCATTCCCTAAGGAATCTTACTCTACTACCCCCCTCTTCACTCCCTCTCTTTTCACGAGCTTCTTCCCATACACATGACTACCACGTGAGCCAGGCACTGTGAGAATATACCACACTCCTCCAGTCCCAACCAGGCAGGTCTGCCACAGCAGGATCAGGGACCTAGCTGGATAAATAAAAGCCCCAACTTATGAGGTAGGGAGAGCTAGAAGGGTGGTCATAAAAGTTCCGAGTCTCTAGATTCCCCCAAACCTCTGAGTTTAAGGAAGTATCGTCCTCTACTCCCCTTGTTGGAGATGATACCTTGCAAGTTAGTTACATGCCCCATGAGGATCTGCCCCATCCCTCTTCTGGCCTCTAGGACTTTAACTACAGTTAAGTCACAGCATAGCCCAGTTAGGGACATACCTCTGAAACAGCCTCTACCCACGCTCCATAATAGTAATAAAAGTAAATAAAAGTAAATAAAATAGTAATAGTAAATAAAATAGTAATAATAGTAAATAAAATAGGCATAATAGTAAATAAAAGACAACTTCACTTCCTAGGAAGATGGCAGAACCTAGTACCAATCTTAAAGATAAAAAATATGCAGTGATGATAATCCCCATGAAGCCTCCATGTGATTCATCACTATGGCCTCCTGAAAGAGTCAGTCCCTGGAGAATGACAAACTACAGCACAATAAATCAAGAAGTAACACAATGGCAGCCATGGTGCCAGGCACTATAGTGTCTTTGGTAGAGGCTGGTTAACACAGTCTCAGGTACATGGTATGTAGCTATCAATTTGGTGAATGTTCTGCTTTCTCTTGCTATAAAAGTGCGGATCAGAAAGAGTTTGTAGGTGTATGGAATGGACAACGGTATACATTTACCCAAGCTATGTTAACTATTCTCAATCTTCTGTCACAACATGGTCAGAAGTCTGGACCATTTGGTTTCCCCTCATAAAATCACATTGATCCACCTGTATCCATGAGATCATGCTAACTGAATCAGATGAGGAAGAAATGGCCAGTACAGTGGAGACCTTGGAAAGTTTATGTGCTCCAGAGGGTAGGAGATTCTATTCAGGAGCATTCTATATCGATAATATTGTTAGGGTTCCTGTGGCCAGGAGTATGTCAGGAAATCCCATCCAAAACCAAAGACAAAGTACTGCATCTTGCACCTCTTACCCTTTAAAAGAAAGTACAACATGACACACGGTGGGCCCATTTGGGTTCTGCTTTGGTCCACATCCCAGGTGACCTAAAAGCTGCCACATTAGTTTGGGACCCAGGACAGGAAAGGTTTCTGTACCAGTCCTGGCTGGGCCAGCAGCCCTATGGTATATCTGGGATGGAGCATCAGCAGATCCAGAGGCCACAAACAGGCTGCATGAGCAGATTGCCAGACCCTCGTTCCATCCACACCTGCTGCATCGCCACCTCTACCACACATCACACCGATTGCCATGGGATGGATTCCTGGTGACTGGCTTCCAGGGAAGGAAGCAACCTGAGTTCATTCGATTCTCACAGCACTGTTATGAGATAGACAATAGCATCACACCCATTTTGCAGTTGCAGAAATGCACAGAGATAAGAAATGAATTGTTTGAGATTACACACCTGAAAGGTGGACAAGGCAGCCTCAAACCTAAGTTCATTATTCCAGATACTCTGCCATTTCCACTGATAAGTTCTGTCCATTTAAAAAAGCATGGTCTACTTGTTATACTATGGGTCACCATTAGCACTCAGCAAGGACGGCCTCTTTCGTAAGATCAATAGCTCACAGACCTGTTCAGAAGACACAACTCTATGTGTATGTACATACACACACACACACACACACACACACACACACACACACACACCATCATTCACAGGGAAATAAAAATACATGTGTAGGTATGTGGCAAAGGATGGAGTCTCAGATGTTAATATAAAACACACACAAACATAAAGACAAAAAAGTCATTTAAAACCACTGACCTCAGCAAGATATGGAATGCCACTCTGCGGAATTCCAACTTCCTGGATTCATCAAAAAAAAAAAAAGGAGAAAAATACAAATTACAGCAGAGTGTGGCAACAGAAAAAAAAGTAACTGAGACCAATGTATACACAAAAGAGAAAATACCGTAGAGCACAAATGCCTTGCTGGACTAGCACCTATCTAGATGAAGAAAAACATTGGGCTACCATACGCCTCGTACACTTAAATATGAACTTATACTTGTCCTAAGGATAAAACTCTAAGAGACTTGCCAGGTATTGAGTCTTTGCTATCTGGATACCACACAAATGTGCTTTAATTTTTCAAGTAGTCAGAGTCGATTATCATTCATATTGTTCTGTTCTGAGTAACAGGTCTTTTTTTTAAGTTTTCAGAAGTTCTACTCTTGCTTGCAGTACATCTGAAGTACCTAGTTTTCGTTTTTAAGTTTTCATGTTTACAAGATAGTTAAAACTACTGCCAATTTCCCTGTGTTTGTGTGGTGGTGCTGGTAAGGGGCATAGTTCTATTGGATACTAAAGTAATATAGAAAACAGAAAAGCTTTGGAGAGAAAAAGATTTGTATACCTCTGCGACTTTGAGGAACTGTGCCAATTTGTTTCTTCTTCTCAGGAACTTGAGGTATATATCCAAACTTTCCCTGCACTGGCTCTTCTTCATGTCAAAATACTTGTCTGAAAACAAGAAAAACAGTATCATGAAGGAGGTAATATCTTAGTGATTTTCAAGTTTCACTCCATTCTGATTTTATTTTAAGCTGAATCTGGATATGATTTTAACTTGTTCAAAATAATTACAGAGTTTTAATCCAGTTATTTTCTGTTTTAAAAAGCAATGACACTGCTTGATCCATATACCTATCATATTTTTATGAAGCGACTACTGCATGCCAAAAACACTGAAGAAATACTTTTAGAATTTGATAGCATACTCAGATTGTTTAGGTAGTTTAGTTTCAATTTCTGCAGCTTCTAGTCTGTATAATCTTTTTGAAAACTCTGAAGCTCTCTGAGGAAAAGAGGCTGTGTTTCCTACCCTTTTATAACTCTACAAATGTACTAAGTACTTCTTCGGGATAAGAAAAATTTCAAATTCTCATTAATGAACTTTGGAAAACACTTCCTATGAAATGAATCATTCCTTAGGGTGAAATGATGACCAAAATGTCCCACAAAGCCTAAGAAATATATGCTCATATAATAGTCAATAACAGTTACTTCTTTTATAGGCTATATTTTCTTAAGAAAATCAGAACTGTATTTTTGACTTTGGTGGAGTGAGCCTTAATGAATAATGTATAAATATGGCAACCCATGATGATTCCCTGGTAAGTTTCCCAAAAATATCAGTTAGTACTTATATAATAACTGAAAAGTTCTGTAGCCAATTAACCAAATAATTTTTAACTGAAAAAAAAAACAATATAATATCTCATTATTTAAAAATATATATGACCCCACAAGGATCTTCTATTTCCAATCCAAAACAAATGAGTCTAAATGTAAAGATCAAAGACTTTTACAAATAAATTATTAACACCAGTTCATTTTTAAGGCTGTAACATCTATTCTCTAGCCTACCTAGGAGATTAAGGATTCCCTCATTGTAGGCTGCAAAGAGGCGAAGACAATCCTTAAAGAGCAGCCTGAAAGCAGCATGTATTACATCATTAGTTATTTCATCAGGATTTGCCTGGAAATTAAGTAAAAGAATGATCAATTACCACCATTTTTAAAACAGTCCATCCCCCACCTATAGTCAATGTCATTTACCAATATATTTTTAAATAATCTATAAAGCTCTTACATCAAATTTAAGGAGAGCATCAAACTGAGTTTGAATAACTGGTAGGAAGTTTAGCAGGTCTTTAGTATCCATCGTTCTCATCATACCATTGGCCCTACAAAAGAAATTTATAACAGTTTGAGAAGCATTGTGACATCAGCATCTTAAAATACAGCTGTTTTTGACAAACCACATATGTATTCAGTGTTTATTGCTTACAAACCAATGATATTTACTGACCCTCTCTTGCTTTTGGTGATGTCTGATGTGATCAGTCTATAGGCGAGTGACTTTTCATTCAAGTACCTGCTATATTGTCTGATGAAGGTTGACATAGCATTGCCTAAAAATAAAACATTTTAATTATTTCCAATTTAACCAATAATAACCATTTATAATATATGTCAATAAATGCAAAGAATGATCGTTCCTCATTCACCTTGACAATATTTTTGAAGCACAAAAACCAGACTGGCCTTTATTCATCACCTAGTCCAACATCCCTCAAACTTTCTGTTAAAATAAAATTATTTTTTATTTCCCCAAAGCTTTGATATCACCTCATGATGTGGTATTGATGGTGATATTCTTGAACAGAAGAAATAATTAAACTTTATCAGTTTCTTTCACATTTCTACAGAAACTATTATAAATTCTTAGCATTTTCCTGAAACTCCCATCCCATTATAGCCACTCCCACTGTCCCTCCATGCAGCAAGTGACCTTGCTCCTGACTTCATAGACAAGATGGAGAAAAAAAGGCCGTGATGAGCACTCAAGATCTCTCTATTTAACTTCTAAATGCACCTCAATTAATTTATTCAGTTTATTTATTCATTCAACAATTCTTCAGTGCCTACTATGAGCCAGGCACTGTTCTAGATGCTGCAAGTTCAGCACTGAACAAAACAGATAAAAATCCCTGTCGTTGTGGAGCTTACATTCCAATGGGGGAATAAAAGACAAGTGAAAGAAAAGAAAAACGCAGATATTAGTCAGTGAGAAGTGGAAAGAATAAAACTCAGGCAGAGAAGAGACAGAGGGTTGTGCCATGATTTTCAGTAAACTGAACAGGGAAGGCCTTACTGAGAAAAAACGTGGAGGGTTCGATATCCTCTATCTCTAGCACATAGCATATACTGTTATTTTAGTAAGCACTCAAATATATGTTGTGTCAATGAATTAAAAATCATCTGCCACCAGAAAATGTACAATGCACCATACTCTTAATAATTTAGAACCATTTTTTTTTAACCAGGAATGGTTTTCAGAACTTTACCCTCCTCGCCACATAGAAACATTTCTATCAAAGAATCATCTTACCATCTATGAAACTTCTATCCAGGAAGTTGTGCAAAGTGAACAAAGAATTTCTAGATGCAAGATGTCGGATAAAACGCTGTCAAACAAATGTGCCAAATTCAAAAATTAGTTTCTGTACACAAATAGAATTCACTAACTATTTTGTCATTTTGAGTGGCCATTTAACAAGATTTTATCCTAGAGCATCTAAGTAATTCAGGAGCATAAGGTAAGCATGATCATATCCTAGACGACACAACATAAGGACCTGCAGAGTTGTCCTCTGTTTATACACTTCTCAAATAAACAAGGGGTTAAAAATTAAAGCTCATGTGAATATACATCCTTTCTCCTAAGACTTTCTGTATAGTCATTCCCCATTTTTGATTTTGAGAACATGTAATTAATTAACTAATTAATTAATTTGGGGAGGGTGAAGTGGGTTAAGAGGATCAAATATATGGTAGCTGAAGGAAACTGGACTTTGTGTGCTAAACACACAATAGAATATACAGATGTCAAATTATAATGTACACCTGAAAATTATATAATTGTATTAACCAGTTACCCCAATAAACTTAATTTAAAAAATAAAAAATGAAGAATAAAACAAAAAAGTAAAAAACATTAATTATTTTAACTAATAGTAAATTACTTAATTTACAGAAAAATAAAAATAGTTTCATACATCTGTGTACCCCACTACTAAATTTTGACACATCTGCTTCATGTTTGTTTTTAAAATAAAAGGGATAAAGTATTACAGATAAAGTTAAAAGTACCCTGTGCCTCATCTTTAAGTTCTATTTTCTTTATAGCTATTTTCTTTTAAGACTATTTTCTTTATAGCTCCCTATATGTTTGTTCTGTGGAAAAATATTAAGTGTGTATCTTTAAAATTTATATAAATGATATTGTAGCCTATCACTTCACTTGCTTTCTCTATTAACATTTTTTTTGAGATCTACCCTTGTTGGAATACATCCCATCGAATGTTTTATATAGAATTTAATCATATAAACATTCCTCATTTTAGTTATGGTTCCTACTGATGGAAATGTAGGTAATTTTTACTTTCTATATATTATAAATATAGGATATTTCAAATACTGATTGCAAGATACACTCATACATAAAACTGGAAAAATCAGTTTTTTAGTACCTACAGCTATTCACTTCTCCCACATGTCACAATTTTAAGTAAAAGGTGGTAAGCTTTTGCCAAACGAAGAACACTTTGCAGTTGTGTACTGATAGTCTTGTATTAAAAGGAAGGAAATGACTACCATATGAATGTACGCCATGCTCACCT
This sequence comes from Cynopterus sphinx, assembly GCA_030015415.1. Lineage (NCBI taxonomy): Eukaryota > Metazoa > Chordata > Mammalia > Chiroptera > Pteropodidae > Cynopterus > Cynopterus sphinx. Next base: position 81,693,752 of record CM057388.1, read on the forward strand.
CATTTCCATAAATCATCAGGTGATGCACAGTAATCAGGGCTTTGAACACCACCACCCAGCTTCCATTCCCAGTTTTCTCAAAAAGAACATCAGTCAGATGTTTAACACTCCTATTTGTTTCGTTTATGTACTGTGTTAGATCTAAATCAGAGACAATGACAAGCATTAAAATGCAGACTATGAAATAAATTTCAAAATAAAAATTGGTTAACTTTAACTTAAATACAGATATAATCAAATCTCAGAGACATGACAAAGAAAATAATTCAAAATATTTTCTTTATTACAATTATTACCATTCATTATGCTATATGTCACATGATATTTAATGCTTGCCCACCCTATAGTTCTGTATACTTGATGAGGGAAGGTACTGACTCAATTCCCACCCCTTGGTTATAAATAAGCATGTTTCATGCAAATAAATACCACCCCTCCTTTGAGTCCTAATAAGCCAATTCTGGCACATATGACATAACAATACAGGGCTGGATAATATACAGCAAACCATAGTCTAGCATGGAGCCTGCCCATAATAATGTTCAGCAAATTTTCAAAAAATACATAACAAGGAAACTAATCTGTTTAACTTAGTGAACTGTTAGTTGTTCTAATATATGCACACCGTCACAATGATATGAAGATAAAACTTCAGAAGGCAAAAAATATATAGTCAATTGATGGTTTTAAAGAAAAACACAAAAATAAAGAGGTGATCGAAAGAGAGTCAGCTGTGAAGGTTTCAGTAGCTATAGGATCTCCATATATTGACAATAACAGATATTACATATAAAGTCATTGCTCACCATGAACTGAAACAACAAAGAGTGAAGAGGTCTGGGAGGATATTCTGTCTTTGAGCAAAATCTGACTTTAAGAATCAAAATTCGTTGTCCTTGAAACGTACGTAGGAGCACCGAAAGTGTTGCTGTGGGCCTCTAACACCTATTCGTGGCCCTTGGGGTGGGGCTGCCTATGGGAAGATCTGCTCAGTAGACTTTATCCTTCCTTTATTCCTGAAGAGTCACTGAATGTCGTGATTTAGATGGGGGTAAGGTGACTTTGGAATTAAGACCTTTGTTAGGAGCCTGGGGTGTTATTTCACTACCTCTGTGTCCTAAGTTATTTGAAAAAGTTATAAATAGTTTGGAGTTTAAGAGTCCTGTAGTTCTCTTTTAGAGTCAGTTTTCTAGACGTGAGAATTCCTGTCTCCACCTCGGCAGCGCAGAGGGGAGCGCGAGGGCTCAGGGGATGGGGTGGGATGGGGGCGGGACACTTAGAGCACACCCACTACATGAGGCGGCCCCAGGTTTCCTACTCACCGGCTAGATGTTTCGACTCTGGTTCTGCACAGTCGTCGGTGGTGGCCCCGATGGCAGCCTTGGACACAGATGACCCCATGAGTGTGTCGTAGACTGCTCACCACGAGGGCGATGGCTGTGGATTCTCGACCCTCCCGTTCGGGACCAGTTGACTGAGCAAGAAACCAGCACCCGTGGTGACAGACGGGGAGCCCGAGGTGACAGAAGAAAGCCCTGGCCTCTCAGGTAGCTTTTACCACTTGACTTGTTGCCTCAGCGTGACGCAGACGTGCAGCATTGTGAGGTGATACTGGAAGTGATGAGGTGCAGGGGGGTGTGCGTGAATGCTGGGAAAAGATGGCTGCGAGTCTGAGAATAGGGTCTTGAGGGCAATTTGATTGCCTTATTCCCCCTCCTCTTTAGATCGGACAGTTTATTTTGCTATATCTTCACATTCACTGATGTTTTCTTTTACACAGTCTCATTATGTTCAGTTAATCCCATCCAGAACAGGGTGCATTTCTAACGTTGCAGTTTTCATAATTACAAGTTTATATCTTTCATTGCTCTCCTCATTATATACACATTTTCCTTTAAACCCTTAAGGATATTTCTATTACATATAATAGTTATTTTGAAATACTTTTCTGTTAATTCCTTCACTTTGACAATTCTGGCTCTGTTTCTATTGGCATTTCCTTGTGTATGGGATACATTTTTCTGCTTCTTTCTGCAACTAGGAAGTTTTTATGCATGCCAAATATTGTTAACTTTAACTTCTTGAGTGTTGTATTTACATGCATTCCTAAAGTTTAAAGAATGTTTATTTTTTATTTTTATCTTTTTTATCCTTTAAGTATGGTTGATATTCAATTTTTTATTAGTTTCAGGTGTACACCATACTGGTTAGATATTTATATAATTTATCAGGGTGATCTCCCCAAATAAATCTAATACCCATCTGGCACCATACATAGTTATTACAATATTATTGATTATATTCCCTATTCTGTACTTTCCATCCCCATGACTATTTTCATAATCAGTAATTTGTACTTCTTAAATCCCTTTCATGTTTTTCACCCCAACGCACTTTCCATCTGGCAACAGTTTGTTCTCTATCAACATTTATTTCTGTTTTGTTTGATCATTTATTTTGTTTTCAAGATTCTACATATGAATGAAATCTTTATTGTATTTGTCTTTCTCTGTCTGACTTATTTCACTTAGTGTAATACCCTCTAGGTCCATCCATGTCTCAAATGGCAAGATTTCACTCTTTTTTATGGTTGAATAACATTACATTGTGTGTGTGTGTGTGTGTGTGTGTGTGTGTGTGTGTGTGTGTGTGTGTGTACCACCTCTTATTGATGGGCATTTAGGTTGCTTCCATATCTTGGCTATAATAAACCATGATGCAGTGAACATAGGGATGCACATATCTTTTCAAATGAGCATTTTGGATTTCTTCAGATAAATACCCAGAAACAGAATCCCTGAGTCATAAGGTAGTTCTATTTTTAATTTTTTGAGGAACCTCCAGACTCTTCCATAGCAGCTGCACCCATTTACAATCCCACCTACAGTGCACAAGGGTTCCCTTTTCTCCACATCCTCACCAACACTTGTTTCTTGAATTATTAGTGACAGTCATTCTAATATGTGTGAAATAATAGCTCATTCTGCTTTTGATTTCCATTTCTCTGATTATTAGGGATGTTAAGCACCTTTTAATATACCTGTTGGTCATTTGTATGTCTTCTTTGGTAAAATGTTTATTCAAGTCCTTTGCCTGTTTTGTTTTGTTTTTTAATTAGAATCTTCTCTTTGGCTATTGAGTAGTAGGAGTTCCTTATATATTTTGGATGCTAACCTCTTATTAGATATGTGGTTTGCTAATATTTTCTCACATTCCATAGGCTGCTTTTTCATTCTGTTGTTGGTTTCAGTAGCTGTGCAGGGGCTTATTAGTTTGTAGTCCCACTTGTTTATTTTTCCTTTTGTTGCCTGTGGTTTTGGCTTCATATTTAAAAAAATAAAATAAACGTATCACCAAGACCAATGTCAAAGAGCTTTTTCTTTCTGTTTTCTTCTAGGAGTTTAATGGTTTTGGGTATTACATTTACATCTTTAATATACTTAAAATTAATTTTATGTATGGTGTAAGATAAGAGCCCCATTTCATTCTTTCGAATGTAAATATCTAGTTTTCTCAATACCATTTATTGAAAAGACTATCCTTTCCCCATTGTGTATTATTGGTGACATCATTGTCAAAGATTAGCTAACTGTGTCTGGGTTTATTCCTGGGCTTTTTTTTTTTTTTTTTTGGCAAGGTAACCCTTGGTTGACCTCACATATTGCAAGGACCTTATCAGCTTACATTACCTTATTTTTTATTTTTTATTTATTTTTTACATCTACAGCACCTGGTCTTCCTACGTGGTCTCCCATCCAAATAATAACCAGGCCCAACTCTGCTTAGCTTCCAAGATCAGATGGCATTGGGCTTGTTCAGGGTAGTGTGGCCGTAGACCTGGGCTCGCTATTTTATTCCATCTGTCTATATGTCTGTTTTTTTATGCCAGTATCATAGTGTTTTGATAACTATAGTTTTTTAATAAGATTTGAAATCAGTCAAGAAGCCTCCACAGTTGTTCTTACTCAGGATTGCTTTGGCTACATGGGGTCTTTTATGGTTCCATATGAATTTTAGGTTTGTTTTTTCTATTTCTGTAAAAAATGCCATTGGAATTTTAATAGGGATTGCATTGAATCTGTAGATCACTTTAGGTAGTATGGACATTTTAGCAATATTTTTCCAATTCAGGATATGTTTCCATTTGTTTGTGTCTCTTCAAATTTTTTCATCACTATCTTACAGTTTCTATTGTATAGATTTGTGACCTCTTTGGTTTAATTTATTCTTATTTTATTCTTTTTGATGCTATTGTAATTGTTTTCTTAGCTTCATTTTCAGAGTGTTCATGTATGTAGATATAAAATCAGGTTTTTGTCCATTCTTCAGGGTTTTCTATATGTAAGATTATTTTATATGAAAATGATATAGTTTTATATCTTCTTTTCAATTTAGGTGACTTTTATTTCTTTTTTTCTTTCTTACTTTTCTTTTCCTAATTGCCCTGGCTAGAACCTTCAGTTCAATATTGAATAGAAGTGGCAGAAATGGATATCCTTATCTCATTCCTGATCTTATGCAGAAAGCAATCTTTCACCATTGAGTGTGTTAGCTGTGGGTTATCCCTGTGACTTTTATGAGGCTGAGAAAGTTCCTTTTTCTTCCTGGTTTGTTGAGTGTTTTCATCATGAAAGGGTGTTAGATTTATAAGTAACTGTTTAAAATGAAAATTATGAAGCATAGACAACATGTGAAATTTTAAAGATTATGTCAAAGATGGAAATCCTAATGCAAAACTGAGATGTATTAATACACAAATAAAGAGAAAAAAAAGGAATAGAATAAGTGTAGTTATTTTATTATAATGATGGTATTATAGGGGAGTTTCTCTTTGTATTTCTCAAGTTTTCTTTATTATATTTTTTCTGCAATTTTTAAAACTGGACTTTTTTGGGGTTTTGTCTTGTGCAAGAATACATGCTTATTGTAGAAATTCAAAAAACAGTTTACAGTAGATTTCAAATTGAAGAGTAAGACTCTCTGGCCTCAAACTCAATCACCAAAGATAATTAGCCAGTAATCATTTCATCATGTAGCCTTCCAGACATTATATAGATACGTATATATAGGTTACTTTAAATTCCTTTTTTTCTCTTCACTGCAAGTTTTGTCCAGACTCTAAGAGGAGTATTTTTACTTTTGTTTTAACAAAAAGAGATACTACATCTTATCCCCTCATTTAGGAGCATAGGGAGTACAGGGCAGAGTCTTCTTTATCTTGTTTGTTTTTTATGAATGGCTTTATTGAAACAATTTGCATGCAATTAACCCATTTAAAGTGGACAATTCAGTGTTTTTTAGTATAGTCACAGAGCTATGCAAGCATCACCACAGTCACCTTTAGAATATTTTCATCATCTGCAAAAGAAACCCAATACCTTTTGCTCTCATCCCTCTACCACCTACCCTCCAGCCCCTGGCAACCACTAATCTACTTTCTGTCTTTATGGATATCCCTGCTGTGGACATTTCATGTAAATGGAATCCTACAGTATGTGTCTTTTCATGTCTACTTTCTTTCACTTAGCATAATGTTTTCGAGGTTCATCCATGTTGTAGCAAGTATTGGCAATTCCCTCTTTTTTTTATAACTGAATAATATTCCATTGTGTGGATAAACCACGTTTTATTTATCCAATTTCCATCTTCCACCTTGAGGTTCATTAGATCCTTTCCCCTTTTCATGTTTGTAAATTATTTCTCTGACACTGAGAAACATAGCTCTTCCTTTCCTCTATTTATTTGCTCAATTTACTTATTTGTTTAATATAATTGATTGTTGGCTGATGTGCCATTAAGACAGCCAAGTTGAAATATGTAGTAGATAGGTGGAAATGTACATATAGAGTTCAAAGGAAGGTCTGGATGGAGATACAGATTTATCTGTCAGCTGCATGTAGGTAGCAAAGATAGAGAAGCCCATAAATGTAAGTGAGAACAGTCAGAGAAGAGAAAACCCAGAAAGGAGTAGAAAAGCAGAAGCAGAGAGATTTCAAAGAACAGTGGCTAATTGTGTCAAGACTGAGATTTATTGAGGACAGGAGAAGCATCTATCAACTTTCACTATGTGGACAGGTCCCTGGCAGGAAAGGTCTGAAAGGTGGGCAGAGGTCAGAATGCAATGAGTTGATTGAATGGGAGATGAGAAAACAAGGAGAGAATGCAAGTGTGTATTGTCCTCATTTGAGTCTTGGCTATGACTGAACAGAGAATCTGCTACCATGAGGGGATACAGGGTTGTGTGCACAATGCGACATATTGTGTAAAGTTAAGCCAGATTGATGCAGGTGGGAAAGTAATGACATATCTTGTTCACATCACTGTTCCTTGTGGTATGAAGTGATGTTTAACACTTTTAAAGACTGAACACTGAGCTAACAGGAAGCTTGGTGGTCATCGACTCAAATCTTATAAACAAAGAAAATAAAGCTAGAAAGAAAAACGGACATGTGCTCGAAGTTGGCCTGTAAAAATATTCAAATCTTTGTATTCCCCTTAGATTTCATCACTCCTTTTGTATTTCATCAGACAAATACCATAACTACTGGCACCATATTTAGTACTTTTTATTTTGCAATGATTACAGATTATAGGAAGTTGTAAAAATAGTACAGTGAGTCCTATGTACCCTTCACCCAGGTTCCCCAGTAGTAAGATCTTCTATGAATATAGTACAACTTCAAAACCATATTGAAAATGGTACAATACTCCTTACTAGACAGCAGACCTTATTCAGAGTTATCAGATCTTACATGCATTCATTTTTGGGTGTGTATAGGTCTCTGTAGTTTTAGCACAGATATAAATTCATTTAACTAACACCGTAATCAAGATACTGAACTATTTCATCAGCATGGAGGTATCCCTTATGTTATTCTCTTTATGGTCATACATACCCCACACCCCTGCCAGTCCCTGTCCCCTGGCTACCAATAATTTGTTCTTCATTTCTATAATTCTGTCATTTCAAGAATGTTATATAAGTGCAATCATACAGTATATGACCTTTTGAGAATGGCTTTTTTATTCATCATGATACCCTTGAGGTCCATCCAACTTGTGTGTATCATTACTCTACTTCTTTGCATTGAACAGTACCATTTCATGCTATGGATGGTTGGTTTCATCACTCACTCAATTGCAGGACATCTGGGTTGCTTCCAGTTTTGGGCTATTACAAATAAAGCTGCTAAAGATATTTGCGTACAAGTTTCCCTGCCAACATAGCTTTTCATTCCTCTGTGATAAATGTCCAAGAGTTCATCTGCTGGGTCCTATGATACATGTATGCTTAACTTCATTATTACCTCCAGACTCCTCCTGAGTGGCTGTATTGATCCGCATTCCTATTGGACATGTGTAAGAGATCCACTTGGTACGGTCAACAGCATCTTGTATTTTCAATGTTTTCTTTAGCCATTATGAGAAGTAGTCACAAATCATTGTGATTTGAATTTGCATTCTCTGATGACTAATGAAGTTCAACATTTTTTCCTGTGCTTACTTGCATTCCATAGCTCATCTTTAGTAAAATGTCAATTCATGTCTTTTACTCATTTTCTAATTGGATTGTTTGTTTTACTGTTATATATTCTAGATTGATCAAATAGATGCTTTGCAAATAATTCAGCAATTTCCTCCTCTTAATTTTTTTTCGCAGAGCAAAAGTTCATTTTTATGAAGTCCAATATATCAACGTTTTCCTTTTAGGATTGTGCTTTTGGGGTGAAGGCCAAGAACTTGTTGCCTAGCCCAAGATCCTAAAGATTTTTCCATGATTTTATTTCTAAAAGTTTTATGGTTTTACATCTTACATGAAGTCCATGATTACATTTGCAGTTAATTTTTGTATAAGACATACAGTCTTACATCTCAGTCCATGATTACATTTTGAGTTAATTTTTGTATAAGTTGTGCAGTTTAGGTCAAAGTTCATTTTTTGGCCTGTGGGTGTCTAATAATTTGTTGAAAAGACTATCCTTCCTCCATTGAATTGCTTTTGTATCTCTGTCAAAATCAGTTGGGCATACGCAATACCGTCTTGATTATTCTAGCTTTATGAGAAGTCTTGAAGTCAGATAATGTGAGTCCTCCAACTTTTTCTTCAAAATTGATTTAGTGTAATTAACTTAACACCAGGATGTTTTCATCTTTCCTATAGGGAAATAAAAAAAAATAGAGAACAGTGGCTGTGTTTTAATTCCCAGTATGCAATAGGCTTGATTCTTTTCTGAAGGCTCACTTACCATTTGTGGATACAAAAGGTAAGAACAATGCAAGAGAACTTTTTAAAGTATGATCTTTGTTACTTCCTAAATCTCAACTATTTCTGGAAAAACACATTTATATTATAGTGGGAGTTCCTAGGGAAATAGGATCACTAAATACAAATTTGCTTCTGAGTCAAATACGGCAGAACTCATCTATTTGGTTAGAGAGAGAGGTACTCGCATAGATTTGACTTTGATAGATATCTCAGGATACATATTTTAGAGATCAAGGAGGAGGACAAAACTAAACTCTGTGAACTTACTTACTAAAACATTAAATACTCTCCTCCCTTTAGCTTATTCTATCGAGTAAGTGTATCTGAAAAAATGAAAATAAAGATTTCCAAGTCAAACAAGGGGAAAATAAACATTTAAAATATACTCCCCAGACAGTTTACTACAAGTTGTCCTTGCCAATGTACCTTCCATAGCCTTTAAAAAAACCAAAACCTTCTGTATTCTACTTAAATAATCTTGCTTATGCTTTGTAGGCCAGTTACAGGTAAGAGGCTTCATTAGGCCCCAATCAAATTTTGGGAAGATATCCTGTGTTTATTCCATGCATAAAACTCATCCTCTAGGATATAAAGAGAGTTTCTCCAATGCCTGCCTACACATGAGGAGTGCGAATGTCCAGGCTATTGGAAAAATAACACTTCTTTACCCCATTTTGTCTTCCACTTTATTCTAGAGAAGAAAGTTCTCGCATCAGCTCTTCCTTTTCTTGTTGCAGCTCCTGCAGATGCTGCTGGTTTTGCTCCAGTCTGTCCTCCAACCACTGTAGGAGAGGCCCGCTGACCGCTGACATCTGGCTGCACAGATTCTTGGTAAACACTTCAATGGGAAAAATACAGATGAGAAAACACACCAGCACCAATGGCCCCCCAACTGTGAGCACAGAGAGATGGGGTTGGAGGAGGAAGTAGGAAAAGTGCAGTAAGTTGGACTGGCAGACAGTTGTGTATGGCCAGCCAGAGGAAAGACAGAACGGCTGGGTGAAGATACCTATTCTGAGGCCATCGTGAACATTCCTGGATCCATAAGCCAGAGGGAAGCCTGGATAAGCAGACAGCAAAAAACGACCAGCTCTTTACTCCCTTTGGCAGAAAGGCAAGCGCTGCAGAAGGGTCTCCTTCCCCAGCCCTCTCCCTTCCCACAGTACAAACGACCCTAACCTCCAAGGCAGCCAGAACTCTGCCTTCTGCAACTGTTATCCACGAGTCCGGTAGGAAAATTGCTTATCAAATGTTATGCACATTGAAGAAATAAATACATTAATTCAACTCACCTGAAAGCTTCTCTTTGGAAATGAGGAAAGACCAGAGATGAAGAGTAAGGGACTCATCATCTTTCCTGCCTTACGAGGAATGTTCAGCTTCATGGTGAGGCAAGGATTCGATGGCAGTCTTTTTAAAACAAATTCCACCTAATGGAAATATCTTTTTCTCTCTCATAGTACATGACGTATTGAAAATGACTGCTGTAGTACTGTGGGAGATACCTTCCAAGGCATAGTATATGTGTATGTATGTGTGTGTGTTTGTGCTTCTGAATAAAAACTGTATGATTGTGGATGTTACTTTTTCCCCATATAACAAAATGCTATGGACATCTTTCTGTGTCAAAAAATTTCTAGCATTCCTTATTTTTCTGTAATAGATTTTTTTTTCAATTTTTCAATTACACTGGTCATAAGACATATTAGTTTCAGGTGTACAACATAGCGATTCGACATTTATATAACTTATGAAATGATCACCCCAATAATTCTAGTTCCCACCCAACACCATACATAGTTATTATGATATTATTGACTATATTCCCTATACTGTACTCTATATCCCCATGACTGTTTTATAACTACGAATTTATAATTCTTCATCCCTCCTCCTTTTTCACCCACCCATCAACCCCGTCCTAGGCAACCATCAAAATGTTCTCTGTATCAATGAGTTTGTTTCTGTTTTATTTTGTTCTTTAGATTCCACATGTAAGTTAAATGATACGGCACTTGTCTTACTCCACTCAGCACAGTACCTTCTAGGTCCATCCAGGTTTTTGAAGATAGTAAGATTTCACTTTTTTTATGGCCACGTAATATCTCATCACATATAAGTACCACCTCTTCTTTATCCATTTGTCCACTGATGGACACTCAGGTTGCCTCCATATCTTGACTGTAAATAATGCTGCAATGAACATATGTATTCTCATGTCCAGCCTCTGTTTTAAAGTCTATTTTCTCTGGCATAAGTATTAGTACCCCAACTTTTCTTTGTTTCCATTTTCGTGAAATTTCTTTTTCCTTTTCTTTACTTACAGCCGGTATATGTCTTTTGGTCTGAAGAGAGTCTCTTGTAGGCAGTATACATAAGGGTCTTGTTTTCTTATCCATTCAGCCACCCCGTGTCTTTTGATTGGAGCATTTAATCCATTCTCATTTAAAGTAATTGTTGATAAATATATAGATACTGCCATTTTACTTTTCATTTTTTAAATGATTTCTTTATTTTTCATTGACAGTCGGCATACAGTATTGTATTAGTTTATATGTATTATTATTCATATTTTTTTATCTTTTCATCTTCTTTAAAAAATCCCTTTTACATTTCTTGTAATACTGGTTTGGTGGTGATGAACTCTTTTAGCTTTTTCTTGTCTGGGAAGCTCTTTATCTGTCCTTCAATTCTAAATGTTAGCCTCACTGGGCAGAGTCATCTTGGTTGTAGGTCCTTGCTTTTCATCACTTTGAATATTTCCTGCCAATCCCTTCTGGGGATTGGCCTGAAATGTTTGTTGAGAAATCAGCTGACAGTTTTATGGGAGCTCCCTTTTAGGTAACTAAATGCCTGTCTCTTGCTGCTTTTAGGATTCTCTTTGTCTTTAGCCTTTGGTATTTTAATGATGTTGTGTTGTGGTATGGGCCTCTTTGGGTTCATCTTGTTTGCAACTCTCTGCACTTCCTGGGCTTGAGTGTCTACCTGCTTAATCGGGTTAGGGAAGTCTTCCATCACTGTTTTTTCAGATAGGTTTTCAAATCCTTGCTCTCTCTCTTCTCCTGGTACCCTTATGTTGCAAGCGTTGGTATGCTTCATGTTGTCACAGAGGCCCCTTAAAGTATCCTCATTCTTTTGGATTCCTTTTTTCATGTTGCTGTTGTGTTGGGGTGTTTTCTGCTACCTTATTTTCTAAATCACTGATTCAATCCTCTGCTTCATCTAATCTGTTGATTCCTTCTAAGATATTCATTTGACATATTGTATTCTTCATTTCTGACTGGTTCTTTTTTTTGTTTTCTATCTCCATTTCTATGTTTCCTATATCTTTGTTAAAGTTCTCACTGAGTTCATCTACTTTTCCCCTAAGTTCATTGAGCATCCTTATTACCAGTGTTTAGGACTCTGCATCTGGTAGATTGCTTTTCTCCATTTTGTTTAGTTCTTTTTCTGGATCTTTTTTCTGTTCTTTCATGTGAGACGTGTTTCTTTGTCTCCCCATTTTGGCTGCCTCTCTGTGTTTGTTTCTATGTATTAGGTAGGGCTGCTATGTCTCCCAGTCTTAGTAGTGTGTCCTTATGGAGTATGTGGCCTATGGGTCCCAGTGGTGCAATCTCCCTGGTCACCTGAGTCCCCTGCATGGGTTGTGTGTGCCCTCCCATTGTAGTAGAGCCTTGGTTGCATGTCAGTGGGAAGGACTGACCCTCAGGCTGATTGGCTGTGAGAACTGGCCGGGAGGACAGTGGGAGAGCTGCTGTGCACGGGTTGACCCCAAGAGCAGGATTCACTTTAGCACGGCTCTGGTGCCTGCCCAGTCTGCCCTTTAAGTGTGTCACCTTCACATGCACCCAAGTGGTGCTCTGGCTTGGTCCAAAGCCTGTGCCTGGCCTGGGGCTACCTGGCATGAGCCACCAAGCAATCTGCAGATGACTGACTATCAAACACACTGGGCTTGGAGGTGCCTCTAGAGGCCAAGTCAGGAACGGAGGCCAGCTGCTGCTAGTACTAGGCTGGGGCTACTTAGCAAGAGGTACATGGCATGCTGAGGCCAGATGCTGCTTGTTTGGAGTTTGTGAGCCTTTGAGAGATTTTAGGAAAGTCTGCAGCAAAAGCCAATACAAGCTGTTTGTATAAAAATGCCACTGGAAATGGCTCAGGTGATGTGCACGTTGGCAGTGGGCTGGGGGGTCAGGGTCTCATGGAATCAACAAGTTGGAGTAATCATTGTTAGCCGGGTTGATGGAGACTCAGGTATAATGGTTCCCACCTGCATCTGCACGCCGGGTCGGGGGAGTGCCCAACAGAGGAACAGTGGCTTCTGCCTGTACTTTTGTCTGGGAGAAAGCTGCCCCTCTAGCCGTCACCCTGAAGCCAGACAACTCAGTTTCTCCCCATGTGTCCCTGGTGCCTTTCGAGCTGCTGGTCCAGCACTGGAGCTCAGGGTGAGTGAGCCCATCAGTGGTGAGTCCATTCCTGAGCCCTTAAAGAGGAGCGTGTGCAACTCCAGCCACAATCCGTCTCACTCAACCACACTCTCCTCTGGTTTTCACAGCCAGAACTTGTGGGGACCTCTTTTTCCAGCACTGAAAGCTGGGGCCCAGGAGCCCACTGTGGGGCCAGGACTCCTTGCTCCTCCAGGGGGACCTTGGCAGCTGACAGATCCCTCTCAATTCTAAACTGCCACACACGGGTGTGGGATCAGATCTTCCATGTCCCCACCCTTCACACCAGTCTCGGGGGCTATTTCTGTATGGAATTCTGTTCAGCAGACTTAAGGCGATTCTCCATGGCTGTCCCATAGTTTCGTTGTAATTTTGATTTGGTCATGAGAGGAGGCAGACATAGCATGTACCTGCGCCACTGTCTTGACTCCTGGCTTTAATTATTATTAAGGGCCACACAACATTCATCAGAATGGATGTACCAATTTAATCTTCTATTGCTGGGCATTTCAGTGGCATCCAATTTTTTGCTATTAGGAAGACTGAAATTAATACCCCTTTAAATTTATTTTTGCACACTTGTTCTCTAAATTTTTGATGGATACATTTCTACAAAAAGAATTGCTATATTCAGGTGCATGTATATTTTTAAACTGATTATCCAGTATTTTCCAAATTGTACCAAATTACACCTCCAGGCACAGTATATGGGAGGGTTTACTTTTCCCATATCTTCACATACTTATCTCTCAGGTTAATCTTTGCCAAAGAAAATATGAAAAACCGATTATTTCATCTTAATCCATACCTCTTTTAAAAATTGCTATGAGTTATTTGATTTTTCTGTAGGGGTTTATAAAAGTCTTGAACTCTTATTGAGTCAGCCTTTTCTTTCGTGAGTTGAGGGTTTCAGATTAAGGCATTATCTCCCTAGAGTGTGAAAAATATCCTCTTATATTTTCTTTCTGTATTTTTTTTTCTTTGAAAATGAACTTTACAGGGGTGTAATTTATAGACAACGAAACGACCCCATTTCAAATATACGGTTTGATGAGTGTTGACAGGTGCATGCCCCTTGTACCCACCTGTGGCCAAGGTATAGACCATTTGCATCAGCCCTAAGGCCCCTCTGCAGTTCTTTCTGCAGTCAATGTCCTTTCACCTGTGGCCCCAAAAGCTACTAATGCACTTGCTGGCAACTTAGATCAGTTTTGCCGATTCTTGAATGTCATATGAACACAACTATAGAGCATGACATTCTGTTCGGTGCTTCTTTCACTCAGCATACTGCCCCTGCATCGGTACTTGGTCTTTTTGTTGCTGAGCAGAACTCTGTTATGTTGATGGAGTACATGTCTGCATGTCCGCCCACCCACTGACAGACACTGGGGCATCTCTACCCTGTGGCTACCGTGAATCATGCTGCTGTGAACATTGCTGTACACGGTTTTGTTTGAACACGTGTTTTCAACTCTTTGGGGTACACAGCTAGGAAAGACACTGGTAGAACATTTGTCATTATATTCACCGAGCTCTCTCCCAAAGTGGCTCTACCATATTAAACAGTAACAGTGTTAGGTAAGAACCTTGTTTTCACCAAAGTGGAAATAGAAGAATGTATATCCATGAAGGTTTAGATTGTCTCCTTTGTTCAGCACTGTACCCCAGTGCCTAGAGGGGTGCCAGCTAAGAGTAGGCACTCAAATATTTCTTGAATGAATAAACTGACAAATGACTGTCGCAATACTATTTAGTGAATAATTCACCCTTTTTTCTTGATTTGAAGTAACATCTTTCTTAAATATATATTCTTATGGGCCCATTTCTTGGCTCTTTTCAGTCCTACTGATTTATTTGTCCACTTATGACTTAAATTACTGTAGCTTTAGAGTATCAATCACTACATGCTATTTATTACCAACTTTTAACACTTTGTCACCTTTTACCTCCAGATAGAAATGATTGAACAGATACACCACACCATCTCTCTGTTCTCTTCCCCTCAAAGTAATTGCCTGTAACACTTAAAAGTCTCCTCTTTTTCCTCACTGGTGACTTTGCAAGACACCAGAGGAGATTGCACAGAATGGCCTAGGAGTCAAGGTTAGAGAGGAAATGTGGGCAGGAAGGAGTGTGTCATGGGGAAAGCCATTTTGTATATTGTATTGAGCTTGCTGTCCCTTGGCCTTGTATATTTATTGAATGAAACAAAATTTCCCTCATGCCCTCCCTTTTTTTCTGTCTGTGTGTCCTTCTCTTTCAACCACATGACAGGCTGGTATCGGTGTGCTAGAACCAGTTTAGGGCAGTTTGTGAGAGCCAGGTATTAAAATTTCCATAAGTATGCGACATGAAATCAGCCACAGGAGGAGCATCATAGCATGATAACTGTCAAATACAGACATCTGGGTCCTCCCTCCTCACTGGGGACTGGCTGGTAAACAGGCATCAGCACACCACTGAGCAGACTGTGGTAAAACCTGTTCCTGTGTCCCTTCCAGTCTCACTCTCAGTAGCATTTAGATTATTCAAGGGTTTGCTGTGTTCCATAGAAAAGTTGGGAGTGGGATCCATGAATGGCAAAACTCTTGGGAAAGAAAACTTGTACCCATCACTTCAATCACTTAAACTAAATCTGCCTCTGTCAGCTAAGTATTTCAGAGGTCACTGCTTATACTCAAAAAAAAAAAAAGAAAATCTTACCTGAGCCATTATGGATCTTGGTGACTGAGTCCAGATGTGTAAGGCTGAAGGGGTAAAACAGTGTAAGTTAGTAACAAAACGGCGGTGAAGGGAAAATGAGGTGATCACGGACTACAAGACAAAATGATAAAGTGTACCAGGCCTCTGCCATCTGGATTAGACGAATATGTATAATTTAAATTTCTGGCATTGCTAAACTTTTCATGCTTTTTGAGAAGTGATTTTATTTGGAACTTCGAGGTAATTTAAAGAGATAAATTTGAAAAGCACTGTCTCTCACTGAAGCCTTCAAATAGTCTTCATGTAGTGGGCACAACCCAGTGCCTGGCACTAGGTCTACTAAAATACTGTAGTTTACTTTTTTTTTTACAACCAAAAAAGTGTCTTTACCCCTGAAGGATCCAAAGTGATAAACACACATTAACGACATTGTCATACAGTGTGCGACATGACTGGAGACCTCTATACAGCATTCTCACTTAGAGGTGGAAGGAAAGCGGGCTCGAGACTTGAGCTGCTGAAGAGGAAAGGACAGAAGAGAAGACAGGACTTGGCCCTGGAAGTGGAGAGCAGGGGTGAGGAAGGCGCCTACCTGTGGATCCTCCTATATGCATCCTGCTCCTCTTGGCAAAGGATCTTGGGCAGCTCAACTGCTGATTCGAGGCACACTTTCCCAATGGTGACATGAGGAACAATATGGATGGGGATTTCAATCCTCTCATACCTGTAAGACAATTGTTTCAGGTCAGTGCTTTTGTCTGTTTGTTTCCAGCTTTGTTGAGGAATAAGTGACAAATAGGAATCATATACTTAAGGTTTACAAATTGATATTTTGGTGTCTACTCAAATGATCACCACACTCGAGCTAATGAACACAGCCGTCACCTCACAATTGTTCCTTTTTTGTGTGTGTGGTGAGAATACTTAAGATTTACTTTCCTACAAAATTTCAAGTATATAACACGGTACTATTAACTGGTCACCACATAGTATATTAGACCTCCTGAACTCATTCACCCCGAAACTTTGTACCCTTTGATTAGCAGTTCCTCATTTTCTCCTTCACCCCCCGCCCCTGGCAACCACCACCCCACTCTGCTTCTATGAGTTTGACTATTTTAAATTTCACATATAAGTGAGACTATGAAGTATTTATCTTTCTGTGTCTGGCTTATTTCTCATTCCATAATGTTCTCCGGGTTTATCTATGTCGCTGAAAATGGTATGTATATACATATACATATACATATACATATACACATCCCATGCTTTCTTTGTCCATTTGTCCACTGACGGGCATTTAGTTCATTTTAGCATCTTAGCTATTATGAATCATGCTGCAATGAACATGGGAGTGCAGATACCATTATGACATCCAGATTTCCTTTGAATATATACCAAGAAGTGGCTCAGTTTTTAAGGCTGAGTTATTATAATCATAAGTTTTCTATACTTTTCATAGAAATTTATGTATATGGCGTGCTTCAAAAGTTAAATATTCCTATAATTCATTTACTAGCTCAAGTTCAAAGTGGAGAGAGTTCAAATTGAGTTCATCCGGGAAGCAAATTAGAAGGACATTTGCAGGGTCAATATTCTCTAGTGTCATAGAAAATCTGAGGCTACTTCTGTAAACTTAACAGAGGCCTGGGTAGCCCATGGCCCAGATGCTTGCTCCTCAGACAAGAGCAAGAGCTAACTAAAACTTTTCAGCCAAGGCATTGCCAGTGAGGCTGAATACATTGATCACAGACCCCAGGGAAGAGGAACGGCAGACCCTCCCATGTCTACGAGATACATTATATGGGTGGGATCACTCATCTAAACACTCACTCACTGGTTCTAACTCAGTGTTCACCAGTGACCCTCCCTTCCCATTCTCTCCCCTAGGGGTGGGTAAAGGGTAAGAAATTCACAAATACTTGATTTTCATGCTAGTGTGGGAAAAACAGATATGCTTGCTACTAAGACCAACCTACTTATGGCCCCAAATACACCTAAACTCACATAGCAGTGGGTTCAGTTGAGCATTTAGGTTGGGGACCCCTGGCACTATAAGTCCTAACTGGCTCACAGTGGTACAGCGGCTTAAGATCTAGCTTCCGTCTCTCTTTGCCACCCAGCAGAATGTTTCTGGACCTCATTCCACAATCTAGACAGAACACAAATGATGGAGGATTGCAAGCACTTCTTCCTTCCTAACATCCAAGTAGCCAGGAAAAATTCATCGAAGAGCGTGCCACAGCTGCTTATGGTTTGCCTGCAGAGGGTCCTTTGATGTAATGCACAGTGACTATTATTTACTGACATTTCTGGAAACCCTGATGAAATCATTCTGCTGCTGCTATTAGTTCGCTTACCAGGGTTTCCCACTGAGTTTGTCAGGACCATGAGCAGAAATGGTACTGGTGGCCCACTGAGACTGGACACACATCTTCATAGATTCCTAGTGGAAAAAGCTAGAGCTTGTGTCAGCTTGCTCAAAACTATAATTCCAGGACCTACGTATGTAGAGATCCAAAGCTTAGCAGGGATTATGCTTCTGCTAATGAACTAGGCAGTGGTCCCCAATCTTTTTAGCTCCTATGAGAATCTAATGCCTGATGATCTGAGGTGGAGCTGAGGTGGTGATGCTGGCTCTGAAGAGTGGCTGCAGATACAGATGAAGCTTTGCTCACAAGCCTCCTGCTGTGTGGCTCAGTTCCTAACAGGCCATAGACTGGTACTGGACCACAGTTGGGGGTTGAGGCCCCCTTAACTAAATAGTTAAGAGAAATCATCCTGTTGAGAGTGACTAGAATAGCTGGGCCAAATAAAATAGCATGTGTTAGAAGTTACTGGGTAGCTATCAAAGCGGTAAATAATAGTAGGGACAAGATCTGGGAAAGGAGGAAAATCCAGAGAGATGAGCCTAACATTCAAAGATAGTCTTGCTGGAAAGGCATCTGCTAGTTCCAGAGGAGGAAACTTATTGGCTGGGAAGTTGAAGAGAATTTCCAAAAGTGTTTATGGGTCTCGGGTGACAGAATGGGAGTTCAGGGCCTATCAAGGTGGGGAGAGGCCAGGGCTCTAAGTTGTTCCCAGGCTTTAGGTCAGGACCTCAACAGGATACATATTAGGAGTAAAAATAGACCAGCCCTTACAGGGACTGGAGGCCCAACTTTGAATCATCTCAGTTCCTAGTTGGATTAATGTGAGCTGATAATTCTGCTACAAGTTACAGATGTACAAGGTCACCAAAGACCGCTACAACCACCATAACAAGAAAACAACAGATAAGACAAAAATATATAGCTTAAAGAAAAGACCCCAGAAAGCTGTGGATATAGAGATTAAGTCTAAATAAACTACATACTGAAAGGAACAATTAGGTGTATAGAAACCAGTGGCCACTCTCCTCCCTGTGAAAATCTGTCTTCTCTGAGGTCACAGGCATGTGAAGGGTGGGGTTTGTCATACATAGATGGACTTTGCTGAGGTAGGAGGAATGCGGTGGGGCTTGTAACAACCATGTGGGATGGTGGGATGAACTGAAACATGTAGAAACCCAACAGTCACTTCCCCCCTCCTGCTGATTTTACCCCACAGGGCTTGCTGAGAATATAGACACATAGGAAGCTGGGACCTGGGTTGGAAAGCAGAGATGGAGTCATAATTTCAGGTTGGTTAGATCTACAATTCCTGCTAGAAGGTGGGAACTGGAGTATCCACAGGACAGATCTCAACTTGTGCTCAAATGCCAGCAAAATAAAGTAAAATAGAAAACAACTAAAGTAGCAACACAGCTCTGACACGGCTGACTTTTCACTGAGTGGCAGTGATGAGGCTCCAAGTCTGGCTATTTGATGATGGAATGGGTGCACCCTCTCTGGAGAATATTAATATTTAGTCTATTCCAGTTCCTACCTTCAGCCAATCAAAAGACACAGACTAGCTGGAATGAGTTAAAAATAGAGAACCCAACTAAATGCTGTCCATAAGGAAATCACTTTAAATGTAAGGTCACACTTAGTCTGAAAATGAAGATATGGAAAAAGATATTCTATGCAAATAAAAGCCAAAAGAGAGCAGGGCTAGACTTATAGCAGATGAAATAGACTGTAAGTCAAAAACTCTTATGAGGGGCAAAGGAGGACATTATATAAAGATAAAAGGGTTAATAAACCAAGAATTTAAAATAATTATGAATATCTGTGCATCCAATATCAGAACTCCTAAATATATGACTGAAATAGCAACACAATAATAGTAGGAGACGTCAATATCTCACTTTCCATAATGGACTGAACAACAAGGCAGAAGATAAACAGAGGAACCAAACAATACTGTATGTCAATTACACTTAACAGATATATACAGAATATGTCACCCAACAACACTGTAAAATTTACATTCTTCTCAAATGCACATAGAATATTCTCCAGGATTCATTTTGAGTTATTTGGCATATAAATCTTGTACATGTCTTGTATTTTTACTATTTGTATGCAACACTATTGTGTATCTGTGTGTATTCAGCAAAGTCACAGAATATAAGCTTAACACTTAAAATCAGCTCTGTTTTTATATATTGACAGTGAACATCTGCAAATGTAAGATTTATAAAAATGCGGTTCAAAATAGCTCCCCCCAAATTAAATACATTTGGGTTGTTTCCACTTCTTGGCTACTATGAATAATGCTATATTGAACATGGGCATGCAAATATCTCTTTGGGTACCTGCTTTCAATTCTGTTGAATATTGTGTGTGTGTGTGTGTGTGGGTAGGTAGGTAGGTAGGTAGGTAGGTAGATAGATAGATAGATAGACAGACCACTAGCTAACATAATCAAGGAGAAAAAAGGAAAGAGCACAGATATACAAAAATATGAAATGACAAGGGGGACCGAACTAATGAAACAGAAGAGAGTTAAAATAACATGAAAGACTATCTGGCAGACAGATCTCTATGCAAATAAATATGAAAATAAGAAAAAATGGACAATTTCTTAGGCAAATACAGTTTAAGAAATCTAACCCCATTAGGAAAGTGATAACCACTACACTACAGAAGTCTAACACCAGAAGCAGAAAAATATATAACCCCTACCCCAAATAAAAGGCCATATTGCTTTCCTAGGGGAATACCTAAACCTGATGGAAACAGTACCAAGCAAATTCCAAAAAGCTATTAATTATGATTATAGATGTAAAAGTACTAAATAAAATATTAGCAAATATGGCCCAATACCACATTAAGAGAACGTGAGCACAGGAAAGAATGAGGTAAGGCTGGAACATCTTTTCCCGCCAGAAAAATTGAGTGGTACTCAAATGATGAAGAGAAAGTGTCAAAAGAACATGGGAGGGGCTTCCATTGGCAGATTCTGAAACAATGTATGCCTTGAAAGAGTTGATGATGGTAAGTAATGATTAGAATCCAGTGAATAAAAGAAGAATTTAAGTGTCTAAAGAAATGTCTAAATAAATGGAACCAAGAGTGCTACTTTATACACAGCAAAATTATATAATAGTTATGAACCTTCATTCACTCTTTATGGACTAATGATACAGCTTCCAAATATGTAAAGCTAACCCTGAGTAAAATATAGGAATTGAACAACTCTAGTTATGATGGGAGGTTTATACACATCCTTCTCAGATATGTATAATCAAAACCACAAACAACGAGGAAAGACATAAATATCAGTATAACACAACAAGCCTGTTCCAACAAGGATATAAGGTACTTGTTCCCAAAAGATAGTACATATATTTTTCAAACCATATGAAAAGTCACAAAAAAATGAACATGTCTTAAGTCAGGTGTCAGCAAACATTTTATAAAAAGGCTAGCTATCTAGTGAATGTTGGAGGCTTTATGGACCACAGGGTCTCTGTCACAAGTGCTCAGCTATAAAGTTGTAGCTAGGAAGTTGTCATGAGTGGTACATAAACAATTGCGTGTGGCTGTTTTCCAATAAACAGGCACCAGGCCCACGTGGCCTATGGGTTGCTGTATGTGGACCCTTGTTCAAGGCTAACAAAGGAAACATTAAAAAATATCCGTAATGCTGATATTACTACCAAAATGTAGTATTAAAAATTAACATAATAGCAAAAAATATCCATTCCCCCCAAATCTTCACTGCTGAAAATTTTTAAATGCACTTCTAAATAACTCGAGTTGAAGAAAAATAAAAATGGAAAACAGAAGCGAGTTAGAAGTAAAACAAAAACCATTGGAACTATTATAAATCAAAACCTACAGGATGGGGCCAAAGTGAGGAGGGAAATTCATGGCCTTAAATGTATTTATTAAAAAACAAGAGAAGCAGAAAATAAATTTACTTCTCACCTCAAGAATTTAGAATAAAGATAACAATAAGAAGTGACAATAAAACATACAGGAAATAGAAGGGAGAAATTAATAAAGAGAAAAGCCAGAGGTATGAGGCCAAGGTGGTTTTATGAGACTTCTACCATACTTTTCAATAGGAGAAATTCCAGTCTGAGTAGGCTGTCTCAGAGCACACAACTACAACAAAATATAAGAGAGGAATTTCCTTAAACTGATAAAGCATATCTGCTCAGAACCTACAATAAATGTTGCACTTACTGGTATATTATTAAAAACTGTCTCTCTAAAAGTGAGAATAAGAAAAGAATGCCTAATATCATCTCTGATAATCTTTGCAAGTTCAGTTAGGCAAGAAAAAGAAATAAAAGGCATATGGAAAGAAAGAAAATTGTCATTATGCACAAATGACCTGATTGTGTTTGTGGAAAAATATTTTTTTTAACAAAGCATTATAGGATATGTAAATTTGGCAAAGTCACCAGACATAAGGCCAACGTACAAAACATCCACTGGGTTTCCATACACTAGCAAAAAATGGGAAATGCACTGTTTGAAATTGTTTTACTAAACTGTTACAGTATTTTTAAAATAAATATCAAACAGCTAGGAATAAATCTAACAAAAGATGTATAATGCCTTTGCACTGAAAATTATATTATTGAGAAGAATTAAAAGACTCACACAAATGGGGTATATAAGCATGTTCATGGAGTGGAATACTTCACCTAAAAATGTCAGTTCTCCCTGAATTGAGGTATAGATTTAATGCAATCATAATCCTGTGGATACTGACAAGCCAAATTCAGAAATTTATGTAGAATTACAAAAGGCTAAGAATAACTAAGGCAATCTTAAAAAAGTACAGAGCTGGACCTGTCAAGACCTGTTGTGAAGCTATAGTGATCAAAACAGTGTGGTACCAACACAAGGATAGACAATAGACCAATAGAACAAAGTAGACAACTCCAAAGTCAAGGAGAGAGTTGAGGGACTGGCCAGTCGCTAGAACAGTGAGAACACACACATCTGTCAATTAAATTTGCCATCTGATGTGGATACAGTTCGTGGCAGCCCCAAAACAATTATAATAGTAACATCAAAGACCACTGGTCAAGATCACCCCTTTTATTTCTTCAGACTCAAGTTTCTGAAAGACATCCAATGACCTTTTAAAGTACTTTAGCCACTAGCAACTGAGAATTCAATTATTCTTCTCTTTTCTTCCATTACGGTAGCATTTCTCCTTTACAAAGTCAGCACCATTAATTGAGAATGCCATGAGAAACACATCCTGAAACTCCAGGTGGAACTATCATGGAGAATAAATTTCCAGCTAAAAAGTTTTTCCCTCCAGCAATGCACTTTTGAGATCTATAATCTTCACCATCCTACAAAAATAAATGTGTTCTAAAAACTTAAAACATTTTCATTAAATCATTCCAAACTTCAGAGTAAACCAGTGCTTGATCCTTCAATTACCAGTCATCATCAGTCAACCATAAAGAATAATGTCATCGATATGAAGAACATAGAGTTACTTAGGGGAATTCATAAGCAATTATAGACATTTTCAAAAATGAAAACACTAGTTCCAATGTCTAGCTTTTGCAATCTCTGCATTTGCTTTCTATCTAGTGAAACAGCTATTGTCTTTTCCCTTCCTGAAAGAATGGAGACTGAAAGACAAAGGTTTTTGCATCCCAATTCTGTTTCTCAAAGCTTTTTTAAATTTATTTTTTGAGCTCTCATCTTGCATGTAATTTTTTCAGCTTTACCAAAGAATAATTGTGTATTAAAAATTGTATATAATTAAGGCATACAACTTGATGTCTTGATATATGTATACATTGTAAAATAATCACCACAACCAAACTATTTAATATATTCATCACCTCACACAGTTACCATTTTTTTATGGGAGAAGGGTGAAAACAAGATTTACCCTCTTAGCAAATTTCAAGTGTATGATAAAGTAATAACTCTAGTCACACTGCTGTATTTTGGTCTCCAGGGCTTACTCATTCCGCATAACTGAAATTTTGTCCCCTTTGACCAACATCTCCCCATTTCCACCACCTCTTAGCCCCTGCCAATCACCATCCTACTCTCTGCTTCTACGAGTTTGACTATTTTAGATTCCACATGTGAGATCATGCAATATTTGTCTCCCTGTGTCTGGCTTATTTCACTTAGCATAATGTTCTCTAGGTCCGTCCATGTGGCAAATGGCAGGACCTTCTTTGTTAAGGCTGAGGCTGAATAACATTCCATTGGGTGCGGGGGGCGGATACATCCCTGATGATTAGTGATGTTGAAAATTTTCATATATCTGTGGACCATCTGTATGTCTTCTTTTGAGAAATGTCTATTCGGGTCCCTTGCCCATTTTTAAATCATGTTATTGAGGGTTCTCTATTACTGAATTCCTTGTACATTTTAAATATTAATCCTTTATCAAATCTATTGATTTGCAAATATTTTCTCCAATTCTACAGATTGACTCTTTGATCTTTTGACTGTTTCTTTTGCTATGCATAAACCTTTTAGTTTGATGCAATCCCAGTTGTCTATTTTTGCTTTTGATGCCATATCCAAAAAATCATGGCCAAGACCAATGTCAAAATGCTTCCCCCTCAAGTTTTCTTCTAGTAGTTTTATGGTTGTAGGTCTTATTTTTAAGTCTTGAATCCATTTTGATTTTTTTTGTGTGTATGGTGTGAGTAAAGGGCCCAAATTCATTTTTCTACATGTGTATATCCAGTTTCTCCAAGTCATTTATTGATTTTATTATGTATTGTTGGCACTTTTGTCAAAGAGAGGTCATCTACAGATGTATGAATTTATTTCTGGACCTTTGATTTTGTTCCATTGGTCTGGATGTCTATTTTTATGTGAGTACCATACTGTTTTGATTACTGTAGGCTTTGCAATATATTTTGAAATCAGAAGTGTAATGCCTCCATACACATACTTCTTGTTCAAGATTGGTTTGGCTATTCGGGGTCTTTTGTGGTTCCATATGAATTTTAGGACTTTTTCCTATTCCTGTAAAAAATGCCATTGGGATTTTAGGGAAAGAATTGACTCTTTAAATTACTTTAGGTAATATGGACATTTTATCAATATTAATTCTTCCAATCCATGAATACAGGATGTCTTTTCATTTATCTGTGTCTTTAATTTCCTTCATAAATGTTTTTATAATTTTCATTGAACACATCTTTTGACCTTGGTTAAGTTTATTCTTAAATATTCTATACTTTTTTGTTGCTATGGTAAATGGGACTGTTTTCTTAATTTCCTTTTTGGATAGTTCATCATTTGTATATAGAAACACAACAGATATTTGTATGTTGGTTTTGTATTCTGCTACTTTACTGAATTTTAGTTCTAACAGGTTTTTTTTTTTTTGAGTCTTTAGGGTTTTCTACATTTTTGATCATGTCATCTTCCTATTTGGATGTCTTTTATTTCTTTTCCCTGTCCAATTGCTCTGGCTAAGACTTCTATGTTCAATAGAAGTGGCAACAGTGGGCATCTTTGCCTTGTACAGGATCTTAGAGGGAAAGCTTTTTTCTGCATCAATGGAGATAATCATGTGGTTTTAATCTATTCATGTGGTGTATCATATTGATTTGCATATGTTGAAACATCCTTATATTATAGTGATAAATCCCACTTGTTGATGGTGTTTAGTCCTTTTAATATGCTTTTGAATTCAGTTTTCTAGTATTTTACTGAAGATTTTTGCTTCTCTGTTCATTAGAGATATTGGCCTGCAGTATTCTTTTCTTGTGGTATTTTTGACTGGCTCTGGTATCAGGGTGATGCTGGTCTCATAAAATTAGTTTGGTGGTGTCCTCTCTTCTGTTTTGGAAGGGTATAAGAAGAACTGGTGTTAATTCTTCTTTGAATGTTTCGTAGAATTCACCCATGAAGCCATCTGGTCTTGGGCTTTTCTGCCATCTTGCCAATGTCACCCTGCATGTCATATAGTTTATGCCAATAGTTCCTTCCTTCATGGATGGATATATCATAAAAATGAGTGAGTGTTGTTTCTAAAACTTTTTTCTCATTGTTATCTTTCTGCAGAGTCGGAGGTTGGTCTTATCTCTAAATATGCAATATCTGTAAGCTTTAGAAATATTGCTTAAATGCAACGTTTCATTAACTAATGGCTGATAACATCCCTAAGATACTGGGAATATTTCACTTTTACCCCTCTTGAGAAAGACAGGAGTACAAACTTCAAAAAGGATTATTAATGTGAGGTGTATAATTGATTATATAATTATACACATGACTATTACACTCAAACCCCAAAGTATAACCCATCATTATAAGCAGTTATGTGTTAAAGTAATCCTTTATAGTACTCTGTGACTTTGAGCTGTTCTCAAGTTTAAAAAAATAGAATACTCATTTATTCTTTCAATGATTCATTCATTCGTTCATTTAATCTTTATTCTGTTTGTATTATGTTTTCTATTTCTTCCCAGGTTGCCCTTTTCCTTTTATGAATTCCTAGATCCCTTACATTTCCCATCACAACGTTTGTTCCTTGTATTTTACCATTGAAACCTGTGTTAATGTTTACTGCTCAATACATTGAGATTTTCTGTAAAATTAGGGACTGCAGCTTTCCTATGTTTTCTTTCCACCACATCCTGTATGAAAGAAACTGCTCTAAATATCTTCTAAGTGTCTTTCTTCGTAAACATACACCCTAATTTTTAGCTAGGTATTACCATATAATTGCTAGCCAATAAGACATTTATGAAAAAGTTATATATATATGATCAGGAAGATTCCTTAAAAGGGGATTTTTTAAAACTTCCATTTGCTGTTTAGAATGTCATTGTATGTCTGCAATTTTAAGATCCATCTTGTACTATTGGGAGACCCTATAAAAGAAGCAACAAGACAAAAGATGTCTGTTTACCTAATAAAAGTAATTTACTGTCTACTTGTTTACTTTTTTTGTGATGGAGAATTTAACTTTGCTCAGCACTGTCTTTGGACCTTTTGCTTGGTTCTTGACCAAATGTAATTTTAACTAATACAACCTAATAAACTGTTATGCATGTATTACAAACCTAAACTTAAAAAGTCCTGTTTCTTTGACTTTAATTTTGGGACTATGAATGTAGGGTTGAATCAAAGGACTATATCTATGTATAAGACAAATGGTATTCATGTAATATTAGCTTACTATACATAAAAAAATGAAAACACTTTCAACTTTATTAGTCAGCAACAAAATACGAATTAAGGCCACAAGCTGATATTACTATACACTCACCAGAATGGCATAAAGGGACAAGACAGACTGTAGCAAGTAGTCACAAGAATATGAAGGAAGCAACTCTCCAATATTACTTTTAGAAGCAAAAATCAGTATAGATACGTTGGGAAATTATTTTAGATGCTACTATAGATAGAATTGTTTTCTTAATTTGGGGGGGGATTATTCATTGCTAGAGTGTAGAAACAGAACTGATTTCTGTGATTTTGAACACTACAACTTTACTAAATTCATTTTATTAGCTCTAGTAGCTTTGGGGGGGGCTTCTTTGGGATTTTTGTAGGATAATGTCATCTACAAATACAGAAAAATTTACTTCTTACTTTCCAACTTGGATGCTTTCTGCCTTAATTATTTTCGCTAGAACTACCAATACAGTGTTTAACAGCAGTGGTGAAAGCAGGCATCCTTCTCTTGTTCCCCATCTTAGGGAGAAAGCTTTTGATCTTTCACTATTAAGCAAAATGTTAGCTGTGTGTTTTCATAAATGCCCATATATGTTGAGAGCTGTTCCCTAGATTCCTAGTTTTCTGAGTGTTTTATCATGAAAGGGTGTTAGCATTTGTCAAATGCTTTTTGAGTATCAAATGAAATGACCATGTGTTTTTTTCTTCATTCTATTAAGCAGTGTATTATATGAATTAATTTCCTTAGGTTGAACCTCGTTTGTATGCCTGGGATAAGTCCCACTTGGTCATGGTATATAATCCTTTTAATATGCTGTTGGAATCAGTTTGCTAGTATTTTGTTGAGGATTTTGGCATCTGTATTCATAAGGAATATTACTTTGCAATTTTCTTTCCTTTTTTTGGTGATATCTTTGTCTGGCTTTGGTATCAGAATAATGTGGGCTTCAAAAAATGAGTTAGAAGTGCTCAGTCCTATTCTGTTTTTTGGAAGAGTTTAAGGAGGATTAGTGTTGATTCTTCTTTAAATGCATGCAGAATTAACCAGTGTATTCATCTGGTCTTGAATTTTTTTGTTGTTGTTGGGAGGATTTTTACTACTAATTCAATCTATTTAATTTTTATAGGCCTTTTCAGGTTTTCTATTTCTTTTTGAGCCAGTTTTGGCAATTTGTATGTTTCTAGTCATTTGTCTATTTCATTTGGATTATCTAATTTGATGGCATATAATTGTTCAGTTTTACCTCCCAATCTTTTTTATTTCTGTAAGGTCGGTACTAATATCCTCACTTTTATTTCAGATTTTAGTTACATAGGTCTTCTCTCATTTTCTTCTTGTTGGTCTAGCTGAAGATAGGTCAATTTTTTTCGTTTCAAAGAACTGTCTTTTTTAAAAATTGTATTTATTGTTTTTCTATTCCCTATTTTGTCTTTACTATTTATCATTTCCTTCATTCTGATTGCTCTGTATTTAGTTTGCATTTCTTTTTCTACTTCCTTAAAGTGTAAATTTAGGTTATTAATTTGAGATATTTCTTTTTTATTGTGGGCATGTACAGCTATAAATTCCCTCTGAACACTGCTTCTGCTGCACCCCATAAATCTTGTGTTTTCATTTTCATTAGTCTCAAAGTGTTCTCTACCTTCTCCTGTGATTTCTTCTTTTTTCCATTGGTTGTGTTTAATTTCCACATATTTGTGAATTTTCCAGATTTCCTCTGTAGATAATCTCAGTTTTCATTCCATTTTTGTAGAAGATGTTGTATTTAATTTCAGTCTTTTTAAATTTATGAGACTTGTTATGCAGACTAACATGTGGTTTATTTTGGATAATGTTCCATGTGCAGTTGAGAAGAATGTGTATTCAACTGTTTTTGAGTAAAATGTTCTATATATGCCTGTTAGGTGTAGCTGCCTTATACTTCTGTTCAGTTCTGTTTCCTTTTCTTTTCTAGTTGTCCTATCCTTTACTGAAAGTGTGGTGTTGAAGTTTCCCACTATTATTGAACCATCTACTTCTCCCTTCAATTCTTCTGTTCATTTTTGCGTTATATATTTCGGGGCCCTTTCATTAGGTGCATGTATCTTTATAATGGTTATATCTTCTTGTTGGATCGACACTTTATCATTATATGATGTCATCCTTTGTCTCATAACAATTTTTGTATATTTTGTCTGATAACAGTACAGCCACTTCAGTGCTCTTTGATTACTATTTGCCTAGAATATGTTTTTCCATTCTTTTACTTTTAACTTAATTATATCTTTGAATTTAAACTGAGTCTTTTGTAGAATGTTTTCTGTTGTTGTTTTATTTTGTTTATCTATTCTGCTGATCTCTGCCTTACAATTGGGGAGTTTACTTATGTTTACATTTAACATAATTACTGATAAAAAGACTTCCACCACTTTGCTATTTGTTTTCTGCATGTCATGTCTTTTTTGTTCCTCAATTCCTCCATTACTGCCTTCTTTTGTATTAGAAAGACTATAACATTTTGATCCTTCTCATTTTTTTACTATATATATATCTTTATTTTCTTAATGGTTGCCCTGGAAATTGCAATTAACATTTTAATTTATAACAATCTAGTCCAAATAAATACCAATTTAGTTTCATTTACATACATACTACTCCTTTATAGCTCCATTCTCATCCTTTTATGTTGTTATAAATTATATCTTTATACACTATGTGTCTATAAATAAATAACTGCTGCTTCACATCCTTGTCTTTTAAATCATATAGGGGGAAAAAAGGAGTTACAAAACTGAAAATATATTAATACTGACTTTCATATTCATGGAGTTACCTTTCTGGTGTTATTTCTTTGTGTGGATTCAGTACTGTCTAGTGTCCTTTCATTTCATCCTGAAAGACTCTTTCATTTAGCATTTTTTGTAGGGCAGATCTAGTGACAAAACTCAAATTTTTTTTACCTGGGAATTACTAATTTCTCCTTCATTCCTAAAGGATAATTTTGCCATAAATCAAATTTCCGCCTGATAGTTTTTTTCTTTTTAATCAGCATTTAGAATATGTCATTCCACTGCCTTCCTGCCTCCCTAGTTTCTAATGACAAATTGCCTCCTGGTCTTTTTGAGAATTCATTGTATATAATGAGTCACTTCTCTCTTGTTACTTTCAAGATTCTCCCTTTGTTTTTGGCTTCCAACACTTTCATTTATAATATGTCTCAATGTGAATCTCTTTGATTTTATCCTGCTTAGAGTTCTTTGAGATTCTTGGAGATATAGATTCATGCTTTTCAACAAATTTGAGATGTTTTTGACCATTACTTCTTCATATATATTTTTCTGCCCCTTTCTGCCACTCTCATCTTTGACTGGGACTTCTAGTAGGAGTAGTCTCACAGGTCTCTCAGGCTCTGTTGATTTTTCTTCATTCTTCTTTCTTTCCACTCCTCAGACTGGGTAATTTCAATTGACCTATCTTAAAATTTGATTCTTTTCTCAAATTTGATCTTGAAATTTTCACTTCAGTTATTATACTTCTCAGTCCCAGAATTCTTATTTGGTTCCTTCCTATAATTTCTCTCTTTATTAATATTCATTATTACATATCCTCTATCATTCTCATGGTTTTCTTTAGTTCTTTGTACAATGTTTTCTTTAGCTTTTTGAGAGTATTTTAAAGTTGATTGAAAGTCTTTGTCTAATAAGTCCAATGTCTAGACTTCCTCTATGAATATTTTCATGAATTTGTTTTTCCTGTCTATAGCCCATATTTTTTTTTCTTTGAATGCCTATTTTTTGGTTGAAAATTTGGCATTTTCAATATTATGGTGACTCTGGAAATCAGATTCTAACCCCTCCACAG
Source organism: Cynopterus sphinx (assembly GCA_030015415.1). Classification (NCBI taxonomy): domain Eukaryota; kingdom Metazoa; phylum Chordata; class Mammalia; order Chiroptera; family Pteropodidae; genus Cynopterus; species Cynopterus sphinx. Next base: position 81,724,556 of record CM057388.1, read on the forward strand.
GGTTTGTTGTTGCTGCTTGTTTTATCTGATTTTGTTTATGTGTTTAGGGGCTTTCCTGAAGTAATTTTTATAGTCTATATTCTTTGTTATGTGTGGCCACTGAAGTTTCTATTATCTTACTGGCCATCTAGTAAGTAATTCAACAGAGATTTCCTTAAATGCTGAGATTCTTGTCTTTTGCTTGATTAAGCACTTGTCTGGTTGCTACACAGTTTTTATTAGTTTCTAGAGTTCCAAAACAGTTGGTTCTGACAGTTTTTACCAGATAATTTGCTCCTTTTGTGGAGGACTCTTGAAATTTCCTACTATTCCATTTTTGTTGATGTAAATCTCTCTATTTACTTTTTAGTCTATATATTTTTTCTCTCATTCATATTGGATACTGTCTATTAATTTACCATCAGTTTTCTGACTCTCCTCTGTCATCCCCATTTTGCTATCAAACCAATCCAGTGAGTCCTGCATTTCAGTGATTGGATTTTTCAGTTCTAAAGTTTGTACTTGGTTTGCCATATCTTGCATTTCCTTGCTGAAACTTTGTTTAAACATTTATTGCAAAAGTATTTTTGATTGCTTTTTTAACATTTTTAAATAATAGTTGCTTAGAAGTCTTTATCAGATGATTCCCACATCACTGTCACCTCAGTGTTGTCATCTGTTGATTATCCTTTTCCATGCAAGTTGAAATGTTCATGGTTCTTCACATGCCAAGAAATTCTAAATTGCTCCTGGGTATTTTGAATATTAGGTTAAGAGATCATGGATCTTGTTTGTATTCTATGGAGAATGTTGTTATTTTTGCTTTAGCAGACAATTTGCTTAGTAAAGTTCAGGCTAAAATTTTCACAGTGCGCTGGTTCCAATATCTGTTCAATTTTCAGAGCCCTTGTAGTGTTCTTTAGATCTTTCCTGAATGTTTGCCACCTGGTGGTCAGTGTGGGACCTATTCAGTGGTCTATCAGTTAATTCACTTCTCAGTTATGCTAATTAAGATCAGATCCATACAATAAGCACAGAAATTCATAAACAACACTATAATTTTTTTATCACACTCCTCCATGAATATAACTTTCTGAAGACCACCCTTTGTGGCTCTCCTGCCAAAAGCATGGGAGTCTAGTTAGCCCTCTCTTGTGCTCTTCCAAGATTGAGGCTCTGTATACACACAGTACTTAGTAACCAGGCTTCTATTCTTAAGCCAAAATCATTATCATCATTAGCAATAATAAGAGTTCTCCTAACAAAGAGAATAAACTGTCTGGGAGGAACCACTTCTTAAGATTGGTATTGCAGAACAGGATGCCTGAAATTTAATATTTAGTGATCCCTGAGAAAAATGGCAGGCTCTCAATCCACTCACCCTAAAATGAAGCCTCCTGTTAACAAGCCAAATCACAAATAATGAGTTGTCACTCATATTTTTTGTTGCTTTGTTATTTAAAAAAAAAGGGATGTACAAGAAGGATTAAAAAAAAAAAACATAAAAAAATGACCACAGAAGAAACAGAACTGAAACAATAGAAGAAATTTTAACATTTCAATATTATAGCAATAAATCAAGAACAGGGTACTGTGAAATTTGAATAACCAATAAACAAGAGAAAAACCTCTTGGACATGAAAAATATAAAATTGCAAAAATAAAAAACTTGAATGAATGGATTGAGAGATAAAATCAAGAATATACCTGAGGAATTAAAACAAAAAAAGAGAAAGAAAAAAAAATATGAGTGAAAAGGGTCACTGTGGTTAACCTAGGACCTTTAATATGTGACTAATAGTTCTAGAAAGAGAAAGGAAAGTGGGAAAGAATTACCGAAGAACAGAGAAAAGGATATCACACATCTGTCCTAACTTGTGGAGAAAAAGAGAGAGTTATAGGACAGGAGGCTTGTTAAGGTATCTCTTCAAACTGGGGCTTCAAGTCCATGAGAGAGAGAGGTATATTGGGAAAGTGCAGGTGAGCACTGACCATGAATAGGACAGGACTCCTACTCTGATTCTCAAAACTAGCACAAGACCAGGAAGCTCCCTTTCAGTATAGTGTAAATTTGTTTATGTTATCTCCCCATGCTTCAGATGTCATCTTAGAGTCAAACATGGGGAGAAAGGGAAGTAACTGAAAGAATGAGAAATTATCTCCACAAAGACTGATTTCAACTTGAAGAAACTTTAAACTATTGGATTAAATTATAAGTAAGATTTATCTTCCAAGGAACTGGGTAGACTATGGGTTGTTCTATCTGGGGCTACAAAAGAAAACAATAGCAGAGAATTTCTCAGAGCTGAAGGACAAGTGCAAGCTGACTAAAAGCATCCAGGAGTTTGAATCATAGAATATTCACATTCTAGCTATAGCATAGAAAATTTTACAACCCCAAGAATAGAGATGTTCCTGGAAGAAATGAAGAAATACTATAAATATAAAAATTTTCAAGACTGAATTAAGAAAAAACAGAAAATCTCAATAGACTGGTTACTCCAAACAAAATCGAATCAGTAATCAAAAATTTCCCAACAAACAAAAGTCCTGGATGGCTTCACGGGTAAATTTTACCAAAGAAGAATTAACACCTATTCTTATCAAAATATTCCAAAAAATTCAAGAGGAGAGAAGGTTCCCAAGCATATTCTATGATGCCAGCATTATCCTGATTCTTAAACCAAAGACATTACAAAACAATAAAACTATAGGCTGACATTCCTGACAAACAGAGATGCAAAAATCCTCAACAAAATATTAGCAAACTAAATTCAACAATACATTAAAAAGATCACACACCATGATTAAGTGGGATTTATTCCTGGAATGCAAAGTTTGTTCAATATCCATAAATCAATTAACATGATACACCATGAAACAAGTGAAAGAGAAAAATCATATGATCATAACAACAGCTACAGAAAAAGCATTTGATAAAATCCAGCATTCATTTATGATTTAAAAAAAAAAAACCTCTCAACAAAGTGGGAACAGAGGGAACATACTCTGACGACTCAATAAAGGCCATATATGACAAATCCACAGCTAACACTATAGTCAACAGGGGAAAGGCTTAAAAGCATTTTCCTCAAGATCAGGAAGAAGACAAAGATGCCCGCTTTCAGCACTTTTATTCAACATTGTGTTGAAAGTCCTAGCCACAGCAACCAGACAAGAAAGAGAAATAAAAGGCATTTAAATTGGAAAGGAAGAAGTAAAACTGTCACTATCTGTAGATGACCTGATACTATAGAGAGAACTCCAAGATTTCACCAAAAAAAACTGTTAGAACTGATAAATGAATTCAGTAAAGTAGCAGGATACAAAGTTAATATTCAAAAATCAGTTGCACTTTTATACACCGATAATGAATTATCAGAATGAGAAATTAAGAAAATAATTGCACTTACAACTGCATCAAAAAATAATAAAATACCTAGGAATAAATTTAACCAAGAGGGTAAAACACCTGTACCCAGAAAATTATAAGACACTGAAGAAAGAAACTGAAGATACAAATAAATAGAAGCATATACCAAGCTCATGGGTGGTAAGATTTCACATCATTAAAGTGGCCATCCTACCCAAAGCAATCTATATATTCGATGCAATGCCTATGAAAATATTAATGGCATTTTTCACAGAATCAGAATAAATAATCCTAAAATTTATATGGAACCATAAAAAATCCCGAATAGCCACAGCAATAGAGAAAGAACAAAGCTGGATGTATCACACTACCTGGTAGTAAACTATACAAGGCTACAGTAATCAAAACAATTGATTACTGGCATCAAAACAGACAGATAGATTAAAGAAACAGAATAGAGAGCCCAGAAATAAATCCATGCCTTTATGATCATTTCATCTATGACAAAGGAGAAAAGAATATACAATGGGCTAAAGACAGTGTATTCAATAAATGGTGTTGGGGAAACTGGACAAATACATGCAAAAAAAGAAAAACTGGACCACCTTCTTACACCATATACAAGAACAAATTCAAAATGAATTAAAGACTTTTAAATATAAGACCCCAAGCCATAATACTCCTAGAAGAAAACATGGGCAGTAAACATTGCTCTTAGTAATATTTTTTCTGACATATCTCCTCAGGCAAGGGAAACAAAAGAAAAAAACAAATGGCACTACATCAAACTAAAAACTTTTTGCACTGCAAAGGAAACCATCAACAAAACAAAAAGACTACCCACTAAATGGGAGAAGATATCCACCTATGACACATGTAATAAGGGGTTAATATCCAAAATTTATAAAGAATTCATACAAAACAACACCAAAAAAAATCGAATTAAAAATGGGCAGAGGACCTGAATAAGACATTTCTCCAAAGAAGAACTATAGATGGCCAATAAACATGAAAAAATGCTCAAGGTCACTATTCATCAGAGAAATGCAAGTTAAAACCACAATGAGGTATCACCTCACACCTGTCAGAATGGTCATCAACCATAAAACAAAAAATATGTGTTGGCGAGGATGTGGAGAAAAGGGAACCCTTGTGCACTGTTGGATTGCAGCCACGATGGAAAATAGTTTGAAGGTTCCTCAAAAAATAAAAATAAAACTACCTTATAACCCAGCAATTCCACTCCTGGGTATTTATCCAAAGAAATCCAAAACACTAATTTGAAAGGGTATGTGCACCCCTATTTTCACTGCAGCATTATTCACAACAGCCAAGACATGGAAGCAACCTAAGTGTCCATCAATAGATGATTGGATAAGTGGCACATATACACAGTGGAATATTACTCAGCCATAAAAAATGAAATAATTCCATTTGCAACACATGGATGGACCTAGAGGATGTTATACTAAGTGAAGTAAGTCAGAGAAAGACAAATCACATATGATTTCACTAACATGTAGAATTTAAAGAACAAAATAAATGAACAAACAAACAAAATAGAAACAAACTCATAGACACAAAGAACAAACTGATGCTTACCAGATGGGAGGCGGGTAGGAGGGCAGGGTGAAAATGGTGATGGGATTAAGAAGTACAAATTGGTAATTACAAAATAGTCACAGAGGTGTGAAATACAGCATAGGGAATATAGTTGATAATACTACAATAAATACATACAGTGCCAGGTGGATACTAGCCTCACTAGGGGCAATGGATCACTTCACAAATTATAAGAACATCTAACCATTACACTGTACAACTGAAACTAATTTAAAATAATATCGAATGTCAACTGTAATTGAAAATAATAAAATAAAATAAAATTTAAAAATAGAGAAGTTCTTAAAAGCTACCAGAGAGAGAAAGGAGAGAAAGATAGTCCCTTACAAAAGAAGAATTAGACTGGTAAAAGACTTTGTCAATAATACTGGACGTTTATGAAATAATAATGAAACAATGCCTTTAAAGTTCTGAGGGGGAAAATGTTGATTCAGAATTCTTTAGCCATTAGTGCTATTAAGAAGAATAAAACCATTTTCAGATAAGCCCGGACTCAGAAGGTTTAGCACAATGACAGGGTGAACAAAAAAAGATGACATGAAATCCAGACACCAAAGGAGCTGACCCAGAAGGACAATGAAGGAAAGTCCCAGGAGGTCAGCTATGACTCATCAGAGGTGACAGAGGCAAAAAAATGAGGAAAGCCATTTCAAAACCCAATGAAACAGCAAAAAGCTATATATGGAAGGAAATAGAATCATAGTATACAACATTATACTACTTGGTTTTACATGGATGATTTACATAATCATAATAATATAAACTCTTCATTTTCTACTCTTAGAATCAACTAGTAGACAAAGTTCAGGAAACCCAATTGTGGTTACAACACAGAACGTAAAAATTGGCAACTGTGAAAATATAAAGGTTTATGGTAAAACTGCAAGTTGACAGCAGGGAGCCAAAAGACTCTGCCTCTGGTCTGTCGTTGATAGAATAAATAAAAGGATAAACTTTATTTAAAATTAGAAAAGGGACCAACAGAAGAATGGAAAGTATTACTATATCCTCAGGGAGAATGGAGATGAGGCAGTGTAAGTGAACTAACCCTCATTTGTGAAAGCAAGACAAAGTAAGAAAACAGATAATATCCAAAATTATAAGTCAACAAAAAGTATCAAAAGTATATTATTGAGATATCAAAGTAAAAATCAGAGCTAAAAACAAAATTAGGAGAAAGTGGTTCCTTCTGGGGATTGCAATTATTTATTGTAAGTTCCTCCATACCATTTGAAATGTTGATGCATGTGCATCTATTATTTTAATGAAAATATTAAAAATTCCAGTTTCTTGACTAAGTACCAGTTTTGTCTGGTTCCACTTTTCCAGATTCTGTGAAGCACACAGCGAATTCTGCACACCTCTTGCCCATTTCCACTTCCTATCTGGAGTAGTGACTGATGTGTTCCCTTCTATACATTCTATGTATTTGTCAGCAGGTATGCTGGTGTGTTCATGAATATACTTCTCTTCCATATTCTTACCTGAATACTAGCACGCCATGTATAATATTCTTCTACCTTGCCTGTCTTATTTAATAATGTATCTTAGAGATATTTCTGAATTGCTACTGAGCTTCCTCATATTTTTCTATGGCTACATATTAATCCAATTTTTAGATGCATCATACTTTCATCGGTCTGTACTGACAGACATGTTTTTTCTTGATTCACTGCTATTTCAAACAATACCACAATGCTATAATAATAAATCAATGATTATTATAAGAAAAAAAAAATTTAAGATTGTCTTTGCTTCTGTTTCCCAATTAGATAATGAACTTGACTTTCATCCTTGCATCCTCAGTGCCTTTGACACTGGGCATATAGGAGATATTAGATTAAGATTTTCTAATTTAGGTTGAATTGAATTGAAATGAGGAAAGTAACCTATGTGAACATTTAAATGAGATCCTGTAACTCTAAAGACAAGTTTATGGCACAATAATGACAATAGGCTGTACAAATCTCAAATACTCTGCACACTTAGTCTTTGCTTTACAATTCACCAGAGAAAGGAAAGTGGGGGTTGAGTCACTTCAAGAAAGGAAACATGGGGCAGGGCTGTCACAATTAACTGGATGAAAAGACTGCTTCTGTGCTGATAGCTCTGTAGATCCCCAATACTGAGATGCAAAAGAGACTCTCACTCCTCACAGGGGCGTTAATGAGTGAAGTAGACTACAGAATTCTTAGTGTTTTACCAGTGAGAGAAATAAAATGAAAGAAAACAAGCAATGTTCTTGACTGGAAGTTAACTCACCAAAACATAGCGTATATACTTACTCTGAGCTCTTTTGGGCCTGAATGGATTGAAAGCAAGTGTAGAGGACGCGGCCAGTCTATAAAAAAAAAATTAAAAAATTAAAAAAGGTAACAAAGAGAAGGATTAATTTGGGAAAAGGTATAGCAGTTTAGTGATATGCTAACCTAAAACTCAAAGGCCACTTTTTTAAATGGAAAGTAAAAGAGATTACAGAGATGGAATATGCTATATATCTGCCAACAGAATGATTGATCGGTCAACATGAAATGGCCACAATCAAACACATGTTCGTGTGACAGCAGCAAAGGGCTCACAAACATGAGAACCAAGGAACGAAGGGCCAGACCATTCAAACCGCTTTGTTGGAAGCTGACAAACTTATTCCACAACTATTATAATGACAGCAAATGAATTTATGATGACAAAGCCAAAAGCATTTCAAATGAGATAGAAAGTTCAAGATACTGAACTTTAATGTTTGTGGGGAAAAAGTGATTTCATGAAGACTATTTATTGTTAACATAGATTCTGAGAATATAACTAACATAGTAAATAATAGGATGCACTTGATGCTCTTGGCAAAATTCATACCTACAATGTTAAATAGTAATTTTCTTTTTGTTTAAACTGACGCATAGCAAAATCTCTTGACACAATGTAAAATTCAAACAGAAGTCCTCTAAATAGAATATGGCAAGCTAGCCATTTGATTAAGCAACTTAACTTCTCTCAGCTTCAGTTTGCTCATCCATAACATACAGATAGCAATCATCCTCATAGGCTTTTTGTCAGGGTCAGAGAATATTTATGTCAAACACCCAATGAGTAGGTGCCATACAATAGCTGATAAATGGTAGAACTTATTACTATTACTAGCCACCAAGATACGTGTAGAATCCAGCCACTCTGTCACCGTGGTCAGGCCTCTATCATCCCTTGCTAGATTACCACAGTATCAAGATGGCTTTCATGATGCCATGCAGCCCATGCCCCCTCCCGCCCCCCACTCCCATCCCTGCCCCGTCCAGTCTATTATCAACACAGTAGAGTCAGCAAGATCCCATTAAAATATAAAGTCACCCTCTAGTGGCTTCCCAATTCAGAGGCAAAGTCAAGGCCTTAGAAGATCTGGCCTAGTTATCTTTCAGACCTCACTGTGGGATGATGACCAGATGAGTGGTCATCCCAACCAGGGCCCTTCCAAGAAGTAAGCTAACTAAATGAGACTGGGACAATAGGGTAGAACTGGGACACACGGTCATGGTCTTCCTCCCTCTGCTGCAGCCACACTGACTTCCTTGATGTCCCCTGAATATGTCACACTCACCTCAGGGTCTTTGCACTGGCTATTTCCTCTGCCTGGAACGCTGTTCCCCCAAGAAATCCACAAGATTGTTCCCTCACTTTCTTCAGGTTCTGACTCAATGACCTTTCTCATTGAAACCTTCCCTGGCCACCCTATTGAAATTGCAAAAAGATTTTTCTACATTCTGTGTGTGTTCACACATGCGTGTGCACACACGTGTGCGCACACAAACATGTGCACACACACACAATACCTTTGTGTTTTTATCTTCTATGAAACAGGAAAAAATAAGTCCTACAAAGCCTTGATCCATCATCTGGTACATGGCTTGTGTGCGAACATCTGCAAATAAACAGAAATCTGTAGTCAATAAACTATATCTCACAGACATGAAGATTTTAAGGAAAATATAATAATAATCCTCCTGGGAATCAGGTTCTAGAGGCAGAAAAGGGATATTTTCTAAGGATGATGTGATTATCAAAGTATAAATATTTTACTAGGTTAGAGAAAAAATATGGGAAGTCTGCAATTAAATAAGAAAACTTATCTAAAACTCTAGGCTGCCTGGCCCAAGAGTAGCCCTGCTATGAAGCATAGTACAGAAAGAGAAAAATGGAAAACTTCAGTTAGCCCCCGAGAATTTGACCTATTTCTTCCAGGGGACTAAAGACAAAGGCAGACGTTGGAAGGAAACAAAAAGATTTCCTAGGATAAACCTTTTGATAGACAGTTTCTGGGGAAGTGAATATATTAGACTCGATACTAAAGAATGGAAGGGTACAACTATTATAGAGGAAATTCTTAGAGAGCAAACCACTGTACAGAAGTGACTGCAATAGAATCCAATAGTCCAGGAAGTAGAAACAAAATCTCAGTATGTGGTAATGCAATTTCTGAAAAGGAAATCATAAACAGGTACCAAATAAGAGCATTTAAAAGGAATACATAGAAGATTACCAAAAAAATAAACAGACTAAATTTAAAGATCTGAAGTCTTCAGATCACTGTTTATGAATATGAAAAGTATAAAAGATCGGGTGTTACCAACACTGTAGAGCATGATTGGGTCCAGTGACTCATGCCCACTTCATTTGCCACTGTGTTCTTAAACGTTCTTTGCATTTGTACCTATTGATCTGGATTGGGGCTCCTCCCGATGCCTTCCTAAGTAAAGTGTGAGACCAAACAGTCCACAGCAATGAGTATGAAGGAAATACTGGCTGAAACTGTTGCTGAAAACACATAGCATTGTGTAAATGATGTCCGTACTGCCATGTGGCCTTGGTCAAACCTTTAATACCTCTAAGCCTATTTTCTCATCAGTTAAATAAGGATAAACAACATCTCCACTCTCACAGGGCTTTATATTTTAAAACTTGAAAGATATTTTAGCATGATGCCTAGCACATCTAAGGTACTTCATAAGCATTTGTTCCATCCCATTTCATCCGCAACCATTGTTGACAAATTGCTGAGTCTGATGTCCATGTCATCCCACCTGAAGTACTCTTGTGAAGATCACCAATGATCTCTTCTTAGTCCTCAATTTACCTGATTGCTCCCTCCTTGAAACACCATCTTCACTTGGCCTCACACTCCGACTCTTCTCATCTATCCTTTTCTGGGCTAACCTTTTCGTCTTTTCCTGGATCCTTCCCATCTTCCCACTCTTGAAATATTGGCATGCCCTGGACTCAGCCTTCAGTCCTTCTCTCCTCTGGCTACACTCACTCCCTGGGGGATTTCATCTGGCTCCATGGCTTCATGTCTCATCTCTACACTGGCAACTCCCAACTCACACCCAATAAACTCTAGTCTCAGACTTCTACTCCAAACTCCAGAATCATATATCTAATTGTCTACCCAATGCTTTGACTTGGTTGTCTTAATACAGTGCTACACAGAGTAGCAGATCCATGAACTATTTGTTACCTGTTCACAAGGAGATAATATGAGCTTCAGCTGGAATGTGAATTAATACACTGCTTCCTTCATTGATCAACTCTTAAGAGAAAAAAAGTAAGACAAACTAAAGTACGTGCTTGGTGTCACAGATGATTTAGGTTCAGCATTAAGCTGCTTATCTCACTGATCACAGACAGCTCACAGACCACAGCCAGTCTATATGAGTATCATTTGCCTAGCAGACATTTGAACATATCTAAAATCAAACAGTTCATTTCCTCCCCACACACAAAATCTACCTCTTCCCAATGCTTCCCCATCTTAATCAGCAGCAACTCAATCCTTTCTGGTGTTCAAGCTAAAAAACTTGAGCACATTTTGACTCCTCTTTCTCTCCTATCCTCTACCCGATTCATCAGCAAATCCTGTTCATTCTACTCAAAACATAACCAGAATTTGATCACTTCTTACCACCTCCTCCTCAACTGCTACCAAGATCCAGTGAAGCCACCATCACTTCTATCTTGCATTACTGCAACAGCCTGCTATTGCCCTTTGGTCTGTTCTCAACCCAGTAGCACCCAGCGATCCTTTGAAAATTGAAGCCAGGTCATGTCATGTCTCTGCTGAAAACTCTACAATGGCTCCCAATTTCACTTAAAAGTTAGAATCCACAGCAGCCTACAATGGCCTCCATACTTGCTGGTGCCCCATTACTTCCCTGCCCTCATTTCCTATGACTCTCCCTCCACCGCTTGGCTCCAGCCACACTGGCCTCCTTGCTTGTCCTCATATGCTCCAAGCACACTCTTCCTCAGGGACTTTGCACTGGCTATTCCTCTGCCTGGAACACTCTTCTTCCTGATATTTGCATGGCCAATTCCCTCGCTTCCTCCAGGCTTTTGCTTAACTGTTACTTTCTCAGTGAGACCTAAGCACATTACTTAAAATGTAAACCCCATACCCACCCTACAGACATTCTTCATGCCCCTCACCCTGCTTTACAAGACCGTGTAAATGCCAAACCCATAAGCTACAGCTTATTGTAGTTTAAATTAGTGGCATCCAAGAGAATGTTCTGCAACTGTGCTGTCCAGTGTTTCTTTCAGCATCAGAACACGTTGTTTTTTCTTCAGTTGATCACCCTATGAAGTAGTTTGCCTGAGAGGAAATGTTCACATTTATGAGAAGTGTAGGACAATAAAATGGTCTGAAGGGACAACAGAATCATACCTCCCATTTCCTGGTGTGAAAATAGAATAGTCTAAACAGCACATTCTTTCATTTACTCTTGACCAAACTTTTTCCTGAAACAGAAGTCACAAACTCCAGTTGGTAATAAAGAGTTTTAAAAGAATGGGAGACAACATACACAAATGCTTTGAAAATACAAGCATTACAATTAAATTTTAGTTTACCCTTCACTTATTCTATACTTTGTCCTAATAGAGTTTTTCCATCTGGGTCTGTTTGCTAAGAAGAGCCTTACAAATGTATTAAATTAAAAAAATTGTTTATAATGAGTCTAAGGAGTATTGACTTGTAACCTCTAGAACAGAATGCTTGTTTGGAAAAATGTAATTTATTAAAATGATTAGTTATAGAAAACTGCTTAATTAGAATTGTTCCCTCTATTTGTCATGGGAGTCTGATGTGACCCACCAACTTCAGTCATAAATTAAGTCGCTATGACATCACTGTTTATAGCAGTGCCAGTGACCTCATTGTATCTGAAAGAATTGAGATCTTAAAACGAGGACAATAGCCACAGGCTCATTTCTTGTTTTAATGGGCACTCATGAGGACAATAAAGTGAGTATAAGAGTAATTTAAAACGAGTGCCCAGTCTCAGAAGATTTATGAAATAGCCTACACTGCCTAAATCACTTTTTTTTTTCTTTTGCAAACCATATATAGGTAAAATTCTGGTTAATTTAATTGTGCAGGTAAGACGCAACTCAACTATGTCTTTCCCCTATCACCAAACCTATGCTTCCCCATTTCCTACTTTCATAAATTGCATTCCCACTTAACCAGTCCAAGCGACACGCTAGAGAATGCCCAGGCCCCTAAGTCATACAAACCTCAGTTCAGACACTGAAGTCATCTGCATTAGCCCTCTGGTTTTGGACACAGTATTTTGACTCTGAGCTGCAGCTCAGCTTCTTCCCTTAAGAGCCATGCACTCTTCTTGATTGCTTGGGAAGTGTTCTTTAAATAGAGCAGCTGTAGGGTCAAATGCTACATAAGCTGTAGACTTAACATGGTCACTAGACTTTCGACATGAATGTCACTAATGATTTAGCAAGTTCCACTTCAACAGTGATGGGCTAGAAGCCAGACTAGAATGAGGTGATGAGTGCGGGTGAACGGTGAGAAAGCGTTAAGTCTAACTATGTCGTTGGGTTTGACGTGAAGGGGACAAGTTGTCTTCTGTCGTGTTTTTTTCCACATGTGAAGTATGAGTGTTTTTGAAAGCTCCGTCAAGGTAGAAAGCGTGTCTCCCTCCTCCACCACTTTATTCCTAGCACCTTGATGATGGCCAGATGCATAGCAGATACTCAAATTTATTTGCTGAAGGAACAAATAAACGATGGAACAAATCCAGTGCAGTGGAAACGGGTAAGGACATAGAGGAAAGAAGCATCATGAAGGGTTGTAAGGGTCTTGAGGACATGGGAGGCAAAACCTGAGAGGAGTGGATGGATGGGTATTAGCTAAGGCAAAGGACACAGTCTCTACTGGGAGGAGGGAGAAGAAGAAGGTGGACCTGGTGATAAGCAGGTGAACAAAAAATGGAGAAAATGCTTTCCAATGGCTCCTGTTTCCTCTATTCAAGTAGGAAATGAATGAGGAAGTGGGGAGTTTAGCACTTTGGAAATGAGAAACAGGTCCAGATTGAGACTAAAATGACATGAGACTAAATGCCATGCATAAGCTGAGGCTGGATGAATCCTGGACTGGAAAGGAAAAATTGCAATAGAGGACAGAACCAGGATAACTGGCAAAACTTGCAAAAGGTCTGTAGGTCACGTAATCGGATTATATCAATGTCAAATTTCCTGATTTTAATAACTGCACTGTGATTAGGGATGGGCACACCCTTGTTCTTGAGAAATAAGTTGCTCTCAACCAGTGTTGTGTATTGGGGGCTTACACACAGAAAGTGATAAAACACATTTAGCAAAAGGTTAACAATTGTCGGATCTGCTTCTTGATGCTATTCTTGCAATTTTTCTGTAAGTCTAATCTTTCAAAATCAAGTTTTAAAGTCTTAGGGTGGGTGCCTGACTCCCGGCACCCCTGCCTTTGTGAACCAACCCAAAGGCAAAACACTCACTTTTATACTCCTGAAGGAATGAAAAAGATTCTGAAAATGGGATCTTCTACGTCCGCTAGGGTTTCCATTCCTTACGTGGAAAAGCGTCCTTTGTACAGTTTATTGCTATGGTGGGGAACATAACTGAACATCGTTAGAGTTTCATTATTTACTGTGCTTTTATTACAGAATCTCCTCTCTTCTCTCACTTACGCTTTGCTAATCCTGTAACTACCACTTTTATTTTTTTTCCATATAGCTTAACCTAGCCCGTTACATTTTGTTCAGGTCTTTAGGTTTGTAGCTTGTCTTTAATGACATATTATTATGTTTATATCTTAATCCTGAGGCGTTTATTTTTACAGGTGTTGACCCTTTTTAAATTGGCCGGTAAAATGTTCTATTTCTCCCTTATCATTATTATTCTTCGTTTTTCCCTCAGTACTTGGTTTTTCTTCCCCCTAAAATCATAAGGTCCAAGACAGCAAAAATCATGATATTATTCCATACAGGTAGCCAGTAAATTTGAAAAACCATTTATGTAATATAATCCTTTTTAAAATGTGTTTAGAACACTATCTTAACCCACTAGAATTTAATCCTAATAATCGTTACCATAAAAAGCATTAAAATTTGTCACACACACACACATCATTACACCCCTCTCCATCCCTATCCTTTCCTTAATGGAAAAAAAATTCACTCTTTCTCCGTTGTCATTCTTTAACATAGCTTAGAAGTCTTTTCTTATTAAGAGCAGGAATTGACCTGTTTTTATTCATCACTCATTTTTCCCCCAAGGCTTCCTAATACAGGGCCTGTCTGATTCACTTCATGAACCTATTTTGTAGATGAGTTGTATTTTTGCATCTACAAAGTCCCATAGGCTCTGGGAATCTAGAATAATCTTTTCATCAAGAATGCCAGCTTAGTTGGAAGATTATTTTCTCCTTAGTCCTGTTCATAGTTTTATTACTACGAATATTATGAGATCTCAGTTGACATACCTGATGCATTCTTCTTAATCCTTCTAATGTTGCCTGCCCTTCAATTTTAGACATTTAATCATACTGTGTGTGTGTGTGTGTGTGTGTGTGTGTGTGTGTGTGTGTGTGTCTGTGTGTGTGTCCCCTCTGGTTTTCCAAATAAATGCTTTGGTGTCCATCTTTGATACTGTGATAAGCATGGGACAAAATGCCATATACGTACGTGACTTCACACACTGCTCCTAACAACTCTGAGAGATACTGTTCTCCATTTCTGTCAGAGAGGGAACTGCAGGCTCAGGGAGGCTAAAAGATCTTCTCAATTAGTGACTGAAACAAGATTCTAACACAGATTTGTTTCCTAGCAGAACCCCAAGCTTGTGTTCCCAACCTTCGTGGTCTGATAACTCTCTGAACTTTCTATATTCCATTTAAAAAACTTAACACTCTTAGAAGTGTCTTCGAGCACAGCTTTGATTACATTTTCTCTCATCTGTTCCTTTGCTCACCCACTTAAGTCTTATTATTTCCGAGTAAGAACTCAATGTTCCAGTCTCCAGATTATTTTGTGCTGAATTATTTTCACTTGGCTCTTTAATCATTTCAGGATTTAGAGCCAATTTTTTTTCTAGTTACATTCTGCAGTATCCTTGTTTTCCTAACTGCTCTTATTGTTGCATTACAAATGCCTCCCTGGGTTCTTGTTTAATGGGCTTGGACTTTCTGGTCCTGTGAGGAAAGTTCAATCATTCTCTGAACTCGAAACACCTTTTGGGAGTTTCACTTCAGAGACTGATGATGTTTTTCTCCCCATTCCTCATGGAGTATTTTTCTTACCACAAAATTTTATATCTTTTCCATTCTAACGTATTACCATAGTGATAATAGTTGTTCAGGAACCCATACTCCATTTATTTCTTTCTGGCCCTTGGCACTGTAATAGGAGAAATTTGAGGACAAACTGATTTTAGTGTTGATGGTGGCAGGAAAACAATAGCTGTTTTTACTGAGTAAAAGTTAGGTGCAATCAAACACTGAATTTATTCAGTGATATGAAGATTTGACAGGAATACATTTACAGCTATAAAAACCACCTTTACTGGGACATTAGTGAGCCAATTAAAGAATCTGAAAAAGGACAGTAATTGAAATAAGGTCAGTAATTTAAATAATAGTATTATAGCAATGTTAATTTCTCAATTTTGATAAAGGCACTGTAGTTATATAATATCATTGTGTTTGGGAAATTCACACCAAAAGGTATTTAGAGATAAAGGAGAACAATGTCTGCAACTTACTTTCAAATACTTCAGGAAAAAAATTACACTCAGATACACACACATACATATACACATGTATATAGAGAGAATGACACAGCAAATGCTGGGAAATGTCAACATTTGACAAACCTAGGGAGGGTATTCAGGAATTCTTTGTACTTACTACTTCACCAACTTTAACTATCAAAATATGTCAGAATAAAAGTTAAAAACACCTCTGTGCTTGTATCACACGTTCCAGCTTCAAACTTTTTCCTTTCCACTGAAAACACTGCTTTGATGATACTTTTTTGTGTGTTAATACAGGACATCTTAGTTACACCGGTGTAATGTTATGCAGGTCAGGTTTAAGTTTTCATCAGCAAGAAACAGCACTGTGCATTACCTCCCTTACTCTGAATCAGGGATCAACTAGGACTATGCCCCAGAATCCTTCCAGCTTTTTCACAGTCAACCCATCTAGGACGTACTCCCAGAGGTTCTTACAGCAGGTCCGGGCTGGGAAAAATGAATTTAGAGTGGGTATATTTTCTAAAAATTCTCTCAGCTGACTATGAGAAGCATCCCTCCACACACACAGAGTCACTACTCTGTGATACAGGACCACGCATCTGCTATTAGAGCCTGAGACTGTATTGCTGCTGTCTCTGCCTTCATGTCACAGCATAGATGAACAGAGAATGTGCGATCAACTCAAGCCCCTATGACTACAAATAGAAAATCACTGTGGAAGGTGCACAGACTTGGAACATAGACACGGGTTCAAACCTCAGCTCTGCTGCTGAGTTAAGCCTGTGAGCCTCTATTTACAATGTGGGGAAGAGTTCTACCTGACAGGTTTATTTACCATGAGGATTAGACAAGAAAACATTTGGAAACCAGAAGCATATAGTTAAATGCTCAAGAACATTATTTTACTTTGCTAAAGTTATTCTACTTCTTTCAAGAGTCAGGTAGAGACAAAAAGAGACCATGATTAAGGCAAAGGGGTAAAGATAAAAAAAAATAAAGGGAAAACATTTTTGTAACATTATGCTGATTAGGAGTGGGGAGGTAGGTTGAGAGTCCCAACAGCCAGGATGGAATGAGTGATAAACAGAGTTATAAACACCAGTTTATTATTAAATGTCACCCTTCACACCCATGGGAGTATATTGGACAGTAGTATTCAGCAACCAGCAACTTTCAGTTAGAGTTTACACACGCACACATACACATAGATATATATGTAATATGTGTGTGTGTATCTGTGTGTAATTGTATATATGTAATTATATATATATGTAAAGATATATGTAATTATATATGTAAATATGTGTGTATATGTACATGTATATGTATGTGTGTGTGTGTGTGTGTGTGTGTGTGTGTGTCAGCCCATTGTAAGGCTTTAGTTAATGTTGATTTCCTGAAAAATCAAAAATGCAGTGCTGAAATTTTCTCTATTAAAAGCAATCAATATGACATAAATCCTTACTTTTAAAACATAGCAAATTAAAAATAAGAACATCTGCTTAAGGATAAATTTCAGGTTAAAATAACCATAGCTCATGCAATGGAGAAGAAAAATTGTATTTATTTCTAAAAACAATAAGCATTGCAGTCCCATGATACTTACCAACATGCGAAGGCCAGACAGTAATATGAGGATGGGAATGATACCAGCCCACAACTCTCATAGGCCGACCTGTCAGTTCCGCCAACCTGTGTGTCTGTCAAGGTATTTTCAACTTGTGGGAATGAAATATGTGATGTTAATAAGGGCTTAGAAAGTGACCTGAAGTTTAAAACAAATCCATTACAATTTAATGTCAATTAAAGGATGAAATAAGGCTGATACCTGGAATTTCCTAGACTTCCCATTTAAAACCAGAGGGGTTCTTTTTTTAAATGGAATCCATTCTGTTTCCTTTACCATATCATCACATTCTCTTATTCCAGTTTGGCTGTTTGATCGTTCAAATACTCATCACTATGCTATATGAAGAACTTTTCTAAATCTTTGGAAGCCACTTACATTTTGAGTACTCATCCATCCTCTCTCTAGCTCCATCCTACTCCTATTTTTTTAAAAAAGAAATGAGATTTTCAAAATTCATTTGATTTCTCTTTGGCAGGTGGTCACTGTCAACAACAACTAGGGTAGTATCAGAACCAAATGAACAAAAACCCCTAGTTTAGTCTCACCATTTGAGTAGAAGTATCCCTCAAAAGAATATTTTCTTCCTTTGTCCTAGAAATAAAATTTCCCATAACTCCATGGCTCTAACCTGAGACAAGAGTTAACTCAGAGATAAGAAGCTGTCCTTTTCTGCTGCTGCTAAACTGAAATGTTGACTTGTTTTCAGCAAATTATATTAAAATTCAGTCATCCTTATATACAAATAAGTCTGAGAAAGAATACTTTAAATTTTTTATTTTCAAATGCCAAGAGAAGCCACTTAACTTCTCTAAATCCATTTCTTCAGCTGCAGACTAGGGGAGGTCCCAGTTCATGAAGCAGTGAGGAACAAATTATGTAATCCACACAAGGTGTTTAGCCTTGTGCCTGGCACCCAGTAAACACCTGACGGTCATTTTCATGTCTAAGTGCATTAACATGAAACAGTTAATCAGAATTTTGGGAATGGACTCGTTTCAATTTGAAATTATGCTACATAATCACAATAAGAAACATCTTTTATATAGTGAATGTTCTGGGAATTTTATTTAGGCAAAGTCTGTTTTGGGTTGTTTATTTAAATACCAATGAATAGGCTTTCTGCTTCTAAGATGGATTAACAAGAACTGGACTTATCCTCCTGCCTGAAAGGAACAAAGAAACAAACTGGATAATAGATCTGAAACAGGAAGGCCAGAAGATGGGAAACAAATGAGGTGAGCCTTTGGGAAAACTTCCTACCACAGAACAGGAAGGGGAATTGAGAATTGAGGCAGAGCCCAGCCAGCTCCCTGAGTATAGTAAGATGAATGGGACAGTTCAGCAGTTGGAGCTGGGGGCAGGGGATGGGGGAGAATGAAGTGAGGGAGTGGCAGAGGGAGAGGACCCTCGTGTCCACAGAGGTCCTGCTGACTATTCTGGGGTGGAAGGAAGACCCCTGACCAGCACAGCGCATGAGGAAAATGAATGAGGCCAGGATGGGGGAGGAGGACCACTCAAGATGATGAAAGGTGATGATACCCAGCGCTCAAGCGGGACGGGGGGCTGTCCCCACTGGCCAGAATGGCAAACCTCACAATTCGGGAGGCATTAGGCAGGGCGCCCAGAAGGGTCTTGCCCTGGTAGTGTGGAGAAAAAGGACTCCAACCCTGAGAGGACCCACATAGCAAATCTTCAGAGTCAGACTCTAAAGCATCTGACTGCTTCCAGCATCCAGAACAAAGCCCCC
This sequence comes from Cynopterus sphinx, assembly GCA_030015415.1. Lineage (NCBI taxonomy): Eukaryota > Metazoa > Chordata > Mammalia > Chiroptera > Pteropodidae > Cynopterus > Cynopterus sphinx. Next base: position 81,743,984 of record CM057388.1, read on the forward strand.
CAAATATGTCTAGGACTACGAAGATATCCTACACCCAAGGGAAAATCACATCTGGCATCTGATCTAAAATTACCAGGCCTAGAGAGAAGCAGGCAAACTCCACTCACATGAGGAGAAGGAGAATCAATGATTGGCATCCAAGACAGGAATGGGGCAAGGGGCAGAGTGAAAAATAAGTCAGTCTTAAATAGTCTCATACTATATGATTCCATTTATCGAACATTCTCGAAAATGACAACATTATAGAGCTGGAGAACTGATCAGTGGCTGTCAGGGTTTGTGGGGGTGGTGACTATACAGGAGGTACAAGAGGTAGACCTTTATGGTGACAGAACAGGTCTACATTTGACTGCTGTGGTGCTTACATACCCTACACATGTGACAAAATGGCAGAGAACAACACACACTGTCGACACCCACCTCTTGCTTTCCATATTATATTCTAAATTCTGTAAGATACAACCTTCAGAGAAACTGTGGGAAGGGTACATGGGAATTTCTACACTATTTCTGCAACTGACAATGAATCTCTAATTATCCACAAATAAAATTTTAAAAAAGGTATGCCCCATAAAAAGATACTGATACATGTGATTATATAAAAATGCAGACACAATTTGATTGGAAACACACACACACACACACACAGCATAAATAAACTCAGAAATATCACTATCATTATCAGAAAGAGCTAATTTTCTTAACATTACAGAGTGTCTATAAATTATTAAGGAAAAGCTCTCCAAATCAATAGAAAAATGGGCAAAGGAAATAACCAGATATTTCAGAGGAAAATACAAATGATTCTTAAAAATTAAAAGCTGGTCAAATTTCTTCATAATAAGAAAATGCTAATTAAAGTGGTAAGAGGTGTGGTACAATTTTTTTTTTTTTTTTTTTTTTTGCTGATCAGATGGGCACAATTAAAAACTTGGATCTACCAGAGCCTGGAAGCCCAAAAACAAAACTCTGATGATGATACATGGTGTTTATGAGCATGCAGGGCAATGGGCACTCTTGCACACTGCTAGACTGAAACAGGTAGAACTGTTTACCTGTAAATGGCAGGTGGTAGCACCACCTGGTAAAGCAGGTAGCACTACTAGTATGTTCAGCCTTTGCCCCAGCAATTTCACCTCCAGGAACTGATCCTACAGATTCACACATGCACACGTGTGAAATGCAGTATGTATTAATACTTCTAATAAAAGAAAATATTCATATTTCTCTGTGCACAGAACCCAGCTGTCAGGACACACACAAAACTGATAACCTTGGTTATGTCCAGGGAGGGGAAATAGGAACTTGGGCAAAGAAGTTGGAGAAAGATACTTATGTTGTGTAACTTTCTGTTTCTCTTTGAGTTTAGACATTGTATATGTGCTATCTGTGTTTAAAAGTTACTTTTTAAGTGACTGTGAGATTAACTCAATCCAAAAGAACAATAAGAAAACTAAGACTGCCTGACGCAAAGTTAGCTTGCTCCAGCTGAGGTATGGGGTCCAGATCGTAGGAAGCGGATGTCCCATTTGCTCAGTGTCTGGTTGTATTTAACATGGAATATTGCATTCAGTTCTTGGCATTGTGTCTTTTTGAGAGGTAGCCTCGAAAGAGAATCTTTCCAAACAATAGAGACAGAGATAGTATAAAGCCTGGAAATTAAATGATATTAGGAACACTGGGGACGGGTGCAGAGAGGCCAGTATAGGGGCAGGGGTTGGGTATAGAGGAAGGGACTCACTCCCCATAGAGGTCATGGTCACAGAATTTGGCCCTGGGACCTTCTGGCATTTAAGAGCAGGAATAGCAGCAATTTCTAATTCTTCCAATAAAAGCCACTCAAAAGGGGAAAGAGACAAACATTCTGATTAACCAAGCAATTGGATCTAAGGGGTAAATATGAAAACTGGGAAAGAGTCCCCGGAAAGGTGTGACATCTCAAGCAGCCTAAGGCAGGGGACAGAGGAAGCTGGGCTGGAAGCCCCAGGGCTTGTGAAAGCTTCTTATCAACCAGTAAGGATATCTCTGCCTCAGTTGAGGCCGCAGACAGCTGCTCTGGAGAAATTTCCACTCGATCCTTCCTCTTATCAGAACGTCGCAAGATGATGACAGAATGAATGTGAACAATTCTGATGGTGTCAACCTAAAGGAAAAGCCACAGAAATGTTTACTTCTGTCTCTCTCCAATAACCTGTCTCCCTGTAATTAGAGAATTGCACTGTATTACATTATCGGGTGAAAGATTCCATTTTGGAAAATTGATATTTTTCTCATGAATCATGGAATGTTTCAAATAAGAGACATCCAAGCTCAACAAAGACATTTCAAAACAAAAATACAAAGGCTAATATGTAGGCCAATGAAGCACTTTTTGAATGGTCAGCTAATAATCATCCGATTCACAACAATGTGCAAGACACTGTCACATGACAGAGTACAAGTCAGAGTCTGACAATCCAAGTGTTCAAAATCCTAACAGTTTGGTTGAGCAGCAAGTGTCACACCTGAAATGACACTAAAATAGTGCAGTAAATCAATGCTACAGGAAATCAGAGGAAAGGAATCAGATTAGGGGGAAAAATCATCATGGAAAAGGCAGATGAGCATATGTATTTCCTGATTGCTCTGTGCGTGTCTGTGTGTATAGATAGAATTTCTGTAGATGCCAAATTGATACAAGTGACATGTTTGGGAGACAAGTTTGCCAACTAATGTACATAGAGAAGTTGAAGTAGAATGGCAGACAGCAAGGCTAAGAAAGAAGGTTAAAGTAAAAATGTACAGGACCCGAAATGCCAAGGCATGATCTTCAGGATGAACTGGATGGAAGGAAATTATTTCAGATAGCCCTGACATGCAATAATGATAAAGTAGTGGATTAAGTGGACAGCAGAAATGGAAAAAAACATATTTGAGATTTATTACCAAGGAAGAATCCACAAGATTTGGTAGCTATGGACCATGGGTGACAGATGACAGGCAATCGTTGAGGATGACTCTAAAGTTTCAAGGTTGGAGTGCTGAAACATGGGAGGTGGAGATCTAAGTATTGAAAGGATCAGGAAGGAAGATGAGCGTGTTTTCAGATGTGCTGATCTGGGAAGAGGGGATGTCATAAAGGCAAGGCATAGTGTGGGGACAGGGAACAGATGTCCAGGCCTTAATCAAGGGGGGTACTCACATCAAGGAAAAGTGACAATAAGTGGAGCCAGGAAAGCAGAGAGAGGAGTCAAAACCAGAACAATGAATGAAAGGGTTCAAAAGTTTCAGGGGAAGAGACCAGTGTGGCACTGCCAGATATTGCAGGGACAAGAGTGAAATCTGAGAGGATACCCACACTGTGCAATACAGCAGCCATTATGCACATGTGGCTACTGAGGTTGAAATGTGGTCCCCTTTCATGCCTCCTTCTACCTGGTGAACTCTCTCACAGCCTTCAAACCCCCTTTGATGAGCCCTTACATGATCATCCTATAAAGAATTAATCATTCTCCCCTCCCATAAGACTTTTTAAAATAATACACATATACATCTTTTCTAGAGTTTGTATCATGCTGTGTTCTATTTGTTGACATAATTTTTTCCTCTACTAGAATGCAAGATCCTTCTTCAGGGCAGGGAACGTGTTTTAGTTATTTTTATACCCAGCAACCATACAGTGGCTGGTGGGCACAGGGTATACAATATAGAAAATCAAAAGCAGAGAGAGAAAAACACTTGACCTTCCAAGGAGCAACAAGACAGAGAGCTGACTTTTCCACAGAAACAATCAAAGGCTAAACAGAATCGGGTAACACGTTAGAGTGCAAAACGAAAAACTTTGCCAACTGAACATCTGTATTCAAAGAATACATCCTTTAGAATTGAAGGCAAAGAGAAGATATTTTCAGACACAAAAAAACTTAAAGAATTTATTACCAGCACAGAAATACTAAAGAGAGTTCTTGCAAAAGGGAAACCTCAGGAAAAATGAAGAACACTGTGAAGGGTAAAATTTGTGAGTAAATACCAATTGTACAAAACAGTAATAACAACATCCCGTGGGTCATAAGGTATCCATAGAAGTAAGATGCATGATGACAGTAATCCAAAAGGTGGGTGGCTGTAAATGAAATTAAGTGTTCTTAGGTTCTAGTATTATCACCCCTGATAATGGTGAAAATAGTCATTTGCATGAGATGAACAAACCAAGTACACATATTGTAACATGTAGCATAACCACTAAAAGGAAGGCAAAGTATATTATAACTAATTAATGATCAGAGTGGAATAATAAAACATATCTGATTCTTTCAAAAGAAGGCAAGAAAGGAGAGAAAAACATAAAACAAGGAAGTGGGTCAGATGCAAAACAAAAAGATGGCAGCTATAACCCACCCATATCAATAATTGCATTAAATTTAATTAGACTAAATACTCCAATTAAAAAGATTATCACAGTGGATTTGCAAAAAAAAAAAAAAACCCCATATGCTGCTAATAAAAGACACACTTTAACTATTAGTACACAGAAAGGCTAAAAATAAAATGGGAAAATCTATGCCATGCCAACACTGAAAATATAAGATCGCTGAACCCATGAATCTTAACATCTAATTTGGATGGTACAAATTGACACAGATGGTACAAATTCAAGATGAGGAAATGGACTCCTGAAAAATAAAATTATGTCATTAAGATTGGAAATGTACTTTAGGGGTTTGATGCCCAGGTTAATTACATCCCCTCTTCCCAATATTCTCTCACTAGTCAGTGGTTTCAATACCTAAGAGGAGTGAGCAAAAGTTCAGGATGGGATGGCAAAACCATCACAGGAATAGATGAAAAATGAAACAAGCCTAAGTAAAGGCTGCAAAGGCCTGACAGATGTCCCTGAGAGCCACAGACAGCTGAAGGGCCTGAGGAAGACTGTTACAGTCATTGTCACATAAGAAATAAGATATTCCAGCTTGGCAAGATCAGCCCCTCCACCCTGGAATTAAAGTACCAAAACCCAGTCCCTTTTGCTCCTGCGTCCTGATATACATTGAGGGCCGGCACACCACAGCCAGCCTGGCCTCTTTCAGGCCGAGTCTGCCAACGGTCATTCTCTAATGTATTGTAGCTGTTTTTGTGTTACGATGGCAGAACTTAGCAACTGCAACAGAAACTGCCCGGCCTGCAGAGCTAAAAACATTTACCATCTGGCCCTTTCCAGAAAATGTGTGGCTCTCCAGGGGTGATAGGCAGGTAAAACTAACCTCCTATTATATGGGATATCATTCATTCACACAACATGTGTTCATTGAGGACATACTCTATGGGAGGCACTGTAAGATGGCCTAAGTGATACACAGGATACAGTAGTCACATCCAGGACTACGCCAAGACAACATATAAGGACAGTAATAGATACGCTCAAAGAGCTAGTGTAGCACAAAAGAGGTTATCTAACGTAGCCGACAGGTCAGGGCAGGTCCTTTAAAGGAGCCAGGTGGCACCGGCTGAATTACAAGGGATCCAGAGCTAGCCAAGCAGTCTGTGAGTAACACCCAGCAGACACAAGGAGTGAACCAGCACATACTTCACTGGAAACTGACATTCTTTACTCTGGTTAGAACTTGGATCCAGATAAAGAAATATAAGGAGATAATAAACAGAAATGAGACAGGCCCTGGACGCTTCACCAATGAGACTTGTCCTAAAGGTGATGGGAAATCCACTGAATTTTAAGCAGAGATGTAGCAGACTTATGTTCCCAAGAGCACATCCTAAGCTGTGAGAAGAAAGGACTACAGGCAAGAGAGACTCAAGGCAAGGAGACCAGTGGAGAGGAGAACACAGCATTCAAGGAAAGAAGGGATAAGGACCTCAAATAAGGTAGTAGTAGTTGGGATAAAGCATTGAAAACAAATACGAAAGCAATGTAGGTTAACAGTTCTGAACAGTAGGTGGTGGTTCCCAAACTTGGCTGCACATTGGCATCACTTGCGGAGCTTTCAAAATTCTGCCTCTCAAGTCTCAACCCAGACCGACTGAGTCAGCATCAATATTTTGTAAAGATTTCTGGATGATTCCAATGTGCAGCCAGGCTTGGAAACAACAGTGACAAGAGGAATAGTAAAGGAGTGGGCTGGAGGAAGAGGAAAGGTTCAGCTTTGAACAAGTTACTTTAAGATACCCATGTCTAGCTAAATTTGGATGCCCAGCAGGCAGCCGAGTATAAAGTTCCAGAGCTTGGGGTAATTTGAACCAACCAGCATCCCTTGGCAACAGTCAGAATGGCCAATATTTTTGGCTGCCTGCCATGTGACAGGCACTTGTAAAAGTGCTTTTTCACATATTAACTTAACTCCCCCAGTAACCCAGTGAGGTTGGTACTGTTGTTATATCTATTTTACAGATGAGTGTTTTACATACATTACCCAAATCCAGCTCTCCCAACAATTTTATGAGGTTGGTGGCTGGCATTATCCCTGTTTTAAAGATAAAGAGAAGTGGAAGATGCAAAGTAATATGCCCAAAGCCACACAGTGAGTATTATAGAAAGAATCTCAAGACAGATCTCTCTAACCACAATGACGTCTAAAGCCACAGCGGAGGTAATGCTGCCTAGGAAGACATTCTGGAAAGAGAAGGAGGCCAAGGCAGAAACTTGGAGAATAGCAATATTTAATGCATAGGCAGAGGAGGAAGCATCCAAAAAAGAAGTGGGAGGAAAAGGGAGACACAGCAAAAACAAAACAAACAAAAACTACGAGAGTTCTGAGTTCCAAAAAGAAAGAATAAGATAAGCACCAAGAAATAATCCACAGATGGAGCAATGGGGAGGTGGTTGGAGAGACAGAACTGGAAGCCAGACCTTGGTGGATTTGAATGGAGAAGGTAAAGAAATTATGATTGTAGCCTATTCTTTTAAGAAGTCTGGCTATTAAAAGAAAGATAAAAAAGTAGTGACCATAGGAAGCCAGAGGATCAAGAAGTTGTTTTTCTTTTCCTTTCTAAAAATGAGAGTAATTTAAGCACATTTGTATCCTAAGGGAAAAGAGCCATGTGACAAGAGAGGGTTGAAGACTCAGAAGAGAAACAAGGTATTAGATAAGCGAGGTCTTTGAAGAAGCTGCAGCTGTGGATGGAATGTGGACTTCACTCCTTGACATGAGAAGAAAGGAGGCAAAGTGGTTAACATGGGCGAGTTTGTATAAAGGGGTAAGAAGTACAAGGATTTGTTGCCCTACAGCTTTTATCACCTCCATCATCTGCTTGGCAGGAGGAGAAGACATAATTCATTTGCATTGTCTTTTACAAAAGCATTGGTTTGCACCATATTAGGGAAAAAATAACCTGTTCCTATACAATGATTAAGCTGAGAAGCATTATACTAGACCATGAAGGCTAGAACAGACCAGAAAAGAGAAAGTCATGCTAGTTTGCCTGTAATAAGAGAAGGGTCACCTGAGTGGGTACTAGGACTCCAGATAAAAAGATAACGATGACAGAAACCAGCCAAACAACGGGCAGGAGGAGAGCTGACAGTGGTTATTCATCTTGATAGAGTAGCAATAATTTGCAACTAAGAACAGAAAAGTCAGTCCCATTCCTAGTGAGTAGATTCTTCATCTGATTTTACTAAAGTGAATACCCCACCCAGCCCCAAACATGTCCCTATACTAACAGGACTAATCCCTGGCTGAGTTCTTCAAACACAGCACAAAAATCCCTCCCCAGCTGCAAATTTCAGTCATGCAAAATTCTAGCATGCGTACCTTTTCAGCAACTGTGCGCATTTCAGTTCCCACATGTGTAAATTTGGAGTCACTCCTTTTGCAGATAAATTAGGAGAAAAAAGGGAACAACAAAACCTTAGCAGAGAAAAAGGAAAAGGAAGGAAAGTAAACTGAAGCTAGAGCTGTACTCATACATCTGTGAGAAGCAGTCTGGGACACATGCATAGGTGGCTGAGTGCCTGAAGGTTTTCACTGGCAAAGCTAAACTTCTAGAATCCTGGGTATTGAGGAGGTGGGCCTGAGAAGTACACACTCAAAGTTAGATAAAAGTAACCCCAAGTTTTTACCACCTCAAGCATTCATGCTACTAGGGATCTCTGAGATCACTGTAAGGCTCACCACCCAGAGGCAGAAAGACAGAGAGATGGAGGAGCCAATTTAGATGGAGAAATAGATCAATAGGGGGAAATATCTCTTCATGTGTATATTACCTGCCACAAAGAAAATTATCAGTACTCATTATCATTTCGAGGGGGAGAGAACAAAAAAAAAATGAAGCAAGAAAATGGAAAATCAGAGCGCCATACAGGTCAACAAATTCTGTGTAAGAGCTTTCACAAGTTCACTCATGATCTTGACTTCTCTTGACCGCAGTTTGCAGCTAAGGTCATGCATATCTCCACGAAAAATCCAAAAAATCCTACCAGGAAGTAAGGTGGAAAGCAACCCTCAGGGCTGGGATGGGACGAATTCAAAGTGTATGACTGAGGGAGCTCCGGACTGATAATGGTAACTTAAAACACAACCCATACACAGTATTGCCAAAGTCGGTATAATTCCGAGTTAACAATGACATAGAGACCAACGGATGAGTAAACAAATATAGTCTTACCTTGTGTCATCATTCAACTAGAGTGGGAAAGAGCAGAAAACATTATTGTTCACATGACGCTTATTAGATGTACATGGATGCAGATCACAGGAAAATTAAGTCATGTGTTCCTGTATGCAGGCATGAAAAACTGGAGAAATCTTCCTTCGGACCGGAAACAACTAAGCTCCATTTCCTTATCGTTTTTCTCCCTTTTGCACAACTTAAGACAGGGGAAACCTGTGCGTCTTAGAAGCCCTCTCCTCGCTTAGGTTGTTTGATACACTTAAAATGCGTCCGAGAGGGAAGACTGCAGACAAGGCGAGGGGCCCCAATCGTGGTTGGTCGCTTCCGAAGACACCGATGTCCTACCGAGGGAGGAGGCGACTGAAGAATGCAAAGGCAGGGGCTTACAGAGATCACCGACTCGGGTGTGGCTTCCTGCAGCACTACTATGCTAGAGTGTCTTCCTGGCCTAGCGATGTTTCGCTCTATTTCTTTGGGTGATAACTCCAGATCTAAAGAATTGGCCAGAGACTATAAGAAAAAAAGCAAGCCCTCCTCCTCCCCCCCCCCCAGGCTTATGCGGGTCGCTGGGGGACTGCGGGAGCGCTTAAAACGCGTCAAGCGACCAGAGGATACGGGACCCCCGCGACAGGACCATCCGTGCATGGATCTGAGTGCCTGTGGCCTCCGCAGCCCTGGACGCAGCGAGCACCCACCCGAGGACGCGCTGGGACTGCTGAGCAGGGGTCATCCGGGCTGACTGACCTACTCACCTCCCCAATACACAGCCCCATCACCTCCTCCTTCTCTGTGCTCAGAGCGTGGTTGAGACACACGAGGAAAGCATCCGACTCCAGATGAACCGCCTGCACCGCCTGCACCACCTGCATCGCCATCTTGGTCCGACCCTGCTCCAGTCCGCCTCGGGCCCACTCGGGCCTGGCCAACGCAGAGCTCCAGCGGGCGGGTTCTGTGGGGGCGGGGCTTGGGGAGTGAGGGTGGGGCCGGGCGGGGCTGGGCTTGGGGGCGCGCGGGCAGGGCCAGGGGCGGGGATTGGGGAGCGCGGGCGGGGCGGGAGCGGGGGCGGGGCGACCCGGCGGCACCTGGGAAACGCCCGCGCCGGTTTGGGCAGGCGTGGCCGTCGGGGCGGAGGGCGGAGGGCGGTGGCCGGCCGCGGACGGGGCATCAGGCCGGGCGGCGGGGGCGGCAGGGAGGCGGTTCTCCCTGGCCGCAGGCGGACGTGGTCTATCAGCGGCGCCCGGGCGCCCGGGCACGCGCCTCCCGAGCGCCGGCGCCCATTTTGCCCGCCCGCTGAGGAGAGCAGTACGCGGCCTACAGGCTCTGGGGACAGCCCTGAGGTGGCATCGCCGCGCGCGCCAGCCTCTGGAGCCAGGGGGACGCTCTTTTGCAAATCGGTCCTAAGCTAGTTCAGGTTTTCTTTTATTTTGTTTTGTTTCCAAGTTACGGCCCCTGAATTGTGGACCACTCTCCCTGGACCACTTCCGGTCGCTGGCCCTCGCCTTGTAACTTCGGCTGGGGTGACCTCGGCCCCGGATGCCCCTCGGCTCGCCCCGGGCTCACGTGCCGATCCCGGCTTGACTGGCCCGGGGTGGGGGACCTGGAAGTTTTAGCCTCGCTGCTCTCGAGGCGGATTAATTAGCCCAAGAAACATTATATTCATGTGAGTAACCTCTTGCGGAAACAGTGCTATACTGTGTCTGGAAAAGTATCACTCTTAAGCTTGGCTGCTGCTACTTTCTCCAAAGGCTTTTTACGTATCTGTTTGTTACAGGGAAGGGGATCGGGGGCCTTCGGTTTTGATTCAAGGTCGGCTGTCTCACGGTAGTTACCCACGATGCAAGTTTCCGCAGCTCTCCCTGTCTTGATATCAAACCTGGTGACATTCTGTGTCAAAGTGATTTTCTCTGGACGTATGTCAAAGTACACACGTCCCAACTCCCAAGGTTAGGAATTACACGTGGATCTTAGGAACGGTTCTAAATCAAAGCAAAATAGAAGCCGCGCCGCCTCCGCAGCCCATCGGTGTTTGCGTGCGTTTGAGCTCGTTTTCTAGTCCCTGCGTGGTTTTGAAGCCGGGCAGACAGGGCAGTACTGGAAAGGGAACATTCCCAGGGGGCTACTTGAAGAGGTGTTGATGCTTTTGCTCTTTTCTCCCAAGTCAGTTCCAACCCGTCTCCCCGCAGACAGGGCTCGCATCCAGAACTCTCTGTGATACGTATGCCAGCAACCTCCATTTTTGCCTAATGCTTAAGGATCACATGGCACATCTGTCCGTGATTGCTTTTCATGATGATGAAGCTTGGGAGAAATTTCAAGTGTGCAATCACACTGGACCCATCTAAATGTTCTCTTAAGTTTCAACTTTGCACCGTATATTATTTTCAGTTACTCTGTGTGGCTAGTATGCCCAGCCCTCACGGGGCAAGGGTGGTGGTTCTTCTCATTATTATGTGTTAGTGGTGGGATATTTGGAGTTTATATAAAGTGCCTTTAGGCACCTTTGAGAAGGAAAACACCTTTTGTTTGTTGTTGCTGCTACTCTCATATTCCAGAATAACATTCTCTAATGTTTATAATGCTCATGGCTGCGTTTTACAGCTCTAAATTTTTAATTGGAATAGGAAAAAAGCTATCACATTTATGGCAAGCTTATTAAGTGCTAGACCATCTACTAAGCATTTATATACTTGTGTGTGTAAACTGCCCCTAATTGGAATCAGACGCTGCAACTTCCTAGCTGTGTGACCTCACGCGAGTCACCTGAGTTCTCTGTGCCTTAACCTCCCTCCTCTTTTGCTGGGGGAGATAATAGTATCGGTCTAAGCAGGCGATTATTAAAAGAGTCAACACATATAAAACCCAATGAAAGCGCTAAATAAGTGCTGACTGTTATGATCAATATGTACTTTAATTCTCATATTTCACTTCAGAAAACTGAGATGTAGACAGGTTAACTTGTCCAAGGTCACAAGACTAGTAAGTGACAAAATCAGGATTTACACGCAGACCAGGCTGGCTCCAGGGCAATGTTCTCAGTAACTTCACCATTGTAATTGAGTGAGTTTGTTAACTGACTTCAAATGAAATAAGTGTATTCAATTGATTAATGCTTAAAAAGTATTAAAACACCTGGAAATTAAAACAAACTATCTTTTTTTAAGAAGACACAAAGTAATTCATTCTGTAAAGGAAAATTAATGGTTTTACTTAGATTACTACTTAAAGAAGCCCTTCTCTATTGTATATCATCTGTTTAAAATATAATTTACAAAATGCCTTGCTAAGAAATTATCTAGGCCAGGGTGGTCTCTGATTGTGGCATCAAGGTGACCCCCATGGGGACAATCTCTTTCGGTGCCTTCATATATGATAAAGCTATATAAACAGTTTTAAAATCCATTTGAATTTGCAGCTGGTAGTATTCCTTGAGTTGAGTGGAACAGGTTTATGTTCTGTGTATTGTATTGGACCTTGTACCTAAGTTTATCCTGAGGTTTTAAGAGATTTGGCTTAGTTCAAGGTGTCCTGAATTTTGTGAACAAGTGTCATGTGCAGAAAAATGTTCTGTAGTCACATAAATTTGGGAAATATTAACAAAATTAAGTTTCTTTACTGCATAACTTGTCAGGGCTTTTACTGTGTCAATGTGAGATTCCACAACTTATTTGACCAAGAAAAAAGGATCAAATGTTTCAAGAATCACATTTAGTGAAATGGTGCCCCCTTCATATGACCTGTGATTTTTGTGGGCTTTGATCTGAATCCCTATCACTCAGCCTTTGCTTTTCTAGGTTGAGAATGTTGATTCATATTCATACGACAGCTTCTCAGTTGCCCTTCTCTGGGCCTTCATGCTCTCTGAGCGGTGGCAAATGCAAGTCCAGGGTCATGTGCTGGGGTTTGTTCCCAGGCTCATTCTGCTGATGCTCAGCATGCTGGCCTTTCAGCACAGCAGCACATCCCGTTGCCTTTCTTCTGGGAATATTTTGTAGTGATTCATAGGCCTCTTTGTAGTGAATCATAGTAACAGAGCATCATCTGCAACTTTTTTGCCCTCTATTCCACTGAATTATTTCCTTTTAATGTCAGCATAACCCATAACATTTTGGTTTCTATTTGAAATATTTAAATGTCAATAATGTTGGTTGTTGCTAGGACCTGTCTGTGAAGCTGAAATGGTCCTGAAACCCTTAACACTTGGATTCTATTTTTTTTTAAAGTGGCCACACTTATTTTGTACTCAAAATCCAGACTTTAATATATTTTATTTTAACATTAGTATTTATTGTGGTTTTGTATATCATTTCTTTCCAAAACCTTGAGGAGTAAGAGAGGCAAAATAATTCTATCTGCTAAATAGAAAAAAAAATGGCTTTGAACAATATATATGTAGCGATATAATACTCAACACCCAGAGAATCAATCTCTACCCATGTTTATGTGGTCTGTTTACCTTCTCTGTATCATTCCTGCGATTGAAGAGTTTATATCCCTGTATTTGGGAAGAGACAGGATGTGAACAAAGTGGAGCAAACACGCAAGGCGATTTATTATCAGAGGCCAGAATAGGAGCTTTAGTACAATCCAGTGCTGCAGTAGGACAGGAGGCATGACGTTCTCATGAAGAAGACAGGCACCTGCACTCTGCTGGAATAGCTCTGAGATGAACAGAGGCCTGGGGAGGTGTTGTAGGCAAGAGGAAAGCAAGATCGAGGGTGTGGGGCTAGAAACGAACCTAGTATTGGGGGGAAAGTTTATCTCAAATATAGCGGGGGTGGTGCACCTTGGAATTGGTGATAGATAGGATATAGCAACTGAAGACGATGAAGTCTAAGATAACTCATAAGTTTTAAGTCTGCAGGATCAGGCGGAGTGGCACTGCCATTGAGAGAACAGGGATTTGGTTAAGGAGAAGGGGTGGCCCTTCAGGTGAATGAAGTGAGAGAGCCCAGTATGACAGGACCTTACGATGGCTGAGTCAGGTCCATTCAAGGTACAGTGGGCAAAGCCACTGCAATATTCTTAAATCATTCACTAAAATCAGACCATTTCTTATGTCTATAAAAGATATTTTGTACTTTCCTTTCAGGGAAGGTAAATTAACTGTGTTAAGGAAAACAAACCAGACTCAGATCGTCGTCCTTGAAAAGGGGGCTTGGTTCAGCTCGGTTAGCGCTTTCTAGTGAACTTTGTCCTGGGCTGCATCACGCTGGGTCCTGGCAGCTCACTTGCTCTTGACTGTCTGGCTCGAGGGAGGGGAACACCTTCCTATCCTGTGCTGCAGTTCCTTCCCCACCTAATGGCCACCTGATGGGAATAGGAGGCCTTAGTTTTGTGTGGCCGGTCCCCCAATGCTATGGCACTGTGAGCCAGGTCCAAAGGATTCATTCCTGCAAAATGCAAGTCAAGATATGCTGAGGCCCGAAAATGAGACCCAGAGCTGGACAGAGGACCCGTATGGGGTTAGAGCCAATTTCTACTCAGAAGGTGGGCTTCTTCTATCCCTCTCAGAGAGCAGAGGGTCTTTTCTAGCCTTCTGACTTAGGAGAGCAGAATTTAAGCCCACACTTCCATGGAAAACTGGGCTCCTGCAACATCCCGAGGCGTTATCAAAATGAAACAAGAACCTAGGTGGATAGCTATCACTTTCTCCCACTCAGCTCCGAATCACCATGATCCCCAAAGTCTACTGCACTCAAAAATTCCATGAAGCTCCCTTAAGTCTTTTCCCTAACATGAAACACCCGCTTCTGAAAATGCCCAGCTGCTATAAGTCACCTTTCTAAGTAAACTGACAAATAGGTCGTTCGCTCTTAAAACAACTTTTACTTTCAATTTAGAAAGCCATGCACGTGATCTGACCTTCACAGTCTTACCTTTGAAGTGGAAAGCGCTTGGCAGGGAGTTTTCCTCTGGGGATGTGGCATACACGTGTCTGCTCCACTGCGTTCCTGCCCAAAGAAGTGTGCCCTCAGGCACACCCATGTGCACATTCTCTTGCTCAGGACGTTTGGTCAGACACTGCTGCGTGAATGCAGACTTGAGACCACCTCCCAGCTTCGTGCAGTGCTACTCCCACATGTCCATGGAACTCCTGACCTCCCCCAATTCCCAAGTGCTCCGTAGTCGCCCCGAGGCTGCCTGAGTGTCACTTTAGTGTCTTGCAGGATGTTCCAGATGTGTTTGGCTCCGTTTAGGCTGTGCAGGTAGACATATGTCAGGTGTGGTTCTGGTTGGTGGTTGCTAGTACCAGGTCCCCTTGCTCACTGGTGAGTTCATTCAAACCACAAAAGTCACACCTGTGTCCTGTGCGCGGATGCTGCAGGCTTAGGTGGAGAAAAGCAGGGCTAGAATTGGAACTCAAGGCCCAGAATGTCAGGAGAGGATGTGGGGGCACCACCCGATCACCTCTGGGTTCACCAAGAGGGTGTCTACCGCGACGAGTACCAGCGCACGTGGGTGGCCGTCGTGGAAGAGGTAACTGTTTATACTTTGCTTATTTCTTTATTGATTTTGCTTTCAAGCATCTTGGTTTCTAACTAGTCTCAATTTCCTGAAGTCTTTGATTTTATTTTTGATCATTTCTTTCCATCAGGAGACAAGTTCCCTAAGGGCACGAGTCCAGCAAGTTCAGGTTCCCTTAGGTGATGCAGCTAGGCCAAGTCACCTTCTTACCTCCCAGCTACCTCTCATGTGGCAACTCTACCCTGAGGAGCGCTACATGGATAACAACTCTCGCTTGTGGCAGATCCAGCATCATTTAATGGTACACATGTCACTTGATCATTTTCCATTGGATGGGGACTCTGACAGCAGAGTGCTCTATAAACTTTTCTTTTTCTGACAGGTCAGGGGAGTCCAGGAGCTGTTGCTTAAGCTTTTGCCTGATGATTAACCTGGTATGTATGTTCGTTTCTCCCCTGTCTCCTCTCTATTTTGCATGCTATTCGGTCATGGTGATTTTAATGATCCATTTTTTTTCCAGGTGCTGGAATTCTAGGAAGACATGCTCCTCTGTTCTGTTCAGTTCATGGCAATCACTTCATCCACCACCGCAGTGCACCCACCTGTGGGCCTAGGGGAGGGAATGGGTTGAAAAACTGCTCAAGAACACAGAAGTTTAGGAAGGGTCATGAAGAACACTGCAAGTGGAACTACAGAGAGAGGGTTACGCAGGCAGAAAGCGAGTCAACAAAAGCACTTAGTCAGGATACGTAACTTGAAATCGACTCCTTTGGAAATTGCCATAGAACCTTTAATGGACATCATCAGCTGGAACTGGGATCTGATGAATCCCACAAAAGTCAGCACCTGCTACAGAACACATGCTCTGATCACCAAGGACTTGGTACTGATTTAGAGAGAAGAGAGCAGCTCCTAGCAGCATCAACATCTATTGGTCGCTTATTTGCCCTGCAGCAGTCCTCCTGCCTTCCCTCCTCCCACCCTGTAAATATCCTAGGTTTTGCTCAGCGTTTCCCATCCCAGTACTGACCTAGCTTGGATCTACTAAGAACGTAGGGGGCTCTGGAAAAAAAAAAGGAGATTATTTGCATTAATGAAATTAGCTACAAAGGCTCCTGGGCCTTTTTCCTTTCTGAAATTGTGTCTTCAAATTATTAGAAGTTGCTGATCAAATTCATGGGCACTTAAATTGATTCTCTGGTCACAGATATTTTCAATAAGTTGGTTTCTATACGAGCTCCAGACAATATCTTAGCTGCTTGAAGAGCACCTTTATCAGGAAGTAATAGCAGCGAGTATCGCTGATTTTCCTAGGAAAGCATTTACTACCTGATAGAGAATTCCCTGAGTTCAAAGAGTTGTAACAGTTTCTATCCATTAAGAACATTAGTTTTACTTTTAAAAATCTTGGGAATAATAGCTACCGTGTAGCGAGGCCTTCCTGCCTTCCAGGCACTATTATATGCACTTTATCACATTTAATCCTTCCATCAATGCTGTCAGGTAGGTATGATCCCCATTGTACACACAAATAATAAGGAAAAAGGCTCAAGGATTTTAGTCATTTACCAAGGGTGGTTTTGTGAATGACAGCAGGGCAGTGGGCAGGCCCTTCAGGCTGCGGCGTTGGCTCCTCTAGCCCAATATTGGTTTACAGTATTCAAGATGAGTTGATTGAATTCAAGGGGTTTTTTGTTCCATGTAAAGCTATTTATATCTTCCAAATCGAATGAAATGGACATTATAAAAATACAGTTGATTTATTCTATGAATGGGCAGAGTATTTTTTAGTGTAATTGTCTTCTAGCTGTTGGAAGGGCATACTGCTTGCCTCTGAAGAGAATTCCTTCTAGAGGGGCTTTAAAGTCATTATGGATAAAAGACAAAATAAAAATCATTTTTCTTATTTTAGTTTTCTGGAATGCTGCGGAAGGATCCGTGCCAGAAACAAGCCTGTGAGATACAGAAATGTTTACAAGGTACTATGTTCAAGGCTTTTTTTATACTTTTCCATTTTATGAGACCAGTTCCTTTTATAAACAAACTCTATTAACTGCTTTCAGAGTGTAATATTTCTATAACTTATCCCAAAGACCCTTCTCACCATATTACCAAAGATGCAGAAAATAAAATGGGATCTAACCTTGGGGTTTTCAATCCTGGTTGTACAGTAGAGTCACCTGGAGAGCTTTGCAAACTTGCTGAAACAATGAAGTCGGACTTCTTTGGGTCGGGTCTGGGCAGCAATCAGTCTAAAAAGCTAAGCAGTGATTCTAATGTGCAGCCAGAGTTAAGAAAGACTAAGCTCAGCAAAGTCCTTTTTCAAAAAGACTGGGTTTAAAATGGGTTTGTTATACTTCACTGTGGCTGACAACTCACTTTCCAAAAGCAATCAGGTTTGAAGGTGCGGTGTTGAAAATACAATTGGAATTCAGGATGTCAAAATCAGCAACAAACTTTAAAGGCAAAAGTAAATCTCAGGCAAAGCATATTGATATGATTTGTCCATTTTGTTTTAAATCAGCCAATAAGTTTGACCAAGTGGCAGAGGATTTTGAAATCAGTGACTGATTATTGGCAGGAGCAAACAGTAAAGGCTACAAGACCCTCTATGAAAGCTGACTTTGGATAATTTTTCCAATTATTAAAGTATAATAATAGAGATGGATACTCATGAAAATATAGAAAGGCAGGAAAAATGTTGAGTTCACCCAAAGGCCCAGCACCAGAGAAAACCCTTGTTTGTATACTTCCTTTGACTTTATTTTTAAATATACTTATTTTAATTAGTTTCAAGTATACAGTACATTGGTTAGACATCTATATAGTTTGTAAAACGATCCTCCCAATTGCTCCCTCCCTCCCCTGACCCTCTACTTAGCCATTACATTAATGCTCACTGCATCCCCTATGCCATGCTCCTCATCCCCATGACCATCCGTCAGCTATTAATTTGTATTTCTTTAACCCTTCACACATTCTCCCAGCCCCTCAACACCTCTCCCTTCTGTCTTTCACCAAATTGTCCACTATATTTGTGAATCTATTTTTGATTAGTTTGTTCGTTTTATTCCTTAGATTCCACATATTAATGAAATCATCTAGTGTTTAACTTTCTCTGACTTAAATACCTTCTAGGTCCATCAAAGCAATATCTTCTTCCATCTCCTTCCTTTTAGTCTGTGTGTGTGTCTTTTAATCTGCAGTGAGTCTCTTGTAGACAGCATATGTAGGGGTCTTGTTTTCTTACCCATTCAACCACTCTGTCTTTTAGTTGGGGCACTTAATTCTTTTTTTACTCCATTTGAGGTACTTATTGATAGAAATGTAGTTGTTACCATTCTTTAATCCTGTTTTTGATACCTTTTTCTTCTTAAAGGAGTCCCTCCAACATTTCCTGTAATACTGGCTTGGTGATGATAAATTCCTTTAGCTTATTTTTGTCTTGGAAGCTCTTTATCTGTCCTTCAACTCTAAAAGATAGCTTTGCTGGATAAATTGTTCTTGATTGTAGATCCTGGGTCTTCATCCTGTTGAATATTTTTTGCCAAGTCCTTCTGTCCTGCATAGTGTCTTTGGAGAAATCAGCTGCCAGTATTATGGATTTTCCCTTATAAGTAACTTTGTTTGTCTCTCGCTGCTTTTAATATTCTTTCTTTGTATTTAACCTTTGGCATTTTAATTATGATGTATCTTGGTGTGAGCCTCTGTAGATCCCTGATTTTTGGAATTCTCTAATTTTTGGAGCTTCCTGGAGTTTTGTGTCCATTTTCTTCACCAGGTTAGGGAAGTTTTTTGTCATTATTTATTCAAACAGCTTTTCAACATCTTGATTTTCTTCAGTTATGTCAATCAGATGGATATTTGGAGCCTGAATAGTGTCCCATATACTCCTTAAATTATTTTTATAGTCTCGGCATCTTACCTCTTGCCATTCTGATT
This sequence comes from Cynopterus sphinx, assembly GCA_030015415.1. Taxonomy (NCBI): domain Eukaryota; kingdom Metazoa; phylum Chordata; class Mammalia; order Chiroptera; family Pteropodidae; genus Cynopterus; species Cynopterus sphinx. The sequence goes on from CM057388.1 coordinate 81,762,995, forward strand.
GAGTGTAATTGGCTTTCCTGTCCTCTAGATAGGGCATTTGATCCTCTTCTTTATTCACTGTGTTTATTCCTTTGTTTATTCCATTTAATATACTTCTCATCTCAGAGAATGTGTTCTTCATTTCAGACTGTTTCCCTTTTATAATTTTCATTTCTGTTTTTATGGTTTTTTTTATCTTTGTTGAAGTTCTCTACACTTCCCAAAAGTTCACTGAGCATCTTTATAACCAGTGTTTTGAACTCTACATCTGTTAGATTGCTTGAGTCCATTATTCCTGGATCTCTGTTCTGTTCTCTCATATGGTTTCTGCTTCTTCGTCTTCCCATTTTGGCTGCCTTTCCATGTCTGTTTCTGTGTACTAAGCAAAGCTCCTAAGTCTCCTGGTCTTATTAGTGTGGATTTGTGAAGTCAGTGTCCACTGGCCGAGGACACACCTGGATGTGGCTTGGGTGGGGCCGAAGTTGGAGGAGGCAGGGTTTCAGGGAATCCTCTGGGCGGAGCGACCTCTGTTATGCAGTTTGATGACATCATGGCTATGGTGGCGTTGTGTCTGCACATTGGGAGGAGGAGGCTCAACAGGGAACAATGGATACCACTGGCACTTCTGTATAGATCGATTCTCACCTCAGCCCTCACTACAACAATGTCTCCTTGTAAGTCCCTGGTGCCTCCTGCATGCGGCCAAATTGGCACTGGTGCTCAGAGTGAGCAGGTCTGTTACCACAACAATCCGCTTGTGGACACAGACCCTATAAGAGGCGTCTGCCACTGCGGCTGTCACTGCCACTGTGGCAGTCACTGCCACTGTCACTGCCGCAGCCTCTGTCACACTCAGTCGCTCAGGACCGGGCAGCCCCATGTCCTCACCCTGTCCTATCTCCTGCCATTGCAGGGTGCTTTCTTGGATTTCTCCCTAGTTGTATGGCTTGTTCCCCCAGATCCCAGGTGATTTGACCTTGCTGTTGCTCCTTGTTTCTGTCACAACTTTGATTTAGTTGCCAGGGGGATCAACAGAGACTCTATCATCTACACCATTTTTTTCCCTTTGTGTACTTCCTTTGACTTCTAACTTTCATCTAGGACTTGTCATTTTACAATAAAATAAGCAATATCTTATATAATTTTTTTCATCTAAAAAGTTAATGTATAGTAATGTCATTTTATTCAGCCCTTTCTTCCCTTCCTCTAAATTTAAGAGAAATGACAAATCTTTTTCACAGTCAACTTACTCTCACAAATAAGTTTTTAAGCAGTGAGAGTTAGCAGGCCATGGCTACAGGACAATGGGAATGGAGCTGGCACTGGTGACACCCCGCATTATGGCAGGGCCGAGGCCTTCCAGGGCCAGGAGTTCACAGGAAGCTTTCCCTGGTGGACACGCACACTCAAAAGGGCTGTAAATATATGAAGTCACTTAACCCTTTCATCAAGGAGGTGCGTGCTGCTGTGAGCCCCATGTTAGAGGTGGGGAGTCAACGCAGGTTATGTAACTTGCCCAGAGTCACATAACTAGCAAGGGACACAGTGAGGATTTGAATCCCTTTGGCCTGGCTCCAGGCCTGGACTCGGCCATCCAAGGCCAGTCAGGATCATTGCTCCTTTCCTGGGCTAATCACCCCATCTTAGTATTGAGGGCAGCCACCTTAACTGTATGCAAAACAATGCACGGGGTCCCTGCACTTTTCAAAGTCACCAAATTATCAAAGGAGTTTGTGACCAACAAAGGTGGGTGGGGAGCGTAAAAACCACTGCCCTGGAGAAGACTTAATTACGATTCTAGAACAGTGGGACACCAGCTTTGATGGTGTCTGAGTACTGGCAGAGGGGACATGGAAAAGTGGCACCAGTCTCATGACATGGGCAGTCCACATACTGTCTCTAGTTCATCACTGCATAGCATATGTAAATGTCTCACCACTGTGCTGTGCACCTGAAACTGATGTAATACTGAATGTCAACTAATTGAAAAATAAAAACATTAAAATTGAAAACTAAAAAGAAAACACTGCCCTAGAAAAAGGCACAGAAGCTATTAACTCAACCTTAAAGAAAAGGAGATGATGTCTAAAAATACCTTCTGACTACTTTGTAAATCACACTTTTCTGATGAACCTGCTGACCGGTCTCTAAGTCAGGAGGAAGTCAGTGGCATGGGTGCATCCTTCCTCTCTCCAGGTCTGTAGATGCAGTGAGGTGAGGATTGAGAAGCACTGCTCTGACTCTCCCTGGGCCTTAGTCCTATGAGGTCGTGACAAGGTCTGCCTGTCTGTTTTTCAGCCAATGACTACAGGGAATCTAAGTGTCAGGCTATCATCCAGGAACTGCGTAAGTGTTGCGCTCGATATCCCGTGGGAAGATCGCTCGTCTGTTCGGGATTTGAGAAAGAAGAGGTAGAAAAGCTGACACCGAAGTCTGCATCGAAGTCCAGTTCTGCCTAGAAGCCACATGCTGCTTCGCGGTTCCACCAAGCAAGTTTTGTTTATCCTCCTGACTCTTCAGGCCAGGTAGCAGCAAGTATCAAATGAAAAAGTCAACTATAAAAGTTAGTAAATATGCCAACTATGCAGAACAGATAGAATAATATTAAACAAATATGTAGACTGTAATAAAAACAGCTGCTAAAATAAACCCGTTATGTGAAAATGTTTTGGTTTGGTACTTGTGATCAAGTCACTTATAAGAAATAGGTATTTGGTCTTTGCCTCTTTTCCCGGCACAGAGCTCCCAAAACCCTTTGAGATTTCCTAACTGATAAGAGAAATGAAGGTGTCTTTTGTTACATCAGTAACAGGTGACTTTTGGAAAGACCCTAGTAATCCTTGGATAGGGACCACATGATGAGTGGGAACTTTTGGTCCCCGACTTCTGAGGAGGGCAGAGGGGCTGCAGAAGATTGAGTTCAATCACCAGTGGCCAATAACTTAGCCAATCATGCCTGTGTGATGAAGTCTCCACGAAAACCAAAAGGAGGCAGAGTCTGGCAGACCTTGCCCTGAGTACCTCCCCATTTAACTGTTCATCTATCTTCTTTATAATCTCTTTTCTAATGAACTGGTAAGTGTTTAAGGAAATGTTCCTCTGGGTTCTGAGGGCCCTCTAGTAAATTAATCGAACCCAAGGACAGTACCTTTGGAAACCTGACTTATAGGCTGTTGGTCAGAAGCAAGTGTGACAATCTGGACTTACAATAGGCATCTGAAGTGGGGACAGTCTTGTGGCACTGAGCCCTTAGCCTGTGGGGTCTGGAACTAACTCCAGGGGGAGAGAGTCATAACTCAATTAAATTTGTAGGACACCCAGTCAGTACCCCCCAAGAATTAGAGAATTGCTTAGAAAATAAAAAACAGATGTAGGTGTACGAATGTATTTCTTAAAGGCTGTTGGATATACATGTTGATGAATTCCTTAGCATTTGAGTCCAGACTACCAGTGTCATTCCAAAACTCAAGTCAGATGAGGTACGCTAGGTGAAGAGTCACCCGTCCAGAGTCAGCAATCGAGACCTTTCATAGACTACCTGCTAAATTCTAAGGTTTCTCTAATCCAACCCCATACCTGTTGTATTTCCAATAATTTTGAGCAAGGTGTCTTTCCAAATGCAAGTAAGAACATTTCTTTCTGCTTTTGCATTGCCACCACAGTGCCCAGCCAGAAGGTATGCAATATTTATTCAATAAGGAAAGGCATAGGAATGATTCTTATAATGTTTAATGACCCCTAACTTATCATGAGAATCAAAAGAAAAACTTTATTGGAAGTCAGGCAGGGAACAATGGAATTAGAATTCTTAGGTGGTCTATCTACTCTTTATATCCTTATCATTACAATCTATTACAGCGGATCCCAGTGTTAATATGAGGCCACCAAAGGAAACCTGGTGACTTCATTTAGTAGATTGGGGGTGACAGTATCAAACAGACCATTTGCTTTCCTCAAACAGGTGTTAGAACCATCACTCCACCCTGCCCCAACCCCCCAAAAAAGAAAAAGATGATTTTCTAAGCAAGAGCAGAAACAAATTCTGATTGGTTCCAGTCTTAGCCTATTCTGGCCATTATTACAAAATATAATTGATGGGGGCTGGGGGAAAGGGCTTATAAATGAGACATTTATTTCTCTCAGCTCTGGAGGCTGGAAGTCCAAAATCAAGGCACTGGCAGACTCAGAGTCTGGTGAGGGCCCACTTCCAGTTCAGAGAGCACTGTCTTCTCACGCTTCCCTCACGTGGAAGGGAACAGGGAGCTCTCTGGGGTCTTTTTAATCAGGGTTCCAACTCCATTCATGGGAGACACAGCCCCATGAACCAAGCACCCCTCAAATGCCCCACATCCTGATAACACTGCCTTGGGGGTTAGGATATCAAAAATGTGAATTTGGAGGGGACACAAACATTCAGTCCATAACAGAGTGGATCCTTCCTTGCCTCTTCCAGGATGCTAGAAAAAGCCTACATGTCTGTGAGGGGACAGCGGTAATCCCTGATGTTGAAATACCATTATTATTTGAGACCAAGCATTTTTTTTAGGCAAGGCAACCCTTGGTTGACCTCGCAGATTGCAAGGACCTTGTCAGCTGACAATCTTATTTTTTGTTTTAACGCCTACAGCACCTGGTCTTCCTATGTGGTCTCCCATACCAAGTTCTAAGCAGGCCCGACCCTGCTTAGCTTCCAAAATCAGCCTCAGGCTTGTTCAGGGTGGCCTGGCTGTAGTCACTTCCTATCTTTAAACTCAGTCCTTTCTTAGTTTAAATAAACACAGATTGGCAGACATGGATGTAAATCTTATTCTTCCTGTGACGTACAGAAAAATAAAATAGCCATCAGAGAAGCTTAACATTTACTGAGTGTTCTTTCTGTGTTAGGGACCTCGATTCGAACTGGGAAGGTGAGAATTCTGATCTCGTCCTGCATTTTAGAGACCAAAAAGCCCCTAAGTAGGCTCTTAGTGATGCTAAGTTTAATCACTTGGTTAACAGGTGACTGACAAACCCCTCAGCTGGAAAGGCCATTTTCCCTTTGTAATGTGTGGGGTGATATGTTGGTGCCCCATGGATATCCCACAATCATTCACCCCTTAGCTTTAGCAACCACTGATGACAAAAGCCCCTGCTGTACCGTGCGACAATTCTCTACCCAGCATCCACTGCACACGATTTCTATAACATTGAATAAACTGTAATGTCACACTTGTGTCCAGCATCTGAAGCTGTACGCCACTTAAAAGGCTTAAAGGGTCTGTTAAGTAGTCTCTGTTGACAGCAAAACTTTAATTTTCTTAGCACCAGCTTCCATACCTATATTTCAGTGGCTTTCAACTTTGGCTGCTCATTAGAAACACCTGAGGCATGTTAAAAACTCAGGCTGTCCCTTTGGTACCCCAGGCCGGTGAATCAAGTGTCTAGAATGACAGCTAGGTGTCAATAGTTTGCAAAATTCCAAAGGTGACACCCCTGTGCCAGCAAGGGGAACCTCCGCTCTCAATAATCCTAGTGGCATTTCTTACCATTTTCAATTCAGAAAGATCGACGCTTTGGGTGAGTCAATAAAACATACAATTTTATAAAAATGTGAAAAAAGTGCAACACTGTCAGTTTTCTTTAGAAAAGATAGTGCTCTTAAAAGTCATGATTCCTTAAGAAGCAAACATCACAGACGTAAGATGCATCACAGGATTTCTGGGAAACTGGGTCCACAATAAGATATATTTTCTGCTCAGTTCTCCAAGATGCCACAATGACATTGTATAAGTGATTAAGAAGGTGCCATTCCAGGAGTGCATGACAAAGAAACGAAGCTGATAAGTCGGTGTAGGGAGCAGAGAGGGCGCAATCTAATTTTGCCTATAGGGTCTAAACTGGCCTTGACCTTCAGAGAAGAAACTGAGACCATCACCAAACATGAATGATACTTAAAAATTTCAAACCCATCCTTATGTCACATTTTTTCAACCAGAGATTTATTGTGTTTCCCAAAACTATACAAAAGTAGAGGTTTCAAATAAGAGCCCAATCATGAGTCATGTCCATCTTTCTGGCAAATGTCAAACGAAAAGATGCTAGAACATTCTTATGAAAGTTAACTACACGGTAACTGCATTTCAAAACCACAAGCACTTACCCCAGGAATAGGTTAGCTACAAATATGGAAGATTCATTCCTTCAAGAAAAGTGAACAAAGGAAGGAGAAAGAGGGGTGGGGGAGGGAGAGAAGGAACACGAACATGAATAAACCAATTCCTTCTTCTATCTCTCTTATGTGCAAATGTGAAAAAATGCCATGTGGGAATGCTGTTAAGCAATTTTATTACTCAACAAAACATGTGAAACCGAAAACCCAAAAAGAAATGTCTTCCAACGTTAATCACATCCTGTCTTGTGCCAGCATCCATGGGGTGGGAAGTGCCCAGGTCCAGGAGGGAGGACTTTCACCTGAGTGGTAGGTAGGCCAGATGTGTGTGTGTTTGTCTGTGTGTGTGTGTCTGTGTGTGTCTGTGTGTAGGGGGTGTCAGCCCGCCATCCCCCACCCCAACTTCGCGGGCCTGTCACTGAATGTCTGAGGCTGAGTAGTGAGAATCTGAAACAAACAAGCTACCCATAGGGCAGCAGGAGTCAAGTCCAGTTGGCATATCACCATGACAATGACACAGGACAATGGGGGTGCTTAAACAGTGTCAGCAATGGGGAGTCTCCTTAGGGAGACAAAACATTGGAGTATTTTTTGAGCATGAACAGGCAACAGCCAGAAAATGACAATACCCCTGGATCCCTCTCTCTGCTTTCCTCTGACACCAGGGAGAACTTCAGGGAGAAGGGACTCAAGCGTTATAATTCCTCCTGTGTCAGGCCCCAAATCCCCATCCTACCCGGTTCCATCGCAAGCGAGACGCTGGGTCAAAGGGTGACCCAGAGTGGCGAGGACGCCTAGGTGTGAGGAGCTAAAGGGGAGAGAAGCCTGGTGGACACTCCAGCCAGCCGGTGTGGTGGGCGTGTCACGTGCTGGTACCGACAGCGCTCGTTGTGCAAGATTCTTCCAGTCGGGGTCACGCTCCAAGCAGAGAAGCTGCGAGCGCGGCGTTACCACGTCTCTGCCAGCAGGTGGCGCCAAAATCCCAACACGTTCAAAGTCAAGTTGCTGGGGCGGGACCTTACAGAGAAAATGCTGAATCCCTGCCAGTCAAGGGGAAACGGCTGTCTCTTCGCCCCACCCCCACCCCCACCCCACTAACAAGGGCGTCTGGCACATAATAGGACCCTGAATACTGGGGAGAAACATGTGCCCCGCTAAACAGGCCTCGCCAAACGAAAACAGAATGAAAATAGTTCCTTCACAGGTGTAGTAGCATGGCCCTGGTATCTTAAGTTTTGCAACAAGAGGTGGCAGCTGTTCTGGGGGAACTCTTATCTCCCACTTCCCCACCTTAGGCGAAGTTGCTGGCAATGGGGTCTCGATTTAGCAGCTCCCCTAAATGCCGACTTTACTTCACTGGCGACTCGGCTAGCTGAAACCCCAGAGGTATTCCACAGCACTCTGCGCAGCCACCCGTGGTGGCCCCACTCAGTGGGCAGAAGTCAAGGCCATTGCCACAGCAGCAGGATGAGGGCCAACCTGCAGTACTGACTTCAGCAATACCCCTCAGGGTCCCAGAAGCAGCCAGCTGGGAACAGACTTCAGGAAGGACCTATAGATATTATGTCAGTCTATTATCTCAGATTACAACCCTCTTGAAGCAGTTCAGACCAACCTGATAGTTTGTTGACATCACAGAAAAAAATAGATGGACAAAAGACAACCTGTGCCTTCCTGGAGAGGCAATCAGTGGCCACTTGCCCGCACGTGCGACCCAAAGGTGCACAAGGCACTTCAGTTAAGTTTTAGGATCAACATTACATAGGTCTGAGTGTCACATGGGTAGAGCCATCATATGACTGCAGCCCTGATTGTCAGATTTGGCATAACCCCAGTAACCCCGGCGTCACAAAGCAAAATGTGCCAAACTATGAAACAGACAACTCAGTGTCTTCAGTAAATATATTGTAAGCCAAAATAAAAAGTACAAGACGCAGACTTAAGAGACATATCATCCAAATGCAATGGGGACCTTACATGGATTTCGATTCAAACAAACCAAATGTAAAACTTAAGAGACAGGAAATTTTGAACACTGACTAGATATTTGATATTAAAGAATTATTAACTTTTTGTATAATATAGTATTGACCTTTAGGAGATACATATTGAAATATGAGAAAATGACACATTTGGTATTTGTTTCAAAATAATTGATAAAACAAGAAATAATTTGATGACCATTGTAAGTAAGTGCTGAATACATAGGTAGTCATTGTACTGTTTTCTCTACTTTTCCATGTTTGAAAGTTTCCATGATAAAAAGTGAAAATATTTTTAAGTTCTTGTACAAAAAAATATGCAACAAAGAGGCTCATAGCGTTATAATTAGGGACGAGTCATACACATTGCAAGCAAAATAGTGCCTTAAAAATGCAAATGAATTCTAAAAAGTTCCACACATGGTAGTTACAATTTCCACATTCAATACATCATTCCCAAGATAAATTAAGAGGCAAACATTTTAAAAGGAAGGCCTAAAAAACATACATTTTGCAAGGGATCACCTGCAAGTTTTGGAATTAATTCCAAGTTTTCTGCATTCTCAAAACTCATAGTGTCTCGATTCTTTGGATCAGTCCCTTCTCCAGGGACCTTTGTATGAGGTCATTATTCAACAAACACTGGTACCTGTGAAGTGCTCATACAACCTAGCTCTCCAGAAGCAGACATTCTAGATGGGGCTGCAGACATGGTACCAGGCCATTAGAGCAAAATGCGGGAAGACTCAGCGTATGTGTGTCTATAAACTTTTAAGAATAATTCTAAGAGTTAGGCTTATCATGAGACGGCAGATTACATTTGATGCTGCAAATAATTTACTTCCCATGTGGCATTGCCACCATTCTCAATACCCAGAATGTTACCACCTCTTGAAAACTCTGGTTCAAATGTTTTATTTCATACCAAGGGGATAAAGAAATACTAGAATTGGCACAAAGGGGCTATGACCACCCCTGATGTTTTGACAAGATTACCTCACATTTCAAAGTTTAAAACTTTTGTATGAAATAAAAATCCAAGAGCTTTTTCCTTCTCCCATCTGAAGTCACTTATTTTACCACAAATAAACACTTTGGGAATTGCCATGAGATGCATCATCCTGGATAGGGGAGGAAAAAACCTAGCTTCTAAATCAGGGAGTCCCCAACCTCCAGGCCGCAGAGCAGTTTCAGTTGGTGGCCTGTGAGGAACTAGGCCACACAGCAGGAGGTGAGCAGTGGGTGACTGAGCGAAGCTTCATCTGTAGTTGCAGCCACTCCCCAGCACTAGCTTCACTGCCTCAGCTCCACCTCAGACCCTCAGGCATTAGATGCTCATAGGAGCACTGGTCCCTGATGCCACAAAGGTTGGGGACCACTGCCCTAAATGATTAAGTCTGACCATCGAATGATCTATTGGCTGATTTCCCTAGAAGACCTTCCCACCAAACGTGATACCTTCAGCATGGCGTATATACCTTTAACCCAAGTTATTCTTTATTCATATTTCCAATCATAGTGTTTATGCTGCCATTTTTGTCAGAATAATCGTAGCAGATATAGATACCTGTTTCCATAATCTAAAACCAACTAAAAAAGAAAGTAGACACCAAGATACCAAAATCTTTCATGCTTAAAGGCAAATGTATTCCATTCCTTTCCATGTAACACACAGTAAGGTACCTATGCACCTGTTCTTTTCCAAACCAAGTTTGCGACAACCTTTGAGGGTCCATTCATCCTCCATGGCGAGTCATCTTGTGCCATGTTCTGGTATCTTACAGAGGGAAAGGAACGTTCTTGTTGACCTACAGACTAGTCAGGTGGGGAGTGTTCTGGGAGGAGAGCTAATGTCTATCGTGTCTTCCATCGTGGTCAAGCTCACAGTTGGGCCGTATTGACCTGCACCAATGGACGCCTACAGAAGCCATTCAGATGCGCCACAGCAGGGAGGAAGGCACAGGAGAGGAGGAGGAGGAGGTTCGATGTTCTCTAGTGGAGTAAGGAGGCTGCTAGCTGGAAAAACCAGGAATAATAGAAGTGAAGTCATCCTCCTTAGGATGCCATGCCAAGCAGAAAGCCTCCGAAAAAGCCACCAGTCACTAGAACATTCTTCTTCACAAATAACACCACCTATGAACAGAGGATAACAAAATGGGTTATTTTGCTAAGGATATCATTATTAAAAATCACCTCTCTTAGCTAGGTAGTCTCGACAACATCAGTCTCCTTCCCTGTTGTGCAGCTTGTGCTTTACCCACAAGGCAATGGGGGCCAGGAACGGATGTACATGTGAAAATTGAGCACTGGCTGCTGAGGGGAGGCCACACTACCGGGAGCCCGACCTGAGGCAGGATGCGGATCGCTAGGTGAGATGATGGGTCTTGGGGTCAGAATGCAGCAGGCATGCTAGGGCACCATGATCAAATTTGAGGGATGTTTTCAATACAGGGCCCTGTGACCAGAGGGCTGGCCACATGGGGGATGCGGAGGGGATGTCACGGGCAACTCGATGGCTTCTGTCTTTGGTAACAGAGTGGAGAAATCTGCTCAGAAGCTTATGCAGGGCCAGGGAAGGACAGAGGCCACGGGGGCCACTATAGGGAAAGGAGCAAAGCCGCCACTCAACAAACTGGTTACAGAGGCAAGTGGTGACTTCTGTTTTCACACCTTCCATTTTCTTGCACAGCTACTGTGCAGTGGGGGCTGTGTATCCCTGCAGTCCCACCATGCACTCATCCTATCCAGCCTCGGTCTGTCCATGCATCCGCCCGCCCTGCTCTGTGACACTTCTCCACATCAGAGGGTCATTAACAGGGGAGGTCCTCATTTTCTGAAATTCCCAAGGCCTCCCACCTCCTGTAAAAGTCCCTGCTCATCTAAGGCTCAGAGCCCACACCCAGCACCCTCCAACTCCCATGGCATCCTCCACAGTCTCCACCTGACAGGACCTGGGTGAGTGTGGGTCGGACGTGCTTTCTCCCACGTACCTTAGAAACTGTCCATAGAGACCACACATCCTGTATCCTGGCCTAAGCTAGAGGACAGTGACTTCATCCAAAAACCATTTAAAGCCACTCACATCCTGACCTTCCCTTGACCTTTTCCATATTCCACTACCCCATCCCCTGGGACTCTCCAGGGCCCCCCCCCACTCCCACTGGGCCTACGTCTTCCTGCATCACTTTTGCTCCCCTCGACTCAACTGGGCTCCACGAGTCCCTACTCGAGGCATCATCTTTTGCCATCTGCCACCAGGGAGAATGAAAAACTCATACAATTTCCTGAAATAACTGTTCTCATTATCTTTACTTTCTTTCTTCCTACTCATTCCTCAAGTTGCTAGAGTTTGGCTTTCAACTCCATCGCCCCAGTAAAGCTGTTTTCACAAAAGTTACAGATGACTTCCTTGTTGCTAAATACCGAATTTATCATCTTTATTCCCTGCTTCCCAAATAAGACCATGGGCTCCAAAGGGGGAACCAGCCACTGTGAGGCATCAGACAGTGCCAGGCCATGAAGACGAACACAAAAATGTGTGGAATAAAGCAATTCCAAATCTTTTAGTTAGTTTATAATGATTTCCTTCTGTGAGTCAGCAGTCGGTTCTAGTCAAGCATTAACCTCATACATTTTAAATTATCTACTCTTCCTGTATCATTAAAGAAATTTTCAGCAATCATGTACTACTTTTATAAACATCTGAATAGTAAAGTTTTGGCAAAATGATAAAAGTGTAACTTTCATAACCTGGAGCTTGCAGAGGGGGGATGGCGGAAGGAAAGAAACGGTGGGAAACTGTCTGAGCTCCCAGCCCTCTCCTAGATGCCACTTTCCACTCCGGGTAAAGGACCAGCTTTGGCCAAGCACTTGCCACTGTACAAAGACTGTCATCGTGGACCTGGCCACGCAAAGTTCTGTTCAGTTTCTTCTGGTCTAAGTCATTTACCACTCATCTGTCTGCTTCCCAATGCCCCCATGTTTGCTGACATTTGTTGTCTCCTGGTGCTACTCTCCTGTCCTCTTGGTCCTGGTGGGTTTAACCTTTTTTATTTTGTCACTGTCATTTAGATATATTTCAGAAGGAAGCAGAGATAAATGTGTGTGTTTAATCTGCCATGTTTAACCTAAGTTTATCTACTCGCACCTGTTTGATTACATGACTTTCTCCTGTCACTGCTACTACAGTGTGGGTGCCTCGGGGACAAGGCCTGTTTCAATTTAGCTCTAAATCCCTGCTCTGCTCTCAATCTGTCCCTTTCCTCTGTGAATCTAGAATCCAATGTCCAGGGTATCAAAGGTGCCAGGCACCTTCTGTGCCTTCGTGGTGCCTTGATCCTGGTTTATTTCCAGTTCAGTGCACTTACTTCTTTGGGACATCTGACATATTTCTAAAGGTAAAAAAGCGGTACCAAAATACATCCCTTTAAAAAGGAAGACGTTTTCCCGTCCCTCTAGCACCAGCCATAATAACCGAACCTGGTTTAATGTATTAGCTCAAGGGTACACAAACTATACCCCATGGGCCAAAGCCAGCCAGCCACCTGTTTTTAAAATAAGTTCCATTGTAACTCAGCTGCATCAACTTGCCTACATATCATCTATGGTTATTTCTATGCTACACAGTGGAGTTCCATAGTTGTGACACAGACTGCGTGGCTTACGAAGCTGAAAATATTTACTATTTGGCCCTTTACAAAATACACTGTCAACCCCTAGGCTAGACATCCCACTTATTGTGTGTGGAACGAGTAAGGACATTTCAGAGCTGTGTGTACACAGAGACAAAATATGACTTATATGATCACATCATACTGGCTGTGCAATCTACATCCTTATCAGCAACCCCCTACACTTGCTGTGCTGTCTCCACACCTACAAAACCTAGTTTAAGGGGTGACTGACCCACATACATACATGTGTCACTTGGCATTCTCACTCTCTGACAAAAGCCACCAAACACTAAATTACCCAGCTTTAAAAAAATGCCTGTGAGGTGAAGATATCCTACCCAAGGTTGTCAAATAGGTGTGACTAGCCCCGTTTTTGAACATACAAAATTATCTTTCCCCATCACATATGGTATGTAAACGAAGCCAGCCTCACCTCCTCCGCCTTGCTCTTCATCTCCGTAGGTAACTGGTTGCCTTTGCGGATCTTCAACTGTTCCTTGGCTTTTTTCATGTCATTTTCTACGCGCTGCCAGTCGACTTTGATGTACCCAGTGTGGTTTGCAAGCTATAGTTTCAACAACAACAGCAAGAAATAAGAAACATAGGCTTGTTATTTCTTTTTGTCAGGATAAATCACCAAAGTACATTATCGAAAATCTTTCCAACTTTCCATTTTGGAGATATTTTTCATCCAGTTCTTTGTATGACAATGACATTCACTCAACATCTACTGAGCATCCACCCTACATGCAAGGCCCTAAGTCTGGCACCAGAAATCAATTGACTGACCTTCGATGGCTGCTGATGATTCTCTTTATTTATGCCTTTACCTGTCTCTAAAAAGTTTTAAGTTAACTTTAAAAAATGGTAAAATTGAAACTGGAAGTCAAGATGCAAGGTGAAGAAATGAACTTTACAGACAACCTGAGTCTGAGTTTCATCCAAATGTAAACAGAGTAAGGGCAAGAGGCAGGGATCACTGTTGCCCAGAAAAACTTCCAGCACATGGCCCTACAGAGATTTCTCACAAGCGGCTTCATATACTGGTACTGGGGGAAGCACACCCCATATACCTAGAGAATATGCCTACTGCCCTCAATAAAGACAGCAGGCACAAATACTAATACACAGTGAAAAGGACTTTCTCAGGAATGTATGGACCAGATCAAATGGATTCAAGTACACCATTTTCTGATAGATTTGTGTTATGCACGGAACATAGAGACCAATCATAGCCCATCGATCAATCCTCCATCACTATCACTTTCTCCATCACTCCATCACTCTCTTCTAGTTAATGGCAGCACCTACTATGTTACCCCAAACCAGGCTGGAGAAAATATTTGCAATATATATATATATATATATATATATATATATATATATATATACACACACACACACACACACACACACACACACACACATATATACATACATATATATATGTATATATATTTTATATATATAAATAAATAAAATAAGTGAAACAGTAATACCCATAAAAAAGTAAAATTCGTCTAGAGATCAATAAGAAAAAAAAAACACTTGAAAAATAGGCAAAGACAACTGACAGAAGAAAGTGATTAATAAAAGGAAAAGTTCAGCTTTAAAAGTAACTGAGGAAATTCAAATTAAAATTAAGGAGCTACTATACTTTTGTATCACATTAGAGACAATTAAATGATTGAAAATATCGAGCATTGGTATGGATGTGGGGAAACAGACACTCTGATCCCCTCTTATGGAGACTGTTATCTTGGATCCTTTCAAGAGGGCAACAACGCCATCATCCACTGACACCAAAAGAGCACACAGCATCATGTCACATTTGGAATGGCAGCTCTTGTCATTGCTGCTTTACTTTTAACAGTCAATAACTGGAAATAACACAAACATCCGTCCACACATGAATGGATAAACAAATCAAGCCATGTTTATGCAACAGGGTATATTATTCACTATAAAAAGAAGAAACTGCATATACCAGCGACAGCGTTCAATGTCAAAAACTGTATGTTAGATCAAGTTTCCAATTCCTTTGTTCCACCCTGGCTCTCCCACAGAATAAACAGAAGCTCTACTTGAGGGTTCTGACGAAAGAAAAGTAGCTGACTAGAAAAATTCAGAACTGTGTGCATCCTGTTCCTCTCTTATACCATGTGGCCTGCCCCCAAGACAGGACTCAGAAAAAAATGGGACAAAATTCAACATACACTCATGAGAAAAAGTCTCAGAGAAACAGGTAGAGAAAATAAGAAAAATAAGAATAAGAAAAAAAAAAACAAGAGGAGCACTTGCTCAACTTGATAAAGAGCATCTCTGAGGACAACTACGGCTAACATTGTGCTCACTGGTAAAAGCCTGAGGTTTTTAATCTACATAGACCAAGTGGAGAAGGGACAGTCACATGGATTAATGGGACAGAATAGAAAGTATAGAAAAAGACAACCCAATTTAAAAATGGGCAAAAGAGTCGATGGCTATGCCACCCTGAACGTGCCTGATCCCATCTGATCTCAGAAGCTAAGCAGGGTCGGGCCTGGTTAGTACTTGGATGGGAGACCACCTAGGAAGACCAGGTGCTGTAGGCGTAAAAAATAAAAAATAAGGGATTGTAAGCTGACGAGGTCCTTGCAATCTGTGAGGCCAACCAGGGGTTGCCTCACCTAAAAATAAAAGGGGGATGGGGCAAAAGAGAGGCAGAGATAAACAATGAGGTAAAGACAGTCTCTTCAATAAATGGTGCTGGGAAAGATGCATGCAAAAAACTGTTCCACCTTCATACACCATGTACGACAGACTCAAACTGTATTAAAGACTTAAATGTAAGACCTGACATCATTAAACTTCTAGAAGAAAACACAGGCAGTAAACTCTGATATTGCTATTAGTAATTGTTTTCTGATATACCTCCTTGGGCAAGGGAAGCAAAAGAAAAAATAAACAAATGGGACTAAATCAAACTAAAAAGTTTTTGCACAGCAAAGAAAATATAATCAACAAAATCAAAAAGACAACCTACTGAATGAGAGAAGATGTCCACCAATGATATATCTGACAAGGAGTTAATATCCAAATTTTATAAAGAATTCCTGCAACTCAACACCAGAAAAACTAACAATCCAATTTAAAAAATGGGCAGAGGACCCAAATAGACATTTATCTAAAGAAAATATACAGTTGGCCAATAGATATATGAAAAGATTCTCAAGGTCACTAATCATCAGAGAAATGCAAGTTAAAACCACAATGAGATATTACCTCACACCTGTCAGAATGGCTATTGTTAATAAATCAACAAATAACAAGTGTTGGCGAGGATGTGGGATAAAGGGAACCCTCATACGCTGTTGGTGAGATTGCAAATTGGTACAGCCACTATGGAAAACAGTCTGAGTTTCCTCAAAAGATTAAAAATAGAACTACCTTTTGACCCAGCAATTCTACTCCTGGGTATTTATCCAAAGAATCCAAAACACTAATTTGAAAAGGTCTGTTCACCCCTGTGTTCACTGCAGTGTTATTTACAACAGCCAACATATGGAAGCAACCTAAGTGCCTATCAATAGATGACTGAATAAAGAAGAGGTGGAACATATTATACAATGGAATATTACTCAGCGATAAGAAAAATGAAATGTTACCTTTGCAACAACATGGATGGACCTGTAAAGTGAAATAAGTCAGACAGAGAAAGGCAAATACCATATGATTTCATATGATGTGGAATCTAAGGAACAAAATAAATGATTTCCCAAACACAATGAAAAGACATAGATAGAGAACATTGACAGAGGAAGGAGAGATTGCGGGGCTGGGTGATAAAGGTGAAGGAATGAAGAAGTACAAATTAGTAGCTACAAAACAGACACAGGGACATGGAGTACAGCACAGGGAATATAGTCAATAGTATTGCAATGGCTTTGTGTGGTGCCAGGTGGATGCTAGAGAAATTGGGGGAGGGGGAATCACTTCATAAATTATGTAAATAGATAACCGTTATGCTATACGCCTGAAATTAATATAAAATATAAAAATAAAAAGTTGTGCTCATACAACTGGAATTAAATAGTTTGTTAAAGAGAAAAAAAAGTACAAATTTGCAGTTATAAAATTGTCACGGGGATGTGAAGTACAGCACAGGGAATATAGTCAGTAATACTGTAATAACCATGTGTGGTACCAGATGAGTGCTAGGCTAAATTGGGGGATCACTTTGTAACTTGTATAAATGTGTACCCACTATGCTGTACTCTTGAAACTAATATAAAATAATAATATAAAATAATAATATAAAATAAAACTTTAATTGATAATAAATAACTTTTGAAAATGGGCAAAAATCCTAAAGAGACACTTCACCAAAGTGGATGCAAAGATATCGCACATTACTGGCTGCACCATTCTGTACCTATCTGTTGGGAGTCAGGGCTGGGTTGAGTGCCCAAGTAAAGCCACAAGAGCAAGTAAAGCTATCACGTATCTAGGAATAGCATGGAACCACAGGTGTACAAGATCTACATGGGAAAAAAATAATAAAAGTCAAAGACATTGAAGACCTAAATAAATGGAGAGAAAGCCCACGTTCACAGAGACAGATTCAATAGCATAAAAGGTGTTCATTCTTCTCAAATTTATCTATATGGTTACCAGGCAATCCCAATCAAAATTTCAACAGAATTTTTTAAAGTAATCGATTAGCCTGTTCTAACATTCAGATAGACAAGGAAAAGTAATGAAGCAGCCACAGCTCTCCTGAAGACAGTGTGTGGGAACTCGTCTACCGACTGACTGTCAGGGCCTAGGAAAGGGAGAAAGGGGACTGGTGGAACAGAACTGAGAACCTAGAATCAGATCCACACACGGGTGGCTTCTAGTGTATGATGGAGGCAACACTTCAAATACTAGGGAGAGGAAGTCTTCTGTAAATGCTGCTAGGACAATCGTCAGCATCAAAGAAAGGAAACTAGATCCCTGTGTCAAACCATAGCCTGACTCTCCTAACATTATGCCTACCCCCACCCTGTCATCATCCCTCTGATGATGGATCATGTGAGGGCACAGCACAGATGCCCCCTGTGCCACCTACCCAAGCAGGGAGGCGCCTCTGCACTCCCAGAGTGTCTGACCCACAAGGCAGCAGTATCCCACTGAGTCTTCCCAGAGACACTTCCAATTCTGATTAGTCTGGCAGCCAGGGCCCCAGATGAGGGCAGCTCGGAGGCAGACACTTCAAAGCCACGTTACAGTATTTACAAAGTGAGGGGCAGGCATAGGAAAACCTTAGGGACAGAGAAGGACTGTGAGTCTACTGGCGACACAGCTGTCCCTACACTTCCTCCCAAGAGGTGAGAGGAAGGAGATGGAAGGCCTGGGGAGGTGGCCCTGCCTGCAGGGACCTGTCCAGTGACAGAGCCAGCAACAAGCTCACAAGAACCTAGTTACCTCATTGGGGGTTGCGGGGAGGCTGCTGGCAAGGTTCTAGTCACCAGCAGAGTGCTGCAGAAGTGACACTCTGAGGCTAAGATGGAAAAAGAGGTGCCACGTGCAACTGGAACACCTGTGCTTGGAACCCTGAGGTCGCTGTGGTATAAGAAAGCCGAAACTACACCATGCAGAGGGACAGAGACCCAGTGGAGAAGCCGTGAAACCCTGAAGAGAAGGGGAGGGGAGGCCAGCCGGCCCCACTGTGGCCACCTACCTGGAAACACAGAAACGCCCACCATGAGAGCCCATCTTAGCTCTCCCTAAATTCCCGACCCACAGAAAACGTGGGAGAGAATAAAATTGTGGTGGTTTCAAGTAGCAGCCTTGGGGGGTATTTGCTGTGCAATGATACTCCATCGAGCCCAGGCCAGCCAGCTAGTCACCAGCCTCCTCCTTTCACATACTAAATATTCACCCAACCAGTGTGGAAAATTCACTCGTGGTTCCAACGTAGAATTTACCTTGCAAAAATGAGGGATACCAACTGCAGGAGGAGACAAAGGGCAGCAGTCCTCAAAGGCATGTTAGAGTTGCCTCAGGAGTTAAAACATAGTCTGATGTGCAAGCACGCCTATGCCTATGCAATCTGTGGCAGGCCACAAGCATCAGTGCTTGTTAAAACTCCAGGGTGATTCCAAGGTCAAGGTAGGTTTA
The DNA here is from genome assembly GCA_030015415.1 of Cynopterus sphinx. Taxonomy (NCBI): domain Eukaryota; kingdom Metazoa; phylum Chordata; class Mammalia; order Chiroptera; family Pteropodidae; genus Cynopterus; species Cynopterus sphinx. The sequence continues at coordinate 81,781,921 of CM057388.1, forward strand.
CAAACCGATGCTACACAAGCAGCCTGAGAGAACCAGCACCCCAGGTTTTTGAAATAAAGTTCAGGCCAAAGAGACAGCAGAGGACATCTGTCATGTAGGCCTCATTTCTCATTGATTGCTCTGGGCTCAATGTCTCCTCTGTAGAAGCTGGCTACATTAGTGTATGGGAATAAATTGTGTCACAGGGCACTTGAATGACACTTTGTATTTTAGAAATCACATTTACTGAATATTTCAACTGGTCTTAAAAACTCTGTAAGGGAGCTATGATAAAAGATACGTACTTATGTCCCCATGTTATAAATGATGAAATAAAGTACAATAATTGATGAAGCTTGATTCGAATGGTCACTAGTGTTTCAAACAATACATATAAGCAAGCGCAAAAGCTCTTCTAGTATGATATAGGCAGGACGTTATTGTGGTTCCTAATGCCCCAGCCCTGACGGGCAAGTGGAATGTTTAAACATTGAGGAATATTTCACATACAAACCTGAAGGAGGAAAAATCCACCGCCCACAGCTGTTGCAGCCAACTTGCCAACCTTCTGGAATATGAAACCCGTGCACCTACAAAATCCAAAGTAACGTCAGATAAGTTGATAGTCTGTCAGGTACAAACAGTTGTCAGATATATATAGTATTGTTCAGCCAGAAAATTCAGCCATTTGCAACAATGTGGGCGGACCTAGAGGAGATTATAGTATGTGAAATCAGTCAGGCAAAAAAGAAAATACTGTACGATCTCATTTATATGTGAAATCTAATTTTTAAAAATCTTCTAGAAATAGAGATCTGGGGTAGGGGAGGAAGGACTGGAGGTAGGTGGTCAAAAGGTACAAATTTGCAGTTAGAAGATAAACAGGCGCCAGGAATGTAATGCACAATGTGATGACAATAACTAATGCTGCTATTCTCATCACAAAGAGAATTTTCTTCTTTTCATTGTGTCTATATAAAATGATAGTTGTTAACTAAACCTACTGTGGTAATCACTTCACATTACATAAACCAAACAGTCATGCTGTAGGCCTTAGACTTACACAGTGATGGATGTCTGTTATTCCTCAATAAAACCGGGGGGAAATGAGGACAGATAATATCAGTTTCAATTTCAGAGTTGTAAGAAGGAAATGATGTGTCTATATAAATACTTTAAACAGTACCCGAGGTGTAGGAAATACTATGTGTAATCCAGAACTTTAGCATGGTGTTTAGAGAAATGCCACATGTTATGTGATCTATTTCACAGAAGTCAATGTGTTTTTTTATTGGTTAAAGGAGATGATTCCCATAACCGCAATAATAAATCATGGAAGGAAGGAAGGAAGGAAGGAAGGAAGGAAGGAAGGAAGGAAGGAAGGAAGGAAGGAAGGAAAATTAAAAAGGAAAAGACAAGAAAAGAAAAAAAGACACCAGACATCTCTCACCCCACTTACCATCCAGTGACACCTCCAATTAATAGCTGGGTTGCCACGCTATACTTTTCAACGGAGGGCCCAGATTCCTGCCCGAACAACTTACGCCACCACGGCTGCTTTTTAGCATATTCTGCAAGGTCCAGTGACTCAAAATTCCCCTCAAAGTTTCCTACAAGAAATAAGATACTTACTTTCACAATAAATTACTACCATTCTCTTAACTAGATTAAGGAGTTTCTAAATAAATATAGTTTTAATAAGAACTGCCAAATATTATTATTTTTGTCTAGAAGTCCAATGTGCTATTCATTGCTCCACAGAGCCAGGTACCCAAATATTATTCTATTTTAAATAGTAAATTAACTCTGAAATTCTGTCTAATAATTTTTGGAAATCAGAGTAAAATCAACAAACAATATCAGTCTTATAGAAAAAAAAAACAGGAATTTTGAATCAGTACTTTAGGTTTTCCTCTCAAAATGAAAACCAACCAAAAGAACTTAGGAAAAACTGCAGCTAATACCTAAGAATGCATCCTAAATGAGATAGATTTTCTTCATTTGCCTCTCTTTTTCAGAAGTAACTCAATACTATTCGATAGCTCACAAATTCACAAATTCTCAGTATTATGTGGATCCCAGTGACAATAAAAATAAGATGTTTAATTGAGCTCTTAATATTAAACATGAATATCTAATTAAATGCACAGAACAAAATAAATACAACACCAGGTACTGATGATTAACCCCATTTTATAAGTAAGAAATGGAGGGTCAGAAGTGATTTTCCAAAGAAGGGAAAAAGAGTTAACAAAAATGTCTAATCCCTTTCTCTGTGGGAAGATAACGTAGAGAGAAATTTAATGAAAGATGAGCAAGACCTCTACACTGTAAATGACAAAACACTGCAGAGAGAAACTGAAGAATGACCCAACTAATGGAGATACCTACCACATTTTATGTTTTGCAAGACCCAATATATTTAAGATGGTCATTCTCTCCATATTGATCTCCAGACTCCACATGTTCCCAACCAAAAAGCCATTTTTTATCTAGAAATTGACAAGCTGCTTCTAAAGTTCACGTGGAGACGCACTGGATATCTCGAGTGCTGTTCCCAGTTGCTAAGGCTGTACAAGAAATTACCCACAAAATTCAATGGCACAAAAACAATCCTTTACTATGTTCTCAGATCCTGTGGATCAGCACTTGGGACATGTACAGCACTGCAGCTCATCTCTGCTGCCTCTTGCTGAGGCTTTGACTGGAAGATTTACAGGCCAGACCTGGAATCATCTACTGAGGTCATACATACAGGCTGCCCCTCACACATACAAAGTGCCCCTGGGACACTTTGGGCTTCTTTAAAGCATGGTGGCTGAGTTCAAAGATGCCTATCCCACAGAAAGTGAGAGAGCGAGGTTGCTCGAGAGTGTTGTCATTTAAGTCCTGGCCTCAGAAGTCATGCAGTGTTACTTCTACTGCATTCTGTTGGAGCAGTCACAAACTCCTGCTCAGATTCAAGAGCCCATCACTCAGTGAAAACATGCCAAAGTCACACCAAGAAAAGCATTTGTGATGAAAGATATTGGTGCAATAGCTTGGGAAAATACAATGTGCCATGAGTGGCCAAAACAATTTTGGGTAAAAAAGAAGAAAGTTCAAAGGATTTCAAGACTTCTTATAAAGCTGCAGTACAATACAGCTAGCTATCTGATTTTAAGACATACAAAGCTACCATATGTAACAGTGTAGGACTGACCTAAGGATATGCAAAAGTATAAACAGAAGAGAATACAGTCCAGAAGTAGTTCCACACATAGTCATCTGATTTTCAAAACACGGCACCAAGCTCATTCGATGGGGAAAGAAATTCTTTCAACAAGTTGTTAGAACTATTTGGTGACTGTAAAAACAAAAACAAAAACCTCAATTCTTAACATCATATGCAAATATAATTCAAGAATTAATTCAAGATGGAGTATAGATCTCAATTTAGCAAAACTAAAATATGAATATTTGAGGAACTGGGCCTCCTATAGCCTTAGAAGTAGCTAAATGAAAAGTTTTCCCGAATACAACACATTATTGCTATTTGGAACAAGAAATTCTCTCCCTGGGTTAAATAATATCACTGAAAACAAGAATGAACTTTGAGTTTTGCTTTAATGGAATTTTACCAAACCCCTTAGCTCAAAAGGGGGATCAAATTAGAGACATTTAGTTCACATGACTTTATTCAGTCATTCAACAAACACTGTTAAGCACTATATAGACCACTAGCCTTGCTTGTGGACCCAAGAAATCAATGATCACAGAATTATGTGATCACCACCATGATAAAGATGGAAATTCATGATATCAACCTCAAAAGCACCCGTTTTGGGGGAGGGCTGACTTGTAGTGTATGCAAGTGTGGTCACTCGCCAGAGATCATCACTGAACTGTGACATCACTGAACACAGAGCTGGGAAGAGATGCACAGTAGTGCTCCATACCATGTTACTTGCACTACAAAGACACAATAAATGTAAATAACCGCATGGGCACAGATAACAGTAAAACACAGCAAATAATAAATGATGAGTTTTGAGTATTTTCACTGCCTTTGTTTTTAACAAAATGTATGTCCTTTAAAGTTTATATTATTGGATTTTCGATAACGGCTCTGTTTAGCAATCAGACCTTGTAAGCAAGCGCCGAATTGAATCTAAGCAGGAAACATTAAAAGACTAGGGGAAGCGTGACTTTAACGTGCTCCACCGCGGCGTGTGACACTGGGAATCTTTGACTACGCGGACCAAAGATAGAACTATTTCCAAGTACCATCCCACTGTACTGGTCTTTGAAAACCTTAGGAAACCATCCACGGTGCAAGGGGACAACACCGCCGCCGCCTTGGTTGCAAAGCGCCAGAGCGCTTCCGAGAACGGGGACGGAATGTCTCCGGGCTCAGGCTGTAGGGGCGGCGCCGGAAGGCTGAGCGAGCGCAGGAGATGACACCGGGGGCGGTTCGGCCCCAGCCTGGCGCCTGACCTTGGCCGGCCCCTGGGATCCGCTGGGCCAGGGGTGAGCCCCGGCCGCCCTCCCCGCCCCTGCGCCACGCGAGCTCCCTGGGGACATCTGTCGGGCCTGGCAGGCAGGGAGCCCGTCCCCTTCCGCAGCCCCGGAAGGCGATTCCACGCGGCGGCCGTCCTTACCTTGACTGGACGCGGCCATTTCTGCGAGCTGTTCTCGCGATGACACTTGCTGGGGCTCGGTGCGGTACGGCACGGAGTGGCGCCCCGTCATCGCCAAAAGCTGGTTTCCGGCACGTGGGGGTGATGTTTCCATTCCCGCGGCGGCAGCTGAAAAGGGCGGGCCGGGCGCTGGGTGGCCACTCCCGGTCCCCGCGCGCGGCTGCGTCACAAAGCTCAGCTAGCGCTGTCGCTAGCCCCAGCGCACAGGACCCGACGCGCGTGCGCAGAAAGCCTCTCCCGGCGGAGTCTCCCTCCGCGTGTCGCTTACGCGGTCGGGTGTTCCTGAGGCGCGATCGTGAGCCGACCTTTTGCCAGTAAAGACAATTTCCCCGTTAGTTTACTAAAAATAAAGAAAGCAGGCTGTTGTTTCTTCATGTAAACATTAAGCACATATTTATCGAGGTGTGGAAGCCCGAGTCTGTCGTGGTGGAGGAAATCAGACTTTAAAAACACATTTAAACAATCACAAAACTAAGGGAAGCGCTCTGAACGCAAAGGTCCCGCTTTTCTGCCATGCCTATGGAGCCCTTTAACCGTGTGCCAGGGCACATCTCCCCGTCCCACCCCCACAGCTACTCCCGCCACTGTCGTCACCCCATCCCAGTTAATGGCACCTTCACCGGTCCCAACACCTCGGTGTTATTCCGAGCTAACTCTCAGACCGCACAAATCCAATTCATCGGCAGCCCCCATGAACTCTATCTCCACAGCGAATCCAGCCATCTGTCACTCCTCCAGCGCCGCCATCTTGGTCCAGGTCGCCCCGCTTCTACTCTTGTCCCCCCCTAAAGTCTATTCCCCCCACTGGGGCCAGAAAGATTAGCCTAAAAGGTAATCATGCTCACTGATCCCTCCTCTACTCAGATCCCTACCGTGGCTCCCTATGGCCCTCAGTGTAGAAGCCGAAGTCCCTTTGCTGAAACGTCACCTCAGTGAGACCTTCCGCGACCCAACCTCATTTCAAATTGCAAGCTGGCACACCCGCCTTGCCCTGCCTCTGCTTACATTCATCCCTTGGTATCTGAGAGAAATTGGTTCCAGGGCCCCCAGAGACAGCCAACTCTGCAGATGCTCAAGTCTCACACAAAATGGAGTAGAATGGTGAACAGCGTCGGCCCTCTGCATCTGATTCCCACCCTGGAAGGCAAAACGCAAGGATATGGATGGCCAACTGTGCTTTGCTTTTGTGCACACTATTTCACCTTCTAACACATCATGGAAGGTGCTCGTGTATTTTAAGTGTTGCCTATTGTCTCCAGGTTGTTTGTATTTTTCACTTTTGTGCACCCTGTGCCTAGGATAGTGTCTGGCCAGGACAAATGGGTGGTTTTGTCATCTTAAGCAAACCATTTAACCCTTTCTACACCTCAGATGCTTCATGTGTACACACTCACTTCGCAGCCTCATTGTGAGGATTAAGTCAGATGTGTAAAGCAGCTGACGGAAAATTAATACTATGTGTTGGTAACCGTATGACTCTGTCTCCCAGCACGCAGGAACTTTTTATTCATATTTGAGGCATGGAAGTATAGCACACAGGTTAGGAGCACAATTTCTAGAGTCAGAGTACATGGGTCAGACTGCTACCACTTACAAACTGTGTGACCATGGCCAAGTGGTCTAACCTCTGTGCTTCAGTTTCATCACCTGTAAAATGAAGACAGCAGCTGCATTGGAAAGAACTTAGAACAATTTCTAGCACGTGGTGCCTGCCAGCTATTACCTCCGCAAACTGGTGCCTGGCAGAGACATAGAGAATTTTTACCAAAAAAATTTTCCTCCCCTTTTCCAAGCTGGATAAACATCAACCATGCACAACTGAACATTCAACAAAACTTTTTATTGCAACCCAGGTCAAGTTTCTTATAAGCTCCTGTACTTGGAGGCCCTTGGGGAGGCCCTCACTCCCCCTCATACATATTAACCCAAGCAGGATCTATTTGAACTAAGCACAGTCATTGGTCAGCAGTGTCAACACCAACAGGACGCCCCATTTTAGGGGTGCAGTGAAGAAAGAAACTATTCAGTGCAAGCAGCACAACTTTGATACAACACAGCTGAGGAACAGCTCAGAGTCACAGTTAAGTTCTGAGGCAGCATTGCTACCAGGTATACCTGGAGCCAGGTCCCTACACGGCTCGACAGCTCAGCTCCGCTCAGTCCACAGCTCCGCTCCGGTACTCAGCTCCGCTCTGGTCCAAAGGCGTGGTCTGGTCCACGACAGGCGCGCTCTGGTCCACGATGGGCGTGCTCTGGTGGACGACGGGCGCGCTCTGGTAGACAACGTTCGTGACGACGGGCGCGCTCTGGTCCACGACGAGAGAGCCCTGGTCCACGACGGGGTTGAGCTGGTCCACGACGGGCAAGCTCTGATGGACGACATGGGAGGAGCGCTGGTAGCCGACACGGGAGGAGCGCTGGTCGACGACACGGGAGGAGCGCTGGTGCTCAGCTCTGCTCTAGTCGACGACAGGTATGCTCTGGAACTCATCTCACGTCCAGCACTTGGGTCCGCAGCTCACTATACGTCTCACAGTCCCAACCAAGGAACGGAAAAGAGAGGGTCCTTAACCTGACGGCAGCTTATATAGACAGACGGCTCAGCCCTCGGCTCCTGATTGGCCCATCCTCATGCAAATGAGGACTCCAAATCCTCACAGTTTGATTGGTCCAGAAGGCACTGTCTTGATTGGTCAGAATGGAGCTGCTCGGGCTGGTCAGTGAAGGTGCTGATGAGGATGTGGCTGCTCAGCTTCAGTTGGATGGGGAAAGGCTTGGTCTTATTGATTGAAATACTATTCCAGTCACTGCTTCGTAAGGGTTGGCTCAGCCAGTAGGAACACAGTGCAGGCAGGTGTTCAGCACCGCCTAATCCCTAAAATGTAGATTGCCTGACAGGCCCCTGTTTAGAAATGGGTGCTAGGCTCTGTTTTTAAAATTGAGCCCACTTAGCCACCAGGAGTCCTTCTTGATATGTATCTTCTCTCTCAGGGTCTACATTATGTAGATAGATTCTATACCTGAGCCAAATGTAAACAACCTTAAGAAGCATCAGGTAACAACAATGCAAGATAAGTCTATACATACATTCTGGGAGGTTTTGAGTTCTATGTCGAAAAATGAAGCCAGGAGGGATATCGAGAGTGCCTGTATCATAAGAGAGCTTACTGTGTAAATGTCCATATGTGAGCTTACTGAGAAGACAAGATTTGAGCCAAGACTTGAAGGAGGTGTGGGAGTGAAAATGTGTGGACATCTGGGGAAAAGTGTTTCAGTTAGAGGAAATAGCGCAAGAGAGTGCTTGGCATCTTAAGGAAGAGCCAAGAACCAGAGTTAGATGAGACCACGAAAGTCATGGCAGATGCTCTAGACCCTGGTAGAGATGTAGGATTTCACTCTCAGTGAGATCACAAGCCAGTGGAGGGTTCTGAGCAAAGGAATGACGGGATCTGCTTTATAGTTTTAAAAAGTCACTTGCTGCTGGTGGCTGTGCGAAGGGCAAAGGTAGAAGCAGGGACACTGTTAGAATACTGGTTCCTCTTCCTTATGCAAATGGATTCCAGAATCATCAGTGGCATGGAGAGCTTCTCTTGTTGCTACTAAGGTAGAGGTTTGCACTTGGCTAGGAATATGAGTACAAATGAAAGCTACTTTTCACTTTGACCTTCCCTTCCCTCTCTTCCTTTCCTTAAAGGTCCTGATTAAAGCAGTATTCTTGTGCCCCCATTGCTCTCAGAGGTGAATGGGTTAAGCTTTTTAGCTCAGCCTCCCTTTTCCTATTCAGTTCTTCCTGTGGCTGCTTCCCACTGCCAAAAAGGAAGCAATCCTATCCTTTACTGCTTAGTGCTGCTGCTGTCACATCTCTACAAAAATTTTGGGACTTTTTACTAACTCATAGAAAATGTGCCTTTTTTTTTTTCTCTTGGGAGCTGAAGATATTTTAGGGAAAAATTAATCTTTCATTTCTCTTGTTGAACATTTTCTAGCCTTAAGAGCCATGCGAATAGAACTCTCCACCTGCTTCTTTCTGTGCCTTTTGCCATTCAGCTTTAGTGCCACCAGAAGATACTACCTGGGTGCAATGGAACTGTCCTGGGACTACATGCAAAGTGAGCTGCTCAGTGAGCTGCATGTGGATACAAGGTAAAGGCATGTTCTATAGAGTCCAACCAGGATTGTGGAGATATGACTCTGGTGGGAGGAAGGGGCAGACTTCAGGTTAGGATGGCTGTGATGCTAGTTAAGCTCCGAAAAAGCATTTCCAGGTAAGGCATGCCTGCATCTGTGCTATTGGCACAAATGCTACTTGCCAATCCTTTTCATAGATCTGACCCATTCGTTGATAATTTGTTCTGTTTTGTCTATTGTTTCTCATTGTTGCATATTGCCACTCTGGAAGCTAGAGTATGGAGTAGAGGAAGGGGGAAGAGGCAAGGACCACAAGAGACAATACAAAGCTTCCCTAGAGAGAAGCAGGCAATGAGATCCCATCGATATTACACATGAGCATAGTCTTTAGTTCTATTGTGTGTGTATGTGGTATGATTTTGATATCTTTGCCCAGTTAAGGATAGGATTAGCCATGAGTTCAGCAGCTTTTCATCTTTTGGGAGTCTGCTGCATTTGGGGAGAGTAGTAGTAAATAACCTTTTTAATACTATCTATGGTTATCGACTTATTCTGATTTTTCTACCTCTTCTTTAGTCAAATTTGGTTATACATATTTTCCCGGAAGGAAGTTATTCCTAAATTTGATAATGTATTTGTGTCAAGTTACATAATAGCCTTGTGATATTTTGAAACTGTTCTGCGTCTGTAGTTATATCTACTTTTGCATTCTTATAGCGTGTATGTCCTCTTTCCTTCTCTCAAAAATATTTCCAGAAAGTTTCTCAGTTTTACTGCTCTTGTCAGAAACCATCTTCTGGTTCTGTCGATTTCTGCTTTTACTTTTATTGTTTCATCCTTTCTTCCTAACTTCCTTAGGTTTATTTTGTTAATTTACTCTTTGCTTATCAATTTGACTTATGAAATAATTTATTTTAAATTTTGTTTTGTTTTCTTGCAATGTGAATTATAAAGATTTAAACTCCATACATATATAATGGCAATGTAAATATTAAATGGGTCATGTCATACATACTTTACAGGCATTTTCATTCTGTTTGGCTCCTCACCCTCCTTCTACATTAGCCCCATTCTCGCTTATCCCCAGCCAGGTAACTCTAGGATAATAAGATATATTCATGCACATATATATACATATATATACACAAATAAAGGTGTTTTTTATTTTTACAAAAATGGGAGAACACATTTCTTGCTCATTAACACTTAGTAGAATTCTATCCAAGTCGATTGGCCTAGCTTCATTTGATTTTTTTGAATGGCTATATAAGATTCTATATTGTTCCAGTTTTTTGGCCATTATAGCTTATCTCATTACCTATTTTTTTATGTACTGGTGCTTTTAAGCCTATGAGACAGATTCTCAAGACAGATATTGCTGGAGTGAACTTAATATTTCCTATTTAGTTTTAATTTCCAAAAAGGTCTGAACTTCAAACGTTTCTACCATCAATGTATGGGGATGCCCTTCTCCCCACATTTGCTTCAGCAATGAGTTTTATCTTTGTTTTTAATGTTTTCCAATCTAATATGTATGGACCTGATATTGCATCAATATTTTAATTGCATTTCTTTTATTTCTGATGAGGTTGAGCATATTTTCAAATGCTTGTTGGCTATTGCATTTATATTTTGAGATTTGATTATTCATGTTTAGCCCATTTCTTTGGGCTCTTTCATTTTTTTTTTCAATTATGAGAATCCTTTATTTTGTTACAGGTGTTAACTTTTTGTTATTTGTTATACTAAATATACTAGTGTATATTGCAATTTCCCCCAAGACCTATTGTTTACCTATTGACTTCATTTATAACTTCTATTTTAAAAGTGTTTCATTTTTATAGTCAAACATTTCTATCTTTCCTTTCATAGCTTTGGGGTTGCCAGTGTGGGTTAAAAATGTTTTCTGCACATCAAGGTCGTGTGTGTATTCTTTCAGATTTTCTTGGGAAAAAACTAATGTTTTGCTTTTTACATTTATGGCTTTAATTCATCTCATAATCATTTTTGTATATGGTATGGGAGTGGGATCGGCCTAGGTTTATTTTCATCCAGATCAACAGCCTATAGTGGTGGTACCATTTATCAAATAATACATCTTTTGCCACTGATTTAATAAACATATTCATCATATAAAATTCTCATATATATCAGTATCTATTTTGGGATTTATTGTGATGTTTCACTGATCTCCTTTTATCTTGCTATCAATACCATATTGATTTGATTTGGGTCTATAATATATTCTGATAAGTGAAATCGATCATCACTGTTCTTTGGTACTTTCTTAGCATTTCTTAGGAATTTTATTCTTCCATGTAAAAATGTTAAAATGTTTTTCCAAATAAAAAGAGCCAAGTGTTGTTGTGATCCTAATGGAATTTCATTAAAATTATCCATTAATTTTATTAATAAATATACTTTATTATTACATCTATCTCTATGCATTTTGTTTTTGCTATTGTTAATGTTTTCTACTATTTCCATTTCTTGATATTTAGTATCACCATAAAGAAAAACTATCTGTTTGTGTATATTCATCTTGAATCTAGCTACCTTACTGAATTCTCTTATTTATTCTAGTAATTTTACTCTAGAGTCTCTGTGAGTATTGAATTGTATCCAAAATGAGCAAAACGAGACAGATTTTAGCTCTTTTCCAGTGTTTATAGCCAATTATAAACACTTTCTTACTGAATTTATTAGAAAATACAAGAAATTGTAAAGTAAAAGTAGTGAAAGCGAGCATTCCTGTCTACTCAATGATTTTACTTGACAGTCTTAATATTTTGCTTTTTATAATAACATTTGGTGTTTTATAATAACATTTACTTTTTATAATAACATTTGCTGTTTGTTACTTCTAGTTCCATTTGTCATAAAAATTTTATTAGAAATAACCTCAGCACCTCGCATCACATGAATTTTATTCTCTAATATGTTGGTGGACAAATAGATTGTTAATGGATTTCCTGACATTGAATACCCTTACATTTTGGGGGTACAATCTAATGTTCACATTAATTTCATTATTGCTGGATTCTATGCATTAATACTTATTGAGACACTATGTGCCTTTATTATGTGGGATTGATCTATAGCATTATTTTTTACTATTATTATTAAATTTTGGTATTAAAGTTTTATTGGCTTTATCAAATGAATCGGTGAGTGTGCCATCTTTTTCTATTGCTGGGAATGGCTCAAATAACATAATTATCTATTGTTTAAAAGTTAGATAATTGGTGAGGGCACCACTTCCCTGAGATAAGAGGTGACAGTGCTCTTTATCAACGCATTAGGACTGTAAAAAAAGAAAAGAAAGAAAAAGAAAAGAAAGAAAAAGAAAAGAAAGGAAGGAAAGGAAGGAAGGAAAGATAAGAATCAGTTATTAATTAATTTTGTCCAAGTGACTTTTGCAATATCTTCAGGCTCTTTTATGATAATTAGTTAAATCAAGTTTCAACCTTTTTTGAGTTGACTTTAATAATTTTATACCTTTCCAGGAAATTATTTCCTTTATTTTTTTTTTCAAATTTATTACCACCACATAAATTTAATTCTTTTTCTCCACATTATCTGTAGTTATGTGCCCTTTCTCATTCTTAAGTTTCTATATCTTTGCTATTTATCTTTTATCAATGAACAGGTTTGCCAGGGATTTGTCTATTTTGTTGTTGATGGTGGTCTTTAAAAAAATAGCTTTTGGGTTTCTTTGTTCTTCTTAGTTACCTTTTAATATTTATTTTTTACATTTTATTTTTTATCAGTGATCTCTTAGGTTTTGGGGGGGCTTATTGTACTGTATTTTTTCTTATATCTTACAAAAAGTGATACATTGTTTTCTTTTTCTTTTATCCTTTGTTTCTAATAGTGAAGGCACTTACTGCTATATCTTTTTTTTAGAGGTCAACTTCTCCATATCCCATTAGTTACAGTATGAAGAGTTTTCTTTTCATTGTTTTCAGTATAGTTTGTAACATCATCTTTGTTTTCACTTGGGGGCATGATTTTTAATTGCATTTTTATTTGCTTGTCAAGTTATTTTTAATATTTATATCAACTTTGAATCTCCTATTAGTTTCCTATTTCTGTGTAACAAATTACCTGAAACTTCGCCACTTGAAAGAGCACTCGTTTATTATCTCAGTTTCAGTGAGTCAGAAATCCAGGTGCTCTGCTCTGGGTCATACCAGGCCAAAATTAAGGTGTTGACAGACCTGTGTTCCTTACTAGAGGCTCTGGGGAGAATCTACTTCCAGGCTTATGTGGAATTCAGTTCCTTCTCTCAATTTTCATGTAGTACACTCATCTTTAAACTAATAAGACTGCATCAAGTCTCTCTAATGCTTGAGATCTCTCTGACCTTTTTCCCTCCTTATTCCACTTTTAAGAACCGTGGTGATTACATTGGCCTCACCCAGATATTTCAGACTAATCTTCCCATCTCCAGGTCAGCTAGTTAGCAACTGTAATTCCATCTGCAAAGTTTTTTTGTTTGTTTTTGGTTTTCATTTTTGTTTGTTTGTTTGTTTTTGTTTTTTTGCCATGTAACATAACATATTCATGGTCATAACACCAAAGGGCAAGGTGATGAGGGACAAAATTTTGCCTACCACAGGAGTAATTTACATACAATGAAATGCAGATTTTAAATCTGCAGTTTGATAAGTTTTGAAAAATGCATACAAGTTATATAATTATCACCCTACTCAACAATTAGAACATTTACATCAACCCTCTTGCAGCTTTTCAGTGACCTACCCTGACCTGGCCCTAAGCAACAAGGTGCTTTCTGGAATCACAGAGTCACTTTTGATTTTTCAAGATGTTAATATCAGTGGAGTCACACAGTAGTCACTCTTCAGTGTCTGGCTTTTTATATTCAGCATCATGATTTGGAAATCCATCCAGGTTGTTGCATGCAGTAGTTCTATACTTTTTACTGCTGATTACTGTTCCATTATGGGACTATATCGTTATTTGTATTTCCATTCACAGTCACATGGACCTTTGGTTGTTTCCAGTTTGGGGGTTAACACAAATAAAACTGCTATGAGTATTCATGTACAAGTTTTTGTGTGGATATCTGTTTTCATTGTATCTCACTGTATGTGTATGGTATGAGGTAGGGATCCAAGATCCTTCTATAGTTTAGATAGCCTGCAGTTTTGCAGTGTTAATGACCCTGAAGTAGAAGCCCAGATGGTCAATAGCTTGGTATGTGTAACTGGGCGATTAGCCCCATGTCCATTAATGTTGGTCTTGTTAAAAATTAATATTGAGAAATTGTATTTCATATATTGTTCTCTATTGCAGCTTCCATCTAGCATACAATGTGTGGCATAGTAATAGGCTGAGTATAAAATTGAATGGAGAAAATGATTTGTTATATAGTATTCCACTGTTGTGTAGGCAGTTGGATGTATTTACCAAGAAAAAGTCGGTAGGATTTTTATTTTGACAATACCATTTTATAGTCTAGATTATTTTGATACTGGTTAACAGGATGAGCTGACTCTGGACACATCCTGACAACCTCTGCCAAGGTTTGAAATAAACATCTGGGAAAATTCAGTTTTATATTATCTGTTCCTGCAGCTGCTCAACTTCTTCTAAGCACAGGTCAAGGAATATAATAGGTTTTCTGATTGGTTTTAGATAAAATGTGAAAGAACAGTTCGTGTCAAGGACATTGTTGCCAAATATATTTGGCAAGATGTATGTGTCAAATCCTAAGGGAAATACGCAAACAAAAAACTCCCAAGAGTGAGGAAGGAATAAAATCTGTGAACCCTGGAACATTTTGTCACTTACTGTGCAGATCACCCTGAAACTGAGACAGGCACATAAATCATGTGCTTCTGTTCCAGTGGAAAATGTTCACTCTGATGGGAAAGGTCTCCCCCGGGGAGCTGTACACTGTCCAGTACGAACTCACCTCTGAACTAAACCACATACCTGAATGATGTTGATGCTCTTAGAAATTTCTAGTAGGTATCTTTGAACAGAGAAGCCTACTTTGAACCTAGGCCTAAGCCTTCTGTTTCTCTCACAGCCTTGTTTCTTTATCTAGTCTCTATTTCTTCACTCTACCCTAGGAAGGAGTAAAACGTGCTTCTGTATACTCTTAATCCTGTTCCCTGTTTTTCCAAGCTCTTGCTCTAGTAAACAGTTGCTGTGCATTTTGTATTTCCATTTTAGTCAGAAATATTAAACTGGGCTAGTGTGTGTCAAGATGCCTAGCTTTGAGCATGGTTCTGAGTCTTGTTAAAAACTAATGGAAATTTTAGAGAAACTGGGTAGGGAAAAGACTCAACAGAACCAAGGAGATGAATGGGAAAAAGAGAAAAAGGAACAAGGGAGGGATGCATTGAAGAGTGTGGAAGGGCCTAAGTCTCATGGTGGCCAGGAGATGGGACAAACCAACGGATTGGAGGCATGCACTCAATGGCATAGGCATCAAATAATGTTAAATGACTGAAAGCCATGGAGGTCTACACCAAGCTAAGTACCATGGAAATGTTTAGAGATGGACAAAATTAGAGCATATTTAAATATGAATTAATATCATTGGGTGAGTCCACAGAACCGTGTTGCAGGTTAAGGTTAATGTGCAGGGGGCCGATCCAGAGCACTCTGGGGACCAGCACTGGAGAAGGGAAGGGAAGGGAAGGACAGGTAAGGACAGAGAAGAAGCAGGGTAGGCAGAGGGGACACTGGGCTGAGGTGCAGGTCCACCCTACAGGGTGCTCTGGGGCTGGAAATACCCTTCTGAGTTGTCCCAAGCTGGGCCAACAAGGTCAGGCCTTTATGTCTCCACAATGATGAGTCAAGCGCAGGCTACCCTGGGAAGGGACGTGGCACGGGCCTCCCTGGTGGGAAGGAGCCTCCCAGGAAGGGGCATGGACTTCCCTGGGAAGGGGCATGGCAGGAGTCTCCCAGGAAGAGGCCTCCCTAGAAGGGGTGTGACCTGCCCTGGGAAGGGGTGTGGCGGGGATCTCACAGGAAGAGGCCTCCCTAGAAGGGGCATGGCAGGGGCCTCCCAGGAAGGGGCATGGCCTGCCTGTGGAGGGCCTGTGGGCTGCTTTGGAAAAGGGAGGGGTCCTTGGCTACTGACCCGGGGGCCAGGCAGCTCTGTGAAGAGACCCCAGCTGAAGGCCATCCTCTAGCAGCCCCCACTAAGTGTCTGGGGGTAAAGTTCTTTTCCTGTCATCCCAACCCCGTCCCTATCACAGCCCCCACCCTCCACACCCTCACCTGTATCAGGGGCAGCTTCTCTAGATCCCATTGGTCATTGTGCTGTGTCCCTCAGGTGGCATGGGTGTCCTTGGGTGCAGCACATTCCTGCCTACCTCCCATGGCCCCCATGTGACAATGCCCTCCCTCATGATCTTGCTCTGGGGCTCCACATCTGGCCTGCTGCTCCTTTGGTACCTACGAGTAGCCGCAGGTGCCCAGGTGGCACCCTTAGCTTCTGAGTCAGTGAGACTCTTGTGTATCTGCTGTGGTGACCTTCTAGACTGCTGAGCTGAGCTTCTGGGGGAGGGAGGAGCGTGGCAGCATGGACTCCCCAGGTGGGTCACAGGGAGCGATGGTAAGCAGAGTTTCCTTTGCTGCCACTCTTGGGTTCCTAAATCCATGTGTTCTTTTTATTGGGGACACAACCATCATTGAATTAATGTCCATACAGCAGCTTGGAGATTGGCCCTCCAACCTCATGGGGCCCTGCATGAGCTGGAGCTTTAGCTGTGTGTTAAAGAGGGCATTCCACTGCTCGGCTTGGAAGCTTCTGGGTGGGACATTATGTGATGAAGCCAACAGACAGTATAGCTATGTCCTCTGCTGTACAGTGGGTCCCCTGGTCTGACATGATATTACCTGGGACCCCACATCAGCAAATCAAGCACTCTGTTGGCCCTCAGGTGGTGGTTCTAGTTGAGGCCTTGCAGACAGTGAAAGGCTCATACCTGCCTGAAAAGGTGTCTATTTCTATCAGAATGAAGCACTATCCTTTCTAGTGTGAAAAAGCTTCAATGCAGTCAGCTTGCCAGTAACAGCTGACCTCCATGACGGACACTGCTGCCAACAGGTTGGACCTTTAGGGGCAACATGAGCTAGACTTGCCTTAGTCAGTGGGAATCCACACTCTCATATCTACATATAAAGTCTCTCCCTGCCACTGCAGGCACTTAGCTCACAGCTTGCTAGGCCCATGGGCCCCTGCGGTGGCCCATGCAGGGGCCCACTGACATTAATTGCTAGTCATTTCACCCATGTTATCTTTTTGTGCTTCTTCCTTGACAGATGCTCTCAAGTGGCATTAACATATGACAGGAAGATCTTTCTACTTTGTGCCCATTCACTAACGACCCTTGATCTGAGCCATCCTTGGCCCTGATATTCTAGTATTTTCCTTCTAGGCTCCTGCCCAGAAGGCTAAGCCCTTTGCTGTTGTCCATTAGTCTGTAAATATTTGAACCCAGGGCCATTTCTCTTTCTACACAAAGGTGACAACCAACAACAATGGTCAGAGTTTGGCCCCGTGGGTAATTTTCATCCAGCAGTGTGTGTTCAGGCCACTGCTGAGTGGGACTGCAGTACGACAGGCAGTTCTGGCCTTGCACCTGTATATCAAGCTGACCCATCTGTCAGTAAAGCGCAGGCTTTTCCTCCTCCATCAGCGGGTCAGCGGGGATCCCCCAAGTGGCCTCAAGTGTGGTCTTTAGTGCAGTTGGCAGCGTAGCAGCAATGGACGAGACTTGATTGTGACAAGCTGCTCCCCGGCTGCCTCTTCGCACCTTGGAGTGAATGCAGACCCCTCCCCCCTCCGGGAGTGCGGTCCTTCCCCTGGCAGGGCTTTCTCGTCAGCGCCGTGGCCTCGGGCCCTGGGCCGGGGCGGACGGACGTCGGTCACGGCCTCGCGCTGGCGGGGCTCCCGCTACGTGCCTTCCGGGGTGTCCCGGGACGCCTGGAACGGAGGGGAACGCAGCTGGGCGGGAGGGGAGGACGCGCGCGCCCCGGGAACGACGCGCGGCGGCGTCAGGGAGCCAGGCGGGCCGGCCCGGCCCGCGCCACGTCCCGCGGGGAGGGGGTGGCAAGGGGAGGGGCTGGGGCGTGCCCGGCGCCTGCAGCAGCCGTTGCGGGCCGGGCGTGGCCTGCACAGGACGGCCCTTGTGCCCCCGCGGGCCCCGCGCGTTCCGTCCGCGGCCCGATCCCGCCTTCTGCCCGCGCCCGGGCCAGGGAGCCGCCTCTGCGCGCCGCGCCGCGGCGCCCGCCCTCCCCCCGGCCGTCCCCCTCCTCGCGACCTGGCGGCGTCGCGTGTGCGCGCGGGGGGTGGGGCGGGCGGGCGTCCCCCGAACGGTCCCAGCCAACGCCTCTGGGCCGCGCCCCCCCCCCACGGTCCCAGCTCCGGGGGCGCAAACTCGGGGACCCGCCGGCCCCGCGCCGACGAGCACCCGGAGGCACGCGCCCACCGCACCCCGCGCGGAGGGTCCCCGCGCGTCCCCGAACGGAACGGCGTCTCGGCCCCAGGGCGCCCCTGTCGCTGGGAAGGCCCTGGGCCCGCCCCGTCCCCAGCCGTTCCGAGCGGCTCCCTGCTGGCCGCGCGCAGCTCCGCTCTGCTCGCTTTGCTGGCTGTCAGGGAGGCGACTGACGGCGCCGCCAAGCGCGGAAGCACGTTTCCCGCCAACATCGTTCAAACACTAATAACTTCTGTGCTTCCTGGGGTGATTCTATAACTTTTTAAGCACAATATTTTAAAGGATCATTTGCTTTTCTGTGTGTGCACATGCGCGTGTGTGCGTGTGCACGCGCATGCCTTATATTTATTGGGGGAAATTTACTGGTACTTACCGAGACTCACCAAGTGTCTGGATGGTTTCCTTGACAATTGCTGACATAGGAGAGGCTGATTGTTGGCCTCTGTTGCTGGCAAATTGGATGTTCTCAGCAGCAGTAGCTAGGCGAGCCTTGGCAAGTCCATGATGTTGGGCCCATTTGCAGCCTCGACCATGGCTCCTTCATTCATGTGTCCATTTTGGCAGCACTGATGTGATTCAACATACAAAATCTACCAATATAAGATACAACATTAATATAATAAAGGAAAAATACATGGCCATTTCAATTGGTGCATAAAAAGCATTTGGCAAAATTATACACCATTGCATAATTAAAACACTCAACAATCTAGGAATAGGAGGAAGCTACATCAGCATAATAAAAGACATCTGTGGAAAACCCATAGTGAACATCATACTCAATGGCAAAAATACTAAAAGCTTGCCCTCTATAATTCGGGAAAAGGCAAGGATGCCCACTTTCCCCACTTATATTTGACAGAGTACTGTAGGTCCTAGCCAGAGCAATTAGACAAGAAAAAGAAATAAAAGTCATCTAAATCAGAAAGGAAGAAGCAAAATGATCTCTGTTTGCAGATGGTATGATCAATCTTATATGCAGAAAACCCTTAATATTCCAAAAATATCAGCAGCAATAACAAACCTGTTAAAACTAATAAATTCAGCAAAATAGCAGGATACAAAGTCAGTGCACAAAAATGAGCTGCATTGCTACATGCTACCAATGAACAATCCAAAAATGAAATTAAGAAAGCAGTTCCATTTACAATAGTATAAAAAATAAAACACATATGAAAAACTTAGCCAAAGAAGTATAAGACTTGTAAACTAAAAACTACAAAACATTATTGAAAGAATTTAAATAGGACATAAGTAAATGGAAACACATCCCAGTTTGTGAATTTGAAGACTTAACATTGTTAAGGTGCCAGTGCCACCCAAGCTGTCTATGGATTTAATGCAATCCCTGTCAAAATCCTAATGTTTTTTGCAGAAACAGGAAAACCCAACCTAAAATTCATATGGAATCTCAAGGGACCCTGAATAGCCAAAGCATTCCTGAAAAAGAAAAAAGTTGGAAGGCTCATACTTCCTGATTTCACCACTTACTACAAAGCTACAGTTATCAAAACAGTATGGTGCTGGCATAAACACAGACATGTAGACCAATGGAATAAATAGAGTCCATAAATAAACCATTACATGTATGGTCAAATGATTTTCCACAAGGGTTTCAAGACCATTCCATGAGAAAAGACAGTCTTTTCTACAATGGTGTGAGGAAAACTTATATCCATGTATAAAAGAATGAAATTGGACCCTTACCTAAAGTGCATATTAAAATTAACTCAAAATGGATTAAAGATATAAGATGGATCAAAATGGATCTAAATATAAAAACTAAAACTATAAAACTCTTAGAAGAAAACAGCAAAAGGTTCATGACACTGGATTTGGCAATGATTTCTTGGATATGATACCACAGTCACAGACAACAAAAGAACAAAGAAACAAATTGGACTTAAAATCTTTAAAATTTTTGTGCATCACAAGACACTATCAATAGAGTAAAAAAATAACAGAACTCACAGAATGGGAGAAAATATTTGCAAATCAAATATCTGATAAAGGATCAATATCTAGAATATATAGAGAACTTAAAATTCAAAAACAAGAAAGCCAACAACCTGATTCAAAAATGGCCAAAGGGAAAACATGGATGGACCTAGAGGGTATTATGCTAGGTGAAAAAAGTCAGACAAAGACAAACACCATATGATTTCACTTCTATATGGAACCTAAAAAACAACAACAAAAAAAGAACAAACCAAACAGAAACAGACTCAAAGATAAGAGAACAAATTGATGGTGGCTAGATGGCGGAGTGGTTGGGAGATGGCAGGGGGAAAGGTGAAGGGATTAAGAAGTTCAAATTGCCAGTTATAAAAACAGTCATGGGATATAAATTACAGTGTAGAGAATATAGTCAATGATACTGTAATAACTATATATGGTGTTAGGTGGGTGTAAGACTTATCAGGGGGATCACTTTGTAAGTTATATAAATGTCTAACTACTATGCTGCACACCTGAAAATAATATAATATTCAATGTCAACTGTAATTGAAAACAATTTTTAAAAAATATGGTAAAAAAAAAACGGTCAAAGGATTTGAATAGGCATTTCTCTGAAGAAGACATACAAATGGCCAATAAGCACATGAAGAGATGCCCAATATCACTAATCATTAGGGAAATGCAAGTCAAAACTACAAAAGAGATAGCCTTCACATCCATTTGGATGGCTATTATATGAAACACAAACAAAATAAGTGCTGATAAGGGCTTGGAGAAATCAAAACTTTTGTGTACTATTGGTGAGACTGTAAAATGGTGTAGGCACTGTGGATAACAGTATGGTGGTTTCTCAAAATCTTTTTAAAAATTACCATATGATGCATAAATTCTGCTTTGGCATACATATACAAAGCAATTGAAAGCAGGAGCTTGAAGAGGTGTTTGTACACCTATGCACATAGTAGCATTATTTTCAATAACTAAAACATGGAAGCAACCCAAGTGTCTATCGATGGATGAATGGATAAATGAAATGTGTTATATACATAGAATGGAATATTATTCAGCATATTCTGACATATGTTATAAAATAGATGAATCTTGAGGACTTTATGCTAAGCGAAATAAGCCAGTAATGGAAAGATAAATACTGTATGGTTCTACGTATATGAGATACTGAAGAGTATTAAAAATCAGAGACAGAAAATAGAATGGTCATTTCAGGAACTGGGGGAGTGAGGAATGGAGAGTTACTGTTTAATGGATGTAGAGTTTCAGTTTTGCAAGATAAGAGGGAGGCAGATAGCGGTGATGGTTATACAACAATATGAATGTACTTATTATCATTGAGTTATACATTTCAAGTGTTTAAGATAGCAAATTTTATGTACTGTGTGTCTTACCACAATACAAAAGAAAAACTGGAAAATATTTCAATCCCTGTAGGTCACTGATTTTCCAATTTAGCAATTTTCACCATTTTTAGATCACATTTTCCTTCACTTACCTCCACATTCCTAATAAAGCCTTTATAAGAAAAAGCAAAATTTCTTATGGGAATGAATGATTCTCTTGTGTGGCTGCTCTTAAAGGGAACATTGAGATTTCTGTTATTTCAGCAAAAGATTGAGAAATAAATAAGTAAGCAAGAGCTACCAGATGCCTTGTTATTGATTTCACATTCCGATAATCCCAGGTATGGTGTGCCTTTTGCTCCAAGCATACTAATATCCACAATCAGATGCTGCCTCTCCTTTCCCCCACTTTTTCCTTATTGCTGTCATGTGTAACAAGGATGTATGTATCTTACTGGCTGATGTCTGAGGTTCTTTCTTCAGTGGTACCCATACCAAGTATATCGCCATTTATTTGTGCCATCCTCCGTCACATCCCCTGCTTTTCAAAAGCCTGTAAGAGTCAACAAGACATAAGAAACAACACCCAACTCCATATCTATTTATATGTCTTTAAAAGTCTCTCTTTTTCCACATTTATTTCTAGTGTGTGTTTTGTGATGGCACAGTGTCATGTAGTAGTAATTGGTTTATATGTGAGGGTATATATATCTGTTGAGGGAGTGACTGGGCAATTTTTTTTTTGACTAATCAAGGTTTGGAGACCAGGATCTGCACATGACAACTTTCTTCTAGAGCAGGAGCTTTTGCTTTTTCTACGTGAATATTGATACCCCAAATATCCCTGCTTGTGCCTGTACTCTCTTGGCTTATCAAAACAATACTAATTGGTAAAATCTGGTGAGATATGAGTTAAATGTCCAGAAGCATAGCCAGAAAGAGAGGTTCTCGATGGCATATAGAAAATTGTAGTACTCTATGAGGTACAAAAATCATTAGCACATAAAAACCAGTGTGTGGAAATAAAGAGTTCCCTTTGAACACTTTGTATTTTCTGCCAATTCACCTGGGGCCTTCTTCACTGGATTCACACTGATCCTTTTGATTACTCAGCCTAAACTGGGCCCCAGGACAGACACAATAACCTGACTTGTCAGTTATGGAGAGAAGGTTGGGAACCAGCCTTCACCTAGAAGAGTTTCAATAACTGAGGCATAGAATAACAGTTTGGGACATGTATATAATTATAAAATTTCAGATTCAGTAGCTGATCCACAAGGAAATGGATCTGACTGGAGATAAGAATGAGAACTAGTGAGGCCTGGTCTTGAATTACAGCTGCTGGCACCTGCAGGTCTCAATATACACAGCCTTCATTGGAAGGTAATTTTCTCTGCGGTATTCCAGTACTCCAAAGAAGGGAAGTGTAACTCTAGGTACATACTGACAAAATTTGAGTATAAGTACTTAGATAAAAGTTATAGTCTGTTTTAGAGATGGAATCAAAGGATGCTTTGACAAAGGATTGTCTGGGTATCAATTTTGTGATTTATCTTATCACATGGCACCTAATGTATCAGATGACTTTTGAAAACAGCATTTTTTTTTGACAGATGTTAGGGATTATATTAGTCAGTTTGGACTAATGCCATAGACTGAGTGGCTAATAAACAAACTACCTCAGATAAGGGGACTTATAAACAGCAGCCATGTATTTCTCACAGTCCTGGAGGCTGGAAGTCCAACATGAAGGTGCAAGTTGATTTGGTGTCTACTGAAGGCCCTCTTCCTGGTTCACAGATGGTGATTTTGTCACTGCAATTTCACATGGCAGAAGAGGCACGAGATCTCTCTGGTCTCTTTTGTACGGGAACTAATCCCATTCATAAGGGCTCTGTACACATTCAGTCTATAGCAGGGATTCATATCCAATCTGCCTTGTTAACAGCATGGAGAGTGGGATGGAAGCATTATTTCCAGCTCCTTCTCCAAGGGAGTTCGAAGAGGGGTCCACCAAAATGAATGAGTTTTTCCTTTCTTCACACAGGTTTCCTCCTACAGTGCCAAGGTCTTTTCCAGTCAGCACCTCAGTTGTGTACAAAAAGACTGTGTTTGTAGAGTTCACGGATCATCTTTTCAATGTCGCCAAGCCCAGGCCACCATGGATGGGTAATGAAAACAATGATGACTATTCATTATGACCCTCAGTGTCGCATTTCCTAGTGAAGACTCCTCAGTCTTGGGGTTGCAGCCGAAGATGGCAGCTGCCAAAGAAAATGTTCTTCCCTTACTACCACCTCTCAAGAAATATGCTGGCTGAATGTTCTTGATCTTTTTGCTGGGTCCTCCTCCTCTTCTTGTTCTCTAGATGTTAGCGGGCCCTGGGTCTCAGACTCCAGTTCATTTTATTTTCTCTCTACCTTCAATCCCTATATGATCTTGTCCAGTCTCATAGCTTTAAAACATTATCTGTATGCTAATAACTTCCAAGTGTATATCTTCAGTTCACACTGCTTGCTTGACACCTTCACTTAGATGCCAAACAGGCATGTAACAAGACTTTAAGGTGAGAAATTTTCTATCTTAGAATTATTGATAAGAATTACAGGTGACAATCTCCTCAAAGTCCAGAGAGAGAGATCAGCCCACCTACTCAGGACTTGGTCAGGTAGTGGTGCAACACTGGCTCTGCAAACCGTAGCTCATCATGCATCTCCAGCCTATATAAAAGAAGGTTAGGAACTTCTAAAAGAGTTCAAATTTGATGATTTCTTTGGAAAGCATTTTCAGTGTTCTGTATGTCCCCCACTCCATGGGACAAGGAGGGCTCCCCCTCATATGAACCTATAGTGAGAAAAGCTTCAGGAGAATTACTTAGAAAACTTGAAATAAGACTAGCTTATAAGCTTAGGAGACACTGACTAGAGCCTGGTGTTTATCTGGAAAAAAACCTTTCAAGTCCCGAATCTTAAGGGAACTTCCTGTGGTGGTATACTAAGGAGAGTGGGCTACAGCAGAAGCTGTAACTGCACTTTTCTGTTAGGTGTGAAGCCAAGAAGGTCACAGGACAAGACCTGCCTCAAGAAGACCCTGTCTGAGAGGTCCTCCCAGGACTTGGTGACTGCGACATAAAAGTTATATGGAATTGTACTTCCTCCCAAACAAATCCCAAGTAGAAACTGAGAGAAAAGACACAAGTGACAGCTGGAGAGGGCATATATCATACCAGGGAGTGATAGAGTGGGGCATCTGTATATTGGAAGTGGGAGGATCGAATACCCAAAGAACTCATATAAGTTCTCTAAGAAAGAAAGAGCCAGCATTTTGGCATGTGCTATAACCCAGGGGCACCAAAGCCACATCGCCAGTGCTCATTCCAAGAAAGATCTTGTCATCATGCCTCTTTTTCCACCCCTGTTCCTCTTCCACTAGCTCCAGCCTTAGAGGGTTCAGAGGCAGTAAGAGGAGTGGGGGAGGAGGTGAAGGAGAGAAAACAGTTAAGCTAGCAACCGAATTAGCTACCTTTTCCCATTACAGGTTTCTGAGCCTGTCTAAACTTAGCTGGAGGAGGGGGAACCCTCCCTGCAGTGTGAGGGTTATGGGAAGATTACTGGGAAAAAATTGGGGTGGTTCAAAACACAAGAAAGAAAAATTCCACCTAACACAATTAAGAACTATGAAAATAAAGCTATTTCATGTTTATATTCTATTTGAGTACAGTTCACTCAATAAACCATTTGTAGGCATCTAATTTAATATGTCTATAAGTCAGAAGTGTTGATTTCTCTTTGACTTTTCTGTGTCATGGCCTGACTACCACCCACTTGCATAAACCAAAGTCACAGGAGTCATCCCTGGATCCTCATTCTTTTTTTCTTCTATCTCCAACATCCAGTTCATCAGCAAGTCTCATTGACTCTTCCTCCAAAACAAGTCCCAAGTCATTTTACTTCTTTAAATTGCAAACTCATCCAAACCCCTGGGGCCCACAAACTGCTACATGTTACATTCCCTGGATACCTCTGTACCGTTACTTTCTATTACTGCCCTGCTTGTTCGCTTTCATCTGACCACATGTCACTCAGCTATGCCAAGCTTATGCCTGTTTCAGGACTCTGGCATTTGTTTTGTGTTTGTTTTGTTTTGTTTTGGCTTTGAATGCTCTCCTACCAGATCTCTGCAAAGCTTGCTTTTTTTCCCATTAGTTAGATCCCTGCTTAAATGCCATGTTCTCAGAGAGGCCCTTCCTGACCACTATGTATAAAGTATCCTCTACTTCCTGCCTCGTCATTTTCCAGCACACTGTCCCTTTGATAGCATTTATAAAAACCTGAAGTTTTCTTGTTTATTTCTTCATGTGCTTAATGTCACTAGAATGTGATCACCGTGATCTGTCTTGTTCACTATTGCCTCTCCACTGCCTAGGACAGACCCTAAAATACAGTAAGAACTCAACTCGTGTTAGTTAAATGAATGACTGCATTGAATAAACATCCAGAACTCTGTCCTTAGAACAACCATCAGTTTGAGCTGGTGATAGCAGCTTATGCATTCATTTATTTAACTACTCCTGTGAGTCAATAATCAGGGGGCTGTGCTTCTCTTCTGTAACTTTGATCATCACTTTCATAATAACAGGGTTTCTGGAGTGTCACTCTCCAAATGACCTTTAGGGAACATCTCATACTTACAGGTCTTCTGGGTCCTACCATCCGGGCTGAGGTTTATGACACTGTGGTCATTACGCTTAAGAACATGGCTTCTCATGCAGTCAGTCTTCATGCTGTTGGTGTATCCTACTGGAAAGCTTCTGAAGGTGAGTCAAATGCCTTACTGTTGTCCTGTCATCTAGGGACAGAAGAGTATTAAGTACAAGGTCATACAACCAGTGAACAGGGGAGTCAGGATTCAAAATCAGGCCTGCTTCATGAAGGACATTGTCATTTTAGTCTAATTGCCAAAGTTTTTATTTAGTCCCCTATTCTTCCTTGGGAAGCCAGGCCACAGATCCTAAAAACTCCTTTTATCTGACTTCCTATGTCCAGAAAACTCCCTAGGGAGGATTGGGCTCATGGTATGAAGGTGAAATGGAAGTCTCCGCCTTCCTTAGATTCTGACTTTCCAGATATTTCTTCTCCTTCTCCTCTCTCCAACTTCTAAATATGAATGCCACAATATGATGAGAGCCAACCAGCAAAGCACAATCTGACCTCGTTAAAACCAACCAACCTGTTTGGCCACAGTCCCCACTTGAACTACCTTCTCCTAACCTTCATAGGGCAGGAAGGAAGAGAAAAGGGTGCCAAAATTAACTATGATATTGTTCCAATAGACTATGGAATATATAGATCAAAAGGTTCGAGAAAATAATAAATTATTTGAGCACATACCCTACATTTGTACAACCTAACTATGCTTAAGTGTTGAGCAGTTACTTGTCCTGAAATTGGAAGGCCTTCATTTTCTGGGTTGCACTGGTGAGGTGAGGGCAGGCCTGGGTTTGGGGAAGGTGACAGATAGGAGGGGGCAGGTCGTATAAAGGAAAAGTCATCCTGAGTTCTGGCTAGAGCCTAGCCAGCTATTTTCATGAGGCTTATCCACTTGAGAACTTCCAGAACAAATCTAGGGGCATTTTAGAGAAACCAGTTTTCTTATAATTTTGTGGCTGGGGGCTGAGCATGGAGATGACTCTTTTGTACCCTAAGCCAGGAGAGGTATGAGAAAATGGACTGCTTAACCTGTCACATGGGCATCCACAGTGGTTCTGCCCAGGAGTAACAGTGAGGTGATGGCCTAACGTGATTTGTGGTCCTATCATAAGCCTTAATATTTATGTGTTATGATCCAGAAGATCCTGGCCTCCTGAGACTAGTCTGAGGCCTCCACATTGTCAGTTAAATTTGTGATGATGTTGAATGTCATTGTATGAACTTGCTGACCTTTCTGATATCCTTTTGTAAAGTATATAACCAAGGATTTACCCAATTGAAAAAAAATGAGCTGTTTATCTTTTTCCTATTGATTTATAGAGGCACTTTATATATTCTGAATACAAATCCTTTGACAAATATAAATATTTGCATATATTTTTCTAGTCTGTGGCTTGAATTTTTACTCTCTTAATCTTTTTGGTAAACAGAAGTTCTTAAAGTTAATGAAGCATAGAAATTCCAACAGTTAATGAAGCACAAAAAGTATTGCATTTTTACTTTTATTTTAGGGCTTTGCGTCCTGTTTAAAACATTTGCCTATCTCAAAGTCATGAAAATTTTATTCTATGCTTTCTTCTAGAAGTTTTATTATTTTACTTTTCACATTTAGGTCTGTGATCCATCTCAAATTGATTTTTGTGTATGATTTCCTCATGGCATTTTTTAAACAGCTTTACTGAGGTATAACTTACACATCAAAAAATTAACCCATTTAAGGTAGTTTGATGACTTTTAGTACATTTAGATGGTTGTCCAGTCATCAACACAATCTAGCTTTAGAACACTTCTGTCACTTCAGGAAGTTCCCTATTCACAGTCCAAGTCACATTCCCACTCCCAGTCCTAATCAAGCATGGATCTACTTTATCTCTGTGGTTTTGCAAGCCTGACCTTTTTATCTCCCAAGCAGACTAGTAAAATACATTCCTGCCCAGCAAAGTCATCCCCTACTCCAGAGCAGTATATTCCCCAACGTATTGATGTTGGGCTTGGCCATATGACTTTCTCTGGTTAACAGGATCTAAAAGCACATGATATAAGCCAAGACAGTTCACATGAAGTGTCTGTCAAAGGAGTCAGGGCTGTAAAACTTTGAGGGAGATGTGAAATACAGAGAGGGGGTGTCTAAGTCAAGAAGTGCCAACCCAAAGTGTCTGGGCAGAGATCAGGTCAAGGATAAATGGCTGCTGGCACCAGAGAGTGGGACAAAGCAGACCCTGGAGCACAGCACCTGGTTTGTGGCAGGGCTGTTATGCCCAGGGGTCACTGAGCTATGGCCCTCCAGGACTGACACCAACAAAAATTCTTGGCATGTGGACTCAGAATGTGAGTCTCAGTTCCTACTGGACACATGGGGACTTCGGGTGTCTTCGAAGGCTAGTTTCTGGGGGCTTAGGCTAGGCCAGAGAAAGGCTGACTCACCAGCTGCAGGGGGTTGAACAGAGGGTCATCTATGACCTACAGTACAACAGAAATGGATGGAGGGAGGATGCAGATACAAGGCCAAAGACAGATATCAGGGGATACAAAAGGATTAGGGTTGGAGGTGGAGGGTGAAGACCAGAGACTTCTATAGTGCCTGGACCTAGCCCCAAGGTCTTCGAATAAAGTACCCAACAGTCTTGGTTACTGAGAGCATATTGCCTATTGGGACAGCTGTTGACTTTAAAACACCTGCTTGCTCATTTTCACAATGCCCTGGTGTGGTGGTTTTAAAATATGGTAGCAGGTGCCTTGATATACATCCCACTGAAAGCTAGAATCTGTATTTATTCTTTAATCTGCAGTGGGCTTATAAGTACTTTGACCAATAGTGTATGGCAGAAGTGATGCCATGTGACTTCTGAGGCTGAGTCACAAAAGAACATGCTGCTCTGTCTTGTTTGTGGGGTACATTCACTCTTGGAATCCTCAGGTGCCATGTAGGAAGAAGGCAGACTCCCCAAGATCTCCTTGCTGTGAGGAAGCTCAAGCTAGAAAGGCTATGTATAGGGGCTGTGGTTGACAGTCCCAGCTTTTAAGTCATTCCAGCCCAGTTACTAGATATGTGAGTGAAAAAGCCTCCAGATGATTCCATCCCTCAGCTGTCTGAGTTAGGCCAGGTGATGTCCTAAACACCACCAAACAGAGAAGCCTTCGTGCCTGTGCCCTGTCTGAATTCTTGACCCACAGAAGCAGTGAGATTAAAAAATGGTGGTTGTTCTACACCACTACATTTGGGACAGTTTGTTATTCAGTCTTCTCAGCAGGAAGCCCTATGATTTCCTCTTTAACTTTTCTCATTTCATGTATACCTCAAGCCTGAAAGCACTTGAGAAAGTTATGACTGGCTCAAGGGATAACTTCCTTTCAGAAGTGAATTTCTGTTGATTCAGTACACTCCTTAGTATATCTCCTATGCAAAAGTCATATTGGAAGCAGATAGGCAGACACCCTGACCTCTCAAAATGTCTCAAGTGCTGTTCTTCACATAATTACAGAAGATGAAAATTACACAAAACACATTCTGCTTAGAAGTTTTGCAGGTGGCTGGTGTATGAGCTCAGATAAGATTCTGATAGAAGCAGAACTCTTGCAAAGGAAATACTCATTAGTAGATATATGAACTTTTAGGCATGTAAATCAAACAGGGCTGCACACAATGCTTTTCCCAAGAACTATCTATTTCACTTGGTTTTCACAATCATCCTCGTCTGAATTAAAGGACAGACCTGTTATTAGTAACTTGAACAGCCTAAAATCTCAAGTTCAAACCTTCAATATCCTGAGGATCACTTCCTATTTTTCCAGCTCTCATTCTCTCACTGCCCATTCCAATAACTCTTCTCTTCATTCTCATTGAGATCTACCATCCAGGAACCCTAGAATTTTTTCACCATATACCTTGCCTCTTAAGTATTCACTTCCCTCCCTGCCCAGCTTAGATGCCCTGGCACATCACAAGCATGGTGCCCCTGCATGCACTCACTAGTTTCTGGCCTCCTTGATCTCCATTTTAGTCATTTGGCCAAACCACTACCACAGTTAAATCTGTTCTCCACCTGTTCTATTAACCATAAAGTGAATGGCCATAGTTGAAATAAAAATCTCATGACCACATGGAATTGTATCACTAAGTTCATGATACCTCACCTCAAGTGGTCCCTAAGTGGTGCCTGGCCATCCTACTGCTACATTTCTCCCAAGCCATTCACTGCCTCTCCCCAAGAAAACTAGTGTTTCACATATCTTGGCCTGTCATCAAACCTCCCACACTCCTCTCCCAATCTTAGTATTAGGGAAAAAGGTATCCTTTTCCTAATGAAATAGTTAAAACAAAGAAAGGTGTAGGAAATAATATAGCAAACATACATCTACTCATTACCTCACTTTGCCAAAACTTAACGTTGGGCCGTTGTTGCTTAGTTTATTTTAACAAATTAAACATTACAGATACAGCTGAAGCCCTTTCTGTGCCCCTCCATGAGCCCCTCCCTCCACATCCAAACACATCTACTATCAAGAATTTGATACCAACCCATGATCACACAGACACCTTGACCACACACTCCATCCTCAGGTGCCAACCCAGGTTTTTCTAAATGTCCATGAGGCTCTGCCAAGCACAAGTGTTGATCTGCTGTTGCTTCTCGATGAAGCCAAGTATCCCTAGTGCCCCCTGGAGGGGGTGCACCTATACCTCAGAGAGGTTGACTTTATAGTGGAGACCACCCACCTATACTCTAGACTTGGCCTTTGGCGTCTGAGAGTTTGTAGTAAAAATATGGGCAGAGCAGGGGCAGCGCAGGGGTCTCCTGCTCTGTTCTGTTGGAGATGTTGTGGGATGAGATGGAATGTAAATGAAGAGCATCTTGAATGCTTGGGCTGCTCCAGAACTGCAGACACCATTATGAATCCACGCAGCTATGGTGAGTTGCTAGAAAAATGTTTCAATAGAAGCATAAGTGTTATAGTCAATGCCTTTAAATACCCCCTACTGAAGTGACCTAGAAGCAATGACACTTCATTTATAATGAACGCATATAGTCTCAATTTAGAGTAGAGATATCAGGTTAATCCAGGGATCAATTTTAACATCACTAAAGATATGACAGCAAAAAATATCTTCCCCTTATGTGATCTGACTCTCCAGAGAGAACCAAGTTAAAAACATTTTTGTAAATCTCTGTATTGTCCCCTTCCCTGCCCCTCACCATGCTTATTAGACAGTCTGGGACAAAGCACATATCCAGTGTGTCTGTTGAGTTGAACTGACTTGAATTAGCTTAAAATATGAAATAATGGAAGCAATTTGTTGGTTGGAATGTGGAGGTCTCACTGAGAACCACTCGAGCGGCCATGTGTGCATTAGTGGTCTAGAACTCCTCCAGAATACATGAGGCTTCTCCCCATTTACAGCTACTGCTTGTTAGTCTTCCAGATTAAGCTGCAGAAAGGTTGTTTCTTGTGTAGAATCTACTGGTGAGAATAAACTTGATATGTTTCCTGAATGAACAACGGGCATAAATGGGATAATTTTATCCATTTTTGATTTAGGTGCTGAATATGAGGATCAGACCAGTGAAAGGGAGAAGCAAGATGATAAAGTCTACCCTGGTGACAGTCAAACCTACGTCTGGCAGGTCCTGGAAGAGAATGGTCCAATGGCCTCTGACCCACCATGTCTCACCTATGCCTACCTTTCTCATGTGGACCTGGTGAAAGACCTAAATTCGGGACTCATTGGAGCCCTCCTGGTTTGTAGAGAAGGTAAGTGTAAGAAAGGTTAGGGTTGAGAGAAAATAAGCAGCGAAGTTCAAATACCTGGGTTTGTTTATAAAAGATAGCATTTATGTTCTTCCGTCTGAAAGAGGTTCCTTTTCCCTAGCATCATGCTCACAGAAAGAACAACCCAGTTTCTGAAAGGAACAGATGCCCACCCTCTGCTGCCACAATGCATTCTAATGGTCAGAAAAAGCCAAACTCTGGGATTAGGTCTCCCTTCTCAAAACACTGCTACTTTCTACTTTAAATATCCTATGGACCGTCCTAGTAGTGCCTTTTATAAATTTTGTGTTAGGTTCCTGGAAAGTTCCATGAAATTAAACACATCCAAGTGTATAAACAATGATGTATAAACCAGTTTAAGAGGTCAGTTTGTCATCTGTAACCCAAAAGCATATAAAAATCTGAGAAAAGTAACCATTTGTTTATAACTTGTTATTTTAAAAACCATCTTAATTTTAATCAAACCTTTCAGTTTACAGTTTAATAGGAAAAAATAAATTAGGGAAGTAAAGTTTGCATAATTTATTTTAATCTTAATTTTTAATGGTTAAATCAGCTTCACTGGACTTTTTTATTTTGTTCCAGTTATGAATCTGGAAAGCTATGGGAAGATATGATATGCATATCCTCATAATTTTGTGGCTTAAAATGACAACAATCATTTATTATTTCTCATGGTTTTTGTGGGTCTCTTGTGGAATCTGGGAGTGTTTTGACTTAGTGGCTTGGAACACTCAAATACCTGAAGTTTTCTCCATGTAGTTTCTCCAGGGGAGCTACAGGGTAGCCAGACATTTTTTTCCTTTTAAGCAGAATTTGTTTTTCAGAGCAGTTTTAGGTTCACAGCAAAATTGAGCAGAAAGTACATAGAATTCCCAAATACTAGCTGCCCCCGCACAGACTCCCCCACCAGAGTGTACATCTGTTATAACTAATGAACCTACGTGCACACATTATCATCATTCAAAGTCTATAGTTTACATGAGGGTTCCCTCTTGGTGATGTTCATCTGTGGGTATGGACAAATGTATGATGACAGGTAGCCACCATTACAGTATCAAACATAGTAGTTTCACTGTCCTTAAATTCGTCTGTGTTCCACCTATTCATCCTTCCCTCTCCTACCCTCTGGCAACTCCTGGTTTTTCAATTGTCTCCATAGTTTTGTCTTTTCCAGAATGTCATGTTGTTGGAATCATACACTATGTAGCGTTTTTATATTGGCTTCTTTTCACTTATTAATATGCAAAAATGGAGGAAGTAGAAGACCGGAAGAGTCTGCACTAGTTTCATTTGGAAGTCTGATCACTTATACACTGAGCTCAGTTTTATTTCACAGCCGCAATTTGTGACAAAGTGCTAAAACCACAGTATGTTATTTGTAGGATGTAAAGGCTAATAAAATAATGAAAACATCAAAACATGTGTTTACATATAAACTATAAGTAAATAAGTTTAAAATCCAAAGAATTCTTTGACAGACAATTAAATTAAAAAGTCAGTGGAGGTTCTACTTCTGGTAAGATGGAGGAATCACACAGCACCTTTTATCCTCCACTTAACTCAACTACAGAACTTTGAAAAAATGTGCAGC
Source organism: Cynopterus sphinx (assembly GCA_030015415.1). Classification (NCBI taxonomy): domain Eukaryota; kingdom Metazoa; phylum Chordata; class Mammalia; order Chiroptera; family Pteropodidae; genus Cynopterus; species Cynopterus sphinx. The sequence goes on from CM057388.1 coordinate 81,815,575, forward strand.
CCAGCCATTTGGAAATTCTAAAAAGCAAATAGAACAGACAGCTCGGGAAAAGGCATCAGAATTCAAAGTACCACCAAACTGGGGGGGGGGGGATTTAATGTCTGAATAGGTATTTTTCCAAAGAAGACATATGAATGGCCAATAAGTATATGAAAATGTGCTCCATTATCAGGAAAATGCAAGTCAAAACCACAATGAGATACCAGCTCACACCTGTCAGGAGGACTATTATCAAAAAGACAAGAACAAGTGTTGGTGAGGGTGTGGAAGGAAAGGGACCCTTGTGCACTGCTGGTGAAAACACACACTGGTGCAGCCACCATGGAAACCAGTATGGAGGCTCCTCAAAAAATTAAAAACACAACTATCATATGACCCAGAAATTCCACTTCCAGGTATATATCCAAGGGAAATGAAATCAAAATCTCAAAGAGATATCTGTGCTCCCACAGTCACAGCAGCAGTATTCACATCAGTCAAGATATACAAACCCAAATGTCCATTGACATGGATAAAGAAGATGTGACTATACACACACACACACAGAGACAGAGAGAGAGAGAGAGAGAGAGAGAGAGAGAGAGAGAGAGAGAGAGAGAGAGAGAGAGTCACACACACATATACACATACACACATGCATATATAATGAAATATTATCTGGCCTTATAAAAGAATGAAATCCTGCCATTTGCAAAAGCATGGACAAACCTGGAGAGCATTCTGCTAAGTCAAATAAGTCAGTCACAAAAAGACAAATACTGCATGATTCTACTTATATTAGGTGTCTAAAATAATCCGAATAGTTTTAAATTCTTGGAGTAAAGACTATAATTGTGGTTGTCAGGAGGTGGGATAGAGGGAGTGGGGAGATGTTATTCAAAGGCTACAGAATTTCAGTTATTCTAGATTAATAAATTCTAGAGATCTGCTGTACAACATGGTGCCAATAGTTAAAAGTAAATTATTGAGCACTTCCAAATTTATTGAGGGTAGATCTCATAGTAAATGTTCTTAACACACACACACACACACACACACACACACACACACACACACACACACACATGGAGACCCTGGGTGGTACGGGATATGTCTATTCTGTTGAGCTGGTATTATGGGTGTTTTTCTATGTCCAAACTGATCAAATTATACACATTAAATATGTGCAGTTCTTTGTATATCAATTATAGCTCAATAACACTACTAAAAATTATATTCTATATACTATCAATGAATAACTGAAAACTAAAATTTAATAAAGAATGTTTACAATATCTCAAAATATTGAAAACTTAGTTTTAAATCTAACAAAACATGTACATTGTGTGGTGAAAAGTATAAAGTGCTGATGAAAGAAATGAATCAGAATAAATAAAATACTGTTTGTGAACCATAAGATTCAACATAGTAAAATATCTCAATTATCACCAATCTATAGATTTAATGTAATTCCAATCAAAATCCCAGCAAGATTTTTTGTAGCTATAGACAAGCTGATTCTGAAATTTATATGGAAAAGTAAAAGTACTAGATTAGGTTAAATGATTTTTCAAAAGAATAATAAATTTAGGGGAATAATTCAACTCTATTTCATGACTTACTGTAAAGCTACAGTAATCATAACATGTATGTACTGGTTAATGGAATAGATTCATAGATTAATGGAATAGAAGAATCTAGAAATAGATCCACACAAATTTGCCCAATAAAAACAATTCAGTGGAGGAAGGATAATCTTTTCAACAAAGGGTGTTGAAACAATTGGACTTTATATACAATAATTCTAAACCTTACTACTTACACAAAGATGGGTTGTAGATCTAAATGTAATATATAAAACGTAAAACTGTTGGGAAACATAGCAGAAAATCTTCATGACCTGAGCTTAGGAGAAGGGTTCAGGGAAGACACCAAAAACACAATACATAAAAGAAAAAAATTTTGATAAATTTGACTTCATCAAAATTAATAACTTTTGCTTTGTAAAACACACCACTATTGAACAAAAAGACAAGCTACAGACAGGGAGAAAATATCTGCCTATCACTTATCTGGTAAGGGACTTACATCCAGAATATATAATGTGATCTTAAATCCCAACAAGAAACAAATTACCCAATTTTTTAATGGGCAAAGAATCTGAACAGACACTTTACCAAGGAAGATACACAAGGAGCAAGTGAGTACGTGAAAAAATGTTCAATGTCATCAAGCGATTAGAGAAACACATTTAAAACCACAGTGAAATACTATTACACACCTATTAGAATAGCTCAAATAATAATTTTAAAAATTTCAAGTATACTGGCAAGGGTGCAGAGCAACAGGAAGTCTCATACATCATTGGTGGGGGCTCACAATGGCAAAGCCACTCTGGAAAACAGTTTGGCAGTGTCATACTGTGATTTATAATAAAAATATATGTATTTGATCTTCATCCCATTCTTGGCAGAGCTCCTAAAACCCTTAGAATTTCCTGTGATTACAGAGATAAAGATGTCTTTTGTTGTGACCATGTGGTGACTTTTAGAAAGTACCTAAGGTTGGGGGCTGTTTGTGGAGCCAATCATGTGATTAGAGGGTTGGTACTTTTAGTCCCCCGCCCCCCGCCGACCTTGAGGAGAGGAAAAGAGTTGGAGGTTGAGTCCAACAGCTAATGCCAGTGATTTAATCAATGATGACTATGTAATAAAGTCTCTATAAAAACCCAAAGGATGGAATTCAGGGGCTTCTGAGTTGGTGAGCACCTAGAGGTACTCCCACCCTTTCCCTGTACCTTGCCCTGTGCATCTCTCCTATGTGGCTGTTTCCATTCTATCTATTTATCATAAACTGGTAATCTAGTAACTAACACGTGTCTCTAAATTTTGTGAGCCAATCTAGCAAATTAATGGAACCCAAGGAGTGGATTGTTGGGACCTCTGATCTACAGCTGGATGGTCAGAAGCACAGGTGACGACCTGGACTTGCCACTGGCCTCTGAAGAGGGGCGGGGAGGGTAGCCTCGTAGAACTGAGTCCTGAATCTGTGGAAGCTGATTCTGTCTCCAGGTAGACAGGGTCAGAGTTGAGTTAAATTATACGATACCCAGTTGGTTTCTCAGAATTGCTTGGTGTTGGGGGAAAAAAAGCACACACACTGAAATTGGTCTCAGAATTGTAGGCAGTGTCTTATAAAGTTAAATATAAACTTCATTTCCATTCCTGGTATTTACCTTAGAGAAATTAAAGTTTAACATTCATAAAAAAATCTGTACAGGAGCATTTGTGGCAGCTTTATTTGTAATAGCCAAGAACTTGAAACGATCTAAATGCCCTTCAACAAGTGGATGGCTAAATAAACTGTGCAACATCCATACCACAAAGTACTACTCAGCAATCAAAAGGAATAAAGTATTGATACGTCCAACAAAATGGATGGGTCTCAAAGGCATTATACTGAGTGAAAAAAATCAGTCTCAAAGGTTATATATTGTATGATTCCATTTACATAACATTCTCAAAAATACAAGTCTAGTGTTGGAGAACAGATCAGTGGTTTCCAAGAGTATGACTATACACATGAATATATTATGAATACACATGAATATATACACATATATATGTATATTTGTGTATGTGTGTGTATACATACATATACAGTGACTGTAAAGTGAAAATAAAGGGAAAGAAGCAGAGAGTTTTGGGGGAACAGGTGTTAGAACTCTTCTGTATTCTGACGGTGATCATTTCATGAATCTATACCTGTATCAAAACCCATAGACTTATTCACGAAAAGTAAAAGTCTATTTCACTATTTGATCATTTAAAAAATAAAAGAAAAATTTAAATGTTTTCAAACAGCTTTGCCTGTAGTTTAAATCTGTATGGAGGAGATTAACTTTTGTGGTCCAATTATTACTTTCCAAGCCTCAAGGCTACAAGAGAACAGCATAAGCAAAAAAATTCCTACTGGAAATAAGCCTGCAAAGAACACTTGCCAATCAAACAAAGAAATACACTACTAGAAAGACAACCAATAAATTGTTAAAAGCAAGTTCATTTTTAATATAACAACTTTAAATACTGCTGTTCATGGTGTTTATTTAGAGTTTGAATATAGGTGTTTAATATGAACAGTTGTTAATTTGCTCATAACTTTTTATTAATTTACAATTAGAATTAAAAATGTTAAAGGCATAATAGAAATTCTCTATATTGATTGCCTATATGCACATTTTCCATGAACAGTATGTATCGGTTTTGTAATTTTTCTCTTTTATATTTGCTCTGAATACATATGTATATATATGAAATATGATTATAGGGGCTTGTATTTTGTATGTCTTTTTAATTTTACTTTTTAGTAACTTATTATTATATTTTACAAAAATAGTGGTCTGCAACAAATTTGAAATTAAAGAAAAGTTCTTTACCCCAAATAGTTTTAGAAGCACTGCTATCATAGACATGACACTGAAGAAATAAAGTTAACAAAATGCCAAGACATCAAGGACCACATCTGTGCTTACTTTCAAGCAGTTGATGAAGTACTGTCTCCTCCCAGTGCCAATTTCCTATGAAAGGATTTTTTATAGAAGATAAATGTTCACTTATTTTTCAGGGAGTCTGGCCAAAGAAAGGACACAGACCTTGAATGAGTTGGTCCTACTTTTTGCTGTATTTAATGAAGGTTAGTGCGCTGCAGTCTGAATTTTCGGCTCCTGAAAGAAAGCAATTTTGTTAACTTAATCTGGTACCTGAGAATGAAGGCTGCTATTGTCCAGAGGAAGTGATTATAGGAAGACAAAAAACACATTACTGTTCAGGAATGAAGGGGACAGGGATGAAGAGGAATTCCAAAAACAAGAATGCGGCCTCAGCTGGGTAACAGGTTGGCTCATCCCTCATTAAATCCACCAACAAAGACTTTTCACTCAACTTCAGAACATTTTGATAAAAATTGTGTATGGTATATGTTTGAGGTGCACATGATGATACATATAGTGAGATGATTACAGCAGCCCAGCTAGTGACATATCTATCTCCTCAGAGTTATCATTGTGTGTGCGTGATGAGTATACCTGAAATCTCCTCTCCCAGCATATTTCCGGTGTTTCACACACTCTTAATAACAATGGTTACATGCCCAGATCTTAGATTCCTAGGACTTAGGACTTATTCATTTTAAAACTGAAAGTTTGTCCTCTTTAACCGATATCTCCCCATGTCCCCTACCTCCCAGGTCCTGGCAACACTGTTTTAGTCTCTGCTTCAATGAGTCTACCATCTCTCATCTTCATCTCCTACTTTTAAGTAACTTTTAAGCAACTCTGGCAAGTTACTTTAACCACTCTGTGTCTCAGATTCCTCAAATTTAAAACTGAAATAATACTACAGTTGACCCTTGAGCAATGTGGGGATTACACCAACCCCCTGCACAGTGGAAAATCCACATATAACTTTAAAGTCCCCCAAAACTTAACTATAGTTGTCCCTTGGTGTCCATGGGGGATAGGTTCCAGGACTCCATTTCGGATCCAAAAATCTTTGGATGCTCAATTCCTGTATGTAAAATGATGTAGAACAATGAACACAGCCGGCCTTTCACATCCAAGGATTCTCAACTGTGGTGTGGATGGAAAATACCATTTTCAACCCATGGTTGGTTGAATCCATGGAGGTAAAACCTGAGGATGCTGAAAGCCAACTATATGCTATTGAAAAAAACACCCATGCAGAAGTGGGTCCACGCAGCTAAAACCCACATTGTTCAAGGGTCCACTATACTTTTTTCATAAGATAGTTGTGAGGGTTGAGTGAATTTAATTGAATACTTTAAAATACTTTGTGGCACAGAGTGGGTGTTTGATAGTATCAGTGCCTCTGCCTCCTCCTCTTTCCAGTCATGTAACCACCAATGGCACAATTGTCTGTTCTCCCTTATCCTCCTGGTCCACCATCTTTTGTACTGAGACCCCTATCATTACTTTCCTTAGCAGTCCCTGTCTTTTTGTGTCCCCTGCCACTTTTTTAGTACTATAGTATCAGAGGAGCATACTGAAGTGGATATCTGATCTTTCCACTCCAACCTTTAAAAATCCTTCAATTTTAACTCAGTCAAAATACAGACTTGTTAACACAGGGAAGTGTGATGACTTTCTGATGACCCGTCTAGCCTCACTATGCTCCTCATCCTGCCTCCCCTTTCAGGCTCCAGCTGCAGTGAATCTGATTTGCATCTTACCCAAACGTGCCATGCTTTTTCTTGCACCCAGACCTTTGCTTATGTCGTTTCCTCTGCTGGAAAAGCCTGTTTCCAGCTTCATACCAAATAAGTTTCTCCTTTTCCTTATAGAGATCTCTTTATATATTTCCACAATGCCTTGAATTTCTTCCTCATAATACTAAATCATTACCTGCTTTATTTAAAATTCATCTCTTTGATCTCATATCCCTTTCCCTTCAAGCAAAGTAAAGTTTATTCTCCTTTCTGCTTCCATAATACCCTGTTCTCATCTCCGTTACATCACTCTTTACTGTAACTGTCAGCTGCTCTGTCTAATCAGGCTAAATTGGAAGTACCTCGGAGGCAAAGGCTGTCTTCTCCGTCATCAGTGCTTAGCACTCAGTACTGCTCAGTAAATACATCTGGATGAGTGAAGAAATTAGTGGGCGAACAAATAAATGAACTTAGGAGAATTCCCCCCAAAGTCTGGGGGCTTCAGGAAGTTTCAGCATTAGTTGCCAGTCCATTACACAAAGGGACAACTTCAAGGAGCTGCTGTCCAATAATATTTACCATGTTTTCACTCTTAGGAACTTCAGGGAAGAGGTTGGGAAGCTTTCAGGTTCTCGAACTTTCATCACTACAAGCTGGATGAAACAATTGGGACAGAGCCAGGGACTGGCCTTACCTATGATGATTTTCATCTGCTTCCTTTTTAAATAAGCTAATGAATAGAGTGAAATTCCCAGGTTACAAACTAAGCAATATTCTCCCTTCTCCTAGTTATCATTTGTCATTATCCCTTCCCACCTACTGTCATGGACAAATAAATATAGGGAGAGATCATCATTTTGAGCAGGGAATGTCTGCTTTTTGGTCATCATCTTCTCCTTCTCTCTCACTGACTCCAAAGGCATGTCACCCATTCCTATTGTGCTTGTGTTGTGAGCAGTCTTTGCCCCATGGAAGGGAGGGAAGGGGAAAGAGAGGGTCATCCATGAGACAGACACATTTGCATCCTATCTCATCAGGGAAGAGTTGGCACTCAGAACCAAATGCATCCTCAACACAGGCAATGGATCCTGCATCTGTCCAGGCCCAGCCTGAAATGCACACAATCAATGGCTATGTAAACCGCTCTCTGCCAGGTATGTATGTTCTCACCTGCTCAAGAATCTTCAGCATGCACTACCAGAGCTCTTTTCTCCACTTCTCAGATAGCCCTGCACTCCAGAAGAAAGCTCAATTCTGGCCTCTGGGGAAGTCTTAAAGTACAGTGGCTGATTACTCTTCCAGTTACCTAAAAGTGAAGGCCTACACATGTACAGAGAGCTCACAGATTTCTCTTGCCTTTCACTTAAATAAAAGTAGCAACCAAGGATGAACAGATATTTAAGGAAAGCCTGAAACATGAAAGGGATATTCAAAGATAAAGAAATTAATAATCCTAGAAGAAAAAGCAATAATGCTTAGAACAGAAGAGAACTTGTCAAAAGCTCTAGTATTTTAATAAAGATCCAACCTGATACTGCATCAATAAAGTAATAACAGGGTTCTATGGGAAAAAAAATAAAAATATGCTCGCAAAAAGTAGGAATGTGATGGTCAAAAAGCAAACTCAATAGAAGGTAGGCAGAATAGATAAAATCTCCCAGAAAGTAAAACAAAAAGAGATTGAGACTATATTTTAAAACTGTTTTAAAATCAAAGGAATGATAGAAGAAAGTGTTAAGAATGCAAAGATTTGAGTCTTCATATTAAAATTTGCCAAAAGGAGAAATAAAAAGAGATCCCAACACAAAAACTGCAGAGTTTCAGAGAACAAAGAGAAAATAGTTAAGTTTCCCCTGGGAGAAAGAGATCACAGACAAAGACATGAGAATTAGATTAGCCATGTAATGGAGCAATACCTTAAAATTTCTAAGGGAAAAGTTATTTTCGACCTAGAATTCATGGCCAAACTATGAATCAGCTCTGGGAGAAGAATAGAGACATTTTCAGAAATGGCAGCCCTTAGAAGCCATGGAAAATGTACTAAGGTAAAACTATACAGTAAATCAAGAAAGAGGAAATTAGAAAACTCAGAAACTACAGAGAATAATGAAGGATGAGAAAGGATATTTTCTTAACCCTTTTCTACATTTTCCAATAATTCTATAATGAATATGCATGATTTTAGAATTAGATAAGAAGTTAACTTCCCAAACATGCAAGTCCCTGTTCTCACATAGCTTATAGCATAGTGGAGAGACATGCAGTAATCAAATAATCATAATAATAAATATAAAATTAAAAGCCAAGAACTAATCTGCAGGAAAATTATATAAGTCTATGAGCATTTAATAAAGGAGACTGATCTAGATGGGGGTCAGAGAAGGCTTCCTTAGGGCGGTACTATATAAACTGAGCTTTGAAACAAGATTAGGAGTAGGGAAATGAGATGTAAGGTAAAACTGGAGAGGAATCAGGGATCAAGCCATTCAGGGCTTCTTTGGCCTCCCTAGGGAGTTTGGACTTGATTCTGTATGGAATGGCAGCCCCTGAAGAGTTTTAGGCTAAGGGATACCATGATCAGATCTGAAATGCAAACGTATCACACTAGTTGAGGGTAAAAGGCTTGGAAGGGAGTATGACCAGATATGGGAAGACCAGTACAGAAGCTATTCCAGTGGTTCATGTAAGAGGTAACGGTAGCTGCCTTGGATTAGGATGGTGGGGGTAGTAATGATGGTGAAAATAGATATATTTGAAAGCTTCAGGAGTCAAAATAGGAGATAGCTATGCCCTGGTAGTTGACAGTGTGAGATCTGAAGATATGGCTGCTTGTATTCAAAGTTGAGCATGTTAAGTAACCTCCCCAGGCATGAGTTTCCTCTCCTGTCAGAAAAGAATGATAATAATAGTTTTTACTATTATTCCTAGGGTAACTGTGAGGAGTGAATGAGTTAAAACTTGGAAAATACTTTGGACACTGCTTAACATAAAACAAGGGCTCAGTACATATTAAAATTATTAATTACATTGTCATAATTGGTGTTAGATTGGTTGTGAGAAGTGAGAGTGGAGACAAGAATAACTGTCACTTGAATAATTGAATGCAGGATGGTGCCATTCACTGAAATAAGGAACTCTGGAAGAAGATGAGACAATGAAGGCCTCAGATTTGGTTTTAGGCATGCAGTTTTATGAAATATCCAGGTGAAGATATTGAAAAGGTGACTGTATGAGTCTGGAGTTATGGGAGAGGTCTGAAACAGGAGAGTTATCAGCATATGGATGATCACTAACACCATGAGAAGAGATGATATTGTTCAGGGTGAAAATATTGATTAACAAGAGAATAAGTCCTAGAGCTGAGCACTGAGGTGACCTAGCAACTAATGGATGAGTAGGAGGGATCAGGAAAGGAGACAGAAAGAGCAGTCTAAAGATAGGGGAACAAGCCCAGAGAGGTTTTGGCATTAAGGTCGAGGGAAGAGAGAATTTTAAGAAGGGACGGCCAACAGGTACAGATGAAGACTAAAGAATATCCATTGGATCTAGCAGCATGACAGTCATTGGTGACTTTAGCAAGAGCTGTTGGTTTAACAGTACCCCACTGTCCTTGGAAAGTTGGTTCTAAGTCAAGATAATAAAAATTATAGGGTCAATTTGTTCATCCTATCCTAGAAAATGTTTTCCATTTCAAATTCTCTATTTCTTGACTAGAGCTTCCTTATTCCTACTTTACAGGTCTGATTGGATGTCACAAGAAATTGGTACACTGGCATGTGATTGGAATGGGTACCACCCCCAAAGTGCACTCAATTTTCCTCGAAGGTCACACATTTCTTGTAAGGAACCATCGACAAGCATCCTTGGAGATCTCACCAATAACTTTCCTTACTGCTCAGACACACCTGATGGACCTTGGCCAGTTTCTCCTGTTTTGTCATATCTCTTCTCACCAACATGGTAATATCTATGACTCTTAAAAACTAGTATTATAAATAATTAGCTCTTCTTTTAATGGAATTGACTTTCCACTATCCAGTATAGAATTATGTTAGGTAGTCTTCAACTGAGATTCCCTAGTTGCCAGTTTTTAGAGTATTAGTAGTGCTGGTGAATTTTTAAATACCTGTAAAAGAGGTAGGAGAGATCCTGTAGGGAGAAATGAGGTGGCAAAAGTGGGAAGGACAGTACATTATTGGTTTTCCAGCCTGATCCCATTAACTAGGCTTTAATACTTTAGAGAGAGAGATGACAGGTTATAGCTGAAGAGATGTTTTATAAGAAATTTAGAGAAATGGAAAAAAAAACAGCACTGCCCAGGTGGTAATCACAAGGGCTCTGGAATATCAGTAGAAGTGTCCAGAGCAATAACCAGCAAATACAAGAGGATACTTCAGTGTTCAGTATGGGACAGCAGACTCTGATGCACTTGGAGGTACTCTGCAATACTTGGTAGGAGATGAGAGACATCTGGGAAACTCAGAGCATGTCAGGGGATACTGGATACTGGGTGAAGGAACATGGAAGTGGAGGTTGGTGAGCATATTTGAGGTACCACGTGAGGTTTTTAAGGACTGCCTGATGAGGACTTTGCAAAGGGTCAAAGGGCCTGTGTAAGCAAATGGGGACAATAGTACCTACAGTTTCAAATTATTGTGAACATGATCTTGTTTGTAGGTACGGACTGTGAAAATTCATATTACGTGATCGTCTCACCCCTATCTTCATTCTTGTGCATTTATTCTGCTAACTTAATCTTGAATCAAGCCTCTTGATCTACTCTACTGTAGCCATTGAGGGCCGTTGGATGAGAATATGGAGAAGGTCTAGTCTTGCAAGTTTGACAGCACTTGTTTGTCCCTATCACTCTCATATTAACCCTCTTCAGGTTCCATGTTTGCCCTGGAAAAGAGATTTGATCTTGCTTTGCATCTACCATTTTCCCCTTATGCTCTATGAGCAACTTTGTTTAGAGTCCTCTGTAGTGATGAAAAATAGGGACTGCTTTTCCTGATCTGTTACATATTATTTATGAAATTTTTGACAAGACATTAGGGGACAAAGGGTAGCATTCTGGGTAACAGGAAGTTGATTCTATAGGTGCAAAGGAATAGGTCCTTTACTTATATGCAGGTTGGTCATTATCTATTTTGATCCTGATTCTATTTAAAAGGAATTTGTTTTATTTTATTATTTTGACAACTTTGTTTTATTCTTTTGATAACTTATTTTAATTCACATTGTTCAGAAAAATGCTTTGTCTTATTGAATCTCTGACAAAAACCATTTTTAGATCTAGAATGAATTATGCTTAAGGCCACATTGACCCCAGACTAGTTGTTTGCTGCTCCTGAAGTCTACCCTGTTCCCCATCACCCAATAATCAGGCCTCCTTTGTTAGTACTGATCTTCAAAATAGGTCTATGGAATGGATGGAGTAGGGATTATTATTCACATTTTATAAAGCATGAAGATGAGATGAGACTGTTAAACAGACTTACCATAGGGCTTACAACTAGTCACAGGCAGATATGCTCTTAAAAATATATAACGTATTTCTTTTATTTTGTTCTACCTTTTTGTTTTTATGAACTTGGACTATGTCTTAAAGTTTATATCTACCCTAAATCTTACCTTATGAGCTGTTATTAAGTCAGTGTTTCAAGTCATACTCCATTGGAGTAAATACAGAAATCATTAGATAACTGTAGGGGTGGAGGGTTGGTTTGATGTAGGCTTCCAAATACTGAAATATGCATTTCTTCGTCTCCTTGTTTACAATTTGGGAGTGATAAGCTCAGAGCCAGTTCCATAAAGAAACTATTCATATGTATTATAACAGCAAATGAGTGAGTCTTGAAAAAGGGGTAAAAACATGTGTTGAGAGAGAGTTGGGCAGAAAAGAAATGGTGAAGGCAAAAACCACAGGAAGAGACTAGCCAGTCCCCGATATGAGGAAGGCAACCCAGGTAGAAAGGCAAGAAAGAACATTGGTATGAACAAGGGGACACTTTAGAGAGGGCCTTGAAGGCCTAACGAGAAAAAAGTTGTAGAAGTTAAGGCAAGTCTTGTAGGAATCTGACATTGTTTGGTTTGTCTGAATCCAGATGGTATGGAAGCTTACATTAAGGTAGAGAGCTGCCCAGAGGAACCCCGCCTATGGATGAAAAATAATGAAGAAGAGGAATATCATGATGATGATATTTATGACTCTGACATGGATATTGTCCAGTTTGATGATGACAACTCTCCTCCCTTTATCCAAATTCGCTCAGTTGCCAAGAAGCATCCTAAAACTTGGATCCACTATATAGCTGCTGAAGAGGAGGACTGGGACTATGCTCCCTTGGCCTCTACCCCCAGTGACAAGTAAGCAACTTGCTACCCTCTCTTCCCCATACTCAAAATGTTCTTCGCAGTTATTCAAAACAATACATCCTCAAGATATTTAGGGTAGATACACATACACCATCAAATGTTAAAGCCATTAACATGTTTGGAAACTAAATTGGGTAAGCATCAAAGATGCTTGTATTTTTCTAACTCTTTTCCTTGATTCAATCATATCAGTGGTTTTAGAGGTGGATTTTAGCCACCTGTCCTCCACCTACAATTCTCCATTCCAACCTCTCTTTTTTTGTGTCTCATACAGAAGTTATAAAAGTCTATATTTGAACAATGGCCCTCAGAGGATTGGTAGGAAGTACAAAAAAGTGCGATTTATGGCATATACAAATGAAACATTTAAAACTCGTGAAGCTACTCAGCATGAATCAGGAATCTTGGGACCTTTACTTTATGGGGAAGTTGGAGATACACTGTTGGTAAGTTGAGAAAAAGATATAAAGTTGGGTAAGAAGAAAAAGTCGGAGGGTTTTGAGTTTCTAAAAACTTCGTAATTCAGCCTTGTCTCTAATGAACATTATCTTTTAAAAATTGTCAATATTATGCAAATTAATGTTGGTTATAAATTTTTTAAAAATATTAAATATATAGAATGCAAATTTAATGCCACCCATTAAACCTGCCACATGTCTTTGAAATACTCATTTCTTAGACTTTGATACATATCCTTCTAAAAGCTTTCTTGCCAATTATATAGTACAGGAATCACCAAGATATGGCCTGTGAGCCAAATTTGGCTTATAGTCTGTTTCTGGACAGCCTGTGCACTCGAAAGGATTTTACATTCTTAAAAGAGTTGTAAAGAAAAGAATAACAATAAGAATACGGGGCAGAGACTGTCTCATATAACATGGTTCACAAAGCCTAGAGCATTTACCATCCAGCCCCTTCCAGAAAAGGTCTATTGACTCTTGACACAGGGTATTAAGAATGCTCATGCTGCAAAGAATAGAATACTCAATGCAGTGGTTTGAAAAAGGTAGGGGTATATTTTTTCACACTCAGTTTGGAGCTAGATGGATGGTTGTGTCAACTTGGCAGCTCAAGACTGTCAGGAAGAATGCTGATTACCATACATGGAGTGTCAAGCAGAGCAGCATGCACTAGGTACCAAGGCCAAAGGAGGAGCCTAACTACATGGTGGATAGCGAATATCATATTATGATGGCCACCAGGAATAGAAGCCCTAACACCTCTAAGAGATTATAAAAATAGCCTATCATATTTTACTAATTTAACTTTTATAGTTTTGTTTTTACAATAAGCATTTTAATTGCTCTGAAAGTTACTTTTGAGTATAGTACACAGTGTCAAAAAACAATTTCATAAATGACAGCCAATTGGTTCCATCAATTCTTCCTTCACTAATTTAAAAATACCTTCTTTATCAAGCACTAAATTGCTAAAATTTGTTCTCTTCAAATGATCTGTTATCACACTATTTAAATGACTACAACTTGTGATACATTTTGGTATTTGTTTGGCAAGGCTTCCCTCATCATATTTCTTCAAAATTTTAAATAGCTCTTCTTGTAAATTTTTTTCATAAATTGTATTTACCTATTTTTGAATTAGACAGTAAGAATAATTCAAAGGGCAAAAAAAGAGTATACAATGAAAAGTAAGTTTCCCTCCCTCTCAGACTTCCAACTCCACAGTCTGACAATCACTGTTATCAGTTTTTATATTCTCATCCAGAAACAAGTGTATGTGTATATATTTTACAGAAAACAGAAGCACTATATAAATTGTTCTGTACTGTGATTTTTAAAAATTTAACAATACATTTTGGATATCATTTCATATCAAGGTATATAGACATACCTAATTCTTTGATTTATGTAAGTTATACATACTCTGGACACCTTGCTGATTTCTATTGAGCTTTTCTATTGATGTAAAATTTTGAGAATTATTTTTTTATTTTTATATAAAAATTTTCAAACATACCCAGAAATAGAATAATAAAATAAACTTCTCTGAACCCATCACTCAGCTTCAAAAGTTATCAACAAATGGTTAATCTCATTTCATCTATAAACTAAGTAGGCCTAATAGACATCTATAGAAGAGTTCATCCAACTACAACAGAACACACATTCTCCTCAAGTGAACATGAACATTTTCCAGGACAGACCATACATTAGCCCACAAAACAAATCTAAACATTTAAAAAGAAAACTAGAGTCTAATACCCTTTATGAATATAGATAAAAAATTCTCTACAACACACTAGTAAACCAAAACCTAGCAATATTTTAAAAGAACTGTACACTATGATGAAGTGACATTTATCTCAGAAATGCAAGGATGGTTTAATATATGAAAATTAATGAAATAACACCATATAAATTGAAAAGACAAGAAGCATACGATCATGTATATAACGGGTAGAGAAAAAGGTTTAACAAAATCTTTCAAAATATTCAATAACAAAGAAACAGACAATCCAATTAAAAAATAGGCAGAAGACCTAAACAGATCTTTTGACCCAGAAATTGCACTTCTGGGTATTTATCTAAAGAAAACCAAAACAGTAATTCATAAAGATCTATGCACTCAATATTCATGGCAGCACGATTTACAACAGCCAAGCTATGTAAGCAACCTAAATGCCCATCAACAGATGACTGGATAAAGTTACGGTTGATATACACAATGAAATATTACTCAGCCATTAAAAAAATGAAATCCTACCATTTGCAATGACACGGATGGACCTAGAGGTTATTATGCTGAGTG
Source organism: Cynopterus sphinx (assembly GCA_030015415.1). Classification (NCBI taxonomy): domain Eukaryota; kingdom Metazoa; phylum Chordata; class Mammalia; order Chiroptera; family Pteropodidae; genus Cynopterus; species Cynopterus sphinx. The sequence goes on from CM057388.1 coordinate 81,830,923, forward strand.
AAATAAGTCAGAGAAAGAAAGATAAATACCATATGATTTCACTTACATGAGGAACAAAAGAAAAAACTAATTAAAAATAGACCAACAATTTTAAAGGACAATCTGGTGATGAACAGAGGGGAGGGAAAGGTTGGGGTCTGGGAGAATGGGGTGAAGGGTTAAAGAAGTACAAATCAGTAGTTAATAGATGGTGACAGGGATAGGGAGCATGGCATAGGAAATGCAGTCAGCAGTAACGTAATGGCTAAAAGACGAGCCAGAGGAAAGAAAGAGTAATTAGGTGGAGCATTTCATAAACTCTATAAATGTCTAACCAAAGCACTGTATACTTGAAACTAATAAAATAAAGTAAAATAAAATAAAAAGTCTTTCATTACCCATTCATGACAGAAAACACTCTCAGTGAACTAGCCACAGAAGTCAAGGTTCTCAACTTGATGAAGGACATCTAAGAAAAATTTATAATATGGTGAAAAAGTGAGTGTTTTCTCCTTGAGATTGGGAGCAAGATGTCCACTCTTGTTACTGGAAGAACAAGTGAAATGGGCCAAAAAAAAAAAAAAACCTGAATTAGGAGCATTTGGATTGAAAAGGAAAAACTAATACTGTATTTATTTGTGGTTAACAAGATCTATGTGGAAAATCCTAAGGAATCTACTAAAAAGCTATTAGAACTCATTAATAAGTTCAGCAAGGTTGCAGGATACAATATTAAAAATAAGTTGTATTTCTATATATGTATATATTTATTTATATTCTTATCAATGAATAATCTACAAAAAAGAAAAAAAGTTTTATTCACTATAACATCAAAAAAAAGAATAAAATAATCTGGGATAAATTTAACAAAAAAAGGTGCAAGACTTGTATACTGAAAATGACTAATCTTGCTGAGATAACTTAAAATACATCTAAATAAATGGCAAAACATTTTATATTGATGGATTGGAAGAGTCAATTACTTGTAAAGACTCATCCAAATTGATCTCAGATTCAATTCAATCCCTATCAAAATCTCAACTTTTTTTTTTTTTTTTTTTTGCAGAAAATGACAAGCTGATCCTAAAATACAGATAGAATTTCACAGGACCCCCTAATCCTTAAAACACACAAACAAACAAAGTTAGAGCAGGATGAAGGATCTTTTTTGGGGGGGTCGGGGGTTATAGAAATGTTCTAATTCTGGATTGTGGTGACGATTGCAAAATTCTGTAAATTTACTAAAAATCATTGAATTATATACTTAAAATGGGTAAATTTTATGGTATATAAATTATATCTCAATAAACATGTTTTTAAAATGGACAGAAAAACATTACATTTAAAGGAATGATAATTACACTGTTCTGGTTACTATTACTATATGCCCTACTACATCAAAACTTAGTGGAAAACAATAGCCATTTTATTATTCTCACAGAATATGTGTGTCAGGAATTCAGGCAGGGCTCAGTTGGGCAATTTTGTATCTCTTTGGCATTGATTGACGTCACTTGGTGATAATCAGCAGATCTGGAGGGACCAAGACAACTTTACTCACATGTTTGGCACCTACCTGAATGGGGAGGACTCAAAGACTAGAACTACCAGCCAGAACACACAGCTGTCTATGCACCATGGTGGCCTCGGGATAGGGACTTCTTACATGGTGGCTCAGGGCTCCAACTGTGTGTGTTCCACTAAACAAGTTAGAAAGCACATCACCTTTTAGGACCCAGTATCAAGATTCACATAGTACTTTCTCCTGTTAATAAAAGCAGCCAAAGCCCACCTAGAATCAAGGAGAGAGAAATCTGGCCTACCTCATGAAGAGAGAGTTGTCAAATAATTTGGAAGCCATGTTTTATAACTGCCACATAAACTGTCAACTTACTTCTCTAGAGCAAGCCGGAAGAAAATGAAATCTGCCTTTAGTGTGCTGACAGAAATTCACTATCAACCTAGCAAGAATTGCCATTTTACTGGCAATTTATACTAATATTCAAGGAATACATAATTCCATATCAAAATTTTAAAGTATAGTATAAGAAAAAGGAAAGATCCACTAGTTATTTTCTATCAGGTAGAATAATCTAGGTTGTGAATCTGACCAGGAAAGTATGAGAAAGGAAAATTTAAATTATAGACCAATTGCATTATAAACATTCAGGAATTCTAAACAAAATTTTATAAACCTAATACAGCAATATAGAAAAAAAGATAATACATTATGACCTTGTTGATTTATACCAGCAATACTAGGTAAACTTAACTTTAGAAAATAAAATGTGGTAATCTACTATACTACCACACAAAAGAGCAAAATATCTTTTGATAATCTTAATAATTTCAGAAAAAAAACAAAATTCAACATCCATTCACGATAAAATGTCATAAGAAATTGGGATTGCAAGGGACGTCTTTATCCTAATAAAGATCTGCACAAGACAAGAGACAGTTTATAAGTATCACCAATTTTAATGTTTCACTAAAAATCCTTGCCAGTGTTCTTAGGCAAAAAAGTTTTAAGATCAAAAAGGAATAAACTAAACTGCTATTATTTGAAGACTAAAGAAATAAATGATAGATGGTGGGACTTAGATTTCTTACTGCTGGAGAGCATAATTATACATAAGCAAAAGGGAAAGGCTCAAGTGAATCATGTGATAGTGGACTGGAGTTGGAGACAACAGGATGAACTCATGTTTAGCTTCATATAGAGATACAAGGTGGCTAGATACAGAAATAATTAGAGATATGTTTTTACATAGAGATTAGTGTATTTCCCAGTTCTGCCTGCTGAGAGGGCCTAGAAGCAATGGCACCCCAGCAGCAATAAGTACCCACAAATCATGGTTTCTAATACCTTGGAGAAATGGATGATTCTAGGGCTAGTTCAGGAAAAATGCAGGATAAGCCCAGGGCATCTTTTGGTTACATAAAGTAAGAATGTGCTCTAATAAAAGGAAAGGATGGGACAATGTCAAAGGGATATAAGAACCAGTTTAAAGAGCTTCTAATGGCCACGCTGGAAGAATTTAAGCAACGAACTAAATAATACAGTATTGGATTAAATCCCAAAGTATAAAATAAATATTCATTAGTCTTTACTGACATAAATAAATGATTAAACAAATAAATAGATGGGTGAACACAGAAAAATCCCACATACAGAAGAATTTCAAAAAAATTATACAGGTTTAGGATCTATTTTGAGTTAATTTTTATGTAGGGTGTAAGCTCTGCAACTAGATTTTTGTTTGGCATGTGAGTGTCTATTTGTCCCAGCACCATTTGTTAAAAAGACTATCTTTGCTCCATTTAATTGTCTTTACTTCTTTGTCAAAGATCAGTTGACCATAGGCTTTCAGTCCAGATGGCAGAGTAGGCAAATGCTATGCTCACCTCCTCCCACCACCACATCAAAATTACAATGAAACTATAGAAGGACCATCATCAGGAATCATTTGAACTCTAGTTGAACAGAAGTCATAGAACTAAGAATATGTAAAAGAAGCCACCTCAAGATTTGTAGGAGGGGCGAAGATGCAGATTGGGCAGGTCCCACAGCCACCTGAGGCAGCTAAAAATCAGGAGGCATCTCTACTGGAGGAGTGAGGGGTCCCAGCCCCACACAAGGCCCCATGCCAGTCTCCCCCAAGGTTCCAGTGCAGAGAAGAGAAGTCTCCACAACTTCTGGCTGTGAAAGCCAGCAGAGAGTGTGGCTAAGCAAGGGGAAGGCTGCGGGGGTCACAGATGCTCCTGTTAAGGGCTCGAGGATGGACTCACCACTGATGGGCTCACTCACCCTGAGCTCCAGGGCTGGACCAGCAGCTTGAAAGGCATCAGGGATACACATGGAAGAACTGAATTGTCTGGCTTCAGGGCGAGGGCTGGAGGGGCAGCTTTTGCCCAGACAGAAGTGCTGGTGGAAGGCATCGTTCCTTTGTTGGGCCCTCCCCCCACCCAGCATGCAGATCTAGGTGGGCCCCATATCTGAGTCCTTATTAACCTGGTTCACACCATTTTCCCTGCCCTGGCAATTCAGAGACACCACCCCGCCCACCATGTGAACCCACTCAAGCTTTTCCACCGGCTTTTCCATACAAATAGCCTGTCTTAGTCATGCTGCAGACTTTCCTAAAATCTCTAAAAGGTTCACAAGCCCCAAATAAACACATCTGGCCTTAGCATGCCCTGCTCCTCTTTCTGAGCAGCCCCAAGCCTGGCACTAGTGGCACCCAGCATTGGTTCACAGCTTAGCCTCTCCCAGGCACCTCCAAGCCCAGCACAAATGGCAACTATCTTCAGAAAACTTTGTTGCTCATACCAAGTGAACCCGGGTGGGGCACAGGCAGATAATATTGGTCTGCAATAGAGCCCTTCACAGGAGGCCCCAAAACCAGCACACTTGCTGGCTGACTTCAAACCACGCCAGAGCACCACCTGGGCACATGTGAGGGTGATATACCTGAAGAGCAGACTGTGAAGGCACCAGAGCCCTGCTAAAGTAAATCCTGCACTTGAGGTCAACCTGTGCACAGCAGTTCCTCCACTGTCCTCACAGCCAATCAGCCTGAGGGTCAACCCTTCTCACTAATATACAAAGAGCAATTAAGGCTCTACTACAATAGGAGGGCACATGCAACCCACACAAGGGATACACCTGGAACACCTGGTTCTGGTGACCAGGGAAACGGTGCCACTGGGCCCCACAGAGAACCTCCTACATAAGGCCACTCTACTAAGACTGGGAGACCTAGTGGCAATACCTAATACATAGGAACAAAAAAAGGGAGGCAGCCATAATGAGGAGACAAAGAAACATGTCCCAGAACAGAACAAAGCTCCAGAAAGAGAGAGAGAGAGAGAGAGAGAGAGAGAGAGAGAGAGAGAGAGAGAGAGAGAAGAAAGAAAGAAAGAAAGAAAGAAAGAAAGAAAGAAAGAAAGAAAGAAAGAAAGAAAGAAGAAAGAAAGAAAGAAAGAAAGAAAGAAAGAAAGAAAGAAAGAAAGAAAGAAAGAAAGAAAGAAAGAAAGAAAGAAAGAAAAAGAAAGAAAGAAAACTAAACAAAATGGAGGCAATCTATCAGATGCAGATTTTAAAAGACTGGTTATGAGGATGCTCAATCATCTCAGAAATTCAACAAAGAGACAGGAAGCATATACCTGGACACAGAAAACATAAAAAAGAACCAGTCAGAAATGAAGAATACAAGAACTGAAATGAAGAATATGTTAGAGCAGCAGTCCCCAACCCTCAAGCTACATACAGGTACCGGTACGTGGCCTGTTAGGAACTGGGCTGCACAGCAGGTGGTGAGCGGTGGGTGAGTGAGCGAAGCTTCATCTGTATCTGCAGCTGCTTCCCAATGCATCACCGCCTCAGCTCTGCCTCAGTTAATCAGACATTAGATTCTCATAGCAGCACCAGTCCCTGGTACCAGAAAGGTTGGGGACCGCTGTGCTAGAGGGAACCAACAGTAGATTAGATGAAGCAGAGGACTGAATCGGCAATTTGAAAGACAAGGTAGCAGAAAACACCCAGTCAGAACAGTAACATACAAAAAAGAATCCAAAAGAATGAGGATACTTAAGGGGCCTCTGGGACAACATCAAGTGTACCCACATTTGCATCATAGGGGCACCAGAAGGAGGAGAGAGAGCAAGGAATTGAAAACTTATTTGAAGAATTAATGATGGAAAAACTTACCTAACCTGGTGAAGGAAATGGACATACAAGCCCAGGTAGCGCAGAGTCGCAAACAAGGTGAACCCAAAGAGGCCCACACCAAGACACAACATTATTAAAATGACAAAGGTCAAAGACAATGAGGGAATCTTAAAAACAGCAAAAGAAAGCATCTACTTACCTACAGGAGAGCTCCCATAAGACCATCAGCTGATTTATCAACAGAAACTTTGCAGCCAGGAAGGACTGGCATGAAATATTCAAGGTGATGAAAAGCAAGGAGCTACAACCAAGATGACTCTACCCAGCATATCTATCATTTAGAATCAAAGGACATACAGAGCTTCCAGACAAGAAAAAGCTAAAGAAGTTCATCACCACCAAACCAGGGTTACAGGCAATGTTAACAGAATTTTTTTAAGAAGAAAAGATCAAAAATGTGAATAATAAAATGGCAATAACTATATATCTATCGACAGTTACTTACATGTAAATGAATGAAATGCTCCAATCCAAAGACATAAGGTGGATGAATGGATAAGAAAACAAGACCCTTACATATGCTGCCTACAAGAGACTCACTTCAGATCAGAAGACACACAGAGACTGACAGGAAAAGGATAGAAAAAGACATTTCATGGAAATGGAAATTAAAAAAAAAATCAAGGACCCAGTAATCCCACTTCTGGGTATTTATCCAAACAACCCCAAAACAACTTCAAAGGGACAGATTCATCCATAGGTTCATTGCAGTATTATTTAAAATAGCCAAGATATGGAGGCAACCTGGGTATCCATTAATGGATGAACAGATCAAGAGGAGGTGGTACATATGTACAATGGGATATGACTCAGCCATAAAAAAGAATGAAATCTCACCATCTGCAAAAACATGAATGGACCTGTAGGGTACTATGGTGAGTGGAGTAAGTGAGACAGAGAAAGATAAATACATAAGATTTTACTTATATGTAGAATATAAAGAACAAAATAAATAAACAAAACAGAAAGAAACTGATAGATATGGAGAACTTTTGATGATTGCCAGATGGGAAGGGGGTTAGGAGGCTGGGTGGAAAAGGTGAAGGGATTAAGAAGTCCATATTGGTAGTTAAAAACAGTCACAGGGATGCCGACTACAGCATTGGGAATATACACATTAATATTATAATAACTACATATGGTATCCGATGGTCACTAGACTTATCAAGGTGATCACTTTTTAGGTTATATAAACGTCTAATGAGTCTGTTTTATACCTGAAACTAATATTCTATGTCAACTGGAACTGAAAAAATATTTTAAAATATCAGTTGTCTATATACATGCAGGTCTATTTCTGGTTCTCTATTCTCTCCCAAAAGGAAGTTTTTCAATGAAAGATGCTCCAAACTTATTGCATCCTGACACAAAAGAAGAAATGTTGGCATTAGATAGTAGCTGATTTAAACAGGAGAGAATATGGCCATCTATGCATATAGGTGGGTTGCTTTGATGGTGAAAGCATGAGGAAGTTCTTTTCTGAAGGCCTCTCTTTTCTCAGCTAAAAATGAAACATCTGAGAGCAAGGATCGGAGAGCCAACAGTCAGCTTAGGAGGTGGGAAGGTGAATTTTTATGAAAAGATAGTAGGATGCCTAGGTAGCTTGAGTGCCTATTTGAGGTTTGTGGCCATGAATTTGAAGAAGTTGGTCACAGAGCTACATAGTTTTTCTCCTACATCATTATGCTGCTTAGGTGCAGGAAAGGAATCATCTCTGTAGTGGGTTTTATCAGTTGAGTGAGTTTTAAAACAAGAATGCAAGTGGAATTGGTTTTTGATCCTCGGATCTAGGGGCTGGGTTGATGTCCTCAGGGTTCTGGAATGCTGTGTCTATGCTATTGCTCTTACATCCTGTCTTTTAAAGCTCACTCGATCAGATGATGGCCACCCTTGTTTAATGCCATAACCAAGTGTCCCCCTGGTCATGCCTGCTCACTCGGTGAAGATGTGATCACTGGAACACTGCTTCTCTCTCCACTATTGGGGATGTCAGTGCCCAAATGGTGGAAAGTCTGAGGGCAGCGGTGTGTGGCGGCACAAGGAGTACTTCCTGCAGCAACTGAAATATTTTGAAAGAATTGGAAAGGGGCCTTTAGTGAGAAACTTAAGCAGCTGTCTGAGCAATTTTATGAAAAGAACAAATCATTTGAGCTTCATCTAGTCTTAAACTCCTACAATGTGGATGCAAAGCATTTTGTTTTCTGGAGCTAGGCATGCTTTTCTTCTCGACCCTACCCATCTTAGGACTTGATCTTGTATCTCATTTGGACTTTCAGATTATATTTAAGAATCAAGCAAGCCGACCATATAACATCTTCCCTCATGGAATTACTGATGTCAGTCCTTTGCACTCAGGGAGATTGCCAAAAGGTAAGCATTACCTCAGTTTTATGGTTCGTTCCTACTTGTAGATACAGATGAGGTCACAGTCTCGATAACAACTAAAATTGTGTTGCTCCTTGTCCCAGCTCTCATGTACCATAGAGGTACATTTTTCACCTACCACTCTTTATCTATAATTTCCACATGTATTACATCTGTATACAATACCCACAAAAAGGTACTAGAATTTTTTCTTTAAACAGTCATAGGTAGTTTTAGGAAATTATTGGGAAAGTATGCCTCCATATTTACCCAGCTATTTACATTATCAGTGCTTTTCAGGCCTCGCTGGACTCCAAATTCCCCTCTCACATCCCTTCCAATCAAAGCATTTCCCTTCAGCCTAAAGAAATCTCTTTAGCATTCCTTATAGCATAAGTGTGCTAGAGATACGTTCTCTTAGTTTTATTTTATTTGAAATGTCTTTTTTTCCCCCTCACTTTTAAAGGATAATTTCACTGAACTTTGAAAACTGGGTGGAGAGATTCTTTTTCCTTTTAGCACTTTCAAAATAATGTTTTACTGGCCTTTAAAACAGCTAAGTCTAGATTCCATTGAGTCATTCTTCCCCTCTATGTCATTTTATTCTGGCTGTGATTTTTTTTTTTTTCATATTTATTCTACTTGGGGTTCACTGATATTCCTGGACCTATAACTTTACGTTTTTCACCAAATTGGAAACACTGTGGTTCATTATTTCTTCAGATACTTTTCCTCCCCGTTCTGTCTCCTTTGCTGGGTCTCCATCTACGTGTATGTTTAACCTTTCAGTACCACCCTACACACCTGAATACTTTAATATTTTTTCCTTCTCCCTCTCTTCTTCAGATTCAATAGTTTCTATTGATCTGTCTCCAAGTTCACTGACTTCAAACTGGAATTTCTGAGTCACAGAATGTGTATTTTTATTTTTAATAGCCAGACCTTTGTTCCTAAATGATATAATAATTTGTATTCTTACTAGTCATGCATGAAAATATAACTTCCCACATCTTTGATAGCTAGACAATAATAAACTTTTAAAATCCTGCCAATCTGGTGGGTCAAAAGTAGTGTTTTGTTGATTTTATCTTAATTTCTTGTCGAATTGATCCTCTTTTCACATTTTTATTGGCCAGTTGGGTTTCTGCTACTGTAAATTTCCTCTTCACCTCTCCTTTACTTATTTTTCTACTGGGTTGTTTATCTATCTATCTATCACCTATCATTTATCTTCTTAGTTTATTTAATTATATGTAATTTTCCTAGTGAATGCACTTACAGTCATATTTTTTCCTCTGAATATGTTTTTTTACTATATTCCATGCTTTTGATATCTAGTAATCATTTTATCTTTCATTTTAGAATACTTTACACCTTCAGGTTTTTTTTTGCTATGTTTTTTGCTGTTTAAAGATTCATGACATATCTTTCTCATGTACTGTACCTTTTATCAATAAAGTCATGGAACTGTGTGGTAATGAGGTCCCCATGGTGATGCCAAGGAAAATGTAGATGTGTCCTAAGAAGACCAGCATTTCAGCACCTGCCAACACAGAAAGCATTAGTGACCAAACAGTACTGTCAAAGAGAGAGGACCTATTAATCAAAAGTTTATTTTCCCTTCCCTCCAATACCCATCCACCCTTGCTCTCAGCTACCAGAAGAGGGAAGATAAAAAGCTGAGAAATATTGAAAGAACATACCACACCATTCTTTCTATAGGTTCCCTAATCATAGGTCAAGTTTAACCTAATAAGGATGATGGAGAGGTTAGAAAAGACATAAAGTTGAAATTCTGATTTATACTGGATCTTCAGGTTTTCAACATACCCCAAAGTGAGTCTTAATGACTAAAATCAGACTTTTCTTATCCTGAGGGACCCATCAACATGAAGGCAGGTCTCACTTCTTGTTCCTGTTTCTCACATCTTTTGATACCCCATGTGAGTTCAAACTTCAGTATGCAGACCTTTGTCTTATATTCAGGCCTGAAACTCACGTTCACCTGGATTATCAACTATTGCTCACCACTCTAGCACTGATCTCTCTCTTTTTTTAGCACTTGAGATTTTTTCTTCTTCATACATTTTCAGCTGTGTATTTAAAACACATTTAAAAATCACCTATTATTTCTATGTATTCATAAGAGTGGGTAGACCTGCTCATTTCAACTCAAACTAACATACTAGCAAAAACATTTTTCTCGTTAAAAATTGTATGAATCTTAAACTTACAATTGCTACAAATTTAGTTTCCATTTACCATGAAATGTCATATGTACATATAGATTTGTAGAGCCCTTGCAATAACATGGTTACCTATATGTGGCTTGCTATACTCTAATCAAACTCTGTTGGGATTTGGATGTGTGTAGGTGTGAAAAATTTGAAAGATATGCCGATTCTGCCAGGAAAGATATTCAAATATAAGTGGACGGTGACTGTAGAAGATGGGCCAACTAAGTCAGATCCCCGGTGCCTGACCCGATATTATTCAAGCTTTGTTAACCTAGAGAAAGATATAGCTTCGGGACTCATTGGCCCCCTTCTTATCTGCTACAAAGAATCTGTAGATCTAAGAGGAAACCAGGTGAGTTCTCTTCCCAAGTGCTGGCTTTGGAGCTCAAGACAGAATGATGATACACATGAACTTCCAGATCATATTTCCTATATTTATTTACTTACTTTCTTTCTTTCTCTCTCTCTCTCTCTCTCTCTCTATCTCTATCTCTATCTCTATCTCTATCTCTATCTCTCTATCTATCTATCTATCTCTCTGTCCCATTCTAGCATGCAGAAAATATAGTAGTCTGCAATATTGGCCAGTAAAAGAAATGAACTGGGTTTCTCACTTCTGTTACTGATTTTGAAGTTGGTGTAGTAATCTAGCCTGCTGGATGGGTAAGAGACCTGGGTCCTAGATCATTTCTATAATACTCATTCTCAGTTTAATTTCCACTCTTGATAGGTGTTCTTGCCCATTTTTATATGCTCAATCATCACCTATTTTTAGATGACACACAAACCTATATCACGGACTTCTCTAGAGTTCAGTAAATATTTGTTGATAAAAATACAAGGAAAGATATAAAATATTTAAGGATATGGCTAGAATTTGGACCTCTTTTGCTCTTTAAAATAATAAATTCTATGAAGAAGAAAATCTTATGAAACTAATACAATATTGTATGTTAGCTACATTTTAATAAAAACATTTAAAAAATAAATAAATTTTGCTGCTATAAACATTCATGTAAATAATAAAATATACTTAATTCTTCACAAAAACTCACTGCCATATTGCTGAGGCCTGATTACGTGGCCATTCAGTTAGTTATGATACATAGGATTCCTACTTGTCTGAAAACATTTCACTGGTTTAGAGACTAAAGCACATGAATTTTAATGTAGGAAAAACATGTGGCACACAAATTAGAGTGGCACAAATGTGGTCAGGTACCTGTCTTGATGAATTTTTACTAATTATAGTTTTTCCATCAGTTTTTGGAAAAGGACTAAAATGTACTTCTATATTCTCCAACCTCCTCCCCTCAGCATTTTGGTTTCTGTAGTGACAGGCTGTGCAAAATGAAACTGACACATACTGGTGAACTGTACACATTACATCTTAGAAGGTTCAATAAGCAAATGACTGATATAACTTTGGTTATATATGAACTGCTCCTCTGAAACAAAACTTTAAATGTTTTAAACAGAAAAGGTATTACTGTCGGTTAACATCTTAGGGTTCATCTTAGCTTTGTTATCTGATTTGTTTTTTTTTTTAATGTTTTATAGAGCAGTAGCTAGATGGAATTTAGCAAAGTCATCCATCTTACTTGAATTGACTAACTTGTTTAATAAAGACACTGAATACTTATCACTTGGGTCTTTAGAGTGACAATCCTCTAATCTGAATGTGGAGAGAATGAGGCTACAGACTGTACCAAAAAAATCAGCCTGCCTATGGCTTTGGGTCCAGAAGAAATGAAGTTTAATGGGTCCAGTCATGTTCCTGCCCTGAGGATACATTTGCTCTAAACACATACTTATTGCTCATAGCACCTACTCACCCCTAAGCCCTGCTACGTGCCATAATAATGACCCTAGGGAGAAGTGGGATCAAACCAACGGATTATATGTATAGTACACAGATGGTACCACTTGCCTCCACTGTAGGCTGCTAAATCCCAGCTGACAACAGTAGCGGCATTTGTTTCTCTCCATGCGTGTAATTAACAGATGATGTCTGACAAGAGAAACGTCATCCTGTTTTCTGTATTTGATGAGAACCAAAGCTGGTACCTCACAGAGAACATGCAGCGCTTCCTCCCCAGTGCAGATGGAGTGCAGCCCCAGGACCCAGACTTCCAAGCCTCCAATATCATGCACAGTAAGTAAAGCAGCACCTGAGTCCACTGGGTAAGAGACAAAGAGGAACTGAAGCCACCAAACTGATATCCCCATGGTGGATTAATTTATATGCCAGTTCCTTAGAAATGGTTATATATGAACATATACAATTTTATTGAAATGCATAAATAAGATCATATAATGCAGATTTTTTTCTTTTAGAGGCTCAAATATTCAAAGAACTTTATTTTTCAAGGATAAATCAAATAAGACATGGTTTTAATTTCCCTTAATATGCCCAATCCATATATAATTTAAAATACACTCAACTGGTAAATTACACATGAAATACAAAGGGAATGCAATTCTACTTATGCAAAATCACTGCCAGCTATAGCAATTTAACAGTCAAATTAATCAAGACACTGTACATTTAAAACCCCAACATCTTTTTTTCCCCAGCTTTATCGAGGTATAATTGACGAATAAAAATGGTACATATTTAAGATGTGCACTACGACCTTTTTGATATTTAGTTGGCCACCCCATTCCTTTTATCACCCCATGTCCCTTCCATATTTTACCCTTCCACTAACCACACTGTGTGTGTCCAGGTAGCCTATGTGAAAACATGTTTTCTCCAAGTACATCCATACATTGTTTATTAGTCAAACTTACATAAATGCTGCAAGAATAGTAGAGAACTCCCATATACTCTTTACCAAGAATCATTAATTTTAACGTTTTGCTATATTTGTTTTATCGCTCTCACTTCTCTATAAACATGCTTTTATTACTAATCTTTTAAAGAATAGATTGAAGACATCATAGTCCTTTATCTCTTAATATTTCATTGTATAATTCCTATGAATTAAGTTATTGTCTTAAATAAACGAAGTGGAGTTACAAAATTCAGAAAACTTACCGCCGACACATTTCTCTAGTTGACAGCCAACATTCCAGTTATGTCAATCAGTGCTGTGTTTCAGAGCATGTCCTCCCCAAAGTTCAGGGCCCAGCCCTGGATTGTGCACAGGGTCTAAAAGTCCTGCTTTTGTGACGTCTGTTAATTTTCTTGAACCTGGAATATGGACAGAGGTTAATTTTGATTGCCTTACCAAGGTTGCTTTTTTCGCCTGGTTTCTCCTCTGTGTAGTTACTATTTTCCCCCTTGCAACGAATAAGCAGTTTGTAGGGAGATGCTTCAAGGCCATGCAAATGCCCTGCTCCTCATCAAACTGCACCCCTCCCCCAACTGCAGAGCATCCAAATCCATGTTTTCCAGGAAGGCCTGTGGCTCCTCACCTTGGGACTGGGCCTAGCTGATCGCGTATTAACCATCTACTTTTCTGGAAGGTATAATGCTGCCTCTTTTTGGACATAACATAATCATTTCTAATTCTATCATGGCAATTCAAAATACTAAGTCCTGATATGGCTAAAAGCTCTCATTCTCCATGTCATTTGCAGGCATCAATGGCTATGTTTTTGATAGCTTGCAACTGTCCGTCTGTTTGCACGAAGTGGCATACTGGTACATTCTAAGTGTTGGAGCACAGACTGACTTCCTCTCTGTCTATTTCTCTGGATATACCTTCAAACACAAAATGGTCTATGAAGACACACTTACCCTATTCCCATTCTCAGGAGAAACTGTCTTCATGTCAATGGAAAACCCAGGTTAGTTATTTATATTGTTTTTTCACTAACAGCTGTCATTGCTTCACTAGTCATTCCCATGCTCGTCTGCCTGCTGGCTCACATCTGGGCAGACACTAAATGGTTCAAGTGATTTTAGTAATTGCCAGGTATTTGAATGACAGCAGCACATCAAGTATTGACCTTAAATGTCTTTGCTCTAAAAAGCACCTTTACTTGCCATGAGGCAAAATTTTATGTAGGTTGACTAAATTGTAGTGGTGAATATACATGCATACATGCAATTAAGATGTGGAGACTAAACATGTTTCTGTACGCCTTGTGAACACTGGCATTACTGGGTAGATTCCAGCTAGAAGTCTCTGGGGAGTGCCTGGAATTCCCATTTGCACACATACCCTCAGGTCACAGGGAAGCCTTCAGGATGAAAGTGGCTGTCAGCTTCTCACCCTCCCTGTCCCTTCATAAGCACTGCAAGGCTTCTGAGAACACCAGCCTTGTGATGGAAAGGAACCCTGGCCTGGCCTAAGTCCAACACGGATTGTTGTGACATTTGTACAGCTGATGACCAAGTGTTGGGCCACTGTGTACTCCTGGTCCTGCCCATCCCCTTCATCTGCAGAGGAAAGCACAAAAAGCTATCTGCAGATTGTAATTATTCTCTTATACTTCTTGCTTTTCTGGAGATGAATCCTCATGGGAAATTTTCTGGGGAATAAAAACCAATCTCACCACCTGTAAACATATATTTACATTTAGAACCAGAAACTGATCTGACTTGAAGTCATGCATTTTTGTGGGGAGTGAAGAAGCTGACAACTCCATAATACCTCTGAAAGGGTCTTGTTCATGTATACTTGATTACGCTTTTATTATCCATTTTCCAACTACACTGGAAGCATGGCTGAGGGCAGAAACCTTGTTTATCTTGCTAGTCACAGTGTTAACAGTGCCTGGCCTATAGTAGATGCTTAAGAAATACTTTTTCAATGAATGAATGAATTAAATATGTACTTAAAAAAAGTATAAAACAGTATGTATATTATGGTTGCAATCATCTAAACCAAAGAGAGTGTGCATGTATGTGTACACAGAGAAAAAAAATTGTTAACATTAATATTTTGTGATGCTTTAAAACTATATTGGTGATCACTTAAATTCTAAATACAGATTAAAACTTTTATGTGTTTTGAGGAAAAAAATTTAATATAATATTGTTGACTACAATGCTGAAGCTAAATAAAGCTCCTAGGGAAGACTTCCTGCATTCAAAATGGTAAAGTCTGAGCCCTTTTATTTGTTTATTGAGGTAAAATTCATATAACATAAAATGCATATGTTAACTATTTAAAGTGTACAAGTCAGTGGCTTCCAGTACATTCAGTGTTTGTTGTTCAACCATCACTGCTATCTAATTCCAGAGTATTTTTATCACCCCAAAAGAAACTCTTTACCATTAAGAAGTCAATCCCCATTCACCCCCCCCCGCCACCCTCAGTTCTTGGCAACCACTAATCTAATTTCTGTCTCTATGGATTTGCTTCTTCTGGATATTTTACATAAGTAGAATACTACAATACTTATCCTTTTGTGTCTGGTTTCTTTCACTAAGCGTAATGTTTTCAAGATTCATTCATGTTGTAGTGTGTGTCACTACATCATCCTTTTTATGAATATACAGGTGACTTTACACCCTGCTGTAACCATAAGTCTCCACAAAAAAGAAATGATAATTATGTAATGTGGATGAGGTGCTGGCTAATGCTATGGTGGTGATCATACTGCAATATATAAGTGTATTAAATCAATATGCTGTACACAGTAAACTTACACAATGATACCTGTCAATTATATCTCAATAAAAAAATTATAGTCAACAGGTTGATCACCTGTTTTTGTAAATAAAGTTGTATTGGAACACACACACACAAGAAATACAGTTAATATATGTTGACCTTGTACCTTACAACTTTGCTAAATTCACTTATAATATCTAGCAGTTATTATCTACATTTGCAGAAGGTTTTCTAGGATAAGCGACCAAAATGCCCGCAAATATTGACAGTTTGTTTTTCCTTTCCAACCCCTATGCTATATTATTCTGACTTTTGTACCTCATTTTTGAATAAAACTAGTAAGCACAGGAAAAAAAAACACATATCACAAGTTTTGATGAGTCACATTTTTATCATTTAGTTATAAATATTTTCTAACGTCCATTGTGCTTTCTTCTTTTACCCATATCATTTAAAAATGTTTTACTAAATTTATCAACATATGGGTACTTTCTAGTTATCTCTGTGGCTGATTTCTTATTTTTTGTCACTGTGTTCATATAACATACTCTAAATAATTTCAATTGCTTAAAATTTGTTGAGACTTGCTATATCCTCAGCATGTGGTTTACTTTGACTATGACTTATTTGCACTTAAAATGACTGTCTTCTGCAGTTGTTGGGTGAACTATTACATATTTATGAAATTGGTTTCTTATGTTGTTAAATCCTTAAGTTTACTGATATTTTGCCTGCATCTTACAGTTACTGAGAGAATTGTGTTAACAGTTCTGTAACTGTATTTTCTCTTTATATAAAATGAGGTACTTACAAATTTAAGATCGCTCTGTACTCTTGTTAAATTAACCATTTTATCATTGTAAAATGTCCTTCTCTGTCTGAAGTAGTACTTGTTGCCTTCATAACTGTTTTGTTTGAAATTTATATGCCTTGACCACCTTTATTTTGCTTAATGTTTCTGTGTCTATATTTTTCCATACGTGTAATTTTAATCTATCTTTTATAGTGTATCACTCTATCATTTCTTATAAGTTTGCTGGTTAATTCTCTCAGGTTTTGCTTGTCTAAAAAATCTTTATTTCTCCTGAATTTTTGAATGATATTTTCACTGTATAGAATTTTGGGTTGATAGGTCTTTTTCGTTTTATTTTATTGGGATTTTTTCTCCAGCACTTTAAAAATGCCACTCCAGGTTCCAGTCAGGATGGCTGAGGAAAGAAATCCTGTGATTGCCTCTTCTCACGACCACAGCAAAATTACAACTAAACTACAGAACAACTGTCATTGATAATAGCCCAAAATCTAGCTGAACAGAAGTCCTATGAGTAAGAACATACAAAAGAAGCCACATCAAGACTGAACATTATATGTCAACTGTAATTGAATCATAGAATATATTTTTTAAAATGTCCCTCCACAGGAGTGACATCAGCAAGATTGTGGACTAGAGATTTCAATACTCTTCTCCCCCACAAAACCAACAAAAACAACAAACAAACAGCTACATAGCAATAGAAATAGCTCTGAGATGACTCCAGAGCACAATGAAGAAGCATCAGAAAGACTGTGGAGCACAGAAAATGAAGATGGCCACAGAAAATGTAGGAAACATTTTACCTGCATCATTCCATCCCTCAGTCCAGAGCAGCTTGGTAATGATGAAAATATATACAAACTGTATGTGTGGAAAGAGATTAAAATCCAAAATGTCTGAAGAACTCATACAACTCAATAACAACAGAAAACAATCTGATTTGAAAAATAGGCTGAGAACCTGACTAGACACTTTCAGGCTTCCCACCTGAGGACCCCACAGTTTTCACAAATACTGAAGCCAGCCGAGGAAGCTGCTCAATGTCCAAACCAATGCCCTTCCCCTGCTCCAAGAAGGAGCTGCACCCTCTCTGAAATGACAAAGGATGTGCTGTTGCTATGCCCTGCCCTCAGTATGCCTCCCCCCGGGCCTACATGGCACTCATCATTGCCATCCTCAGGGCTGAGCTGTCACTGTGCCTTGCTCTCCAGGGCCTGAAGCAGCACAGTGCTCCATCATCCCTGGGGTAGATGCTGTCCCTGAACCCTGCCCCCAAGCACTAAGCCACTACTGCATCCCACTCACCAGGGCCTAAGTCTATGTGGCATGCCACAGAGATGTGGGACCCAGCTCCAAGCACTCATGCTACAGACTTTCCTAAAATCTCTCAAAGGCTCACAAACCCCAAAGAAGCAGCATCTGGCCTTGGTGTGCCCCATACCTCTTGCTGAGCAGCCCTGAGCTGGGTGATAGTAGCACCCAGCGTTGGTTCACAGCTTAGCCTCTCCCATGCACTACTAAGCTTAGGACAAGCAGCAACCACCTGCAGCTCACTTCATAGCTCATACCAAGTGGACCTGGGTGGGGCATAGGCAGAAGAAGAATTTGGTCTGCAATAGAGCCCCTCTCAAGAGGCCCCAGAACCAACATACTCAGTGGCCAGCTTCAAACCACACCAGAGCACCACCTGGGCACATGTGAGGGTGACACACCTGAAGGGCAGACTGGGCAGGCACAAGAGTCTTTATAAAGTGAATCCTGTTCTTGGGGCCAACCTGTGCACAGCAGCTCCTCCACTGTCTTCATGGCCAGTGAGCTATTAGGAACTGGGCTGCACAGCAGGAGTTGAGTGGTGGGCCAGGGAGCAAGCTTTGTCTGGATTTGCAGCAGCTCCCCAGCACTAGCATTGCCACCTCAGCTCTGCCTCAGTTAATCAGACATTAGATTCTCATAGCAGCACCAGTCCCTGGTACCAGAAAGGTTGGGGACCGCTGTGCTAGAGGGAACCAACAGTAGATTAGATGAAGCAGAGGACTGAATCGGCAATTTGAAAGACAAGGTAGCAGAAAACACCCAGTCAGAACAGTAACATACAAAAAAGAATCCAAAAGAATGAGGATACTTAAGGGGCCTCTGGGACAACATCAAGTGTACCCACATTTGCATCATAGGGGCACCAGAAGGAGGAGAGAGAGCAAGGAATTGAAAACTTATTTGAAGAAATAATGATGGAAAAACTTACCTAACCTGGTGAAGGAAATGGACATACAAGCCCAGGTAGCGCAGAGTCGCAAACAAGGTGAACCCAAAGAGGCCCACACCAAGACACATCATTATTAAAATGACAAAGGTCAAAGACAATGAGGGAATCTTAAAAACAGCAAAAGAAAGCATCTACTTACCTACAGGAGAGCTCCCATAAGACCATCAGCTGATTTATCAACAGAAACTTTGCAGCCAGGAAGGACTGGCATGAAATATTCAAGGTGATGAAAAGCAAGGAGCTACAACCAAGATGACTCTACCCAGCATATCTATCATTTAGAATCAAAGGACATACAGAGCTTCCAGACAAGAAAAAGCTAAAGAAGTTCATCACCACCAAACCAGGGTTACAGGCAATGTTAACAGAATTTTTTTTAAGAAGAAAAGATCAAAAATGTGAATAATAAAATGGCAATAACTATATATCTATCGACAGTTACTTACATGTAAATGAATGAAATGCTCCAATCCAAAGACATAAGGTGGATGAATGGATAAGAAAACAAGACCCTTACATATGCTGCCTACAAGAGACTCACTTCAGATCGGAAGACACACAGAGACTGACAGGAAAAGGATAGAAAAAGACATTTCATGGAAATGGAAATTAAAAAAAAAATCAAGGACCCAGTAATCCCACTTCTGGGTATTTATCCAAACAAACCTAAAACATAACTTCAAAGGGACATGTGCATCCATAGGTTCATTGCAGCATTATTTACAGTAGCCAAGATATGGAGGCAACCTGGGAGTGTGTCAATGGATGAACAGATAAAGAAGAGGTGGTACACATATACAATGGAATATGACTCAGGCATAAAAAAGAATGAAATATTGCCATCTGCAGCCTCATGGATGGGCCTGGAGGAAACTGTGCTGAGTGGAGTAAGTCAGACAGAGAAAGACAAATTTCATATGATTTCACTTATATGCGGAATCCAAAGGACAAAATAAATGAACAAACAAAACAGAAACAAACTCATAAATATAGAGAACATTTGATAGTTGACAAATGGGAGGTGAGGTTGCGGGGTTAGGGGGCTGGGTAAAAGGGATTAAGACATACAAACTGACAGTTACAAAATAGTCATGGGGATGTGACATACAGCAAAAGGAATATAGTTGATAATACTGTAAGAACAAGTGAGGACTAGACTTACCAAAACTATCACTTTGTATGTTATGTAAATGTCTAACACTATGTTGTGCACCTGAAACTAATATATGTAAACAGCATTTGAAAAAAAAAATCATTAAACCCCCTTCCAAAAACGAAAATGCAATAAAGAGCTTCAACAACAGACTTGATCAAGCAAAAAGAATGTGATCTCAAAGACAAATTGTTTGAATTTATTCAGTCTGAGAAGAAATAAAAATCAAGAAAGCCTACAGGACTTATGAGAACCATTAAATTTCCCCCAAAGAAGACATACAAATGGCCAACAGGTGAATGAAAGGGTACTCAACATCACTGATCAAGGAAATGCATATCCAAAATACCACGAGAGAACACCTCACACCTGTCAGAATGGCTGTCATCAAAAAGACAAGAAATAACAAGTGCCAGAGGCATGTGGAGAAAAGGGAACTTCACTGTTGGTGGCAACGTAAATCAGAGCAAAACAGTATGGTAGTCTTCCCCCACAAAATTCAAATAGAACTACCTTATGACCCAGCAATTGCACTTCTGGGTATATATTCAAGGGAAATGAAATAAGAATCCTGAAAAGTTCTCTGCACCCCTATGTTTATTGCAGCATTTTTCACGATAGCCAAGATATGGAAATAACCTGTGTCCATTGATGAATGGATGGATAATGCAATGTGATACATATATGTGTGTATATATATCTGTGTGTGTGTGTGTGTACAGTGTATGTTAACACACACACACACACACTTATAAAGAAAAACTGCTATTTGTGACAATATGGATGAACCTGGAGGGTATTATACTAAGTAAAATAAGCCAGACAAAGGTAACTACTGTATGGAATCACTTCTATGGAGGATTTGAACTCATCTTGTTTTTTAAACTGCTTTTATTTTTCATTTAATATATTTGTTTTTCTATGCCAGTTAGTATATGCAAACATCATCATTAAAAAAGACTGCTTACTTTCCCACCTTACTATCCCATGCACTAGGATCCTGCACCAGCCTTGGTTGATTAACGAGCTCTCATCTACTGCAGCCAGAGATGTGCTCCTGGCCACTCACGGTCATCTGGGCTCCATCTCTCTGGGTCACTTTGATGGGAACTAGTTCCAGGACTGGATAACAATTGACAAAATTAGTTAGTTTACTTAGATCCCTGGTTACATTACTGAAGCAGGAGGCTGATCTGTATATTCATAGTGCTGTATATTCAAGTCTCAAACTTGGCCAAGCATCTGATGCCTATATCAGAAGTTGGAGGGCAGAATATGGCAGCGGAGTTGTCTTTAAGGGAATTGTAATTATTTAATGTTCTTTGCATCTATGATAATATCTCCTTTCTTATTTTGAATTTTGTATATGTAGAATTTATTTTTATTTGGTTATTTTATTGAGGTTTTCATCACAGATTCAACTCTTCTTTAAACTCTTAGATTGAGATTTCTTAATTATAACTTTTAAAATTTTTTATTTATACATGGAATACAAAAAGATGTTCTCATTACAAAAATTCAGCCAATACAGATACAACTAAAGTTCTTCTTGATCACTAGTCC
The DNA here is from genome assembly GCA_030015415.1 of Cynopterus sphinx. Classification (NCBI taxonomy): domain Eukaryota; kingdom Metazoa; phylum Chordata; class Mammalia; order Chiroptera; family Pteropodidae; genus Cynopterus; species Cynopterus sphinx. Next base: position 81,852,597 of record CM057388.1, read on the forward strand.
TGATTCTAGGCCCATCTCAGAGTCTGGTGTATGTCACTCCAGACCTGTGTATGGAGTTTTGTTTCCCCTTTTCTCACCCAATTAATGTCTGCCTCCAGGAAAGGAAGGTATTTGTTTTGTCTAAGTTATAACAGTGACATTTTAAGAGTCAAACACCTTATTTAAATTACTAATTTTAGCTCCTACTGCAGTCTGGGCCGGTTCTCTCTGGGCCTCGGGCTCAGTTATCACCTTATGACTCTACTTCATCCTCCCTCAAGATAGGTGCCTGGTTTCTGGGTCTCATGTCTTCCTATTTTTAATATCCTCTTTTATTTTAGTAGAAAATACTTTTTAATCACCTACATAGGATGGTTGCATTAGAGGAAGATTTTCTGAATCCTTGGATATTAGAAAATGTCTTGATTCTCATTTCCCATTTAATTATCTCACTAAACACAGAGTGTGTATTCATTCCAAAATGGGTTTGCCTGCAGAAGCCTCTTCCATGGCAGCCCTTTGTCTCACAGGTCTCTGTGGAAATACACTCTGAGGAAAGTATCTATCCCCTTTGAGGGAAAGCTGGATTCAGTTAAGAGTTCACTTCACTTGCAGCTATTGTGTCAGACGACGAGGTGGTTTTGGTACACGATGGGTAGCTTGGTAAAGGTGTATTTTTTCATGTACGGTAATGCATCTAATTTACTACCATCAAATTCCTTCACTCGGATACTCCTGTCCACAACAGAAATGAGTACACTGTGGTGGGGTTGGAATGTGTGTCCTGAACCCAAGTCCTTCTGCTTCATGCTTGCTTATCCAGCAAATAGGTGCCAGCCGATGCTAAGCCTTGTGTTATGTGATTAGAATGCATTGTATGATGCAGTAGGTACAATCAGCCTAGTTGATAAGTTAGAAACTGAAGTTCAGAGAGCTCAACTGATTTGCTCAAAGTCACACACCTGGGAAATGAGCTAAGATTTGAACCCAGGGAATCTGATCCTAGAATTTGTGCCACTATGTCATACAGCAATAACAGCCAGCCTATATAAATTTTTCCGAGGTAAGTCATTGTCACCATCAGAACTCTGTCCCACTATTAAGACTCTCCACTACTGTGTATGTTAACTAAGTTTCTCCATTTTTATTCCAGTACCTATTTGCTTTTAATCACAGCCCTTTCTTATCGTTACAAACAGATAAACCACAACAGTAGCAATGCAAAAACTACTTTTACTGCCATTGCTAGACTACTGTCAAAATGACCTGTGACATAATGGTACCAACCAGTATTTTTCATTTAATTGGATGTAGGCAAGAGCCACTAACATGAAGCCTGCTTGGGACCTGGGTTATGAGTAACCAAAGTCTTATTCTTCCTCCTCTCCAGGTCTGTGGGTTCTGGGGTGCCACAACTCAGACTTTCGGAATCGAGGCATGACAGCCTTACTGAAGGTTTCTGGTTGTAACAGAAACACTGGTGATTATTACGATGACATTTATGAAGCTATCCCAACTTCCTTGCTGACTGAAAACAACGGCTTTAAACCAAGAAGCTTCTTCAAGAATTCGAGGCACCCTGGCCCTAGGCAAAAGCAATTCAAAGCCACTGCAATTCCAGAAAATGATGTAGAGAAGATTGACTTTTGGCCTGGAGAGAGAACACAGCTGACCAAAATACAAAGTGTCTCCTCTAGTGATTTGTTGACGCTCTTGGGACAGAAACCTACTCCCCATGGATTATCCTTATCTGACTTCCAAGAAGCCACATATGAGGTTGATGATCACTTACCTGGAGCAGGAGAAAGAAACAGGGGCCCATCTGATGTAGCACAGCTCAGACCAGAACTCCATAACACTGGGGACAGAGTATTTACTCCTGAGCTGGAACTGCAATCAAGATTAAATGAGAATTTGGGGACAACTGTAACAGTAGGGTTGAAGAAACTTGATTTAAAAATATCTAGTTTATCAGACAAGCTAATGACTTCACCAACAATTTCATCAGAAAAGTTGGCAGCAGGCAGTGAAAAGACAGATTCTTTAGGCCCCTCAAATATGCCAGCTCGTTTTAGTAGTCAGTTAGATGCTCCTGTATTTGACAAAAGTTCATCTCCCAGTACTGGGTCTGGTGTGCCTCTGGGCTTGAGTAAAGGGGATAATTACTCCAAGTGGTTAGAAGCAGCTTTAATGAACAGGCAAGAAAGTTCACTGGGAAAAAATGCATTATCAACAGAGAGTGACCACTTACTTAAAGAGGAAAGACTTCATGGACCTGCTTCACTGACCAAAGGCAACTCTTTATTCCAAGTTAATATCACTTTGGTAAAGATAAACCAGTCATCCATTAACTCAACAACCAACAGAAAGCCTCATAGTGAAGGCCCAACATTACTAACAGAGAATAACAGTACATCAGCCTGGGAAGATATTATATTAAAAAGTACAGCTGAGTTTCAAGAAGTAACTTCTTTGATTTGTAATGAAACGCGTATGAATGAAAATACTATGGCTTTGGGGCTGAGTTATGTATCAAATAAAACTACTTCATCTAAAAATATGGAAATTGTCCATGAAAAAAAAGAGGGCCCTGTGCCAGTAGGTACAGAAAATCCAGATTTGTCACCCTCCAAGACACTCTTCTCACCAGATTCAGCAAAGTGGATAAAGAGGACCCGTGGCAAAAATTCCCTCAGCTTTGGGCCAAGGCCTGGTCCAAAGCCACTGACCACTTCAGGGACAGAAAAATCTGTGAGAGATCAGCGTTTCTCATCAGAGAAGAAGGCAGGAATAGAAGAGGATAAATTTACAGAGGACATGGGACTCAAAGAGATGATTTCTCCAAATGGCAGCAGTAGATTTTTTACTAACTTGACTGATGTCCAAGAAAATGATACAGACACTCAAGAAAAAAAATCCCAGGAAGAGACAGAATGGAAGGAAAAAGTAATGCAAGAGAACATAGTCTTGCCTCAGGTGTATACAACAAATGGCACCAAGAATTTCCTGAAGGCCCTTTTCCCACTAAGCACTAAGCAAAATGGAGATGGTTTACACAAGGGGACAAATACTCCAATACTTCAAGATGGCAGGGCAGCGAATGATTCAGCAAAGAGAGCAGGAATACACATGGCCCGTTTCTCAATAAGGGAGGATACAAACTCGGAAGGTTTGGGAAAGCAAACCAAGCAAACAGCAGAGAAGTATCCCCATGGCACAAGGACATCGCCTAACCCAAGTCAGGAGAATATTGTCACCCAACGTGGCAAGCGGGCTGCAAAGCAGGTCCACCTCCCGAAGAGAGGGACAGAGCTTGAAAGGGTGGTGGTTTGGAATGATACCTCAACCCAGTGGTCCAGAAACACGAACAATCTGACTCAGGGTACTCACACCCAGGTAGAGTCTAATGAGAAGGACAAAGGGGCCAGTACACAGTCCCTCTTAGATTGTTCTATGAGGACTCATGGCATCATTCAAATGGATGGCCCTGCATCACCCACCACGAAAGTATCAGCACTTCCATCAGCCAGTCCTATGGATCCAGCCAAGATTCCATCTCAAGACAACACTTCTCATCTCCTAGCATCAGCCTGTAGTTATACCCTTAGGGAGAGGAGCTCTGGGGTCCAGGGAAGCCATCATTTCTTAGGAGGAGCCAAAAGCAATTTTTCTTCAGCTCTCCTAACCTTGGAAATGACTGGAGATCAAGAAAAGATCAGCACCCTGGAGGAAAATGCCACATACCCTCTCAGGTACGAGAAACTTGAGGACACTGTTCTCTTGAAACCAGGCTTGTTTAAATCATCAGGTGAAGGTGAATTACCTGCTGAAGTTCACGTTTATCAGGAAGACTCTCTCCCTACAAAAACTAGCACTGGTTCTCCTGGCCGCCCAGACCTCACAGAAGACATCTTCCTGCAGAACACAGAGGAATCTGTTAAACTGAATAAAGTAAATAGATCTGGAAAAGTGCCCTTTCTGAAATGGGCAACTGAGAGCTCTGAACACATTCCATCCAAGCGGCTGGGGCTCCTTGTGTGGGATAACCAACATGCTACTCAGGTACCAAGAGAAGAGCAGAAACTCCAGGAGAAGTCACACAAAGACATGGCTCTTAAGACAAAAGACACCATGTTGCCCCTAGACCATTTTGAAAACAATCATTCGATAGCAGCAATACCTGAAGGACAAGATAAGCCCCAAACAGAAGCCACCTGGGCCAAGCAAGGAGGGAGTGGAGCATTGTACTTTCAAAAGCTGCCAGCCTCGAAACACCATCAAAGGGACATGACCCTTACTGCTTCTCAGTCAGAGGAAGACAAAACTGACTATGATGACATCTTCTCAACTGAAGTGATGAGAGATTTTGACATTTATGGTGAGGATGAAAATCATGATCCCCGCAGTTTTCAAAAGAGAACGCGACACTATTTTATTGCTGCGGTGGAGCGGCTCTGGGATTATGGCATGAGTAACTCCGCCCATGCACAGAGAAACAGGTATGGGCACACAGATTGTTCCTTTGTCCTGCTGTTATGATCTTTGGCTTTACCAGGTGCTGAAATGACAGGAAAAGGCAGAGGCCACCGTAGCAGTGAGACTCCAGAAGTGGCTTTATGGGAGAACTGGGAATCGCATGGCAAAGTCTAAATGACACTGAGGAGAAAATGGGAGGTTAGAGATGATGGCACGGATGATGAGAGTTAGAGGATGGTCAGTTGGGATGGTGGGAAACTCCTGCTGTGTTGGGGTAGAGGAAGAGGAGAGAGACTTACAAAAGGGTAAAGGAGTTGGGGTGAAGCAGCAATGATGGAAACCAGGAAAAAAGTTGGCCGCGACCATCAGCCTTCTGAGCTGTGGCACCAGATGTGGTCTCACGAGGTAGCACTGAAGAGGCAGGAGGAGGAGGTGACATGTGTGGCAAAAAGTTTGAGGGTGCAGGGAACATTGCTGGCCCTGGTGCTGGGAGAACATGGGGTGAAGGGGGACGGCTGGATTGTTAGGGGAGCAGAGGGAGGTTGTACAGCAGAAAGCAGCAGAGGGGAAGATAAACGTGAAGAGAGTCAGTCAGTCAATGAATATTTATTGAGCACCTACTACCTGCCAGATACTCCTGTAGACATGAGTATAGCAAACTAGGGTCTTATAGAGTATTGGGGAGAGTAAGAGATGATAAATTAGTAGACCTTTTTTCTTCAAATATAGATGAGTTTTTAATGACACATGGATGTTAAGGACAGCACCTGAGAGGGTAATATTTCTGCAGAGATGAATCATTTCAAAACAGCTCAATGATACCTGCTTCTGAACCCATTTCTCCATTTAAGACATAGGGGAGGAAAACACAGAAGGAAATAAACCAAGAGTTGAAAACTAACCTCTAACTCCCAGATGGAGTGAGATTTATCTTGTCTTACCAAAGAAAGAGAAGCCATAGGGAACATAAAAGAGAGGAAAAGTCCAGGTTGCTTTGTGAAGGACAAGAAATTGCTAAAATTATCAACTACCTGAGTCAAGTGTTTGCATCCATCCATCGCTGTGCTCTGTGTCTGACATATTGTGGGAACTCAATAAGTGTTAGTTGAGTAAATGAGTGAACAAATGAATGAATGAAAAAACAGGTAGAGTATTCATACAAATTCCTTCTAAGATGACATGCCTTTTATACATCATGGCAAAAGTGGCCTAAATTCTGGACCATTCTAACTATAAATTCCATACTATAGTATTTACAGTAGAAAGTTTGAATCTGGTTAGAAGAATATACACAGGAGGTATTTTAAGATGAGACTGTGAAAGCACTCACTGATAAGGGGTTTGTGTTGCCTGATACTTATGTGTGTCTTAGATCATGGAGGTGGGCTGAAAACCACATGGTCACTGAAGAGACCATGCACACCTCAGGCCACGCCTCAAGGTACCACAGCTTTTCACAGCATCCTTGCAGTCACTATATTTTTTGCACCTGGATCCTCAGAATAATACATGCAAAGATTAAACTGTCGCTTAGAGTGCTGTTTGCCAGGATGGGGTCTAAATATGGTCTGCATTGAGTCTTGGATGTCACTCTGTTAGTTTGTCTCAAAAGACTGTGCAGATCCAGGACACATACCTGGCTGCTCTTCATCACTCTTGGTCTTGAACTTTTTGCCAGGCTGGGCTCAAAGTCAGCAGAGTAAAGTTCAGGAGATTGGAAGTCTAAGATCAGGGTGCTGGCACAGTGAGACGGGGACACCATTCAGGGCTGCAGAGTGCCACCCTCACACAATGGAAGAGAACAGGGGGATCCCGATAATGCTGTTCAGGAGACAGACCAAATGATGTGGTATAGAGTGACTTGGGGTGGTACCTGAAATCCTCTCTGTGGAAGAGAGGCCTAATGGATAAGAGGCCGGCTGACAGAGCTCAGAGATGCTTCCAGGCACAGGGGACAGGAAACGCAAGGCTGGGGACAGGACATGTTGAGCATGTTTGAGGAACTGAAAAGGACTTTTGTGACTGGAGCACAGTGAAGGACAGGTGGGGGGTGGGCTATGGCACTGAGGTGACAGGGATGAGCCGTGGTCAGATAATATAGGTGCCCTCTTTGATACTCACTGTCACTTCCCAACCTTGCTTTCTACCTCGAGTTGTACCCTTGTTGCCACCACAGAATATTGCTCTAGTCCAAGGACTTGTCCACACTCCTGGGCCTCTAACTTGTGTTTTCTGCTTTTTCCATAAATTGCTGATACCTTTTGCCCTTTCTCCATTACCCCTTTTTCACTCTTAACTGATGCTGTGCAATGAACCTCCATAGGCTTCCAAGACCACATCTATCAATGCCTCTACCCATATGCTATCCCCAAGCGTATGACAGTGAAGGGACTGTGTGTGCTCCTAAGGCCAACCTCTCCAGTTTCCCACTCCTCCTCACCCTCTTGCCCCTTTTCTTTCCAACATCGCTGCTTTCTCCCTCTCCCCAGGTTATAGTGTCGCCGGTGTCAATCATGCTTTATTACTTCTCCCCTTATCTTTACAGAACACAGTTTTTAAAAAATTTCCCCTACTTGTTGCCTCTGCTTCTTTTCTCTGATTCTTTCTTTTAGCCACTCCGAAGAGGCTTTTATCTCCATTACCCATAAAAACTGCAGTTTCAAGGTAACTGTCAGTCTTTACATTACTAAGTCTCAGTCCTCAGCTTAGCTGAACTCTCAGGAGTATTCAGTAGTGGATTACTCCATGCTTATACATTTTCTTACTTGGTCTCTCTGATGCCATCTTTCTCACATTTTTCTACTAAACTCGCTGCCAGTCTTTCCCCCGTCAACTTTGCCAGGGCTGTATCTCACTAACATTTAAATGTTAGAATGTTCAAATATTAATTGGTTCTCTAAATCCCCTTCTTTTTCATTTACACTCATCTTGTGATGATCAATCTACTCTTATTTATGGTGTTAGGTACTGTCTGTATGCAGACAAGGCCCAGTTGTGTATCACCATCTCAGATCTCTCCCTTAACCTTGAGATTCACATATTTACTCTCTACCTTAAAGTATACAAAATCAGACTCTTAGCTGCTGCCCCTTCCCCCAGATCTGCAGTTTGTCAGCCTTGTTCACGGCAGTCAGCAACCATTCCTTCCTTTCAGCTATTCAGACTGCAAAACTCGAAGTCATTCTTCACTTCTCTTTTTTTCTCACAACCTCATCTAATCTGTAGAAAATCCCTGTTGGCTAGAACTCCAAAAAATAATCAGTTTGACTATGAACTGAGTATTGAATAAGACGAAAATGTACTGATATGGAAAGTTGGAGATCGTTGACCAGGGGTACAAAACAGGTTACAAAACAAGGGAAGACCTATAATAAACTGTTACTCTAGTTGTTGTAAAAGTAACAATTTTTTATTTTTAAATGATATTTGTCTATATTTTCAAATTTTCTATAATGCATATGAACTGCTTCTATAACAAAAGTCTATTTAAAATAATAAAATCAATACTATAAACTAACTAACTCTCTCTCTCTCTCTCTCTCTCTCTCTCTCTCTCTCTCTCTCTCTCTCCTCTCTCCTCTCTCCTCTCTCTCTCTCCAGCTACTTCTATCTACTTCAGTGGCTACCATTTGGTGTAAACCATAATTGACTTTCACTCAAAGTACTGTAATAGCCTCTTAACTGGCCTTATAGCTTCCAGGCTTGCCCCCAATCTTTTTCCCAACACAGCAGCTAAAGCTTCAAATCATGATTGTGATTGTTGCTCTGCTCCAAATCTCCCCGTGCATTTCCATCTCTCCCTGTGTAAACTAAAGCCCTCACCATGGCCTTCAGGGGTCTATGGGATGGGCCCTTCTGAAACCTCTCTGCTCTCACTTCTTCCTATTGCTTCCCTCACTCTGCTCCAACCACTCTGACCTCATTGCTCTTCCTCAAATGGAACAAGTATGCACCTCTCTCTAGGTCTTTGCCCTTTCTCTTCTGCTTAGAATTCTCTTCCTGATACCCTGCTGTTAGTTCTCTCACTTTGTTCAGGTTGCTGCTCAAATTTCACTGTCAGCAAGGCTTTCCCTGAACACTATATACATACATGTATCTACCACCACTCTCTTTCAATGCACTTACTAGCACGTGAAATATTATACATTCTGTGTGTATTGTTGATTTTCCCCAACTATGCCAGCTTATTGTGAGCAGGTGTTATAGAAGGTGTTATTTGATGGCATATCCCCGGAACTTTGAAGAGCACCTAATGTGAGATAGACACTGAAATAAATATCTGTTCAATGGACTAGATGGATGCAGGAAGGCTAGAGCAGATATTTGATGTATGTCCAAATTTCTGGGAACACCAAATAAATGGAGTTGTGTAACACAGCTCCCATAGGCAAGAATGGAGGCAGTGAGACCAGTTAAGAGGTTACTGCAGACATCCGATAAAAGAAGACAGCTGTTCTGACGAGGGCAGTGGTGGTGAAAGTCAGAAGAAATAGAAAGCTGTTGAGTACACCCTAGAGATAAGCAGACAGGGCTTGCTATTAGACTGAGTATGGGCAATGGGGAGAGAGGACTCAAAGATTTTTAGTTCTTGTCCTCAACAACTAGGTGGATGATGATGATGTTTAATGAGATGTGGAAGGCTTGAGACATAACATTTATTTGAGGAAACACTCAAGGGTCTGTTTTGTACATGTTTAGTTTGAGGCGCCCATTAGACATCCAAATTGGGATGATAAGTAGGCACTTGAGTATATGGGTGTGGAGTCCAAGGAAGAGGGACTCATAAAAATATTGATAGCACTCAAATAAGACTTGATGGGATCATCAAGGGAGTCAAGTAGATGTAAACCATGCCCACTGTATACTGGGTCCCCAAAGGGCTACACCCTCAAGGTAAACCAGGTCACCTGTGCTTCACTGACTGATATCCCAGCTTTCTGTTATCTGGGATGTCCATGGAATCTCTATTCTTCATCATAATTTAAGCCAGTCTTAGGTTGGCAGTACTTGCAGACATGCTGCAGATGAAACAAAATTTTTCTAGTGGAAGAAACCAACATCGCAGGCCTCGACTTATTTTCACAAATATTTCAGATACAATGACCAGAAACAAAAACAAAAAAAAATAAGCAAGAAGCCATAGAAACAATAAAGAGCCAAAACAAACTCAGACTTAAGGTCAAGAAATCATCAGATACTGTTATTAAAAAGACCTATGCATTGAATAGAAAGAATTGGTGAACAGATAGGTAAGTAAAATTAAAAAAAAAAATACATGGCCGGCAGCTTGCAGAGGCTTTTTTTTTTTAATGGAAAAATACAAAAGATAATAAAAAACCATGGCCAAATGTATTTTCCAAAGATGGATGTGCCAATATATCCGGTCCTACATGCTCTTATACTCTGAGAACTTGTCATGCTCCTGCTCATGAGGTACAGGCTGATTTCCCTCCCCTTGATCTGAGCTGGCAATGTGACTCAGTTGTGAGCAACAAAATATAACAGAAATGTGATCTGTAGATGTGATGGAAGGGATGCTGTGGGATTACTGAGGCTAGGGTAGAAAATCCCAGGCAGCTCGCATCCAGTTCTCTCGGGATGCTCTCTCTGGAAGAGCCAGCCACCACATAAGGAATCTGACTGCCTTAGTGAGGCCACGCTGGAAAGGTCACAGGTAGGCCCTCTGACCAAGAGTCTCAGGTGAGATCAGCTGTTCAACATTCTCCACTGAGGCACCAGACATGTGAATGAACTCATTTTCGACCCTCCAGACCAGACCAACTGCCAGCTGATACCACTGAGTGACCACACTGGATATCATGAGGAGCAAAAGTATAACTTAGCCAAGCCCTGCCAGAATTCCTGATATAACAGAATTTTCGTGTATAATAAAATGGGTGTTTTAAGCCACTAAAGTTTTGAGGAAGTTTGTGATACAGCAGCAGGTAACCAGAATAGAGACACAGAGGATAGACTGTGAAGAACTAACCTATTTTTAGAAGAAAAAGAAGTCTTTAGAAGAGAAGTAACATTTGAAGAAGTGACAGCTGAATATATTCCAAAGTTGAAAGAAAGTCATCAATGCACAATTCAAGGAGTTCAACAAATCCTGAACAGGATGAATAAAAGATCAATGTCCAGGCACATCTATCAGAGTGAAACTACAGAAAACCCAAGAGAAAACTCGTAAAAGTAGCCAAAGAAAAAAAGCATATATTCAAATGAGGTACACAGAGGTGACTTTTCAATAGTACTAATTAAAGATAGAAGACAGGGAAATGATACCTAGAAGGCATGAAAATATAACTGCCACATAGAATTCTATATCCATCAAAAACATGATATAATAACCAAGGTACAATAAGGAAATTTTCAAACAGTAACAGAAATTTCACCACTAGCAATAATTCACAAAAATATCCTAAAATAAAATTAAATAAAAATAAAAATGTTCTAATGATATAACTTAGACAACAGAAAAGTGATACCAAATGAAAGATAACAAGAGGCAAGAAGGACTAAAAAGCAAAGAAAGTGTAATTATGTGGATAAATATAATTTGTATGAACAAGTATAAAATGTTTTATGGGCATTAAGATATATAGAATTGCTTTTTTTCACAATGGGTTTGCCACCAGAACACAGGTGTCATAAAGACCACCCCTAAACCTAAGCAAAATGGAAAGGACTTGTATCAAGTTTCTCATCATGAGACACGTAGGTTTGGACAAATCCACCACTACTGGACATGAGATAACTGAGCAGGGTGGAGTCGACAACCCATGGAAAATGTGAGCAGGGCGCTGCTGAGATGGGCAAGGACTCCTTCTCATACGCCAGGGTCATGGACAAGGCTGAACATGAGCGCGGTGTCACCACTGACGTCCCCCTGTGGAAATGCGAGACTATGTGACCATCACTGGTGCCCCCAGACACAGAGGCTCGACCAACAGCACCATTGCAGACCCGTCTCAGGCTGAGTGCACTGTCCTGACTGGTGCTGTCCTGGCTGTCACTGTCACTGCCAGCTTGGAAGCGGCAGCTCCGGGATCGGGCGGTCCCACAAGCTGCCCTCTGGCATACACACGGTGCGCAAAACAGCTGTCGGTGTGAAAATGGACGCGACTCAGTCACACTACAGCCAGAAGAGACATGAGGACGTCGTTAAGGAAGCCAGCAGCTACAGTGAGAACACTGGCTGCAACCCTGTCAGTAGCATCGGTGCCAATTTCTGGTCGGAATGGTGATAACATGCTGGGGCCAAGTGCTAACATGCCTTGGCTCAAGGAGTGGAAAGTCACCCGTAAAGATGGCAGTGCCAGTGGACCAGGCTGCTGGAAGCTCTGGATTGTAACCTGTGCCAACTTGTGCAACTGGCACGCCCTCGTGCCTGCCCCTGCAGGGTGGCTACAAAATTGGTGGCACTGGTGCTGTCCCTGTGGGCCGCTGGGAGAATGCTGCTCTCTGACCTGGTGTGGTGGCCGCCTTTTCTCCGGTCAGCGTTACAGCTGCACTCACCTGTCAGAAGGCACCGTGAAGCTCTGAGTGAAGCTCTTCCTGGGGACAGTGTGGGCTTCAGTGTCAGGAATGTGTCTGTCAAAGATGTTCATTGTGGTGATGTGGCTGGCGACAGCAAAAACGGCCCACCAATGGAAGCCGCTGGCTTCAGGCTCAGGGGATTATCCTGAGCACCCGGCCCAATCAGTGCCAGATGCACACCCGTGCTGGACTGTCGCACAGCTCACATCGCTTGCAAATTGGCTGAGCTGCAGAAGATCGATCATCATTCTGGGAAAAAGCTGGAAGATGGCCCGAAGTCTTTGAAACCAGGTGATGCTGCCTTCGTTGGTGTGGTTCCTGGTAAGCACGTATGTGTTGAGAGCTTCTCGGACTGTCCATGACATGAGATAGACAGTCGCTGTGGGTGTCCTCAAAGCAGTGGACAAGAAGGCAGCTGCGGCTCACAACGTCACCAAGTCTGCCCAGAAAACTCAGAAGGCTAAAGGAACAGTGCCCCTAATTCCTGCCAGCCCTGATGCTAAATGGTTGAAGAAAGGTCTCACAACCATCTTGACCGGCCATTTACATGTAAAGACCAGTTAATGACTAGAATGCACTGTCAAACCTTCAGAAGAAAAGGAGAATGTTTTGTGGACCATTTGGTTTGTTTGTATTGCACTTTAAGTTATTCATTTTTGAAATTATTACTTTTTAATGGGAACAAGTTGACTGAAATCTGGCACAGAATTTTGAGATCAATTAAAACAAATTTTAATAGGAAAGGCATATAGAATATATGAAATTATACCCCCAAAAAAGACTCTATGAGTAAGGTAGGAATAAATAGAATTAAAGTATTCTAATGTCTCTGTATTTATTGTTCAGGAAAATGGTAAAGAAATTGATTTAAAAATTTAGGAGTGATGAATAAGTTCAATATCCTGATTATTGTGATGGCTTTACATGTGTATACCTATATAAAATCCCATAAAATCAGACACTTGAAATATATGTAGTTTGGTGTACCTTAATTACATCTCAATAAGGCTAGAAAGTTTTCTAAAATGATGCTAAAGACATGAAGACTTTGCTAAATTAATTAAAGATACATGTTGCAATTTCTAGGAACCAAGAACTGAAATGATAGACATCAAGTGTGTAACTTTTCAAAGTAAAGGGAAAATGGAATGGTATGAATAATCATGATAAAAATGCAAGAAAGGGAGAAAAGAAACATAGAATAGGAAAAAGAAAATGGTAGATACAAATCTAAACATTTCAGAAGTAATATTAATTATAAAGGAACTAAATAATCCTGTTAAAAGACAAAGATTGGTGTGTCTGACTTTAAAATAAAATATAACTAGATGCTGTTTTCAAGCTACAGATCGATAACACAGGAGGATAAAAAGCTGAAAGTAATAGAAAATGGCGTGCCATTTAAATATTAATTTTAAAAAGCTACTGTGATTTCTGTTGCTGAGTAGAGAGTAGGTCACAGCAGGCTGGTACTCTTGCTGCAACAGGTATAAAAACTAGATAAATGTTTTTAAATCCATATTTTAAAATTCATTAGAGAACTGTGGAACCGTAAGAATGAGATAAGTTAAAATTTTATGGGGAGGAGGGGAATACTACCTAGTTGAGGTGATAATCACTAGATGTTCTCCCTTTGGTGGCCTTTACTGAAATGTCCTAAGGGCTGAGGGAACAAAAATTTTATAAGCTCTCAATTAAAAGCCTGGGAGGGCCATGCCTGGAAAAAATGAAAATCAAATATTAATTGAGTTGCATGAAAATTGCAACCAGCCCTGACTAAATGCAAAAATTGACTGGATTGGGATTCCGGCAAGAGGGAGGCATAGGAGGATGCCAAGCTAGCCCTCTCCTATAAACACATCAAACATCCTCCTGCGGGACAACTGAGGGCCAACTGAGGGGGCCTACACAGAGAAGGCTAGGGGCCTGGAGAGGTTCTCCAGGTGCTCAGGGAGCTGGACAACAGCAAAAGCACTGGTGAGCGCCACTGTTGACATTTTCCCCACACCGGGATGGCAGGCAGGGGATCTATCCAGGTGCTCTAGCCAACCCACAGGGCTGCTGTAGCGACCCTCAGACCTCCCTCCTGGAGCTGGATCCAGGAGCAGGAAGGCAGCACAGCATGTGCACATAGGGACCTGCAACTTAGTGACTGATCCAGCGGGCACGGTAAGGCAATGCTGTGCACACCTACCAGGCCGTGTGTGTATGTGGGGCTGCCTCACCTGGAGAAAGTGTGGAACTAGTTGGACACTGACACAAGTGCACTCGGGGCAGCCCTGTCCAGACCTGGCTTGAGCAACAGACAATGCAACAGGGCATGCCACACACACGCTGGGAAGCCCTGCCTCAATGGGAAGGGCAAAAAAGCACACACACACATCAGACTGCCCTGTCCCAACTCTCTTCTGGCTGTGGAGAGCCAAAACACAGAGCTACTTCGCACATACATACACCAGACTGCCCCACCCAGAACCCACTCCTATTGGCCAGATGGCCCACCAGGCTCTGCCCACACCCACCCCAACTATAACCAGCCTGCTGAAACCATCTGGCACATAGTCTACACAAAGACCACTTTTTCAAGGCTGGGAGAGATAGCTATTTCATCTAACTCATAAGAACAAACACTAAAAGTCAATCAAAATGGGGAAACAGAAAAATATGCTCCAAATGAAGGAACAAGGAAATAAAAACAGAAAAACTCTAGTGAAATGGACAAAAGTAGTTTGCCTGATGAAGAATTCAAAGAAATGGCCAGAAGGATGCTGAACAAAATTAAAAGTAGAATAGACGAATTCGAAGAGCATTTTGACAAATTGTTAGAAAATATAATAACCAATGAAGGTTGGTGTGTAGAGCCAGAAGGAAGACAGAGTGATTGGGGGATTGTTTAGTAAACTATGTAAATGTCTAACCAATGTATTGTATACTTGGAATTAATAATAAGAAATAAAATGCTAAAAAGGAAGAACCAATCAGAGATGAAGAATCTAATAACAGAAATGAAAACTATATGAGAAGGAATCAAAAGCAGAATAGCTAATACAGAAAAATGGATTAGTGACCTGGGGAAAAAAAATGGTGGAAATCACCAATCAGAACAGCAAAATGAAAAATATTTTAATGAGGATAGCATATGGTATCCCTGGGACAATATCAAGCACTCCAATATTCACAATGTAGGAATTTCAAGAGAAGAGAGAAAAGGGGAAGAATGTGTTTTTGAAGAAATGGCTGAATGTTTCCTAATCTGGGGGAGGAAAGAGACATCCAGGACCAAGAAGCAGAGTTCCAAACAAGGTGAACCCAAAGAGGCCCACACCAAGCATACTGTAATGATGACGATAACTGACAGTCTCGAAGGCAGCAAGAATGAAACAAGTCACACACAAGGCAAACCCCATCAGGCCATCTGCTGGTTCCTCAACAGTGACTCTGGAGGCCAGAAGGGAGTGGCAGAAAAAAACATAAAGCACTGAAAGAAGGAACCAACGACCAAGAATACTTTATCCAGCAAGATTACCATTTGAAATTAAATGAGAGAGTTTCCTAGAGCAACAAAAACTAAAGGAGTGCACCACCACTAAACCAGATGTACAAGAAATGTCAAAGGTCTTCTTTGTGCAGAAAAAAAAAAAAGGCTATAACCAGAAAAAAGAAAATCCAAGGGGGAAAAATCTCACTGATTAAGGCAAATATATAATAAACATGGATAACCAGCCACTTAAAAAGCTAATATGAAGGTTAAAAGACAAAAGTAGCACAGTCAGCTATCACTACAATAAATAAGGGATGCACAAAACAAAAAGATATAAAATATGACATCAAAAACTAAGCAAGGAGGGAGCAGAAAAAAATGTAGTGCTTTTGGAGTGCATTAGAACTTCAATGCCTATCAGCCTAAAATAGGTGGCTATAGGTAAGGATGGATGGAAATGAACTTCGTGGTATAAAACCAGAATGACATATTGTTTACAACAGACACACTTAAAATATAGACTCAATTAGTTTTTAAATCAAGAGGTTTCTAGAGATAAAGGAGAAATGTTATAATAAACTGGTCAATTCAATAGGCAGACATAACATTCTAAAATGTGTATTGATCTGTCTACGGTCATGCCACCCTGAACGAGCCCAGTCCCATCTGATCTCTGAAGCTAAGCAGGGTCGGGCCTGGTTAGTAGTTGGATGGGAGACCACCTAGGAAGACCAGGTGCTGTAGGTGTAAAAACTTTTAAAAATTTAAAAACTAAGAGATTGTAAGGTGACAAGGTCCTTGCAATCTGTGAGTTCAACAAAAAGTTGCCTTACCTAAAAAAATACATTTTAAAATTTGTACTAAACTAATAATATAGCTTCAAAATATACAAAGCAGAACTTGACAGAATTAAATGGAGAAATAGATAAATCCATGATCATATTTAAAGATAACTGATTTAAAGAACAGACTGAAACATCAATAAGGATACAGCTTTGAAATATAATTAATGGAGCACACCCAACAACTGTAGGTTTAACATTTTTTTCAAGTTCACATGGAATGCTTAATAAAGTAGACCATATGCTGTCCCACAAAACAAGTAATTTTTATGGACCAGAATCATAAAACATATAAAACATGTTCTCTAATAAAACACTCAGTTAGAAGGTTAACTGGAAATTAAGCAACACACTTCTAAATAATCTGTCAAAGAAGAAATTATAATGGAAATTAGAAATATCTTTAACCAAATGCAAATGTAAATATTGTGTACTAAAATGTGATATTTAGCTAAAGTGGTGCTATATAGAGAGAAATCTTAAAGAGGAAAGAATGACACTGCAAGATATCAGGAGTTATTACAAAGCTACAGTAATTAAAAAGATCTTGATATAAGGATAGACAAATACCTCAGGGTAATCCCTGGATTACAAGGTTGCTTTAACTTTTTCTTGAACAATTGTAATCTGTCACATTAACAAGACACAGCAGAACAAACATATAACCTTATCATTGGATGAAAAGAGTGTTTACTTAAAATTTAGCATCCATGCATGATTTTAAAACTTTAGCAATAAGGAATTCCCTTATCCCAAGAAAGTATCTACAAGAATCCCCACAAAGTACAAATTAGTAGTTGATAGTTCGTCACGGAGATGGGGAGCACAGCATGGGGAATGCAGTTAGCGTTAATATGATGGTGAGGTGGAGCGTCAGGGGAGGGAGGGAGCAATTGGAGGGATCGTTTTACGAACTATATAGATGTCTAATCAGTGTACTGTATACTTGAAACCAATTTAAAGAAATACATTTTTTTAATTTAAAAAATCTCCACCAAGCATCATATTTGATGCTGACCCACTGAAGGCTTTCCTTTGCAGATCTAGAACAAGCTATCACCCCTCATTATCACCACTTCTATTCAAGACTGTATTAGAGGTGCTAACCAACATATCTAAGCAATAAAAAGATACAAGAGGTAGAAAGGCTGGGAAGGGAGAAATAAAAGGGTCCTTGATTACAGGTGATATGAATTGGGCACAAAGAAAAAAATGTTAAATATCTAAAAATAAATGATTAGAATTAACTAAGAAGGTTAGCACATTTGTAGAATTCAAAATCAATATACAAAAGATAATTATATATCTATATAATAGCAGCAGTCAGGTAGAAAATGAAGTTAAAATGCACATGCCATTTACAATGGAACAAAACAGTCAGAGGTGCCTAGAAATAAGTAAGACAAAAAATTTTTAAGACCTCTATGGAAAAACTGGAAATTTAATGGGAAACTTTAAAGAAGACCTAAATAAATGCAAATATGTACCACGTACATGGCCTGGGAAGCACAACATGTGAAAATGTAAATTATCCCCAAACTAATCTATAGATTCAGTACAACTCAACTGAAAATCTCAGCAAGTCTTTTCTCTCATAGAACCCAACAAACTAATTTTAAAATGCAAAGAGGCCAAGGATAGCCAAGACCCTCTTAAAATGAAAAAATGAGGTAGAAGGAATTGTATAACGTATTGAAATTTATTTTAAAGCTATAGTAATAACAACAGCGTGGTAACTGGCATTGGGGTAAACAAAGAGGTCAATGAAAAAGAACAACCAAAACTAGACTCATACATACAAGACACTTGATTTATGACAAAGGTTGTGGAAGAGCAGTGTTCAATAAAAGGTGCTGGGAAATTTTGATACCTATATGGAAAAATGGATCTGTAACTCACACCACACACGAAAATCTAATCATGTTGGGTTACAGGTCTAAATGTGAACATTAAACCATAAATCTTTTAGAAGGAAAAACATAAGTGAATATCTTAATAACTTCAGAGTTGGGGGTGAAAAAGAGAATTGACATCAAGATACAAAAAGCAGTTACTGTGAAGGGTTTTTTCCATGAAGGATTCTTGATAAATTTCACAGCATTGAGATTATGAACTAAGAAAAAAGATTTAAAAGATTAGTCACAGTATAGGAGATGTTTGTAGCACAAAAAAGGCAACAAAAGACTCATATCAAGACTATACTCCTTTGAATCA